>CM038673.1:30674351-33074351 GCA_021605145.1 Aegilops bicornis
ACGGTCACATCTATTTAGGAATGATGGTAAGATTTTTACTATTTGTCCTCAGTGCATCTTTTGCATACATAATTTTCTTGCTAAACTTTCATTGCCAAGTATATTAATTAAGTACTATACGATGTTCTTCAACAGGGACTCCTGATGACAGTTGTGCCTCAGGGGATCGAGACTAAAGGTCGCATGTCAATTGTTAGCTTACAGCCAAGATATCCTGCATTGCACATGAATGCATTCAGGATTTCTAGAAGCGATGAATGCTTAATAGTGAAAGATTGGAGTAAAATTGTTAACGATCGTAGAGAAGTACTAGGGGGCAGCAATGAGAAGCGCATCCCACGATTAGGAGACAGGTTCATCTCAGATGCTCCAAAGATGATGAATCAGAGAGCTATACATGTTCTATGCTATTTTACCGTAGAGAGAGAGAGAGTAGCTAGCAGGAGTGATTTAGCTAGTTCATGCTGCTCTTAGTACTTGTCCTTTCATGTTTGTGTTCTTCGTTCTGAACTTAATCTCAAAGAGTGATTTGCTTTTGTGGTGTTATATATGAACGCTTATAATATCATGACAATCATGTTGAACTCTATGATATTTTTGCTTCTGGTACAAGTGAATGTTTCTTCTTTAAGCTACTGTTGGTGGTGATTAGATAGCGGTAATGACTATGATGATTAAATAGTGATAATGACGACTATGATGTTTTTTAGCTAGCTAGCTAGAGTATGTTGATGATATGATGCAAGAGTTTTTATATTAATATGATGATGATGATGAGTTCAATGAAAGAAACCACAGATTAGTTTCAGCTGGATGGATCCTACCTAAGTGATCAAGTATATATATGCCATATCCATATATATTATACTTGATCACCTAATTAGGTGATCAAGTATAATATCGATATGGCATATACTTGATCACTTAGCTAGCTAGATCCTCCAGTCAAAACTAATCCGCGGTGCTTTCACCTAATGATTTAATAACTCATTATAATGTAAAACAATCACTAAATTAAATTGAAAACACAAAGCTAAAGCAAAAATTTAATAAAAACACCCAAACATTTAGTAGTGGTTGGTGTTACCAACCGGTACTAAAGCCCTACACGCACATGGGCCTGGCTCATGCCACGTGTTTGCACTTTAGTGCCGGTTCGTGACGAACCGGTACTAAGGGGGGGGGGGACCTTTAGTCCCCACTCTTTAGTGCCGGTTGGCGAACCGGCACTAAAGGCCGTCACAAACCGGCACTAAAGGCCGGTGTCGGTGTCAAAACCGGCGGATCTCGGGTAGGGGGTCCCGAACTGTGCGTCTAGGCGGATGGTAACAGGAGACAAGGGACACAATGTTTTTACCCAGGTTCGGGCCCTCTCGATGGAGGTAATACCCTACTCCCGCTTGATTAATATTGATGATATGGGTAGTACAAGAGTAGATCTACCACGAGATCAAGGAGGCTAAACCCTAGAAGCTAGCCTATGGTATGATTGTTGTTGTGTCCTACGGACTAAAACCCTCCAGCTTTATATAGACACCGGATAGGTTAGGGTTACAGTAGTCGGTTACAATGGTAGGAGATCTACATATCCAGACGCCAAGCTTGCCTTCCACGCCAAGGAAAGTCCCATCCCGGACACGGGACGAAGTCTTCAATCTTGTATCTTCATAGTCTTGGAGTCCGGCCGTGATGATAGTCCGCTATCCGGACACCCCTAATCCGGGACTCCTCAAGAGCTCCCGAACCAGGCTTCAATGACGATGAGTCCGGCACGTTGATAGTCTTCGGCATTGTGAGGCGGGTTCTTCTCCAAATTCCATATACTTGTCGAATAGTGTCCGGCTTCTGAAAAATGCTGCGCTCCTCGGCTTCTACGCCCAATAAGGGCCATCTTCCATGTGTTCGAATGAATGCGAAAAGCCAAGGTATTTTTACAATTACCCCCTAGCTACGCAAATGAGCTGCCTATAAAAGGGGCAAGGATCTAGATCTGAGTCACACCATCCCTCCTTTGCGAGCTTTCATCGGAGCGCCCCTGACCAAAGCCCCATTCCATCATGGACAGTCGACGCGGCTCCTCCTCTCGCGCTCCCAGTTCTCAACCTGGAAATTGGGAGAGATGCTCAGTCCCGCATAGCGAGCTAGTTATACTCCAAGCCAAGGGATTTCTCCCCCCGGCCTTCATGGTTCCGGTTCGAGCCGTACTTGCCACCTACAAGGGCGGAAAGCAAGCGGAGAGTGTCCCCGATCCCTCTAAAGGAGAGCGGGTGTGCTTCATCTCTTATCTAGTAAGAGGACTCGGATTTCCAATCCATCCGTTTCTCCGGGGGCTCTTGGAGTTCTACGGCCTCCAGTTGCACCACCTTACTCCAGCCTCCATCTTGCACATCGCGGGCTTCGTGGCCCTCTGCGAGCTGTTCCTGGGCGTCGAGGCCCATTTCGGGCTGTGGAAGAGACTATTCTGCCTAGTACCCCGTTCTTACGAGGGGTCAATATATCAAGTGGGCGGAGCCGAGCTATGGCGCATCGCCGGGACCGCATACCTATCCGGAACCCCGAAGAAGGCGTTCGAAGACTGGCCTTCGGAATGGTTTTATATGGAGCACGTCCCGCTTCCGGATCCTGTTCGGATCGGCCTTCCGGAGTTTAGCAATGCTCCTCTGAAGAAGCGCCTAAGCTGGCGCCCTCAAAGCCCCCGGAGGGAAGATGACCGGGATGTCCTCTACTTGATGAGCCGAATAAGGTTACTGGCTCATGCCGGATTAACCATGATTGGAGTCATGGCAATCTGTATTATGAGGGGAGTTCAGCCGCTCCAATATAGGGGCCACCCCATGTGGGACTTCAATGGGGATGATGATGCCACCCGCCATGGCCGCAAAGGGCCGGGATCGGTCACCGAACTGGTGAAGATCTTGTCTGCCATGTATAAAGGAGAGGAGGAGGATTTCCTCCGCGTCAACCCACTGAAGGAGTTCTCTTCGAATAATCCTCGAAGCTGGGTAAGCAAACATCTTTGTGACCTGTCCGATCCATGTTCCCGTGATTAAATATCTCGTTTCATGGTTTTTGCGCAGGAACTATGCCGGACTGTGGAGAAGATATACAGCCCGCCCCCACAACCCGAGGATCCGGAGAGGTCCCTCGATCCGACCTCCGAAGAGGATCCGGATATAAAGGTGGAGTTGATCGATGGGGTGTTCTACCAGCTAAGCATCGACAATGCTTTGGTTGCCATTACGGCTGATTACCCCGACATACTTCCAGCCTCACAGGTAACAGAGACCGAGATCCCAAAACCCTAATAATGACCCGTCCATGCTTATTTTTGATCACCGTATACCAATGGTGTTTCGTAGGGGGTACCTTCGAGGCAGGAAGCTGAGCCCGCGACGGCTGGCCAACAAAGGGCGGTGCGGCCCCGCAGGCTAAAAAGAAGTGTGGTCCGGATCGAAACTCCGCCACAACGGTATGGTGTGTCACCATACTACCATGATTGATTCCTGGAAGGCGCACTAACGCTGGTGCTCTTTTCAGGAAAAAGAGCGCTCGCCGGACTGAGTCCGGAGAGGTTGCCAATCGAACCTTCACCGGCCAGGCTTCAAAGCCGGGTCCGGAGGCTGAGGAGAGCACGAGACGTGCGTCGGATGCTCCTTCGACAGAGGATGCCGACAAGTTGTCCGCCACCAACTCCGATGTGGAGAGCGCCTTGAATCACAGGCGCCACCGGACAGTTCTTCGTGATGCGTGTTTCTCCCAAGAGGCCTTGAATGCCTTCGATTCGGGAGATGCGCACCTCCGTGCCGCTCAAGATGGTCTAACCAGAGCCACGGAGCAGTATGTAAAGGACATACGGGTAAGGAAATTTGATGATTATATATGCCAAGAGTCTCCCGAGACTTAAAATAGTTAGAATAACTGATTTAAGGATCATTTGTTATCAGATCTTCGAAAAAGAATACCCGATTGTCCCAGAGCTTGAAGAGTGCAAGGCCCAACTTGAGGTCAAGACTAGCCGCCATCTGAGGGAGCCACAGAGACCCCCTCTGGTAATATACGCTTTTAAAAGATAAATAGTTTATGAAGTGCGGCGTATGTGTAAATCTGACAAAAATATTGCAGATGGCACCGGACTGGATCCGGACAAGCAGCAGCTCTTGCGCCAGCTAAAGACTGGCGAGGGCGTGCTTACGAGGGTGTGGCAGGAGAAAAATAACCTCCAAGACGCCAACACCAAGCTGGGTGAGGAACTAAAGGATGTTCGTGCCCAGTTGTCTCACTCCGAGCTTGGTCTTGCTCCACCATCTTGATTTGGTGGTAGCCGGAGTACGCGTCGAGGAAGCACAATGAGTCGTGTCCTGCTGTAGCGTCAATAATTTGATCAATTCGAGGGAGGGGGAAGGGATCCTTTGGGCAAGCCTTATTAAGGTCTTTGAAATCAACACATAGGCGCCAGGATTTGTCCTTCTTTGGTACCATCACCAGGTTTGCTTGCCAGTCCGGATGTTTTATATCTCTGATGAATCCGGCTTCCAAAAGTTTGGCTAGCTCCTCTCCCATGGCCTGTCTCTTGGGTTCGGAAAAACGCCGAAGAGCCTGTTTGAATGGCTTGAATCCTTTTAGGATATTTAGGGTGTGCTCAGCCAGCCGACGTGGGATTCCTGGCATGTCTGAAGGGTGCCAGGCAAAGATGTCCCAGTTTTCTCGTAGAAATTCTCGTAGTGCGGCGTCTACATCTGGGCCCGTTGTGCCCCGATGGAGACCGTCTTTGCAAGGTCCATTGGGTGGACTTGGAATTTGACTATTTCATAGGCTGGTTTAAAAGAGGTGGACTTGGATCTTTTATCAAGTATCACATCGTCCCTGTTCACCATGGAGCGCATCGCGGTGAGTTCCTCGGCCGCTAGGGCTTCAGATAGTGCCTCGAGGGCTAGTGCGGCAGTCTTGTTTTCGGCGCGGAGTGCTATGTTCGGATCACTAGCGAGAGTGATGATTCCGTTAGGTCCGGGCATTTTAAGCTTCATGTACCCATAATGGGGTATAGCTTGAAAAATTGTGAATGCCTCTCGTCCTAGTAAAGCATGATGTCCGCTGTTGAACGGGGCCACTTGAAATGTGACCTCCTCGGACCTATAATTGTCCGGCGAGCCGAACACTACATCCAGTGTGATTTTTCCTGTGCAGCATGCTTCCCAGCTAGGTATTATTCCTCTAAAGGTTGTGCTGCTTCGCTCAATGCGGTTCCAATCTATTTCCATTTTTTGGAGGGTTTCCTCATAGATGAGGTTTAGTCCGCTGCCGCCATCCATGAGTACCTTAGTAAGGCAAAAGCCGTCCACTCTCGGACTGAGAACCAATGCGGCTGGTGCTCGGGCTGTTCGAATTTAGGTTAAATCGCGGCATTAAAGGTAATAGCCATGTCACTCCATGGATTTATTGTTGCTACTTGGTAGACTTCGCAAGGTTCTTTGAGTGTTTGTTTTTGCATGTTATTTGATCACGGAAGTCTCGAAGACTGTTAACACCGTCTTGGTGTTGCTGGGCTGGGATTCGAAGCTAGAAGCTCTTCGCCACTTTTGGCCACCTGCCGTAGTATCCAACATGCTCAAGGCTATGAGTTGGAGTGGCGCCCTACTGTGCTATGAATTTTGCAGGTGCGTTTAGCCAACCCTCCAAAGACGGTTCCGTACCCTTTAGGGGGTTTTGGTTTTTTGGTATTTGACCCAGGTGCTTGATAATGATGCACCCTTTTATTTCGGACTAGGGATGTATTCGGGGCCGGATTATCCCAAAATTTACTTTTGGTTTTCCAGGCGCTCTCCATCGCACAGTACTTTTGTACTATGGTCACCAAGTCAGCAAAGCGTGTAATTTCGCAATGACTTATGGCGTTTAGGATTCCCTTGTCCGGGCAATTATTGTAAAAAAATTGGGATTGCGTCCTCCTCTCGGCAGTCCTTTATCCTGTTCATAACCAGGAGGAATCTGGCCAAGTAATGATGTACTGTTTCAGCGGGCTCTTGTCGAATTCGAGAGAGATCACTAATGTTTGGGTGGGTGGGTGGAACTAGATCCAGAACCCCGTCCAATTTAGGACTCAGGGGCCGAGAAGTTTCCGAACTTGGAAGTTTGGATTTTTGAGTGTTATCCAATGAGTCCAACCCGCCACCGACTTTAAGTTCGTGGCTTGATCAACATCCATCCTCCGCTGGAATCCGGCATGGAGGGATCGGGAATCGGACGTAGTTAGTCCTTAAGGTAGAAGAAGAATCGCCGCATTGCTCCTCTATCACAGCAACATGATGGGTAGCCCGGGAGAGTTGATCTCTCTCAGATCGGTTTTAGGCCCGATCCGGTCGTAGTTTGTATGGCGACTCCTGTGATGCGGCGCGATCAAAGAGCTCGTTTACGGAGGAGAGCTTGATTGGATCTAACTGTTCGGCAAGTTCTGAACTAACATGGAGATTGGTTTCGATGACTCGAGAGGTCACCGTCGGCGCGGCGGCCGAACTAGCGGTCATGAGAAAACCGCCTAGCCGAAGAGTCTCGACCCGGTGGCCAAGGCTTCTTTGGCGATGGTATCGTCTTTAAAGACGAGATGAGGCATCCTACCTGATGGCGACAACACAGAGGAACTCTCAATGAAAGCACCAATGTCAGTGTCAAAACCGGCGGATCTCGGGTAGGGGGTCCCGACCTGTGCATCTAGGCGGATGGTAACAGGAGACAACGGACACGATGTTTTTACCCAGGTTCAGGCCCTCTCGATGGAGGTAATACCCTACTCCTGCTTGATTAATATTGATGATATGGGTAGTACAAGAGTAGATCTACCACGAGATCAAGGAGGCTAAACCCTAGAAGCTAGCCTATGGTATGATTGTTGTTGTGTCCTACGGACTAAAACCCTCCGGTTTATATAGACACCGGATAGGTTAGGGTTACACAGTCGGTTACAATGGTAGGAGATCTACATATCCGTATCGCCAAGCTTGCCTTCCACACCAAGGAAAGTCCCATCCGGACACGGGACAAAGTCTTCAATCTTGTATCTTCATAGTCTTGGAGTCCGACCGTGATGATAGTCCGGCTATCCGGACACCCCATAATCCGGGACTCCCTCAGCCCGTTCTGCACTATTTCCAGGAGCTACTACGAGTATTGGTAAGGTACACATCAATTACATGTATATCACATATACATTTGGTGTTGCCGGCCTTCTTATCCGCTAAGTATTCGTCGCAGTTCCGCTTCCAGTGTCCCTTTCCCTTGCAATAGAAGCACTCAGTCTCAGGTTTGGGTCCATTCTTTGGCTTCTTCCTAGCAACTGGCTTACCGGGCGCGGAAACTCCCTTGCCGTCCTTCTTGAAGTTCTTCTTACTCTTGCCTTTCTCGAAACTAGTGGTTTTATTGACCATCAACACTTGATGTTCCTTTTTGATTTCCACCTCTGCTGATTTCAGCATTGAAAATACTTCAGGAATAGTTTTCACCATCCCGTGCATATTGTAGTTCATCACAAAGCTCTTGTAGCTAGGTGGGCGCGACTGAAGGATTCTGTCAATGACCGCCTCTTCCGGGAGGTTAATGTCCAGCTGGGACAAGCGGTTGTGCAACCCAGACATTTTGAGTATGTGCTCACTGACAGAACTATTTTCCTCCATCTTACAACTGTAGAACTCGTCGGAGACTTCATATCTCTCGACCCGGGCATGAGCTTGGAAAACCATTTTCAGCTCTTCGAACATCTCATATGCTCCGTGTTGCTCAAAACGCTTTTGGAGCCCCGGTTCTAAGCCGTAAAGCATGCCGCACTGAACGAGGGAGTAATCATCAACACGTGATTGCCAAGCGTTCATAATGTCTTGGTTCTCTGGGATGGGTGCTTCACCTAGAGTTCCTTCTAGAACATATGCTTTCTTGGCAGCTATGAGGATGATCCTCAGGTTCCGGACCCAGTCTGAATAATTGCTGCCATCGTCTTTCAGCTTGGTTTTCTCTAGGAACGCATTGAAGTTGAGGTTGACATGAGCGTTGGCCATTTGATCTACAAGACATTTTGCAAAGGTTTTTAGACTAAGTTCATGATAATTAAGTTCATCTAATCAAATTATTTAATGAACTCCCACTCAGATTAGGCATCCCTCTAGTCATCTAAGTGATACATGATCTGACTCAATTAGACCGTGTCCGATCATCATGTGAGACGGACTAGTCATCATCGGTGAACATCTCCATGTTGATCATATCTTCCATATGACTCATGTTCGACCATTCGGTCTCTTGTGTTCCGAGGCCACGTCTGTACATGCTAGGCTCGTCAAGTCAACCTAAGTGTTTTGCATGTGTAAATCTGTCTTACACCCGTTGTATGTGAACGTTAGAATCTATCACACCCGATCATCACGTGGTGCTTCGAAACAACGAACTTTCACAACGACGCACCGTTAGGGGGAACACTTTCTTGAAATTATTATAAGGGATCATCTTATTTACTACCGTCATACTAAGCAAATAAGAAGGAAAACATGATAAACATCACATGCAATCAAATAGTGACATGATATGGCCAATATCATATTGCTCCTTTGATCTCCATCTTCGGGCGCAATGATCATCTTCACATCGGGCATGACACCATGATCTCCATCATCGTGTCTTCATGAAGTTGTCACGCCAACGATTACTTCTACTTCTATGGCTAACATGTTTAGCAATAAAGTAAAGTAATTTACATGGCGTTATTCAATGACACGCATGTCATACAAAAAATAAAGACAAGTCCTATGGCTCCTGCCGGTTGTCATACTCATCGACATGCAAGTCGTGATTCCTATTACAAGAACATGATCAATCTCATACATCACATATATTTCATTCATCACATCCTTTTGGCCATATCACATCACAAGGCATATGCTGCAAAAACAAGTTAGACGTCCTCTAATTGTTGTTGCATGTTTTTACGTGGCTTCTATAGGTTTCTAGCAAGAACGTTTCTTACCTACGTAAAACCACAACGTGATATGCCAATTTCTATTTACCCTTCATAAGGACCCTTTTCATCGAATCCGATCCGACTAAAGTGGGAGAGACAGAGACCCGCTAGCCACCTTATGCAACTAGTGCATGTCAGTCGGTGGAACCTGTCTCACGTAAGCGTACGTGTAAGGTCGGTCTGGGCCGCTTCATCCCACGATGCCGCCGAAACAAGATAAGACTAGTAGTGGCAAGAAAATTGACAACATCTACGCCCACAACAATTTTGTGTTCTACTCGTGCATAGAAACTACGCATAGACCTAGCTCATGATGCCACTGTTGGGGAACGTTGCAGAAAATAAAAAATTTCTATGCTTCACCAAGATCAATCTATGGAGTCATCTAGAAACGAGAGAGAGGAGTGCATCTACATACCCTTGTAGATCACGCGCGGAAGCGTTCAAGAAAACGGGGTTGAGGGAGTCGTACTCGTCGTGATCCAAATCACCGAAGATCCTAGTGCCAAACGGATGGCACCTCCGCGTTCAACACACGTACGGTTGGGGAAGATGGCTCCTCCTTCTTGATCCAGCAAGGGGAAGGGAGAGGTTGATGGAGATCCAGCAGCACGACGGCGTGGTGGTGGAAGTAGCGGTGATCTCGGTAGGGCTTCGCCAAGCTCTACGAGAGGGAGAGGTGTTGCGGAGGGAGAGGGAGGCGCCAGTAGCAGGGTTGCGCAGTCCTCCCTTTCCCCTCTTTATATAGGGGCCCTGGGGGCGCCAACCCCCTAGAGATCCCATCTCAAGGGGGGGCAGCGACCAAGGGGGGGGGGACATGCCCCCCAAGTCAAGTGGGGCGCCCCCCACCCCTAGGGTTTCCAACCCTAAGCACAGGGGAGGCCCAAGGGGGGTGCACCAGCCCACCAGGGGCTGGTTCCCTTCCCCACTTCAGCCCATGGGGCCCTTCGAGATAGGTGGACCCCCGGGACACTTCCGGTGGTCCCGGTACAATACCGGTGACCCCCGAAACTTTCCCGATGGCCGAATCTGGACTTCCTATATATAATTCTTCACCTCCGGACAATTCCGGAACTCCTCGTGACGTCCGGGATCTCATCCGGGACTCCGAACAACTTTAGGGTTACCGCATACTAATATCTCTACAACCCTAGCGTCACGAACCTTAAGTGTGTAGACCCTACGGGTTCGGGAGACATGCAAACATGACCGAGACGACTCTCCGGCCAATAACCAACAGCGGGATGTGGATAGCCATGTTGGCTCCCACATGATCCACGATGATCTCATTGAATGAACCACGATGTCAAGGATTCAAGTAATCCCATATACAATTCCCTTTGTCAATCGGTACGTTACTTTCCCGAGATTCGATCGTCGGTATCCCAATACCTCGTTCAATCTCGTTATTGGCAAGTCACTTTACTCGTACCGTAATACATGATCCCGTGACCAACCACTTAGTCACTTTGAGCTCATTATGATGATGCATTACTGAGTGGGCCCAGAGATACCTCTCCGTCATACGGAGTGACAAATCCCAGTCTTGATCCGTGTCAACCCAACAGACACTTTCGGAGATACCTGTAGTATACCTTTATAGTCACCCAGTTACGTTATGACGTTTGGTACACCCAAAGAACTCCTACAACATCCGGGAGTTACACGATCTCATGGTCTAAGGAAATGATACTTGACATTGGAAAAGCTCTAGCAAACGAACTACACGATCTTGTGCTATGCTTAGGATTGGGTCTTGTCCATCACATCATTATCCCAATGATGTGATCCCGTTATCAATGACATCCAATGTCCATGGTCAGGAAACCGTGACCATCTATTGATAAACGAGCTAGTCAACTAGAGGCTCACTAGGGACATGTTGTGGTCTATGTATTCACACATGTATTACGATTTCCGGATAACACAATTATAGCATGAATAATAGACAATTATCATGAACGAGGAAATATAATAATAACCATTTTATTATTGCCTCTAGGGCATATTTCCAACAGTATTGTGGCAGGCTGACTTGTGGGCCTACTAAGTTGACGGGACGGAGGGCTTTGTCAACTTAGTCAATATGCACGATTCAAGCTCTAGTGACCGTACGATATCCATCCAACGGCCGTACTGCTTCTTCAACCTCTGGTCTTCTTGCTCCAGCCGCCCAAACCAGCGCCGGTCGTGCCTCGTGCTCCTACCTCCCGTGGCCGGCTATGATGCGGCGGAGACCTCACCGCCCCCTACTACTCCCACCGCTGGCCAGGCCATCCCTCTACTCACCCACACCCCCTGTTATTCTGCGGCGATGGCAGCCTCACACCGGGCCAAACGAGTGAACCGTCATACTCCTCTACGCGTGGGCATCCACTGCCGCGTCTTCCCCAGCTCCGCGTCATCCTCTTCCTAGACCTCGTCGTCGTCCACCACCCTGGTGCTCTCGGCGCGACATGGTCAACGTGGTCAAGGAACGGCTTCCATCGGACGTGGACTGTACGTGGAGAGGCTGACAGCTGGGTCCACGGCTGCAGCAAGGAAGTGCCTCCTTATTACGCGCAAAATAATTATTCCTCCACCTGACAGCGGGGACCCATTGGACGGGCCACCATATTTCATGAAAAAACGTTTCCCCCCTGATTGCTCGGACCCACCAGCTACACCTTCGCACACAAGGAAGTGCGTCCGGGCAAAAAAAAAACAATACGATTCGCCCCCTGACTGCTGGGACCCACCAACTACATCTTCGCATGCAAGGAAGTGCGTCCGGGAAAAAAACGATTCGCCCCCCTGACTGCTGGGACCCACCAGCTACATTTTCGCACGCAAGGAAGTGCCTGATAGTCGGGACCCACCTGGTCAAAGCGTACGAAACGTACGTACAACGGCGAGGGTCCAAGAAATAAAATACGGCCAGGTACGTACATACGGGCAGGGTCTCGAACGCCTACTCGCGCATACGTACATGGCTGGCTCGAAACAGAGAAACATCGTAGTTGTCGTGTTCATGGGGAGGCAATGGAATGCGTCGTGTTCATGGGGAGGCAACGGAATGCGTCGTGTTCATGGGGAGGCAACGGAACGCGTGGGAGCTAGCCGGCTGGGTCGGAACGGAATGCGTGGTCGTGTTCATCGGGAGGGCTTGGATGGAACAGGCGATGGAAACGAGGCCTGGCATACCGCACAACAGAGGAAACGGCCTTGTGTTCGACCGGCCACGTTCGAAACAGGATCCTGTTCATCGGGAGGGGTCTGGTGTATCGCAAAACGGAGGAAACGGACCTCCTACGGTCGAAACGGGGGTCCTGTTGATTGGGAGGGGTGTGGCGTACCACAAAACTGAGGAAACGGACCTCCTACGGACGAAACAGGGGTCCAGTTGATGGGGAGGGTGTGGCGTATCGCCAAAAAGCATTTAAACGGACCTGTGTTGGAGCGCTATGGTCGAAACGGGGGTCCTGTTCATCGGGAGGGGTGTGGCGTACCGCAAAACAGGACTCCACGGGATACTGTTCATCTCCACCGTCGACCTCCTCCATCCTCCACGGGCTACTGTCGACCTCCTCCAGCCTCCACGGGCTCCTGTTCATCCAGCCTCCACCGCGCTACTCCTCCGACTCTTTGTTCAACCACCCTCCACGGGCACCGCTCCACCATCTACTGTTCATCCAGCCCTCCACACCACGGGTCCTGTTCAACCACCCTCCACGGCCACCCTCCACCGCTTCATCGCTCGTCCAGCCCTCCACACCACGGGGTCCTGTTCATCCAGCGGCAACGCCACCGCACATTGTTCATCCAACCCCCCCCCCCCCCCCCACACACAACGCTCACTGTTCATCCAATCGACCGGCTTCAATTAGCAGCAGTAGGGAAGGAATTGCTCTATCGGGTTCAGTTAACAGCCATCGATCGATCGCTCGGGTTCAGTAACGCGTAGCCTGCAGTGCAATCGCTCGGGTTCAGTTAGAGCCAACGCCTTGCTCGGGTTTAGTTAGAGCGAACGCCTCGCACACACGCGCATACGTACGAGAGAAACACGCATCGCTCGGCCCTCGACCTCCCATCGTAACAGGCAACTCCCCAAAATTTTCCTCCCCCTTGCTTCTACCATGGTTTTTTCCGTCATGGACGGCCCAAAGAATGTCATGCAGCTGCGTCTCCGGCCCATTTTCTGTCATGATTTTTTGTCATAGAAGTAGGAGCCCACCACATCTATGATGATACCGGGTTTTGTCACAATTATCATCATAGAAGTGTCATATGTATGACAGAAAAAAAATTCGTTCGGCCCAAAATGTCACGGATGTGTCTTTTTTGTAGTGCAAAGGGACATTGCGACGATCATCATGAAAGAAGTCGTCGATGAGAAGGGGATGTTCCACCACGGCCCTATATCGCGAGCTGACGTCCAAACTCGCATAGGCATGCAACGTCTAGACCTCACGCCATTCAAGAAGCTAGGGTCCATCCTTGATGATATGGAAGGATGGAACTTCTAGTGATTTACGATGCCGATGATGATGATATGTGTCGGTTGAACTTGTATACTTTTTGTAGCGATGAAACTTTGTGATGTCCACGGTCCCTGCCGAACTTGCGTAACGCTACTTTGTTAGTTTGCGTACGATGACCTGCGTACCTCTAGTTAATTAGTTTGTGTACTGTATGTTGCATCTAGTTGCTAATCCTTTCTTTTTCGGTGTTGCTCTAGTATATTTTTTCCATATATATGATTGTACATCCTCTTCATGAACATGCATCTCTAACAGGTACCTAGTTTCTTGATGGCGAGATGGAAGTGCTATGTCGTGTACAAAGGGAAGGTTCCGGGGGTGTACAACGAGTGGCATGAGTGTCAGGCGCAAGTGAATGGGTTCTCGGGCGCCAGCCATAAAGGCTTCAAAAGCAGACAAGAAGGAGAAGCTAGTTACTTGAGGTTCACGCTAGCGTGGGAGAGGACTCGTAACCGCCACCTCATGTACTGCATAGTTCCGCTCTCACTCATAGTCATAGCTCTTCTCGCGTATACCTTTGTTTAGATGGATGCCGTTGTAGTTGCAAGTATTCGAGACTTGAATGTATCGCTATTTTCGAGATGATGAGAAGATACCACTTTGTGTTGGATGATGATTATGATGAGACTATTTGTATGTATATGCTATGATTAAATTTGTGGTCTCGCAGGCATTTGTATGTTTATCATGATCACATTTGTATGTGCTAAATATTCTTCTATAAAGCCTGTTCAGATACAAAACAAATATGCCGAAAAACACAAAAACTACTAAAATTAGCAGTAGCGAGTGGAGAAAAGTTAGCAGCAGCGCGGTAGTAGCAGTAGTGCGCACAGGAGAAGAGCGCTATAGCTATTAGCAGTAGCAAGCTCCCTGTAAGAACGCTGCTACTACACTTGTATATCAGTAGCTGCTACGTCTTGAGCTTGCATTGGTTTTCCCCGAAGAGGAGAGGATGATGCAGCACAGTAGCGTAAGTATTTCCCTTAGTTTTTGAGAACCAAGGTATCAATCCAGTAGGAGGCCACGCGCAAGTCCCTCGTACATGCACAAAACGATAGCTACTCGCAACCAACGCGATTAGGGGTTGTCAATCCCTTCACGGTCACTTATGAGGGTCAGACCTGATAGAGATAATATTTTTGGTATTTTTGGTATAAAGATGCAAAGTAAAAAGTAAAAGCAAAGTAAAAACAAAGCGAGTATAAAAGTGATGGAGATTGATATGATGAGAATAGACCCGGGGCCATAGATTTCACTAGTGGCTTCTCTCAAGAGCATAGATATTCTACGGTGGGTGAACAAATTACTGTTGAGCAATTGACTGAATTGAGCATAGTTTTGAGGTTATCTAGGTATGATCATTTATATAGGCATCACGTCCGAGACAAGTAGACCGAAACGATTCTGCATTTACTACTATTACTCCACTCATCGACCGCTATCCAGCATGCATCTAGAGTATTAAGTTAAAAACAGAGTAACGCATTAAGCAAGATGAAATGATGTAGCAATATGATAAATACCCCATCTTGTTATCCTCGTTGGCAACAATACAATACGTGCCTTGCAACCCTTTCTGTCACTGGGTAAGGACACCGCAAGACTGAACCCAAAGCTAAGCACTTCTCCCATTGCAAGAACTACCAATCTAATTGGCCAAACCAAACGGATAATTCAAGAGACTTGCAAAGATAACTCAATCATACATAAAAGAATTCAGAGAAGATTCAAATATTATTCATAGATAAGCTGGATCATAAACCCACAATTCATCGGTGTCAACAAACACACCGCAAAAAGAAGATTACATCGAATAGATCTCCATGAGAGAGGGGGAGAACATTATATTGAGATCCAAAAAGAGAGAAGAAGCCATCTAGCTACTAGCTATGGACCCGAAGGTCTGAAGTAAACTACTCATACTTCATCGGAGGGGCTATGGTTTTGATGTAGAAGACCTCCGTGGTGGATGCCCCCTCCGGCGGAGCTCCAGAATAGGCCCTAAGATGGGATCTTGTGGATATAGGAAGGTACGGCGGTGGCATTAGGTTTTTGGCTCCCCTTCTGATCGTTTGGGGATACGTAGGTATATATAGGAGGAAGGAGTACGTCGGTGGAGCGTCAGGGGGCCCACGAGGTAGGGGCGCGCCAGGGGCGCCCACCTCGTGACCGCCTCGCACTTATTGGAGTAGGGTCCAAGTCTCCTAGATCACGTTCGGTGAGAAGATCACGCCCCTCAAGGTTTCATTCCGTTTGGACTCCGTTTGATATTCCGCTTTCTTGAAACATCAAATAGGCAAAAAACAGCAATTACGGGTGGGCCTCCGGTTAATAGGTTAGTCCCAAAAGTAATATAAAAGTGGAAAATAAAGCCCAATATAGTCAGAAACAGTAGATAAAGTAGCATGGAGCAATCAAAAATTATAGATTCGTTGGAGACGTATCAGGCATCCCCAAGCTTAATTCCCGCTCGTCCTCGAGTAGGTAAATGATAAAAAGAGAACTTTTGATGCGGAGTGATACTTTGGCATAATTTCAATATAAATCTTCTTACTTGTGATCAAGGTTGGAAAAAGCGGTAGGCTAAGCGAGGCGGTTGGCCTTCGCCTAGTGCTTAGGCGGTGCCTAAGCGCCCTAGGCGCGACCTAGGCGGTAATATAGTTTTTACTCGTAGTGTATTTGTGACTATTATATGGATGTTTATTTTAGTTTAGGGCATATAAATAAGTTAATTATTGTCTAGTGCCATTGGATATAAACCCGTTTGGCATATCAGTGCAGTATGTGGCATGATTTCTTGCTTGAGTAGGCAATTCCTTGCTTGCCCTGCCTAGACCTCCATTTATGCCCTAGGTGAGGCGTTTGGCCATTGCCTAGTGCCTAGGCGTGCCTAAGCGCCTCCTAGGCACTGCCTTTTCCAACAGAGCTTGTGATATGAATATTCAGATCCAAAAGATTTAAGACAAAAGTTCATATTGACATAAAAATAATAATACTTCAAGCATACTAATCAAAGCAATCATGTCTTCTCAAAATAACATGGCAAAAGAAAGTTCATCCCTACAAAATCATATAGTTAGGCTATGCTTCATTTTCGTCACACAAAGATGTTCCCAACTTCTATACCCCGGATGACAAGCCAAGCAATTGTTTCATACTCAAATAATCTCAAACTCTTTCAACCTTTACGCAATACATGAGCCTTGAGCCATGGGTATAGCACTATGGGTGGAATAGAATATGATGATGGGATTGTGTGGAGAGGACAAAAAAGGAGAAAGTCTCATATCAACGAGGATAATCAACGGGCTATGGAGATGCCCATCAATTGATGTCAACATGAGGAGTAGGGATTGCCATGCAACGGATGCACTAGAGCTATAAGTATATGAAAGATCTACAAAAGAAACTAAGTGGGTGTGCATCCAACTTGCTTGCTCACGAAGACCTAGGGGACTTTGAGGAAGCCCATCATTGGAATATACAAGCGAAGTTCTATAATGAAAAATTCCCACTAGTATATGAAAGTGAAAAAATGAGAGACTCTCTATCATGAAGAACAAGGTGCTACTTTGAAGCACAAGTGTGGTAAAAGGATAGTAGCATTGTCCCTTCTCTCTTTTTCTCTCAGTTTTTTTATTTGGGCCTTTTCTCTTTTTTTCTGGCCTCTTCTTTTTTTTTCCGTCTGGAGTCTCATCCCGACTTATGGGGGAATCGTAGTCTCCATCATCCTTTCCACACTTGGGACAATGCTCTAATAATGATGATCATCACACTTTTATTTCTATTACAACTCAACAATTACAACTCCAAACTTAGAACAAAATATGACTCTATATGAATGCCTCCGGCGATGTACCGGGATGGTGCAATGAATCAAGAGTGACATGTATGGAAAATAATGCATGGTGGCTTTGCCACAAATACGATGTCAACTACATGATCATGCAATGCAAATATGACAAAAGTAATGTATGTCATAATAATGATGATGGAAGTTGCTTGGCAATATATCTCGTAATGGCTATGGAAATGCCATGATAGGTAGGTATGGTGGCTGTTTTGAGGAAGATTGAGGGAGTCCTGGATTAGGGGGTGTCCGGATAGCCGGACTACCATCATCAGCCGAACTATCATCTGCCGGACTATCATCATCGACCGGACTCCAAGACTATGAAGATACAAGATTGAAGACTTCACCCCGTGTCCGGATGGGACTTTCCTTGGCGTGGAAGGAAATCTTGGCGATACGGATATGTAGATCTCCTACCATTGTAACCGACTCTATGTAACCCTAGCCCTCTCCGGTGTCTATATAAACCAGATGGCTTTAGTCCGTAGGACTACAATCACAACAACCCTTACAATCATACCATAGGCTAGCTTCTAGGGTTTAGCCTCCTTGATCTCGTGGTAGATCCACTCTTGTAAACATCCACAATATCAATATCAATCAAGCAAAGACGTAGGGTTTTACCTCCATCAAGAGGGCCCGAACCTGGGTAAACATCGTGTCCCTTGTCTCCTGTTACCATCCGCCTAGACGCATACGATTCGGGACCCCCTACCCGAGATCCGCCGGTTTGACACCGACATTGGTGCTTTCATCGAGAGTTCCTCGTAGTCGTCACCGATAGGCGTGATGGCCTCTTCAATCGATAACGACGCAATCCTGGGTGAGACCTTTCTCCCGGACAGATCTTCAGATTCGGGCGGCCGCCATGCGGGCCAACTCGCAGCCATCTGGAGCAGATCGAAAGCTACGCCCCTGGCCGTCAGGTCAGGTTTGGAAGCTTAAACTTCACGGCCGATGTCCGCGGGGACTTGATCCTCGATGGATCTGAGCCACAGCCGAGCATGCCGCGCTATCACGATGGGCATGACCTAACTCTGCCGCCGGACACTACCTTGGAGGCCGCACCCGTATCCGCTCCGACTCATAGTCCGGAGCCGATCGCTCGAATCGAGGACGGATGGCTGGACACCGCCTCGGGAGCCGCAATTTCTACGGCGATGGAGCCAAACACTTACCTTGTCCCACATAAAGCCCATGACTCCGAGGTGCCGGACTCCCTGCCGGACTCCGAACCTCCTGCGCCTCCGCCAGTCGAATCCGATTGGGCGCCGATCATGGAATTCACCGCTGCGGACATCTTTCAGCACTCGCCCTTCGGCGATATCATAAATTCATTGAAGCATCTCTCGCTATCCGGAGAGCCTTGGCCGAACTACGGCCAGGACGGTTGGGACGCGGACGACAAAGAAATTCAGATCCCACCCACCACCCACTTCGTAGCCACCGTCGACGATTTAACCGACGTACTCGACTACGACTCCGAAGACATCGACGGTATGGACGACGATGCCAGAGACTACCAAGAACCAGTGACTACTGGACACTTGAAAACCACCTCGTCATACGACATATACATGGTGGACACCCCAAAAGATGGGGACGGCGAAGAAGCAGCGGAGGCCAATTCCTTAATGAAACAGCCCAAGCGCCCGACTTCAGCGGCCGCTCTAAATCCCGCCACGGCAAGAATGGAGATTCCGCACAGGAGATAATAACACCCGTAAAGTGCCGAAGACAACTCCCTCCAAAGACGATCCAGCGCAGGAGGGGGCAGAAGCAAGCCCTCAGGAGAGGGCGGCAGACGAAGAGGTCGAGGATGACAATTACTTACCTCCCTCCGGAGACGAGACAAGCCTTGGCGACAACGAATTCGTCGTGCCTGAGGATCCCGTAGAACAAGAGCGTTTCAGACGCAGGCTAATGGCCACGGCAAACAGCCTAAAGAAAAAGCAACAACAGCTTCAAGCTGATCAAGACCTACTGGCCGACAGATGGACCGAGGTCCTCGCGGTCAAGAGTATGAACTCGAACGCCTCCAAAAGTTACCCAAAATGCAAGTTGCTCCCCGATTAGAGGAGGCAGCATCACCAGCGCCTGTACGGAAGACCGACCACCTCGTGGCCATGATAGAGGCGTGCAAGCCCTCCACCAAAAAGCGTGCCCGGCATCGCTCTAAAAGCAGGAAGCCACGGGGGAACGCGCCGGACTTGCGAGATATATTGGAGGACAAGGCAAGACAATCCAGATCTATCTATGGATCACGTGGACACCCTACGACCCACGACGAATACCGTCGCACTGGATACAACTACTCCGGCCGGGCCGAACACAGCAGACAACGCTCTCTCGAGCTACGTCGCGATATTGCTCAATACAGAGGCGCCTCACACCCACTATGCTTCACTGACGAAGTAATGGATCATCAAATCCCTGAAGGGTTCAAACCCGCTAATATCGAATCCTACGATGGCACAACAGACCCCGCGGTCTGGATTGAGGATTATCTCCTCCATATACACATGGCCCGCGGCGACGATCTTCACGCCATCAAATATCTCCCGCTCAAGCTTAAAGGACCAGCTCAGCATTGGCTTAACAGCCTGCCCGCAGAGTCAATTGGATGCTGGGAAGACCTGGAAGCCGCATTCCTCGACAACTTCGAGAACGCGTATGCGACCACGGACGCAGATGACCTAAGCCACATAATCCAGCAGCCGACGAATCGGCCAGTGCAATTGGACACGGTTCTTGACAAAGAAAAATCAAATCATCGATCGTCCGGATGCAGAGGCACTCGCTGCCTTCAAACATAACATCCGCGACGAGTGGCTGGCCCGGCACCTAGGGACAGAGAAGCCGAAATCCATGGCAGCCCTCACATCCCTCATGACCCGCTTCAGGCGGGAGAGGATAGCTGGCTCGTCATGATAACAACCTCAGCAAAAACGCTGGCAGTCCGGATACCAAGGAGCGCAATGGCAGGTTGCGTCGAAACAAAAACAAACGCCGCATTAACGACGACAGCAATGAGGATACGACAGTCAACGCCGGATTCCGAGGCTCCAAACCCGGTCAACGGAAGAAGCCATTCAAAAGAACCACTCCGGGCCCGTCCAATCTGGACCGAATACTCGACCGCTCTTGTCAAATACATGGAACCCCCGAAAAGCCAGCTAACCATACCAACAGAGATTGTTGGGTATTCAAGCAGGCAGGCAAATTAATCGCCGAAAACAGTGACAAGGGGCTACACAGCGATGACGAGGAAGAGACCCGGCCGCCAAACAACAGAGGACAAAAGGGATTCCCCCCTCAAGTTCGGACGATAAACATGATATACGCAACGCATATTCCCAAGAGGGAGCGGAAGTGTGCACTAAGGGACGATCTGGCGATGGAGCCAATCGCCCAAAATTCAACCCATGGTCCTCTTGCCCGATCACTTTCGATCGAAGAGACCATCCGACCAGTATCCGCCATGGCGGATTCGCCGCATTGGTTTTAGACCCAATCGTTGATGGATTTCACCTCACGAGAGTCCTGATGGACGGCGGCAGTAGCCTGAACCTGCTTTATCGTGATACGGTCGCCAAGATGGGCATAGACCCTTCAAGGATTAAACCTACAACGACGACCTTCAAAGGCGCCATACCAGGTGTCGAGGCCAATTGTACAGGCTCGATTACACCGAAGTGGTCTTCGAATCACCGGATAATTTCTGCAGCGAGGAGTTAATCTTCGACATAGTCCCTTTCCGCAGCGGCTATCACGCTCTGCTCGGACGAACCGCGTTTGCAAAATTCAACCGCATTATGCATACCTTAAGCTCAAGATGCCAGGCCCTCGTGGAGTCATCACGGTCAATGGAAACACGGAACGCTCCCTCCGAACGGAGGAACATACAGCGGCTCTCGCGGCAGAAGTACAGAGCAGCCTTTTAAGACAATTATCGAGTCCGGCCGCTAAACAACCGGACACGACCAAACGCGCCCGAAGCAAAATCAACCAAGACCACCTGGCACGTTCCGTGCACACGTAGCAATGCGGCCCCAACCCGAGCCCTCGCAAAATTGTAAGACAAACTCTCCACAGACATAATTACGCCTGGAGATACCATGGGCATAGGGGAAGGGCACAACCACAACAGACTCCAGAGTGCGGTTCGACCACACCAGGGGCTCCCAAGTGTATCGCTCTTTTTTGTTTTATTTTTCTCTTTTTTATACAGAACTCAGTCCGGCGGCGAACCTGCCGAACTCATGATGCAACAGCCAGGGAAGGACAAAGGCCACGACGAACACTTAGGTGGTCTCCATCACGAGCATTAAATTTGTTAAAATACAACATTCCATGACCTACCCACGGAGAGACGCCTTTAATTCGCCCAATCCCTTGCTTTCCGCACTATTTGTATCATTAAACACTGATAGCATATCTTCTCGAATAAAATGCAGCACTTTTGCCTATAATTGAATCACTTTATATATATATATATATATATATATATATATATATATGTTCATTTACAACATGTTGCACCCGTGCATCTTGGTACGGCCAAATACACCAGGGGCTTATGTCCTCCGCTTTATGGTGTGATAAAGTCCGCACACTTTCACAAGTGCGGCACCCGAACTTATAGCATTATATGAATCAGCTCGAATCATGTCTTGGGTCAATAGTTGGGTTTGCCCGGCTCCCATGTTTGGCACCTTACGTTCCGTTCTATCGGCTAAGGTAGCACTGGGAGAACCACTGCGATTGCGCCCGGTTGAGCCGGGTTAACGCCTCGATCGAGAAAGCTAAACTGACCGGCATGATAAGGCGTGAGACTGGTCGCTGTTCGAGAGGTCCTTTCAGGTCCTTAAAGACCTACGCCGCCGAGCGAAGTTCCGGATTATGTCCGATGAAGGCGTGGATAGCGCCCCAATTCGGTCTTCGAATACTAGGGGCTTCACCAAATTTAAAATTATAGAATTCTATGGCTAAGTGAGAGTGTTCAAGCACTATAAGTCCGGTTGCCTTGTTCGTTGTGTTGAGCGCCTCCCTAGATGGACCCAAAAATGGGAACAAGAGTGCTCAAGTTTATCCCGAACACCCCAGCACTCGTGGCATGGCGGCTGAAGCCGACGACTTTCCATCTCTCAGATTTAATAAACGGCTGCACAGAAGGTAATATTTTAAATTAAACGAGCGTTGCTTAGCGCATATGAACAAGGTTTTCAGCGCACAGGATAACACATTGCGAATTCACTCAAAAATTACATCCCTGGGGCACTCATACGCAATCTTGCGGGCACCCTTCAGGACAGCCTTATAGTAAATTTCGGGCGTACGATGCTCCTTGCCCGCTGGTGGTGCGTCAGTGATTAGCTTCTCCGCATCCAGCTTGCCCCAATGCACCTTTGCGCGAGCAAGGGCCCGACGAGCACCTTCAATACAAAGTGAGCGCTTGATAACCTCCACCCGAGGACACGCATCCACCAGCCGTCAGACGAGGCCGAAGTAGCTCCTGTGCATGGCCTCTCCAGCCACACCGGACTATGAGGCCCTTCATGGCCTGCTCGGCCACCTTGTGAAGCTCGACCGGTTGCTTCACCGGTCGCTAGGGGGCACGGATGGCGGCCTCAGATCTTGAGACCGTAAGACCTTCTCCGTTGAGCTCCCTCCTCGGCTCGGTAGAATGCGGCGGCATCGGACACGCCATGAGGAAGATCTGCAACGCCTGGAGAGCTCCGACTTGTAAGTAACACGTAATTTACATACACATGCTTGCTTTGCATGAAAAATGCCTTACCGCCGCTATCTTCCTCATCAACTCAACCTCCTGAAGGGACTTATGGGCCTCGGCCTTGGCGGTTTTGGCACTTTCGAGAGCCGAGGCAAGCTCGGACTCTCGAGTCTTTGAGTCACGCCCAAACTCTCATGCTTTTCCATGAGAGCACAGAGCTCTTGCTGGACCACCGCCACCCGCGCCTCCTGCTTTTCTCGCTCTGCCCGTTCCTGTGGTCAGCATTATGCGTTGACGCAGACACGGCCTCCTTGTGGTCGCCACCTCGTTCGTGGCCCCTGTAGTACCCATGTTATCCTTGTTATTTTTTTGTCGCAACCTAAATCCTTTTCTGTAAGGTACAAATTCAAAGTGGTGTTACTCACCTTCTTTGTCTTGGAGCTGCTTCCTGGCGCGGCCGAGCTCTTGCCTGGACCGCTCGAGCTCCTGCTTCAACGCACCGACCTCCGCAGTCAGTGCGGCAGAGGTCAGCAGCGCAGCCTGCAACCCATATTGACATAATTTTTTAGCAACCCTGCGTATATCTTGTTTCAGATCCTCAGTCCGGCTTTTCTTTCCGAACACCGAACCGAGCATCAGGGGCTACTGTCTATGCGGTATTACATTGCATATTTTTAACTTCTTACCTCAAAGCCTGATAGAAGGCTATTGCAGGCTTCGGTCAGCCCACCTTTGGCGAGCTGCACCTTCTGAATCACCGCACTCATAATAGTGTGGTGTTCTTCCTCGATGGAAGCGCTCTGCAGCACCTCCAACAAATTACCCGGCGCCTCCAGTTGGACGGAACCCGCCGGCGTCACGGTCTTGCCCTTTGTTCGAAGGGGCCGCCGGCCGGACTCCGGAACCACTGCGGGTTCTGTTGTGGAGTCCGGCGCAAAGTCCGGGAGGATGCCTTGTGGCGCCTCCGGAGCCTCCCCCTGATGGGTCCCTTCTGGGGATCCCACCTCGGCGTCCTCGGCGTCGCGAGGGGTGGAGGTGGTCGGGATGGAGTCTACATCCGACGAAGCCAACGACCCGCTCGATGAAGCGGGGAGATCATCACTGGCCGGACTACAGGCAGCATGCGGCATTAGAATGACACCATGTGACGCAGAAAAAGAAATTATAAATCATTCAGGAATCCGGATACTTACGATCTCGCCGGAGGCCTGGCCCTCGAAGGCCATTCTTCCTCGCCAACGTTGATGTTGGCAGAGCTGTCCGGGGGAATAGTCCTTCCCCTCTTGGACCCTCCGGCCTCCCCAGTTGGGGAAGCCTTCCTCTTCCTCTCTCCCTCCTCTGGGAGAGAGTCCTCTTCCTCCTCCACATTTTCGGGGGAGGAGTCAGCCCCGGAGTCATCGGACACCTGAAAACGGGCACTCTTTCGAGCACCCGTGGCCTCCTTCTTGGCCTTCTTCTCCGGCACCATGTGCGGTGCCGGAACCAGCATTTCGCTAGACGAAGCGTCTCATCGGATTTTCTGGCATAGGAGCCGGACAGGTAATCTGCTCCGCCTTCTTCATCCAGTCCTGTCAAAGGAAAAGGGGAAATTAAAACCCGCATAGAGTCAAACTATGGAAAATGAGTGTCCCGTAAAGGGGTAGAATCACTTACCTCGTCAGCCTGGCGCTGCGAGCGAAATCCGCGATCTTCAGTCGCGGATGCGGGGGCTTCGGCGCCCTTGAACAGCACCTTCCAGGCGCCTTCGTACGTTGTGTCGAAGAGCTTGTTCAGCGCCTGGTGCTGTTCCGGATCGAACTCCATAGATTGAATGCCTGCTCTTGGCATGGGAGAATCCGGCGGACGAGCATGACTTGGACCACGTTAACCAGCCTAAGCTTCTTCACCAGCTTCTTGATACAGGTTTGGAGTCCCGTCAGCTCCTTCAAACTGCCCCACAGCAAGCCCTACTCTTTCCAGGAGGTGAGCTGCGTGGGATACCAGATCTAAACTCGGGGCCGCCCATTTAGGGTCACGCGGCTCGGTGATGTAGAACCACCCCGATTGCCACCCCTTGACGGATTCCACGAAGGCCCCTTCAAAACAAAGGACGTTGGGCATCTTGCCCAACATGGCGCCTCCGCACTCCGCTTGAATTCCCTTCACTACCTTCGGCTTGACATTGAAGGTCTTGAGCCACAAGCCGAAGTGGGGCTGGATGCAGAGGAAGGCCTCGCATACCTGACGATAAACGCTGAGATGTTGAGGATGAAGTTCGGCGCCAGATCATGGAAATCCAGGCCGTAGTAGAACATGAGCCCCCGGACAAAGGGGTGAAGTGGAAAGCCCAGTCCGCGGAGGAAGTGGGAAAGAAAGACAACACTCTCATGGGGCCTGGGGGTGCGGATGAGCTGCCCCTCGTCGGGCAGCCGGTGCGCGATGTCGCCGGAGAGGTATCCGGCGCCGCGCAGTTTGGCGATTTGCTCCTCCTTAACGGTGGAGGCCAACCATTTACCTCCCGCTCCGGACATGGTCGGAGAAGGTTGAGGCGAGATGCGCGAACTTGGGCGCTGGAGCTCGAGTGCGTGGAGATGGATAAGCAAAGGAGGAAGAAGGCGTAGGTGAGAAGGTGAATCCTTATCCCTTATATGGGCGGGCGAAGTCTTACGCGTCCCCCACCGGCCTGGTAAAACTCGCTTATCTCCCAAGCGTCACCATCAATGACGCGGTTGGGTTACCCATGCCCGTATTGATGAGAATCCCGGATTAAGGGGAAACACGATCTCTGCTTCGACAAGACGTGCCAAGGAAACCGCTTCGCTAAATGCGCTAAGGTGGTAAAGTAAAAAACAATTTGAGTAATGGCTTGGTAGTGGTGTGACGTCATGCCACGGAAAACGTCAGCAGATTGAACTTGTGTATATATTATTATTCTCTACAAAGGAATGTGGAATTTATTTTGCAGAGCCGGACACTATCCCTGGTGTTCACAATCTTCTATCATTTGGAGGAGGAACCCTCCTTGCAATGCCAAGCAATATACACGCCGGACTTATCGTCATTGAAGCCCGGTTCAGGGCTACCGAGGAGTCCTGGATTAGGGGTGTCCGGATAGCCGGACTACCATCATCAGCCGAACTATCATCTGCCGGACTATCATCATTGACCGGACTCCAAGACTATGAAGATACAAGATTGAAGACTTCACCCCATGTCCGGATGGGACTTTCCTTGGCGTGGAAGGCAAGCTTGGCGATACGGATATGTAGATCTCCTACCATTGTAACCGACTCTATGTAACCCTAGCCCTCTCCGGTGTCTATATAAACCGGATGGCTTTAGTCCATAGGACTACAATCACAACAACCCTTACAATCATACCATAGGCTAGCTTCTAGGGTTTAGCCTCCTTGATCTCGTGGTAGATCCACTCTTGTAAACATCCACAATATCAATATCAATCAAGCAGGACGTAGGGTTTTACCTCCATCAAGAGGGCCCAAACCTGGGTAAACATCGTGTCCCTTGTCTCCTGTTACCATCCGCCTAGACGCACAGTTCGGGACCCCCTACCCGAGATCCGCCGGTTTTGACACCGACAAAGATATAAGGTGGTTTATGTGTGAAAGAGCGTATCATATCACGGGGTTTGGATGCACCGGCGAAGTTTCCACCAACTCTCAAGGTGAGAAAGGGCAATGCACGGTACCGAAGAGGCTAGAAAATGCGGAAAGGTAAAAGTGCGTATAATCCATGGACTCAACGTTAGTCAAAAGAACTCATATACTTATTGCAAAAATTTAGAAGCCACCAAAAATCAAGTACTACGCGCAATGCTCCTAGGGGGATAGATTGTTAGGAAAAGACCGTCGCTCGTCCCCGACCGCCACTCATAAGGAGGCACAAGCCAGGTACACTTCATGTTTCAAATTTGTTACACAACTTTACCCATACGTGCATGCTACGGGACTTGCAAACTTCAACACAAGTATTTCTCAAATTCACAATTATCAACTAGCACGACTTTGATATTATTACCTCCATATCTCAAAACAATTATTAAGCATTAAATTTATCTTAGTATTCAATTCACTCAAAAGAAAGTTTCACATATCTTGAACACCAAGTATATTAACATTAAGCAAATTACCATGCTATTAACGACTCTCAAAATAATCTAACTGAAGCATGAGAGATCAAGTTTCTTTAAAACAAATCCACCACCATGCTCTAAAATATAGTGAAGCACTATAGCAAAAATTATCACGCTCAAAAGATATAAGTGAAGCACTATGAGCAAAACTATCAAGCTCAAAAGATATAAGTGAAACACATAGAGTATTCTAACAAATTCCAAATCATGTATGGCTCTCTCAAAAGGTGTGTACAGCAAGGATGATTTTGGTAACTAACAAGCAAAGACTCAAATGATACAAGACGCTCCAAGCAAAACACATATCATGTTGGTGAATAAAAATATAGCTCCAAGTAAATTACCGATGGAAGTAGACGAAAGAGGGGATGCCTTCCGGGGCATCCCCAAGCTTTGACTTTTTGGTGTCCTTGGATTATCTTGGGGGTGCCATGGAAATCCCCATGCTTAGGCTCTTGCCACTCCTTGTTCCATAATCCATCAAAAGAATTCACCCAAAACTTGAAGACTTCACAACACAAAACTCAATAGAAATCTCGTGAGCTCCGTTAGAGAAAGAAAACAAAAGACTACTTTAAGGTACTGTAATGAACTCATTATTTATTTATATTGGTGTTAAACCTACTGTATTCCAACTTCTCTATGGATTATAAACTATTTTACTAGCCATAGATTCATGAAAATAAGCAAACAACACACGCAAAACAGAATCTGTCAAAAACAGAACAGTCTGTAGTAATCTGTAACTAACGCAAACTTCTGGAACCCAAAAACTTCTACCAAAATTAGACGACCTGAAAAATTTGTTTATTCATCAGCAGCTATTGGAATCACTATTTTATCACGTTCTGGTGATTTTTAACAATTCGGGCACTGAGCGCAAAGATTCTGGAAATTACAGCAAGATCAAATAACTATCTCCCGAGAAGATCTAATAGGTTTAACTTGGCACGAACACTAATTAAAAGATAAAACCACATCTAAACAGAGGGTTGATGGATTATTTATTCCTAAACAGAAGCAAAAACAAAAAACTAAAAATAAAATTGGGTTGCCTCCCAACAAGCGCTATCGCTTAACGCCCTAGCTAGGCATAAAAGCAAGGATAGATCTAGGTATTGCCATCTTTGGTAGGCAATCCATAAGTGGCTCTCATGATAGATTCATATGGTAATTTTATTTTCTTTCTAGGAAAGTGTTCCATGCCCTTCTTTAAGGTAAATTGGAATCTAATATTTTGTTCCTTCATATCAATAATTGCACCAATCGTTCTAAGGAAAGGTCTACCAAGAATAATAGGACATGATGGATTGCAATCTATATCAAGAACGATAAAATCTACGGGCACATAATTCCTATTTGCAACAATAAGTACATCATTAATTCTTCCCATAGGCTTTTTAATAGTGGAATCCGCAAGATGCTAGTTTAGAGAGCAATCATCAAAATCACGGAAATCTAGCAAATCACATAAAGTTTTGGGAATTGTAGAGACACTAGCACCCAAATCACACAAAGCATGAAACTCATAATCTTTAATTTTAATTTTGGTAGTAGGTTACCACTCATCATGGAGTTTCCTAGGGATAGAAACTTTCAACTCAAGCTTTTCTTCATAAGATTGCATCAAGACATCAACAATGTGTTCGGTAAAAGCCTTATTTTGACTATAAGCATGAGGAGAATTTAGCACGGATTGCAACAAGGAAATACAATCAATTAAAGAGCAATTTTTATAATTAAATTCCTTGAGATCCAAATTAGTGGGTTTAGCAATATCTCGATTTTTATTTCTTGCAATCCCACTTTTATCAATTTCATCATCAAGATCTAAAAACTCAGAATTCTTAGAACGCCTTCTAGGTAAAGGAAGATCATAATCATTTTCATCAAGATTCATATGGCAAAACAAAGATTTAATAGGGGACACATCTATAACTTTCAGATCTTCATCTTGATTTTCATAGGCTTTGGAAGAACACGCTTTAATAAAGGCATCTTTGGAAGCACGCATCCTAGCGGTTCTTTCTTTGCACTCATCAATGAAAATTCTCATAGCTTTGAGAGACTCATTGATATCATGCTTAGGAGGAATAGATCTAATCTTTAAAGAATCAATCTCGAGAGAAATTCTATCAACGTTCCTAGCCAAATCATCAACTTTAAGCAATTTCTCTTCAAGCAAAGCATTAAAATTCTTTTGTGAATTCATAAACTCTTTAACACTAGGATAATTAAAATTTCCATAAGATTTGTTGTAGGAATTTCCATAATTATTAGAAGGATTACTAGGATAAGGCCTAGGATTAAAATTCCCTCTATATGCGTTGTTACCAAAATTATTCCTACCAACATAATTCACATCCATAGATTCATTATTATTCTAAATGAAGGTAGACAAAGGCATATCATTAGGATCATAAGAAACACACTTAGTAAATAAATTCATAAGTTCATCCATCTTTCCACTCAGAACATTGATTTCTTCTATAGCATGCACTTTTTTATTAGTAGATCTTTCAGTATGCCATTGAGAATAATTAACCATAATATTATCTAGGAGTTTAGTAGCATCTCCTAAAGTGATTTCCATAAAAGTGCCTCCATGGCCGAATCTAAAAGATTTCTAGAAGCAAAATTCAATCCAGCATAATTTTTTGTATAATCATCCACAAGTTCAAACCATGAGTAGGACAATTATGTATCATTAATTTCATTCTCTCCCAAGCTTGTGCAACATGTTCATGATCAAGTTGCTTAAAATTCATAATATCGCTCCTAAGAGAGATAATCTTAGCGGGAGGAAAATACTTAGAGATAAAAGCATCTTTGCACTTGTTCCAAGAATCAATACTATTTTTAGGCAAAGATGAAAACCACGCTTTAGCACGATCTCTAAGCGAAAAGGAAATAGCTTCAATTTAACGACATCATTATCGACATCTTTTTCTTTTGCATATCACATAAATCAACGGTTATTCAGATGAGTAGCGGCATCTTCACTAGGAAGGCCGACGAATTGATCTTTCATAACAAGATTCAACAAAGCAGTATTGATTTCACAAGATTCAGTATTGGTAAGAGGAGCAATCGGAGTGCTAAGGAAATCATTATTATTAGTATTGGTGAAGTCACACAATTTGGTAGCATCTTGAGCCATCGCGACGAACAAGCAAATTAACACACGAGCAAACAAAAAGGCAAAGGAAAAAGGAGGAGGAGATTGGGAAAGAGAGGGCAAATAAAACGACAAGGGTGAAGTGGGGGAGAGGAAAACGAGAGGCAAATGGCAAATAATGTAATGCGAGAGATAGGGATTGTTATGGGTACTTGGTATGTTGACTTTTGTGTAGACCTCCCCGGCAACGGCGCTAGAAATCCTTCTTGCTATGTCTTGAGCTTGCATTGGTTTTCCCCGAAGAGGAGAGGATGATGCAACACAGTAGCGTAAGTATTTCCCTCAGTTTTTGAGAACCAAGGTATCAATCCAGTAGGAGGCCACGCGCAAGTCCCTCGTACCTGCATAAAACGATAGCTACTCGCAACCAACGCGATTAGGGGTTGTCAATCCCTTCACAGTCACTTACGAGGGTGAGATCTGATAGAGATAATATTTTTGGTATTTTTGGTATAAAGATGCAAAGTAAAAAGTAAAAGCAAAGTAAAAACAAAGCAAGTATAAAAGTGATGGAGATTGATATGATGAGAATAGACCCGGGGGCCATAGGTTTCACTAGTGGCTTCTCTCAAGAGCATATATATTCTACGGTGGGTGAACAAATTACTGTTGAGCAATTGACAGAATTGAGCATAGTTATGAGGTTACCTAGGTATGATCATGCATATAGGCATCACGTCCGAGACAAGTAGACCAAAACGATTCTGCATCTACTACTATTACTCCACTCATCGACCGCTATCTAGCATGCATCTAGAGTATTAAGTTAAAAACAGAGTAACGCCTTAAGCAAGATGACATGATGTCGAGGAATAAATTCATGCAATATGATAAATACCCCATCTTGTTATCCTTGATGGCAACAATACAATACGTGCCTTGCAACCCTTTCTGCCACTGAGTAAGGACACCGCAAGATTGAACCCAAAGCTAAGCACTTCTCCCATTGCAAGAACTACCAATCTAGTGGGCCAAACCAAACGGATAATTCGAAGAGACTTGCAAAGATAACTCAATCATACATAAAAGAATTCAGAGAAGATTCAAATATTATTCATAGATAAGCTGGATCATAAACCCACAATTCATCGATCTCAACAAACACACCGCAAAAAGAAGATTACATTGAATAGATCTCCACGAGAGAGGGGGAGAACATTGTATTGAGGTCCAAAAAGAGAGAATAAGCCATCTAGCTACTAGCTATGGAACCGAAGTACTGAAGTAAACTACTCACACTTCATAGGAGGGGCTATGGTGTTGATGTAGAAGCCCTCCATGGTGGATGCCCTCCTCGTGAGCTCCTAACAGGCCCCAAGATGGGATCTCGTGGATACAGGAAGGTACGGCGGTGGAATTAGGTTTTTGGCTCCCCTTTTGATCGTTTGGGGATACGTAGGTATATATAGGAGGAAGGTGTACGTCGGTGGAGCGTCAAGGGGCCCACGAGGTAGGGGGGCGTGGCCAGGGGGTGCGCGCCCTCCACCCTCGTGACCTCCTCTGGCACTTCTTGGAGTAGGGTCCAAGTCTCCTGGATCACGTTCGGTGAGAAGATCACGTTCCCAAAGGTTTCATTCCGTTTGGACTCCGTTTGATATTCCGTTTCTTCGAAACACTGAAATAGGCAAAAAACAGCAATTCTGGGCTGGGCCTCCGGTTAATAGGCTAGTCCGAAAAGTAATATAAAAGTGGAAAATAAAGCCCAATATAGTCCAAAACAGTAAATAAAGTAGCATGGAGTAATAAAAAATTATAGATACGTTGGAGACGTATCGATGGCCTGGAGGCGCCATCGCTCTTGCTACGAGTTAGTCAGAAGCGCCTTATTAGTAGTGCCGGTCCCCGCGCTACTGATACACCTAGAACCCACGCCGTTGTTAGGCTTTTCCCTAGTAGTGTCCCACTTAGATAGACATCCCTCTAGTCATCTAAATGATCACGTGATCCAAATCAACTAAACCATGTCCGATCATCACGTGAGATGGAGTAGTTTTCAATGGTGAACATCACTATGTTGATCATATCTACTATATGATTCACGTTCGACCTTTCGGTCTCCAGTGTTCCAAGACCATATCTGCATATGATAGGCTCGTCAAGTTTAACCCGAGTATTCTGCGTATGCGAAACTGGCTTGCACCCATTGTATATGAACGTAGAGCTTATCACACCCGATCATCACATGGTGTCTCGCCACGAAGAACTATCGCAACGGTGCATAATCAGGGAGAACACTTATACCTTGACATTTTAGTAAGGGATCATCTTATAAAGCTACCGCCGAACTAAGCAAAATAAGATGTATAAAAGATAAACATCACATGCAATCAAAATATGTGACATGATATGGCCATCATCATCTTGTGCTTTTGATCTCCATCTCCAAAGTACTGTCACATTGTTACCGGCATGACACATGATCTCCATCATCTTGATATTTTATCAACGTGTCGTCACATTGTCGTCTCACCAGCTATTGCTTTTGTAATTATTGCTATCGCATAGCGATAAAGTAAATCAATTACATGGCACATGCATCTTATGCAATAATGAGACAACCATAAGGCTCCTGCCAGTTGCCGATAACTTCAACAAAACATGATCATCTCATACAACAATTTATATCTCATCACGTCTTGACCATATCACATCACAACATGCCCTGCAAAAACAATTTATACATCCACTACTTTGTTGTTGCAAGTTTTAGGTGGCTGCTACGGGCTGAGCAAGAACCATTCTTACCTACGCATCAAAACCACAATGATTTTTCGTCAAGTATGTGTTGTTTTAGCCTTCAATAAGAACCGGGCGTAGCCACACTCGATTCAGATAAAGTTGGAGAAACTGACACCCGCCAGCCACCTGTGTGCGAAGCATGTCAGCAGAACCAGTATCGCGTAAGCGTACGCGTAATGTCGGTCCGGGCCGCGTCATCCAACAATACCACCGAATCAAAGTAGGACATGCTGGTAAGCAGTATGACTATTATCGCCCACAACTCACTTGTGTTCTACTCATGCATATAACATCTACGCATAAACCTGGCTCGGATGCCACTGTTGGGGAACATAGTAATTTCAAAAAAATTCCTATGCACACGCAAGATCATGGTGATGCATAGCAACGAGAGGGGAGAGTGTTGTCTACGTACCCTCGTAGACCGTAAGCAGAAGCATTATGACAACGCGATTGATGTAGTCGTACGTCTTCATGATCGACCGATCCTAGTACCAAACGTATGGCACCTCCGCGATCTGCACACGTTCAACTCGGTGACGTCCCACGAACTAACAATCCAATAGAGCTTCGAGGGAGAGCTTCGTCAGCACGACGGCGTGATGATGGTGATGATGAAGCTAACGGCACAGGGCTTCGCCTAAACACTGTGACGATATGACCGAGGTGGATTATAGTGGAGGGGGCACCGCACATGGCTAAGAGATCACTGATCAACTTGTGTGTCTATGGGATGCCACCCTCCCTCATATATAAAGGATTGGAGGAGGGGGAGGAGGTCGGCCTCATAGGCGCGCCCCGAGGGGAGTCCTACTCCCACTAGGAGTAGGATTACCCCCTTTCCCTAGTTTGATTAGGAGAGAAGGAAGGGGGAGGAAGGAGGAAGGAAAGGGTGGGCCGGCACCCCTTCCAAATCGGATTGGGCTTGGGGGGCGCGCCCCCTCCTTTGCTCCCTTCTCCTCTCTCCAACTAAGGCCTAATAAGGCCCATATACCTCCCGGGCGGTTCCGATAACCTCCCGGTGCTCCAGTATATTCCCGATCTCACCCGAAACCATTCCGATGTCCAAATATAGTCGTCAAATATATCGATCTATATGTCTCGACCATTTCAAGACTCCTCGTCATATCTGTGATCATATCCGGGACTCCGAACTACCTTCAGTACATCAAAACACAGAAACTCATAATACCGATCGTCACCGAACTTTAAGCGTGTGGACCCTACTATCTCGAGAACTATGTAGACATGACCGAGACTCATCTCCGGTCAATAACCAATAGTGGAACCTGGATGCTCATATTGGTTCCTACATATTCTACGAAGATCTTTATCGGTCAAACCGCACAACAACATACCTTGTTCCCTTTGTCATCGATATGTTACTTGCCCGAGATTCGATCGTTGGTATCTCAATACCCAGTTCAATCTCGATACCGGTAAGTCTCTTTACTCGTTCCATAATGCATCATCCCGCAATTAACTCATTAGTTACATTGCTTGCAAGGCTTATATTGATGTGCATTACCGAGAGGGCCCAGAGATACCTTTTCGACAATCGGAGTGACAAATCCTAATCTCGATCTATGCCAACTCAACAAGTACCATCGGAGACACCTGTAGAGCACCTTTATAATCACCTAGTTATGTTGTGACATTTGGTAGCACGCAAAGTGGTCCTCCGGTATCCGGGAGTTGCATAATCTCATAGTCATAGGAACATGTATAAGTCATGAAGAAAGCAATAGCAATATACTAAACCTTCAAGTGCTAAGCTAACGGAATGGGTCAAGTCAATCATATCATTCTATAATAATGTGATCCAGTTAATCAAATGACAACTCATGTCTCTGGCTAGGAAACTTAACCATCTTTGATTCAACGACCTGTCAAGTAGAGGCATACTAGTGACAGTCTCTTTGTTTATGTATGGACACATGTACTAAGTTTCCAGTTAATACAATTCTAGCAGGAATAATAAACATTTATCATGAAATAAGGAAATAAATAATAACTTTATTATTGCCTCTAGGGCATATTTCCTTCAATTATGAGTACTATGATGATGATGAGGAGTTATAATTATGACTAGTGAACAAGTTGTTATATGATTATGATGATGATGATGATGATGATGATGATGATGCTGGTGATGATAATGAGTTATTATGGCTAGTGAATTTAAACTCTATGAGACTACTGTATGTCTATGATATGATGAGAATATTGTATGTTTAGTATGATCTGATGAAACTACTGTCAGGACCCCGATTCCAAGTCACATCGACCTAGCTGGTAACACCTCATATCACTTTGTGGCCTCACGCACGGTATTCCCACGGGTGTCGCCTTACCATGGCCCGGGACCGTTTGCGCCTTTTGGCTCACGTATATGATAGTGTCGCTAGCATCCACATGACAAAGAACCCGGGCCGACATGGCTAGTCGTGAACCCAAAGCGGCGCTAACCTATGGGGACAGGCATACATGAATCACTTCGAGCATGTCGGTCATCAACGTATGAATTCGGGCTGTAGCACTGGGCTAACAGGACTCCGGTATCCCCGGGCTGTAGCAGGCTAGGCAGGACTCCGAATATCACCGCGTGACATTTCCCCGAAGGGACGGAACATAGAGAACGAAATGAAACACATGCCGGCCCGATCAAGTGTCCAAGCAGTAGTGCTGGGCTAGCGGGACTCCGGTGAACCGGGTATGGCGGACTACTATCGCTCGTAAGCACGAGACTACATTTCCCCATATGAGAGGCTGCCAAGGATAAACAACTAGATTGTCGGATCCCACTCATACCAAGCATTTCAAACATACATAATATGCCCGATATGAGTAAATACAACAAGGCATCACAACAAAACTCTACAACTCAAGTACTTTATTTAAGAGGCTCGAGGAGCCATACATAACATATTCATACAGGTAGGGGTCACATGACCCAACACTCAAGTCATACAATCATACAAGCACATGCGGAAGCAAACTAGTCTGAGTACAGACTCTAGAAAGAAAGAAAGCTTGTTGGAGCCTTTCTATCTACAATGGCCCTTCACAAGTCTTAGATCGCCACCTGGTGGCTAGTTCACTATCAAGTCAATATCTACATAGAATCCGTCGGAGGGGGTAGTGTTGTCCTCTGAAAACATTAATTAAGCAAACATGAGTACAAAGGTACTCAGCAAGTCTTACCATAGAATCCTATCATACATGCACATTCTCAAGAAGGAGGTGGAGTTATTTGCAGCAAGCCAGCTTTGACTCTTGGCTAAGCTATCCTACGTAACACACTTTGTAAAGCATTTGTCGTACACGAGTCCACTAATCACCATCACAATACTCCTTCGAGGATCCTCTCTCGTCATCCCACGAGAGGGCCATCCACGATACTCACACTTATCTTGAGGCTTTTAGTAGTATCCATTTACTTGTCTATGAACTGATATAGGTAACCCAGAAGTCCTTCTCCGTGGACACGGCTATTCGAATAGATCATATTTAACCCTGCAGGGGTGTACTTCTTCACACACGCTCTCACCACTTATCGCCGTTTACACGACATGTACTCGGCAACCTTCAAGCGGAAGCCCAACGTGGGTGTCGGCCACAGCCTACCTAAACACTCAAGTTCCTAGTCCAGGTTTATCGCCTATTCGGGTTCCATCCGCAGGGAGTCCGGCCGAGGTTTCCCATACAACCCCGAACGATGTGTGCAGGGTTCCCGAGATACCAAACGGGCACTCGGTACACCGGGCCACGTGCCTACCGCAACACAACCCACCCCTAAGGTCAGCGTTGCGTGCGGCCCCCAGCATACTACAAACACCAGAAACTACTTGCAACTCCCGGACTAAGAACAAGGGTGGTTAAGAAGCCGAGAGGGTCAATTAAGGATCCCAATGTGTGGTAGTAACTGTCTCATGGATCACAAACACAGATCTCAGTTCTTAGGTTCGGCTTCAATGAAACAACCCACCATGTACTCCTACATGGCCTCTCATCGATACCTTTACCAAATCATGTTCAACACTTTCACTCTCGAACCAACACAACCTTTCACTCCAGTTCATCATCCCGATGAGCCAGACCTGACACAACTCTAAGCATAGCAAGCATAGCATGGTAGGAATCACAAACATGGCTCAATCAACTCCTACACATACTAGTGGGTTTCATCTAGTTACTGTGGCAATGACAGGTCATGCAGAGGAAGTGGGTTCAGCTACCGCAGCACACAACAGTTTGAATCGCGTTGTCTTAATGCAGTAAACAAGAGCAGAAGCGAGAACATGGGTTTGTATCGAAATGATCAACGGGTTGCTTGCCTGATGGAACTGGGGTAGAGAACTGCCCTTCAGATGGGTAGTCGAGGTTATCTTCGGGGGCAGAACCTATCATGAAAGCACACCAAAATAAACACACATGACAATATGCAACAATATGATGCATGCTATGACATGGCAATATGGATGTGTGTTGGCCTAATGCAAGCTGAAAGAATAGGGATGAACTCATTTGAATCAAGGATTCAAATGATAGCTCATTTGAGTTAGTCCTAATGGTGCAATATCTTATTCTGGTTAAACAGCATAGTTAACTTGCTTTAACATGCATGAAACCTGTACCAATGGATAGAGTGGATTTTTCTGATAATTTTTCATATATAAATCTTTGCATTTGGAGTTATAGAATAAAAGTTATAAGCATTTGAAATTTGAATTATATTCTGGAATTTGCTATATTAGAATAAATTCAGAAATTCATTATTGCGTCAGCATGAGGTCAGCGTGACGTCAGGGGTCAATGGGGTCGTCCAGGTCAAACTGACCAGTGGGACCCGCATGTCAGTAATTAGTTTAACTAATTAACTTTAATTAGAAATAACCTAATTAGTTAACCGGGGCCACATCATTGACTCGTAGCGATCAGCAGGCCCACCGATCGATGGTCGTGATCAACTCGGCTGGCGTCTAGCCGCCCAGCGAGCGGTGGCGGAACAAAGTGCTTTTGCACGTTCCGGCCACCAAATGGGGCGCGGAAGGCATCTACGTGGAGCTGGAGACGAACCGCGTCTATTGGTGAGGTTAGTTGGGGTCGGGGTGGCCGGAGTTGGCGCCGGCGACGAGTTTGGCGGCGGCCGGGGCTCGGGTGATCTCGGACTAGTTGCTAGGGGGCAAGGTGAGGCGCGTGGAGTGCAAGGTTGGACCCAACGCAACGCGGTGAGTGCGATGGACACGGTGGCGTGGACGTTGGGTGGCCGGAGCTTCGTCGGCGAGCTCATGGCGGTGCGTTCGGGCGAGCTCCGTGTGCTCGTTGTAGTGCACGAGGAAGAGAGTGGAGAGGATGGGGAGGTAGCCAGGCTCACAGCGGTCTCGTAGAGCCAGACGACGTGGTCGGGGATGATCTGATGCGGCGGCGACGGCGAAGGGGATCTCCGGCGGTGGCGGAGTCGGGCGGGGTCGGTGCGGTGGCTTCGGGGCGAGCAAGTGCTCGGGGCTTGGCTTGTTCGACGAAGTCGACGACGGCGAAGCGACCGGACACGGTCTCGTGGCGCGGGGACGACGGTGGCTACGGCTACGATGGTGGAGCGGCGACGGTGGCGTCGGCCATGGCGAGGGGAGAGCGAGGGAGAGAGGCAGGGGGGCGAATGGCGTGTCCAGGGGGTTCGGGCGACGACGTGGAGGCCATCCAGCAAAGTGAAGCGGCGAGGAGGTGAAGCAGGGCAACGGCCAGCTGCGTGGCGCGCCCTGAGCTCGCCGTCGGGCACCTGGCTGCCTGCCTGGCCGAGCCAAGCAGCTCGCTGGCGCGGCTGCTGGGCTGGGCCGGCAGGTGGGCCTGGTGGACGGCGTCAGGTAAGGGTTTTTCATTTTTACTCTTTTCTAATTTTCCTGCAACTTTGTGGGGTTTTTAAAAATACCAAAACTATTTTAAAAATCACCAAAATGCTCCTGGTCACTTGTTAGAATATTCCCAACATGAAACATTTTGGTTTGGCAATTTTTGAACATTTAAAATATTTTATATAATTTAAAATGCTCAGTTCAAAACTTGTGGATTAATCCTAGAGCCTTTAGATGACCTAGAAAATGATACACCTCCTTTGACATGGGTTTTGAACCAGAGCAAAGAGGATGAACATTTTGAAGGGCATTTCGAGTTCATTGAAATAATTTTTAGTAAACCCTAGTTGTTTAAGGGGGTGTTCAGGGTTTCCTGCCTTCCCCATTTCAATTTCAAATGAAATTTAAACATGATGCACACCCTAATGCATGGTCTAACCGGGATGTGACAACTCACCCCACTCAAAAGAATCTCGTCCGAGATTTAGGATCTGCTATGCGAAAAAGGTGGGATACTCAAGTCGAAGACGATCCTCCCTTTCCCGGGTAGCTTCTTGCTCGGAATGGTTTGACCATTGAACCTTTAGAAACTTGATATTCCGGCGTCGAGTGGTACGCTCGGCTTGATCAAGGATCTGAACGGGATATTCTCGATAGGTGAGGTTATCTTGGAGATCAAGCGTTTACGTGGTCCACTTCACGGATAGGATCCGAGAAGCAACGCTGAGTTGGGAAACGTGGAAGACATCATGGACTCTGGAAAGATGCGGAGGTAGTTCCAATTGGTAGGCAACTTCCCCTCGTTTGGCAAGAATGCGAAAGGGTCCAATGTAACGAGGAGCCAACTTGCCTTTGATACCGAAACGATGGGTTCCTTTTAAAGGAGTAACCCGAAGGTAAGCCTTCTCGCCAAGTTCATAAGTCATAGGCTTATGCTTGCGGTCATATTGGCTCTTTTGACGAGATTGGGCTGTTTTCAATCTCTCACGAATAACGCGAACCTGCTCCTCTGCTTCCTGAATCATGTCCGCCAAAGAGTTGTCTCTCCCGGTTTCGACCAGTTAAGAGGCGTTCGACATTTCCGTCCGTAAGAACTTGAAAGGGGCTTTGCCCAAGCTGGCTTGATAACTATTGTTATAAGCGAACTCGGCGAATGGAAGGCATTTCTCCCAATTCATGCCGAAAGAGATGATGAAGCTCAAGCATATCCTCTAGGATTTGATTGACTCGTTCTACTTGACCACTTGATTGAGGATGGAAAGCGGTGCTAAAGGAGAGACGAGTTCCCATAGCGCTTTTGAAACTTTCCCAAAATCGAGAGGTGAAGAGACTTCCACGGTCCGAAGTTGATCTCTAATGGAATACCATGAAGAGACACTATTCGAGAGATGTACAATTCAGCTAGCTGGCTAGCGGTTATACTCTCACGAACAGGTAGGAAGTGGGCTACTTTGGAAAGACGATCAACGACGACGAAGATAGCATTATTCCCTCTCTTGGTCCTGGGAAACCCGGTAATGAAATCCATACCGATTTTATCCCATTTCCATTCAGGAATTTCCAAAGGTTGAAGGGTACCAGCAGGCCGTTGATGCTCCGCTTTAACTCGACGACAGACGTCGCAATTAGCAATGTATTGAGCGATTTCTCTCTTCATCCTAGTCCACCAAAACCTCTGGCGTAGATCTTGATACATTTTAGTACTACCAGGATGAATGGTGAGAGGAGAGTCATGAGCTTCCTTAAGGATCAATTGCCGTAGCTGTTGTTTCTTGGGAACCACTAAGCGGTTCTCAAAGAAGACAACACCTCGTTCATCTATGGAGAAACACTTAGCAGCTCCGCTAGCAATGTTCTCCTTGATCCGAGATATTCCCTATCATCTTGGAGCAGCTATGATTCGATCCGTAAGGTTGGGTTTCGCCACCAGGGTGGAAAGGAATCCTCGAGGAACAAGTGAAGATTAAGCTTACGAAATTCCTCGTGGAGAATTGGTTGACTTTGTTGTAACATCAAATTGTTACAATAAGATTTGCGACTTAGTGCGTCAGCCATGACATTGGCTTTGCCTGGGGTGTAAGATATTCCTAAGTCGAAATCTGTAATCAACTCGACCCAACGTCTTTGCCTGAGATTCAAATCCGGTTGGGTGAAGATATATTTCAGACTTTGGTGATCAATGTGGATTTCACAACGATTACCCAGAAGGTAATGTCGCCAAGTTTTAAGTGCATGAACTACTGCTGCAAGCTCTAGATCGTGTGTGGGGTAGTTATCCTCATGTGGGCGAATCGCCGAGAGGCGTAGGCAATCACATGACGATCTTGCATGAGTATGCAACCTAGTCCTAGTCGCGAGGCGTCATGATGAATAATAAAGTCCTTAGAGAAATCTGGTGGAACAAGTACGGGAGCAGATGTCAGGCGTCTTTTCAGTTCCTGAAAGCTGAACTCGCATTGTGGCGTCCATTCGAACTTCTTATCTTTCTTGAGGAGTTCGGTTAGAGGTTTAGCAACTTTAGAGAAATTCTCGACGAAGCGGGCGGCAATAGCTCGCTAGACCGAGGAAACTCCGAACTTGCTTGACCGATTCAGGTGGAGTCCGATCAAGGGCGGCTTGAACTCGCTTCGGGATTGACAGCAATGCCCTTACCGTGAGATTACATGGCCTAGATAGGTCACTTCGGTAACCAGAATTCACACTTAGAGAATTTGGCATAAAGGCGGTGCTCTCGAAGTTTCATCAATACTAGCCTTAGATGTTCGGCATGTTCTTCCTCATTCTTGGAGTAGATGAGTATATCATCGAGGTATACCACGAATTTATCCAAGTACTCCATGAAGATCGAGTTCATTAACCGAGAGAAGGAGGCTGGAGCATTGGTTAAACCGAAAGACATGACGGTGTACTCGTATAGGCCATAAAGAGAAACAAAAGCCGTTTAGGATGTCCCGTTCTTGATTTTGATTTGATGGTAGCCCAACCTCAAATCCATCTTGGAAAAAAGGATCGAGGATCCAGCGAGCTGGTCATACAGATCGTTGATCCCGGGAGCGGATACTTGTTCTTGATAGTGACCAAATTGATGTGTCGGTAATCTACAACCATCCGATCCGTACCATCCTTCTTCTTGACGAAGAGGACGGGCAAGCCCATGGAGATGAACTAGGACGGATGAAACCTTTTGCAAGGACTCATCGAGTTGTTTCTTAAGTTCAGCTAGTTCTAGGGGTGCCATCTTATAAGGTCTTCTAGAGATTGGGACGGTTCCGGGAACAAGATCTATCACGAACTTGACATCCCCGGGTGGAACACTGGCAGTTCCTCTGAAAGACATCCGGAAATCACGGACTATCGGAATATCTTCGAGGTCCGGAAGGGGTTGGCATTTAAAGAGTAAAGCTGGCGCTTAGACACTCGGGTTAAAACATCCACCTGTCTTGCCGAAGGATGGGTAAGTTGAACAGTTCTAGTAGAGCAATCAATCTTAGCATAATGGGCTGACATCCAGTCCATACCCAAGATGATGTTTATGTCCGAGGACTTGAGAGCTATTAGAGATGCAAGAAAGACTAATCTGTCGACAAGAATTTCATTCCCATGACTTATTCTAGAGGTTTGCCATCTAGAACCAGGAGTTTGAATTTCCATGGAGGTAGGCATGTCACAGAATGTGGTGTTGTGCAATCGAGCATAGCTCTCAGAAATAAATGAATGAGATGCTCCAAGATCAAAAGAACGGTTGCGGATGGCAATTAACAAGAAGCGTGCGAGGGCGACGTTGGGATCCTCATAGGTTTCTTCAGCAGAGACATAGTTGACATGGCCACGAGCGGTGGCAACTGGTTTAGCATAGGGCACCTTTCCTGCTGGCTTGCCGCGGCCAACAGACTTTCCAACTTGATTGGGGTTGTTCTGGGGACACTCTCGGATGTAGTGGCCCGTCTCTCCACACTTGAAGCAAGTTATCACATTTGGACGTGGAGCAGCATTTGCAGTGGGACCTCCATAAGTTTTGGGCGGAAGATACTGCTGGTTGGGGCGAGGCGCCTCAAAGGATGGCCTCGGGGTGAACACAGGTGGTAGAGCAAGATGTGGAACCCAAACCCGCGCTTCAGGATCCAGAGCGGATGAAGATCCAGAATCACGGATGTGCTTGCGAAGCCTCAAAATCAGTCTGCCAGCTTTGCTACCGATAGCCTTATTGACTAGCTTCGAAAAGAGGTGCACTCATGCGCACGAAGGTCTCGGCGTAGCTCAGGGCTAAGTCCCTTACGGAACCTTGCCTGCTTCTTGGCATCGGTAGAAACTTCTTCGGGGGCATAACGTGCTAACCTCCCAAATTCACGGCTGTAGGCATCCACTGTCAGCCTACCTTGGGTGAAACTGCAGAATTCCTCCCTTTTGCGGTCCATAAGACCTTCTGGAATATGATGCTCGCGGAAGGCGGCACTGAACTCAGCCCAAGTTGTGACTTGTCCAGCCGGACGCATAGCCTCATAATTTTCCCACTAGAGACTAGCAGGGCCTTCCAGATGATAAGCGGCAAAGGTAACCTTGTCAGCCTCCGCCACGTTGGCGGAACGCAGCTTGTGGTGGATGCTGCGAAGCCAATCATCTGCGTCGAGTGGCTCTACGGAATATTTGAACTTTGGGGGATACAACTTGACGAAGTCGTTGAGTGAAACCACATCGTTTCTTGGCTGGCGTGCTGTGTTCTGTTCAATCCGCTCCAATAAGCGGTTGGTTTCACGCTTATTATGCGTCGCTTCCAGCATCACCTCGGCCAAAGATGGCGGTTGCGGCAGATTCACATTTCTGGCTGCACTAGCTTCCCCCTGCTCCGAAGCAGCAGGAGTGTTGCGGGTGTTGACCATCCTAGGAGACAAAGCAAAGGTTTAAACCAGGATGGCAAAATTTAACAAGGAAGTGCGGAAGGTAATGGACAGCATGGAATGCAAAGATGTTCCTCCGTATGACATGGTAATATAAAACTGCCATATATTTATATACCAACGGTCATACACACCATTCATAGTTTAGTACAAGCCTGACGGAGTACAACCATAAGGAAAGGCGTTACATCTTATCGGAAGCATCCCAACTTCTATACATTATTTTTCTACACTTCCGGAACGATACACACTAAGTCGTATTCCACAAGTCACGCAGGACGGTGGAAATACAGCTATTACCACACTAGGAATACTACTACTAACTCAGGCAGCTCCATAGTAGTCCTCATAGAAGTCACCACCCAAGCTCGAAGTGGAACATGATCGTCTGAAATAGACAATCTGTGGGGCTGTGGACCATAAGGACTTGGATGTGGCCGTGGACCAACAAGCGGTGGCGCACGAGGCCCACGAGGAGGAGTGATGCCTCCAACCTCACGCCACTCCATAAAGTCTGGCAGACTCTCCCTTACAGGTACAAGTCTCTCATGTCCATATATCCGGCTTGCACGGCAGGTGCAAACCTAGTCAGAGTAGCCCAGTGGTCAGAACGGGCATTAAAAAGCTCCATATGTAAGGCCCAGTTCTCACGGTCCTTGTCCTCCAGTATCTCAGTAGTAGTGCGAAGGAGTGAATCCTCATGGGATGCATCGCTGTACAAACCCTGAAGATAACCATGCGCCCCAGGGAGGGATGCTGGCATATAGCGAAAATCCGTGTTGCCCAGCAAGGCAGTCCTGGCTCGAATAATAGTCATCATGGAATAGGCTGCATCTTGCACAGACATTCCAATAGTGATTCCGAGCCCATAAGAACAGTGAAGTGGCTCAGTAGCTCCGGGATAAGATGGGTAAATCCGGACCGTGCATAGATATTGGCTTTGATTGAAATCCCTAAACTGCTCCTCGACGGTATATTCAGGATACCATCGATAACCAGCCTCAACCATCACCCTAACCAACATGGCCGTGTGACCGCACACACCAATGCAACGGGTCAGGCGAACCACTTGGTTCTGGGAACGGGTGGCCATCTGAAAGCAGCCACAATGCAAAGGCATTAGAATTTCTAGGAAAAATTGGGCAGCATAACATCATAAATGCTCAAAATCAGATTTGAGACATTCAAAATCAGATTGCAAACCCACTCAACAACATCATATCAAGGTTCTGGTTCAAATGATAGCATACTAAAGATTTAGTAGCACTGAACTGAGGATGTAATCAACAATCCTATAAGTTACTACGGATTAGTAACACGTGAACCTGATAGAGAATAAAGCCTAGTCCTATACCCACGTCGAATGAGAAGAGGAAGACTCAGATCAGAGGGCATAAGGTAAAGGAGTAAAAAGAGCCTTACGTTCCCTCCCACAATCAATTCCCCTACATATAACTAAAGCATTTCTAGACTCAACTTGACCAGTTTGGCTTAGCGAACCTACTGAGCAGCCCTGCTCGATACCAACGCTGTCGGGACCCGATTCCAAGTCACATCGACCTAGCTGGTAACACCTCATATCACTTTGTGGCCTCACGCACGGTATTCCCACGGGTGTCGCCTTACCATGGCCCGGGACCGTTTAGCCTTTTGGCTCACGTATATGATAGTGTCGCTAGCATCCACATGACAAAGAACCGGGCGAAATGGCTAGTCGTGAACCCAAAGCAGCGCTAACCTATGGGGACAGGCATACATGAATCACTTGAGCATGTCGGTCATCAACGTATGAATTCGGGCTGTAGCACTGGCTAACAGGACTCCGGTATCCCGGGCTGTAGCGAGCTAGGCAGACTCCGAATATCACCAGCGTGACATTTCCCGAGGGGATGACATAGGAACGAAATGAAACACATGCGGCCAGTCAAGTGTCCAAGCAGTAGTGCTTTGGGCTAGCGAGACTCCGGTGAACCGGGCATGTAGCGGACTACTATCGCCGTAAGCACGAGACTACATTTCCCCATATGAGAGGCTGCCAAGGATAAACAACTAGATTGTCGGATCCCACTCATACCAAGCATTTCAAACATACATAATATGCCCGATATGAGTAAATACAACAAGGCATCACAACAAAACTCTACAACTCAAGTACTTTATTTAAGAGGCTCAGGAGCCATACATAACATATTCATACAGGTAGGGGTCACATGACCCAACACTCAAGTCATACAATCATACAAGCACATGCGGAAGCAAACTAGTCTGAGTACAGACTCTAGAAAGAAAGAAAGCTTGTTGGAGCCTTTCTATCTACAATGGCCCTTCACAAGTCTTAGATCGCCACCTGGGTGGCTAGTTCACTCGTCGAAGTCAATATCTACATAGAATCCGTCGGAGGGGGTAGTGTTGTCCTCTGAAAACATTACTTAAGCAAACATGAGTACAAAGGTACTCAGCAAGTCTTACCACAGAATCCTATCATACATGCACATTCTCAAGAAGGAGGTGGAGTTATTTGCAGCAAGCCAGCTTTGACTCTTGGCTAAGCTATCCTACGTAACACACTTTGTAAAGCATTTGTCGTACACGAGTCCACTAATCACCATCACAATACTCCTTCGAGGATCCTCTCTCGTCATCCCACGAGAGGGCCATCCATGATACTCACACTTATCTTGAGGCTTTTAGTAGTATCCATTTACTTGTCTATGAACTGATATAGGTAACCCAGAAGTCCTTCTCCGTGGACACGGCTATTCGAATAGATCATATTTAACCCTGCAGGGGTGTACTTCTTCACACGCTCTCACCACTTATAAATCGTTTACCACGACATGTACTCGGCAACCTTCAAGCGGAAGCCCAGCGTGGGTGTCGGCCACAGCCTACCTAAACACTCAAGTTCCTAGTCCAGGTTTATCGCCTATTCGGGTTCCATCCGCAGGAGTCCGGCCGAGGTTTCCCATACAGCCCGAACGATGTGTGCAGGGTTCCCGAGATACCAAAGCAGGCACTTTTGCACACCGGGCCACGTGCCTACCGCAACACAACCCACCCCTAAGGTCAGCGTTGCGTGCGCCCCAAAGATACTACAAACACGAAACTACTTGCAACTCCGAACTAAGAACAAGGGTGGTTAAGAAGCCGAGAGGGTCAATTAAGGATCCCAATGTGTGGTAGTAACTGTCTCATGGATCACAAACACAGATCTCGGTTCTTAGGTTCGGCTTCAATGAAACAACCCACCATGTACTCCTACATGGCCTCTCATCGATACCTTTACCAAATCGTGTTCAACACTTTCACTCTCGAACCAACACAACCTTTCACTCCAGTTCATCATCCCGATGAGCCAGACACGACACAACTCTAAGCATAGCAAGCATAGCATGGTAGGAATCACAAACATGGCTCAATCAACTCCTACACATACTAGTGGGTTTCATCTGAGTTACTTGTGGCAATGACAGGTCATGCAGAGGAAGTGGGTTCAGCTACCGCAGCACACAACAGTTTGAATCGCGTTGTCTTAATGCAGATAAACAAGAGCGAAGCGAGAACATGGGTTTGTATCGAAATGATCAACGGGTTGCTTGCACGATGGAACTGGGGTAGAGAAGCGCCCTTCGATGGGTAGTCGAGGTTATCTTGAAGCGTAACCTATCATGGAAGCACACCGAAAGTAAACACACATGACAATATGCAACAATATGATGCATGCTATGACATGTCAATATGGATGTGTGTTGGCCTAATGCAAGCTGAAATAAAAGGGGATGAACTCATTTGAATCAAGGATTCAAATGATAGCTCATTTGAGTTAGTCCTAATGGTGCAATATCTTATTCTGGTTAAACAGCATAGTTAACTTGCTTTAACATGCATGAAACCTGTACCAATGGATAGAGTGGATTTTTCTGATAATTTTTCATATATAAATCTTTGCATTTGGAGTTATAGAATAAAAGTTATAAGCATTTGAAATTTGAATTATATTCTGGAATTTGCTATATTAGAATAAATTCAGAAATTCATTATTAACGCCAAAGATGAGGTCAGCGTGACGTCAGGGGTCAATGGGGTCGTCCAGGTCAAACTGACCAGTGGGACCCGCATGTCAGTAATTAGTTTAACTAATTAACTTTAATTAGAAATAACCTAATTAGTTAACCGGGGGGCCACCTGTCATTGACTCAGAGCAGTCAACAGGGCCCACCAGTCGATGGTCAGCGGTCAACTCGCCGGCGTCTAGCCACCGGCGAGGCCAGGCGCGGCGGAACAAAGTGCTTTTGCACGTTCCGGCCACCAAATGGGGCGCGGAAGGCATCTACGTGGAGCTGGAGACGAACCGCGTCTATTGGTGAGGTTAGTTGGGGTCGGGGTGGCCGGAGTTGGCGCCGGCGACGAGTTTGGCGGCGGGGGCTCGGGTGATCTCGGACTAGTTGCTAGGGGGCAAGGTGAGGCGCGTGGAGTGCAAGGTTGGACCCAACGCAACGCGGTGAGTGCGATGGACACGGTGGCGTGGACGTTGGGTGGCCGGAGCTTCGTCGGCGACGAGCTCCGCGGCGGTGCGTTCGGGCGAGCTCCGTGTGCTCGTTGTAGTGCACGAGGAAGAGAGTGGAGAGGATGGGGAGGTAGCCAGGCTCACAGCGGTCTCGTAGAGCCAGACGACGTGGTCGGGGATGATCTGATGCGGCGACGGCGAAGGGGATCTCCGGTGGCGGAGTCGGGCGAAGTCGGTGCGGTGGCTTGAAGCGAGCAAGTGCTCGGGGCTTGGCTTGTTCGACGAAGTCGACGATGGCGAAGCGACCGGACACGGTCTCGTGGCGCGGGGACGACGGTGGCTACGGCTACAATGGTGGAGCGGCGACGGTGGCGTCGGCCATGGTGAGGGGAGAGCGAGGGAGAGAGGCAGGGGGGCGAATGGCGTGTCCAGGGGGTTCGGGCGACGACGTGGAGGCCATCCAGGCAGTGAAGCGGCGAGGAGGTGAAGCAGGGCGGCGGCCAGCTGCGTGGCGCGCCCTGAGCTCGCCGTCGGGCACCTGGCTGCCTGCCTGGCCGAGCCAAGCAGCTGTTGGCCTTGCTTGGCTGGGCCGGCAGGTGGGCCAGTGGACGGCGTCGAATGAGTTTTCATTTTTACTCTTTTCTAATTTTCCTGCAACTTTGTGGGGTTTTTAAAAATACCAAAACTATTTTAAAAATCACCAAAATGCTCCTGGTCACTTGTTAGAATATTCCCAACATGAAACATTTTGGTTGGCAATTTTTGAACATTTAAAATATTTTATATAATTTAAAATGCTCAGTTCAAAACTTGTGGATTAATCCTAGAGCCTTTAGATGACCTAGAAAATGATACACCTCCTTTGACATGGGTTTTGAACCAGAGCAAAGAGGATGAACATTTTGAAGGGCATTTCAGGTTCATTGAAATAATTTTTAGTAAACCCTAGTTGTTTAAGGGGGGGGGGTGTTCTGGGGTTTCCTGCCTTCCCCATTTCAATTTCAAATGAAATTTAAACATGATGCACACCCTAATGCATGGTCTAACTGGGATGTGACAACTACTGTATAGAGCTTGTATAAATACATCACAAATAGCATTAGTACTAGCAGTAGCGCTCGAAAGGACCTACTAGCAGTGCTTCTTTATCAGCAGCACTTTGTTTACAAAAGCGCTACAAATAATTATCAGTAGCGCTTGTCAGGGAAGCGCTACTGCAAATTATATTTACAAGAAGCACTTCCCTGACAAGCACTACTACTACAACTTAGCTGTAGCGCGGTAGCAGTAGCCCTTGATCCAGCACTACTGCTAGGCCAAAACCCAGTGCTACTGCTAGCCTTTTCCCTAGTAGTGTTTGTATCCCGTGTCAGCCCAGACTTCTCCTCGAGGTGCGCCTCCAGTAGATCCTCTTCGAGCCGCCGCCCAGCTGCGAAAGGGACAAGTCCTTGCCGCAAGATGGGACCCGCCTCCACCTAGGTCCACCGCCACATTGCCGGACGCCGCACACATACGCCGCCACCTCGCCGGACGCCACCCGGATCCGCCGCCGCCTCCCCGGATGCCACCAAATCCACCGCCACCTCGCTGGGCGTTGCCGCCGTATCCTCAGGCCCCTCATCACTGGCCTCTGATACCATGTAGAATCGAGAGAGAGGAGTATACCTAGATAGTGGCACCACATGCGTCTAGTTACTTGATACGTCTCCATCGTATCTACTTTTCCAAACACTTTTGCCCTTGTTTTGGACTCTAACTTGCATTATTTGAATGCAACTAACCCGGACTGACGCTGTTTTCAGCAGAAATTGCCTTGGTGTTATTTTTGTGCAGAAATAAAAGTTCTTGGAATGACCTGAAACTTCACAGAGAATATTTTTGTAATTAACAAAAAATACTGGTGAAAGAATCAAGGCCAGGGGGCCCACACCCTATCCACGAGCATGGGGGGTGCGTCCCCTACCTCGTGGCCCCCCTGGTACTCCACCTACCTCAACTCCAACTCCATATATTCACGTTCGGGGAGAAAAAAATCAGAGAGAAGGATTCATCGTGTTTTACGATATGGAGCCATCGCCAAGCCGTGAACTCTCTCGGGAGGGCTGATCTGTAGTCCGTTTGGGGCTCCGGAGAGGGGAATCTGTCGCCGTCGTCATCATCAACCATCCCTCATCACCAATTTCATGATGCTCACCGCCGTGCATTAATAATTCCATCGTAGGCTTGCTGGACGGTGATGGGTTGGATGATATTTATCATGTAATCGAGTTAGTTTTGTTAGGGTTTGATCCCTAGTATCCACTATGTTCTGAGATTGATGTTGCTATGACTTTGCTATGCTTAATGCTTGTCACTAGGGCCCGAGTGCCATGATTTGAGATCTGAACCTATTATGTTTTCATGAATATATGTGAGTTGTTGATCCTATCTTGCAAGTCTATAGTCACCTATTATGTGTTATGATTCATTAGCCCCGAAGTGACAATTATCGGGATCCTTACCGGTGATGACCGTAGTTTGAGGAGTTCATGTATTCACCAAGTGTTAATGCTTTGGTCCGGTACTCTATTAAAAGGAGGCCTTAATATCCCTATGTTTCCAATAGGACCCCGCTGCCACGGGAGGGTAGGACAAAAGATGTCATGCAAGTTCTTTTCCATAAGCACGTATGACTATATTTGGAATACATGCCTACATTACATTGATGAATTGGAGCTAGTTCTGTGTCGCCCTATGTTATAGCTATTACATGATGAACCGCATCCGACATAATTATCCATCACTGATCCTATGCCTATGAGCTTTTCACATATTGCTCTTTGCTTAGTTACTTTTTCGTTGCCATTGTTACAATCACTACAAAATTGCTACTATTACCTTTGCCACCGTTACTGTTACTTCCATACTACTTTGCTACTAAATACTATGCTGCAAATATTAAGTTATCCAGGTGTGGTTGAATTGACAACTCAACTGCTAATACTTGAGAATATTCTTTGACTCCCCTTGTGTCGAATCAATAAATTTGGGTTGAATACTCTACCCTCAAAAACTGTTGTGATCCCCTATACTTGTGGGTTATCAAGACAATTTTCTGGTGCCGTTGTCGGGGAGCATATCTCTATTCTTTGAGTCACTTGGGATTTATATCTGCTGGTCACTTTGAGGAACATGAAACACGAGAAAACCAAGATTTATCCCTCAACTACGAGGGGAGGTAAGGAACTGCCATCTAGCTCTGCACGTAATTTGCCTTCTGTTTTGAGTAAACTTGCGACACCTAAACCTGCTTCTGCTATTAATTCTGATAAGTCGCATATTATTGACGATGCCACTTCCGCTATGCATGATACTTATGATGAAACTACTTCTATGCTTGATAACACTGTGCCACTAGGTGAATTTCATGATGAACAACTTGCTAGGGAAAGAGAGAATGAAATTATTGAAACTGATAATATTGATGAAAGTGATGATGAAGATTCTACCCCTAGATATGAATTGCTTATTGTGCCTGTGGGTTATGCTACGGATGAAGAAACTGCTAGAGATTTTCTTGCTTGCAATGATAGGAGTGATCTTAAGAAATTATTAGCTAAGCTAAAATAAAAATCTCTGACTGCTAGAATGAAATATGACCCTGCTTTTTCTACTTCACCTATCTTTATTACTGATAAGGATTATGATTTCTCTGTAGATGCTGAGATAATTACTTTGGTTGAATCTGATCCTTTTTATGGCATGGATCTGAAACTGTTGTGGCACATCTTACTTGATAATACACACAACCAGGATTAAGAGAATTAAATGATGTAGCTACCCTATTCACTAATGATGAGAAAACTCGCTACTACTATATCCTTAAATTATTTCCGTTCTCATTAAAGGGTGATGCTAAGACACTCATTAAAGGGTGATGCTAAGACATAGTTTAATTCTCTTGATCCTGGTTGTGTGTGTAGTCCCCAGGATATGATTTATTACTTCTCTGCTAAATATTTCCCCGCTCATAAGAAACAAGCTGCTTTAAGGGAAATATATAATTTTGTGCAAATAGAAGAAGAGAGTCTCCCACAAGCTTGGGGAGGCTTCTTCAATTACTTAATGCTTTGCCTGATCACCCTCTCAATAATAATGAAATACTTGATATCTTTTATAATGGACTAACCGATGCTTCCAGAGACCACCTGGATAGTTGTGCTGGTTGTGTTTTCAGGGAAAGAACTGTTGATCAAGATGAATTGTTTATTGAATAATATGTTGATTAATGAAAGCAATTGACACTTCCTGAACCAACCCCTAAGCCAACTATGAAGAAAAGGGGTGTTCTATTTCTCAATCCCGAAGATATGCAAGAGGCAAAGAAATCTATGAAAGAGAAAGGTATTAAAGCTGAAGATGTTAACAATTTACCTCCTGTTGAAGAAATACATGTTCTTAATTCACCACCTATTGAAGAAATACATGGTCTTGATAACCCAACACAAGTAGTAAAGGTAAATTCTCTCTATAGATTTGATGAATGTCGGTGTAGTGAAAACTAGGGCTACACTAACCGCCGGGCATGGGCCACGACTGTATGCAATTACACTAAGGAGGATTATTCTTCACCGACAAGCGCTACATCGACAAGCAAGACTCAAGCCACCTTCCCAGCAAGGAGCGTTCCACCTCGCCAGGGAGGCCAGAACTAGAAGACAAGACGACAACTAGGCTCCTTGCCGAGGATGCTCACGAGGCTCCGACAAGGGTCCTGCCGAAGAAACCCGCAAGACCCCTAGCAAGATCCTTGCCGGGGACAATAGCACGTCCCGGTAAGGCCCTTGCCAAGGGCGTCAGCAGGGCCACTGCCAGGCCCACGCGACCAAGTCTCCACCGCCGTTCACATGCAGCTGCCAGCCCAACCAGACTGGGCAGGCCCCTGCGTGGCAACATGCAGTTCCTAGGCCAACTAATCAAGCACCTGCGTGGTGGCATGCGGATCTTCGTGAAGACCCTGTCACCGCACGAGCACAACAGCCAGCCAGCCAGCCTGGCGCTGCATGCCTTGTCGGCTTGGACGCTCGTCGAAGCAAGGCGAGGCGGCGACGGATGGGATGAGCTCTGTTGCCATCCCCGATAAAGTAGGAGGACACGTAGGCAGTGCACTGAATGCGTTTGTCCTATGTTGACAAGAGATAAACTTGTAGACTGTAGATACTTTCCACCTCCTGTGTGCCACTGTGGCAGCCACTTTGACATATAAAAGGAGGCCCGAGGTGTACTTTAAGGAGGAGGAAGGATGGGATTCGGCTCTTTTGAACCACGTACTGACCACAGCTAGTTCGAGAGGTCAAGAACTCTCAGAAATACACCCACCAAAGCAGGACTAGGGTTTTACGCATCCTCGCGGCCCGACCTGGCTAAACGATCCTTGTGTTGTCTGCTAGCCCTGCTCTCCTCGCAACCCTGCGCCCCGGCAACCGTAGTAGGGATTCTTGTGATCCCATAGGTATCGTTCCACACCGACATCTTTGGCGCGCTAGGTAGGGGGTGCAATTGTGAGAATCTGGTCTAGTAGTTAGCCTAGCAGTTCTTCATCACTTTCGGTTTTTGACAAGAAGGCGGCTGGAGGAACGACGCCGGCTCGGCAATAGAAAAGCTAAGTCATTCAGAGCCTTGGGTTATTTCCTCTTACACTTAAGGTTATCGTCCTCGGAGATCTTGCCTATGTATGGGAAACCTGCATGCAAAGGGGCTCCCGCAATTGGCAACACCCTTGTTCTGTTTCGAGTCTGCTCAACAGCTCAAAGCGGCCGTGTCGAGAGTGGCAGGGTAGCCTTCCGCACCTGGCAACGCTCCTGACTCTGACTCGAGTCAAACTCGACAGTTCAGGCGGCCGCGCTAAGGGCGGTAAGGTGGTTTGCCCGGTAGCAAGCACACCCGGCAGGCCAATGGGTATCGAATAGGAAGATAGCATGCACTATTTATTTGTGATATTTGCATTAACCCGTATGTTAAGGAACCTTCTTGGGGATAGTTGCGCTCCATGTTGCTTCGAGTCCGCTCAGCAACTTTTGCAGACTAAGGCATAGCCTAGTGGTGGGAAGGGGCTGATGCCTTCCCACCCACCCAGGTTTAAGGCATGGTAATTGCAATTTGGGTTTGTTGCACCAATAATACTGTAAGGGGTTCCCTTACAGTCTTTCTGTCAAAAAAACTTTTGCAGCTGCGCTAGAACCAGGAAGGCAAACCTTTCCGGGAGGTGACATTCCCGAGTAGCTGCTAACGGCCTGTTCCCTCAAGTGCTATTGACTGGGTCGTATGCACCGGAAAGCATTCCAGCAGGCATAGGGAATTTTTGGCAGAAGTAAAAATTTACAAGTGAGTTAAGTGCAACTCAGATACTAATCAACTTGTCGTATCGATATGCAGTTGTGACTCGGGGGCTAGCAGCGCCTCTGGAGTAGTCTTCTTGACATCGAGAGCTTTAGAGTTCTCTGTTGGGAACGAAAGCCTTCTCGGCAACCAGCTTGTCGGAGCCCAGCATCGAGAACCCAGAGTTCTCTGCTGAAAAGATGATCTTTCTTGGCAACCAGCCTGCCGGAGCCCAGCATCGAGAACCCAAAGTTCTCTGCTGAAAACATGAGCCTTCCCGGCAACCAGCTTGCCAGAAGCCAGCGTCGAGAACCTAGAGTTCTCCGCTGAAATCATGGGCCTTCCCGGCAACGAGCTTGCCGGAAGCCAGCGTCGAGAACCCAGAGCTCTCCGTTGAAATCATGGGCCTTCCCGGCAACGAGCTTGCCGAAAGCCAGCATCGAGAACCCAGAGCTCTCCGCTGAAATCCTGGGCCTTCCTGGCAACCAGCTTGCCAGAAGCCAGCATCAAGAACCTAGAGTTCTCAGCTGAAATCATGGGCCTTCCCGACGACGATCTTGCCAGAAGCCAGCGTCGAGAAACCAGAGTTCTCTGCTGAAATCATGGGCCTTCCCGGCAACAAGCTTGCCGGAAGCCAGCGTCGAGAACCCAAAGTTCTCCGCTGAAATCATGGGCCTTCCCGGCAACCAGATTGCCGGAAACCAGCGTCGAGAACCCAGAGTTCTCCGCTGAAATCATGAGCCTTCCTGGCAACCTGCTTGCCAGAAGCCAGCATCGAGAACCCAGAGTTCTTCGCTGAAATCATGAGCCTTCCTGGCAACTAGCTTGCTAGAAGCCAGTGTCGAGAACCCAGAGTTCTCCGCTGAATTCATGAGCCTTCCCGGCAATGAGCTTGTCGGAGGCCAGTGTCGAGAACCTTGAGTTCTCTGCCGAGATCATGATCTTTCCCGGCAACCAGCTTGCCGAAAGCCAGCATCGAGAGCCCAGAGTTCTCTGCTGAAACCATAAGCCTTCCTGGCAACGTCCTTGCCGGCGGCTAGTGTCGAGAATGGCTCGGGGGCTGGCAGCTTCTTTAAGAGCAACCTTCTTGGGAACAATCCGCGACCGTGTCCCATGCCAATCTTGGTCCTATCTCCAGCGTAAAAGTTCTCCGCTGAAACCAGGCCCGGGGGCTACTTTCGGTGTAGTGAAAACCAGGGCTACACTAACCGCCGGGCATGGGCCACGGCTGTATGCAATTACACTAAGGAGGATCAATCTTCATCGACAAGCGCTACATCGACAAGCAAGACTCAGGCCACCTTCCCGGCAAGGAGCGTTCCACCTTGCCAGGGAGGCCAGAACCAGAAGAAAAGACGACAACGAGGCTCCTTGCCGAGGATGCCCACGAGGCCCCGACAAGGCTCCTACCGAAGAAACCCGCAAGACCCCCGACAAGATCCTTGCCGGGGATGATAGCACGCCCGGCAAGGCCCTTGCCAAGGGCGTCAGCAGGGCTACTGCCAGGCCCGTGCGACCAAGTCTCCACCGCCGTTCACATGTAGCTTCCAGCCCAACCAGACTGGACAGGCACCTGCGTGGCAACATGCAGTTCCTAGGCCAACTAATCAAGCACCTGCGTGGTGGCATGCGGATCTTTGTGAAGACCCTGTCACTGCACTAGCACAGCAGCCAGCCAGCCAGCCTGGCGCTACATGCCTGGTCTGCCTGGACGCGCGTCGAAGCAAGGCGATGCGGTGACGGATGGGATGAGCTCTGTTACCACCCCCGATAAAGCAAGAGGACACGTAGGCAGTGCATTGAATGCGGTTGTGCTATGTTTACAAGAGATAAACTTGTACACTGTAGATACTTTCCACCTCCTGTGTGCCACTATGGCAGCCCCTTTGACATATGAAAGGAGGCCCGAGGCGTACTGTAAGATGGAGGAAGGATGGGATTCGGCTCTTTTGAACCACGTACTGACCACAGCTAGTTCGAGAGCTCAAGAACTCTCATAAATACACCCACCAATGCAGGACTAGGGTTTTACGCATCCTGGCAGCCCGAACCTGGGTAAATGATCCTTGTGCTATCTGCTAGCCCTGCTCTCCTCGCAACCCTGCGCCCCAGCAACCGTAGTAGGGATTCTTGTGATCCCATAGGTGTCGTTCCACACCGACAATGAAGGTGAGATTCCTCGTTATAAGTCTGCTAGCCAGTGCTTAGATGAGTTTGATAATTTTATTGTTAAACAAGAAAACTTCAATGCCTATGTTGGTAGACAATTGAAACACAATGCTTATATGATTGAACACTTGAGTGATTATATGTCTAGTGTTTAAGGTGAATTTAACTTATTAGTAAACATGCTTCAATGGTTACCAGTCAAGTATAACAAGTGCTTAGAGCTCAAAATGATTTGCTCAATGAATTAAATAATAATAGGAATGATAATGCTGTTAGAGTTATGACTAGAGGTGGTAAAATGACTCAGGAACCTTTGTATCCTGAAGGCCACCATAAGAGAACTGAGGAAGATTCTCAGAGAATTAATGTTGATGCACCTAGTCCTTCTAAGAGGAAGAAAAAGAAAAATGATAGGACTTTGCATGCTTCTAGTGAAACTGTTGCTGAACCACCTAAGAATCCCAATGATATTTCTATCTCTCATGCTGAAACACAATCCAGTAATGAACATGAACCTAGTGATAATGTGAATGATGATGTTCATGTTGATGCTCAACCTAGCAATAATAATGATGTAGAGATTGAACCTGCTGTTGATCTTGATAACCCACAATCAAAGAATCAACATTATGATAAGAGAGACCTCATTGCTAGGAAGCACGGTAAAGAAAGAGAACCATGGGTTCAGAAACCAATGCCTTTTCCTCCTAAACCATCCAAGAAAAAGGATGATGAGGATTTTGAGCGCTTTGCTGAAATGATTAGACCTATCTTTTTGCGTATGCGTTTGACTGATATGCTTAAAATGAATCCTTATGCTAAGTATATGAAAGATATTGTCAGTAATAAAAGGAAGATACCGGAAGCTGAAATTTCCACCATGATTGCTAATTACACTTTTAAGGGTGGAATACCAAAGAAACTTGGGGATCCAGGAGTACCAACTATACCGTGCTCCATTAAAAAAAACTATGTGAAAACCGCTTTATGTGATCTTGGAGCCGGTGTTAGTTTTATGCCTCTCTCTTTATATCGTAGACTTGATTTGAATAAGTTGACACCTACTGAAATATCTTTGCAAATGGCTGATAAATCAACTGCTATACCCATCAGTATTTGTGAGGATGTGCTTGTTGAGGTTGCAAACGTTACTATTTTAACGGACTTTGTTATTATTGATATTCCCGAGGACGATAATATGTCGATTATCCATGGTAGAACCTTTTTGAATATTGCAAGGGTCATTATTGATTACAACAAAGGCAATGTCACCTTTCATGTAAAAGGTAATGAGCATACGGTACACTTTCCGAGGAAACAACCTCAAGTCCACAATATCAATTCTATTGGAAAAATTCCATACATTATTATTGCAGGTTTTGAATTTCCTCTTCCTACTGTCAAAAAGAAATAAGATATTCTTATTATTGGGGATGTGCATAAGCCCGTTGAGGTAACCTAGTGCTATTCGAAAATTCTCCGGTTCCATGCAATTCGGAATGAGTTTGTTAACAATACCTGATCAACCTTGTTAGTGGATTCCTTTTGATGAGCATGAGATGGATGAAGTTAGGAAGCACAACTTTCTGTAGCCTCCTTTTACTTTCTGTTATGTAGATTAAATAAAGCAAAAATAGTATTTTCTGTCTGTTTTCTGAATTATCCGTGCAATAATAAATACTCCGAAAACAAAAGTTCTCCAAATGCCCTGAAATTGAAATATGATTTTCTCTAGAATATTTGGAATATCTGGCACTGAGAACACACCAGGGGGAGCAAGCACCTGGCCATAAGAGTCCAGGGCGCGCCCACCCCCCTGGGCGTGCCCCCTACCTCGTGGGGCCTTGGTGGCCCCCCTCCACTTATTCCAGCACCCACACACTCCTTCCTCCCAAAAAAATCACCAACCAGCTCAAGCACGAGTTCTAGCTCATCTTGCTGCCATTTTTTATCTCCTTGCTCAAAGTTCCACTTAGAAAACTGCTCTGGGGGATTGTTCTTCGAGGAAGAAATATGTTTAGGAAAATGTACCAAGGTGGTTCTTCAAGGAAGCAAGGACCCAGGCCCGCAATACGTGAGCTGGACTATAAACCACCAAGAGAAGCTCAAGTGCGTCCTTGTGAATGGCTGTTAGAAAACTTCATGGTCCTAGTAGGAATTAAGGAGGAACTTGATGCATATGTGCGTAGCGCTGATCTGGAGGGCTTCATGTTAGATGAGTGCCTCCAATACTACCACCTTACAGATTACTTTGTGAAAATATTTAAATTCACATCATCACGCAACTCTCACATGGTCTTGTTTGATCTTTATGATAAATCGTATACCATGGACTTAGAGGATTTTAATATTGCTTGTAAACTCCCGCAATGGGGTAGTACTAGTGAACCTCGCAAATCTGAATATAAGGACTTTTTGGCTAGTATAACTGTGGGGGAATCTATAGAAATAACACAAGGTACGATAGGGAGCATTCATTTTCCTGCTATACATTATTTTGCTCTCTTTATAGGTAGATGCATAAATGGTAAGGATGAGGCATGCCACATGTGTGTTCTTGATCTCAGTATTCTCAAGAGTGATGTACTAGGGGATAAACTATATAACTTGGGGGCCATTGTTGCACGTATGTTGCATAATAATAGTATTAGTGGAGATTTGTTTGGTGGAATTTATGCAATTCGTGTGGCTAATTATCTTGAGATACCCATTCGTGAAATTTGTGCAATCCAAATTTTCTTATTTAGATTATAATGCTATGGTTCGCCATCAGTTTGTTGAGAGGAATGAACATTTCCTCCAATATCGACTAATCTTTGACAGACGTCGCATTGTCCATGTTGCTCTCCCTGCTCCTGGTTTCTTTGATTTTCAGGCAAAATGAAGATATATTATAACCAGGGAGGAGGCGAACGAGTACGAGAGGAGGACGGAGGTAGCTCGCCTCCAAGCTGCAGCCCACGATGCAATAGCTGCTACATCTCAGTATGACCCCAACTATAGCTTTGATCCATTGGCATAAACCAACTTAGGCCAAACGCCTAAGCTTGGGTGAGTACGTATTCCTCACTGACATTACATTCATGTTCACACAATCATTGGTAGTTGTCGGTGCTCATACTCTTTCATTGTACTATCCATGCTAGTTTATTTTCCTTTTTATGCTTTCTTCTTGTGTGTTTGAAAAACCTTAAGAAAAACAAAAAAATAGTTGTAGCTTCTTGCTAGTTTACTTTCCATGCTTATAGTAGTAATAATTAAAAGAAAACCCAAAAAGGTTTCTTATTCTTCTTTTTGCTTGTTGGGAGCTTTCCCGTGTAAATAGTTTTATATCTTTTCTTTGGCGGTAGAGAGGAGAATACCATAATGAAAATGTTGAAGTGGCTCTTATATGCATTATTGTGGATTTAACCAAGAGTGTAACATCCCAAAATTCTAAATTTTGGAATGTTATATTAAATAAATAACTATGCTTGTTGTCTGATTGTTGGTTTGATTGAATGAGTGAAACTGAGTGAAATTTGAAAATTTTGAAAGTTGAATGAGAGGAATGAAATGACTTTCCCAAAACTTTCTCCTTTGCCTTTTGGATCTCAATGAATTCAAATTCATTCCAACACCAAAACCTAGAGTGAAGATGACATGACTTCTTCCATTTGGAATGAAAAGAGTTTTGGAAAAGATTTGAATTTCATTTGGGAATATTTCAAATTCAAAGCTTTATGCAACTCAATGATTTTCATGAGGGAAGATAAAATGACTTCTTCAATTATATGAAATATGAGTTGGAAGTTAAAAAGTATCAAGTTGAAAGTCATTGAAAGTGCTTTGAAAACCCTCTTTCAAATTTTGAGTTTTGAATTTGAATTTAAAACTTTGGCAAGTGGGAAACATTTCAAAAACTAAGCCTGATAAATACTTGATCAAAAGTATGAGAGGAGCAAACATGACACTCCAAAAATATCAGAAGAAACAATGCCAAAAGTTTTGGATTCAAATCTGAATTTTAATTGAATTTGAAAAAAATGAATTTTTATAAAGTTTGGATTTTGCCTTTGGAAAAATGTTCAAATGATAGGGAATATTCCCGTGATCATTTTGGTATATATATACCCTATATAAAATATTTATAGTTATTGTTTTAATTCTGTTTTGTTTTATTAAAAATAAATTCAAAAAGAGAACCCCCAGGCGCCCGGCCAGCCCCGGCCCAACCTCCCCTCACTGGCTGGCCCGGCCCACCTGGCCAGCCGAGCCGGCCCAGCTCCCTCTCACCTCGCCCCCGCGCCCGAAACCCTCTGGCGTCGGTCGCCCGCTCGCTCCCCACCCCTCTCTCTCTCACTGACAGCGGGACCCGCCCCCATCGTCAACCCCCGCCCCACGCCACGCCGTCGCCGCCGCAGATCGCCGGATCCCGAAGGATGCGGGATGCCGATCCGCCCCCGATCGCCCCCCGAAGCTAGGCCGAGGCCCCTGGCTATAAAAGCCGTCGCCCCGCACCCCATTCCCCCCCTAGCCCTCGCCGGACCCCCTCCTCCTCCCGCTCGAGCTCGCCGGAGCCCGAAGCTCCCGCCGCCGCCATTCTCGTCGCCGTCGCCGCCCTAGACCACCCCGGTCACCCCCGACTCCACCAAACCCCTCCCCGAGCTCCCCGCACCCGGCCGGCTACTTCCCCGACCTCCCCGACGCTCGGAGCCCTCGCCGCACTAGTCGCCGCCGCCGCCGCCGCCGTCGGACGCCGGTAAGTCACCGGAGCCCCCTCCCCCGTCCGATGCGCCACCAACGGCTAAGATTAGACCCCGAAGGGGTATGTTTTTTTTAGAAAACCGGCCCGGTTCATTCGGTTTAGTTTACGGTTTATTAGTTAGGTTTATTTTTATTTAGCCGGCCCATTTTAGTTTAACCCTAGGCCCGTTTAGGCTATTTGACGCACAGTGCGTAGTTTAGGCCCATTAGGCCTTTTTCTTTTATTTTTGTTTTTCTGTTTTAACAGAATAGTTTCTGTTTTGAAAAATTCATATCTTTTATTCTGTTTATTATTTTTAGATGATTCTTTTTTTGTTGGTTTGCAAATTTTCTATAGTTTCTGTAGAATATATATTTAGCTACGTTAAAATTAATTAAAATTGCTTTATCTTAGTTTTAGCCAGAATAGTAAATCTGCTATAACTTGAGTTAGAAAAATTATTTTTGGATGATTATTTTTGTCTCAACTTTATTTTGACATTGCCAAACCATAGAAATTAATTTGGGTATTTTAGGATTAATAAAAAAATAGTTTTAAGCAGAATCTTGTTAATTCTAATAAATTAACTAGCTACTGTTTTCCTATTATTTTAAATAGTAAATAAATTTATTTTTAACATGTGATTGATTATTCTAGGATAGTTTCTGTCACTTTATAGGATGAACTTTTATTTATAATAAATAAAAGTTTTATTTTATTTTTCTTAATAGAAATTGGATTAGGCCTAATAGGAGTTTCATAATAGATTTTTAATTAATTCTTTTTGCTCCTAGTTGCTTAGTAAATTCTTTTCTGTTAAGTTAACCTAAAACCATGATTAGGTTTTGATAAGAAATTTTCATTATATAAAAGTACTTTTAGTTGTTGTTTGAAGTAGGAAATTTGAGTTGGTTTTCTTTGAGTTTTCCCTTTGGATTTTGATTTGGTTGTTTTGGTGTGTTATGTTACTTTTGTTATGCTATTGTGTTATGTGACCCTATGCTATATGCTTATTGTGATTATTTGTTTGTCTCGGTAGAATTTTCCGGAGTGCAAAGCTTGCTACTACGAATCCCTAGTTTCCGAAGATCGTCAACAAGGCAAGTTCACTTTGACCATGCTTTCATACCTATGTTTTATTGCATTTAGTGGCACCTTTGCAACCACCCCTCAGTAGTGTTATTGAATCCTTGCAGTTGAGTAGTATGCATGAGGTAGGAACCCATTCCCCCTGTTACCAATGCCCGGGACGATATTTTATTTAGTGCTACGCTATAGTAGACGGGGTTTGGTATGAGTGCTCGGGAGTGGTGTGAGAATGGAGGATCTACGTCAATGACGACAACTCCATGATGGAATCTGCAAGGACTGCATCTTCAAGGCCTCAAGACTTCAAGACTCAAGACAAGAATTCAATACACACTACTGGGTGAAGGATTTGGACGGGCACCTGGAGAAACCAGTGGTTGGCCGGGATGCATGGAGAAGCGCCATGACATCTTGCGGAAAGCTTCACCCAGATTCAAAGAGACGGAAGAATACTTCACGCCGAAGCTTACCTATGCAACCGCAAGTCATTATGGGCTCGCTTGGTTGACCTTAGTTGTGACTCTGGCTGGGACGGTACTAGCAGATGTAGAACTACGGTAGGATGGGTTGAGTACCGGACAATGGTCAGAGGAACTCTTTGGAAGACCATGTTTCGGTCATCTTGTTCTCAAACACTCTGAAGTGCGAGAACGTAAAGAGAGGGATCGAATCTTGCGGGTAAAGTGTACAAACCTCTGCAGAGGGTTAAAACCTAATCGATTAGCCGTGTCCCCGGTTACGGACAATTTGAGCCTCTGGACCTGGATCTATCTCGGAACTCTCAACACCGGACTGATAACTTAATTGTGGGCAACTTATGATGATTTTGGGCTATGAGACATCGGTTGGCGGAACCATGTCATGATGGAAAACTCCATAGTACAGCCTTCATTTATTCCTTTGATGTAGGGAAAATTAAAACCAGCTTTTACATAAACAAAACTCAGAATCTGAGCCACAAAGCCATACCGCATATAGTATAGTTTATCATCTGTTTTCTCTTATTGTGATCTTGCGGTACCTTCAATGTACTGACCTACACGGCTGCAACGTATCATGTTGCGTATACTTTCTTCCGACGAGTAAGAGTTACGATACAGGTCTACGGTCTACACTCAACCTGCCGATGGCGTTGATGGGACTCCACACCCGTTTGATTGTTTCCGCTGAGTATTATGAGGTATATATCATTTTACATTATTTATACATGTGATTGCACTTTGATATATACATTGATGTACTGTGTGTGCCAGCATACTGATCTAGGAATGGCACAGCAACACAGAGGCTTGACCGTCTGAGGTCGGGTCGCTACAAAGAGCCCATATTACTTTGTCTTCTCCTTTGTATTAAAATGCTTGCAGATTCCAGCTTAGTCCAATGCAAGTGCACTATTATTATTATTCACATCGTTCGGTCGTGCAAGTGAAAGACAATAATGACGATATATGATGAACTGGTTGAGATGAGAAAAGCTGGTATGAACTCAACCTCTCTTGTTTTTATAAATATGATTTGTTCATCGTTCCTGATACAACCTATTATGAATGAAACATGTTTGCAATGACAATTAGAGATTATAGTTGCTTATGCCATGCTTAATTAGCTAGAAGTTTATAATGGTCTACCTTGCGTGCGAACACGTTATTAAAATGGTTGTGATGTGGTAAGATATGGTGGTGTCCTCCTTTGAATGATTTAAGTGAGTTGACTTGGCACATGTTCACGCATGTAGTTGAAACAAAATCAACATAGCCTCGACGATATTTATGTAGATGGTGGATTATATCCTACTCATGCTTGCACTCAATGTTAATTAATTTTAATGCATGTTCATGACTGTTGTCGCTCTCTAGTTGGTCGCTTCCCAGTCTTTTTCTAGCCTTCACTTATACTAAGCGGGAATATTGCTTGTGCATCCACTTCCATAAACCCCAAAGTATTCCATATGAGTCCACCAAACCTTCCTATATGTGGTATCTACCTGTCATTCCAAGTAAATTTGTATGTGCCAAACTCTAAACCTTCAAATGAAATTTTGTTTTGTATGCTCGAATAGCTCATGTATCAACTAGGCTTGTATGTATCTTCCATGCTAGGCGGGTTATTCTCAAGAGGAGTGGACTCCGCTCCTCACTTACGAGAAAATGGCTAGTCACAGGGATGCCCAGTCCCATGCTTTAAGCAAATCAAATCAAAATTATTGCACACACAACTCCCACATGACTGTTGTTAGTTGGAGGCACCAGTTTTTTCGGACAAGCCATGGGTTGATGTTTGTTGGTGGAGGAGGAGTATAAACTTTACCATTATTTTTCGGAACTGCCTATAATGTCTGTAGCATGGAAGATATCGAGATCTCTCGGTTTTAATGTTGACAACGAAAGTATGCCGCTCAAAATATTATTTATCTCTATTTCAAAATCGAGCTCTGGCACCTATACAAATCCCTACTTCCCTCTATGAAGGGCCTATCTATTTATTTTTATGTTGAGTCATCATCCTCTTATTAAAAAGCACCAGTTGGAGAGCACCGCTGTTATTTGCATCCATTACTATTAATTTATATTGAGTATGACTATGACTGGATCTCTTTTACCATGAATTACAATGTCTAGTCCTTGATCTTCAGAGGTGCTCTGCATTTATGTTTTGCGGTCTCAGAAAGGGCTAGCGAGATACCCTCTTGTTATATCATATTATGATTATTTTGAGAAAGTGTTGTCATCCGAGATTTGTTATTATTGCTCGCTAGTTGATTTAGTCATTGATATGAGTAAACATGAGACGTAAGTGTTATTGTGAGTATGGTTAGTTCATAATCTTTGCTGAAAACTTGAATGCTGGCTTTACATATTTACAACAACAAGAGCAAACAGAGTTTGTGAAAGTTTTTCTTTATCACTTTCACTTTATCAACTGGATTGCTTGAGGACAAGCAAAGGTTTAAGCTTGGGGGAGTTGATACGTCTCCATCGTATCTAGTTTTCCAAACACTTTTGCCCTTGTTTTGGACTCTAACTTGCATGATTTGAATGGAACAAACCCGGACTGACGCTGTTTTCAGCAGAATTGCCTTGGTGTTATTTTTTTGCAGAAATAAAAGTTCTCGGAATGACCTGAAACTTCACGGAGAATATTTTTGGAATTAATAAAAAATAATGCCGAAAGAATCAAGGCCAGGGGGCCCACACCCTGTCCATGAGGGTGGGGGCGCGCCTCCCCCTGGGCGCGCTCCCTGCCTCGTGGGCACCCTAGTACTCCTCAACTCTAACTCCATATATTCACGTTCTGGGAGAAAAAAAATCAGAGAGAAGGATTCATTGCGTTATACGATACAGAGCCGCCGCCAAGCCCTAAACTCTCTCGAGAGGGTTGTTCTAGAGTCCGTTCGGGGCTCCGGAGAGGGGAATCCGTCACCGTCGTCATGATCAACCATCCTCCATCACCAATTCCATGATGCTCACCACTGTGCGTGAGTAATTCCATCGTAGGCTTGCTGGACGGTGATGGGTTGGATGAGATTTATGATGTAATAGAGTTAGTTTTGTTAGGGTTTGATCCCTAGTATCCACTATGTTCTGAGATTGATGTGGCTGTGACTTTGCTATGCTTAATGCTTGTCACTAGGGCCCGAGTACCACGATTTCAGATCTGAACCTATTATGTTTTCATGAATATATGTGAGTTCTTGATCCTATCTTGCAAGTCTATAGTCACCTATTATGTGTTATGATCCGTTAACCCCGAAGTGACAATAATCGTGATCCTTACTGGTGATGACCATGGATTGAGGAGTTCATGTATTCAATAAGTGTTAATTCTTTGGTCCGGCACTCTATTAAAAGGAGGCCTTAATATCCCTTAGTTTCATATAGGACCCTGCTGCAACGGGAGGGTAGGCCAAAAGATGTCATGCAAGTTCTTTTCCATAAGAACGTATGACTATATTCGGAATACATGCCTACATTACATTGATGAATTGGAGCTAGTTCTGTGCCGCCCTATGTTATAGCTGTTACATGATGAACCGCATCCGTCATAATTATCCATCACTGATCCAATGCCTACGAGCTTTTCACATATTTCTCTTTGCGTAGTTACTTTTCCGTTGCCACTGTTACAAGCACTACAAAACTTCTACTGTTACCTTTGCCACCGTTACCGTTACTTCCATACTACTTTGCTACTAAATACTTTGCTGCAGATATTAAGTTATCCAGGTGTGGTTGAATTGACAACTCAACTGCTAATACTTGAGAATATTCTTTGGCTCCCCTTGTGTCAAATCAATAAATTTGGGTTGAATACTCTACCCTCAAAAACTGTTGTGATCCCCTATACTTGTGGGTTATCATTACTCGCGTGAGTTCTCATGTGGCTGCTTGCCTAAGAACGAGAGGGCAGGATGCCCCTTCTAGGTTAGTCCCTCCACATGGGCTTGGGCCCTAAGTGATAAGAGGATGAGCTTGGGCCCATACCGGTTCAACAGTATGACAAGTTTTCCTTTAGAAGTCTAGCATAAAACAAAAACGATCGAAAAGGCAAGGCCTCCTGCCTGGGACCTCCTAACTACTCCTGGTCGTCAGCGGTGTCCACGTAGTAGTAGGCTCTGTTGGGGTAGTAGTCGTAGCCGACGGGTGTGGCATCTGGCTCCTGGGACCCGCCATCTGGTCGCAGCAATCGGGTATAGGGGAGAAAAAGGGAGCAAAGCAACCGTGAGTACTCATCCAAAGTACTCGCAAGTCTTACATCAGAACTAAGCTAAGTATGCATTAGCATCAAAGGGAATGGGCTCTATTTGTGGACTGAACTGCAGAATGCCAGAATAGAAGGGAAGGCCTAGCCTATCAAAGACTAGCATCTTCAAGCATCTTGCAACATTCAGAAGAGTACATAATAGTATTTTTTATAACAAGCATGTTGTAGTAGTAACGCCCAGAGATCCTTCCTCGACTACCCCGTGAGGAAGCAACCCCGGAGCCATCATAACCATACACATCTCAGTATCTAATTATAGTTGTATATATCAGGATATAAGTCTGAACCTGCATTACTGTGGATCACGGCTATTCGAATAAATAATCTTCCCTGCAGGGGTGCACCAACAAAAATGTCACCTATGGACCCACGTCCGTACGTGCCTGTGCCAATACCCATCATGTTTCCCTGCGGTGTACCCCGAGTCTACCACCCGCCTGAGCCACAGCCGCCAGGTACATGCTTGTGTCACTGACACGCACACGCACCGTGTAGCCGATAGGTCACGCGCTGGTGGAAAAACCACCCTACACAACAACACGGTCTCGCGGACGATGACCAGGATCTAGGCCCACCTCTCTCCTCGGTGGTCTCCGCCTGCCTTGTCGTTCCGCCACAGTTAATCTCTTGGGTACCCCTCAGGGTCGTCCCGACTTCAACAAGGTTATGGGTAAAGTCATAGTAACTGTGTGTCCATAACACCAGGGGGGAAACCCGAGTGATCACCCTCGATGGATTCCACTCTATGTAATCGTCAAGGTAAACTTAGAGGAATCACCCTCGGAAGGTTCACACTTGAACTGTTGCACGACAGAGTCGTATCGGCCGTGGGGAAGGAGGAATCACCCTCGATAGACCACATCTGATTAGCTCCACTACAATGTTAGTACCAGGAGTGCGTTACGAGGTATCACCCTCGGCACTCGATAGTAGCTCTGCAGAGTCGTAAAACTAAAGGGGGTGTGCGGTGATGTATCGGTCTCTGCACATCAATCACGTTGATCGAGCCATCGGTCATGAAGTAGGGACAACAGGGACAAGGTGAGGGGTCACTGCTAGACCAGTAACCAACCTATACTAAGAAATTTAGGATAAGCAGGTAAGGTACATCAACATGTTACAAAAGCAGGATATGCATCAGAATAGGAGCAATCAATTATAGTAGGAAAATCTAATGCAAGCATGAGAGATAAGGAACTGGGGAATATCGGAATGATCAAGGGGGGTTTGCTTGCATGGAAGCTCTACAGACAAAAATGGATCTACACGGTGAAGTAGTAGATCGTCGGATCAACAATGATTTCGGGTCTACCGGAAATAAAGTAACAGAGGGGAAACAATAAATAATAGAGAAAACAAATGCATCACACAATGTATGTCACGACACAATGTGTTGGCGATATGCTCTAAAGCATTACTGGGCATTTTAACTAAAGAGGGAAAATATTCAGGATTTCATTATATTTTTCTGGTCATTTTACATATAGAAAACATTTTCCTCTGAGCAACGGTTTATTTTATATGAATTTCCAAATTTGAGCAATTTCCTGAACTTCAAGTAATTATTTAATAGGAGTTTGATGAAAGTCAAAATGACTGTCAAATGGGGAGGGGTGGTGATGGTGTCCTAGACTCACTACTAGGAAAAGGCCTACTAATGGCGCACCGGTTTTTCCTACTAATGGCGCACTACCGGTGCGCCAGTAGTATCAATAACTAAATTTTTTACTAATGGCGCTGCAGGTGCGCCATTAGTATCTGGTATGCTAATGGCGCACCAGGCAGTGCGCCATTAGTATGTAACACCATGCACCATTAGTATGCCTCCCGGGGGGCCATATGTAACCATGTGCTTTGTCATACTAATGGTGCACTATGTCTTGATGCGCCATTAGTATCCTTTGGCATACTAAGGGCGCACCTTGTGGTGATGCGCCATTAGTATGAATATTTGGGTTTTTTTTACTTTTCTGATTTTTGCACAGGTTACAAAATATATTATTGGACAGAATATAGGCAGCAGCACACAGCAACAACACATTCATCGAATACAATATAAGATTAGTCTCCGAATACAATTCATCATATTAGTCTCCGAATTCAAAAGACCGAACAAAGATAAAACATTACAAGTCTCAAGACCGCGAGTATCGAGTTTGTCTTCACATTACAAGTCAATATCGATCATCTAAACTACCATCACATAGAAGAGAGCCGCGGCGTCCTCATAGCAGTGAGGTTGTTCCTCCAACTCCTGGGACAGCTCCCAGAATTGCTTGCCGCCTGAACCGCCGGCCTCATCGTTGTGGGCCATGTTTCGCTCTAAATAGGAAAAAAGTTTGGTCAAAAAGTTGGTTATTGTCAAGGAACAAGATCATGGTCTCATCATTTAGGGTTTGTCGACACAGAGGCATCCTAAAAGCTAAGCTTTTATCATTTAGGGTTTGTCGACGCAGAGGCACCCTAAAAGCCTAAGCGTACATCATTTTGGTTCTCATCGACACCGAGGCACCCTAAAAGCCAAGGTTTCATCATTTAGGGTTTGTCGACTCCGAGGCACCCTAAATGCTAAGTTTTCATCATTTAGGGTTTATCAATGCCGAGGCACCCTAGGTTGGGCCTAATCACTTGGCACTAATCAGTTGGCTCTATTGCCACCTATGTTGGGTTTATCATCTAGGGTTTATCGATGCTGAGGAGAATTTCTAAGTTGGGCCTAATCACTTGGCTCTATTGCCACCTATGGTTTAATGCAGCAAGAATAAAGGGGCAGTTGATCCTACTTAATTAAGTACTAAGATACCCCGGCCCATGCATTAGTAGAAAGTACCTCATATGTCCGATTTTTTGCAAAGTCATGCTAAAATTCACGGAAAATTTCAGCTTGACCTTTGCTGAAAATATGACATATGGAGTACCCGAATTTGCGGGAACGGAAGTTAATCGACATTCCGGCAAACTCAAGGGCCTGTCGGGGTACCTGCAAAATCATTATCCCCGCGTAATGAAGTCGCCAATGGGTCATTGCAGAAGATCACAAGTAGCATCATCACAACAACATCATCACAAGTACAGCAGCAGCAGTGAATACAGGCATAATAGCAGCAGCAACAGGTTTATTCTTCTTCTTCATAAACAGTAATTGGTGTGGGTGACTCTATCTGCCCTCTAACAACTTACTCAACTTAACAGGAGAACCCACAAGCATTGTTTTGATTCCAACAGCTGCTGTAAAATACATCCAGCAAAGGTGCTCTAAAATCAGAAATACTACCCCCCAAATATTTAGCTCAATTCTGAAAATACATGGTCTTCTAGTTACAATACTACGCCCCAACAGTCAAAATTTCAAACCACACACTTACTTTCAACTATAAACAAAACTGACTTGCTGTTAATGAACAGTGGCTAAAGATATATAAAACTCCATTGCAAATGTGCCATGTCAATAAAACAACTCATGGAAGTAAACTACTAGCAGGCTCAAAAGTCAAGTAAACTGAAGATTATGACAGCTTGCAAACACAGGACCATGTCATTATCATGGCAGTCCACTATATATTTTTATGACAAAATACATCATTATCAGGGCACATTATGGCCATTTTCTTACATGATGCTAACTGTACCCTAACTGAACATATTTCTCACCTTGGAGGTGTTCTTTGCTGCTGTACTGTCTGAACTTCACTTCCTTTACCTCCTTGGAAACCTGAAATATGCAGATGTATATGATGATTCTAAGAAAAGTGAAAAGGTGTATCAAGAACAGATTCACATGTGTGGCTGTTAGCCATTAAAACTTAAATTTATCTATTTCTGTATCTCACAAACTATCATAAATGAATAATAGTACACTTAGGAGCTCACTGAAAAGCAATGACATATTCATGATCTAGTTTAGCAGCAGGTTGCAAATACTTAACTGTCTAGAACATCGCAGCATGCACAGTAATAAGAATAATGTAAACATTTGGCTTAGTTATAAGCATACTATACTTCTTATAAACTGAAAGTGGAACTACTCACAATGAAGAAGTATTAGCAGATAGTTTGTCAACTCATGAAATAACATTTTTTTCAGCCCAAAATGGATGCCATTATATAACATTGCATATCATTAGTCAGATAGAGCTGCGCCTTTCACCACTATATAATATTGCCATATAAAATTGCAAATTTATGTAACCTGGATTTTTTTTGTATGAAACCTAGTCAATGTGACAATATATAAACTATTGATCTACTAGTTATCAAGTTGAGAAATTGACCGCATATAAGCAAAAGCAATATCAGACTTGACTAGAGATACTTGTAAAGTTGTAAGTTATATCTTAGCAGTGTGCTAACGGAAACTGTACTAATTAGGGTTCTTATTATGTTCTGGTATATAAATTCTTCTCAATTACTTAGGAAAATTAGTGGATGTCTTACAAATTACAGAGGGAGTTAATAATTTCAGTTTCATAAGAAAAAATTCATCAATACTATGCATCATCTTACTACTATGCATCATCTTCCTACTATACTTGCTACTCATCTTCAGAACAAAACAACAGCAAAAACAGTTGAAGAGAGTCTAACTAGAGGACACTCAAATTTTATAACCCTAGAACACGGGGGAAGAGGGCTGTGGTACTCGCGGGAGGTAGCCAAGGGGGGAGGAGGGGAAGGGGGGAGAGGTGAGGAATCACCTGTGGGATAACGGCAGGCTGCCGTAGGAGGGCGCCGGCGTCGAGGAGGCGGCGGGCGGCAGCGCGTCAAGGAGGAGGCGGCACGTCGAGGAGGAGGCGGCACGTCGAGGAGGAGGCGGCGCGTCGAGGAGGAGGCGGCGTGTCGAGCTTGCCACCCACCTTGCAGGCACGGCGGACGGAGGGGACGGAGGGGGCGGCGCTCGCGGGGGAGGCAGTGCTCGAGGGGGAGGAAGGGGAGAGGGAGGTGGCAGGGGCGCGTGGGCGGCTGCGGCGGCGGCGTACGGTTGGGGTCGATCGAGGGGAATCTGGCGAGGGAGGGAGGGAGGACACAATGCAAGGGCAGTAGGTGGAGTGGGGGGAGGGTTCTAATGGCGCACCACCCCCTCGTGCGCCATAAGTACAACTATTCTAATGGCGCACCTCCCCTCGGTGCGCCATTAGAATTTTGTTTTAATCTAGCCCGACTTGTCAAGTTATATACCACCGAACCCTATCTACATCAGAACCCGCCCACTAGCCCGACTGGTTAGCACGCAGCACACACCAGGAGGTCCTGGGTTCGATTCCCAGGCTCCCTAATATTTTTTATGCATTTTAAATGCTGTTTGATATTTATTTGTGTTTAAATATGTTCAAACTTGTTTAAATCATAACAGTAATATTTTTTTATAAAAATAGTAATAATTTTTTAAAAAATATGTTCAAATTTGTTACTTGAAAATATCATCGGTGGCGGCGGTGGAGCGGGGGAGGATGCGGGGGGTCGGGTGCTCGTCGGCGGCGGTGGAGCATGAAATTTAAAAATATTCATGATATCAAAAAGTGCCCATGAAATTTAAAAATATTCATGACATCAAAAAGTGCCCATGAAATACAATCGAGAAATGAAGACTACGATTTAAATACAATCGATCTTAGCTAGCTATCTGTTCACAATCTTCTTGCCCTTCTTTTTCGCAAATGGAGTTCATCAAAAAGAATGCATAGTGCCAAAATTCTCGCCGAAACGGAAATGAATCAAAATTCCGGCAAAATATTGGCAAGTATCGCATTTCAAATACCGGTACCTGCAAACACAAACATATATGCAACACCACAAACACATGCAACACCACAAACATACATAGATCTAGCTAGGCCACAAAAAGTTCATGTGCACGTTGTTGGAGCGAATGAGGTGAGGAGGAGGAGGCAGCCGAAAGCTTGGAGAAGGAGGTGGAGGGAATGAACTGGGGAAAGTGAGTGTGTAGGTGTGGCTGTCCAAAATATCTTGTTGGGGTCCCAGGTTACTAATGGCGCACCTCCTGCAAATGTGCCATTAGTAACACTGGTTACTAATGGCGCACCTGTAGGTGGTGCGCCATTAGTAGTTTTGCAAAAAAGTAAAATATATATATATATATATATATACACTAATGGCGCACCTGCAGTAGGTGCGCCATTACTAGTTTAAACTAGTAATGGCGCACTGTGATACGGTGCGCCATTAGTAGTTTTGCAAAAAAAGAATAAAAAAATTCAGTACTGGCGCACTCTGTGGCAGGTGCGCCATTACTAGTTAGAACTAGTAATGGCGCACTTCGGTCGGATGCGCCATAAGTATGTATGTAAAAATGAAAAAAAATATCACTAGTGGCGCACCTTTTGTCTGGTGCGCCATTAGTGTCTTCCACACTAATGGCGCATCACCAACTGGTGCGCCATTAGTATATAGTAATGGCGCACTACTTTCCTGGTGCGCCATTAGTGTGCATCCCATCTTTAGCCCTTTTCCTAGTAGTGACTAGGGGGTACTCACCACGTCGTGACCCGGTCAGGTGGATCAGGCCGAGGACCCCCATGGCGGTTTACTTATGGGCCACTACGGGCAGCCCATGACGCATACAAGGAAGATTCCACAAGACTTGGTGATCAAGACAAGGACTCCTCTCCACCAACGTATTTGGCTAGGACTCTTGTTATCCTAGGCCTCTGGTGCATTATATAAGCCAAGGCCGGGCTAGTCGATAGATTATGATGACATTACTCATCATACCCTTAGGTCTTATACCACAACATATACACACATTACCATAGTCATATAGGCTAGACATCTAGGGTTTAGCCATTACGATCTCGTGGTAGATCAACTCTTGTAATACTCATATTCATCAAGATCAATCAAGTAGGAAGTAGGGTATTACCTCCATAGATAGGGCCCGAATCTGGGTAAACATTGTGTCCCCTGTCTCCTGTTACCATCGATCCTAGACGCATAGTTTGGGACCCCCTACTCGAGATCTGCCGTTTTTTACACCTACAATGGTGCTTTCATTCAGAGTTCCGCTGTGTGATCGGCAAAAGAATCAATGGCTCGCTGATACGTCTCCAACGTATCTACAATTTTTTATTGCTCCATGCTATATTATCTACTGTTTTGGACCATATTGGGCTTTATTTTCCACTTTTATATTACTTTTGGGACTAACCTATTAACCGGAGCCCAGCCCAGAATTGCTATTTTTTTGCCTATTTCGGTGTTTCGAAGAAACGGAATATCAAACGGAGTCCAAACGGAATGAAACCTTCGGGAACATGATTTTCTCACCGAATATGATCCGGGAGACTTGGACCCTCCGTCAAGAAAGAAAGGAGGCGGCCATGAGGGTGGAGGGCGCCCCCCCTAGGGCACGCCCCCTGCCTCGTGGGCCCCCCTTTGCTCCACCGAACTACTCCTTCCTCCTATATATACCTACGTACCACCAAACGATCAGATACGGAGCCAAAAACCTAATTCCACCGCCGCAACCTTCTGTACCCATGAGATCCCATCTTGGGGCCTGTTCCGGAGCTCCGCCGGAAGGGGAATCCACCACAGAGGGCTTCTACATCATCATCATAGCCTCTCCGATGAAGTGTGAGTAGTTTACCTCAGACCTTCGGGTCCATAGTTAGTAGCTAGATGGCTTCTTCTCTCTTTTTTATCTCAATACAATGTTCTCCCCCTCTCTCGTGGAGATCTATTCGATGTAATCTTCTTTTTGCGGTGTGTTTGTTGAGAACGATGACTTGTGGGTTTATGATCAAGTTTATCTATGAACAATATTTCAATCTTCTCTGAATTCTTTTATGTATGATTGGTTATCTTTGCAAGTCTCTTCGAATTATCAGTTTGGTTTGGCCTACTAGATTGGTTTTTCTTGCAATGGGAGAAGTGCTTAGCTTTGGGTTCAACCTTGCGGTGTCCTTTCCCAGTGACAGTAGGGGCAGTAAGGCATGTATTGTATTGTTGCCATCGAGGATAACAAGATGGGGTTTTTATCATATTGCATGAATTTATCCTTCTACATCATGTCATCTTGCTTAAGGCATTCCTCTGTTTTCTTGAACTTAATACTCTAGATGCATGCTAGATAGCGGTCGATGAGTGGAGTAATAGTAGTAGATGCAGGCAGGAGTCGATCTACTTGTCTCGGACGTGATGCCTATATACATGATCATACCTAGATATTCTCATAACTATGCTCAATTTTGTTAATTGCTCAACAGTAATTTGTTCACCCACCGTGGAATACTTATGCTCTTGAGAGAAGCCACTAGTGAAATCAATGCCCCCCTGGTCTATTCTCATCATATCAATCTTCCATCACTTTATTATTGCTTTGCTTTTTTACTTTTACTTTTATTTTACTTTGCATCTTTATACCAAAAATACCAAAAATATTATCTATCATCTCTATCAGATCTCACTCTCGTAAGTGATCGTGAAGGGATTGATAACCCCTAATCGCGTTGGTTGCGTGGAGCTATTTGTTTTGTGTAGGTACGAGGGACTCGCGGGTAGCCTCCTACTGGATTGATACCTTGGTCCTCAAAAATTGAGGGAAATACTTACTCTACTCTGCTGCATCAACCTTTCCTCTTCAAGGAAATCCAACGCAGTGCTCAAGAGGTAGCAGGAAGATTTCTGGTGCCGTTGCCGGGGAGGCTTACGCAAAAGTCAAGTCAAGATTTGGACTCCCAACAACGAGCCATTTCTGGCGCCATACCAAGTACCCAACACAATCCCTTATCTCTCCCATTACATTATTTGCCATTTGCCTCTCGTTTTCCTCTCCCCCACTTCACCCTTGCCGTTTTATTCGACCTCTCTTTTCCGTTTGCTTTTTTCTCGATTGCCTTTTGTTTTGCTTGTGTGTTGGTTTGCTTGTTTGTCATGATGGCTCAAGATAATATCAAATTGTGTGACTTTACCAATACCAACAATAATGATTTCCTTAGCACTCCGATTGCTCCTCTTACCAATACTGAATCTTGTGAAATCAAAACTGCTTTGTTGCATCTTGTTATGAAAGATCAATTCGCCGGCATTCCTAGTGAAGATGCCGCTACTCATCTAAATATCTTCGTTGATTTATGTGATATGCAAAAGAAGAAAGATGTCGATAATGATATTGTTAAATTGAAGCTATTTCCTTTTTCACTTAGAGATCGTGCTAAAGCTTGGTTTTCGTCTTTGCCTAAAAATAGTATTGATTCTTGGAACAAGTGCAAAGATGCTTTTATCTCTAAGTATTTTCCTCCCGCTAAGATCATCTCTCTTAGGAACGATATTATGAATTTTAAGCAACTTGATCATGAACATGTTAGCAAGCTTGGGAGAGAATGAAATTAATGATACATAATTGCCCTAGTCATGGTTTGAATTTGTGGATGATTATACAAAAATTTATGCGGATTGAATTTTGCTTCTAGAAATCTTTTTAGATTCGCCATGGGAGGCACTTTTATGGAAATCACTTTAGGAGATGCTACTAAACTCCTAGATAATATTATGGTTAATTATTCTCAATGGCACACTGAAAGATCTACTAATAAAGAAGTGCATGCGATGTAAGAAATCAATGTTTTGAGTGGAAAGATGGATGAACTTATGAAATTATTTGCTACTAAGAGTGTTTCTTATGATCCTAATGATATGCCTTTGTCTACTATGATTGAGAATAATAATGAATCTATGGATGTGAATTTTGTTGGTAGGAATAATTTTGGTAACAACGCGTATAGAGGGAACTTTAATCTTAGGCCTTATCCTAGTAACCCTTCTAATAATTATGGAAATTCCTACAACAACTCTTATGGAAATTTTTAATAAGATGCCCTCTGAATTTGATACTAGTGTTAAAGAGTTTATGAATTCGCAAAAGAATTTCAATGCATTGCTTGAAGAGAAATTGCTAAAAGTTGATGAATTGGCTTGATGATAATTCTTTAAAGCATAGATCTAATCCTCCTAAGCATGATATCAATGAGTCTCTCAAAGACATGAGAATTTCCATTGATGAGTGCAAGGAAAGAACAACTAGGACGCGTTCTACGAAAGATGCCTTTACTAAAGCATGTTCTTCCAATTCCTATGAACATCAAGATGAAGATCTAAAAGTTATTGATGTGTCCCCTATTAAATCTTTGTTTGGTAATATGAATCTTGATGAGACTAAGTATGATCCACCTTTACCTAGAAGGCGTTCTAAAAATTCGGAGTTTTTAGATATTGACGATGAAATTGATAAAAGTGCGACTGAATAGAATAAAACCCTAGATGTTGCTGAACCCACTATTTTGGATTTCAAGGAATTTAATTATGAAAGTTGTTCTTTAATTGATCGTATTTCCGTGTTGCAATCCGTGCTAAATTCTCCACATGCTTATAGTGAAAATAAAGCGTTTACTAAACATATCGTTGATGCCTTGATGAAATCTTATGAAGAAAAACTTGAGTTGGCAGTTTCTATCCCTAGAAAACTTTATGATGAATGGGAACCAACTATTAAAATAAAGATTAAGGATCATGAATTTTATGCTTTATGTGAGCTACTGGCCGAGGAGGTTGAAGCCGATGGTCGGTCAACAAAGTTTTGTACAATGCGGATTTGAGCATTAATGATGAAAAGTACTTGGATACATAGAATCATTACACGTAAAAATTGTGAGTAAAATCAATTTACTGCAATCCATCTTTTAAACCCCTGGGGCCTACCTTGGCGAGCTCAGATTTTGACCCGCTCTAAACTCTTTTAAGAGATCTTTATTCTCTTGACGAGAAGCTTGTGTTAACCACAACAAAATTTTCTGTCAAACGGATATCGATCCTTAATTCGGCCACCCATGCCCACATTCAGGCTCGGGGGCTACTGGGCTTTGCGCTCATTATTCACAAATATTAAAGGGGCACATTGATCCCCTAATCTTGTGTTGCCACCCGACCAGTGTCTCGGGGGCTACTGCATTGCCTATTCAATGCAGAAAATTCAAAGTGCTCATTGTTCAGCATAACCGAACTATGGACAAGCGTGTCTTTGGACGATAATAAGTACCATATGGGACTTATCCGGCATCAAGCTAATATATCACGGCGACTTATCACGACCCTCTCTCAGGGGCCCGTCCACCGATCACTATTACCTCTAATATATTACACTGCGTTTCTATTCCTATGTATGCTGCCGAGCTAGGAGTTGATCCTCAGGCCGATTTCACGACCTAGGTCTCAGGGGCTACCAGGATCAGCAGTTTTATGTCTTCCTTCAGGTGCATCTCGGATTTTAGGCCGATAGACACCTTGAGGGCTACTGGCAATACATATCGTCGGCAAATAAATTTATACGCATCCGAAATAAAATCCACAAACAATCAGCCCCGGACCGAGGTGCTGAGCCACCTCGGAAGCAGTTCGGCATATAGCTCGGATGCAAGTGGCTGGCTCCTTAGAGGGCATTTCAGGCATTAAGCTCGGGTAAAACTTTTTGAACCAAGGTGATCTATGGCACCTCGGATATAGTCCGACGTTGGAGCTTGGACAAAGTTAGGTGTTGGAGCTCGGACACAGTCCGGCGTTGGAGCTTGGATAAAGTCCGGCATTGGAGCTTGGATACAGTCCGGCATTGGAGCTCGAACGCAAGAGGACACTGCCGCACGGGAAACACTTCAAATCCTAGGAGTGGCGCAAAAATAACAAGGCATTGATAAAGGCCGATAACTTAAAGGGGCTCCTCGGATACCCGACATGTAAACTCTTCGGATTTATTTCGGCGATCCTCAAGATCGAAGATAAGAAGATTTGTTGAACCAGTTCTCAAGACCGACGACCGAAGATGAAGAATAGTTCGGAAGAATCGAGGAGCGTCCCCAACTTGAAGACCGGTTCAGGGGGCTACTGGCGGTGTCCTGGACCAGGGGGTACTCACCATGTCGTCTCCCGATCAGGTGGATCGAGCCGAGGACACCCATGGTAGTTTACTCATTGGCCACTTCGGGCAGCCCATGCCACATACAAGCAAGCTTCCACAAGACTTGGTGATCAAGACAAGGACTCCTCTCCACCAACGTATTCGGCTAGGACTCTTGTTATCCTAGGCCTCTGGTGCATTATATAAGCCAAGGCCGGGCTAGTCGATAGATTATGATGACATTACTCATCATACCCTTAGGTCCTATACCACAACATATACACACATTACCATAGCCATATAGGCTAGACTTCTAGGGTTTAGCCATTACGATCTCGTTGTAGATCAACTATTGTAATACTCATATTCATCAAGATCAATCAAGCAGGAAGTAGGGTATTGCCTCCATAGAGAGGGCCCGAAGCTGGGTAAACATTGTGTCCCCCGTCTCCTGTTACCATCGATCCTAGACACACAGTTTGGGACCCCCTACCCATGATCTGCCGGTTTTTACACTGACAGGTGGCCCACATGTCATAGGCTATATCTAATCTAATAAATAAAAACTAACTTAATTAAATGGGCATAGGGTAGCAACTAGCCTAACTACTAACTAGTCCCTAAACTAATTTGTACAGGGCCGGCCGATGGTGGTTGTGCACACCCACACACAGGATAGCCGCACGGGCACGAGGCCACGGTAGCAACTGAGCAGGAGCTACAACTAAGAGGAGCAGCAGCTGCTGCAGTAGAGCAGTGGGCAGTAACAGTAGCATAGCAGTGGCAACAGCTTGAGCAGCAGCAGCGTGAGAGCAGCAAAGCAGCTGTGGACACATATCAGTCACTAGTAGAAAAAGGGCCATTTGTCCCGGTTCGTAGGGCTCATTTGTCCCGGTTGATGAACCGGGACTAAAGGGTTGGTACTAAAGCCCTATAACTTTAGTCCCGGTTCTTACACCAACCTGGACAGATGGCCCTCCACGTGGCCGCTGGAGCGAGCCTAGGCAGGAGGGCCTTTGGTCCCGGTTGGTTGCACCAACCGGAACCAAAAGGCATCCACGCGTCAGCAGCTGGCAGGAGTTGCAGATACATCAAATGAGGCACACAATCCATCGGGGTTTTCTGTTGAAAAACATAGTAATAACTTCATAGTTAGCAATGATTTACTAGTTTTAGGAGTATGCAAAAGATGCATGGATGTCGTAATAGTAAAAAAATCTTACCCGGATATCTCCATAGAAGTTACCATGGTTCAAGACGTGCACTAGTGGCACGTATTGACCATAATTTGGAGGAGTATCATAATAGGTATTGTAATTCTCAAGGTCAGTACAAAATGCGATCAGATAATTTTTCTCCTGATAAGTTAACTCGGAGCCATCGGTGTAGTGGGTTTTGTCTACCATCTTCCGCACATGGTTTGAAGAATGAAAATAAGGTGTCAATGGAAATAAGCCGTCAACTATTTTGAATTAAACAATATAAATTAGCTAATAACTATGTTTGAGAAACTCACATAGCGGTATAATTGGAAGCGTATCAACAAGAACCCAAATGTCCATATTGTCTTGCTCGATGTCAGGATCACCAAGATCCACGGTGATAACCATATCCTCAAAAAAACCATACATCTTGCAAAGTGCTTCCCAATTTGGGCAACCAAAATGGGTTACGCTCTTAGAATTGTATAGATTTACTTGAAAATCCATACCATGATGGGTCCTTAGGTGAATTTTCTTTGTTTCAAAACTTTCATGGTCTTCAAAACCCATCCTCTCCAAGACATAGCATCTTGCATGGCATGGGATAAGCTAGTCGTATTGTAAAAGATGAAAATTAGAGCATCTCCAGCCGCGCCCCCAACAAGGCTCCCCGGGCGATTTTTTGGCCGTCGTCGCCGAAAAATCATCCCAGTCGCGCCCCCAAAGGCCCTTCTTTCGCCGGCTCGGGCCGAAATTGGCGCCGGCAGACCCAAACCAAACCCGGCGCGCTGGGGGCGCTTGGGGGCGCCAGCTGAATCATTTTTGGCGCGAAAATCGGCGGGACCTCCTTGGCTGTGACTCAGCTCTTCTTGTAGCTTCGCCGTCCTCATCGCCTTGGTTCCCGTGGGAGGAATCAATGCCAAAGCTTCCGCGCGCTGTCGCATCGGTCAGCCTCCATTGATGCCTCACGGGCGGCATCCTCCTCCTTGTCCAGTCGCTCATCCGGCTCTCCCTCCCTCCTCCCCGTCAAGCCGGAGCCCCAGGACGCGCCGATCAGCCAGCGCACCCGTAGCTCCGGCATACGCATCACCGAGTCCTCCCCCACCTCTACCCGGCTCATCAGGCCGAAGGTGCAGCCCGGCCTCCCCACGGAGTACGAGGCCATAGTCCGGCACGGCTTCTCCGACGATGCCGCCCTAAGGTGGGCGCGGGACGACTACCTCCACGACGAGACGGTCCAGCAGCGCCGAGCCCTGCAGTAGATAGCCACCCGCCAGCGTGGGCGCGAGGACGAGAACGGCGTGGTGATCCTCGACACCGACGAGGACGAGGACGCCCCCGGACCGTCTAACCCGCCGCGCCAACCTGGGGAGGAGTGCAGTAGGGACGGCGACCACGGAGGACGCAACGACAACGACGACAGCGGCGGCGGCGACTACACACAGTTCTACAGGCTCCTCGGCATGTAGAGCTTCAAGGGCGGCGGGCGGCGAGGAACGGCGAGGGCGATTTTTCTTATGTTATGAACTCGCCGAAGTTTGGTTGAATTTGCGCCTTGTTTGTGCGAATGTGGGTACGGATTTTGTTTTTCAAAGAAACTTGGGCGCGGGGACTGGGGAGCATCACGTCCCCAGCACGCAGTTAGCGCCAGTACGCCAACGGCTGGAGATGCTCTTACACGTTGAAATAGTTGAAGTCATGCTTAATTATGAAAATAACACTTGTCGTCGTTGCGTACCGTTTCAACATCGAAGGTGTCCTAGAGCTTAATGCTGAAGCACCGATCTTCGTCCAGGTGAGGGCACCCGTCGCACAGGAGCACTAAATTATATTACGGGTTGAAGCCACCAGGAGCACTCCCCCGGGAGACTTTCGTTGCCCGAGTACGACATTTCCTATGTTCATAATTCAAAGATTAAACTTGTACAATTAAATATATGTACTACAAAAACTAAATTAGAACATTATTATTCATCACGGGTTGACTATCGGTATGTAGAGTCTTTTCTTGAAAACTCTCAGCTCACGTGGTGTATATATTCGACTGTCGGTGATGGTAGCTCCTCCTTTCATTCCCGAGTGCATTACACCAAATTGTCTAGCACACGGGAACGAAGGAGAAGCTACGCCCATGTTAATAGTCGGGATTCTTTGTCCTCTCATATATGGTGGAGAATCTCCCACACTGATTCCTCTCTGACATTTGCGACCGTCGGTGATGGTAGCTCCTCCTTTCGTTCCCGAGTGCATTACACCAAATTGTATAGCACACGGCAATGAAGGAGAACCTACCCTCATGACAACAGTCGGGATTCTTCGTCCTCTCATATATGGTGGAGACTCGACAGACTTACAGTCAACCCGAAATATCGTTTAATTATCTTTCTGAAATATCTTATAGGACTCATATTGACATGGAGATTTGGCTGGTCTTACCTCGAGGTCGGAGGGGGGTCGGTGATGGGGACAATGGCGGGGATGATGGAGGGGGCTCCTAGATTTCTGCAAAAACAAAAACCCTATAAGCTATCAACTAATCTAATGCATACGCCTTGCATAGTGCTCTCCAATTTTAGCATTCAAAGTAGGAGTAGTTTTCCAGTTTGAGCATTCAATAAGCACCTGGTGGCCTTAGGTACACTTCAATGTTGTTGCCGGGTTGCTTAGGGCCTTGGATGAGAACTGGCATCATAATGAACTTCCGCTTCATGCACATCCAAGGAGGAAGGTTATACATACATAGAGTCACGGAATAGGTGTTGTGATTACTGCTCTGCTGCCCGAAAGGATTAATGCCATCCGTGCTTAAACCAAACCATACGTTTCTTGGGTCACCTGCAAACTCAGCGTGGTACTTTCTCTCGATTTTTCTCCACTACGACCCGTCAGCGGATGCTCTCAACTTCCCGTTTTTCTTACGGTCCTCACTGTGCCATCGCATCAACTTGGCATGCTCTTTGTTTCTGAATAGTCGTTTCAACCGTGGTATTATAGGAGCATACCACATCACCTTCGCAGGAACCATCTTCCTGGGGGGCTCGCCGTCAACATCACCAGGGTCATCTCGTCTGATCTTATACTGCAATCACTATAGGAAACAAGTAATTTGCCGTATGTGAATCACAGACGGCATAGACCTAAATCTAGACGGCAAATATTTTACCGTCAGGAAGTGATAATCCCCAAGTGCAGGGAATCATCGTAGCAATTTCCAAAGGTGGAAGTGATAGGTATGGAGTGTCAACCCCACAAGGAGCTAAAGGTAAGATCAATATTCTCTCAAGCCCTATCTGCCACTGATACGACTCTACGTCCACCAAACGTTTGCTTCCAACTAGAAACGATAAATAAAGCTATGTTGTGGGTATGAAGAGGATAACTTTGTATGATATCGGAGAGCTAAAATATAAAAAGTAGGTGCTGTTATCATGAAGTTAGAATATATTATTAAATATTATCAATAGCGAGTGTGGAATAATGGTGGATCGGTGTGCAGAATTCTCCTAGGCAATTGTTAACAAGAACGGTAATCACTATTGCAGTTTCATATGAGGGAGAGGCATAAGCTAACATACTTCCTCTACTTGGATCATATGCACTTATGATTGGAACTCTAGCAAGCATCCGCAACTACTAAAGATTATTAAGGTAAAACTCAACCATAGCATTAAAGCATCAAGTCCTCTTTATTCCCATACGCAACAACCCCCTTACTCGGGTTTGTGTTTCAGTCACTCACCAACCCACTATAAGCGAATCATGAACGTATTGCAACACCCTACAGCGGGAACCCCTCATGCTTGCATGACACGGAGGGCACCATAGGATAGCATCAAAGTAAAACATACAACTCATACCAATCTAGATCATCAATCAACCCAAAGACAAAAGATATCTACTCAAAACATCATAGGATGGAAACACATCATTGGATCATAATATGTGGCATAAAGCACCATGTTCAAGTAGGGATTACAGCGGGGTGCGGGAGAGTGGACCGCGTAAAAGAGATGCGAATGGTGATGATGATGGTGATGTTGATGAAGACGATCAACCCGGCGATGTTTCCCCTCCTGATGGCACTCCGGCACCACCGGAAGAGAGGAGGAGAGGTTCTCCCCCTTGTGCTTCCTCCTCCATGGCCTCCACCCTCTGGTCCTTGGCCTTCATGGTGATGATGGCCCCTCCGGGATCCTCCTCCATGGCCACCGGTGATGATGGCCCCCTCCGGCAGGGTGCCGGAGAGGGCCTAGATTGATTTCTCTTGGCTATAGAGGCTTGCGGTGGTGGAACTTCCGATCTAGGTTTCTTTCTGGAAGTTTGGATATATATAGAAGAGTTTGGCGTTGATTTCACATCAGGGGGGTCACCGAGGTGTCCACGAGGCAGGGAGGCACACCCTACCCCCTGGGCGCGCCCCCACCCTCGTGGGCGCCTCGGGACTCCACTGGTCCACCTTCGGTGCTCCGTGGGCTTCTTCTGGTCCAAAAATAGGCTCTGTGAAATTTCAGGTCAATTGGACTCCGTTTGGTTTTCCTTTTCTGCGATACTCAAAAACAAGGAAAAAACAGAAACTGGCACTGGGCTCTGGGTTAATAGGTTAGTCCCAAAAATCATATAAAAGCCAATTAAACATCCAAGATAGATAATATAAAAGCATGAATACTTAATAAATTATAGATACGTTGGAGACGTATCAGCATCCCCAAGCTTAATTCTTGCTCGTCCTCGAGTAGGTAAATGATAAAAGAAATCATTTATGAAGTGTGAATGCTAGCAAGTGCATAAGTTTGAACAATGATAATTCCAATCACTTTTATCTAGCATCATTATACTTTATAACAGTAGCTCATCTCATAAGACTTTTCATGATCAAGTAACAAGCTATTCACATGTTAAAGTATAGATCATAAACTTTCTTGAAAACTAACAAACAATATTCTCAGTCATCAAACAATTGTTATTCATCTTATTTTCAGAAAGGGTCTATGTCAGAGCTTTGATTTAGCAAACTCCAAATACTCAACTATCATTTAATCTTTCACAATTGCTAACACTCACGCGATATTTATGGGTTCAAAGTTTTAATCAGACACAGAGAAAGATAGGGGCTTATAGATTCACCTCCCAACCTTTTACCTCAAGGGTAATGTCAACAATAATAGTTCATGATGCCTTACATCCAATTGGATATATATATCAAAATCTTTCCAACACAATGTGCTTGCCAAAGGATAAAATGTAAAAAGGAAAGGTGAAAATCACCCCGACTCTTGCATAAGGGTGAGAGATAAAAGTAAAATATAGGCCCTTCGCAGAGGGAAGTAGAGGTTGCCTTGCGCTTTCAGGGTTGGATGCACAAAATCTTAACGCGAAATAACGTCACTTTATATTGCCACTTGTGATATGGACCTTTATTATGCAGTCCATCGCTTTTATTTCTTCCACATCACAAGATCGTATAAAGCTTATTTCCTCCACACTAATCAATCATACATATTTAGAGAGCAATTTTTATTGCTTGCACCAATGACAACTTACTTGAAGGATCTTACTCAATCCATAGGTATATATGGTGGACTCTCATGGCAAAACCGGGTTTAAGGGTGTTTGGAAGCACAAGTAGTATCTCTACTTAGTGCAAATAATTTGGTTAGCATGAGGGGGAAAGGCAAGCTCAACATGTTGGGCGATCCATGACAATATACTTTATTTCAGATATAAGAAAACATAACCCATTGTGTTGTCTTCCTTGTCCAACATCAACCTTTTAGCATGTCATATTTTAATGAGTGCTCACAATTACAAAAGCTGTCCAAGATAGTATATTTATATGTGAAATCCCTCTTCCTTCAATATTCTTTCATGAATTGTTCAGGTGACCAATACTACGTTTGCTAACTTTCAATAAGTTTACTACCTATACTTATTATGTGTGAAGTAATTACTCCCCCGTGTTATAAGCATATGAAACATATATAAATTCAGATTTATGACATTCAGTTTATTCAACCATTTACTCATAGGATATACGTGAAGCACATGAGTAAATGACAAACTACTCCAAAAGATATGAGTGAAGAACACTGAGTAGTCAAATAATTAACTAGCCATGGGAGGATTCTTTTTCATTCAATATTTCAGATCCAGTGATTTTATTCAAACAACATGTAAAATTGAAAATACGCTCCAAGCAAAACACATATCATGTGACGAATAAAAATATAGCTCCGAGTAAGGTATACCGATAGTTTTGAAGACGAAAGAGGGGATGCCTTTCGGGGCATCCCCAAGCTTAGGCGCTTGAGTCTTCCTTGAATATTACCTTGGGGTGCCTTGGGCATCCCCAAGCTTAGGGTCTTTCCACTCCTTATTCTCCTTATATTGATATATCACCCAAAGCTTGAAAACTTCAATCACACAAAACTTAACGAAACTTCGTGAGATTGGTTAGTATGATAAAGAGTGAACCATCCACTTTGGTACTGTCAAAGACAAGGTTCATAATTGTTCTCACACAATTCCTACTGTACCATATCATTTCTACAATTTATATTGAGAAATATAAGTCATAGAAACTAGAAAACAAGCAAACTATGCAATGAAAACAGAATCTGTCAGAAACAGAACAGTCTGTAATGATCTGAATATAAACCATACTTCTGCTACTCCAAAAATTATGGAATACATTGTTGGACGTGACTAATTTGTCTATTAATCTTCTGAAAAAATAATCAACTCAAAATCACTCTTCTGTAAAAAATGACAGCTAATCTCGTGAGCCCAAATTTTCTGTTTTTTACAACAAGATAACATTAACTTTCTCCCAAGTCTTCCCAAAGGTCTTACTTGCCATTTTATTGAAACATAAGTTATAAAACATGATTAATACAGTAGCTTAATCATGTAAACACACAAAAACAGTAAGGTTAAATATTGGGTTGTCTCCCAACAAGCGCTTTTCTTTAATGCCTTTTAGCTAGGCATGATGATTTCAATGATGCTCACATAAAAGATAGGAATTAAAGCACAAAGAGAGCATATTGAAGAATATGACTAATACATTTAAATATAACCCACTTACTATGCCTAGGGCTTTTGTGAGCATACAATTTTTTTGAACAACAATCAACTAGCATAGAAGGCAAAACAAGTATAACTTCAAAACTTTAAGCACTTAGAGAGGAAACTTGATATTATTGCAACTCCTACAAGCATGTATTCCACCCTCATAATAATTTTCAGTAGCATCATGGATAGAAACTTTGTTCTCATACTCAATTGAAACCTCTTCCGAAATAGTGGAATCATTACTAGCTAAAGTTGACACTCTTCCAAATCCACTTTAAATGATGGTATTATTCATACTCCAAAAGATATAAGTGAAGTTCATGGAGCATTCTACAATTAATATAGACTTACCAATATCCAAGCTAAAAATGTATAAGTGAAGCACATGAAGCATTCTATAAAACCATACTCAAAAGATTTAAGTGAAGCACAAAGAGCAATTCTATAAGACCATACTTAAAATATATAAGTGAAGCACATGAAGTATTCTATAAATCAATGAAGGGCTATCTCATGCTAGCATGGTTCTTAAGGAAAAAGAAAAACACAAAGGACACAAATCATGTGAACAAAACAAAAACCAAGGTATACCGATAATTGTTGAAGAAGAAAGATGGGATGCCAACCGGGGCATCCCCAAGCTTAGATGCTTGAGTATCCTATGAAATATTTACTTGGGGTGCCTTGGGCATACCCAAGCTTGAACTCTTGCCTCTCTTTATTCTTCTCATATTGATAGCTTCCTCGATCTTTGAACACTTCATCCACACAAAACTTTAACAAAAACTTGTGAGATTCGTTAGCGTAATAAAGCAAACCACTACATTTAAGTACTGTAATGAACTCATTCTTTATTTATATTGGTGTTAAACCTACTGTATTCCAACTTCTCTATGGTTCATACCCCCCGATACTACCCATAGATTCATCAAAATAAGCAACAACACGCAAAAAAACAGAATCTGTCAAAAACAGGACAGTCTGTAGTAATCTGGAAGTTTGGTAAACTTCTGTAACTCCTACAATTATGAAATAAATTTTACAATTTGAACAATTTGTAGAGAAGTAATGTGCAAAAAGTTTCAGATCCATTTGACTATCCAGTAAAAATTTAAATTCATGCACTACAGCCAAAGTTTATGTTTTTGTTCTGCACATAGCAAACAAGCAATCTAATCATTCTAAAGCCAAAGCTTGGCACATTATTTTTATAATACAATGGATATATACAAGGGGATAATTATTTACAGAGAAACTTCTATGAAAAATTCTACATTGTTTCCGTGAGCATGAACACAAGTTCTCAAGGTCGACCCTCACTTCTTCAATGCATAACTTTCCAATCACTTCTCGATTTGGAAAAAAAATTAGGCATGAGAGGCAAGTAATTTTTTTTGTATTTTCATTCTTTTAAATATTTTTTTGTATGTTTCACACACAACTAAACAGAAAAAAAAAGGAAAAATAAAATCTACTTAGTGAAGAAAGAAAACAAGCACACATGAGAATATCAACCCCACACTATTGCTCCCCGGCAACGGCGCTAGAAAAGAGCTTGATAATCCCCAAGTGCAGGGAATCATCGTAGCAATTTCCAAAGGTGGAAGTGGTAAGTATGGAGTGTCAAACCCACAAGGAGCTAAATGTAAGATCAATATTCTCTCAAGCCCTATCCACCACTGATACGACTCTACATATAGCAAACGTTTGCTTCCAACTAGAAACGAGAAATAAAACTATGTTGCGGGTATCACTACTAGAGAAAAGCTTACCAGTAGCGCCGGTTTTTGTGCTACCAGTAGCGCGGGCACCAGCGCTACTACTACGGTGCTACATCTATTTTATAGCAGTAGCGCGTTTTTAGGCCAGCGCTACTGGTAAGTTCAAGTACTAGTAGCGCGGCACTTATGAGCGCGACTCATAAATGAGCGCTGATGGTAATATTTTGGCCCGCGCCACTGCTAACATTTATGTTTTCTAGCATTTTGGCGTTGTACATGTTTAAACAGATATATCTTTTATACAATAACAACTCATCATGAACTAATCTGTTTAAATAGCATATTCATTACCACTTGTCATCACCACCAAACAATGTTCATCAATGAGACATCATATAACAAGTTGGTCACTAGTCATAATCATAACTCCTCCTCGTCATCATCAACTCTAACACATTGTAGCACATAATAACACATTCTAGCTACGACCTACTCCTCTCATAGGACCTACTCTACCCTCTCTTAGGTAAAATATCAAAAAACAAGATAGGCATTGACTCTCCATTAAGGAAAATTGACTCTCCATAATAAAGAATGGAGATCATCCTGTCTCCAAGTCTTGGCCTACGCACAATGTTGCTTCCATGTAGCTCTCTACGATGGTTCAAACATTTTTTGAAACCATTTATTATCATGGCTTCCTCGCTTATAGAAATCCGGTATGGACAGGAGTGATGTGGATACTGCGGCTGACCTGGCCGTGGTGGCCATAAGCTCATAACATTAACGCGACCTCTCGGCAACATCAGATGAGGCACACAATCCATCGGGATTTTCTGTTAAAAAACATAGTAATAAATTTGTAGTTAGCAATGTAGTTTAGTTTTAGAAGAATTTATGCAAAAGATGCACGGATGTCGTAATAGTAGAAAATCTTACCATGATATCTCCATTGATGTTACCGTAGTTCAACACGTGCACTAGTGGCACGTATTGATCATAATGTGGAGGAGTTTGATAATAGCTATTGTAATTCTCAAGATTAGTAAAAAATGCGATAAGACCATCTTGCTCCTTATAAGTTAATTGTGCTTCATCATTGTAGTAGTAGGTTCTGTCTACCATTTTCCGTACATTTTTTGAAGAATGAAAATAAGCTGTCAATGGAAATAAGCTGTCAAATATTTTGAAATAAACAATATAAATTACTTAGTAAATATGTTTAAGAAACTCACACAGCGGTATAACTGGAAGCGTGTCAACAAGGACCCAAATGGTCATATCATTTTCGTCGATGTCAGGATCACCAAGATCGAAGGTGAGAAGCATACCCTCATGAAAATCATACGCCTTGCAAAGGGCTTCCCAATTCAGGCAACAAAAATTGGATTAGTTCACAGAATTGTATGGATTTACAGCAAAATCATAACCATGATGGTTCCTTAGTTGAATTATATCTGTCTCCATTCTTTCATGATCTTCAAAACCCATCTTCTCCAAGACATAGCGTCCTGCATGGCATGGGATAAGCTAGTAGAATTGTAAAAGACGGAAATTACACGTTGAATAAGCAGAGAAGTCGTGCAAAAAATAACAAAAAACACTTGCCGTCGTTGCGTACCATTTCAACATCGAAGGTCTCATGGAGCTTGATGCTGAAGCGCCGACCTTCTACCAGGTGAGGTCTGTCGCACAGACCGCGCTTATCTTCGCAGTACTCGCACATAGCGAATTCCCCTTTGTCGTCAGACATTTCGTAATAGTTAATTAAAAATCCATCATCGAATACATATATAGTAGTTTGTAGCAAAGATCATCATATAACAACTAAAACACTTAAAATTTGTAGTTTGTACTCCCTCCGTCCCATAATGTAAGACGTTTTTTGACACTACACTAGTGTCAAAAAACATCTTACATTATTGGACGGAGGTAGTAGTAGTTTGTAGCAAAGATCATCATCGAACCTAGTTTGTAGCAAAGATCATCATATAATCCATGATGAATACATATATAGTAGTTTGTAGCACAAACCGCGCTCATCTTTTGCTTTCAATAAGCAAATAACTAATAGGTAATTAATAATCCATCATTGAATACATATATACTAGTTTGTAGCAAAGATCATCATATAATATCACTAATACATCTCGAATAATAGCTCCTCTAGGTTTAGTGGGCTGCGGTGGACACCCAAAGAGAAGGAACCATCACCAGATCATAGCTCCGGTGAGATCCCCAAAGAATCTGCCAGGTATTGGAGAACCGGCCGTTCGCCAACGCAACCAAGTAGCACTAGACGTGCGCGTTCTCCTCCGTGACACGGTGCTGTACCACCTGCGCGGGGGACTCAAGCCTCTCCACCGATGCAGGCCCACCTGACCGCCACCAATGAAGCTCCGGGTCGATGACGGGCTGGTCTTAACTAAGCTGCGCTCACCAGAAGGTAGCACAACCCAGTACCAGCCCGGCGGAGCCCAGTCCGTGACATGGCCCCTCGGTTCAACCAGGAGTCCTCCGCCTACTCGACGACGAGGATGCGAGATAGGCATCGTCGACGTTGAGAACAAAATGCTTAATTATGAAAACAAAATTAATAAACACTTAGCAAAATTTGTCATGACCTTTGCTAAAAATAGGACATATCGAGCGCCTGAAATTTGCCAGAACGTAAATGAATCGACATTTCTGGCAAAACATAGGCCACTCGGAAAAATATGACATGTCCAAAATCTGAAATGTTTAAAATATGACATGTCCACTGCAAATTTGCATATAATAGAAGAAATTGCTTTAACTAAAAAAATAACAACAATTGCTTTAACTAGAAAAATACCTAGAATTCTGTTAACTACACCTAAAACAACTAAAACACCTAAAATTCTGATAACTACACCTAAAACAACTAAAACACCTAAAAATCTTTTAAATACAATTAAAACACCTAAATTCTATTAACTACACCTAATTAAAAACCTAGCTAAATTTCTGTCCTAACTTTAAAACCTAACTAAATTTAAAAACCTAGAGCTAGGGTTCGATCATAACCTACATTATTCTAATAACCTACATTTTTTCAACTACATAGGATTCAAAATAACTAGTCTAATAACTATAACTAGGGAGGGAGGGAGGAGGAGGAAGGAGGGAGGAGTACCTCTCGATGGAGGAGGGTCAAGCTGGAGGAAAGCCGGGCCTTGAGGCGGCCGGCGGGGGAGGAGTCCGACGCGGGGGAAGGCGGCCGGCAGGGAGGAGGGCCGGCGCGGGCAAGGGCGGCTGACGCTGGGAGGAAGGCCGGCGCGGGGGACGGCAGCGTGCGGGGGTCGACGGCGGCTTGCGGGGGATCGAGGGAGGAGTGTGGAGTGTGAGTTAGCCGAGTGATGAGGCCGGGGGGCGCGCGGGGGAGGTAGTGGGCTTAACAGCAGCGCGGGCAATGGGCTAGCGCTACTGCTAAGCCCACTAGCTATAGAGCGGGCGCAAATCACACGTTACAGCTAAGTGGCCTGCCCTTTGGCCCCGACGGCCCGCTAAACAGCAGCGCGGCCCGTGCCAACCAGCACTACTGCTACGCTAGCTCCCATTCTGGCCGGCAGTAGCAGTAGCAGTAGCGCCCATTCTGGCCGGCGCTACTGGTATATACCAGTAGCGTGGGTGCCCAAACAGGCGCTACTGCTAAAAAAATTCTATGTATAACAATTTTCCTAGTAGTGTATGAAGAGGATAACTTTGTATGATATCGGAGAGCTAAAATATAAAAAGTAGGTGTTGTTATCATGAAGTTAGAATATATTACTAAATATTATGAATAGCGAGTGTAGAATAATAGTGGATCGGTGTGCGGAATTGTCCCAGGCAATTGTTAATAAGACCGGTAATCACTATTGCAGTTTCATACGAGGGAGAGGCATAAGCTAACATACTTTCTCTACTTGGATCATATGCACTTATGATTGGAACTCTAGCAAGCATCCGCAACTACTAAAGATCATTAAGGTAAAACCCAACCATAGCAGTAAAGCAGAAAGTCCTCTTTATTCCCATACGCAACAACCCCCTTACTCAGGTTTGTGTTTCATTCACTCACCAACCCATTATAAGAGAATCATGAACGTATTGCAAACACCCTACAGCGGGAACCCCTCACGCTTGCGCGACACGGAGGGCACCATAGGACAGCATCAAAGTAAAACATACAACTCATATCAATATAGATCATCAATCAACCCAAAGACAAAAGATATCTACTCAAAACATCATAGGATGGCAACACATCAATGGATCATAATATGTGGCATAAAGCACCATGTTCAAGTAGGGATTACAGCGGGGTGCGGGAGAGTGGACCGCGTAAAAGAGATGCGGATGGTGATGATGATGGTGATGTTGATGAAGACGATCACCGCGACGATGATTCCCCTCCCGATGGCACTCCGGCGCCACCGAAAGAGAGGAGGAGAGGTTCTCCCCCTTGTGCTTCCTCCTCCATGGCCTCCCCCCTCTGGTCCCTGGCCTTCATGGTGATGATGGCCCCTCCGGGATCCTCCTACATGGCCACCGGTGATGATGGCCCCCTCCAGCAGGGTGCCGAAGAGGGCCTAGATTGATTTCTCGTGGCTACAGAGGCTTGCGGTGGCGGAACTTCCGATCTAGGTTTCTTTCTGGAAGTTTGAATATATATAGAACAGTTTGGCGTTGATTTCACGTCAGGGGGGTCACCGAGGCGTCCACGAGGCAGGGGGCACGCCCTACCCCTGGGCGCGCCCCCAACCCTCGTGGGTGCCTCGGGAGTCCCCTGGTCCACCTCCGGTGCTCCGTGGGCTTCTTCTGGCCAAGGTAGGGTGCGCCCCCACCCTCGTGGGTGCCTAAGGACTCCCCTGGTCCACCTCCGGTGCTCCGTGGGCTTCTTCTGGTCCAAAAATAGGCTCCGTGAAATTTCAGGTTAATTGGACTCCGTTAGGTTTTCCTTTTCTGCGATACTAAAAAACAAGGAAAAAGCGAACTGCACCGGGCTCAGGTTAATAGGTTAGTCCCAAAAATCATATAAAACAACATATAAAAGCCCATTAAACATCCAAGATAGATAGTATAATAGCATGAATACTTCATAAATTATAGATACGTTGGAGACGTATCAGGAAGCAGACGACAAAGTCAGACGGGGAAGATAAGTCGACAAAGAATACTTTGTCGTCAACTTTTCATCGGCCAGACGGCAAAGACTTTGCCGTCAGCCAAATCTTCTTCGTCGTCAGCCTTGTAAATCATAGACGGCAAAGAAATGAAGTTTTGCCGTCAGCCAGACTACAGGTTTGCCGTCTGCTATTCGCGTCTTTGCCGTCAGCCTCGAGTATCACAGACGGCAAACAAATGGGTCAAATTAAAAAAAACACATCAGTGTTTCTCCCGATCGATGCGTTCAACTCATGCGAGTGGACTTCCTATCTTTCTTGTTTTTTTTAACAGAGAAAAGCTCATCCGCGTGTAGTGTCGTTCATTCAATGCTAGTGAAGTACAAAATGCATACATGACCCCGAAAAAAACTAAAGTTACAGAGTAGTCCTGGAAATTAATAGAAAGGACACTAACAAGTAAGACCGAAAAGAAATTGGGTCCTTCTTCTCCACTCTATTGTTCTGCCCGCCCCGCCGTGCAGTCCGCCGCTCGCCTTGCCGCTCTGCCGTTCTGCTCGGGGCGCCGCCGCCTGACCCTGCTCAGCCGCACAACTCCGGCCCAGCCGCGCTCGGGGTCTGACTCACACCGGCGCCTCGGGGTGGCACGCGATGGAGGTCGAGATAGCCCTGCTCAGCCGCGCTTAGTAGCTGACTCGCTCCGGCGCCGCAGGGAGGCACGCAAGGGAGGTTGGGGATGGCCGGTGCTCGACCGGTGGAGCGCCCGGCTGCTCTAGCGGCGTAGCTCGCAAGGTGGAGCGCAGGACCGGCGGGTGTAGAGGAGCTCGGGGTGTGGACGGGCTTGGGTACGCGGCCGGAGGAGCTGGGGTGCACATGGCCGACCGGTGAGGACGAGCTCGTGAGGGGTGGAGCTTCACGTGACGCCGGCGAGGTGGCGGACGAATGCGCGGAAGGGCGCTGGGCGTGGCGGTGGACTTACGGGCTCGCGGGCGCTGGCCACGACATACGATTGCTCGGGGATGGGCGGGCGCTGGACGAGGGTGCCGGACGGGCGGGCGGTGTTGGCCGGGGGAGTGTGGCAGCTCTCAAGGGATAATGAGGGAGGAGGGCACTGGCTAGCGGCGTGCTAGTGCTCTTGCAGATGGAGAGATGAGCCGACACGGGGGAGAAGGAGATGGGAATCATGGGTGGGGCAGGTACGGGCGTGGGGTCATGGGTTGGGGCGCGTGCGTCGTGGGGTGGGTTGGGGCGTTCGTACGTCGGTCCTGAGTGGGTGGGATGTGCTTCTTAGATGCTGCCAAGTCATCAATCCATGTGATGGATCCGCGTGGTGTGCTTCTTCTTTGCTGTTTGCAAAAACAAATACGGACGGCAAAGAGCTCAATTTGCCGTCTGCCAAAAAAAACCAGACGGCAAAGATTCTTTGATGTCTACCAAATCAAACACAGACGACATAGATGCTTTGTCGTCTATGAATTTTTTTGCAGACGGCAAAGTGAGCTCGTCGCCGTCTGTGTTTTTTTCGCAGACGGCAAAGTTTATTTTGCCATCAGTTTTTCTTTGCCGTCTGTCGATGACGGTAAACCCTTTCTTTGCCGTCTGCCCGACGAAAAGCTGACGGCAAAGACGTCTCCCGACGCCAAATTAATTGTTTCCCGTAGTGAATGCACCGCATACCAGGTATGCGTTCAAATCCTCGTACGCACCGCGGTAGAGGATGCAGCCGTTAGGTCATACATGTATCTTCTGCACCTCCAGTCCTAGAGGGCATACGACATTCTTTGTTGCGTACGTACTATCGGGCAATTCGTTATCATTTGGAAGCTTCTTCTTCAATATTTTCAGTAGCTTCTCAAATCCTTTGTCATGCACATCATTCTCTGCCTTCCACTGCAGCAATTCTAGTACGGTACCAAGCTTTGTGTTGCCATCTTCGCAATTGGGGTACAACCCTTCTTTGTGATCATCTAACATGCGATCGAACTTCAGCTTCTCCTTTGCACTTTCGCACTTTGTCCTTGCATCAACAATGACCCGACGGAGATCATCGTCGGGCACAATATTGGCTGGTTCCTCTTGATCTTCAGCAGCTTCCCCCGTTGCAGCATCACCGTATTCCGGGGACACATAGTTGTCGTCGTCCTCTGCTTCTTTGCTATCTTCCATCATAACCCCTATTTCTCCGTGCCTGGTCCAAACATTATAGTGTGGCATGAAACCCTTGTAAAGCAGGTGGGTGTTAAGGATTTCCGGTCAGAGTAAGACTTCGTATTCCCACATTTAGGGCATGGACAACACATAAAACTATTCTACTTGTTTGCCTCAGCCACTTCGAGAAAATTATGCACGCCCTTAACGTACTCGGAGGTGTGTCTGTCATCGTACATCCATTGCCGGTTCATCTGCGTGCATTACATATAATTATGTGCGTCAAAAACCATTACAGATTCACATGGATAGATAAGTGACCAAATTAATAGAAGTTCATCATCACATTAAAACCAAAGTACATTCATAGTTCTCATTTGAACAACATATAGCTCTTCAGAGCATCTAATTAAACCATACATTGAAACTATGTAAAACCTTTCGACGCAACAACAAATGCGATTATAATCACAACCAAGGTAACAATTGATCCAACGGCATAATGATACCAAGCCTCGGTATGAATGGCATATTTTCTAATCTTTCTAATTTTCAACTACATTGCGTCCATCTTGATCTTGTGATCATCGACGACATCCGCAACATGCAACTTCAATATCATCTGCTCCTCCTCAATTTATTTTTATTTTTTCCTTCAAATAATTGTTTTATTCTTCAACTAAATTTAACCTCCTGACAATAGGGTCGATTGGAATTTCTGGTTTAACTACCTCCTAGATAAATAAAATCTATGTCAACTTGATGAGCATAATTGTCATAAACACTAAATAAACCAAATAGTTATAAAAGATAATATATACCATATCCGAATCATAGCCAGGATGAGGGCCGATGGGGGGGGGGGGTATATATATAGGCCCCCCTTCTATCCCGGTTCTAGGCACGAACCGGGACCAATGGTTGTGGGCCATGAGCGAGGGCCATTGGTCCCGGTTCGTGCCTAGAACGGGGACAAATGGGTCTCCATGAACCGGGACAAATGCCTCCCGAGGCCCGGCCGGCCCCATTGGCGCATGAACCGGGACGTATGCCCCCATGGGTCCCGGTTCATGACAGAACCGGGACTACTGGGCTGGCCAGGCCCCAACCAAAGCCATGTTTTCTACTAGTGAGTGGCAGCAAGCACACACGTATGCATACGCGGGAGCTCGGACGAGCATCGGGACAACGGCTACAGCAACGAATCGAGGAGGCAAGCAGGGGATGAAGGGGAAAGAGCTCACCATGAGCGCAATAGCGTAGTCGGGGAGGCCCGGGAGGTCGTGGTGGTGTAGATCGACGGCGAAAACGGCGAGGCAGTGGCGGCCGAGGCGGGGAAGACGATGGTGATGGCTACGCGGTGCCCCGGCATGATGCGACACCCGGAATGGATGCAGTCGAGCGCGGTGAAGCTCCTGGACGTCCTCCCGCGTGATGGATACGACGGTGGCCGCCGAAAGGGCGACGAGGTGACGGGAGGCGGTCCGGTGTGGTGGCGTCCTTGGACGTGCCGTCGATGAGTGACCAGAGGGAAAAAGGGGACGGGGGCGTGAGGGAGGGAGGAGCAGAGGGAATTAGGGTTCCAGAGAGGGGGTCGGGGGTTCTCATAGAGAGGGGGATGGCCGTGGATGGCCGGCACCTGGCCGGGGCGTCATGGATGGCCTCCACGATCCCCCTCCGGTGAACAAACGGGAGGTGGCAGGAGGGGTATGTGGGCTGTCCTTGTTAGCTAAATGGGCCAAGCCAGGTGGGGGGAGGCCGGTTGTTTTGTTTTCTTATACTATTGTTTGGTTTTATTTTTCTTTTAATTTTTCTGTTTATTTGTTTAGTAAATTCTCACATTATCTCAGCTTAATAAAAATTACTATACCCACGCCTAAATTAGTGCTTTAGTTTAACCCTCCGCCACAAAATGTTCTAGAGCCCAGTGAATCAGTTTGAAATTTTATAACTTAGAAAAAGGCATTTAATTAATTGTTATTGCCAGCGTTTTAGTTACTTTTGGTTACTAAAAAACTATATACAAAAAGCGGTTTCTACATGAGAAATATCGAGAGATTATTATCCACACTTTGAACATTTTTGTTTTGATATTTGAAAACTTCTATAGTTCGACTTGATTTTAAATTTGAATTTGAACGGGGTTTGAATCAATGCAAGTTTAAAAACAGTAATCATGGTGACGTGACATCATTAATAGAGAATTATTGTAGCTTAATTATCCGGCTTTACAACCGTTGAACCCCGAAACTAAACTAAAATGGCGCCGCATTGACCGAAACCTTCATCTCATCGAGGTCGACGTCTTCGGCACCGCCGCCAGCGTCCTCGCCCGACTTCTTAAACTTGTACCACCGCGTGCATGCCACGAAGTAGATAACGTTTATGGCGGCGATGGTGGCGTTGACGAGGTAGAACAGGTCCAGCCTGCCCTGGTCCAGGTCCTGCGCCAACCACCCCGTGGTCCGGTGCACCACTGTCACCATCAGCCCGCTCGCGTAGGATGCGACCCCCCACTCGAGGAAGTAGATCGCCCCGGCCACGGTCCGCATGTTCTCCGGGAATTGCCGGTAGTAGAACTCTGTCTGCCCGATGGGGGTGAACGCCTGTGATAACCCCGCCAGCACCTGCTGCGGCACGAGCCACAACCATGACATCGTCGGACCGATCCGGCGGCGATGCTGCTCCACCGCCGCCGCCACGAGCATTGTGGCCACGGAGAGCGTCAGCCCGACGCCGATCCTCTGGAGCAAAGTGATGCCACCCTCGCGGTTGGTGAACCGGCGCAGCAGCGGCACCACGACGCGGTCATACACCGGGATCCACAGGGTTAGAGCTAGCACCTGGAAGATGACGAAGGAGCCCTGCGGGATCTGGAAGCTGCTTCCTGCGGTGATACGGCAGTCGGTCTGTGCCGCCTGGAGCACGACATAGTTGCCCAGGTTGGTGGACACCAAGAAGTAGACCATCCCCGACAACCACACCGGGTAGATGCGCGCCACGCACTTCACCTCCTCCACCTGCTGCATCGTGCACAACCGCCATGGGTCGGCCGGTGTCTTCCCGTTGGTGCAAAGCCCGTCCTTGGGGGTACGCAAGGCCGCCTTGTCGAGGCATGCGAACTGGTCGGTGTGGGCCAACTTGGACACGAGCTTGCTCCGTTGCGGCGGATTGAACAGCGAGCTTCCTGCTCCGGTGCCGTGGAGGTAGCGCTTGCGGACGGCGGCGACGAGGACCTGTGTGAAGCTGGTGAAGGGGCTGCCCTCTGGGCGGACACGAACATACAGGCGCGTGCCCATGAAGAAGACGGTGCTGGAGAGGCCCATGAGCACGGCCGGCACAGCGAGGCCCAGCGCCCAGTTGACGTTGCTCTGGAGGTAAATGATGACAGTGGCTGACACCATCATGGCCGCGGTGTAGGTGAAGTAGTACCAGTTGAAGTAGCTTGTGATACCTCGCTGCCCGTCGGCGGTACGCCGGTCGAACTGGTCAGCGCCGAACGCCAGGTTGCACGGCCGGATGCCGCCGGCACCGACGACAAGGAAGAAAAACGCGGCCAAAAGAGCCATGAGCTGGCCGCCTGAGGGCTCCTGGCATTGCTCGACAACTGCCTTGGGGTTGCAGGCTGGAGGGTGGAGGGAGTGGATCGCGGCGGTGAGGGTGAGGATGACCATGCCGATGAAGGAGCAGATGATGGCGATGGCGAGGGTGGTGTAACGGCCGAGGTAGGTGTCGCTGATGAAGGCGCCGGCGACGGTGGCCAGGTTACTAGTTCCGGTGAAGACGTTGAGGAGGGTGGCGGCGCTCGCGCTCTGCATGTGGTACACCGTTGTTAGGTACACCAGCATGTTCGACATCGTCCCCAGCGTCCCAACATTCTCAAACGTCTCGTTCCCTACAACAACAAATAAATGCATTTCAGTCCAATTCATCATTGTTTTACTACTCCAAAATGCATGAACCCGACAAAGAACAACATTGTGTTTGACATATATGAAAATAGTTAAATTAGAGCTCCAAAACTAATTCCTACCAAGAACAATATCTTCTCTGAAATCCAGTTGCCATTTTCCAAATATGTACAAACATCTAAAAAATGCTATACAATTTTCGATAGCTAGAGTATTCAACAAGGTTACATATGCCAGTTTATTTTTAGGTGAAGACTGGTTGTACAAATCGTGACCATAATTTGATAGTTGACCTTACGTATTTTTTATTAATTATTGAAATTTCTCCAAGTCTGACAAAGAAATTATTTCTAACAAGGCAAACAAATTAATAAAATTCAACATTAAAAGATCACCAATAGACTGGTAGAATATAGCTAGATACTTGCTTCTAAAGAGAAACAGTAAACATATACTCCCAATTCTATTTGAGTATACAATATTAGTAACTTTGTTCCAAACATATGCCTTCAGTTAAAGGGTACAATAAAACATCTATATATTTGGCCACTAAACTAATGCAGAACTTTTTAAATTCGTTAGATAAAAATCATTACAATTAGACTCTCTATGACAATATTTTTATTACTTACATTTCTGTACAAAGTTAAACAACCAAAATAGTTCTTAGAACCGTGCAAAATCGAAGGTTTCGTCTATTTTAGCTGTAGTTTTAAATAGCCGGCCATAGCTTCGCTATAGCCCGCTATAGCCTTTTCAGCAAGGTGCCGCTAAATCGTCACCTTCACAAATAGCCCGTTATAGCTGATTTAGAGGCCCGCCGCGATTTTCCATAACCCACTATTTAAAACATTGATTTTAGCGCTGAAGGAGTAACAAAAAAATCTGAAATTATTTTGGCAAAACCTCATTATCCAAAAAAAATTAACATCGTTTTGGTAGGTCATGCATAACCCTAGCGAAGAAAACTCTATGCATCCTCAAGGGTGTTACACTGTTACCCCTTCCTTTTCGAAAAAAAGCAAAGAAGATAACTGCACGGCTGGCCAAAAACTAGTGGGAGGTATACATGGCATGGGTACGTAGCTGCTTTTCTGGACTAGGATGCAAGCCATGCGCACACATGGATGTCACATTATTTCCCGCTATGTGATAAGAAACAAAAATGCTCTACAATTATCGCAAATGTTATGGTAAACAAAATATATTACGTATGCGAGTAACATCTTTAACCATATTAAATTTGTGGGCTAATGATTAATAAGTCATATGTCAAAACACCCATGTGTTTTGTTTGTAAGTCATAGTAGATGAGTAAATAAAATTAACTTTTTTTACATTATGTTAGATCAGTACGCGAGGTTAGTTAACTTTGAAAAACATCGATGAACTGAAAGGAAAATGGTCTATCCTCCTTAATAGTTACTCCATGTCAAAATGTGCTACGTTTTAAAAACATGAATGTTCTCTTCATGGTGCCACTAGGCACCATTTTGACTGAAAACAACGCAACCCAACCCATCCACTCACTGGTACAACGTGCATGGTCCTCTCGCCTAGATGGGCGCGCAACGCACCCCAACCCATCCACTTACTGGTACAACGTCGTGGTCCCGCCGAGATGGGCAGCGTTGCTGGAATTTTGTTCATTTTGGGTATAATTAAATAACAGTTTCAGAAATTTCTAATAAATCCTAAAAGTCCACGTAGTCCATTCGTGCAAGGCAAGAGGTGGAACTAAAATTTAGTCCCACATTGCTAGTTTAGAGGGAGTTGGACCTCCTTATAAGGGAGGCTCTTTCTCCACATGTATGAGGATGAGAACAAGAGGGACATCCATGCGCGCTCCTCCTCCGCCACCCGGCGCGGCGCGGGTTGCGGGAATTAGCCGAGCATTGCGCTGCTGCTACGTTCTTCCCCATGCCGGCGTGCACCGCAGGTCTTTTATCCATGTTATATCAGTCATGCTTTATCTAATATTTCTATTAATAAAATAATTTGATAAATTGCTCATATTTTCAACAATCCAAAAAACCTTATTATTATAGGCAATTTACCTCAAGTGATTTTGCTGCTTTCATGGGACCTTCTATATTTGAGGGTATCCACTATAAGAGGTGGCGCGTGAGAGCAGTCTTATGGTTTCAAACCATGAGTTGCTATGACGAGAGCAAAGGTGTTTTTCAGAAAATGGATACTTTGTTTAAGGCTGCTTTCTTGAGTGTTCTTGGTGAGAACATAGTTGATGCGTATGCGTCAATTGACATTGGAAAAGATATGTGGGACACACTTGAGGCCAAGTTTGGGGTCTCGGATGCTGGCACTGAGTTGTACATCATGGATCAATTCTATGATTATAGGATGACTGAAGAGCGCTCCATGGTTGAGCAAGCTCATGAGATACAGTCATTTGCTAGAGAACTTGAGCACTTCAATTGTATGCTACCGGACAACTTTCTTGCCGGAGGTATCATCACTAAGCTTCCTCCTTCATGGAGGAACTTTGCTACCTTACTGAAGCATAAGAGATAGGAGTTTTCCGTTCTGGATCTCATTGGTACTCTTGATGTGGAAGAAAAGACGAGAGCAAAGGACACACATGCTCGAGGTATTGAGGGAGGATCTAGTTACAATCTAGTACAGAAGCAGAACTTCCAGCCCCACAAGTTTAAGAACAAGGGGCAAGTTTGATGGTAAAACAAAGTTTGATGGGAAGAACAAGGCTGTGCAGCACAAGAAGTTCAAGAAGAAGAATGACAAAAAGAAAGGTGTTTGTCATGTGTGTCGAGATCCTGATCATTGGGCTCCTAGTTGCACTAATCGCTATGACAAGCGTCATCCTGGGAAAGGCGGCAAGACCGCTAATGTTGTCATTGGAGACACTGACATGAAGGATGCTGGACCGCAGGGGCTTCAACCATGCTGATGGGCAATGGTTCAAGTGCTTCTGTTCGTGGTGTTGGCACGGTCGATCTGAAGTTTACTTCGGGGAAGATCGTGCTGGTGAAGAACGTGCATTATATCCCCTCCGTCAATAAAAATCTTGGTAGCGGATCTCTTCTGTGTAGAGATGGCTACAAGCTTGTCTTTGAGTCGAATAAATTTGTAATATCCAAGTATGGAACCTTTGTTGGTAAAGGCTATGACTCCGGAGGCTTGTTTCGTTTATCCTTATCAGACGTTTGCAATAAAGTTGTTAATCATGTTTGCAACAATAGTGAATCAAATGTGTGGCATTCACATCTTTGTCATGTTAACTTTGGTTGCATGTCGCGACTAGCGAAGTTGAACTTAATCCCTAGTTTCACCACTGTCAAGGGACCTAAGTGTCAAGTTTGTGTGCAAGCTAAGCAATCTCGTAAGTCTCACATGACTATGGAAACGAGAAACCTTGCACCACTAGAGCTCATACATTCAGATCTATGTGAAATGAATGGTGTTTTGACAAAAGGTGTAAAGAAATATTTCATGACGTTAATTGATGACTCCACTAGATACTGACGTGTGTATCTTCTGAAATCTAAGGATGAGGCTTTGAACTTTTTCAAAATCTATAAAGCTGAAGAGGAAAACTAACTTGATCGAAAAATGAAGAGGCTTAGGTCCGACCGTGGTGGAGAGTATTTTTCCAATGAATTTGATGTTTTTTGTGCGGAACATGGTATAATCCATGAGAGGACGCCTACCTATTCACCCCAGTCAAATGGGGTGGCCGAAATAAAGAACCATACTCTAACTGATTTGGTTAACGCCATGTTAGACACATTGGGTCTCTCCAAGGCATGGTGGGGGGGGGGAGGCGATGCTGACTGCGTGTCATGTCCTAAACCGAGTTCCCACAAAGAATAAAGAGATAACTCCATTCTAGGAATGGGAGAAGAAAATATTAAAACTCTCTTATCTATGAACCTTGGGTTGTTTGGCGAAAGTCAATGTGCCAATTCCAAAGAAGCGCAAGCTTGGACCAAAGACCGTGGATTGTGTTTTCCTGGGATATGCTTTTCATAGCATTGGTTATAGATTCTTGGTTGTAAAATCTGAGGTACCTGACATGCATGTCGGTATGATCATGGAGTCAAATGATGCGACTTTCTTTGAAGATATCTTTCCCATGAAGGATATGGCTACCTCGCCTAATCAAGAGATGCCTAGTTCATCAAACCAGGAACTAGTTACAATTACCGAACCTGTCATTTCGATGGAACACTTTGAAAGTCCTGTGGAGGAGAACAATGAAGTTCCTACTAGGATCAAGAGACAGAGAACTGCAAAGTCCTTTGGTGATGATTTTCTTGTATATCTCATAGATGACACTCCCAGTTCTATTTTAGAGGCCTATGCATCTGAAGATGCAGACTACTGGAAGGAAGCGGTTCGTAGCGAGATGGATTCCATCTTGGCGAATGAAACTTGGGAGATAACTGATCGTCCTTATGGGTGCAAACCTATAGGATGCAAATGGGTATTCAAGAAGAAGCTTAGGCCTGATGGTACTATTGAAAAGTACAAGGCTCGGCTCGTGGCTAAGGCTTCTACCCAAAAGGAAGGTGAAGACTTCTTTGATATTTACTCACCTATGGCTCAAATGACCACTATTCGAGTTCTACTTTCACTAGCTGCCTCACATGGTCTTCTCGTTCATCAAATGGATGTTAAGACTGCTTTCTCAAATGGAGAGTTGGACGAGGAAATTTATATGGAACAAACAGATGGGTTTGTACTACATGGTCAGGAAGGAAAAGTGTGCAAGTTGTTGAAGTCTTTGTATGGACTCAAGCAAGCACCTAAACAATGGCATGAGAAGTTTGAAATAACTTTAACAGCTGCAGGCTTTGTTGTAAACGAAGCTGACAAATGTGTGTACTATCGCCATCGTGGGGGCGAGGGAGTTATCCTTTGCTTGTATGTTGATGACATACTGATTTTTGGAACAAATCTGAATGTTATTAAGGAGGTCAAGGATTTCCTATCTCGCTGTTTTGAGATGAAGGATTTAGGAGTGGCTGATGTCATTCTGAACATCAAGTTGTTGAGAGACGATGATGGTGGGATTACATTGCTTCAATCTCACTATGTGGAAAAGATCTTGATTCGCTTTGGCTATAGTGACTACAAGCCCTCTCCAACATCATATGATGCGAGTGTGTTACTTCGAAAGAATCGAAGAATTGCTAGAGACCAATTGAAATATTCTCAGATTATTGGCTCGCTTATGTACTTAGACAGTGCTACAAGACCTGACATCTCTTTTGCTGTTAGCAAACTGAGTCTGTCTGTCTCAAAACCAGGAGATGAGCATTGGAAAGCTCTAGAGAGAGTTTTGTGTTATTTGAAAGGCACTGCGAATTATGGAATTCACTACACCGGGCACCCAAAAGGTGCTTGTAGGGTATAGTGACTCAAACTGGATCTCAGATGCTGATGAGATAAAGGCCACGAGCGGTTATGTATTCACTCATGGAGGTGGGGTTGTTTCTTGGAAGTCTTGCAAGCAGACCATCTTAACGAGGTCAACAATGGAAGCAGAAGTCACAGCACTAGATACAGCTACGGTCAAAGCAGATTGGCTTCGCCGGCTCTTGAATGACTTACCGGTTGTTGAGAAACCTGTACCGGGTATCCTTATGAACTGCGACAATCAAACTGTGATACGAAAGTGAACAGCTCAAATGATAACATGAAGTCATCAAGACACGTTCAAATAAGGTTAAAGTCTGCCAGGAAAATGAGAAACTCCGAAGTTATTGCATTGGATTATATCCAAACGTCTAAAAATCAGGCAGATCCTTTTACTAAGGGTCTATCATGTAATGTGATAGATAATGCATCGAGGGAGATGGGTATGAGACCCACAATATGAATTGTTCACAGTGGTAACCTATTCTTTGTGATCGGAGATCCCGTGAATAAGATGTGGAAGACAAGCTGTTGATCAACTGAGAGGAGAGTATCCTTACTATTAACAATACCACTCCATGAAGATGCAATACTGTCCTAAAACTGCATGGCCGGTTGATGTATATCTTAATGTGTTCTAAGTGGCTCATTTAAGCACAGATGTTGTCCTGCAGAACATCTTTTGAAGAACACATCTATATGAGTCTGATTGTAAAATGTCGCAATCTATGATAGTAAGGTTCTCTCTACTAAACTCATAAAAGGTTTTGGAGTATGACGCATAAGCTCCACACGCGGGGAAGACCCACAGTAGCCACACATCAGTCAAGGCTTTATGTGAAGCTAGATTCGCAGAAAACTTGCAGTTTAAGGCCCAGTCCACTGTTCAAGTTGCTTACTAGTGTAGCATAGAGTTCTCGGTGGAAGTTCAACTTAACAGTCTCCACTGCAGTACCGGTATATAAAACAGTGTTTTGGAACCAAAGGCAATTTTTGTGTGCCTCTGGGATCTGGTGGGGGATTGCTGTAATTTTGTCTATTTTCGGCCTAGCTCAATAGCAGTTTCAGAAATTCCTAATAAATTCTAAAGGCCCATGCAGCCCATTCGTGCAAGGCAAGAGGTGGAACTAAAGTTTAGTCCCACATTGCTAGTTTAGAGGGAGTTGGACCTCTTTATAAGGGAGGCTCTTTCTCCACATGTATGAGGATGAGAACAAGAGGGACAGCCACGCGCGCTCCTCCTCTGCCGCCCGCCTCGCCACGCCACGCCTCGTCACGAGGCGCCGCGGGTTGCGGGAATGAGCAGGGCCGATGTCTAAATGTTTGCCACGCACGACGGGTATACGAAAGGTCATGCGAAAGCTGAAACGTTTTTGCTGTAGTGGAGATTGAATACGAACGGCGCACCTCTTCACCTACTGCCTGTTCATTTCATCTCCCTCGTTCTCTTCAGCTTCCGCCACAGCGTCTCGCCTCCTTTTCTTGGGCCTATAAAAGGGAGGTCGCTCCTCTCAGAGAGACGCACCAAAACCTCTTCTTCCTCTTGCCACAAGTTCCTGAGCACTGCGCTGCTGCTACGTTCTTTCCTATCCCGGCTTGTGGCGTGCATCGCAGGTCGAGACAGTAGGCCTCCGGAACCGCACCTTGTGAGTCCTGTACGGGAGAAGGGTGATAAGGTTTTTGGGGAGCGCTCAGCGCGACTACTGGCTACTTCGTCACGGACGCCCCGGACTCCGACGACTACTTCCCCGACGTCGACAACCTTCTCGACGACACGGCTGGCCAGGACACCAACCCCAAGTCCAGCGCTATTGCTGCTGCTGTCCCGTACGTGTTCTTGCTCTTTCTGTTATATGTCCTCTCACAGTTCTTTGCTCTAGTGTCATATATGAAGGTTCTATGCCATATATGCAACCTGTTCTACTATCTACTTTAGACATGTTTGGTTGCAGTTCATATATGAAGGTGTTATTTACCTTCTCTCTATTAGATTGCATGACTACTTTTATTCATGTTATATCAGTCATGCTTTATCTAATATTTCTATTAATAAAATCATTTGGTAAATTGCTCATATTTCCAACAAGCTTGAGGTAGCTAGCGTTAGTTTGCGCTATTGATCGGAGAAGTATCAAGCGGGAAGAAGAATACATAAGAAAAGGACAACTACTATTGACTCTATAGTCGGGCGATAGCTTTGTTTAGGTTCATTATTCCCTTTTTCCTTTTGGCCGTGCATGTGTCCATTATTCCTTTTGGTGGAAGCAACGCAGGTCCATGTCACACACTTTGGATGTGTTCCTTTTTACTATATATATGTCAATTTATCATATTGGTGGGTACGAGAAGTGTACTAAAATATGGTTAAAAAGTTTCAAAAAATTTATGGAATAAATGGTAATATCCGTCTTTCATTTCCGCTCAACCCACAATTTTCTTGGACGAAGTTTGATAGTTAAATAAGAAATCTAAATATTTTGCTTTCAATTACTCTGTGAAAAAGAACAAACCCCTTAGCTTTGCTTTGTTCTGCAGCCAAAAGGAATAAACCCGTTAGCTTTGCTTAGTTCTTGCGTCTGTACCGTGTTAAAAAAAGGCTAGCGCACGTGATAGAGCTTGATCCGGCTGAAGTCTTAAACGGTTCAGTTTTTAGAGTAAATTAATAAACGCCCAAGATTCAATTAGATTTGAGAGTCCTATTAGCAACCGTACCAAGATAAGTTGTACACAAACTCTTATATCCAACCGGGAAGCGCAATGGTATATGTGTGTGTTGATCCTTCGGAAAATCCAACATTGCAGAGGCCGGTCGAAAGAGATGAACGCAAGTTTTGTTCAGAAAAAAGAATAGCATGCATGTGTATATGCATGGTAACTGCAAGGCACAGCAAAGAGAGGCAGGAGGAAGGAGAGGTAGCAATAGCTGGAGATGGTAGCTGGTCACTCACCTATGACGTATGGCATGGCCTTCCATCCACGGTGCTTCTGGGCGGGCTCGCCGGCCTCCTCGGAGTCGGAGGTGAGGACCTTGACCTTGTTCTCCATGCTGGTATTGTGCCTCCTCCTGCTGCTGCTCTTGCTGATACTTCTAACTGACTAATCAGCCACACGCATATATGAGACTGAAACCGTAGCGTAGGTGTTGGTGTAGGAAGCAGAGGAGTCCGCAGGGTGTATAAATAAGCCAGCCAGAGTATATTATGGCCCTCCATCTGAAACAGTTACGAGCAGGGGGAAACAGAGATCAAACCAGTTTCCCCCCACCTGCAGCAACTGAAAGGTATGGCCCTCCTCTCTTCCTCTGCTTCCTAGTTGTCCAGCTAATAGCTATGCTTCTCTGCTTGTGCTTCCATCTTTTACAGCAGATTAGTGCAAAGTTAGACACAAGATCTGTACTCTGTAGATTATTATAATGAATGATGGGCTTGTATAATAATAGCTAGTTGGCTACTGATGCGTGATGTGTTGTGCTCATTGGTTAGTTTACTGGCATCGATGCTTGCTGATTAGTTTAATGCCATTGATGATTGCTGATTAGTTTAACGGCATCGATGCTTGCTTGCTGAATGCTGACTAGTCATTGACCCGTGCTGCTGCACGGGCTAGTAAATTATGAAAGCAAAGCATTAATTATAGGAGGCCTTATATAATATTTTCTGTCAATGAATCATTTTCTCTATTAGAATGTCATAAAACATATTTTTGTTTAAAAAGATACTAATGTGTCACCCAGAATAGTTTTCTCAGGATTGTCATAAGATGAACCTTCAGTTAGGTTTATATAAGATGGTCGATTACTATTGACATTCGTGTGATATGCACCATAGAAATACTTTTTTTAACAGCTATTTCTAAAAATTAAATGATAGTTCGCATAAGCAATATTGTATCCATTCTCACTAGTAGAAAAATGGCCTATTGTCCCGGTTGGTAAGGGCCTTTAGTCCCGGTTGGTGAACCGGGACTAAAGGGTCGGTACTGTTGGGAAACCGGGTCACCCGGAGGGTGGCAGCGGCCGCGTGCTAAACGCACGGGCTAGCCCCTCCCGTTCCCCTCTTATCGTTAAGTGGGTACTTATCCCTTGACCCCCCTTTTCCCTATATAAAGCACCGAGGAGCCATCATTGTAATCCCTGATCATTGATTAATAAAGCTGGTCTCCTCATATCTCTCTGTGTCATTTACTTTCGCGTGTACGACTACTTCGACTACTTCGTCTACGCCGCTTCCCGCCTCCGCAACCTTGGACCGGACTGGCGGCAGGAGTTGCGGAACACGTTATCAGCACGCTTCGCTCCATCAACTCTCCGTCAAGCCTGCGTTAAGCCTGCATCACGCAGGCTTTCGTCGATCCCGCGGAGGTATAAGATCCGATCCCCACTCTTTGCAAAAATGGATTCATCTCGTTTCCGCGATTCCGTTTTTGCGATTAGATTATTTTTCGGATAAATCTACCTACGGTGTGGATTTCTCTCCCAAGAACTAAGCAGACGAATACGTCGTCGACCAATGTTGATTTCTTGGATCAAGAGAGATTTGTTGACTACACCCTAGGGAGACGGTGATTACACGTACTCTAGATGAGCACGACACCGCCGCGTTGTACTCGACGTACACGCGTCGTGACGTCCCGAAGACGCACGATCTTGCCATCCCGAGGCAGATGACGACTTCCCCGTCACCGCCGGCGTCGCTATGGCCCTGCTGGCCGTCCCCTGCCGCCGAAGCGCTATCGCTGCCGCCACAGATGTGCTGCGCGCGCCGCCGAGCCACCTGCTGGTCGCCCGTCGCCATGGTTGCGCCATTCGCCGGGCGCGCTACCGACGCCATGAAAGTGGCCGCCGACGCCGACGCGAGCCGTGGCCGCACTCAGCTACCGATGCGTGCCGTGGCCGCCGCCATCATGAAGGCCATTATCTCGCCGCGCGTGCGTGCGTCGCGTGGCACCGCTGCCGCCTCGCTGGCCGCCACCGCTTGCGTGGCTTCTGCCGCAGGGTTGCCGCTGCGTTGCGCGCTTCATTGCTGCGCTGCGGTTGCCGCCAGCTTTGGCCGCTTGTTGGCCGCATCGCCATGGCAGCAGTTCATGGCCGCGCTTACCGTCTGTCAGGCAGGTGGCCGCCGCCATGAAGCGAAGGCGCTAGCCGCCGCGGCGGGCGTATGGACCTGCCGAGGCCGCCGCTGCTCGGGCGCTCGGGTTGGAAACCCTAGCGGACCCTGAGCCGGCGAGCAGGCTGGCCTAGCGGGCTGCGGTGCAACGGGCCTCCTTTTCCCTCAATAAAAAAGGGGGGGTGGGCTGGCTACCCGGGCCGACGGCCCATTTCGGCCTGCAGACGGACTGGACCAGGCCAGAGAGCACGCGCGCGCGGTTATTTGCATTTGAGCCCCTATAGTTTTCCGTTTTTACGCGCATTATATTCCTGTTGTAACATGCTATATTCTGTAAACATGTTTTATTGTATGATTTTACTGCTGTAGATTAATTGTTTAGCACTCTTAATCATTTAGTAAGTCATATAATAGCATGTTTTAAATATTGGAACGTCTTTTTATTGAATAAGTATATCAACATCGCTTTGTGCAAAAGATTACCTGCTGTAATCTCATGATTTTTGCATAAATCGCAGATGGCCGGAATTGTCCACAAGGAGTTTGCTGAGTTGGCCTGCATAGGCTGAACTACCTGTCATGGTCCTCGGACTGCGAGATTTTTCTCCAGGGCAAAACCCTCCTGAGGGCGATCGGTAAGGGGGCCCAGCTGGCCGCCACCGATCCCAAGTTTGAAACTGAGAATGCGCAGGCTCTACACTTTCTCCGTCATCACCTGTCACCTACTCTGAAAGATGAGTATATGGCTGAGCGCAGTTCTTCTGACCTTTGGACCGCCCTTAAGCAGCGGTTTGAGCGGCTGAAGTACACTGTGAAGCCACATGCAGAGGCAGAGTGGATCCGTCTGAGGTTTGCGGACTTCAAGACGGTTGGGGAGTACAATTCGGCTCTGCACCGGATTTGTACGACTCTTAGGTTGTGTGGTATTGAGATTACCGACCCCCAGAAGATTGAGAAAACCCTATCCACTTTCCACCCCGACGCGGTCCAGTCCTCACGGAACTACCGCCAGGGGAACTACACGAGGTATTCAGAGTTGATTGACGTCCTCCAGTGGCGGAGGCGCAGGATGAGGTTCTCAAAAAAACTTTGTCGCGCAACCACTTGGGGAGTTCTCGCCAGAGGTGAACGCTCTCAAAGTCCGCAAGCCTCAACAGAAGAAGAGGGGCCGCAAGGGCAAGAAGAAGGGCCCTCACCCTCCTGCCCCGGCTAAGCAGAACAAGCCGGGCAAGGGAGGACAGCGGCCTCAGGACTGCTTCCGTTGTGGCTCGGTGGAGCATTTCTCCCGCCAGTGTCGCGCACCACCGGAGGTCGTTGAAGCATACAAGGCTCGGAAGGCGCGTGAGACGCACCTCGCCTTGGTTCAGGAGGGAGCACCACCGGCGCCCAAGGCGGCACCCGTGATGATCGCTACTCCCCCTGTTGCGCCCATAGAGGCGACCCCCGTGGTGCCCTTCGCGGTAGCCTTGGCGGTCTCTACCGACGCCCACGTCGCCATGGAGGTTGACACATGGTCGCCTCGGCGGCGGCGCCGCTACTAGACATTGATGCTGCCTCCAAGATGATTTCTAAGGAGGATCAGCTCACTAGTATGGAGATTGCGGCTGAAGTGAATGGCTTCTTCACCGAGTCCACTTAGCATACCTCTTTGGTTGTCATGATTCCGTGATTTGATACAATAAAATTGAATAAATTGATTTGGTTGTAAGCTCTATGAGAGCATAAACTTATTCTTTACTTTGGCGATTGGATGACATTTATTCATTTATTCCATTATTTATACATGATAGCATGTTATGTTCTGAGATGTGTGCATTTATTTTTAATGTCTTTTATTCCTCATTACATTAATTAGATGTCATACTTTAGAACGCGTGTGGCGCCCGAATGGAGGAAACGTGCCTTGCCGATAGCGCCACCACTCATACCATTTTACGAGAAACTAAGTACTTTGAGTCCATTAAAAAATCTCCGGGAAGTATTATGACAATCGCTGGCTGCGGTTCTCACATAGTTGGCTCCGGACGAGCCACTATTATACTCCCCATGGGAACAACTTTGATCATTAATGATGCGTTGTTGTACCCGGAGTCGACTCGTACTCTCTTGAGCTTTAGAGACATCCGCGCTAATGGTTTCCATGCTGAGACCGATGATGAACACGGCAAGGAGTGCCTACTCATCACAAAGCGGGATGCCGGTGGTAAACATGTTATCGAAAGGCTTCCTTCGTTTGACACAGGGCTATACTACACTAAGATAGTAGCACCGCCCGTGTACACTACCCTCAAGACCGCCTTTAGAAGCTCAACTCTTACGCCTCACAGCACGATAGGTTAGGCCACCCGGACTTAGGATGATGAGAAATATAATTAACAACTCGCATGGCCATAATGTTAACGTGAAGAACTTCCGAATCCCGATGATTTCGTAGGTTCGCATGCGCTTAAGGGAAGTTAGTCATTAGGCCATCGCCCCTCAAGGTGAGGGATGAAATCCCGCGTTCTTGGAACGTATCCAAGGGGACATATGCGGTCCAATTCAGCCCCTCACGGGCCGCTTTGCACTTCATGGTGCTCATTGATGCTTCCTCTAAATGGTCCAATGTTTGCCTGCTGTCAACACGGAACCATGCCTTTGCAAAATTGATCTCACAGATCATACAAATGAGGAATAATTTCCCGGATTATCGTATAAAGTCTATTCGAATGGACAACGCCGAAGAATTTACTTCAAAGGCGTTCAATGATTATTGCATGGCAATGGGAATCAAAGTTGAGCACTCGGTACCACATGTTCATACACAAAATGGACTTGCCGAGGCATTGATTAAAAGAATTAAATTCATTGCCCGACCGCTCCTTCAGGGTTGTAATTTACCAACTACATGTTGGGGCCACACGGTGTTACACGCGGCTAATCTTATCAACTTTAGACCGTCGGCCTACAACATCCACTCTCCTGTTCAACTTGCGCAAGGGCCGGCACCAAAAATTTCCCACCTTCGTAGGTTCGGTTGCCAGGTATATGTACCAATACCACCCCCTCAGCGATCGGCGATGGGCCCGCTCCGTAAGTCAGGGATATACGTTGGTTATGAGATCAGGTCCATAATCAGTGTATCTCGACCCCATGACAGTGACCTGTCACACGGCTCGTTTTGCTGATTGCATTTTTGACGAGGATCTTTTCCCGACTTTAGGGGGAGAGAATCAACCCTTGATGCTAAAAGTCGAGAAATCACGTGGCAAGCCACGGGGATCCACGCTCATGACCCGCCTTCTTGAGACCGAGAGAGAAGTCCAAAAGATAATAGATTTGCGATCATTAGCAAATCAACTGCTCGACCACTTTAGTGACTTAAAGATCGTGACAAAATCGCATGTGCACGCGCGTAATGCACCGGAAAGGGTTGAAATACCAAGAAAAATGATGGTATACCCGCCTCCGGCCCAAAGGCCTAAAAGGACGAGAACCGGCTTCTCAAATCCCAAGTACTCGGGACGCTGACGAAAAAGGATAAGAGAGATTTATCGCAGCTCGCCGCCAAAGTACCCCAAATTGAAATGGGGAGCCACGAGACTGGCACAAGTACGGAAAATTCAGTGCACGAAATTCCGGACTTAAACTTTCCCATAGGGGAAACACCCAGTGGAGATGTGTGCACACACATCGGCGCGGGAAATCTAAAGGACCGTGCTCCCATAATTGGAAATTTGGTAGAGCAAGTGTTTGCGCCGGATGCGCCCCATGACGAAATGGCCATAAATTATATTTATACGGGGGAGTCCCTGAACCGAGCAACGGTGATTGTCGACATCAACTTTGCTACGAAAATTGCCTCAATCATAGATCTTGACCCTGAGCCTAACACGCTCACTGATTGCAAGAAAAGGTCGGATTGGAAAGATTGGCAGCAGGCAATTACTGCCGAATTATTATCTCTCAACAAAAGGAAGGTGTTCGGATCAGTTTGTCGAACTCCTTCCCACATTCGCCCTGTTGGCCATAGGTGGGTTTTTGTTTGAAAGAGAGATGAAAATAATAAGGTAGTACGGTACAAAGCAAGGCTCGTCGCTCAAGGGTTCACTCAACGACCAGGTGTCGATTTTGAGGAGACTTATTCCCCGGTCATGGATGGAGTTACCTTTAGATACTTGATCTCGATGGCAGTAAACATGGGCTTGAAAATGAAACTAATGGATGTTGTCACTGCTTACCTGTATGGTAACTTGGATTCAACATATACATGAAGGTTCGTAAGGTATCCCTGTTCCAAACCATGATAGAGCAAACAGGGGTCTATACAGTGTTCAACTTCAAAAGGCACTGTACGGACTCAGATAGTCTGGTAGAATGTGGTACAATCGCTTAAGAGATTTCCTTCATGAGAAGGGCTACACGAGCAATAAAGATTGCCCATGTGTTTTTATTTGGCGATCCCAAGATGGATTCTCAGATAATCTCGGTGTGCGTGGGACGATTTAAACATAATCGGTACACCGAGGATATTGAGGAAGCGAGTTCCTACCTGATGTCGGAATTCGAGATGAAGGATTTGGGTAAAACCAAGTTCTGTCTAGGTCTGCAACTTGAACATTCCCCTGATGGGATTCTAGTGCACCAGTCGGCCTACACCCAGAAGGTGTTGGAAAGATTTGGATTTGATAAGGCATATCCTTCTAAGACCCCGATGGTCGGGAGGTCTTTACAGCCGACAAGGACCCATTCAGGCCAAAGGAAGAGGGGAGGAAACTCCGGGACCAGAGGTTCCTTACCCGAAAGTGCGCTTGAGCACTCATGTATCTCGCAAACTGTACACGGCCGGACATTGCGTTCGCCGCTTGTTTGCAGGTACAGATTCTGAACCTACCAAAAGACATTGGAAAGGTGTCAAGGACGTCTTCCGTTACCTGCAAGGGACCAAAGATCTTGGCCTGTTTTATAAAAGGAACCAAGACCTATCTATTGTAGGCTATGCCGATGCTGGGTACCTATCGGACCCGCATGATTACAAATCGCAGACTGGATATGTTTTCCTTTATGGTGGAACTGCGTTTTCCCGGAAATCGTCCAAGCAAACACTTGTGTCGACTTCCACGAACCACTCGGAAATCATGGCACTATTCGAAGCGTCAAAAGAGTGTGTATCGCTTCGGCGGATGATCGGCCACATTCAGCGAGACATGTGGACTCGAACACCGTACAAACCCCTACCATTATCTATGAAGATAATGCTGCTTCATTGCACAAGTCCGGATGGGTTATGTGAAGAGTAACCTCACTAAGCATATTAGTCCCAAGTTCTTCTATGCACATGAGCTGCAGCAGCTTGAATGAGGTGAAAGTTTTGCATACTAAGTCTTGTGACAATCTTGCTGATATGTTCACTAAATCATTACCGCATCAACCTTAGAGAGGTGTGTGCGTGGAATCGGTATGATGAGACTTAGAGAGATGCAAGGTTCAGGGGGAGAAACTTCACAAACTCGTCGCTAAAATCTCAATCCCGATGATCGAGTACTCAACTTGATGGTTGAGTGGATTGTACTCTTTTTCCCTTGAGTGAGTTTTCCCGATGTTTCTCACACGAGGTTTTTGACGAGGCAATTCGTGCAATACAACAACGTATACTATGTGCTCTTTCTCCATATTTTTTCCCACTGGGTTTTTCGGAGTTTTGAGGCATGGATATACGGATAATTACCCAAGGGGGAGTGTTGGGAAACCGGGTCACCCGGAGGGTGGCGGCGGCCGCGTGCTAAATGCACGGGCTAGCCCCTCCCGTTTCCCTCTTATCGTTAAGTGGGTACTTATCCCTTGACCCCCCTTTCCCTATATAAAGCACCGAGGAGCCATCATTGTAATCCCTGATCATTGATTAATAAAGCTGGTCTCCTCATATCTCTCTGTGTCATTTACTTTCGCGTGTACGACTACTTCGACTACTTCGTCTACGACGCTCGCTCCCGCTCCGCAACCTTGGACCGGACTCGCCGGCAGGAGTTGCGGAACAGGTACTAATGCCTCCCCCTTTAGTCCTGGTTCAATCCAGAACCGGGACTAACCCCGGGACTAAAGGCCGCGACCACGTGGAGCTCCACCTTTAGTCCCGGTAACACCAACCGGGACTAATGGAAAATTTATGATTTTTTTTGAAATTTTTTTTGAATAATTTTAACCCCTAATCTCTAATCAGCACCCCTAATCACTGCTCAATTTATCCTCTTCTCTAATCACCCTCATCATTCCAAATCACCTAACTTCCCGAACGGTCACCCATCCTCCCACTCCCCAAACCGAGCACGCTTAACTTCCGGGTTCTATTCTCCCTCGCTTCCAAGTCTCGCACTTGTTGTTTTCCGACAATAGTAAGATGTCAATCCTATTAACCCTCGTGAATTTTGCTTGAGCATGAATTGACACATTTCACTGTTTGAGTTTCAAACTATTGTTTTCAAAAACAATAATTATTTAGAAAACAATAGTTATTTTGAATAATTAGTTTGACCATAGTTTGACCACAATTTGACCAGATTTGACCAAAATTCAAAATAACTGAACAAATTATTTAGTAACACTAATATTCTAGAATAATTAGTTTGACCATGGTTTGACCATAGTTTGACCATAGTTTGACCACAGTTTGACCAGATTTGACCAAAATTCAAAATAACTGAACAAATTATTTAGTAACACTAATATTCTAGAATAATTAGTTTGACCATGGTTTGACCATAGTTTGACCACAGTTTGACCAGATTTGACCAAAATTCAAAATAACTGAACAAATTATTTAGTAACACTAATATTCTAGAATAATTAGTTTGACCATGGTTTGACCATATTTTGACCACAGTTTGACCATATTTTGACCACAGTTTGACCAGATTTGACCAAAATTCAAATAACTGAACAAATTATTTAGTAACACTAATATTCTAGAATAATTAGTTTGACCATGGTTTGACCATTGTTTGACCACAGTTTGAAATTTTTTCGATTTTTCCACTCTAGATATTAAAAGCCCCGTAACTTTTTTTTCTGTTAGGTTTTTGAGGATTTTGAAAATGTTTAACGGGGTTCCCCCGTTAAATTTGGATGTAACTTTTCGAGTAGATGATTTTTCATATAAAAAACTTTTTCATCCGAGTTAGTATGCAAAAGTTATGCCCATATTTACAAATTCCAAAGAGATTTTGCAAATAAAGTCGAAATTCACATTTGCAAATTTTCCCAACAACTAGACCACATATCACATGGGAAACTTATTTTCTTTTATTTTTTTGACATTTCCATCATTTTCTTTTATTTTTTAAAAAATTGAAAAGGCGATCAACCGGGGGAGTAGAGTTTGAAAATGAGACCTTTAGTACCGGTTCGTGGCACGAACCGGGACTAAAGGTCTCAACCCCATTAGTCCTGGTTCGTGCCTCAAACCGGGACTAAAGGTCTAATCTTTAGTCCCGGTTTGAGGCATGAACCGGGACTAATGGGCATCGCACCCTTTAGTCCCGGTTTGAGGCACAAACTGGGACTAAAGGGCACAGGTGAACCGGGACTAATGCCTTAGCCGCACGAACCGGGATAAAATGCTCACATTAGTCCCGGTTCGTGATTGAACCGGGACTAATGTGAAATTTGGCCCAGAACCATAGCCCTGTTTTCTACTAGTGTCTTATCCTTTTTCTATGAGAAATTCCAGTACAAATGTAAGGCAAGCATAATGCATTCACATGGGTTCGAGTTTAATAATTTTCACGAATATGAACATGGAACAATTTATCTATAACTCCAACGTGACCAGACATTACTTAATCACTATCTTGAAATTTGATTATTAAGCAAAGATAAGATGCTCTTATATTAATGGATGAGCCTTTTTGCACCTGCTTGTCCTGTATGTGCCACAACACATATCCAATCCTCATTTGTTAGTGTATTTGATGGACAATCAACATAGATGTGTGGACCTTCGCAGGGACCAAATCAGTTGACTGAATGTCGAAGATGTACGTAATATTGCCTGCATGGTACTTGTGTGACTCTTTATCGGTCTTTACCAGCTATATGTTGGAATATCAGTTCAAGGAGTTCTATTTTCGATAAAGGGCGCTTTTATTATCTCAAAATGTAGTATCAAAGTTATACAAAACATTAAGAGTATCACTCGGCCTCTGCATAACTAGGATGCACACAGCCAAACACTAGTAATCTGATAAACAGAAAGATAAAAGACCGACAATTCGGCAACAGTAGAGTCCATAGACCGGCACTATGCCTATGTTGAAAGAGATGGTGGACCGAGCCGGAGAATATGCTGCCATCCACGTTAGGTAAAAACCTCCGTAGCCACCTGCTCCAACAGCGTACACACTGCCTTGAATTGCGGTTGGTACTCCGGTCGTTGTAGCGTACACCAAGTACGAAGCGAGTGCGTACAATGGAAAATAACCTGCAAAGGAGAAACAGTTTTATCATTAAAAACAACATTATTTCTACATAGCCAAAGCGACCATAGTAAGGCAGACGCTCCCACCCTTATTAGCGTTTTGTATGCATTTGAAATACCGTCCAGCCAATGACCAAAAATATTGGCAACACTTGTGGGCGGATACAAATTTGACGCTATTTGGATGGCTGACCACGTAGAACGCGCAAACTTACAGTGAAAAAAGAGGTGTTCAATTGTCTTGTCATGAGTACAAAAACAACACTTCTTACTTCCCGACCAGTTGCGGCGTGCGAGGTTGTCTTTTGTTAGCACAACTCCCCTACGGAGATACCACATGAATATTTTGAATTTAAGTGGTACTTTCGCTTTCCAATTTTTTTGTTATTACTCACCGGTACCTCAGAATGCGTGAGTGCACGATACATAAAGTCTACTGTGAAAGACTCCGATATAGTAAGGTTTCAGCGAAACACATCACGACCTTGTGTCAGGATAATCGAATCCAGACGGGATAATAGATTATTCCATGACATAAGTCGGGTGCCAATCAAATCCTGCCTGAACGAAATATTTGGCGGGGATGAGCTGAGCACTTGTACAATAGTATTATTCTTATCGTGTGCAATGTTGTATAAGGATGGGTATTGTTCTCGGAGGCTAGCATTGCCTAGCCAAATGTCTTCCAAAAACGGATCTCTGACCCGTCCTTTATCGCGAAAGACCCAAAGCGAAAGAGATGTTTCTTTGCCGCCATTAGGCCGGCCCAAAAGTGTGAGTCTCCAGGTTTCCAATATACCTGAGACACTGCCTTTTGGCCTATATACTTATTGCGCAGCATGGTTTGCCAAACACCATCCTCAGTAAGAAGTTTGAACAACCATTTACTAAGTAGGGCCTCATTCTTGACCTGCAGGTCAAGAATACCGAGGCCGCCCTGGTCTTTCGGCCTACAAACCACACTCCATTTGGCCAACCTATATTTTTTCTTTTCACCATCTCCTTGCCAAAAGAACCTGGACCTAAAGTAATCCAATCTTTGCAAGACCCCCTTTGGGAGCTGGAAGAACGAAAGCATATAGAGAACCATATTTGTGAGGACAGAGTTTATTAAAACCAATCGTCCTCCAACCAAGAGCAACTTGCCTTTCCCGCTGCTCAAGCGTTTCTCTAGTCTTTCCTCTACATGCTTCCACTCCGCAATGGTGAGACGCCGATAATGAATTGGTATTCCCAAATATTTCATTGGGAATTGTCCATGTGCACAACCAAAAAGGTCAGCATAATCGGCTGCTGCATCAACGGCTTCTCCAAAGCAGAACAATTCACTTTTATGGAGGTTAATCTTAAGACCCGACATTTGCTCAAACGCTGACAGCAAAAGTTTCAGGTTTCTAGCCTTGTCTAGGTCATGTTCCATAAAAATAATTGTGTCATCGGCATATTGCAGAATAGAGAGACCACCATCCACTAGATGTGGCACTACTCCTGTAATCTGTCTGTCCTGCTTGGCGCGCTCAATCAGAATAGCCAACATGTCAGCCACAATGTTAAATAACATTGGGGATATGGCATCACCCTGTCCTAGTCCTTTTTTTGTCTGAAAGTAATGGCTGACATCATCATTGACTTTGATGGCCACACTACCGCCAGTTACAAAATTTTGGATCCACTTGCACCATTTATCGGAGAAGCCTTTCATCCTTAGGGCCTGTTGGAGGAAAGACCATTTGACCTTGTCATAGGCTTTTTCGAAGTCTATTTTGAATACTACTCCACTCATGTTTTTTGGTGCATCTCATGAACGGTCTCATGCAGGATTACTACGCCATCGAGTATGTTCCTTCCTTGCATGAAAGTTGTTTGACATGGCCGGACAACATGGTCAGCTACCGAGTATAATCTATTCGTCACCACTTTGGTGAAAATCTTGAAGCTGACATTAAGGAGGCATATGGGTCTGGACTGTTGAATCCGTTCGGCCTCCTTAATCTTCGGCAACAAGACAATCTCACCAAAATTAAGTCTGAATAGGTCTAAGTCGGTCGGCATGAAAACAATTGAACAACTCTAAAAGGTCAGACTTGATGATATCCCAGAAATTCTGATAGAATTATGCGGGGAAACCATCAGGGCATGGAGCTTTGTTATGTTCCATTTGGAATACCGCAGCTCGCACCTCCTCTTCTGAGAATGGTGCCGTTAGGGTATCGTTTTCTTCTGCCGTGACATGTGGAATATCATCTGTTCGGGTCTCATCAAGGGTGAAATTCCCTTCAGTCGGCGCTCCGAAAAGAGATTTGTAGTATTTGGTGATATAATTTTTGAGCTCCTCCTGACGTTCGATCCTCCCATCATCTTGTTGGAGACTATAAATACATTTCTTCCTATGCCGCCCATTGGCGACCAATTGGAAGTATCTTGTATTACTATCACCCATTAAAATGAAGTCAGCTTTGGATCTCTGGTAGTACTTGATCTCCTCTTCTCACAATAGACGGGCAACCATCTCATTAGATTGATTTTTCAATTCAATCTCTTGCTGAGATAATCTGCGCGTCTCTGCAATTTTGTCGAGGTCATCAATGATGGTACCGAGCCTTTGTTTTTCCTTTTTATAAATTCCGTTGGTGTGTTTTGCCCATCCAGACAGGTGTCGCCTCATGTCTCTTATTTTAAAGATCCATCGTTGAATAGGTGTACGACCAACAGCGGGCCTCTCCCAAACATTCTTGATCATGTCTACAAATCCGTCCCTATGCAGCCATCCCAATTCAAATTTGAAAGGGCGCCGGGTGGCTGGGTTCGTAGAGTTAGAATCCAGCATGATGGGTGCATGATCCGATAAGGCCTCGATACGCTCTAGGGCTCGCACGGTTACCAGAGGTAATTTTTGTTCCCATTCGGTATCCATTAGTACCCTATCGAGCTTCTCGTTTGTCGGCACAGATCGGTTGTTTGCCCAAGTGAACTGACAACCCGACATACTGGCCTCCCGAAGATCCATACTGTCTATCATAGCATTGAATAGGAAAGGCCAATGAGTGTCGAAGCGGTCATTATTTTTCTCTTCCTGGTACCTCAGAATGTTAAAGTCCCCTCCAATAAGCATTGGGTACGGATTATTCTTAGCCAGGTTAACCAATTCCCAAAGGAAAACAGATTAATGCTCATCTTGGGCAGCCCCATAGACAGCGACAAGAGTCCATGTAAAATTGTCAGTCTATTCCGCAGGTGGAATTTATATGAAATTCACCGTTCGAAAAAGCCAACAAGTCCATGGTTTTTGTCATTATCCCAAGAAGGATTCTCCAGATCTTCCATGATCTGGTAGATTATGCCATGCGTAGTCGAAACCACCTGATAGGTGATCGAGGACATGCGGGCGCAAGTCACACTTGCCAGCCTTAGAAATTGCCAGAAAATCCAAACCGTGTTCCCGGACACAATCACTGATGTGTTTATGTTTAGCCAAGTCTGAAAGACCTCTGCTATTCCAAAACATGCCTCTCATGTGGAAACTCGGGTTTGTGTTGAACTCTTCTCCTTCTTGGGCGGTTTTTGTTTCTTTTTGGAGGAGTGCGATTTATATTTCCGCGAAGACGTCGTGAAGTCACAAAACATGGACCCAGGTCTTGCATCATCCAATCCAACCTCGGTAACCTCACCAACCAAGTGGGATATAAGCGGACCATCATATTTGGCATCCGCTTCATCATCCTCCTCGGTTTCTGGGTCAGATATGGTGGTTTTACATTTCAGAGAAACCTTTAAGCGGTTGATCTCCATATGTTTAAGCACCCGTACAGACAAATTACTTTCATTGTCATTATTTCCCATAGATACACCGACTTTATTTAAACTAGTAGAAATATGGTTGTCGGACAAAGAGAGAACTGACTGACCGGACGAGGTACCTGTCATGGGGTCCAAATTCCTCGAAGTCTGGAGGCGCATTGCCTTCGCAAGAGAGTGCTCATCAGTCGAGGAAGAACCATCAGCATTGAGGGAGTGACGGTTACTACGTCGCAGGGGTGTAGCCAACCCTCCGGACGTAGTCCCCGTCAAAGTCTTTGGTGAAGTAGTTGATGTAGTCCTCTGCAAAGCAGGTGCCGTCCGAAGCGTCCCAATGGTTGGTGAAGAGGTACTCGTCGCAGGTCCCATCGGAACGCCCGCATCAGATGTCGAAGAAGATCCTCTAGCACGATCTGTCGCTGGGCCAAGTAGCACCACGGCAACGGCAGCACGAACTGGAGACTCCATCGCTGGCAACGTCCGGGATTCCTGCACGCCAACCTATGCAGGAAGTGTCGCATGCGCGGCTGGAGTGAAGGCCGGCTGTAGCGGTGTCGAAGCCGGGGCAGCGTGCCCAGCGAAACATAGAGAAATCGCCGCGGTTGGCTGCGCGGGTGGCCCGTGCACAACTGCTGCTGCCTTCACGTGGGTAGTTGAGTCGTTTGCAGCATCCGTTGCGTGCACCTTGAGGACCTGCCCTTCTCCAACTCGTCTTGCATTGGTGTGCATGTATCCATGGACTCCTGCACCACCGGAACGTGCATGTGTGTACCCACATCCTCTCGCAGACTCACAACAGATGACTCAAGAGTATCAGTATGCACTATTCGTTGCGTAGACTGCATGGGGACCGCAGCACTTACTTGAGACCCCGACGCCGAATTTTGATCAACAGCTTGGACGCCTTTTGACCTCTTGTTAGCATCCCTATCAGGCATATCCTCATCTCGGTTAGCGCCGTCGTCATGTCCATCATCATGGTTTTCCCAAATCCGTGGAATAAAATCAACGTCCGGGACAAAATCTTCTTCCTCCAGTACAAACCGAAATGCATACCCATTAAGCTTTATATAGACATCCGAGGAGATCGAGGCTTCATCAAAACCATCTTTTTTGGTGAAAATATCCAAAGAGTGGACCGCCACCTGGATGCGCACAATACCGTGACGGTGCAAGCAAACCAAGTCAACGTCTTGCGTGGCGCCAATGACTGATCCTACCGCCCACAAACCAAGAAAATGGCGGAGAGGTGGTGGGACACCTATGACATGTACCCAAACAGCTTGCTAAGGGAGAACCGATGAAACCTCTTCAACTTTCCATTCACTAAAAGCAATCTTCACATCTTGTGATTTGACATTATACTTAAAAGCTGACAGGCGCTTCAAAACCTCCACGAACGGGAAACAAACTAAGAAAGCATTGTCTTCATGGGGTACGGCTTCCCACTTCCAAGATGTCTGAACTGATGCGATCTTGGCGACCTCTACCTCCACCACAGCAGCGGTCAAAGACCAACCAGAGATCGTAACCAAAGCAATCGGCAGGGTTGGAGGTGCAAGGTGCTCCTTAAATAGCATGTCAGGTAGATGCAGGAACATAGCGTTAACTAAACCACATCCACCGAGCGACGCGGTAGGCCTCGGTTGCTTAAACACATGGCATCGATGCAAATAATGCTTGTAATTGTCGCAAATATGACAGAAATGAATCGCCGTGCAGTCCTTGAAAAGATGATCATCTGAATGACATTTGAAACACCAAAGACCAGTTCGTTTCCCTTTCGGCCCACGTCCAGTGGCTTCAGTGGAGGGCACAACCACTGGAGCAGTGTCTCGAGCCTCAGGAACTTGCTTGGTGGGGGCGGGCACCATAGCAGGCGGCGGGAATATCGGCGGAGGTCGCGTAGCCGGGGGGACGGCACCGGCAGCAGCGGCATCATGGCGCCCCCCCTTGCGCTTGATCTTTTTGCGGCGAGCAGTAGCGTCCGGCGCAGTCGTGTTCCCGGCCCCGAAGACAACCGGTGCATGCGCTGTCGGAGCAGCCCGCTGGCCGGAAGGATGGGCAGATGATGAGGAAGCACCGAAACGGAAGGGTCCAGCAGTTGCACCAAAGCCAGCGGGTGGCCCGGGGTTCGGCGTCGCAACTCCGGCCGGAGGAGGTCCCTTAGGCGCGTTGCCGTTCCGGCCAGCCATGAGCTGCGGCGATGGCCGGCGCAGGGCAGCAGCGTACGACGTCGGCGGCGCAGTCCGAGAGTACGCGCAGACGGAGGCAGTATTAGGGCGTAGATGCGTTTGGCGAAGAAATACGTCGGCCCTTCTGATAGTACGTCCCAAACGAGTAGCCTGGCCCTTGCTGGGCCCTTCAGCATGCAAAAGGCCCATGGGACGAAGCGTTGTTTGACCGGATGCATGATCGTTGCATGCATGCGTTGCCGTGAGCGTTACGGTCCCTTGACTTTGCTCCGCCGAAGATGACGGATCGGCCAGCGCATCCGGCATGAATGCGGCCAGCGCCACCGGCGGCGTGATCCGCGGACGGGGGAGTGGCCCTCTCCAAGGCTTGATGCATACCCCTCGGCGCTGCCTTGGTGTCGACGGCGACGGATTTGGCGATTTCGGCGCTCCATCTGGCCGAGCGGACGGCTCCTGAGTCCTGAGACGAACCCAGGCACTCCTGGCCGGCTGATGTCTCCAGGGACGCGGAACCCCGACGTTCCCATACTCGCGACGCCGGCGTCGGAAAACCGACGTCGTTCCAAAATTCCTGCACTAGCTCCTCTTTTGATTTCTTTCGGCGAGACACGGAGGTCCAAGGACCGCCCTCTTCATCGTGATCTGCTTGGGAAAGGACCATATTTGCCGCTTCAGGCAGATCGGCGACTTCGTCCATGGCCAGGGGCTCAAAACGCGATCCCGCAGCAGGCGACTTTGCCGCCGAACCAGAGCCAGGATCAATGCCCCCCGGCGCCAAGGTGAGCCTGCGCCGCGCCGGGAACACCCGGTGGCCAACGCGAATGAGGCAGTCCAATATCACCATCTCAGTTCCAGGCGAGATCCATTCCTTCTCTCGCAGCAGTCTTCCCTCTACGATCTTCCCTCCATCATCCCGTAGGAAGAAAAAGTTGTGCGGCTGGTCGAGGAAGAGGGTTCCGGGGCGCCAGTCCGTCCTGCCGTCAAGAGGAGCCGACGAGAACGTCGCCGACCACCGCAGCTATTATGTTATATTGTGATTTTGTGCACCATATGGACCTTAAACATTTTGTTTAATACTGTAGCTATAGTTAGATGGATTGGCACATTGTTTCTCTTTTTCTTATCATGTCTTATTAAAACTCTTGTCTGGAATGGGATTTCGTGATCTCCATGCTTTCAACTTGGCATTACTTGCAAAACAGTGTTGGAGACTGATCTCCAAACCTGATATCCCGCTACCCGCTCCGCTCCGCCTCCAGCGCCGCCCGGACTCACCACGGTGTGCGCTGCAGTGGCTCCCCTCCTCGTCCCCCCCGCCCTTGTTGTGCCCGCCGCCCCCTCCCCGGCCACCTCCACCTGCTCCATGGCTGCCGCGCGACCATCCTCCTCTGCCCCCCGATACGTCCAGGCGAGCTAGGTGGCGCTCCGGAACCTGGCTGGCTTCGGCGACCTCGCTGGGCTCTCCTTCCAAGAGGCGGTCTCCCGCCGCCTCCGCCTTCCGGTCTCCTTGCCGGACCTGTGCCTGGCTACTCCCATGCTGGCGCGTTTCTCTGGCGCCTCCCCTCGCCTTAATGACTCGCTCGCAGCCGCCATCCTCCAGGCTTGCTGCGGTGGTGCTGCCTGTGACTTCGCCGCCCACCAAGTTCGTCGCAACCTTTTTCCCTTCCATGTTGCTTCTCCGCTGGTTGCTGCCATGCTCCTTGGGTGCAGGGCATCCAGCCGGCGATCTGCTTCCTTTTCCATCTCCTTTGAACCCTACGATGTCGACAGGGCATCGGCTCCCCCTCTGCGCTCATCTGCTCGTCACTCCTGTCCTTCTCCAGCCGACCTCCTGCTGCTTCCCGACGACCCGGGCCTCAGCTTCGAGCTTCTCGCCTGGTCGCGCCTCCGCTCGCCGATCAATCCCCCCTCGGGGAGCGACTGGCATGGCTGCCGCTCTCGTGGGCGTGTCATTCAGTTCCCTCACCAGCTCCTCCCCGACGGCATCGCCCTCCTGCTTGCCAGCTTGTTTGGTGGCTCCCCCGCTGCCTTCAACGTCACCATCGACGATGACAACCGTTTCTCCTTCACGGTGGCATGCCACGCCGTGGCATGCCTCATCGCCAGCTTCGGTGACTTCAAAAGGCCAGGCGTCCTCCTTCGCTTCCCCTGGCCCTCTGCGGCTGCGTCGAGCTTGCCTCCGGGTCGCCCGCAACCCTACTCCATGGCTCAGCTTAGCTCTGCCGGCCCCGCTTCTTCATCGACAGAGCAGCAGCCTCGCCGTCGTGCCAAGGTACGCCTCGTTCGTCCTAGTACCTGCTTTCGTGCCCAAATGTTGCGTGATTTTACCACTGATGTTGCCACCAAACCAACCTCTAGCCCATGATCTCAGCAAACCGTAGTTTGGATTGCAGTAAAAGTTTATAAGCAAGTTATCCCAACAGTTAAGCTAGTGACTGATGCCTTAGAGCACCTTTTCTCTTGCTCAAACGTTTTTTACGTGCAAATTGTACATGCAAAGCTTTTCTGCACCTTCGTGCCTACAACGGTTATCCGTGACCAGATGATTTCCCGCTCTCCCTGCGTGCTCTCGCATTTTGAAATCCTGCTGTTCGCCTCTAGGGCTGACGCGCAGGACGCCCTTGACACCGGTAACGACGTCGACCCCTCAGCCACTGTAACTGTTCACAACCTCACACACGTTGCCTCCATCCTTGGTCCTTTCTCAACCGCCCCCACGTACTACCGCAACGCTCATCGCTTGTGCCGGAGACCAGCGCCCTCCCTCGCCATGCATGCCCGGGCCCACCCCCATGCATGCACGTGCCAATTGGTGACATTGCCCACACGCCTGTAGCCCGGGCCCCCTCCCCTTGCACGCGCGTCCCACCGGGCCCGGCTGCTCAGACAGCCTACGTCAACTGCGCTGTTGACCACACAGCTGGTCACGCCCCTCCCCCAGGCGCCGCGAAGAGCCATGTCACTTGCTCCCCCCAACCACCTGACACCTTTTCGGACCATGCATGCGACATCCCCCCTCTAACGGCCACATCTCGACCCGTCCTGGATCGTATCTCTTCGGTCCCTGCGATTGATCTCAGCATGCATCTCCTGTCACTCCCTTCGCCTCCTCCCGAGAACAAAAAGGCTAACCCTAGACCTCCCGTTTTTCCATCACCTACTCCCTGTGTAGATTACGAGACTCCTCACCACGTTTTCACACCAGCTCTCCCACCCTCAGCGCCCCGTGAAAGCTCGGCCCCTCTAGCCGATCTTGACACATGCACGCCCGCCTCACAGCCAGCACAACGCACCGTCACCACTCCCACAATCCCAGCCAATCCTCACCACGACTATGACGACTGGGCCATGCCCTCCGCTCCATCCCCCACCACCACGACCCCACCCCCTGCCACTACTACTGCCCCATCCCCACCCATCGCTCCCCCAGCCACCATCGCTGCCCGGTGGACCGGTGGGAGTCCCCAGCGTCCCCTCCCCCCTCTTGCTAACACTTCGGACCCACATCCAAGAGACCCTTCGCCCCACCGCCGCCTTCGGCTTGCCCTGGTCTGACCCCAGTCTCCCGCTCCCCTCCTCGCCCCCCCCGCTACCCTGCCACCCAGGCCGTCCCCCCTCTGCCATGACATGCAACTTCTCCAAGATTTCCATCGTACAAAAGATTCTCACGCTTCCTGTCATGCGCCGCGCGCTACCTCTTGTCATTCCAAACATCTCTCCTACCGAGACGCTCTACTCCCACCTCGCCCGGCCCTCCCATCTACCTATAAACCCACCCACTCCTCTCTTTCTCCTCCACATCGACCACAAACCAAGCAACAACATCCAGCAGCAAAAAAGGCCGCCAAAACCTCCAAACGGTGCTTCCGCTGCCTTTGACCACCTCGTCTTCGATTGCGGGATCCAATCCGTTGTTGCCGTTCATGGCGTTCGCCACCGCAACTTCTGGTGCAAAGCCTCTCGCTTGATCCCCTTTTTCCTTCTATGTGTTGGAAATATGCCCTAGAGGCAATAATAAATTAGTTATTATTATATTTCCTTGTTCATGATAATCGTTTATTATCCATGCTATAATTGTATTGACAGGAAACTTAGATACATGTGTGGGTACATAGACAACACCAAGTCCCTAGTTGACCTCTAGATGACTAGCTCGTTAATCAATAGATGGTTACGGTTTCCTGACCATGGACATTGGATGTCATTGATAACGGGGTCACATCATTAGTAGAATGATGTGATGGACAAGATCCAATCCTAAGCCTAGCACAAAGATCGTAGTTCGTATGCTAAAGCTTTTCTAATGTCAAGTATCATTTCCTTAGACCATGAGATTGTGCAACTCCCGGATACCATAGGAATGCTTTGGGTGTACCAAACGTCACAACGTAATTGGGTGACTATAAAGGTGCACTACAGGTATCTCCGAAAGTGTCTGCATTGGGTTGGCACGAATCGAGACTGGATTTGTCACTCCGTAAACGGAGAGGTATCTCTGGGCCCACTCGGTAGGACATCATCATAATGTGCACAATGTGACCAAGGGGTTGATCACGGATGATGTGTTACGGAACGACTAAAGAGACTTGCCGTAACGAGATTGAACAAGGTATCGGGATACCGACGATCGAATCTCGGGCAAGTACTATACCGCTAGACAAAGGGAATTGTATACGGATTGATTAAGTCCTTGACATCGTTGTTCATCCGATGAGATCATCGTGGAACATGTGTGAGACAACATGGGTATCCAGATCCCGCTGTTGGTTATTGACCGGAGAACGTCTCGGTCTTGTCTACATGTCTCCCGAACCCGTAGTGTCTACACACTTAAGGTTCGATGACGCTAGGGTTATAAAGGAAGTTTGTATGTGGTTACCGAATGTTGTTCGAGTCCGGATGAGATCCCGGACGTCACGAGGAGTTCCGGAATGGCCCGGAGGTAAAGATTTATATATGGAAAGTTGTTGTTCGGGTTCCGGAAAAAGTTCGGGTTTTTTCGGTATTGTACCGGAAGCTTCCGAAGGTTCGGAGGATTCGGAGGGGTCCGGAGGTCCGAAATTGTTCCACCACGTCCAATACAGTAGCATGGGCTGTAGGGGCGCCCTAGCCATAATGGGCCAAGGGCACCAGCCCCCAAGGCCCATGCGCATGGGAGGGGGACACCTAAGGGGGAGGGCCTCCACTTGACTTGGGAGGCACTCCTCCCCCCCGTGGCCGCACCCCTTCCTTGGAGGAAGGGGCAAGGCTGTGCCTCCCCCCTCTCCCTTGCCCCTATATATAGTGGAGGGGAGGGAGGGCAGCTGCACCTGAAGCCCTGGCGCCTCCCTCCCTCCCGTGACACCTCCTCCTCTCCCGCAGGTGCTTGGCGAAGCCCTGCAGGATTACCACGCTCCTCCACCACCACCACGCCGTTGTGCTGCTGCTGGATGGAGTCTTCCTCAACCTCTCCCTCTCTCCTTGCTGGATCAAGGAGTGGGAGACGGCACCGGGCTGTACGTGTGTTGAACGCGGAGGTGCCGTCCGTTCGGCACTAGGATCTCCGGTGATTTGGATCACAACGTAGTACGACTCCTTCAACCCCGTTCTCTTGAACGCTTCCGCTTAGCGATCTACAAGGGTATGTAGATGCACTCTCCTTCCCCTCGTTGCTGGTTTCTCCATAGATAGATCTTGGTGACACGTGGGAAAATTTTGAATTTCTGCCACGTTCCCCAACAGTGGCATCATGAGCTAGGTCTATTGCGTAGATTCTTTGCACGAGTAGAACACAAAGTAGTTGTGGGCGTTGATGATGTTCAATATGCTTACCGTTACTAGTCCAATCTTGTTTCGACGGTATTGTGGGATGAAGCGGCCGGACCGACCTTACGTACTCTTACGTGAGACAGGTTCCACCGGCGGACATGCACTTGGTGCATAAGGTGGCTAGCGGGTGCCGCTCTCCCACTTTAGTCGGAACGGATTCTATGAAAAGGGTCCTTATGAAGGGTAAATAGCAATTGACATATCACGTTGTGGTTTTATGTAGGTAAGAAACGTTCTTGCTAGAAACCCAAAGCAGCCACGTAAAACATGCAAACAACAATTAGAGGACGTCTAACTTGTTTTTGCAGGGTATGCTATGTGATGTGATATGGCCAAGAAGAATGTGATGAATGATATGTGATGTATGAGATTGATCATGTTCTTGTAATAGGATTCACGACTTGCATGTCGATGAGTATGACAACCGGCAGGAGCCATAGGAGCTGTCTTTATTTATTGTATGGCCTGCGTGTCATTGAACAACGCCATGTAATTACTTTACTTTATTGCTAACCGGTAGCCATAGTAGTAGAAGTAATAAGTTGGCAAGACAACTTCATGGAGACACGATGATGGAGATCATGATGATGGAGATCATGGTGTCATGCCGGTGACGATGATGATCATGGAGCCCCGAAGATGGAGATCAGTGGAGCTATATGATATTGGCCATATCATGTCACTACTATATTTGATTGCATGTGATGTTTATCATGTTTATGCATCTTATTTGCTTAGAACGACGGTAGTAAATAATATGATCCCTCATTAAAATTTCAAGAAGTGTTCTCCCCTGACTGTGCACCGTTGCTAAAGTTTGTCGCTTCTAAGCACCACGTGATGATCGGGTGTGATGGATTCTTACGTTCACATACAACGGGTGTAAGACAGATTTACACACGCAAAAAACTTAGGGTTAACTTGACGATCCTAGCAAGAAAATACATGGCCTCTGAACACGTAGACCGAAAGGTCGAGCATGAGTCGTATGGTAGATACGATCAACATGAAGATGTTCACCGATGATGACTAGTCCGTCTCACGTGATGATCGGACACGGCCTAGTTGACTCGGATCGTGTAATCACTTAGATGACTAGAGGGATGTCTATCTGAGTGGGAGTTCATAAGATGAACTTAATTATCCTGAACATAGTCAAAAGCCCTTTGCAAATTTTGTCGTGAGCTCGCGCTTTAGTTCCACTGTTTAGATATGTTCCTAGAGAAAATATAGTTGAAAGTTGACAGTAGCGATTATGCAGACAGAAGAAAGCTTATGTCCTTAATGCACCGCTCAGTGTGCTGAACCCCAAACGTTGTTTGTAGATGTTGCGAACATTGGACATACACATTTTGATAACTACGTGATAGTTCAGTTAAACGGTTTAGAGTTGAGGCACCAAAGACGTTTTCGAAACGTCATGAACATATGAGATGTTTCGAGGGCTGAAATTGGGATTTCAGGCTCGTGCCCACGCCAAGAGGTATAAGACCTCCGGCGATTCTCTTAAGCCTGCAAACTAAGGGAGAAAAGCTCAATCGTTGAGCTTGTGCTCAGATTGTCTCGAGTGCAACAATCACTTGAATTGAGTGGGAGTTGATCTTCCAGATGAGATAGTGATGTTTCCCCAAAGACATTGCCACCAAGCTGCTAGAGCTTCATGATGAACTATAACATATCAGGGATAGATATGATGATCCTTGAGGTATTCGCGATGTTTGACGCCGCGAAAGTAGAAATCAAGAAGGAGCATCAATTGTTGATGGTTAATGAAACCACTAGTTTCAAGAAGGGCAAGGGCAAGAAGGGACACTTCATGAAACGGCAAATCAGTTGCTGCTCCAAAGGAAGAAACCCAAGGTTGAACCCAAACCCGAGACTAAGTGCTTCGTAATAAGGGGAACAGCCACTGGAGCAGAATTACCCTAGATGCTTGGTAGATGAGAAGGCTGGCAAGGTCGATAGAAGTATATTGTATATACATTATGTTAATGTGTACTTTACTAGTACTCCCAGTAGCACCAGGGTATTAGATACCGGTTCGGTTACTAAGTGTTAGTAACTTGAAATAAAAGCTACGGAAGAAACGGAGACTAGCTAAAGGTGAGATGACGATATGTGTTGGAAGTGTTTCCAAGCTTGATGTGATCAAGCATCGCATACTCCCTCTACCATCGAGATTGGTGTTAGACCTAAATAGTTGTTATTTGGTTGAGCATAGACATGATTGGATCATGTTTGTCGCAATATGGTTATTCATTTAAGGAGAATAATGGTTACTCTGTTTATTTGAATAACACCTTCAATGGTCTTGCACCTAAAGGAATGGTTTATTGAATCTCGATCGTAGTGATACACATTTTCATGCCAAAAGATATAAGATAGTAATGATAGTACCACCTGCATGTGGCACTGCCATTTGAGTCATATTGGTATAGAACGCATGAAGAAGCTCCATGTTGATGGATCTTTGGACTCACTCGTTTTTGAAAAATTTGAGACATGCGAACCATGTCTATTGGTATATATGCATGAAGAAACTCCATGCAAATGGACCATTTGGACTCACTTGATTTTGAATCACTTGAGATATGCAAATTATACCACATGGGCAAGATGAATGAAAAGCCTCGTTTTCAGTAAGATGGAACAAGATAGCAAATGAGTGCTGAGGCATGCAGTGAATATCGTTATGTTCTTACTTCACAGATGATTCGAGTAGATATTGAGTATATTTACTTGATGAAACACAAGTCTGAATTATTGAATGGTTCAAGTAATTTCAGAGTGAGGTTAAAGATCTTCGTGACAAGAGGATCAAATGTCTATGATATGAACATAGAGATGAGTATCTGAGTTACGAGTTTTGGCACGCTATTAAGACATTGTGGAAATTGTTTCACAATTAATACCGCCTGGAACACCATAGTGTGATGGTGTGTCCGAACATCACAGTTGCACCCTATTAGATATGGTGCGTACCATGATGTCTCTCATCGAGTTACCACTATCGTTTATGGGTTAGGCATTAGAGACAACCACATTCACTTTAAATAGGGCACCACGTAATTCCGTTGAGATGACACCGTATGAACTATGGTTTAGAGAAACCTAAGCTGTCATTTCTTAAAAATTTGGGGCTACGACGCTTATGTGAAAAAGTTTCAGGTTGATAAGCTCGAACCCAAAGCGGATAAAATGCATCTTCATAGGACACCCAAAACAGTTGGGTATACCTCCTAATTCAGATCCGAAAGCAATAGGGATTGTTTCTTGAATCGGGTCCTTTCTCGAGGAAAAGTTTGTCTCTTCAAAGTTGAGTGGGAGGATGGTGGAGACTTGATGAGGTTATTGAACCGTCACTTCAACCAGTGTGTAGCAGGGCACAGGAAGTTGTTCCCGTGGCACCTACACCAATTGAAGTAGAAGCTTATGATAGTGATCATGAAGTTTCGGATCAAGTCACTAACGTACCTCGTAGGGTGACAAGGATGCATACTACTTCAGAGTGGTACGCAATCCTGTCTTGAAGGTCATGTTGCTAGACAACAATGAACCTACGAGCTATGGAGAAGCGATGGTGGGCCCAAATTCTGAGAAATGGTTAGAAGCCATGAAATCCGAGATAGTATCCATATATCAGAACAAAGCATGGACTTTGGTGGACTTGCCCGATGATCGGCAAGCCATTGAAATAAATGGATCTTTAAGAAGAAGACGGACGTGGACGGTAATGTCACCGTCTATGAAGCTCGACTTGTGGTGAAGAGTTTTTTCACAAGTTCAAGGAGTTGACTACGATGAGATTTTCTCATCCGTAGCGATGCTTAAGTCCGTCGGAATCATGTTAGCATAAGCTGCATTTATGAAATCTGGCAGATGGATGTCAAAACGAGTTTCCTTACCGGTTTTAAAGGAAAGGTTGTATGTGATACAATCAGAAAAGTTTTATCGATCCTAAGGATGCTAAAAGGTATCTTGGCTCGGCTCCAAATGATCCTTCTAAGGACCGGAGTAAGCATCTCGAGTTGGAATGTGCGCTTTGATAAGATGATCAAAGATTTTGGGTTTATACAAAGTTCATGAGAAACTTGTATTTCCAAAGAAGTGAGTGGGAGCACTATAGAATTTTTGATGAGTATATGTTGTTGACATATTGTTGATCAGAAATGATGTAGAATTTCTGGAAAGCATATAGGGTTATTTGAAAAGTATTTTTCAAGTGAAAACCTGTATTAAGCTACTTGAACATTGAGCATCAAGATCTATAGGGATAGATCAAAACCGCTTAATGGTACTTTCAAATGAGCATATACCTTGACATGATCTTGAAGGTGTTCAAGATGGATCAGTCAAAGAAGGAGTTCTTGCCTGAGTTGTAAGGTATGAAGTTAAGACTTAAAGCTCGACCACGGCAGAAAAGAGATAGGATTTAAGGTCGCCCCCTACGCTTCAGACGTAGGCTCTATAGTATGCTATGCTAAGTACCGCACCTGATGTGTGCCTTGCCATGAATCAGTCAAGGGGTACAAGAATGATCCAGGAACTGATCATTGAACAACGGTCAAAACTATCCTTAGAGGAATAAGGATATGTTTCTCGATTATGGAGGTGATAAAGAGTTCGATGTAAAGGGTTATGTCGATGCAAGCTTTACACCTATCCGAATGACTCTGAGTAGCAAACCGGATACGTATAATGGAGCAACCATTTGGAATAGCTCCAAGTGGAGCGTGGAAGCAACATTTACAATATGACATAGAGAATTGCAAAGTACATACGGATCTGAATGTTACAGACCCGTTGACTAGAACCTCTCTCACAAGCAAAACATGATCAAACCCCAGAACTCATTGAGTCTTAATCACATGATGATGTGAACTAGTTTACAGACACTAGTAAACTCTTTGGATGTTGGTCACATGGCGATGTGACCTATCAGCGTTAATCACATGATGATGTGAACTAGATTATTGACTCTAGTGCAAGTGGGAGACTGTTGGAAATATTCCCTAGAGGCAATAATAAATTAGTTATTATTATATTTCCTTGTTCATGATAATCGTTTATTATCCATGCTATAATTGTATTCACAGGAAACTCAGATACATGTGTGGGTACATAGACAACACCAAGTCCCTAGTTGACCTCTAGATGACTAGCTCGTTAATCAATAGATGGTTACGGTTTCCTGACCATGGACATTGGATGTCATTGATAACGGGTCACATCATTAGTAGAATGATGTGATGGACAAGACCCAATCCTAAGCCTAGCACAAAGATCGTAGTTCGTATGCTAAAGCTTTTCTAATGTCAAGTATCATTTCCTTAGACCATGAGATTGTGCAACTCCCGGATACCGTAGGAATGCTTTGGGTGTACCAAACGCGTCCTGGCGTCGGGTGACTATAAAGGTGCACTACAGGTATCTCCGAAAGTGTCTGTTGGGTTGGCACGAATCGAGACTGGATTTGTCACTCCGTAAACGGAGAGGTATCTCTGGGCCCACTCGGTAGGACATCATCATAATGTGCACAATGTGACCAAGGGGTTGATCACGGGATGATCTGTTACGGAACGAGTAAAGAGACTTGCCGGTAACGAGATTGAACAAGGTATCGGGATACCGACGATCGAATCTCGGGCAAGTACTATACCGCTAGACAAAGGGAATTGTATACGAGATTGATTAAGTCCTTGACATCGTGGTTCATCCGATGAGATCATCGTGGAACATGTGGGAGCCAACATGGGTATCCAGATCCCGCTGTTGGTTATTGACCGGAGAACGTCTCGGTCATGTCTACATGTCTCCCGAACCCGTAGGGTCTACACACTTAAGGTTCGATGACGCTAGTGTTATAAAGGAAGTTTGTATGTGGTTACCGAATGTTGTTCGGAGTCCCGGATGAGATCCCAGACATCACGAGGAGTTCCGGAATGGTCCGGAGGTAAAGATATATATATGGAAAGTTGTTGTTCGGGTTCCGGAAAAAGTTCGAGTTTTTTCGGTATTGTACCGGGAAGCTTCCAGAAGGTTCTGGAGGATTCCGGAGGGGTCCGGAGGTCCGGAAATTGTTCCACCACGTCCAATACAGTAGCATGGGCTGTAGGGGGCGCCCTAGCCTTAATGGGCCAGGGGCACCAGCCCCCCAAGGCCCATGCGCATGGGAGGGGGGAAACCCTAAGGGGGAGGGCCTCCACTTGACTTGGGAGGCACTCCTCCCCCCTTGGCCGCACCCCTTCCTTGGAGGAAGGGGCAAGGCTGCGCCTCCCCCCTCTCCCTTGCCCCTATATATAGTGGAGGGGAGGGGGGGCAGCTGCACAAGCCTGGCGCCTCCCTCCCTCCGTGACACCTCCTCCTCTCCCGCAGTGCTTGGCGAAGCCTGCAGGATTACCACGCTCCTCCACCACCACCACGCCACGTTGTGCTGATGCTGGATGTAGTCTTCCTCAACCTCTCCCTCTCTCCTTGCTGGATCAAGGAGTGGGAGGCAACACCCGGGCTGTACGTGTGTTGAGCAGCGGAGGTGCCGTCCGTTCGACACTAGGATCTCCGGTGATTTGGATCACGACGAGTACGACTCCTTCAACCCCGTTCTCTTGAACGCTTCCTCTTAGCGATCTACAAGGGTATGTAGATGCACTCTCCTTCCCCTCGTTGCTGGTTTCTCCATAGATAGATCTTGGTGACACGTAGGAAAATTTTGAATTTCTGCTACGTTCCCCAACACTATGTCGCCCTTTCTTTCCGCCCATCTTAACCCTACCTTCGCTGCCTCCAGTGCCATGGACGCCAAGGATGCACATGCTGACGCCCCCGATGCTGCCTCCGACCCCAGGCTGCCGACCTCCATCCGCTTCGGCTCCTTCCTGGTGCCGGTCGACTCCTGCGGCTCGTCCTCATCCCACCCATGCCGCTCTGAGGCTGCTCGCGGCGAGCCGGACCTGCTCTGCCCCGAGACCGCTATCGACCTCAACTCGCAGCCGCCGGACCTCTCCAACCCTGTCGACGCCGTCGCCGTCAAGCTCAGGCTCCACCTTGTCAAGGCCATCAGGGACCTTGACGAGGCAGCAGCTTCTGCTGCTCGCCGCCTTTCCCTGCCTCCTCCCCCTCCCACCCGCACCCATCGTTCCACAGCCTGCCATGCTTCCACAGGGGCTTCCCACCTTTGCCCCATCCCACAATCACCTACCCAGCCACTCATCGTCGTCCCGCCTCATCTTGTCCACGATGACATTGCTCGCTTCGCGTTTGTCCACTTTGGCACCCCGATGCACAGCCCCTTCCCCGACATCCGTCGTGTTCTACGCGACCACGGTGGCAACCCCCGTCTTCCGCATTGCTGCCTCGTACCGCGGCGCTGGCCTAGTTGCCTTTCCCAATGCCTCTGTCCGCCATGCCGTCATTGCTCGTGGACCCATGCACTTCGACGGAACTCCATCTCCTTTGAGCGGCGGAAAACTTGGCCGATCCACCGCTCTCTTCGAGGATGACATCACAGAGATCGAGGCCATAGGCTTCCCTCTTGAGCTCGGCACCCTGCTGGAGTTCACTTTGTGCTCAACTTCCTTGGCGACATCTTCTCCATAGACCAGTACTGCATCCACGCTGATGAACGCACCTCCATCCGCACCCACATCGCTCTCTTCAAAGGCACTCGTCTGCCTGATGGTGTGACCGTTCAGCTCCATAACCTGGATATCCTAGTTGTCGAGCTCTTCGAGCATGACAAGGTCACTTGTTTGGGTCCAAGCGATCCCTCCCCGTTCTCGTCCGACGACAGCTCCGGCTCTGACACACCTTCTTCCCATGGCTCCATGGAGGCCGCCCTTGTGTGTGGCCTGCGTCACGCGCAGGAGGCCATGACCACCCACGGCCCCGTTGCGGTGTCCCCTGAATACCCTCCGGGTCCGCCTCCTTCCCCATCCAGGAACGCCTTCCTTGCTACTGATCAGTTCCGTGACCTCGCGCTTTCCTCCTCTGACGAGGATATCCCCCTTGCTCGCGTCGGCCTCGCTCCCCCGGTGGTCCTCAACTCCATCCTCCACCTCCCACATGCCACCTCTCCACATGTCCCTTCTCACACCCCACCTGCATCCACGCTCCCCGCCAACCCCCTGCTTGTGCTTGCCGACCTCGCCTCCGCCTCGCCTCTTGCTACCCCTCCCGCGCCTCTCGCCCCATTCCCCTCCATTGCCACCGCCTTCGAGGCTCTCGCCGCGCAACATGCTCCTCTGGTGACCCCTCCAACCTGCCAGCCCCAGTCTTTGGCTGTGCCACCCGCCGCTCCGCTAGCTACTCCGATAGCCACTCCAATCTGCCTGCCTCCGGCTCCTGCGGATCCACCCGTCTCGGTGGCCACCCGCACCTACGCGCGCCGCCCTCGCCAAGCTGCACCCCCTGCCGCCGCTGTTGACCCGGTGCCAGCTGTCACCGCTGACGCCCCGGCTGTCCACGAGGCGGTGGCCAAGAAGAAGCGTGCCAAGGCCAAGCGAGTCCTGGACGACGTGCATGTCCAGGCGTAGTGCTCGGCTAGCCATGGCTGAACCCTGCGCCAGGGTGACCATGGAGGACAAGGCGTCTCGTGCCAAGGCCAAGCGCCTCATGCTGTCTAGATCGGCCATTGACTTCGAGGACGCGGTGCGCGCGGCTCGCCTGGCTCCTGAGGATAGCGAGCCTGGGTCGCCTCTCGCGCACGCTGCCCTGGCCAAGGAGTGTGGCTCCTCTGCGGATGAAATAGAGCTTGTTGCCTCTACCACTGGTGCTGCTACCGTGTTTCCATGATTATGCAACCTCTTGTAACGCCTGTCCCATGCCCTACCTATCTTAGTTATCTTTGCCATCTTGTCAACCCCTTAGTCTGCAAGTGTTTAGGATCCAAACGTGGGGTTGTAGCTCTCTTTCCGTTGGTGTCTTTTTTAGTGCCTAAATGTCTGCAACAACTATGTATCTCTGTTCCTGGAATGTAAGAGGGCTGGGTGATGTTGAAAAATGCAAGGATATCCTCGCTGGACTTCTATCAGTCAAGCCGAACGTACTGCTTTTACAAGAAACCAAACTCGAAGCGCCCGCGGTCTCAAAAGTTCGTTCCTTCCTACCCTCCTCCCTCGACTACTTCTCCGTCCTGCCTGCCATTGGTAAGGCTGGCGGACTGCTCTGGGCAGCAAACTCTAACACGATCCAAGTGACCCAGTGCGTTAACTACTCCTTCTGCTCTACGCTTACATGTCTTCTTCCCTCGCTCCCCTCCGCCTTCTACATTACAAACGTCTATGGCCCGACAAGCCGTTCCCATAAGCAAGCCTTCCTCGATGAACTTTTGGCCATTGCCCCCAGCGAGAGCACCCATGGCTAATCGTGGCGATTTTAATCTAATACGCTTCCCCCATGAGAAGAATAACTCGAATTTCCATCAGCGCGAGGCTGACATGTTTAATGACGCCATCAACGAGCTAGCTCTCCTCGAACTCCCCCTGCCGGACCGCCAATTCACCTGGTCCAACAACAGGGAGGCGCCGGTCCTTGAACGCCTCGACAGAGCCTTCTTCAACCTTGCTTGGAATATCACCTTCCCAAACACTTCCCTCTCCTTGCTAGCACGAATCACTTCGGATCACGTCCGCTAATCATCTCCATTTCCACCACGGTACCCTGCTCCCGCCTCTTTCGTTTTGAACGGTTGGGCCTATGTCTCCGACATGCAAGCGGCTAGTGGCCCAAGTCTGCCAACAAAAGCGCCTCGGCCCTCCAGCCCCCATCCGCCCGGCTGGCCGGACTCTTCAAACTTTGTCGTTCCCGCCTAAAGCAGTGGGCCAAAACCATTAAACCCGCGCATGTCCAAGAACAACGATGCAAACGGATTATCACCCTAATCGATGTAAAGGAAGAGTCCAGACCCCTCACATCTTCGGAAATGCAGCTCCGAACTGTACTCAAATCAACTCTGCTAAAAGCTACTCGTGATCGTATGCTCGCGCTTCGGCAGAGATCAAAAATCAAGCGCGCTATCTACGGCGATGAGAACACTAGGTTTTTTCATGTTTCCGCCTCCCAACGCTTTAGACGAAACCAAATCCCAGTTCTCCATCACTTGGGCAACAATTTCTTCTCCCATGACCAAAAAGCGAAACTGCTTAAGGATTACTATCAAGCGCTTCTTGGCACTCAGTCCGCTACATCCTGGAACTTCAGCCTGTCAGACCTCTACCCAACTCAAATCCCCCAACTACGACATCTCGACGCCCCCTTCTCCGATGACGAGATCAAGCTAGCCTTTCTACACATGAATCCTAATGCCAGTCCAGGCCCGGACGGCTTCGGCCCCAGTTTCTATAGATCGTTCTGGCCCCATATCAAACTTCTCCTCATCCCTTTCTTCCATGAATTTGCGAGCTCATCCTACCAGACTGAACGCTTTAACCACTCTGTCATGATCTAGCTCCCAAAGACCGAAGGCACAGACAGCGCGGGTGCCTTCAGGCCAATCGCCCTCCAAAATTGCCCGATCAAAGGCATCACTAAGCTACTAACTAATAGACTCAAGGCCTACATCCCCCTGCTTTTCCATGGGGACCAAACGGGCTTCATTTCAGGCCGATGCATAGCTGAAAACTTCATCTATGCGGCTGATTCCCTGAACTGCTGCCACAAACGAAAAGCAGCCGCTATGATCATCAAGCTTGACTTTAGAAAAGCCTTTGACTCTATTTCCTGGAATTCCTTGCTTCAAATTCTTAGGCACCGGGCTTCCTCCTTGTTTACGTGGCTGGATCAGCGACCTGCTCTCCTCCGGTAAAACAGCGGTCTCGCTGAACGGCACCCCTGGGGACTGGATCCAATGCAGAAAGGGCCTCAGGCAAGGCGACCCGATCTCGCCGTACCTCTTCATCATTGTTGCCGACGTCCTCCAGCGCATGATCCGGGCAGCCGCTGATGACGACCCGGATCTTCTCCATCACCCTGTATTCCTGGAACTCCCTCCCTCAAGATTTCAAGATGTCACGGACGACACGTTAATCATAACCCATGCCTCCGCTGAAGCTGCCGTCAAGCTCAAGCAGATCCTGGGCGACTTCGCTAAGCGCAACTAGCCTATGCATAAATTTCTCTAAGACCACGTTCGTTCCAATGAACGTTGACACCTCTACCTCCGATCTGATAGCTCAAACCTTGGGATGCATCACGTCACCGCTTCCATAAGCGTATCTAGGCCTCCCGCTGTCGCCGCACAAACTACCCCCCTCGGCCTTCCAACCAATTCTGTCCTCCTATAAGAGCATGCTGCCTGGTTGGTGCGCAAAGCTTCTAGATCAGGCTGGTAGGCTTGTGCTAATCTCCTCCGTTCTCGACTCCCTTGCCACACACTTTATGTCAGTGTTCAAACTTCCAAAGAAGACCTTAAAAATCTTAGACGCAATTCGTAGGGCCTTCTTCTGGGCCTCGGAAGAAAGTTGCACCGGCTCAAAATGTCTTATTGCTTGGAAAAACGTTTGTAAAACTAAAGATTTTGGTGCTCTAGGCATCAAGGATCTTGCTACTCAGAATGATTGCTTGCTTATGAAATTAGCCTTTAAATACCTTTTGCCACAATAACTCCACTTTACCGCTGCCCTGGATTACTTGGCTGGATAGGCAACACCTGTGCAGCCTGCCACGCATTGCCAGCTGCCCCAACCCCGCCTTCCTAACAAAACTCATTCAAGCTCAGCTGCCAACACTGCTGTCTATCACCTTCGTCCTAATAAATAATGGCTAGAAAACCTTTTTCTGGCTGGACCGCTGGCTCCAAAACACGCCCCTAGCTGACACCTTCCCGAGCCTCTACTCCCACTCCACAAATATTCACATCCTTGTGGTACTTATCATGCGGTATGGGGTACAAGCAAACCTAATGAACAGGCTAACCACGGCTGCTACACGCGAACTCGCTGCTCTCTCTTTGTTGTTGCAGGACTTTCAGCTTACCGATGCTCCGGACGAACGGTTCCTGACCCATGGCAAGGGATACTCCACCAGGAAGGCGTACCAGCTCCTACTTCAGGAGGATATTGAGGACGACCACGAGGCGCTGATCTGGCGGTCTAGAGCCCCTCACAAGCTGAAAATATTTGCTTGGTTGCTTTTTCGTGGACGGCTAAACACCAAGTGCAACCTGTTTCACAAGACAATCGTCCCTGATGCCTCCTGCCCGCGCTGTGGCGGCCCATCTGAAGACACTGCCCACCTGTTCCTCCTCTGCCCTCACGCAGTTCGGATTTGGGAGCAGTTGGGTCTCTCCCGTCGTCAAGATTCCAGGACCTGTGGCTACTACGGTACCCTTAACTTAAATGGTCGCGTTTGGCCCGAGGTGCTACTCATGATACTCTCCAAGATATGGGATTCTAGAAACGCGGCCGCCTTCCGTAGCGAAACACACTCTGCCATCCTCACTGTGAGGAACATTTGTAATGATCTTGAAGTTTGTAATAACCGCTTCAGAGACCCGGTTGACAAGGCAGCTGCAAGCTCTTGGCTGCTGTCCGTTACCTCACGGCTAGCCGTGACCTTGTAATTCCCCACGGCCCTTTCTGGCCTTTGAGTAATATACATACAGGTGGGGATCCTCTCCCCCCCGGTGATTCCTCAAAAAAAAAAACCTGATACTTTATGCGCAAGAGTCCTTTGTGCAAAATATTACCCTGATGGCAATTTAGATATATTAAAACCGAGCACCCTCCCAGCCCTCTCAGGCCATTAGCATTTTTAGCCGTTAGATCATTGGTGCAATATCCTGAAGGCCGGAAACAAGAGAGGCTCCTCATTTACATGGCAATCTATTGTCTCGGTATACAAACATTCATGAGAGGTCATATTTGGCGTGTTGGTACAGGTTCAAACATCAATATTTGGACTGATTGCTGGGTGCCGAACAGGCCAAACAGGAAGATCCTGACCCCGAAAGGTACTTGCCTACTTTCTAGAGTGGAAGAATTAATCGACCCATACTCTGGGGAGTGGGACGAAGCTCTTATCAGAAGCATCTTCTCTCCGGTAGATGTTGACAGGATCTTGCGGACTCCTTTGAATGTCCAGATGATGGAGGACTTTGTGGCATGGAACTTCACGAAATCATATACATTTACAGTTCGGTCAGCATATTATGTTGAGTGGCACCACCAATACGACGCACAAATCAGAAGGTCCGATGGGCAGGGCAGCTCAATGATTAATCCAGTCTGGGAAACTCTTTGGAAATTAAGAGTGCCATCAAAGATTAAGATTTTTGCTTGGAAGGCATTGCATGGCACAGTCGCGGCTCGCTCTGTCCTAGCGAACAGACACATAAAGGTGTCCCCTAACTGTCCGCTATGCCCGGACGGGGCAGAGGATATTTGACACTTGATTTTCACTTGCCAACGTGCTAAGGAAGTATGGCGAGCAATGGGTCTGACAGAGATCATAGATGAAGCATTGACAGTAGATCGGTCGGGCAGTGTTGTGCTGGAGGAAATCATCCGCAATAAAGTGAGAGTAAGACCGACCTTATCAAACCTCGGTGTTGCAGAATCGGTAGTGGTGGGAGCATGGTACATTTGGTGGCAGAGGAGAGAATTTGTGAAAGGAAATTCTGTTGCACCACCGGCAAGAACTGCGTTTGCGATCAATGCTATTATCTCAAACTTCACAGCAGCAGAGGGTACTGTGCAGCCACAGAAAATATCATGGGAAAACCACCAGCTGGTAGCTACAAGATGAATGTGAATGCATCCTATTTCCAAGATGGATCGGGTGCAGCAGCCGCAGTTCTTCGCAACCACATGGGAGAGCCAGTCGCTGGTGGTTCTTGGCTACTGACCAATGTCCAGGATGCCAACACAGCAGAGGCTATAGCGATGCAGAAGGGCTTGATGATGATTGAAAATATAGGGTGTGATGGAGTTCTCATAGAGTCTGATTCACTAGAACTGATTCATGCATGCAATGGTGTCACTGAAGTTTGGAGTCCAGCGACGGCAGTTCTTGCAGACTGTTTCCAACGGGCAACAAGATTAGGTGCAGTGCGATTCCAATACTGCCCTAGAAATGCTAATAGGGTCGCACATAATTTGGCGAGGCATGTTTATGATTCAAAGCTCGTAATTAATTGGGACGGTGAGCCACCTAGTATTATTCTCCCGGACATCATCTTTGATGTAACAGTGATCTGAAGTTAATAAAGTATGCCCTAGGGCATTTCCCCTCAAAGAAAAAAAACATCACGGGACATTTCTAAGTCACCTTTCTTTGACAACGTAAATCTTATGCTTTATCAGTCTAGTTGTTTAATTAGTTTTTTACTTGCCGATATAATGTAGTAGATATAAACTTTTTCGCAACCACACATCTATTTGCAACCAAAATAAATATGGACAAAATCGTTAATATAAATTGGTATTACTATGAGAATGTTCAAAAATCAAACATAATGACTGATCCTACCGCCCACAAACCAAGAAAATGGCGGAGAGGTGGTGGGACACCTGTGACATGTACCCAAACAGCTTGCTAAGGGAGAACCGATGAAACCTCTTCAACTTTCCATTCACTAAAAGCAATCTTCACATCTTGTGATTTGACATTATACTTAAAAGCTGACAGGCGCTTCAAAACCTCCACGAACGGGAAACAAACTAAGAAAGCATTGTCTTCATGGGGTACGGCTTCCCACTTCCAAGATGTCTGAACTGATGCGATCTTGGCGACCTCTACCTCCACCACAGCAGCGGTCAAAGACCAACCAGAGATCGTAACCAAAGCAATCGGCAGGGTTGGAGGTGCAAGGTGCTCCTTGAATAGCATGTCAGGTAGATGCAGGAACATAGCGTTAACTAAACCACATCCACCGAGCGACGCGGTAGGCCTCGGTTGCTTAAGCACATGGCATCGATGCAAAGAATGCTTGTAATTGTCGCAAATATGACAGAAATGAATCGCCGTGCAGTCCTTGAAAAGATTATCATCTGAATGACATTTGAAACACCAAAGACCAGTTCGTTTTCCTTTCGGCCCACGTCCAGTGGCTTCAGTGGAGGGCACAACCACTGGAGCAGTGTCTCGAGCCTCAGGAACTTGCTTGGTGGGGGCGGGCACCATAGCAGGCGGCGGGAATATCGGCGGAGGTCGCGTAGCCGGGGGGACGGCACCGGCAGCAGCGGCATCATGGCGCCCCCCCTTGCGCTTGATCTTTTTGCGGCGAGCAGTAGCGTCCGGCGCAGTCGTGTTCCCGGCCCCGAAGACAACCGGTGCATGCGCTGTCGGAGCAGCCCGCTGGCCGGAAGGATGGGCAGATGATGAGGAAGCACCGAAACGGAAGGGTCCAGCAGTTGCACCAAAGCCAGCGGGTGGCCCGGGGTTCGGCGTCGCAACTCCGGCCGGAGGAGGTCCCTTAGGCGCGTTGCCGTTCCGGCCAGCCATGAGCTGCGGCGATGGCCGGCGCAGGGCAGCAGCGTACGACGTCGGCGGCGCAGTCCGAGAGTACGCGCAGACGGAGGCAGTATTAGGGCGTAGATGCGTTTGGCGAAGAAATACGTCGGCCCTTCTGATAGTACGTCCCAAACGAGTAGCCTGGCCCTTGCTGGGCCCTTCAGCATGCAAAAGGCCCATGGGACGAAGCGTTGTTTGACCGGATGCATGATCGTTGCATGCATGCGTTGCCGTGAGCGTTACGGTCCCTTGACTTTGCTCCGCCGAAGATGACGGATCGGCCAGCGCATCCGGCATGAATGCGGCCAGCGCCACCGGCGGCGTGATCCGCGGACGGGGGAGTGGCCCTCTCCAAGGCTTGATGCATACCCCTCGGCGCTGCCTTGGTGTCGACGGCGACGGATTTGGCGATTTCGGCGCTCCATCTGGCCGAGCGGACGGCTCCTGAGTCCTGAGACGAACCAGGCACTCCTGGCCGGCCGATGTCTCCGGGGACGCGGAACCCCGACGTTCCCATACTCGCGACGCCGGCGTCGGAAAACCGACGTCGTTCCAAAATTCCTGCACTAGCTCCTCTTCTGATTTCTTCCGGCGAGACACGGAGGTCCAAGGACCGCCCTCTTCATCAAGATCTGCTTGGGAAAGGACCATATTTGCCGCTTCAGGCGGATCGGCGACTCCGTCCATGGCCAGGGGCTCAAAACGCGATCCCGCAGCAGGCGACTTCGCCGCCGAACCAGAGCTAGGATCAATGGCCCCCGGCGCCAAGGTGAGCCTGCGCTGCGCCGGGAACACCTGGTGGCCAACGCGAATGAGGCAGTCCAATAGCACCATCTCAGTTCCAGGCGAGATCCATTCCTTCTCTTGCAGCAGTCTTCCCTCTATGATCTTCCTTCCATCATCCCGTAGGAAGAAAAAGTTGTGCGGCTGGTCGAGGAAGAGGGTTCCGGGGCGCCAGTCCGTCCTGCCGTCAAGAGGAGCCGACGAGAACGTCGCCGACCACCGCAGCTATTATGTTATATTGTGATTTTGTGCACCATATGGACCTTAAACATTTTGTTTAATACTGTAGCTATAGTTAGATGGATTGGCACATTGTTTCTCTTTTTCTTATCATGTCTTATTAAAACTCTTGTCTGGAATGGGATTTCGTGATCTCCATGCTTTCAACTTGGCATTACTTGCAAAACAGTATTGGAGACTGATCTCCAAACCTGAAATCCCGCTACCCCGCTCCCGCTCCCGCTCCAGCGCCGCCGGACTCACCACCGGTGTGCGCTGCGGTGGCTCCCCCCTCCCCGTCCCCCCCCCCCCCCCCGCCCTTGTTGTGCCCGCCGCCCCCTCCCCGGCCACCTCCACCTGCTCCATGGCTGCCGCGCGACCATCCTCCTCTGCCCCCCGATACGTCCAGGCGAGCCAGGTGGCGCTCCGGAACCTGGCTGGCTTCGGCGACCTCGCTGGGCTCTCCTTCCAAGAGGCGGTCTCCCGCCGCCTCCGCCTTCCGGTCTCCTTGCCGGACCTGTGCCTGGCTACTCCCATGCTGGCGCGTTTCTCTGGCGCCTCCCCTCGCCTTAATGACTCGCTCGCAGCCGCCATCCTCCAGGCTTGCTGCGGTGGCGCTGCCTGTGACTTCGCCGCCCACCAAGTTCGCCGCAACCTTTTTCGCTTCCATGTTGCTTCTCCGCTGGTTGCTGCCATGCTCCTTGGGCGCAGGGCATCCAGCCGGCGATCTGCTTCCTTTTCCATCTCCTTTGAGCCCTACGATGTCGACAGGGCCTCGACTCCCCCTCCGCGCTCATCTGCTCGTCACTCCTGTCCTTCTCCAGCCGACCTCATGCTGCTTCCCGACGACCTGGGCCTCAGCTTCGAGCTTCTCGCCTGGTCGCGCCTCCGCTCGCCGATCAATCCCCCCTCGGGGAGCGACTGGCATGGTTGCCGCTCTCGTGGGCGTGTCATTCAGTTCCCTCACCAGCTCCTCCTCGACGGCATCGCCTCCTGCTTGCCAGCTTGTTTGGTGGCTCCCCCGCTGCCTTCAACGTCACCATCAACGATGACGACCGTTTCTCCTTCACGGTGGCATGCCACGCCGTGGCATGCCTCATCGCCAGCTTCGGTGACTTCAAAAGGCCAGGCGTCCTCCTCCGCTTCCCCTGGCCCTCTGCGGCTGCGTCGAGCTTGCCTCCGGGTCGCCCGCAACCCTACTCCATGGCTCAGCTTAGCTCTGCCGGCCCCGCTTCTTCATCGACAGAGCAGCAGCCTCGCCGTCGTGCCAAGGTACGCCTCGTTCGTCCTAGTACCTGCTTTCGTGCCCAAATGTTGCGTGATTTTACCACTGATGTTGCCACCAAACCAACCTCTAGCCCATGATCTCAGCAAACCGTAGTTTGGATTGCAGTAAAAGTTTATAAGCAAGTTATCCCAACAGTTAAGCTAGTGACTGATGCCTTAGAGCACCTTTTCTCTTGCTCAAACGTTTTTTACGTGCAAATTGTACATGCAAAGCTTTTCTGCACCTTCGTGCCTACAACGGTTATCCGTGACCAGATGATTTCCCGCTCTCCCTGCGTGCTCTCGCATTTTGAAATCCTGCTGTTCGCCTCTAGGGCTGGCAGCGGGGCGCCCTTGACACCGGTAACGACGTCGACCCCTCAGCCCCTGTAACTGTTCACAACCTCACACACGTTGCCTCCATCCTTGGTCCTTTCTCAACCGCCCCCATTACTACCATAGCGCTCGCCAGCTTGTGCGGAGACCAGCGCCCTCCCTCGCCATGCATGCCCGGGCCCACCCCAATGCATGCACGTGCCAATTGGTGACATTGCCCACACGCCTGTAGCCCGGGCCCCCTCCCCTTGCACGCGCGTCCCACCGGGCCCGGCTGCTCAGACAGCCTACGTCAACTGCGCTGTTGACCACACAGCTGGTCACGCCCCTCCCCCAGGCGCCGTGAAGAGCCATGTCACTCGCTCCCCCCCAACCACCTGACACCTTTTCGGACCATGCATGCGACATCCCCCCTCTAACGGCCACATCTCGACCCGTCCTGGATCGTATCTCTTCGGTCCCTGCGATTGATCTCAGCATGCATCTCCTGTCACTCCCTTCGCCTCCTCCCGAGAACAAAAAGGCTAACCCTAGACCTCCCGTTTTTCCATCACCTACTCCCTGTGTAGATTACGAGACTCCTCACCACGTTTCCACACCAGCTCTCCCACCCTCAGCGCCCGTGGCTCGGCCCCTCTAGCCGATCTTGACACATGCACGCCCGCCTCACAGCCCGGCCTGGCACCGTCACCACTCCCACAATCCCAGCCAATCCTCACCACGACTATGACGACTGGGCCATGCCCTCCGCTCCATCCCCCACCACCACGACCCCACCCCCTGCCACTACTACTGCCCCATCCCCACCCATCGCTCCCCCAGCCACCATCGCTGCCCGGTGGACCGGTGGGAGTCCCCAGCGTCCCCTCCCCCCTCTTGCTAACACTTCGGACCCACAACCAAGTGACCCTTCGCCCCACCGCCGCCTTCGGCTTGCCCTGGTCTGACCCCAGTCTCCCGCTCCCGCTCCCCCGGCGTCCCCCCCCCCCCCCCCCGCTACCCTGCCACCCAGGCCGTCCCCCCTCTGCCATGACATGCAACTTCTCCAAGATTTCCATCGTACAAAAGATTCTCACGCTTCCTGTCATGCGCCGCACGCTACCTCTTGTCATTCCAAACATCTCTCCTACCGAGACGCTCTACTCCCACCTCGCCCGGCCCTCCCATCTACCTATAAACCCACCCACTCCTCTCTTTCTCCTCCACATCGACCACAAACCAAGCAACTCCAGCCTGCAGCAAAAACGGCCGCCAAACCCTCCAGGCGGTGCTTCCGCTGCCTGGCTTCGGACCACCTCGTCTTCGACTGCCGGGATCCAATCCGTTGTTGCCGTTGCTGGCGTTCCGGCCACCGCAACTTCTGGTGCAAAGCCTCTCGTTTGATCCCCCTTTTTCCTTCTATGTGTTGGAAATATGCCCTAGAGGCAATAATAAATTAGTTATTATTATATTTCCTTGTTCATGATAATCGTTTATTATCCATGCTATAATTGTATTGACAGGAAACTTAGATACATGTGTGGGTACATAGACAACACCAAGTCCCTAGTTGACCTCTAGATGACTAGCTCGTTAATCAATAGATGGTTACGGTTTCACGACCATGGACATTGGATGTCATTGATAACGGGTCACATCATTAGTAGAATGATGTGATGGACAAGATCCAATCCTAAGCCTAGCACAAAGATGCGTAGTTCGTATGCTAAAGCTTTTCTAATGTCAAGTATCATTTCCTTAGACCATGAGATTGTGCAACTCCCGGATACCATAGGAATGCTTTGGGTGTACCAAAGCGTCCTGGCAATGGGTGACTATAAAGGTGCACTACAGGTATCTCCGAAAGTGTACATTGGGTTGGCACGAATCGAGGCTGGATTTGTCACTTCGTGTAACGGAGAGGTATCTCTGGGCCCACTCGGTAGGACATCATCATAATGTGCACAATGTGACCAAGGGGTTGATCACGGGATGATGTGTTACGGAACGACTAAAGAGACTTGCCGGTAACGAGATTGAACAAGGTATCGGGATACCGACGATCGAATCTCGGGCAAGTACTATACCGCTAGACAAAGGGAATTGTATACGGGATTGATTAAGTCCTTGACATCGTGGTTCATCCGATGAGATCATCGTGGAACATGTGGGAGCCAACATGGGTATCCAGATCCCGCTGTTGGTTATTGACCGGAGAACGTCTCGGTCATGTCTACATGTCTCCGAACCCGTAGGGTCTACACACTTAAGGTTCGATGCCGCTAGGGTTATAAAGGAAGTTTGTATGTGGTTACCGAATGTTGTTCGGAGTCCCGGATGAGATCCCGGACGTCACGAGGAGTTCCGGAATGGCCCGGAGGTAAAGATTTATATATGGAAAGTTGTTGTTCGGGTTCCGGAAAAAGTTCGGGTTTTTTCGGTATTGTACCGGAAGCTTCGGAAGGTTCGGAGGATTCGGAGGGGTCGGAGGTCCGGAAATTGTTCCACCACGTCCAATACAGTAGCATGGGCTGTGAGGCGCCCTAGCCATAATGGGCCAAGGGCACCAGCCCCCCAAGGCCCATGCGCATGGGAGGGGAAACCTAAGGGAGGGCCTCCACTTGACTTGGGAGGCACTCCTCCCCCCCTTGGCCGCACCCCTTCCTTGGAGGAAGGGGCAAGGCTGCGCCTCCCCCCTCTCCCTTGCCCCTATATATAGTGGAGGGGAGGGAGGGCAGCTGCACCTGAAGCCCTGGCGCCTCCCTCCCTCCCGTGACACCTCCTCCTCTCCCGCAGGTGCTTGGCTTAGCCCTGCAGGATTACCACGCTCCTCCACCACCACCACGCCGTTGTGCTGCTGCTGGATGGAGTCTTCCTCAACCTCTCCCTCTCTCCTTGCTGGATCAAGGCGTGGGAGACGTCACCGGGCTGTACGTGTGTTGAACGCGGAGGTGCCGTCCGTTCGGCACTAGGATCTCCGGTGATTTGGATCACAACGAGTACGACTCCTTCAACCCCGTTCTCTTGAACGCTTCCGCTTAGCGATCTACAAGGGTATGTAGATGCACTCTCCTTCCCTCGTTGCTGGTTTCTCCATAGATAGATCTTGGTGACACGTAGGAAAATTTTGAATTTCTGCTACGTTCCCCAACAGTGGCATCATGAGCTAGGTCTATTGCGTAGATTCTTTGCACGAGTAGAACACAAAGTAGTTGTGGGCATTGATGATGTTCAATATGCTTACCGTTACTAGTCCAATCTTGTTTCGACGGTATTGTGGGATGAAGCGGCCGGACCGACCTTACACGCATTTCTTCGTGAGACAGGTTCCACCGATGCAGACATGCACTTGGTGCATAAGGTGGCTAGCGGGTGCCGATCTCTCCACTTTAGTCGGAACGGATTCTATGAAAAGGGTCCTTATGAAGGGTAAATAGCAATTGACATATCACGTTGTGGTTTTTGCGTAGGTAAGAAAGCGTTCTTGCTAGAAACCCAAAGCAGCCACGTAAAACATGCAAACAACAATTAGAGGACGTCTAACTTGTTTTTGCGAGGGTATGCTATGTGATGTGATATGGCCAAGAAGAATGTGATGAATGATATGTGATGTATGAGATTGATCATGTTCTTGTAATAGGATTCACGACTTGCATGTCGATGAGTATGACAACCGGCAGGAGCCGTAGGAGCTGTCTTTATTTATTGTATGGCCTGCGTGTCATTGAACAACGCCATGTAATTACTTTACTTTATTGCTAACGGTAGCCATAGTAGTAGAAGTAATAAGTTGGCAAGACAACTTCATGGAGACACGATGATGGAGATCATGATGATGGAGATCATGGTGTCATGCCGGTGACGATGATGATCATGGAGCCCCGAAGATGGAGATCAGTGGAGCTATATGATATTGGCCATATCATGTCACTACTATATTTGATTGCATGTGATGTTTATCATGTTTATGCATCTTATTTGCTTAGAACGACGGTAGTAAATAATATGATCCCTCATTAAAATTTCAAGAAGTGTTCTCCCCTGACTGTGCACCATTGCTAAAGTTTGTCGCTTCTAAGCACCACGTGATGATCGGGTGTGATGGATTCTTACGTTCACATACAACGGGTGTAAGACAGATTTACACACGCGAAACACTTAGGGTTAACTTGACGAGCCTAGCATGTATAGACATGGCCTCGGAACACGGAGACCGAAAGGTCGAGCATGAGTCGTATGGTAGAATCGATCAACATGAAGATGTTCACCGATGATGACTAGTCCGTCTCACGTGATGATCGGACACGGCCTAGTTGACTCGGATCGTGTAATCACTTAGATGACTAGAGGGATGTCTATCTGAGTGGGAGTTCATAAGATGAACTTAATTATCCTGAACATAGTCAAAAGCCCTTTGCAAATTATGTCGTGAGCTCGGCGCTTTAGTTCCTTTGTTTAGATATGTTCCTAGAGAAAATATAGTTGAAAGTTGGCGATGGCGATTATGCAGACAGAAGAAAGCTTATGTCCTTAATGCACCGCTCAGTGTGCTGAACCCCAAACGTTGTTTGTAGATGTTGCGAACATTGGACATACACATTTTGATAACTACGTGATAGTTCAGTTAAACGGTTTAGAGTTGAGGCACCAAAGACGTTTTTCGAAACGTCGCGGAACATATGAGATGTTTCGAGGGCTGAAATTGGGATTTCAGGCTCGTGCCCACGTCAAGAGGTATAAGACCTCCGACGATTCTCTTAAGCCTGCAAACTAAGGGAGAAAAGCTCAATCGTTGAGCTTGTGCTCAGATTGTCTGAGTGCAACAATCACTTGAATTGAGTGGGAGTTGATCTTCCAGATGAGATAGTGATGTTTCCCCAAAGACATTGCCACCAAGCTGCTAGAGCTTCATGATGAACTATAACATATCAGGGATAGATATGATGATCCTTGAGGTATTCGCGATGTTTGACGCCGCGAAAGTAGAAATCAAGAAGGAGCATCAATTGTTGATGGTTAATGAAACCACTAGTTTCAAGAAGGGCAAGGGCAAGAAGGGACACTTCATGAAACGGCAAATCAGTTGCTGCTCCAGTGAAGAAACCCAAGGTTGAACCCAAACCCGAGACTAAGTGCTTCTGTAATAAGGGGAACAGCCACTGGAGCAGAATTACCCTAGATGCTTGGTAGATGAGAAGGCTGGCAAGGTCGATAGAAGTATATTGTATATACATTATGTTAATGTGTACTTTACTAGTACTCCCAGTAGCACCAGGGTATTAGATACCGGTTCGGTTACTAAGTGTTAGTAACTTGAAATAAAAGCTACGGAAGAAAGCGGAGACTAGCTAAAGGTGAGATGACGATATGTGTTGGAAGTGTTTCCAAGCTTGATGTGATCAAGCATCGCATACTCCCTCTACCATCGAGATTGGTGTTAGACCTAAATAGTTGTTATTTGGTTGAGCATAGACATGATTGGATCATGTTTGTTTAATATGGTTATTCATTTAAGGAGAATAATGGTTACTCTGTTTATTTGAATAACACCTTCAATGGTCTTGCACCTAAAGGAATGGTTTATTGAATCTCGATCGTAGTGATACACATTTTCATGCCAAAAGATATAAGATAGTAATGATAGTACCACCTGCATGTGGCACTGCCATTTGAGTCATATTGGTATAGAACGCATGAAGAAGCTCCATGTTGATGGATCTTTGGACTCACTCGTTTTTGAAAAATTTGAGACATGCGAACCATGTCTATTGGTATATATGCATGAAGAAACTCCATGCAAATGGACCATTTGGACTCACTTGATTTTGAATCACTTGAGATATGCAAATTATACCACATGGGCAAGATGAATGAAAAGCCTCGTTTTCAGTAAGATGGAACAAGATAGCAAATGAGTGCTGAGGCATGCAGTGAATATCGTTATGTTCTTACTTCACAGATGATTCGAGTAGATATTGAGTATATTTACTTGATGAAACACAAGTCTGAATTATTGAATGGTTCAAGTAATTTCAGAGTGAGGTTAAAGATCTTCGTGACAAGAGGATCAAATGTCTATGATATGAACATAGAGATGAGTATCTTAGTTACGAGTTTTGGCACGCTATTAAGACATTGTGGAAATTGTTTCACAATTAATACCGCCTGGAACACCATAGTGTGATGGTGTGTCCGAACATCATAGTTGCACCCTATTAGATATGGTGCGTACCATGATGTCTCTCATCGAGTTACCACTATCGTTTATGGGTTAGGCATTAGAGACAACCACATTCACTTTAAATAGGGCACCACGTAATTCCGTTGAGATGACACCGTATGAACTATGGTTTAGAGAAATCTAAGCTGTCATTTCTTAAAAATTTGGGGCTACGACGCTTATGTGAAAAAGTTTCAGGTTGATAAGCTCGAACCCAAAGCGGATAAAATGCATCTTCATAGGACACCCAAAACAGTTGGGTATACCTCCTAATTCAGATCCGAAAGCAATAGGGATTGTTTCTTGAATCGGGTCCTTTCTCGAGGAAAAGTTTGTCTCTTCAAAGTTGAGTGGGAGGATGGTGGAGACTTGATGAGGTTATTGAACCGTCACTTCAACCAGTGTAGCAGGGCACAGGAAGTTGTTCCGTGGCACCTACACCAATTGAAGTAGAAGCTTATGATAGTGATCATGAAGTTTCGGATCAAGTCACTAACGTACCTCGTGGGGTGACAAGGATGCATACTACTTGAGTGATGCATGATCCTGTCTTGAAGGTCATGTTGCTAGACAACAATGAACCTACGAGCTATGGAGAAGCGATGGTGGGCCCAAATTCTGAGAAATGGTTAGAAGCCATGAAATCCGAGATAGTATCCATATATCAGAACAAAGCATGGACTTTGGTGGACTTGCCCGATGATCGGCAAGCCATTGAAATAAATGGATCTTTAAGAAGAAGGCGGACGTGGGCGGTAATGTCACCGTCTATGAAGCTCGACTTGTGGTGAAGAGTTTTTCACAAGTTCAAGGAGTTGACTACGATGAGATTTTCTCATCCGTAGCGATGCTTAAGTCCGTCGGAATCATGTTAGCATAAGCTGCATTTATGAAATCTGGCGGATGGATGTCAAAGCGAGTTTCCTTACCAGTTTTCGTAAGGAAAGGTTGTATGTGATACAATCGGAAAAGTTTTATCGATCCTAAGGATGCTAAAAGGTATCTTTGGCTCCAGCGATCCTTCTAAGGACTGGAGTAAGCATCTCGGAGTTGGAATGTGCGCTTTGATAAGATGATCAAAGATTTTGGGTTTATACAAAGTTCATGAGAAACTTGTATTTCCAAAGAAGTGAGTGGGAGCACTATAGAATTTTTGATGAGTATATGTTGTTGACATATTGTTGATCGTAAATGATGTAGAATTTCTGGAAAGCATATAGGGTTATTTGAAAAGTATTTTTCAAGTGAAAACCTGTATTAAGCTACTTGAACATTGAGCATCAAGATCTATAGGGATAGATCAAAACCGCTTAATGGTACTTTCAAATGAGCATATACCTTGACATGATCGTGAAGGTGTTCAAGATGGATCAGTCAAAGAAGGAGTTCTTGCCTGAGTTGTAAGGTATGAAGTTAAGACTTAAAGCTCGACCACGGCAGAAAAGAGAGATAGGACGAAGGTCGTCCCCTACGCTTCAGACATAGGCTCTATAGTATGCTATGCTAAGTACCGCACCTGATGTGTGCCTTGCCATGAATCAGTCAAGGGGTACAAGAATGATCCAGGAACTGATCATTGAACAACGGTCAAAACTATCCTTAGAGGAATAAGGATATGTTTCTCGATTATGGAGGTGATAAAGAGTTCGATGTAAAGGGTTATGTCGATGCAAGCTTTACACCTATCCGAATGACTCGAGTAGCAAACTGGATACGTATAATGGAGCAACCATTTGGAATAGCTCCAAGTGGAGCGTGGAAGCAACATTTACAATATGACATAGAGAATTGCAAAGTACATACGGATCTGAATGTTACAGACCCGTTGACTAGAACCTCTCTCACAAGAAAAACATGATCAAACCCCAGAACTCATTGAGTCTTAATCACATGATGATGTGAACTAGTTTACGAGACACTAGTAAACTCTTTGGATGTTGGTCACATGGCGATGTGACCTATCAGCGATTAATCACATGACGATGTGAACTAGATTATTGACTCTAGTGCAAGTGGGAGACTGTTGGAAATATGCCCTAGAGGCAATAATAAATTAGTTATTATTATATTTCCTTGTTCATGATAATCGTTTATTATCCATGCTATAATTGTATTGACAGGAAACTCAGATACATGTGTGGGTACATAGACAACACCAAGTCCCTAGTTGACCTCTAGATGACTAGCTCGTTAATCAATAGATGGTTACGGTTTCCTAACCATGGACATTGGATGTCATTGATAACGGGTCACATCATTAGTAGAATGATGTGATGGACAAGATCAATCCTAAGCCTAGCACAAAGATCGTAGTTCGTATGCTAAAGCTTTTCTAATGTCAAGTATCATTTCCTTAGACCATGAGATTGTGCAACTCCGGATACCGTAGGAATGCTTTGGGTGTACCAAAGCGTCCTAACGTAATCGGGTGACTATAAAGGTGCACTATGTATCTCCGAAAGTGTCTGTTGGGTTGGCACGAATCGAGACTGGATTTGTCACTCCGTGTAAGCGGAGAGGTATCTCTGGGCCCACTCGGTAGGACATCATCATAATGTGCACAATGTGACCAAGGGGTTGATCACGGGATGATGTGTTACGGAACGAGTAAAGAGACTTGCGGTAGCGAGATTGAACAAGGTATCGGGATACCGACGATCGAATCTCGGGCAAGTACTATACCGCTAGACAAAGGGAATTGTATACGAGATTGATTAAGTCCTTGACATCGTGGTTCATCCGATGAGATCATCGTGGAACATGTAGGAGCCAACATGGGTATCCAGATCCGCTGTTGGTTATTGACCGAGAACGTCTCGGTCATGTCTACATGTCTCCCGAACCCGTGAGGGTCTACACACTTAAGGTTCGATGGCGCTAGTGTTATAAAGGAAGTTTGTATGTGGTTACCGAATGTTGTTGAGTCCCGGATGAGATCCCAGACGTCACGAGGAGTTCCGGAATGGTCCGGAGGTAAAGATTTATATATGGAAAGTTGTTGTTCGGGTTAGGAAAAAGTTCGAGTTTTTCGGTATTATTGTACCGGAAGCTTCTGAAGGTTACGGAGGATTCGGAGGGGTCCGGAGGTCCGGAAATTGTTCCACCACGTCCAATACAGTAGCATGGGCTGTAGGGGGCGCCCTAGGCATATTGGGCCAAGGGCACCAGCCCCCCCAAGGCCCATGCGCATGGGAGGGGGAAACCCTAAGGGGGAGGGCCTCCACTTGACTTGGGAGGCACTCCTCCCCCCCTTGGCCGCACCCCTTCCTTGGAGGAAGGGGCAAGGCTGCGCCTCCCCCCTCTCCCTTGCCCCGAAATATAGTGGAGGGAGGGAGGGCAGCTGCACCACAAGCCTGGCGCCTCCCTCCCTCCGTGACACCTCCTCCTCTCCGCAGTGCTTGGCGAAGCCTGCAGGATACCACGCTCCTCCACCACCACCACGCCACGTTGTGCTGATGCTGGATGGAGTCTTCCTCAACCTCTCCCTCTCTCCTTGCTGGATCAAGGAGTGGGAGGCAGCACCCAGGCTGTACGTGTGTTGAGCAGCGGAGGTGCCGTCCGTTCAACACTAGGATCTCCGGTGATTTGGATCACGGCAGTACGACTCCTTCAACCCCGTTCTCTTGAACGCTTCCTCTTAGCGATCTACAAGGGTATGTAGATGCACTCTCCTTCCCCTCGTTGCTGGTTTCTCCATAGATAGATCTTGGTGACACGTAGGAAAATTTTGAATTTCTGCTACGTTCCCCAACACTATGTCGCCCTTTCTTTCCGCCCATCTTAACCCTACCTTCGCTGCCTCCAGTGCCATGGACGCCAAGGATGCACATCTTGGCGCCCCGATGCTGCCTCCGACCCCAGGCTGCCGACCTCCATCCGCTTCGGCTCCTTCCTGGTGCCGGTCGACTCCTGCGGCTCGTCCTCATCCCACCCATGCCGCTCTGAGGCTGCTCGCGGCGAGCCGGACCTGCTCTGCCCCGAGACCGCTATCGACCTCAACTCGCAGCCGCCGGACCTCTCCAACCCTGTCGACGCCGTCGCCGTCAAGCTCAGGCTCCACCTTGTCAAGGCCATCAGGGACCTTGACGAGGCAGCAGCTTCTGCTGCTCGCCGCCTTTCCCTGCCTCCTCCCCCTCCCACCCGCACCCATCGTTCGCAGCTGCCATGCTTCCACAGGGGGCTTCCCACCTTTGCCCCCATCCCACAATCACCTACCCAGCCACTCATCGTCGTCCCGCCTCATCTTGTCCACGATGACATTGCTCGCTTCGCGTTTGTCCACTTTGGCACCCCGATGCACAGCCCCTTCCCCGACATCCGTCGTGTTCTACGCGACCACGGTGGCAACCCCCGTCTTCCGCATTGCTGCCTCGTACCGCGGCGCTGGCCTAGTTGCCTTTCCCAATGCCTCATCCGCCATGCCGTCATTGCTCGTGGACCCATGCACTTCGACGGGAACTCCATCTCCTTTGAGCCGGCGGAAAACTTCGGCCGATCCACCGCTCTCTTCGAGGATGACATCACAGAGATCGAGGCCATAGGCTTCCCTCTTGAGCTCTGGCACCCTGCTGGAGTTCACTTTGTGCTCAACTTCCTTGGCGACATCTTCTCCATAGACCAGTACTGCATCCACGCTGATGAACGCACCTCCATCCGCACCCACATCGCTCTCTTCAAAGGCACTCGTCTGCCTGATGGTGTGACCGTTCAGCTCCATAACCTGGATATCCTAGTTGTCGAGCTCTTCGAGTATGACAAGGTCACTTGTTTGGGTCCAAGCGATCCCTCCCCGTTCTCGTCCGGCAGCAGCTCCGGCTCGACACACCTTTTTCCCATGGCTCCATGGAGGCCGCCCTTGTGTGTGGCTGCGTCACGCTGCAGGAGGCCATGACCACCACGGCCCGTTGCGGTGTCCCCTGAATACCCTCCCGGGTCCGCCTCCTTCCCCATCCAGAACGCCTTCCTTGCTGCTGATCAGTTCCGTGACCTCGCGCTTTCCTCCTCGGCGAGGATATCCCCTTGCTCGCGTCGGCCTCGCTCCCCGGTGGTCCTCAACTCCATCCTCCACCGCCCACATGCCACCTCTCCACATGTCCCTTCTCACACCCCACTGCATCCACGCTCCCGCCAACCCCCCTCGTGCTTGCCGACCTCGCCTCCGCCTCGCCTCTTGCTACCCCTCCCGCCTCTCGCCCCATTCCTCCATTGCCGCCGCCTTGAGGCTCTCGCCCGCGCAGCATGCTCCTCTGGTGACCCTCCAACCTGCCAGCCCAGGTCTTTGGCTGTGCCACCCGCCCGCTCATGCTTCTCCGATAGCCACTCCAATCTGCCTGCCTCCGGCTCCTGCGGATCCACCCGTCTCGGTGGCCACCCCGCACCCTCTGTACGCCGCCCTCGCCAAGCTGCACCCCACCGCCCGCTGTTGACCCGGTGCCATCACCGACGCCTGGCTGTCCACGCAGGCGGTGGCCAAGAAGAAGCGTGCCAAGGCCAGCGAGTCACGGGCAGCGTGCATGTCCAGGCGTGGTGCTCGGCTAGCCAGCCATGGCTGAACCTGCGCCGGGGTGACCATGGAGGACAAAGGCGTCTCGTGCCAAGGCCAAGCGCCTCATGCTGTCTAGATCGGCCATTGACTTGAGGGCCAGCAGTGCGCGGCTCGCTGGCTCTGAGGATAGCGAGCACAGGTGCGCCTCTCGCGCACGCTGCCCTGGCCAAGGAGTGTGGCTCCTCTGCGGATGAAATAGAGCTTGTTGCCTCTACCACTGGTGCTGCTACCGTGTTTCCATGATTATGCAACCTCTTGTAACGCCTGTCCCATGCCCTACCTATCTTAGTTATCTTTGCCATCTTGTCAACCCCTTAGTCTGCAAGTGTTTAGGATCCAAAGCGTGGGGTTGTAGCTCTCTTTCCGTTGGTGTCTTTTTAGTGCCTAAATGTCTGCAACAACTATGTATCTCTGTTCTGGAATGTAAGAGGGCTGGGTGATGTTGAAAAATGCAAGGATATCCTCATTTGGACTTCTATCAGTCAAGCCGAACGTACTGCTTTTACAAGAAACCAAACTCGAAGCGCCCGCGGTCTCAAAAGTTCGTTCCTTCCTACCCTCCTCCCTCGACTACTTCTCCGTCCTGCCTGCCATTGGTAAGGCTGGCGGACTGCTCTGGGCAGCAAACTCTAACACGATCCAAGTGACCCAGTGCGTTAACTACTCCTTCTGCTCTACGCTTACATGTCTTCTTCCCTCGCTCCCCTCCGCCTTCTACATTACAAACTTCTATGGCCCGACAAGCCGTTCCCATAAGCAAGCCTTCCTCGATGAACTTTTGGCCATTGCCCCCAGCGAGAGCACCCCATGGCTAATCGTAGGCGATTTTAATCTATACGCTTCCCCCACGAGAAGAATAACTCGAATTTCCATCAGCGCGAGGCTGACATGTTTAATGACGCCATCAACGAGCTAGCTCTCCTCGAACTCCCCCTGCCGGACCGCCAATTCACCTGGTCCAACAACAGGGAGGCGCCGGTCCTTGAACGCCTCGACAGAGCCTTCTTCAACCTTGCTTGGAATATCACCTTCCCAAACACTTCCCTCTCCTTGCTAGCACGAATCACTTGGATCACGTCCGCTAATCATCTCCATTTCCACCACGGTACCCTGCTCCCGCCTCTTTCGTTTTGAACGGCTGGGCCTATGCTCCGACATGCAAACGGCTAGTGGCCCAAGTCTGCCAACAAAACGCCTCGGCCCTCCAGCCCCCATCCGCCCGGCTGGCCCGGACTCTTCAAACCTGTCGTTCCCGCCTAAAGCAGTGGGCCAAAACCATTAAACCCGCGCATGTCCAAGAACAACGATGCAAACGGATTATCACCCTAATCGATGTAAAGGAAGAGTCCAGACCACTCACATCTTGAATGCAGCTCGAACTGTACTCAAATCAACTCTGCTAAAGCTACTCGTGATCGTATGCTCGCGCTTGGCGAAGATCAAAAATCAAGCGCTATCTCTGGCGATGAGAACACTAGGTTTTTTCATGTTTCCGCCTCCCAACGCTTTAGACGAAACCAAATCCCAGTTCTCCATCACTTGGGCAACAATTTCTTCTCCCATGACCAAAAAGCGAAACTGCTTAAGGATTACTATCAAGCGCTTCTTGGCACTCAGTCCGCTACATCCTGGAACTTCAGCCTGTCAGACCTCTACCCAACTCAAATCCCCCAACTACGACATCTCGACGCCCCCTTCTCCGATGACGAGATCAAGCTAGCCTTTCTACACATGAATCCTAATGCCAGTCCAGGCCCGGACGGCTTCGGCCCCAGTTTCTATAGATCGTTCTGGCCCCATATCAAACTTCTCCTCATCCCTTTCTTCCATGAATTTGCGAGCTCATCCTACCAGACTGAACGCTTTAACCACTCTGTCATGATCTAGCTCCCAAAGACCGAAGGCACAGACAGCGCGGGTGCCTTCAGGCCAATCGCCCTCCAAAATTGCCCGATCAAAGGCATCGCTAAGCTACTAACTAATAGACTCAAGGCCTACATCCCCCTGCTTTTCCATGGGGACCAAACGGGCTTCATTTCAGGCCGATGCATAGCTGAAAACTTCATCTATGCGGCTGATTCCCTGAACTGCTGCCACAATCGAAAAGCAGCCGCTATGATCATCAAGCTTGACTTTAGAAAAGCCTTTGACTCTATTTCCTGGAATTCCTTGCTTCAAATTCTTAGGCACCGGGGCTTCCCTCCTTGTTTCTGTGGCTGGATCAGCGACCTGCTCTCCTCCGGTAAAACAACGGTCTCGCTGAATGGCACCCCTGGGGACTGGATCCAATGCAGAAAGGGCCTCAGGCAAGGCGACCCGATCTCGCCATACCTCTTCATCATTGTTGCCGACGTCCTCCAGCGCATGATCCGGGCAGCCGCTGATGACGACCCGGATCTTCTCCATCACCCTGTATTCCCGGAACTCCCTCCCTCAGTACTTCAGTATGCGGACGACACGTTAATCATAACCCATGCCTCCGCTGAAGCTGCCGTCAAGCTCAAGCAGATCCTGGACGACTTCGCTAGCGCAACTAGCCTATGCATAAATTTCTCTAAGACCACGTTCGTTCCAATGAACGTTGACACCTCTACCTCCGATCTGATAGCTCAAACCTTGGGATGCATCACGTCCTGCTTCCATAAGCGTATCTAGGCCTCCCGCTGTCGCCGCACAAACTACCCCCTCGGCCTTCCAACCAATTCTGTCCTCCTATAAGAGCATGCTGCTGCCTGGTTGGTGCAAAGCTTCTAGATCAGGCTGGTAGGCTTGTGCTAATCTCCTCCGTTCTCGACTCCCTTGCCACACACTTTATGTCAGTGTTCAAACTTCCAAAGAAGACCTTAAAAATCTTAGACGCAATTCGTAGGGCCTTCTTACGGGCAGCGGAAGAAAGTTGCACCGGCTCAAAATGTCTTATTGCTTGGAAAAGCGTTTGTAAACCTAAAGCTTTTGGTGGTCTAGGCATCAAGGATCTTGCTACTCAGAATGATTGCTTGCTTATGAAATTCGCCTTTAAATACCTTTGCCACAATAACTCCACTTTACCGCTGCCCTGGATTACTTGGCTGGATAGGCAACACCTGTGCAGCCTGCCACGCGTGCCAGCTGCCCCAACCCCGCCTTCCTAACAAAACTCATTCAAGCTCAGCTGCCAACACTGCTGTCTATCACCTTCGTCCTAATAAATAATGGCTAGAAAACCTTTTTCTGGCTGGACCGCTGGCTCCAAACACGCCCTAGCTGACACCTTCCCGAGCCTCTACTCCCACTCCACAAATATTCACATCCTTGTGGTACTTATCATGCGGTATGGGGTACAAGCAAACCTAATGAACAGGCTAACCACGGCTGCTACCATGAACTCGCTGCTCTCTCTTTGTTGTTGCAGGACTTTCAGCTTACCGATGCTCCGGACGAGCGGTTCCTGACCCATGGCAAGGGATACTCCACCAGGAAGGCGTACCAGCTCCTACTTCAGGAGGATATTGAGGGGCGACCACGAGGCGCTGATCTGGCGGTCTAGAGCCCCTCACAAGCTGAAAATATTTGCTTGGTTGCTTTTTCGTGGACGGCTAAACACCAAGTGCAACCTGTTTCACAAGACAATCGTCCCTGATGCCTCCTGCCCGCGCTGTGGCGGCCCATCTGAAGACACTGCCCACCTGTTCCTCCTCTGCCCTCACGCAGTTCGGATATGGGAACGGTTGGGTCTTTCCCGTCGTCAAGATTCCAGGACCTGTGGCTACTACGGTACCCGCTAACTTAAATGGTCGCGTTTGGCCCGAGGTGCTACTCATGATACTCTCAAGATATGGGATTCTAGAAACGCGGCCGCCTTCCGTAGCGAAACACACTCTGCCATCCTCACTGTGAGGAACATTTGTAATGATCTTGAAGTTTGTAATAACCGCTTCAGAGACCCGGTTGACAAGGCAGCTGCAAGCTCTTGGCTGTTGTCCCTTACCTCACGGCTAGCCGTGACCTTGTAATTCCCCACGGCCCTTTCTGGCCTTTGAGTAATATACATACAGGTGGGGATCCTCTCCCCCCCCGGTGATTCCTCAAAAAAAAAAAACCTGATACTTTATGCGCAAGAGTCCTTTGTGCAAAATATTACCCTGATGGCAATTTAGATATATTAAAACCGAGCACCCTCCCAGCCCTCTCAGGCCATTAGCATTTTTAGCCGTTAGATCATTGGTGCAATATCCTGAAGGCCGGAAACAAGAGAGGCTCCTCATTTACATGGCAATCTATTGTCTCGGGTATACAAACATTCATGAGAGGTCATATTTGGCGTGTTGGTACAGGTTCAAACATCAATATTTGGACTGATTGCTGGGTGCCGAACAGGCCAAACAGGAAGATCCTGACCCCGAAAGGTACTTGCCTACTTTCTAGAGTGGAAGAATTAATCGACCCATACTCTGGGGAGTGGGACGAAGCTCTTATCAGAAGCATCTTCTCTCCGGTAGATGTTGACAGGATCTTGCGGACTCCTTTGAATGTCCAGATGATGGAGGACTTTGTGGCATGGAACTTCACGAAATCATATACATTTACAGTTCGGTCAGCATATTATGTTGAGTGGCACCACCAATACGACGCACAAATCAGAAGGTCCGATGGGCAGGGCAGCTCAATGATTAATCCAGTCTGGGAAACTCTTTGGAAATTAAGAGTGCCATCAAAGATTAAGATTTTTGCTTGGAAGGCATTGCATGGCACAGTCGCGGCTCGCTCTGTCCTAGCGAACAGACACATAAAGGTGTCCCCTAACTGTCCGCTATGCCCGGACGGGGCAGAGGATATTTGACACTTGATTTTCACTTGCCAACGTGCTAAGGAAGTATGGCGAGCAATGGGTCTGACAGAGATCATAGATGAAGCATTGACAGTAGATCGGTCGGGCAGTGTTGTGCTGGAGGAAATCATCCGCAATAAAGTGAGAGTAAGACCGACCTTATCAAACCTCGGTGTTGCAGAATCGGTAGTGGTGGGAGCATGGTACATTTGGTGGCAGAGGAGAGAATTTGTGAAAGGAAATTCTGTTGCACCACCGGCAAGAACTGCGTTTGCGATCAATGCTATTATCTCAAACTTCACAGCAGCAGAGGGTACTGTGCAGCCACAGAAAATATCATGGGAAAAACCACCAGCTGGTAGCTACAAGATGAATGTGAATGCATCCTATTTCCAAGATGGATCGGGTGCAGCAGCCGCAGTTCTTCGCAACCACATGGGAGAGCCAGTCGCTGGTGGTTCTTGGCTACTGACCAATGTCCAGGATGCCAACACAGCAGAGGCTATAGCGATGCAGAAGGGCTTGATGATGATTGAAAATATAGGGTGTGATGGAGTTCTCATAGAGTCTGATTCACTAGAACTGATTCATGCATGCAATGGTGTCACTGAAGTTTGGAGTCCAGCGACGGCAGTTCTTGCAGACTGTTTCCAACGGGCAACAAGATTAGGTGCAGTGCGATTCCAATACTGCCCTAGAAATGCTAATAGGGTCGCACATAATTTGGCGAGGCATGTTTATGATTCAAAGCTCGTAATTAATTGGGACGGTGAGCCACCTAGTATTATTCTCCCGGACATCATCTTTGATGTAACAGTGATCTGAAGTTAATAAAGTATGCCCTAGGGCATTTCCCCTCAAAAAAAAAACATCACGGGACATTTCTAAGTCACCTTTCTTTGACAACGTAAATCTTATGCTTTATCAGTCTAGTTGTTTAATTAGTTTTTTACTTGCCGATATAATGTAGTAGATATAAACTTTTTCGCAACCACACATCTATTTGCAACCAAAATAAATATGGACAAAATCGTTAATATAAATTGGTATTACTATGAGAATGTTCAAAAATCAAACATAATGCACTAAGAGAAACTGAAGTCCTTCCAATAATAACCACGCATATGTCAGTAGCCTCCCTCAGTATAGCTTGTACACTCACATCAATAAGGTATTTTGAATTAACACAAACAATTAGTAGAGGAAAATAATAATCTGAATTTCCAGCACCTTCTATAATACACTAGTGTAGAACCGGGCTATAGCACCAATTCGTAAGGACCTTTAGTGTCGGTTTAGTACGGTTCAACACAAACCGCTACTAAAGGGCCACCACGTGTACGGGCCAGCGCCGGGGTGGGAGATCTATAGTACGGTTGGTAACACCAACCGGCACTAAAAGGTTCTGAGGTTTTGGGTTTATGATTTATTTTTCCTTTAATTTTTGTTTTCCATTTAATTAATTCTTTTTCATATGCTGGTTTTTTATGATACTACATATTGTGCACGTTGTGGATATATAAAAATAGAATTTGTCTAGTCTCGCACCACCATTCACACATACACATGTATATATACAATTTGATATATATACAATTTCTCCTACATGGAGGCATTACTGCGCTAGCGGGTAATGGTATTCTCCTTTGGGATCTATGATCTGGTCAAGCAAAAATCCTGCTATTTCCTCTTGCATTGCTCGTACGCGATCCATTGGTAGGAGTTGATCCCCCACCCTATCAAACTTTTAAGAAGGAGATCAATATGCATGTATTAGTTGTATAATTAGATATCGATAATTATGTAAAAATTGTAAATAATGTTCTGGTAAACGTACCCATTGCCTCCATCCCACCCCCCCCCCCCCCGCTCTACTTGCTAGTTGTCCAGCTAATAGCTAAGCTTCTCTGCTTGTGCTTGGCTGCTCTGTTACGCTGCTCAGTGCCATCTTTTACAGCAGATTAGTGCAAGGTTAGACACAAGATCTGTACTCTGCAGATTATAATAATGAATGATGGGCTTGTATAATAATGGCTAGTTGGCTACTGATGCATGATGTGTTGTGCTCATTCGTTAGTTTACTGGCATCGATGCTTGCTGATTAGTTTAATGCCATTGATGCTTGCTGATTAGTTTACTGCCATTGTTGCTTGTTGTCAAGTTTAATGGCATTGATGCTTCTTGCAGAATGCTGATTAGTTTAACTATTCATTGACCCGTGCTGCTGCACGGGCTAGTAAATTATGAAAGCAAAGCATTAATTATTGTAGGCCTTATATACGTCAATGAATCATTTTTGCTATTAGAATGTCATAAAACATATTTTTGTTTAGAAAGATACTAATGTGTCACCATGTATAGTTGTCTCAGGATTGTCATAAGATGAACCTTCAGTTAGGTCTATATAAGAGGGTTGATTACTATTGACATTCGTGTGATATGCACCATAGAAATACATTTTAAACAAATATCTCAAGCTATTTCTAAAAATTAAATGATAGATCGCATAAGAATTATTGTATCCATTCTTATCCTTTTCTATGAGAAATTCTACAAATATAAGGCAATCATAATGCATTCACATGGGTTCGAGTTTAATAATTTTCACGAATATGAACATGGAACAATTTATCTATAACTGCAACGTGACCAGACATTACTTAATCACTATCATGAAATTGGATTATTAAGCAGAGATAAGCTGCTCTTATATTAATGGATGAGCCTTTTTGCACTTTTTTGTCCTGAATGTGCCACAACACATATCCAATCCTCATTTGTTAGTGTATATGATGGACAATCGACATAGAATTATGGACCTTCGCAGGGACCAAATCAGTTGACTGAATGTCGAAGATGTACGTACTATTGCCTGCATGATACTTGTGTGACTCTTTATCATTCTTTACCTCAGATCAAACATCCCAGAAATTTATAGCTATATGTACGAATATCAGTTCAAGGAGTTCTATAAGATATTATATTATATTGTGATTTAGTGCACCATATGGACCTTAAACATTTTGTTTACTACTGTAGTTAGATGGATTGGCACATTGTTTCTCTTTTTCTTATCATGTCTTATTAAAACTCTTGTCTGGATGAATATTTTTGTATAGATATTAACATCACTGGACATTTCTAAGTCACCTTTGGTCGACAACGTAAATCTTATGCTTTGTCAGTCTAGTTGTTTAATTAGTTTTTTACTCGTTGATATAATGTAGTAGATATAAACTTTTTCGAAACCACACATCTATTTGCAACCAAAATGAATATAGACATAATCGTTAATATCAATTGGTATTACTATGAGAATGTTCAAAAATCAAACATAATGCACTAAGAGAAACTGAAGTCCTTCGAATAATAACCCGACATTTGTCAGTAGCCTCCCTCAGTATAGCTTGTACACTCACATCAATAAGGTATTTTGAATTAACACAAACAATTAGTAGAGGACAACAATAATCTGAATTTCCAGCACCTTCTATAATACACTAGTGCAGAATCGGGATATAGCTCCGGTTCATAAGGACCTTTAGTGCCGGTTCAGCACTAAAGGATGGGGACTAAAGGTCCCCCCCCCTTTATTACCGGTTAACCACGAACTGCTACTAAAGGGCCACCACCTGGCATGGGCGATGCAGGGTGGAGACCTATACTACCGGTTGGTAACACCAACCGGTACTAAAAGGTTTAGGGGGTTCCGAGTTTATGATTTATTTTTCCTTTAATTTTTTGTTTTTCATTTAATTCTTTTTCATTTGCTGTTATTTTACGATACTACATATTATACACGTTATGCATATATATAAATAGAATTTCTCGTAGAACCGATTATATATATCATCGAATGTCGCGCACCACCATTCACACATACACATTCATATATACAATTTGGTATATACACAATTTCTCCTACATGGAGGCATTACTGTGGTAGCGGGTAATGGTATTCTCCTTTGGGATCTATGACCCGGTCGAGCAAAAATCCCGCTATTTTCTCTTGAATTGCTCAAATGCGTGATTTGTTGGCAGGAGCTGATCCCGCACCCTATAGAACTTTTAAGAAGGGGATCAATATGTATGTATTAGTCGTGTGATTAGATATCAATAATGATGTAAAAATAGTGAACAATGTTCCGGCAAATGTACCCATTGCTGTCTAGCAGATGGCTACTTTCGATCGTCATCATGCGAATGATCTGCATAAGCGTAGTATGCACATAAATCATTCCCGATGCGGCTTCATGGCCTTTACGAGAATATAATTCAATCAAATAATAATTAATCAAGCATGATCATTTGTGTTATTGAAACTAGAATTAAAGAGAGATGGTAGCTACCTAGTACTACTTAATTAATTACACTGGGTCGATACCAATACAACTTTTGTTTCAATTGGTCTGGAACCGCTTTGATGAACTTTGCCAAAGCACTGCCCGCCGGCAAAGAAAATGAATAAATGAGTTATTAATTAGTTGATATCAGGAAATAAAGAACTAAAGAGGCCGACCTATAGTTCAATAATGATTGAAATTACCTATTGACTATCCCCTTCACGATTCTGTACTCCTCAACTGGTTTAAGTAGTGAGTCCAGTACTTCAACTTTTCCTTCTTCAACTTGAATGTCTAACAGGATCCAGTGGAAATTGCATGCGCACACGTTTGCATGTATAAATTAAGCGGGCATGTGAATAACACTCACCAACTACCCAAAACCCTATACACTTATTAACATCTAGCTATAGTAAGCGAAAACATAATTTGTAGTACAAGACAGTGTGACTCACTTGAAGTTGTAAAGAAGTAGTATATTTTGATTGGTTTTGGCGCTTCAAGAACTCTAGCATGCTTTTCTCTGTGTCTACTCGATCCCATTCACGCATTCATGTCTCTTGATTAATGGTATTTGGGTCAATGACCCCAATGCCATAGCGTCCAGCTTTTTTCATTTCATAGATCTTCATCCTGCATAATACCACAGAAAAGAATATAGTGAGGATAATTATAGGTAATGATCAACCAGCACTACAGCTAGCTGGAGACTTAAATTACAGAAAGAAATGACTTACAGACAATAGCAACTGATGATAGTTTTGTCGAGTGTGTCTTGATTGAATAACTGAAACAGTTCTGTAAACTCAACATACAGAGCATTCTCATTGAAGTAATGCTCTGCCTTGACTTTCACCATGAGGGACTCTCGATTGGTAGTCTTGGAAATTTTCATGTACCATTCATGCAATTCATACATTTTCATTGGGAGCTTCTTGACCTCCCCAGGCTTGACCAGAGGTTCGCCGTAGGGATATTTCTGTTTACATCCTCCTCTCTAATCTTATCCATGGGCTCGATTTCTAGGAGTTGATAAGCAGTGGCCTTGACCTCGGCAGCCATCCTTCTATGATCGTCGATACCAGCTGATCGGCCGCGGTACTCACATGTGTTGGTACAATGAGTGGGGAATCGATTGCATCGCCTGTTCTCCCGGTGAGAACAGTTTCACCTTTTTTGGCAGCTGCACCTTGGCTCGAGCTCGAGCTCGACTCCTTTTTTTGCAAGATGTGCCTTCCTGAGTTGAAGCTCATAGTCTGAGTCAACAGGCTTGGGAGGTGGTCATTTAGCCATACGAATAAACTGCTCAATGATATGATTAGGCACTTTCTCCTTTGGCGGCGGTGGCGGTTTTGGTGCAAAATGGGCGTCCAATTGGGCCCTGCATTACCGCTTTCCTCATCCGTCAAGTCGTAAGGCCTCTTGGAAGGCAGCGACGCTTGGACCAAATAGGTATCATCGTATCTTGCGTCCTGTACTTGTATTGCTAGGCGCCATAGCTATGGCGGCTCTCTTCCGCTGTTGCCTAGGTGGCGAGACGATCGACGCGGTGCAGGAGCACTGAGCTGACAGCGGTGCGGACTTGGAGGAGGAGGAGTGGCCTGACAGCGTTGCGGACTTGGAGGGCGAGGACTGGCACAGCGTTGGCGGACATGGAGGAGCAGGAGTGTCTTGTGTGGTGGCGGACTTGGAGGAGCCGGCTGACACGGTGTTTGTGGCCTTGGAAAGATGATGCAATACTTTCTCCATAGAATGGTAAAATGTATGGAATCTCCGAGTGTGTGCTCGTCGTCACCTCCAGGAATGTCAAGCTGTAGCCCCGAATATTGTGCCACCACTTCATCAACCACAACACGAGCATAGCCAACTGGAATCGGGTTACAATGGAAGGTTGCGTCGGGTGGATTTCTATAAGCAACAACGTCCGCCACCTTCATGGATATGTTCTTCATTTTGAAGTGTAGCTCACACTTAGTGTTATCCATGATGTCATCCACAGGTTATCTATCCAGCAGTAGTGACTCATTGCCCGGGGCTGAACCCACGCTGCTTCTCGGCATGGATCAGTCGGTGGTATCCAATGCTGGATCCGCTAGTTGTTACCACTGCTGAGACCCCCTTTCCTGGCTAAGTGAGTCGATCTGCTGCTGCTGCCGCTCTAATTGGAGTGCCAACTCCGCGTGCGCTGATTCTAGGCCTTTTAGGCGTTCTACTTACTACTTCCTCTGCTCCTCCTCCAGCTTCCTCTTCGTCTCCTCCTCCACGCACGGCTTCTGTAGTCGGCGTTCCAGTCCGCAAACCCCTCATACCACGGAACAACGCCTCTGCCTCGTGTTCTTCCCGGGTGTTCAGGAGTTTCCAGGACTCGTTTAAGCTCGTCGTTCTCTCTGTTGGGCATGAACACCCTGTTTTAGCCTCTTCTATTGCAACAAGTAGTTTGTCGTCGGCTCCTTTAAAACTTGCCTTCAAAACCTGGCCTTTCTTTGGGTCTAACGCCCCCATGCGCATAGAACCAAGTCCTGCACTGGGGGCCTGCTCAATGTAACTAGAATGACCTCTGCATCCATCATCTCTTGCTCAGCCTTATCCCACTTAGGTCGGGCCACCACGTAGCCACCTGGCCCCAGCCTATGGTAATGCTCCTTTTTCGTGGCATTGAGCTTGTTTATTCTCGATCGTTCCTTAGCTAATTCCAATTCCTTGAATTTCACGAAAGCGGGCCAGTGATCTCTTTGCTTCTCTGATGTTCCCATGAATTCTGGAGTCTTCTTTCCTCCGTGCTTGGCCCATATATTTTTCTTGTGGTTGCTGAATGCAATCGCCATCTTCCTAAGAGCGGTGTCCTTGACTTTCTGCACATCTGCATCTGTGAAATGATCTGGTAGGGTGAAATGTGACATGAGAGATTCCCAAAGCAGATCTTTTGCTCTTTGGTCAACATATGGAAGATCTAGACGTTCCTTTGCTGGCTTTTTCCATTCTTGAATGGAGATCGGGATTTGGTCTTTCACAAGAACTCCGTACTAACGAACGAACTTGTCCGCATTCTCCTTAGGCTCACTTGGTTCGCCATTAGGTTTGATGGCATCGATGTTGTACTTTAAGCCATCCTACAACTTTTTGGTCGGGCCTTGCTTTACGCTGCCCTACAGACGATTTGCTTTCGATCTGGAGGGCTGAAAGAAGAATGATCGATTTGTTAATATATATATATATATATATATATATATATATATATACAAAATCATTTAAAACATGTGATGATCACCAGATGGTTCCTTCTATAAAAATACCTGCGGTATTTGCTATTTAAAGATCATCATAGTTCTAGACTTCATCAATTGATCGTCTTGATCGAATATCATATCACTCTCCCGGTATTGTTCAGATATTGGGAGCCGTCATCTTGTTAATTCTGATCATCTTGCCTGAGAGGGGCGTATGATCTTGAACAGGGCCTCTTCTCCTTCTCTGCCGATATTGTCCGCCATAGCTTTTATTTAACTAATCTAGAAGAAATATAAAACAATTTAGTACGCATCTCAAATAATAGTAGATAATTGATATACATCTCGAATAATAGTAGATAATATATATGCATCTCAAAAGATAAAACTAAGTCATAGTAGATAATATGCATCATCGAATATAATCTCGTATACATCGTCTCGAATATTATCAACTACATCACTAGCTAGCTAAGATAGATCGAATACTATCGAATGATCTAGTTCACTCGCGGTTCCTGAGGCGTGGGCGGTGGACACCCAAAGAGAAGGAACCATCACAGGATCATAGCTCGGGTGAGATCCCCGAAGAACGTGCCAGGTATTGGAGAACCTGACGTCTATAGCAGGCATGTAGCGACGGACGTGCTCGTCAACCTCCCTAACATGGCGGCGAACCACCTTGGTGGGCGGCTCCCTCCACACCGAAAGTGTCCAACATGAACGCCACCAAAGGAGCTCCAGGTCGGCGGCAGGATCTGGGGCGGGTTTCTCACCAAGTGGGCGCCCTGAAGGTAGCACCTCCAGTGCCAACCCGATGGAGCCCAGTCCCGAGCGTGGCCCCTCTGAAGCAGGGCGTTGTCACGAGCAGGTCGACTGACGAGGATGCGGGCGGGCATCATTGACGTCGAAAACAAATTCTATAAAATTTAACATTTTTAAAGGCTTGATTGTGATTTACGTAATTCTAGATCATATCCAATATATGAATCATTCTACATATATCCATCATCCAATCTACTTTTGTCCATCTAATTATAACTTATCCATAATCATTCTACATATATAAATCATTCTAACATATATAACATTCATCTACACAAATATACATATAAATTTGCAAAAATACATCATCTACATATATATTATTAATACATGGTCAACTTTTTTCTATGCAACTTTTTCCTATAAGTATAAAAAACTAGTGAAAAAATAGTAAAAACTAAAATACATATATATTCATACTTTGTATAAAAATCATGCATACATTGTAAATTCCACCGTTCATCTACAATATATATATATATATATATATATATATATATATATATATATATATATATATATATACACACACACACATACATTGTATAAAAAACTATTGAAAACAAATTAAACATCTAAAACATCTAAATAGAACATGGATTTAAAGCATTCATGCATATATACATTGTTTAAAAAAACTAGTGAAAAAATGCTTGCGTGAAGGGGGGGCGCGAGCTCACAGCGGGCGGCAGGTGAGGTCGAGGCCGGCGGGCGCGGGCGGCGTGGGCGACAGCGTCGAAGCGACAACTTCTGGGCAGGCAGCGCGGCGAGGCTCGGGGAGACGGCAGCCTTGGCGTCGAGGCTCAGCGGCAGCGATGGGGAGACGGGCAGGCGGCAACGATGAGGGCAGCGATGGCGACAGCGCGATGGCGTTCGATGTGGCGGCGTTGGGGGTGGCGACAGCGTCGGTCAGGAGACGGAAGATGAAGAAACTGAATTTGTTTTAGCGTAAGTATATATAGGAGGGCCTATAGTACGGTTGGATCCACCAACCGGTACTATAGGTCAAAATTTGGCCAGACGAAGAGGCGAAGCGACCCCTATAGTACCTGGTCGTGGCTCCAACGGTACTATAGTCCCCCTATAGTACCGGTTGGAGGCACCAACGGTACTATAAAAATACTGGGGCAGCTGCGGTGCACGCAAGTTTAGTCCCACCTCTCTTGCGAAGGGCGCTCGCACCAACTTATATGCCCCGCCGCTGCTATCGCCTTCTCCGGCCTTTTCCGACCACTTGAGTGGGACGGACGCTGCAACGCCGGACTAGAGGAAATAAAGTCCCTTCTAGCGAGCAACCCAATCCTGGCCGCACCGAACATCGGCGAACCCATGTTATTATACATATCGGCTACACACCAGGTGATGAATGTCGTGCTCGTTGTCGGCGAGAGCAGGAGCGGACACAAATTCCTGCTCCAGAAGCCGGTATACTATATCAACCGTCCTCACGCCATGCAGATCCCGATACCCTCATTACCAAAAAATAGCATACGCGGTCTTCATGGCATCCCGGAAGCTACGTCGCTACTTTCAAGAGTGCTCGATTACGGTGGCCTCCGAGGTACCACTTAACGACATAATAAACAACCGCGTTGCTACGGGCTGGATTGCTAAGTGGGCCATTGAGATCCTCGCATTCGATATATCATACAAACCGCGCCGAGCCATTAAATCCCAAGTACTAGCTGACTTCGTCGCTGAATGGATAGAGGCCGAACTCCCTAAAAAGTCGACACATATTCCAACTGGGTTATGTACTTGATGGCTCCAAAATGCTGGCGGGCTTGGGAGCGGGCATTGTCTTAACGTCCCCCACTAGAGACATAGTCCAGTATGTACTCCAGACATTATACACAGACTCCAACAATGCAGCCGAATACGGGGCCTTATTGCATGGTCTTCTGATGGATGTCTCCATGGGCATACAACGTCACGGAGGTGCTTGTGATTCGAACCTCACAATATCCCAAATAAATGGAGATTTCGATGCCAAAGATCCAAAGATGGCGGCTTATCGTAACGCCGTTCTTAAAATGTCGGCTCAATTCGAGGGGCACGAGTTTCATCATGTAGCTCGAGAAAGTAATCAAGCGGCGGATGTCCTTGCTCGCATCGGCGCCAAGCGCGACCCCGTTCCACCTAGCATTTTCCTAGAAAGGCTCTTCAAGCCATCCGTGGTGGCGCAAGGGGAGAGCGGCAACACCAGTCCGGATCGGACCATAACCCCAAATGCCAAACACGCCGATATCATCGGGGGCTCAACCACCGAAATAATACCATTGGCCCATCTTATAATGGCAGTAATTGCCCCGTGGAACGAACCATTTGTCACAGCCCTAGAGCTTGCTTGTAACTAGTAGCATTGCATCCATGCATCATGTTTAATTTTCATGAAATTTGAAATGGGGATGATCAAGCCCTAGCACTAAAGCAATTCAAATAGGTTCAAATTCAAAAATATTTTCAAAAACCAAATTGGTTTGCAAAAATATTCATGATTAATGGAAAAGGGTGAAAACCATATCCAGAGATGATGGATATTTTTCCAAGACATTTTGGATATTTGAATAAACCATATTGTATTTGAATTGGGGCATTTAAAAAAAACTATTAATATTTTTAAATGCTCCAACAATTCTGAAAAATAGTTAAGGGCTTCTGTAATAATTCAGTTAATGCCCACAATTATTTTCAGGATTTATTTAAATGGTTTAGTATTTTACTAAACTAAAACAAAACAGATATAGAATAATAGAAAACAGGATTTAAACAGAAATAAGAGAGAGAGAGAAACTTACATTGCAGCCCACCTACCTGGCGTCCGAACCGGCCCAGCTTTCCCCCCCTCGCTGGCCCAGTTGGCCCAGCCCACCAACCGCCTCGCCCGCTCGCCTACCTCTGCCGTGGCGGAGGAGGGACACTGGCGACAGCCTTGCCGGCTCGCCACGCCTCCTCCCTGCCCTCCTGCTTGCCACCGAGGCGCCTCCGACGCGTCTGGAGACGCCCCGCAGCCCCCTCTGCCTCTCCCCTCACTCTCTGTTCTCTCCCTCGCTCTCTAGCTTCTTCCCCGAGTGCGACCGAACGAGCTCGTCGCCGCCATTCGCCATAGCCGTAGCCGCAGCCACCCCCTTGCCCCTCTGCCGTCCCCAAGAGCTCCGCCCCGACCCCTTCTCCGTCTCCGCCGATCTACGCGACCCCGGGAGGCCAGCAACGTCGCCATCGCCGTCGTCTTCCACCTCGGGCTCCGGCCACCATCGTCGTCGATTCGCTGCACTCCGGCCGCCCCCGAGCCCACTGACCCTCCAAACGGACTCACGGTGAGCCCCCGAGTCGTTCCCCCCTTCTCCCCTGGTCTCTCCCGACCCCTAGGCCATAGCCCCGCCGTGGCCGAGTTGTGCTCGCTGCCGGCCATGTCACCGTCATCCCTACGGTCGCTCAAGCTTGCGTCCGAGTGCGTCCTCGTGCTCCTCACGCTCCCAGGAGCCGAACACGACCAACGCCGGCCCCTGCCGTCCACCGAAGCTCCTTCTCCTCTCCCCGCCGAACTCCGGCCACCGCTCCGCCCGTCACCGCCGCCGCTACACTGCACCCCGGCACCTCCCACTGCTTTCTCTAGATGCGCCTCTCCGCCAGCTCACCGTAGCCGCAAACCACGTGCGAAACGGTCCTCGATAGCGCCGTTCCAAGCAACTCCGGCGATCCTCCGCCGTCGGGTTGGTCGCCGGCGTCCAGCTCCGGTGGTCGGGTCGTGGCACCATCATTAGCGCCTAATTAACACCCCCTTGAGCCACTGCCATGTGGGCCCCGAGCCTGATTAGGTTAGTTTTATTTTCTCTGTTAGATTAGTGCTAACCGTGGACCCCACGTGTCAGACTTTAACTTAGTCAAGTCAACGTTGACTGGTCCCACCTATCAGCCACACAAACCAGCCTGAGACACTGACATATGGGACCCGCAGGTCAGGTTTGACCCTGGCCGCCTGTTGACTCGCTGACATCACACTGACGTCAGGCTGACGCAGTAATATTCTTTTTCTGGATTTAAATTAATTCAGGAAATTCCAGGAAATGTCCTAAACTTCTAAAAATCATAGAAAATAATCTATAACTCCAATGGAAATAAGTTATATATGAAAAATGATCAGAAAAATATGAAGAATCTGTTTATGGCATTTTCATGCATGTTTGAACAAGTTAACCTCACTGAATAGGATGAATCATGATTAGGGTAATTTATGAACTAGCATTTGGAGTTGGAATTTGTTCTTGCTTGAGTTCCACTCCAATTAACCTGGCTAGATATTGCATTAGGTGAATTCAGTTCCTTAACATGATCATGCATCATATATGTGCATTACATTGATTGTGTTCTTTCTCAGTTGCCGGTGTTTGTCCCCTCTCGGTGAGCGGCGTATCGACGATGAAATCGATGACACCGATGAAGAACTATATTATCTTCGAAGTGCCGAACAAGCAAAACCCCTTGTTCATTCCGATACAATCCCACTCTCTACGCTCCTGCTCTATTTTACTGCATTAGGACAACAACGACTCATGTGTTACTTGCTGCGGTAGCTGAACCCCTTGATCCTTTGCATGACCTGTCATTCCACAGTAATTAGATGAAACCCACTAGCATGAGTAGGAATTGTTTGATCCATGTTGTGCCTACTCATTTATGCTTGTTTGTCATGCCTGCTACTGCTTAGAGTTGAGTCGGGTCTGATTCATGTCCTACTGTGTGTGTGAGCTAAGTGTGTGAACACAATTTGGTAAAGGTAGCGGTGAGAGGCCATGTAGGAGTACATGGTGGGTTGTCTCATTGCAGCCGTCCTCAGGAACTGAGTTCTGTGTTTGTGATCCATGAAACAGTTACTACCAAGCATTGGGCCCGAAACCAATGGACCCTCTCGGCTTCTTAACCACCCTTGTTCTTAGTCCGGGAGTTGCAAGTAGTTTACGGTGTTTGTAGCATGCTTTGGGGGCCTGCATAACTGACCTTAGGGGTGGGTTGTGTTGCGGTAGGCACCGTGTTGATGTACCGAGTGCCCGTTTGGTATCTCGGGAACCCTGCACACATCGTTCGGGGCTGTATGGGAAACCTCGGCCGGACTCCCTGCGGATGGAACCCGAATAGGCGATAAACCTGGACTAGGGACTTGAGTGTTTAGGTAGGCCGTGGACGACACCCACGTTGGGCTTCCGCTTGAAGGTTGCCGAGTACATGTCGTGTAAACGGCGGTAAGTGGTGAGAGCGTGTGTGAAGAGGTACACCCTGCAGGGTCTAATATGATCTATTGAATAGCCGTGTCCATGAGAAGGACTTCTGGGTTGCCTATATCAGTTCATAGACAAGTGAAAGTGGATACTCTAAAATGCGCAAGATAAGCGTGAGTGCTATGGATGGCGTTCTCGTGAGGGAGGCGGGGCGGGTCCATAGTGGTGTATTGATATGGTGAATATGTGGACTCGTGTGCGCCACCTCAAAGAGTTACTTGCGATTAAATAGTTCGGGATAGCCACCGAGTCAAAGCTGGCTTGCTGCCTCAAACTCCACCACCCCCTTTTTGATAATGTTGCATATGTAGTTAGATCTGATGTAAGTCTTCTTTGAGTACAATTGTACTCACGTTTGCTTATTTTATGTTTTGCGAGAGGCGTCGGTCTCGCTAGTAGTTCTGCTTGGACTTGACGTTTAGCTTGTTACCTCAGCTACGATCTTGTGCCCTCGGCGAGATCTGGTAGATAGTCGGGCTTCTCGGCCTTTTTCATTTATAGTTGTCTGTACTCAGACATGTTTAGCTTCCGCTTGTGCTTACTTGTATGCTCTGAGTGTTGGGTCATGAGACCCATGTTTGTAATATCTCGCTCTTCGGAGCCTAATGAATAAATATCTGAGTCGTAGAGTTATGTTGTGATGCCACGTGGTATTTACACATATTGAGCATATTGTGTGTATGTTTGAAATGCACTCCTCCCCCCCGTGGCCGCACCCCTTCCTTGGAGGAAGGGGCAAGGCTCTTGCCTCCCCTCTCCCATGCCCCTATATATAGTGGAGGGGATGGACGGCCTACACACAAGAGCCACAGGCGCCTCCCTCCCTCCCGTGACACCTCCTCCTCTCCCGAAGGTGCTTGGCGGCCCTGCAGGATTACCACGCTCCTCCACCACCACCACGCCTGCCGTTGTCGATGCTGGATGGAGTCTTCCTCAACCTCTCCCTCTCTCCTTGCTGGATCAAGAAGTGGGAGACGGCACCGGGCTGTCACGTGTGTTGAACGCGGAGGTGCCGTCCGTTCGGCACTAGGATCTCCGGTGATTTGGATCACGGCAGTACGACTCCTTCAACCCCGTTCTCTTGAGCGCTTCCTCTTAGCGATCTACAAGGGTATGTAGATGCACTCTCCTTCCCCTCGTTGCTGGTTTCTCCATAGATAGATCTTGGTGACACGTGGGAAAATTTTGAATTTCTGCCTCGTTCCCCAACACTATGTCGCCCTTTCTTTCCGCCCATCTTAACCCTACCTTCGCTGCCTCCAGCGCCATGGACGCCAAGGATGCACATGCTGACGCCCCCGATGCTGCCTCCGACCCCAGGCTGCCGACCTCCATCCGCTTCGGCTCCTTCCTGGTGCCGGTCGACTCCTGCGGCTCGTCCTCATCCCACCCATGCCGCTCTGAGGCTGCTCGCGGCCGGACCTGCTCTGCCCGAGACCGCTTCTCGACCTCAACTCGCGATCGCGGACCTCTCCAACCACCTGTCGGCCGCCCGTTGGTCAAGCTCAGGCTCCACCTTGTCAAGGCCATCAGGGACCTTGACGAGGCAGCAGCTTCTGCTGCTCGCCGCCTTTCCCTGCCTCCTCCCCCTCCCACCCGCACCCATCGTTCGCAGCTGCCATGCTTCCACAGGGGGCTTCCCACCTTTGCCCCCATCCCACAATCACCTACCCAGCCACTCATCGTCGTCCCGCCTCATCTTGTCCACGATGACATTGCTCGCTTCGCGTTTGTCCACTTTGGCACCCCGATGCACAGCCCCTTCCCCGACATCCGTCGTGTTCTACGCGACCACGGTGGCAACCCCCGTCTTCCGCATTGCTGCCTCGTACCGCGGCGCTGGCCTAGTTGCCTTTCCCAATGCCTCTGTCCGCCATGCCGTCATTGCTCGTGGACCCATGCACTTCGACGGGAACTCCATCTCCTTTGAGCCGGCGGAAAACTTCGGCCGATCCACCGCTCTCTTCGAGGATGACATCACAGAGATCGAGGCCATAGGCTTCCCTCTTGAGCTCTGGCACCCTGCTGGAGTTCACTTTGTGCTCAACTTCCTTGGCGACATCTTCTCCATAGACCAGTACTGCATCCACGCTGATGAACGCACCTCCATCCGCACCCACATCGCTCTCTTCAAAGGCACTCGTCTGCCTGATGGTGTGACCGTTCAGCTCCATAACCTGGATATCCTAGTTGTCGAGCTCTTCGAGTATGACAAGGTCACTTGTTTGGGTCAGCGATCCCTCCCGTTCTCGTCCGGCGACAGCTCGGCTCTGACACACCTTTTTCCCATGGCTCCATGGAGGCCGCCCTTGTGTGTGGCCTGCGTCACGCGCAGGAGGCCATGACCACCCACGGCCCCGTTGCGGTGTCCCCTGAATACCCTCCGGGTCCGCCTCCTTCCCCATCCAGGAACGCCTTCCTTGCTGCTGATCAGTTCCGTGACCTCGCGCTTTCCTCCTCTGACGAGGATATCCCCCTTGCTCGCGTCGGCCTCGCTCCCCCGGTGGTCCTCAACTCCATCCTCCACCGCCCACATGCCACCTCTCCACATGTCCCTTCTCACACCCCACCTGCATCCACGCTCCCCGCCAACCCCCTGCTCGTGCTTGCCGACCTCGCCTCCGCCTCGCCTCTTGCTACCCCTCCCGCGCCTCTCGCCCCATTCCCCTCCATTGCCGCCGCCTTCGAGGCTCTCGCCGCGCAGCATGCTCCTCTGGTGACCCCTCCAACCTGCCAGCCCCAGTCTTTGGCTGTGCCACCCGCCGCTCCGCTAGCTACTCCGATAGCCACTCCAATCTGCCTGCCTCCGGCTCCTGCGGATCCACCCGTCTCGGTGGCCACCCGCACCCTTCGCGCCGCCCTCGCCAAGCTGCACCCCCTGCCTTGTTGTTGACCCGGTGCCGGTGTCACCGGCGCCGGCTGTCCACAGGCGGTGGCCAAGAAGAAGCGTGCCAAGGCCAAGCGAGTCTGGGCGGCGTGCATGTCCAGGCGTAGTGCTCGGCTAGCCATGGCTGAACCCTGCGCCTGTGGTGACCATGGAGGACAAGGCGTCTCGTGCCAAGGCCAAGCGCCTCATGCTGTCTAGATCGGCCATTGACTTGAGGAGGGCCTTGGTGCGCGCGGCTCGCTGGACTCCCCGAGGATAGCGAGCACTGGTGCGCCTCTCGCGCTGCGCTGCCACAGCCAAGGAGTGTGGCTCCTCTGCGGATGAAATAGAGCTTGTTGCCTCTACCACTGGTGCTGCTACCGTGTTTCCATGATTATGCAACCTCTTGTAACGCCTGTCCCATGCCCTACCTATCTTAGTTATCTTTGCCATCTTGTCAACCCCTTAGTCTGCAAGTGTTTAGGATCCAAACGTGGGGTTGTAGCTCTCTTTCCGTTGGTGTCTTTTTTAGTGCCTAAATGTCTGCAACAACTATGTATCTCTGTTCCTGGAATGTAAGAGGGCTGGGTGATGTTGAAAAATGCAAGGATATCCTCATTTGGACTTCTATCAGTCAAGCGAACGTCTTTGCTTTTACAAGAAACCAAACTCAAGCGCCCATGATCTCAAAAGTTCGTTCCTTCCTACCCTCCTCCTCGACTACTTCTCCGTCCTGCCTGCCATTGGTAAGGCTGGCGGACTGCTCTGGGCAGCAAACTCTAACACGATCCAAGTGACCCAGTGCGTTAACTACTCCTTCTGCTCTACGCTTACATGTCTTCTTCCCTCGCTCCCCTCCGCCTTCTACATTACAAACGTCTATGGCCCGACAAGCCGTTCCCATAAGCAAGCCTTCCTCGATGAACTTTTGGCCATTGCCCCCAGCGAGAGCACCCCATGGCTAATCGTAGGCGATTTTAATCTATCGCTTCCCCCACGAGAAGAATAACTCAATTTCCATCAGCGCGAGGCTGACATGTTTAATGACGCCATCAACGAGCTAGCTCTCCTCGAACTCCCCCTGCCGGACCGCCAATTCACCTGGTCCAACAACAGGGAGGCGCCGGTCCTTGAACGCCTCGACAGAGCCTTCTTCAACCTTGCTTGGAATATCACCTTCCCAAACACTTCCCTCTCCTTGCTAGCACGAATCACTTCGGATCACGTCCCGCTAATCATCTCCATTTCCACCACGGTACCCTGCTCCCGCCTCTTTCGTTTTGAACGAAGCTGGGCCTATGCTCCGACATGCAAACGGCTAGTGGCCCAAGTCTGCCAACAAAACGCCTCGGCCCTCCAGCCCCCATCCGCCCGGCTGGCCCGGACTCTTCAAACCTGTCGTTCCCGCCTAAAGCAGTGGGCCAAAACCATTAAACCCGCGCATGTCCAAGAACAACGATGCAAACGGATTATCACCCTAATCGATGTAAAGGAAGAGTCCAGACCCCTCACATCTTCGGAAATGCAGCTCCGAACTGTACTCAAATCAACTCTGCTAAAAGCTACTGCGTGATCGTATGCTCGCTTGGCAGAGATCAAAAATCAAGCGCTATCTCTGGCGATGAGAACACTAGGTTTTTTCATGTTTCCGCCTCCCAACGCTTTAGACGAAACCAAATCCCAGTTCTCCATCACTTGGGCAACAATTTCTTCTCCCATGACCAAAAAGCGAAACTGCTTAAGGATTACTATCAAGCGCTTCTTGGCACTCAGTCCGCTACATCACGGAACTTCAGCCTGTCAGACCTCTACCCAACTCAAATCCCCCAACTCGACATCTCGACGCCCTTCTCCGATGGCGAGATCAAGCTAGCCTTTCTACACATGAATCCTAATGCCGGTCCGAGGCCGGACGGCTTCGACTGATTTCTATAGATCGTTCTGGCCCCATATCAAACCTCTCCTCATCCCTTTCTTCCATGAATTTGCGAGCTCATCCTACCAGACTGAACGCTTTAACCACTCTGTCATGATCTAGCTCCCAAAGACCGAAGGCACAGACAGCGCGGGTGCCTTCAGGCCAATCGCCCTCCAAAATTGCCCGATCAAAGGCATCGCTAAGCTACTAACTAATAGACTCAAGGCTTACATCCCCCTGCTTTTCCATGGGGACCAAACGGGCTTCATTTCAGGCCGATGCATAGCTGAAAACTTCATCTATGCGGCTGATTCCCTGAACTGCTGCCACAAGCGAAAAGCAGCCGCTATGATCATCAAGCTTGACTTTAGAAAAGCCTTTGACTCTATTTCCTGGAATTCCTTGCTTCAAATTCTTAGGCACCGGGCTTCCTCCTTGTTTACGTGGCTGGATCAGCGACCTGCTCTCCTCCGGTAAAACAACGGTCTCGCTGAATGGCACCCCTGGGACTGGATCCAATGCGAAAGGGCCTCGAGCAAGGCGACCCGATCTCGCCATACCTCTTCATCATTGTTGCCGGCGTCCTCCAGCGCGCATGATCCGCAGCCGCTGATGGCGACCGGATCTTCTCCATCACCACTGTATTCCCGGAACTCCCTCCCTCGGTACTTGATGTCACGGACGACCACGTTAATCATAACCCATGCCTCCGCTGAAGCTGCCGTCAAGCTCAAGCGAGATCCTGGGCGACTTCGCTAAGCGCAACTAGCCTATGCATAAATTTCTCTAAGACCACGTTCGTTCAATGAGCGTTGACACCTCTACCTCCGATCTGATAGCTCAAACCTTGGGATGCATCACGTCCTGCTTCCATAAGCGTATCTAGGCCTCCATGTCGCCGCACAAACTACCCCCCTCGGCCTTCCAACCAATTCTGTCCTCCTATAAGAGCATGCTGCCTGGTTGGTGCGCAAAGCTTCTAGATCAGGCTGGTAGGCTTGTGCTAATCTCCTCCGTTCTCGACTCCCTTGCCACACACTTTATGTCAGTGTTCAAACTTCCAAAGAAGACCTTAAAAATCTTAGACGCAATTCGTAGGGCCTTCTTCTGGGCCGCGGAAGAAAGTTGCACCGGCTCAAAATGTCTTATTGCTTGGAAAAACGTTTGTAAACCTAAAGCTTTTGGTGGTCTAGGCATCAAGGATCTTGCTACTCAGAATGATTGCTTGCTTATGAAATTCGCCTTTAAATACCTTTGCCACAATAACTCCACTTTACCGCTGCCCTGGATTACTTGGCTGGATAGGCAACACCTGTGCAGCCTGCCACGCATTGCCAGCTGCCCCAACCCCGCCTTCCTAACAAAACTCATTCAAGCTCAGCTGCCAACACTGCTGTCTATCACCTTCGTCCTAATAAATAATGGCTAGAAAACCTTTTTACGGCTGGACCGCTGGCTCCAAAACACGCCTAACTGACACCTTCCCGAGCCTCTACTCCCACTCCACAAATATTCACATCCTTGTGGTATTTATCATGCGGTATGGGGTACAAGCAAACCTAATGAACAGGCTAACCACGGCTGCTACCATGAACTCGCTGCTCTCTCTTTGTTGTTGCAGGACTTTCAGCTTACCGATGCTCCGGACGAACGGTTCCTGACCCATGGCAAGGGATACTCCACCAGGAAGGCGTACCAGCTCCTACTTCAGGAGGATATTGAGGACGACCACGAGGCGCTGATCTGGCGGTCTAGAGCCCCTCACAAGCTGAAAATATTTGCTTGGTTGCTTTTTCGTGGGCGGCTAAACACCAAGTGCAACCTGTTTCACAAGACAATCGTCCTGATGCCTCCTGCCCCGCTGTGGCGGCCCATCTGAAGACACTGCCCACCTGTTCCTCCTCTGCCCTCACGCAGTTCGGATTTGGGAACGGTTGGGTCTCTCCCGTCGTCAAGATTCCAGGACCTGTGGCTACTACGGTACCCGCTAACTTAAATGGTCGCGTTTGGCCCGAGGTGCTACTCATGATACTCTCCAAGATATGGGATTCTAGAAAGCGGCCGCCTTCCGTAGCGAAACACACTCTGCCATCCTCACTGTGAGGAACATTTGTAATGATCTTGAAGTTTGTAATAACCGCTTCAGAGACCCGGTTGACAAGGCAGCTGCAAGCTCTTGGCTGCTGTTCCTTACCTCACGGCTAGCCGTGACCTTGTAATTCCCCACGGCCCTTTCTGGCCTTTGAGTAATATACATACAGGTGGGGATCCTCTCCCCCCCGGTGATTCCTCAAAAAAAAAAAAAACCTGATACTTTATGCGCAAGAGTCCTTTGTGCAAAATATTACCCTGATGGCAATTTAGATATATTAAAACCGAGCACCCTCCCAGCCCTCTCAGGCCATTAACATTTTTAGCCGTTAGATCATTGGTGCAATATCCTGAAGGCCGGAAACAAGAGAGGCTCCTCATTTACATGGCAATCTATTGTCTCGGGTATACAAACATTCATGAGAGGTCATATTTGGCGTGTTGGTACAGGTTCAAACATCAATATTTGGACTGATTGCTGGGTGCCGAACAGGCCAAACAGGAAGATCCTGACCCCGAAAGGTACTTGCCTACTTTCTAGAGTGGAAGAATTAATCGACCCATACTCTGGGGAGTGGGACGAAGCTCTTATCAGAAGCATCTTCTCTCCGGTAGATGTTGACAGGATCTTGCGGACTCCTTTGAATGTCCAGATGATGGAGGACTTTGTGGCATGGAACTTCACGAAATCATATACATTTACAGTTCGGTCAGCATATTATGTTGAGTGGCACCACCAATACGACGCACAAATCAGAAGGTCCGATGGGCAGGGCAGCTCAATGATTAATCCAGTCTGGGAAACTCTTTGGAAATTAAGAGTGCCATCAAAGATTAAGATTTTGCTTGGAAGGCATTGCATGGCACAGTCATGCTCGCTCTGTCCTAGCGAACAGACACATAAAGGTGTCCCCTAACTGTCCGCTATGCCCGGACGGGGCAGAGGATATTTGACACTTGATTTTCACTTGCCAACGTGCTAAGGAAGTATGGCGAGCAATGGGTCTGACAGAGATCATAGATGAAGCATTGACAGTAGATCGGTCGGGCAGTGTTGTGCTGGAGGAAATCATCCGCAATAAAGTGAGAGTAAGACCGACCTTATCAAACCTCGGTGTTGCAGAATCGGTAGTGGTGGGAGCATGGTACATTTGGTGGCAGAGGAGAGAATTTGTGAAAGGAAATTCTGTTGCACCACCGGCAAGAACTGCGTTTGCGATCAATGCTATTATCTCAAACTTCACAGCAGCAGAGGGTACTGTGCAGCCACAGAAAATATCATGGGAAAAACCACCAGCTGGTAGCTACAAGATGAATGTGAATGCATCCTATTTCCAAGATGGATCGGGTGCAGCAGCCGCAGTTCTTCGCAACCACATGGGAGAGCCAGTCGCTGGTGGTTCTTGGCTACTGACCAATGTCCAGGATGCCAACACAGCAGAGGCTATAGCGATGCAGAAGGGCTTGATGATGATTGAAAATATAGGGTGTGATGGAGTTCTCATAGAGTCTGATTCACTAGAACTGATTCATGCATGCAATGGTGTCACTGAAGTTTGGAGTCCAGCGACGGCAGTTCTTGCAGACTGTTTCCAACGGGCAACAAGATTAGGTGCAGTGCGATTCCAATACTGCCCTAGAAATGCTAATAGGGTCGCACATAATTTGGCGAGGCATGTTTATGATTCAAAGCTCGTAATTAATTGGGACGGTGAGCCACCTAGTATTATTCTCCCGGACATCATCTTTGATGTAACAGTGATCTGAAGTTAATAAAGTATGCCCTAGGGCATTTCCCCTCAAAAAAAAAAAAACATCACGGGACATTTCTAAGTCACCTTTCTTTGACAACGTAAATCTTATGCTTTATCAGTCTAGTTGTTTAATTAGTTTTTTACTTGCCGATATAATGTAGTAGATATAAACTTTTTCGCAACCACACATCTATTTGCAACCAAAATAAATATGGACAAAATCGTTAATATAAATTGGTATTACTATGAGAATGTTCAAAAATCAAACATAATGCACTAAGAGAAACTGAAGTCCTTCCAATAATAACCACGCATATGTCAGTAGCCTCCCTCAGTATAGCTTGTACACTCACATCAATAAGGTATTTTGAATTAACACAAACAATTAGTAGAGGAAAATAATAATCTGAATTTCCAGCACCTTCTATAATACACTAGTGTAGAACCGGGCTATAGCACCAATTCGTAAGGACCTTTAGTGTCGGTTTAGTACCGGTTCAACACAAACCGCTACTAAAGGGCCACCACGTGGCACGGGCCAGCGCCGGGGGTGGGAGACCTATAGTACCGGTTGGTAACACCAACCGGCACTAAAAGGTTTACGGGGTTTTGGGTTTATGATTTATTTTTCCTTTAATTTTTTGTTTTCCATTTAATTAATTCTTTTTCATATGCTGGTTTTTTATGATACTACATATTGTGCACGTTGTGGATATATAAAAATAGAATTTGTCTAGTCTCGCACCACCATTTACACATACACATGTATATATACAATTTGATATATATACAATTTCTCCTACATGGAGGCATTACTGCGCTAGCGGGTAATGGTATTCTCCTTTGGGATCTATGATCTGGTCAAGCAAAAATCCTGCTATTTCCTCTTGCATTGCTCGTACGCGATCCATTGGTAGGAGTTGATCCCCCACCCTATCAAACTTTTAAGAAGGAGATCAATATGCATGTATTAGTTGTATGATTAGATATCGATAATTATGTAAAAATTGTAAATAATGTTCTGGTAAACGTACCCATTGCCTCCATCCCACCCCCCCCCCCCCCGCTCTACTTGCTAGTTGTCCAGCTAATAGCTAAGCTTCTCTGCTTGTGCTTGGCTGCTCTGTTACGCTGCTCAGTGCCATCTTTTACAGCAGATTAGTGCAAGGTTAGACACAAGATCTGTACTCTGCAGATTATAATAATGAATGATGGGCTTGTATAATAATGGCTAGTTGGCTACTGATGCATGATGTGTTGTGCTCATTCGTTAGTTTACTGGCATCGATGCTTGCTGATTAGTTTAATGCCATTGATGCTTGCTGATTAGTTTACTGCCATTGTTGCTTGTTGTCAAGTTTAATGGCATTGATGCTTGCTTGCAGAATGCTGATTAGTTTAACTATTCATTGACCCGTGCTGCTGCACGGGCTAGTAAATTATGAAAGCAAAGCATTAATTATTGTAGGCCTTATATACGTCAATGAATCATTTTTGCTATTAGAATGTCATAAAACATATTTTTGTTTAGAAAGATACTAATGTGTCACCATGTATAGTTGTCTCAGGATTGTCATAAGATGAACCTTCAGTTAGGTCTATATAAGAGGGTTGATTACTATTGACATTCGTGTGATATGCACCATAGAAATACATTTTAAACAAATATCTCAAGCTATTTCTAAAAATTAAATGATAGATCGCATAAGAATTATTGTATCCATTCTTATCCTTTTTCTATGAGAAATTCTACAAATATAAGGCAATCATAATGCATTCACATGGGTTCGAGTTTAATAATTTTCACGAATATGAACATGGAACAATTTATCTATAACTGCAACGTGACCAGACATTACTTAATCACTATCATGAAATTGGATTATTAAGCAGAGATAAGCTGCTCTTATATTAATGGATGAGCCTTTTGCACTTTTTTTTGTCCTGAATGTGCCACAACACATATCCAATCCTCATTTGTTAGTGTATATGATGGACAATCGACATAGAATTATGGACCTTCGAGGGACCAAATCAGTTGACTGAATGTCGAAGATGTACGTACTATTGCCTGCATGATACTTGTGTGACTCTTTATCATTCTTTACCTCAGATCAAACATCCCAGAAATTTATAGCTATATGTACGAATATCAGTTCAAGGAGTTCTATAAGATATTATATTATATTGTGATTTAGTGCACCATATGGACCTTAAACATTTTGTTTACTACTGTAGTTAGATGGATTGGCACATTGTTTCTCTTTTTCTTATCATGTCTTATTAAAAATCTTGTCTGGATGAATATTTTTTGTATAGATATTAACATCACTGGACATTTCTAAGTCACCTTTGGTCGACAACGTAAATCTTATGCTTTGTCAGTCTAGTTGTTTAATTAGTTTTTACTCGTTGATATAATGTAGTAGATATAAACTTTTTGAAACCACACATCTATTTGCAACCAAAATGAATATAGACATAATCGTTAATATCAATTGGTATTACTATGAGAATGTTCAAAATCAAACATAATGCACTAAGAGAAACTGAAGTCCTTCGAATAATAACCCGACATTTGTCAGTAGCCTCCCTCAGTATAGCTTGTACACTCACATCAATAAGGTATTTTGAATTAACACAAACAATTAGTAGAGGACAACAATAATCTGAATTTCCAGCACCTTCTATAATACACTAGTGCAGAATCGGGATATAGCTCCGGTTCATAAGGACCTTTAGTGCCGGTTCAGCACTAAAGGATGGGGACTAAAGGTCCCCCCCCCCCTTTATTACCGGTTAACCACGAACTGCGACGAAAGGGCCACCACAGCACGGGCCAGTGCCGAGGGTGGGAGACCTATAGTACCGGTTGGTAACACCAACCGGTACTAAAAGGTTTAGGGGGTTCCGAGTTTATGATTTATTTTTCCTTTAATTTTTTGTTTTTCATTTAATTCTTTTTCATTTGCTGTTATTTTACGATACTACATATTATACACGTTATGCATATATATAAATAGAATTTCTCGTAGAACCGATTATATATATCATCGAATGTCGCGCACCACCATTCACACATACACATTCATATATACAATTTGGTATATACACAATTTCTCCTACATGGAGGCATTACTGTGGTAGCGGGTAATGGTATTCTCCTTTGGGATCTATGACCCGGTCGAGCAAAAATCCCGCTATTTTCTCTTGAATTGCTCGTACGTGATTTGTTGGCAGGAGCTGATCCCGCACCCTATAGAACTTTTAAGAAGGGGATCAATATGTATGTATTAGTCGTGTGATTAGATATCAATAATGATGTAAAAATAGTGAACAATGTTCCGGCAAATGTACCCATTGCTGTCTAGCAGATGGCTACTTTCGATCGTCATCATGCGAATGATCTCGCAAACGTAGTATGCACATAAATCATTCCCCGATGCCGGCTTCATGGCCTTTACGAGAATATAATTCAATCAAATAATAATTAATCAAGCATGATCATTTGTGTTATTGAAACTAGAATTAAAGAGAGATGGTAGCTACCTAGTACTACTTAATTAATTACACTGGGTCGATACCAATACAACTTTTGTTTCAATTGGTCTGGAACCGCTTTGATGAACTTTGCCAAAGCACTGCCCGCCGGCAAAGAAAATGAATAAATGAGTTATTAATTAGTTGATATCAGGAAATAAAGAACTAAAGAGGCCGACCTATAGTTCAATAATGATTGAAATTACCTATTGACTATCCCCTTCACGATTCTGTACTCCTCAACTGGTTTAAGTAGTGAGTCCAGTACTTCAACTTTTCCTTCTTCAACTTGAATGTCTAACAGGATCCAGTGGAAATTGCATGCGCACACGTTTGCATGTATAAATTAAGCGGGCATGTGAATAACACTCACCAACTACCCAAAACCCTATACACTTATTAACATCTAGCTATAGTAAGCGAAAACATAATTTGTAGTACAAGACAGTGTGACTCACTTGAAGTTGTAAAGAAGTAGTATATTTTGATTGGTTTTGGCGCTTCAAGAACTCTAGCATGCTTTTCTCTCAGGTCTACTCGATCCCATTCACGCATTCATGTCTCTTGATTAATGGTATTTGGGTCAATGACCCCAATGCCATAGCGTCCAGCTTTTTTCATTTCATAGATCTTCATCCTGCATAATACCACAGAAAAGAATATAGTGAGGATAATTATAGGTAATGATCAACCAGCACTACAGCTAGCTGGAGACTTAAATTACAGAAAGAAATCACTTACAGACAATAGCAACTGATGATAGTTTTGTCGAGTGTGTCTTGATTGAATAACTGAAACAGTTCTGTAAACTCAACATACAGAGCATTCTCATTGAAGTAATGCTCTGCCTTGACTTTCACCATGAGGGACTCTCGATTGGTAGTCTTGGAAATTTTCATGTACCATTCATGCAATTCATACATTTTCATTGGGAGCTTCTTGACCTCCCCAGGCTTGACCAGAGGTTCGCCGTAGGGATATTTCTGTTTTACATCCTCCTCTCTAATCTTATCCATGGGCTCGATTTCTACGAGTTGATAAACAGTGACGCCGGCCTCGGCAGCCATCCTTCTAGGATCGTCGATACCAGCTGATCGGCCGCGCCGGTACTCACATGTGTTGGTACAATGAGTGGGGAATCGATTGCATCGCCTGTTCTCCCACCGGTGAGGAACAGTTTCGCTTTTTGGCAGCTGCACCTTGGCTCGAGCTCGAGCTCGACTCCTTTTTGCAAGATGTGCCTTCCTGAGTTGAAGCTCATAGTCCGAGTCAACAGGCTTGGGAGGTGGTCATTTAGCCATCTGAATAAACTGCTCAATGATATGATTAGGCACTTTCTCCTTTGGCGGTGGCGGTTTTGGTGCAAAATGGGCGTCAATTGGGCCCTGCATTCGCTTCGGTTTCCTCATCCGTCAAGTCGTAAGGCCTCTTCGAAGACGCGACGCTTGGACCAAATAGGTATCATCGTATCTTGCGTCCTGTACTTGTATTGCTAGACGCCATAGCTATGGCGGCTCTCTTCCATTGTTGCCTAGGTGGCGAGACGATCGACGCGGTGCAGGAGCACCGAGCTGACGCGGTGCCGGACTTGGAGGAGGAGGAGTGGCCTGACGTTGCGGACTTGGAGGACGAGGACTGGCCTGGACGCGTTGGCGGACATGGAGGAGCAGGAGTGTCTTGGCGCGGTGGCGGACTTGGAGGAGGAGCCGGCTGACACGGTGTTTGTGGCCTTGGAAAGATGATGCAATACTTTCTCCATAGAATGGTAAAATGTATGGAATCTCCGAGTGTGTGCTCGTCGTCACCTCCAGGAATGTCAAGCTGTAGCCCCGAATATTGTGCCACCACTTCATCAACCACAACACGAGCATAGCCAATCGAATCGGGTTACAATGGAAGGTTGCGTCGGGTGGATTTCTATAAGCAACAACGTCCGCCACCTTCATGGATATGTTCTTCATTTTGAAGTGTAGCTCACACTTAGTGTTATCCATGATGTCATCCACAGGTTATCTATCCAGCAGTAGTGACTCATTGCCCGGGGCTGAACCCACGCTGCTTCTCGGCATGGATCGGTCGGTGGTATCCAATGCTGGATCCGCTTAGTTGTTACCACTTCGAGACCCCTTTCCTGGCTAAGTGAGTCGATCTGCTGCTGCTGCCGCTCTAATTGAGTGCCAACTCCGGCGTCGCCGATTCTAGGCCTTTTAGGCGTTCTACTTACTACTTCCTCTGCTCCTCCTCCAGCTTCCTCTTCGCTCTCCTCCTCCACGCACGGCTTCAGTAGTCGGCGTTCCAGTCCGCAAACCCCTCATACCACGGAACAACGCCTCTGCCTCGTGTTCTTCCCGGGTGTTCAGGAGTTTCCAGGACTCGTTTAAGCTCGCCGTTCTCTCTGTTGGGCATGAACACCCTGTTTTAGCCTCTTCTATTGCAACAAGTAGTTTGTCGTCGGCTCCTTTAAAACTTGCCTTCAAAACCTGGCCTTTCTTTGGGTCTAACGCCCCCCATGCGCATAGAACCAAGTCCTGCACCTGGGGGCCTGCTCAATGTAACTAGAATGACCTCTGCATCCATCATCTCTTGCTCAGCCTTATCCCACTTAGGTCGGGCCACCACGTAGCCACCTGGCCCCAGCCTATGGTAATGCTCCTTTTTCGTGGCATTGAGCTTGTTTATTCTCGATCGTTCCTTAGCTAATTCCAATTCCTTGAATTTCACGAAGCGGGCCAGTGATCTCTTTGCTTCTACAGTGTTCCCATGAATTCTGGAGTCTTCTTTCCTCCGTACTTGGCCCATATATTTTTCTTGTGGTTGCTGAATGCAATCGCCATCTTCCTAAGAGCAGTGTCCTTGACTTTCTGCACATCTGCATCTGTGAAATGATCTGGTAGGGTGAAATGTGACATGAGAGATTCCCAAAGCAGATCTTTTGCTCTTTGGTCAACATATGGAAGATCTAGACGTTCCTTTGCTGGCTTTTTCCATTCTTGAATGGAGATCGATTTGGTCTTTCACAAGAACTCCGTACTAACGAACGAACTTGTCCGCATTCTCCTTAGGCTCACTTGGTTCGCCATTAGGTTTGATGGCATCGATGTTGTACTTTAAGCCATCCTACAACTTTTTGGTCGGGCCTTGCTTTCTGCTGCCTACAGACGATTTGCTCGATCTGGAGGGCTGAAAGAAGAATGATCGATTTGTTAATATATATATATATATATATATATATATATATATATATATATATATATATATACAAAATCATTTAAAACATGTGTTGATCACCAGATGGTTACTTCTATAAAAATACCTCGCCGGTATTTGCTATTTAAAGATCATCATAGTTCTAGACTTCATCAATTGATTCGTCTTGATCGAATATCATATCACTCTCCCCGGTATTGTTCAGATATTGGGAGCCGTCATCTTGTTAATTCTGATCATCTTGCCTGAGAGGGGAGCGTATGATCTTGAACAGGGCCTCTTCTCCTTCTCTGCCGATATTGTCCGCCATAGCTTTTATTTAACTAATCTAGAAGAAATATAAAACAATTTAGTACGCATCTCAAATAATAGTAGATAATTGATATACATCTCGAATAATAGTAGATAATATATATGCATCTCAAAAGATAAAACTAAGTCATAGTAGATAATATGCATCATCGAATATAATCTCGTATACATCGTCTCGAATATTATCAACTACATCACTAGCTAGCTAAGATAGATCGAATACTATCGAATGATCTAGTTCACTCGCGGTTCCTGAGGCGTGGGCGGTGGACACCCAAAGAGAAGGAACCATCACAGGATCATAGCTCGGGTGAGATCCCCGAAGAACGTGCCAGGTATTGGAGAACCTGACGTCTATAGCAGGCATGTAGCGACGGACGTGCTCGTCAACCTCCCTAACATGGCGACGAACCACCTTCGGCGGGGCCGGCTCCCTCCACACCGAAAGTGTCCAACATGAACGCCACCAAAGGAGCTCCAGGTCGACGGCAGGATCTGGGGCCGGGTTTCTCACCAAGTGGAGCGCCCCTGAAGGTAGCACCTCCCAGTGCCAACCCGATGGAGCCCAGTCCCGAACGTGGCCCCTCTGAAGCAGGACGTTGTCACGAATCTAGTCGGCATTTACGAGGATGCGGGCCGGGCATCATTGACGTCGAAAACAAATTCTATAAAATTTAACATTTTTTAAAGGCTTGATTGTGATTTACGTAATTCTAGATCATATCCAATATATGAATCATTCTACATATATCCATCATCCAATCTACTTTTGTCCATCTAATTATAACTTATCCATAATCATTCTACATATATAAATCATTCTAACATATATAACATTCATCTACACAAATATACATATAAATTTGCAAAAATACATCATCTACATATATATTATTAATACATGGTCAACTTTTTTCTATGCAACTTTTTCCTATAAGTATAAAAAAACTAGTGAAAAAAATAGTAAAAAACTAAAATACATATATATTCATACTTTGTATAAAAAATCATGCATACATTGTAAATTCCACCGTTCATCTACAATATATATATATATATATATATATTATATATATATATATATATATATATATACACACACACACACACATACATTGTATAAAAAACTATTGAAAAAAATTAAACATCTAAAACATCTAAATAGAACATGGATTTAAAGCATTCATGCATATATACATTGTTTAAAAAAACTAGTGAAAAAAATCGCCGTGAAGGGGGGGCACGAGCTCACAGCGGGCGGCGGGTGAGGTCGATGTCGGCGGGCGCGGGAGGCGTGGGCGACGCGTCGGGGGCGACAACTTCTGGGCAGGCAGCGCGGCGAGGAGCTCGGGGACGACGGCGCGGGCGGCGTCGGGGCTCAGCGACGGCGATGGGGACGGGCCGGGGCGGCAACGATGACGGGGCCGGCGATGGCGACGGCGCGCGATGGCGTGCGATGTGAGCGGCGTTGGGGGTGGCGACAACGGCGGTCAGGGACGGAGAGATGAAGAAACTGAATTTGTTTTAGCGTAAGTATATATAGGAGGGGCCTATAGTACCGGTTGGATCCACCAACCGGTACTATAGGTCAAATTTGGCCAGACGAAGAGGCGGGAAGCGACCCCCTATAGTACCTGGTCGTGGCTCCAACCGGTACTATAGTCCCCCCTATAGTACCGGTTGGAGGCACCAACCGGTACTATAGAGGTGCACTGGGGCAGCTGCGGTGCACGCAAGTTTAGTCCCACCTCTCTTGCCGAAGGGCGCTCGCACCAGCTTATATGCCCCGCCGCGGCTATCGCCTTCTCCGACGCACCGACCACTTCGAGTGGACGGACGCGGCAACGCCCGGACTAGAGGAAATAAAGTCCCTTCTAGCGAGCAACCCAATCCTGGCCGCACCGAACATCGGCGAACCCATGTTATTATACATATCGGCTACACACCAGGTGATGAATGTCGTGCTCGTTGTCGAGCGAGAGCAGGACGGACACAAATTCCTGCTCCGTGCGGTATACTATATCAACCGTCCTCACGCCATGCAGATCCCGATACCCTCATTACCAAAAATAGCATACGCGGTCTTCATGGCATCCGGAAGCTACGCCGCTACTTTCAAGAGTGCTCGACACGGTGGCCTCCGAGGTACCACTTAACGACATAATAAACAACCGGCGTTGCTTACGGGCTGGATTGCTAAGTGGGCCATTGAGATCCTCGCATTCGATATAACATACAGACCGCGCCGAGCCATTAAATCCCAAGTACTAGCTGACTTCGTCGCTGAATGGATAGAGGCCGAACTCCCTAAAGAGTACGACACATATTCCAACTGGGTTATGTACTTCGATGGCTCCAAAATGCTGGCGGGCTTGGGAGCGGGCATTGTCTTAACGTCCCCCACTAGAGACATAGTCCAGTATGTACTCCAGACATTATACACAGACTCCAACAATGCAGCCGAATACGGGGCCTTATTGCATGGTCTTCTGATGGATGTCTCCATGGGCATACAACGTCTGGAGGTGCGCGCGGATTCGAACCTCACAATATCCCAAATAAATGGAGATTTCGATGCCAAAGATCCAAAGATGGCGGCTTATCGTAACGCCGTTCTTAAAATGTCGGCTCAATTCGAGGGGCACGAGTTTCATCATGTAGCTCGAGAAAGTAATCAAGCGGCGGATGTCCTTGTTTCGTGATCGGGCGCCAAGCGACCCCGTTCCACCTAGCATTTTCCTAGAAAGGCTCTTCAAGCCATCCGTGGTGGCGCAAGGGGAGAGCGGCAACACCAGTCCGGATCGGACCATAACCCCAAATGCCAAACACGCCGATATCATCGGGGGCTCAACCACCGAAATAATACCATTGGCCCATCTTATAATGGCAGTAATTGCCCCGTGGAACGAACCATTTGTCACAGCCCTAGAGCTTGCTTGTAACTAGTAGCATTGCATCCATGCATCATGTTTAATTTTCATGAAATTTGAAATGGGGATGATCAAGCCCTAGCACTAAAGCAATTCAAATAGGTTCAAATTCAAAAATATTTTCAAAAACCAAATTGGTTTGCAAAAATATTCATGATTAATGGAAAAGGGTGAAAACCATATCCAGAGATGATGGATATTTTTCCAAGACATTTTTGGATATTTGAATAAACCATATTGTATTTGAATTGGGGCATTTAAAAAAAACTATTAATATTTTTAAATGCTCCAACAATTCTGAAAAATAGTTAAGGGCTTCTGTAATAATTCAGTTAATGCCCACAATTATTTTCAGGATTTATTTAAATGGTTTAGTATTTTACTAAACTAAAACAAAACAGATATAGAATAATAGAAAACAGGATTTAAACAGAAATAAGAGAGAGAGAGAAACTTACCTGGCAGCCCACCTACCTGGCGTCCGAACCGGCCCAGCTTTCTCGCTGGCCCTGGGCTTGGCTCCAGCCCACCAACCGCCTCGGCCATTGCCGCCTACCTCTGCCAAGAGGGCAGAGGAGGGACACGGCGATCAAGGCCGAGCTCGCCACGCCTCCCTGCCCTCCTTTGCCACCGAGGCGCCTCCGGCCGTCTCGAGACGCCTGCAGCCCCTCCGCCTCTCCCCTCACTCTGTTCTCTCCCTCGCTCTCTAGCTTCTTCCCCGAGTGCGACCGAACGAGCTCGTCGCCGCCATTCGCCATAGCCGTAGCCGCAGCCACCCCCTTGCCCCTCTGCCGTCCCCAAGAGCTCCGCCCCGACCCCTTCTCCGTCTCCGCCGATCTACGCGACCCCGGGAGGCCAGCAACGTCGCCATCGCTGCCTTCCACCTCGGCTCCGCCACCATCGCTGCCGATTCGCTGCACTCCGGCCGCCCCGAGCCCATCGACCTCCAAACGGACTCACGGTGAGCCCCGAGTCGCTCCCCTTCTCCCCTGGTCTCTCCCGACCCCTAGGCTATAGCCCGCCAGTGGCCGAAGTTGTGCTCGCTGCCGCCATGTCACCGCTATCCCTACGGTCGCTCAAGCTTGCGTCCGAGTGCGTCCTCGTGCTCCTCACGCCCTGTGAGCCGAACACGACTCAACGCTGCCTCGCCTGGCCCACCGAAGCTCCTTCTCCTCTCCCCGCCAACTCCGCCACCGCTTCCGCCACCGCCGCCGCTACACTGCACTTCGCACCTCCCACTGCTTTCTCTAGATGCGCCTCTCCGCCAGCTCACCGTAGCCGCAAACCACGCGCGAAACGGTCCTCGATAGCGCCGTTCCGAGCAACTCCGGCGATCCTCCGCCGTCGGGTTGGTCGCCGGCGTCCAGCTCCGGTGGTCGGGTCGTGGCACCATCATTAGCACCTAATTAACACCCCTTGAGCCACTGCCATGTGGGCCCCGAGCCTGATTAGGTTAGTTTTATTTTCTCTGTTAGATTAGTGCTAACCTGCGGACCCCACGTGTCGATTTCTTTGACTTAGTCAAGTCAACGTTGACTGGTCCCACCTATCAGCCACAAACCAGCCTGAGACACTGACATATGGGACCCGCAGGTCAGGTTTGACCCTGGCCGCCTGTTGACTCGCTGACATCACACTGACGTCAGGCTGACGCAGTAATATTCTTTTTCTGGATTTAAATTAATTCAGGAAATTCCGTGAAATGTCCTAAACTTCTAAAAATCATAGAAAATAATCTATAACTCCAATGGAAATAAGTTATATATGAAAATGATCAGAAAAATATGAAGAATCTGTTTATGGCATTTTCATGCATGTTTGAACAAGTTAACCTCACTGAATAGGATGAATCATGATTAGGTAATTTATGAACTAGCATTTGGAGTTGGAATTTGTTCTTGCTTGAGTTCCACTCCAATTAACCTGGCTAGATATTGCATTAGGTGAATTCAGTTCCTTAACATGATCATGCATCATATATGTGCATTACATTGATTGTGTTCTTTCTCGCTGTCGGTGTTTGTCCCTCTCGGTAGATTTATCGACGATTTATGAAATCGATGACACCGATGAAGAACTATATTATCTTCGTAAGTGCTGTGCAAGCAAAACCCCTTGTTCATTCCGATACAATCCCACTCTCTCGCCTCCTGCTCTATTTTACTGCATTAGGACAACAACGACTCATGTGTTACTTGCTGCATGTAGCTGAACCCCTTGATCCTTTGCATGACCTGTCATTCCACAAGAATTAGATGAAACCCACTAGCATGAGTAGGAATTGTTTGATCCATGTTGTGCCTACTCATTTATGCTTGTTTGTCATGCCTGCTACTGCTTAGAGTTGAGTCGGGTCTGATTCATGTCCTACTGTGTGTGTGAGCTAAGTGTGTGAACACAATTTGGTAAAGGTAAGGTGAGAGGCCATGTAGGAGTACATGGTGGGTTGTCTCATTGCAGCCGCCCTCGTGAACTGAAGTTCTGTGTTTGTGATCCATGAAACAGTTACTACCAAGCATTGGGCCCAAACCAATGGACCATCTCGGCTTCTTAACCACCCTTGTTCTTAGTCCGGAGTTGCAAGTAGTTTCGTGTTTGTAGCATGTCAGGGGCACGCAACGCTGACCTTAGGGGTGGGTTGTGTTGCGGTAGGCACCGTGGTCTGTACCGAAAGTGCCCGCTTGGTATCTCGAACCCCGCACATCGCTCGGGGCTGTATGGGAAACCTCGGCCGACTCCTCATGGATGGAACCCGAATAGGCGATAAACCCGGACTAGGGACTTGAGTGTTTAGGTAGGCCGTGGGTCGACACCCACGCTGGGCTTCCGCTTGAAGGTTGCCGAGTACATGTCGTGGTAAACGGCGGTAAGTGGTGAGAGCGTGTGTGAAGAAGTACACCTCGCAGGGTCTAATATGATCTATTCAATAGCCGTGTCCATGGAGAAGGACTTCGGGTTGCCTATATCAGTTCATAGACAAGTGAAAGTGGATACTCTAAAATGCGCAAGATAAGCGTGAGTGCTATGGATGGCGTTCTCGTGAGGGAGACGGGAGCGGTCCATAGTGGTGTATTGATATGGTGAATATGTGGACTCGTGTGCGCCACCTCAAAGAGTTACTTGCAAATGTAGTTCAGATAGCCACCGAGTCAAAGTTGGCTTGCTGCAGCCAAACTCCACCACCCCTTTTTGATAATGTTGCATATGTAGTTAGATCTGATAAGTCTTGCTGAGTACAATTGTACTCACGCTTGCTTATTTTATGTTTTGCGTAGAGACGCTACCTCGCTTAGTAGTTCCGCTTGGACTTCGACGCTTAGCTTGTTACCTCAGCTACGATCTTGTGCCCTCGGCAGATCTCGGTAGATAGTCGCTTCTCAGCCTTTTTCATTTATAGTTGTCTGTACTCAGACATGTTTAGCTTCCGCTTGTGCTTTGACTTGTATGTTTCGAGTGTTGGGTCATGAGACCCATGTTTGTAATATCTCGCTCCTCGGAGCCTAATGAATAAATATCTGAGTCGTAGAGTTATGTTGTGATGCCACGTCGTATTTACACATATTGAGCATATTGTGTGTATGTTTGAAATGCACTCCTCCCCCCCTTGGCCGCACCCCTTCCTTGGAGGAAGGGGCAAGGCTGCGCCTCCCCCCTCTCCCTTGCCCCTATATATAGTGGAGGGGAGGGAGGGCAGCTGCACCTGAAGCCCTGGCGCCTCCCTCCCTCCCGTGACACCTCCTCCTCTCCCGCAGTGCTTGGCGAAGCCCTGCAGGATTACCACGCCCTCCACCACCACCACGCCTGCCAGCTGATGCTGGATGGAGTCTTCCTCAACCTCTCCCTCTCTCCTTGCTGGATCAAGGAGTGGGAGACGGCACCGGCTGTACGTGTGTTGAACGCGGAGGTGCCGTCCGCTCGCACTAGGATCTCCGGTGATTTGGATCACGACGAGCACGACTCCTTCAACCCCGCTCTCTTGAACGCTTCCTCTTAGCGATCTACAAGGGTATGTAGATGCACTCTCCTTCCCTCGCTGCTGGTTTCTCCATAGATAGATCTTGGTGACACGAGGAAAATTTTGAATTTCTGCCACGCTCCCCAACACTATGTCGCCTTTCTTTCCGCCCATCTTAACCCCTACCTTCGCTGCCTCCAAAGGCCATGGACGCCAAGGATGCACATGCCGACGCCTCGATGCTGCCTCCGACCCTGTGCTGCCGACCTCCATCCGCTTGGCTCCTTCCTGGTGCCGGCCGACCTCGCGGCTCGTCCTCATCCCACCCATGCCGCTCGAGGCTGCTCATGCGAGCCGGACCTGCTCTGCCCCGAGACCGCTTATCGACCTCAACTCGCAGCCGCCAGACCTCTCCAACCCTGTCGACGCCTGTCACAAGCTCAGCTCCACCTTGTCAAGGCCATCAGGACCTTGACGAGGCAGCAGCTTCGCTGCCGCCGCCTTTCCCCGCCTCCTCCCTCCCACCCGCACCCATCGCTCGCAGCTGCCATGCTTCCACAGGGGCATCCCACGTTTGCCCCCATCCCACAATCACCTACCCAGCCACTCATCGTCGTCCCGCCTCATCTTGTCCACGATGACATTGCTCACTTCGCGTTTGTCCACTTTGGCACCCCGATGCACAGCCCCTTCCCCGACATCCGTCGTGTTCTACGCGACCACGGTGGCAACCCCCGTCTTCCGTGATTGTTGCTCTCAGACAAGGGCGCGCTGGCCTAGTTGCCTTCCCAATGCCTCTGTCCGCCATGCCGCCATTGCTCGTGGGACCCATGCACTTCGACGGAAACTCCATCTCCTTTGAGCCGGCGGAAAACTTCGCCGATCCACCGCCTCTTCGAGGATGACATCACAGAGATCGAGGCCATAGGCTTCCTCTTGAGCTCCTGCACCCTGCTGGAGTTCACTTTGTGCTCAACTTCCTTGGCGACATCTTCTCCATAGACCAAGATCGCATCCACGCCGATGAACGCACCTCCATCCGCACTCCACATCGCTCTCTTCAAAGGCACTCGCCCCGCTCGATGGTGTGACCGCTCAGCTCCATAACCTGGATATCCTAGTTGTCGAGCTCTTCGAGCATGACAAGGTCACTTGTTTGGGTCCAAGCGATCCCTCCCTGCTCGTCCGACGACAGCCCGGCCTCGACACACCTTCTTCCCATGGCTCCATGGAGGCCGCCTTGTGTGTGGCTCACACGCTGCAGGAGGCCATGACCACCCACGGCCCCGCTATGGTGTCCCCTCGAATACCCTCCGGTCCGCCTCCTTCCCCATCCAGAACGCCTTCCTTGCTGCTGATCAGTTCCGTGACCTCGCTTTCCTCCTCCGACGAGGATATCCCCTTGCTCAAGGCCGGCCTCGCTCCCCCGGTGGTCCTCAACTCCATCCTCCACCGCCCACATGCCACCTCTCCACATGTCCCTTCTCACACCCCACCTGCATCGACGCTCCCCGCCACCCCCCTGCTCGTGCTTGCCGACCTCGCCTCCGCCTCGCCTCTTGCTACCCCTCCCGCGCCTCTCGCCCCATTCCCCTCCATTGCCGCCGCCTTCGAGGCTCTCGCCACAAGCATGCTCCTCCTGGTGACCCTCCAACCTGCCAGCCCCAGCCTTTTTGGTCAGGCACCACGCCCGCTTAGCTACTCCGATAGCCACTCCAATCTGCTCGCCCGGCTCCTCAAGGATCCACCTGCCTTCGGTGGCCACTCAAGACTTACGCCGCCGCCTCGCTGTTGCACCTCGCCGCCGCTGTTGACCCGGTGCCACTGTCACCGCCGACGCCTGCTGTCCACGAGGCGGTGGCTAAGAAGAAGCGTACAAGGCCAAGCGAGTCCCGGACGACGTGCATGTCCAGGCGTAGTGCTCGGCTAGCCATGGCTGAACCCTGCGCCAGGGTGACCATGGAGGACAAGGCGTCTCGTGCCAAGGCCAAGCTCCTCATGCTGTCTAGATCGGCCATTGACTTCGAGGACGCGGTGCGCGCGGCTCGCCTGGCTCCTGAGGATAGTGAGCCTGGGTCGCCTCTCGCGCACGCTGCCCTGGCCAAGGAGTGTGGCTCCTCATGGATGAAATAGAGCTTGTTGCCTCTACCACTGGTGCTGCTACCGTGTTTCCATGATTATGCAACCTCTTGTAACGCCTGTCCCATGCCCTACCTATCTTAGTTATCTTTGCCATCTTGTCAACCCCTTAGTCTGCAAGTGTTTAGGATCCAAACGTGGGGTTGTAGCTCTTCCGTTGGTGTCTTTTTAGTGCCTAAATGTCTGCAACAACTATGTATCTCTGTTCCTGGAATGTAAGAGGGCTGGGTGATGTTGAAAATGCAAGGATATCCTCGCTGGACTTCTATCACCAAGCCGAACGTACTGCTTTTACAAGAAACCAAACTCAAGCGCCCATGTCTCAAAAGTTCGCTCCTTCCTACCCTCCTCCTCGACTATTCTCCGTCCTGCCTGCCATTGGTAAGGTCATGGACTGCTCGGGCAGCAAACTCTAACACGATCCAAGTGACCCAAAGGCGTTAACTACTCCTTCTGCTTCACGCTTACATGTCTTCTTCCTCCCCTCCGCCTTCTACATTACAAACGTCTATGGCCCGACAAGCCGTTCCCATAAGCAAGCCTTCCTCGATGAACTTTTGGCCATTGCCCCCAGCGAGAGCACCCCATGGCTAATCGTAGGCGATTTTAATCTAATACGCTTCCCCCACGAGAAGAATAACTCGAATTTCCATCAGCGCGAGGCTGACATGTTTAATGACGCCATCAACGAGCTAGCTCTCCTCGAACTCCCCCTGCCGGACCGCCAATTCACCTGGTCCAACATCAGGAGGCGCCGTCCTTGAACGCCTCGACAGAGCCTTCTTCAACCTTGCTTGGAATATCACCTTCCCAAACACTTCCTCTCCTTGCTAGCACGAATCACTTCGGATCACGTCCCGCTAATCATCTCCATTTCCACCACGGTACCCTGCTCCCGCCTCTTTCGTTTTGAACGAAGCTGGGCCTATGCTCCGACATGCAAACGGCTAGTGGCCCAAGTCTGCCAACAAAACGCCTCGGCCCTCCAGCCCCCATCCGCCCGGCTGGCCCGGACTCTTCAAACCTGTCGTTCCCGCCTAAAGCAGTGGGCCAAAACCATTAAACTCACAAGATGTCCAAGAACAACGATGCAAACGGATTATCACCCTAATCGATGTAAAGGAAGAGTCCAGACCCTCACATCTTCGGAAATGCAGCTCCGAATCAGACTCAAATCAACTCGCTAAAAGCTACTCGTGATCGTATGCTCGCGCTTCTCGCAGAGATCAAAAATCAAGCGCGCTATCTACGGCGATGAGAACACTAGGTTTTTTCATGTTTCCGCCTCCCAACGCTTTAGACGAAACCAAATCCCAGTTCTCCATCACTTGGGCAACAATTTCTTCTCCCATGACCAAAAAGCTTAAACTGCTTAAGGATTACTATCAAGCGCTTCTTGGCACTCAGTCCGCTACATCCTCGAACTTCAGCCCCGCCGACCTCTACCCAACTCAAATCCCCAACCACGACATCTCGACGCCTCTTCTCCGATGACGAGATCAAGCTAGCCTTTCTACACATGAATCCTAATGCCAGTCCAGTTCGGACGGCTTCGCCCCGCTTCTATAGATCGTTCTGGCCCCATATCAAACTTCTCCTCATCCCTTTCTTCCATGAATTTGCGAGCTCATCCTACCAGACTGAACGCTTTAACCACTCTGTCATGATCTAGCTCCCAAAGACCGAAGGCACAGACAGCGCGGGTGCCTTCAGGCCAATCGCCCTCCAAAATTGCCCGATCAAAGGCATCGCTAAGCTACTAACTAATAGACTCAAGGCCTACATCCCCCTGCTTTTCCATGGGGACCAAACGGGCTTCATTTCAGGCCGATGCATAGCTGAAAACTTCATCTATGCGGCTGATTCCCTGAACTGCTGCCACAAACGAAAAGCAGCCGCTATGATCATCAAGCTTGACTTTAGAAAAGCCTTTGACTCTATTTCCTGGAATTCCTTGCTTCAAATTCTTAGGCACCGGGGCTTCCCTCCTTGTTTCTGTGGCTGGATCAGCGACCTGCTCTCCTTCGGTAAAACAGCGGTCTCGCTGAATGGCACCCCTGGGGACTGGATCCAATGCAGAAAGGGCCTCAGGCAAGGCGACCCGATCTCGCCATACCTCTTCATCATTGTTGCCGACGTCCTCCAGTGCATGATCCGGGCAGCCGCTGATGACGATCCGGATCTTCTCCATCATCCTGTATTCCCGGAACTCCTCCCTCAAGATTTCAAAGATATGCGGACGACATCGTTAATCATAACCCATGCCTCCGCTGAAGCTGCCGTCAATCTCAAGCAGATCCTGGAAGACTTCGCTAGCGCAACTAGCCTATGCATAAATTTCTCTAAGACCACGTTCGTTCCAATGAACGTTGACACCTCTACCTCCGATCTGATAGCTCAAACCTTGGGATGCATCACGTCCTGCTTCCCGCAAACGTATCTAGGCCTCCCGCTGTCGCCGCACAAACTACCCCCCTCGGCCTTCCAACCAATTCTGTCCTCCTATAAGAGCATGCTGCCTGGTTGGTGCGCAAAGCTTCTAGATCAGGCTGGTAGGCTTGTGCTAATCTCCTCCGCTCTCGACTCCTTGCCACACACTTTATGTCAGTGTTCAAACTTCCAAAGAAGACCTTAAAAATCTTAGACGCAATTGTAGGGCCTTCTTCCGGGTCATGGAAGAAAGTTGCACCGGCTCAAAATGTCTTATTGCTTGGAAAAACGTTTGTAAACCTAAAGCTTTTGGTGGTCTAGGCATCAAGGATCTTGCTACTCAGAATGATTGCTTGCTTATGAAATTCGCCTTTAAATACCTTTTGCCACAATAACTCCACTTTACCGCTGCCCTGGATTACTTGGCTGGATAGGCAACACCTGTGCAGCCTGCCACGCATTGCCAGCTGCCCCAACCCCGCCTTCCTAACAAAACTCATTCAAGCTCAGCTGCCAACACTGCTGTCTATCACCTTCGTCCTAATAAATAATGGCTAGAAAACCTTTTTCTGTCTGGACCGCTGGCTCCAAAACACGCCCCTAGCTGACACCTTCCTGAGCCTCTACTCCCACTCCACAAATATTCACATCCTTGTGGTACTTATCATGCGGTATGGGGTACAAGCAAACCTAATGAACAGGCTAACCACGGCTGCTACACGCGAACTCGCTGCTCTCTCTTTGTTGTTGCAGGACTTTCAGCTTACCGATGCTCCGGACGAATGGTTCCTGACCCATGGCAAGGGATACTCCACCAGGAAGGCGTACCAGCTCCTACTTCAGGAGGATATTGAGGACTACCACGAGGCGCTGATCTGGCGGTCTAGAGCCCCTCACAAGCTGAAAATATTTGCTTGGTTGCTTTTTCGTGGACGGCTAAACACCAAGTGCAACCTGTTTCACAAGACAATCGCCCCTCGATGCCTCCTGCCCGCGCTGTGGCGTGCCCATCTGAAGACACTGCCCACCTGTTCTCCTCTGCCCTCACGCAGTTCGGATTTGGGAACGGTTGGGTCTCTCCGTCACAAGATTCCAGGACCTGTGGCTACTACCGTACCCGCTTAACTTAAATGGTCGCTTTGGCCCGAGGTGCTACTCATGATACTCTCCAAGATATGGGATTCTAGAAACGCGGCCGCCTTCCGTAGCGAAACACACTCCGCCATCCTCACTGTGAGGAACATTTGTAATGATCTTGAAGTTTGTAATAACCGCTTCAGAGACCCGGTTGACAAGGCAGCTGCAAGCTCTTGGCTGCTGTCCCTTACCTCACGGCTAGCCGTGACCTTGTAATTCCCCACGGCCCTTTCTGGCCTTTGAGTAATATACATACAGGTGGGGATCCTCTCCCCCCCGGTGATTCCTCAAAAAAAACCTGATACTTTATGCGCAAGAGTCCTTTGTGCAAAATATTACCCTGATGGCAATTTAGATATATTAAAACCGAGCACCCTCCCAGCCCTCTCAGGCCATTAACATTTTTAGCCGTTAGATCATTGGTGCAATATCCTGAAGGCCGGAAACAAGAGAGGCTCCTCATTTACATGGCAATCTATTGTCTCGGGTATACAAACATTCATGAGAGGTCATATTTGGCGTGTTGGTACAGGTTCAAACATCAATATTTGGACTGATTGCTGGGTGCCGAACAGGCCAAACAGGAAGATCCTGACCCCGAAAGGTACTTGCCTACTTTCTAGAGTGGAAGAATTAATCGACCCATACTCTGGGGAGTGGGACGAAGCTCTTATCAGAAGCATCTTCTCTCCGGTAGATGTTGACAGGATCTTGCGGACTCCTTTGAATGTCCAGATGATGGAGGACTTTGTGGCATGGAACTTCACGAAATCATATACATTTACAGTTCGGTCAGCATATTATGTTGAGTGGCACCACCAATACGACGCACAAATCAGAAGGTCCGATGGGCAGGGCAGCTCAATGATTAATCCAGTCTGGGAAACTCTTTGGAAATTAAGAGTGCCATCAAAGATTAAGATTTTTGCTTGGAAGGCATTGCATGGCACAGTCGCGGCTCGCTTCTGTCCTAGCTTAACAGACACATAAAGGTGTCCCCTAACTGTCCGCTATGCCCGGACGGGGCAGAGGATATTTGACACTTGATTTTCACTTGCCAACGTGCTAAGGAAGTATGGCGAGCAATGGGTCTGACAGAGATCATAGATGAAGCATTGACAGTAGATCGGTCGGGCAGTGTTGTGCTGGAGGAAATCATCCGCAATAAAGTGAGAGTAAGACCGACCTTATCAAACCTCGTGTTGCAGAATCGGTAGTGGTGGGAGCATGGTACATTTGGTGGCAGAGGAGAGAATTTGTGAAAGGAAATTCTGTTGCACCACCGCAAGAACTGCGTTATGATCAATGCTATTATCTCAAACTTCACAGCAGCAGAGGGTACTGTGCAGCCACAGAAAATATCATGGGAAAAACCACCAGCTGGTAGCTACAAGATGAATGTGAATGCATCCTATTTCCAAGATGGATCGGTGCAGCAGCCGCAGTTCTTCGCAACCACATGGTAGAGCCAGTCGCTGGTGGTTCTTGGCTACTGAACAATGTCCAGGATGCCAACACAGCAGAGGCTATAGCGATGCAGAAGGGCTTGATGATGATTGAAAATATAGGGTGTGATGGAGTTCTCATAGAGTCTGATTCACTAGAACTGATTCATGCATGCAATGGTGTCACTGAAGTTTGGAGTCCAGCGACGGCAGTTCTTGCAGACTGTTTCCAACGGGCAACAAGATTAGGTGCAGTGCGATTCCAATACTGCCCTAGAAATGCTAATAGGGTCGCACATAATTTGGCGAGGCATGTTTATGATTCAAAGCTCGTAATTAATTGGGACGGTGAGCCACCTAGTATTATTCTCCCGGACATCATCTTTGATGTAACAGTGATCTGAAGTTAATAAAGTATGCCCTAGGGCATTTCCCCTCAAAGAAAAAAAACATCACGGGACATTTCTAAGTCACCTTTAATTGACAACGTAAATCTTATGCTTTATCAGTCTAGTTGTTTTTTTAGTTTTGTACTTGCCTATATAATGTAGTAGATATAAACTTTTTCGCAACCACACATCTATTTGCAACCAAAATAAATATGGACAAAATCGTTAATATAAATTGGTATTACTATGAGAATGTTCAAAATCAAACATAATGCACTAAGAGAAACTGAAGTCCTTCCAATAATAACCACGCATATGTCAGTAGCCTCCCTCAGTATAGCTTGTACACTCACATCAATAAGGTATTTTGAATTAACACAAACAATTAGTAGAGGAAAATAATAATCTGAATTTCCAGCACCTTCTATAATACACTAGTGTAGAACCGGGCTATAGCACCAATTCGTAAGGACCTTTAGTGTCGGTTTAGTACCGGTTCAACACAAACCGCTACTAAAGGGCCACCACGTGGCACGGGCCAGTGCCGGGGTGGAGATTTATAGTACCGTTGGTAACACCAACCGCACTAAAAGGTTTACGGGTTTTGGGTTTATGATTTATTTTTCCTTTAATTTTTGTTTTCCATTTAATTAATTCTTATTCATATGCTGGTTTTTTATGATACTACATATTGTGCACGTTGTGGATATATAAAAATAGAATTTGTCTAGTCTCGCACCACCATTCACACATACACATTTATATATACAATTTGATATATATACAATTTCTCCTAAATGGAGGCATTACTGCGCTATAGGGTAATGGTATTCTCCTTTGGGATCTATGATCTGGTCAAGCAAAAATCCTGCTATTTCCTCTTGCATTGCTCGTACGCGATCCATTGGTAGGAGTTGATCCCCCACCCTATCAAACTTTTAAGAAGGAGATCAATATGCATGTATTAGTTGTATGATTAGATATCGATAATTATGTAAAAATTATAAATAATGTTCTGGTAAACGTACCCATTTGCCTCCATCCCACCCCCCCCCCCCCCCCCGCGCTCTACTTGCTAGTTGTCCAGCTAATAGCTAAGCTTCTCTGCTTGTGCTTGGCTGCTCTGTTACGCTGCTCAGTGCCATCTTTTAGAGCAGATTAGTGCAAGGTTAGACACAAGATCTGTACTCTGCAGATTATAATAATGAATGATGGGCTTGTATAATAATGGCTAGTTGGCTACTGATGCATGATGTGTTGTGCTCATTCGTTAGTTTACTGGCATCGATGCTTGCTGATTAGTTTAATGCCATTGATGCTTGCTGATTAGTTTACTGCCATTGTTGCTTGTTGTCAAGTTTAATGGCATTGATGCTTGCTTGCAGAATGCTGATTAGTTTAACTATTCATTGACCCGTGCTGCTGCACGGGCTAGTAAATTATGAAAGCAAAGCATTAATTATTGTAGGCCTTATATACGCCAATGAATCATTTTTGCTATTAGAATGTCATAAAACATATTTTTGTTTAGAAAGATACTAATGTGTCACCATGTATAGTTGTCTCAGGATTGTCATAAGATGAACCTTCAGTTAGGTCTATATAAGAGGGTTGATTACTATTGACATTCGTGTGATATGCACCATAGAAATACATTTTAAACAAATATCTCAAGCTATTTCTAAAAATTAAATGATAGATCGCATAAGAATTATTGTATCCATTCTTATCCTTTTTCTATGAGAAATTCTACAAATATAAGGCAATCATAATGCATTCACATGGGTTCGAGTTTAATAATTTTCACGAATATGAACATGGAACAATTTATCTATAACTGCAACGTGACCAGACATTACTTAATCACTATCATGAAATTGGATTATTAAGCAGAGATAAGCTGCTCTTATATTAATGGATGAGCCTTTTTGCACTTTTTTGTCCTGAATGTGCCACAACACATATCCAATCCTCATTTGTTAGTGTATATGATGGACAATCGACATAGAATTATGGACCTTCGTAGGGACCAAATCAGTTGACTGAATGTCAAGATGTACGTACTATTGCCTGCATGATACTTGTGTGACTCTTTATCATTCTTTACCTCAGATCAAACATCCCAGAAATTTATAGCTATATGTACGAATATCAGTTCAAGGAGTTCTATAAGATATTATATTATATTGTGATTTAGTGCACCATATGGACCTTAAACATTTTGTTTACTACTGTAGTTAGATGGATTGGCACATTGTTTCTCTTTTTCTTATCATGTCTTATTAAAACTCTTGTCTGGATGAATATTTTTTGTATAGATATTAACATCACTGGACATTTCTAAGTCACCTTTGGTCGACAACGTAAATCTTATGCTTTGTCAGTCTAGTTGTTTAATTAGTTTTTTACTCGTTGATATAATGTAGTAGATATAAACTTTTTCGAAACCACACATCTATTTGCAACCAAAATGAATATAGACATAATCGTTAATATCAATTGGTATTACTATGAGAATGTTCAAAAATCAAACATAATGCACTAAGAGAAACTGAAGTCCTTCGAATAATAACTCGACATTTGTCAGTAGCCTCCCTCAGTATAGCTTGTACACTCACATCAATAAGGTATTTTGAATTAACACAAACAATTAGTAGAGGACAACAATAATCTGAATTTCCAGCACCTTCTATAATACACTAGTGCAGAATCGGGATATAGCTCCGGTTCATAAGGACCTTTAGTGCCGGTTCAGCACTAAAGGATGGGGACTAAAGGTCCCCCCCCCCTCTTTATTACCGGTTAACCACGAACTGCTACTAAAGGGCCACCACCTGGCACGGGCCAGTGCCGAGGGTGGGAGACCTATAGTACCGGTTGGTAACACCAACCGGTACTAAAAGGTTTAGGGGGTTCCGAGTTTATGATTTATTTTTCCTTTAATTTTTTGTTTTTCATTTAATTCTTTTTCATTTGCTGTTATTTTACGATACTACATATTATACACGTTATGCATATATATAAATAGAATTTCTCGTAGAACCGATTATATATATCATCGAATGTCGCGCACCACCATTCACACATACACATTCATATATACAATTTGGTATATACACAATTTCTCCTACATGGAGGCATTACTGTGGTAGCGGGTAATGGTATTCTCCTTTGGGATCTATGACCCGGTCGAGCAAAAATCCCGCTTATTTTCTCTTGAATTGCTCGTGACGTGATTTGTTGGCAGGAGCTGATCCCGCACCCTATAGAACTTTTAAGAAGGGATCAATATGTATGTATTAGTCGTGTGATTAGATATCAATAATGATGTAAAAATAGTGAACAATGTTCCGCAAATGTACCCATTGCTGTCTAGCAGATGGCTACTTTCGATCGTCATCATGCGAATGATCTCGCAAACGTAGTATGCACATAAATCATTCCCCGATGCCGGCTTCATGGCCTTTACGAGAATATAATTCAATCAAATAATAATTAATCAAGCATGATCATTTGTGTTATTGAAACTAGAATTAAAGAGAGATGGTAGCTACCTAGTACTACTTAATTAATTACACTGGGTCGATACCAATACAACTTTTGTTTCAATTGGTCTGGAACCGCTTTGATGAACTTTGCCAAAGCACTGCCCGCCGGCAAAGAAAATGAATAAATGAGTTATTAATCAGGAAATAAAGAACTAAAGAGGCCGACCTATAGTTCAATAATGATTGAAATTACCTATTGACTATCCCCTTCACGATTCTGTACTCCTCAACTGGTTTAAGTAGTGAGTCCAAAGATTTCAACTTTTCCTTCTTCAACTTGAATGTCTAACAGATCCAAGGAAATTGCATGCGCATTAATGCTTGCATGTATAAATTAAGCGGCATGTGAATAACACTCACCAACTACCCAAAACCCTATACACTTATTAACATCTAGCTATAGTAAGTTTAAAACATAATTTGTAGTACAAGACAGTGTGACTCACTTGAAGTTGTAAAGAAGTAGTATATTTTGATTGGTTTTGGCGCTTCAAGAACTCTAGCATGCTTTTCTCTCTCAGGTTCTACTCGATCCCATTCACGCATTCATGTCTCTTGATTAATGGTATTTGGGTCAATGACCCCAATGCCATAGCGTCCAGCTTTTTTCATTTCATAGATCTTCATCCTGCATAATACCACAGAAAAGAATATAGTGAGGATAATTATAGGTAATGATCAACCAGCACTACAGCTAGCTGGAGACTTAAATTACAGAAAGAAATGACTTACAGACAATAGCAGCAACTGATGATAGTTTTGTCGAGTGTGTCTTGATTGAATAACTGAAACAGTTCTCAGAACTCAACATACAGAGCATTCTCATTGAAGTAATGCTCTGCCTTGACTTTCACCATGAGGGACTCTCGATTGGTAGTCTTGGAAATTTTCATGTACCATTCATGCAATTCATACATTTTCATTGGGAGCTTCTTGACCTCCCCAGGCTTGACCAGAGGTTCGCCGTAGGGATATTTCTGTTTTACATCCTCCTCTCTAATCTTATCCATGGGCTCGATTTCTAGGAGTTGATAAACAGTGACGCCGGCCTCGGCAGCCATCCTTCTATGATCGTCGATACCAGCTGATCGGCCGCGCCGGTACTCACATGTGTTGGTACAATGAGTGGGGGAATCGATTGCATCGCCTGTTCTCCCAGCTGGGGAACAGTTTCCTGCTTTTTTTGGCAGCTGCACCTTGGCTCGAGCTCGAGCTCGACTCCTTTTTTTGCAAGATGTGCCTTCCTGAGTTGAAGCTCATAGTCTGAGTCAACAGGCTTGGGAGGTGGTCATTTAGCCATACGAATAAACTGCTCAATGATATGATTAGGCACTTTCTCCTTTGGCGGCGGTGGCGGTTTTGGTGCAAAATGGGCGTCCAATTGGGCCCTGCATTCGGCTTCGGTTTCCTCATCCGTCAAGTCGTAAGGCCTCTTCGGAAGACGCGCGACGCTTGGACCAAATAGGTATCATCGTATCTTGCGTCCTGTACTTGTATTGCTAGACGCCATAGCTATGGCGGCTCTCTTCCGCTGTTGCCTAGGTGGCAGAGACGACTGACGCGGTGCAGGAGCACTGAGCTGACGCGGTGCCGGACTTGGAGGAGGAGGAGTGGCCTGACGCGTTGCCGGACTTGGAGGACGAGGACTGGCCTGACGCGTTGGCGGACATGGAGGAGCAGGAGTGTGCTGACGCGGTGGCGGACTTGGAGGAGGAGCCGGCTGACACGGTGTTTGTGGCCTTGGAAAGATGATGCAATACTTTCTCCATAGAATGGTAAAATGTATGGAATCTCCGAGTGTGTGCTCGTCGTCACCTCCAGGAATGTCAAGCTGTAGCCCGAATATTGTGCCACCACTTCATCAACCACAACACGAGCATAGCCAATCGAATCGGGTTACAATGGAAGGTTGCGTCGGGTGGATTTCTATAAGCAACAACGTCCGCCACCTTCATGGATATGTTCTTCATTTTGAAGTGTAGCTCACACTTAGTGTTATCCATGATGTCATCCACAGGTTATCTATCCAGCAGTAGTGACTCATCGCCCGGGGCTGAACCCACGCTGCTTCTCGGCATGGATCAGTCGGTGGTATCCAATGCTGGATCCGCTTAGTTGTTACCACCGCCGAGACCCCTTTCCTGGCTAAGTGAGTCGATCTGTTGCTGCTGCCGCCTAATTGAGTGCCAACTCACGCGTCGCTGATTCTAGGCCTTTTAGGCGTTCTACTTACTACTTCCTCTCGCTCCTCCTCCAGCTTCCTCTTCGTCTCCTCCTCCACGCACGGCTTCGTAGTCGGCGTTCCAGTCCGCAAACCCCTCATACCACGGAACAACGCCTCTGCCTCGTGTTCTTCCCGGGTGTTCAGGAGTTTCCAGGACTCGTTTAAGCTCGTCGTTCTCTCTGTTGGGCATGAACACCCTGTTTTAGCCTCTTCTATTGCAACAAGTAGTTTGTCGTCGGCTCCTTTAAAACTTGCCTTCAAAACCTGGCCTTTCTTTGGGTCTAACGCCCCCCATGCGCATAGAACCAAGTCCTGCACCTGGGGGCCTGCTCAATGTAACTAGAATGACCTCTGCATCCATCATCTCTTGCTCAGCCTTATCCCACTTAGGTCGGGGCACCGTGTAGCCACCTGGCCCCAGCCTATGGTAATGCTCCTTTTTCGTGGCATTGAGCTTGTTTATTCTCGATCGTTCCTTAGCTAATTCCAATTCCTTGAATTTCACGAAAGCGGGCCAGTGATCTCTTTGCTTCTACAGTGTTCCCATGAATTCTGGAGTCTTCTTTCCTCCGTACTTGGCCCATATATTTTTCTTGTGGTTGCTGAATGCAATCGCCATCTTCCTAAGAGCAGTGTCCTTGACTTTCTGCACATCTGCATCTGTGAAATGATCCGTAGGGTGAAATGTGACATGAGAGATTCCCAAAGCAGATCTTTTGCTCTTTGGTCAACATATGGAAGATCTAGACGTTCCTTTGCTGGCTTTTTCCATTCTTGAATGGAGATCGATTTGGTCTTTCACAAGAACTGCGTACTAACGAAACGAACTTGTCCAAGCATTCTCCTTAGGCTCACTTGGTTCGCCATTAGGTTTGATGGCATCGATGTTGTACTTTAAGCCATCCTACAACTTTTTGGTCGGGCCTTGCTTTCTGCCTACGTATCGATTTGCTCGATCCGGAGGGCTGAAAGAAGAATGATCGATTTGTTAATATATATATATATATATATATATATATATATATATATATACAAAATCATTTAAAACATGTGATGATCACCAGATGGTTCCTTCTATAAAAATACCTCGCCGGTATTTGCTATTTAAAGATCATCATAGTTCTAGACTTCATCAATTCGGTCGTCTTGATCGAATATCATATCACTCTCCCCGGTATTGTTCAGATATTGGGAGCCGTCATCTTGTTAATTCTGATCATCTTGCCTGAGAGGGGAGCGTATGATCTTGAACAGGGCCTCTTCTCCTTCTCTGCCGATATTGTCCGCCATAGCTTTTATTTAACTAATCTAGAAGAAATATAAAACAATTTAGTACGCATCTCAAATAATAGTAGATAATTGATATACATCTCGAATAATAGTAGATAATATATATGCATCTCAAAAGATAAAACTAAGTCATAGTAGATAATATGCATCATCGAATATAAACTCGTATACATCTACTAGAATATAATCAACTACATCACTAGCTAGCTAAGATAGATCGAATACTATCGAATGATCTAGTTCACTCATGTTCCTCGAGGCGTGGGCGGTGGACACCCAAAGAGAAGGAACCATCACAGGATCATAGCTCGGGTGAGATCCTCAAGAACGTGCTGTATTGGAGAACCTGGCGCCTATAGCAGGCATGTAGCGACGGACGTTTCGCCAACCTCCCTAACATGGCGATTTAACCACCTTCAAGCGGGCCGGCTCCCTCCACACCGAAAGTGTCCAACATGAACGCCACCAAAGGAGCTCCAGGTCGACGGCAGGATCTGGGGCCGGGTTTCTCACCAAGTGGAGCGCCCCTGAAGGTAGCACCTCCCAGTGCCAACCCGATGGAGCCCAGTCCCGAACGTGGCCCCTCTGAAGCAGGACGTTGTCACGAACGAGTCGACGACGAGGATGCGGGCCGGGCATCATTGACGTCGAAAACAAATTCTATAAAATTTAACATTTTTTAAAGGCTTGATTGTGATTTACGTAATTCTAGATCATATCCAATATATGAATCATTCTACATATATCCATCATCCAATCTACTTTTGTCCATCTAATTATAACTTATCCATAATCATTCTACATATATAAATCATTCTAACATATATAACATTCATCTACACAAATATACATATAAATTTGCAAAATACATCATCTACATATATATTATTAATACATGGTCAACTTTTTCTATGCAACTTTTTCCTATAAGTATAAAAAAACTAGTGAAAAAATAGTAAAAAACTAAAATACATATATATTCATACTTTGTATAAAAAATCATGCATACATTGTAAATTCCACCGTTCATCTACAATATATATATATATATATATATATATTATCTATATATATATATACACACACACACACACACATACATTGTATAAAAAACTATTGAAAAAAAATTAAACATCTAAAACATCTAAATAGAACATGGATTTAAAGCATTCATGCATATATACATTGTTTAAAAAAACTAGTGAAAAAAATCGCCGTGAAGGGGGGGCACGAGCTCACAGCGGGCGGGTGAGGTCGATGTCGGCGGGCTGGAGGCGTGGGCGGCCGTCGAGGCGACAACATGGCAGGCAGCGCGGCGAGGAGCTCGGGGACGACGGCGCGGGCGGCGTCGGGGCTCAGCGACGGCGATGGGGACGGGCCGGGGCGGCAACGATGACGGGGCCGGCGATGGCGACGGCGCGCGATGGCGTTCGATGTGAGCGGCGTTGGGGGTGGCGACAGCGTCGGTCAGGGACGGAGAGATGAAGAAACTGAATTTGTTTTAGCGTAAGTATATATAGGAGGGGCCTATAGTACCGGTTGGATCCACCAACCGGTACTATAGGTCAAATTTGGCCAGACGAAGAGGCGGAAGCGACCCCTATAGTACCTGGTCGTGGCTCCAACCGGTACTATAGTCCCCCCTATAGTACCGGTTGGAGGCACCAACCGGTACTATAGAGGTGCACTGGGGCAGCTGCGGTGCACGCAAGTTTAGTCCCACCTCTCTTGCCGAAGGGCGCTCGCACCAGCTTATATGCCCCGCCGCGGCTATCGCCTTCTCCGACGCACCGACCACTTCGAGTGGACGGACGCGGCAACGCCCGGACTAGAGGAAATAAAGTCCCTTCTAGCGAGTAACCCAATCCTGGCCGCACCGAACATCGGCGAACCCATGTTATTATACATATCGGCTACACACCAGGTGATGAATGTCGTGCTCGTTGTCGAGCGAGAGCAGGACGGACACAAATTCCTGCTCCAGAAGCCGGTATACTATATCAACCGTCCTCACGCCATGCAGATCCCGATACCCTCATTACCAAAAAATAGCATACGCGGTCTTCATGGCATCCCGGAAGCTACGTCGCTACTTTCAAGAGTGCTCGACACGGTGGCCTCCGAGGTACCACTTAACGACATAATAAACAACCGCGTTGCTACGGGCTGGATTGCTAAGTGGGCCATTGAGATCCTCGCATTCGATATATCATACAAACCGCGCCGAGCCATTAAATCCCAAGTACTAGCTGACTTCGTCGCTGAATGGACAGAGGCCGAACTCCCTAAAGAGTACGACACATATTCCAACTGGGTTATGTACTTCGATGGCTCCAAAATGCTGGCGGGCTTGGGAGCGGGCATTGTCTTAACGTCCCCCACTAGAGACATAGTCCAAGATGTACTCCGGACATTATTATACAGACTCCAACAATGCAGCCGAATACGGGCCTTATTGCATGGTCTTCGATGGATGTCTCCATGGGCATACAACGCCCGGAGGTGCGCATGATTCGAACCTCACAATATCCCAAATAAATGGAGATTTCGATGCCAAAGATCCAAAGATGGCGGCTTATCGTAACGCCGTTCTTAAAATGTCGGCTCAATTCGAGGGGCACGAGTTTCATCATGTAGCTCGAGAAAGTAATCAAGCGGCGGATGTCCTTGCTCGCATCGGCGCCAAGCGCGACCCCGTTCCACCTAGCATTTTCCTAGAAAGGCTCTTCAAGCCATCCGTGGTGCCGCAAGGGGAGAGCGGCAACACCAGTCCGGATCGGACCATAACCCCAAATGCCAAACACGCCGATATCATCGGGGGCTCAACCACCGAAATAATACCATTGGCCCATCTTATAATGGCAGTAATTGCCCCGTGGAACGAACCATTTGTCACAGCCCTAGAGCTTGCTTGTAACTAGTAGCATTGCATCCATGCATCATGTTTAATTTTCATGAAATTTGAAATGGGGATGATCAAGCCCTAGCACTAAAGCAATTCAAATAGGTTCAAATTCAAAAATATTTTCAAAAACCAAATTGGTTTGCAAAATATTCATGATTAATGGAAAAGGGTGAAAACCATATCCAGAGATGATGGATATTTTTCCAAGACATTTTGGATATTTGAATAAACCATATTGTATTTGAATTGGGGCATTTAAAAAACTATTAATATTTTTAAATGCTCCAACAATTCTGAAAAATAGTTAAGGGCTTCTGTAATAATTCAGTTAATGCCCACAATTATTTTCAGGATTTATTTAAATGGTTTAGTATTTTACTAAACTAAAACAAAACAGATATAGAATAATAGAAAACAGGATTTAAACAGAAATAAGAGAGAGAGAGAAACTTACCTGGCAGCCCACCTACCTGGCGTCCGAACCGGCCCAGCTTTCCCCCCCTCGCTGGCCCAGTTGGCCCAGCCCACCAACCGCCTCGCCGCCGCCTACCTCTCGCCAAGAGGCGAGGAGGGACACGGCGATCACGCCGAGCTCGCCACGCCTCCTCCCTGCCCTCCTGCTTGCCACCGAGGCGCCTCCGGCGTCTGAGACGCCCGCAGCCCCTCTGCCTCTCCCTCACTCTGTTCTCTCCCTCGCTCTCTAGCTTCTTCCCGAGTGCGACCGAGCAGGCTCGTCGCCGCCATTCGCCATAGCCGTAGCCGCAGCCACCCCCTTGCCCCTCTGCCGTCCCCAAGAGCTCCGCCCCGACCCCTTCTCCGTCTCCGCCGATCTACGCGACCCCGGGAGGCCAGCAACGTCGCCATCGCCGTCTTCTTCCACCTCGGGCTCCGGCCACCATCGCTGCCGATTCGCTGCACTCCGCCGCCGAGCCCATCGACCCTCCAAACGGACTCACGGTGAGCCCCGAGTCGCTCCCCTTCTCCCCTGGTCTCTCCCGACCCCTAGGCCATAGCCCGCCCGTGGCCGAAGTTGTGCTCGCTGCCGCCATGTCACCGTCATCCCTACGGTCGCTCAAGCTTGCGTCCAGTGCGTCCTCGTGCTCCTCACGCTCCGTGAGCCGAACACGACCAACGCCGCCCTCGCCGTCCCAATCAAGCTCCTTCTCCTCTCCCGCCGAACTCCGCCACCGCTCCGCCATCACCGCCGCCGCTACATCGCACCCCGCACCTCCCATCGCTTTCTAGATGCGCCTCCGCCAGACTCACCGTAGCCGCAAACCACGCGCTAAACGGTCCTCGATAAGCGCCGTTTCGAGCAACTCCGCGATCCTCCGCCGTCGGGTTGGTCGCCGCGCCCAGCCCGTGGTCGGGTCGTGGCACCATCATTAGCGCCTAATTAACACCCCCTTGAGCCACTGCCATGTGGGCCCCGAGCCTGATTAGGTTAGTTTTATTTTCTCTGTTAGATTAGTGCTAACCCGTGGACCCCACGTGTCAGACTTTGACTTAGTCAAGTCAACGTTGACTGGTCCCACCTATCAGCCACACAAACCAGCCTGAGACACTGACATATGGGACCCGCAGGTCAGGTTTGACCCTGGCCGCCTGTTGACTCGCTGACATCACACTGACGTCAGGCTGACGCAGTAATATTCTTTTTCTGGATTTAAATTAATTCAGGAAATTCCAGGAAATGTCCTAAACTTCTAAAAATCATAGAAAATAATCTATAACTCCAATGGAAATAAGTTATATATGAAAAATGATCAGAAAAATATGAAGAATCTGTTTATGGCATTTTCATGCATGTTTGAACAAGTTAACCTCACTGAATAGGATGAATCATGATTAGGGTAATTTATGAACTAGCATTTGGAGTTGGAATTTGTTCTTGCTTGAGTTCCACTCCAATTAACCTGGCTAGATATTGCATTAGGTGAATTCAGTTCCTTAACATGATCATGCATCATATATGTGCATTACATTGATTGTGTTCTTTCTCAGTTGCCGGTGTTTGTCCCCTCTCGGTAGACGACGTATCGACGATGAAATCGATGACACCGATGAAGAACTATATTATCTTCAGAAGTGCCAGGCAAGCAAAACCCCCTTGTTCATTCCGATACAATCCCACTCTCTCGCTCCTGCTCTATTTTACTGCATTAGGACAACAACGACTCATGTGTTACTTGCTGCGGTAGCTGAACCCCTTGATCCTTTGCATGACCTGTCATTCCACAAGAATTAGATGAAACCCACTAGCATGAGTAGGAATTGTTTGATCCATGTTGTGCCTACTCATTTATGCTTGTTTGTCATGCCTGCTACTGCTTAGAGTTGAGTCGGGTCTGATTCATCGGGAATGAATTGGTATTGTTATGAACATGTCCTCATCGTGTGTGTGAGCTAAGTGTGTGAACACAATTTGGTAAAGGTAGCGGTGAGAGGCCATGTAGGAGTACATGGTGGGTTGTCTCATTGCAGCCGTCCTCGTGAACTGAGTTCTGTGTTTGTGATCCATGAAACAGTTACTACCAAGCATTGGGCCCCGAAACCAATGGACCCTCTCGGCTTCTTAACCACCCTTGTTCTTAGTCCGGGAGTTGCAAGTAGTTTCGGTGTTTGTAGCATCTTTGGGGCCGCATAACGCTGACCTTAGGGGTGGGTTGTGTTGCAAGAGGGCACCGTGGCCCGTGTACCGAAAGTGCCCGCTTGGTATCTCGGGAACCCTGCACACATCGTTCGGGGCTGTATGGGAAACCTCGGCGGACTCTGCGGATGGAACCCGAATAGGCGATAAACCCTGGACTAGGGACTTGAGTGTTTAGGTAGGCCGTGGCTGACACCCACGTTGGGCTTCCGCTTGAAGGTTGCCGAGTACATGTCGTGTAAACGGCGGTAAGTGGTGAGAGCGTGTGTGAAGAAGTACACCCCTGCAGGGTCTAATATGATCTATTCGAATAGCCGTGTCCGTGGAGAAGGACTTCTGGGTTGCCTATATCAGTTCATAGACAAGTGAAAGTGGATACTCTAAAATGCGCAAGATAAGCGTGAGTGCTATGGATGGCGTTCTCATAGGGAGACGGGAGCGGGTCCATAGTGGTGTATTGATATGGTGAATATGTGGACTCGTGTGCGCCACCTCAAAGAGTTACTTGCAGTCGTAGTTCAGGATAGCCACCGAGTCAAAGCTGGCTTGCTGCAACAAACTCCACCACCCCTTTTGATAATGTTGCATATGTAGTTAGATCTGATGTAAGTCTTGCTGAGTACAATTGTACTCACGTTTGCTTATTTTATGTTTTGCGAGAGACGTCGGTCTCGCTTAGTAGTTCCGCTTGGACTTCGACGTTTAGCTTGTTACCTCAGCTACGATCTTGTGCCCTCGGCAGATCTCGGTAGATAGTCGGGCTTCTCAGCCTTTTTCATTTATAGTTATGCATACTCGGACATGTTTAGCTTCCGCTTGTGCTTTGACTTGTATGTTTCGAGTGTTGGGTCATGAGACCCATGTTTGTAATATCTCGCTCCTCGGAGCCTAATGAATAAATATCTGAGTCAGAGAGTTATGTTGTGATGCCACGTCAGATTTACACATATTGAGCATATTGTGTGTATGTTTGAAATGCTTGGTATGTGTGGGATCCGACAAACTAGTTGTTTATCCTCGGCAGCCTCTCATATGAGGAAATGTAGTCTCGTGCTTCTGAGCGATAGTAGTCCGCTACAGCCCGGTTCACCGGAGTCCTGCTAGCCCAAAGACTGCTTGGACACTTGATCGGCGGGCATGTGTTTCACTTCGTTCCTATGTCTGTACCTTCGGGAAATGTCACGCGGTGTTATTCGAGTCCTGCCTAGCCCGCTACAGCCGAATACCGGAGTCCTGTTAGCCCAGTGCTACAGCCCGAATATATACGTTGATGACCGACATGCTCGATGTGATTCATGTATGCCTGTCCCCATAGGTTAGCGCCGCTTTGGGTTCACGACTAGCCATGTCGGCCCGGATTCTTAGTCATATGGATGCTAGCGATACTATCATATACGTGAGCCAAAAGGCGCAAACGGTCCCGGGCCATGGTAAGGCGACACCCGTGGGAATACCGTGCGTGAGGCCGCAAAGTGATATGATGTGTTACATGCTAGATCGGTGTGACCTAGGATCGGGGTCCTGACAGCGTTGGTATCGAGCCAGGTTGCTCAGAGGATTACCAAGCCAAACCGGTCGAAGTTGTGTCTAGAAATGCTTTAGTTATGTAAGGGAATTGATTGTGGAAGGGAACGTAAGGCTCTTTTTACTCCTTATACCTCATGGCCTTCTGATCTGAGTCATCCTCTTCTCTTCTACGGGGTTAAGAACTAGGCTTCTCATCTATCCACCAGGATGACGTGTTACTAATCCATAGACCTATAAGATTGTTGGTTTTAATCCCCAGCTCAGTTCCTACTATTCCTGTATGATAACTGTTGATCTCAGAATCTTGTTATGATGTTGTTGAGTGGTTATGCCACCATTTCTGCAGGATGTCTCAAATCATTTTGAGCATTTACAGCCGTTATGCTGTCCGAGTCATCCCAGGTCTCTAAATAGTCTGATGCATTTGCAAATTCTTTCCTTCCGCTTCGATGACCTTTTGGTCGTAATAAGCACACTAATCGGTAAGTTGAGGTACTTTGTTGCCTCGACATATATGTTGGAACTATTATTATGACCCTAGGTGTTTAGGAAGTCACCTAGCAATTTAGCAATGCTTTTGTATCCCTAGTGTGATGATTCTGGCCATCATTTTCGAAAGCATCCCATGATGCCATTTAGTAGTAGGCATTCTACTCCTGGGTTGCTGAACCCGAGATTCATCCTACTTCATGTTGTTAGTATTTGCTAGTGCCTTTAGGATATTAGTAACCTTTGCGATAGTCCTCGAAGTCCGTGGTATTCTCCTTCTTCCAAATACCATGAACTAATTATGGCAGAAGTTCTTTTGAACCAAAAGATCACAACTAGAGTGCTCTTGAGGAGTTCTCCATTCATAATTGTGAATCTGCCAATTCTACCTTTCTGCATGGGTTATCCGGAAGAAATGTTGAGCTTGCTCGACATACTAATCTGTGCATCCACAACTCAGAAAATTATAAGTTCCTTTGAGTTGCTTTCTTTAGTTGTACCTCGACCATCCTCTATCAGTTGATAACCAAGGGTATGGGTGCATTCGAGTTCATCGATGCCTTTTACTCCTATGGTCTGTCAAGTCGTTCTATTTCGGAATGATTTGGAGAAACCAACTCCAGTGCCTCATCCATATCTAGGATTGGGTCAAAGCAGTTGCATTCCGCAGATCAAATGCCAATCCAGCTTTTGATTCTGTTCTACCCTGAAGTATTGCCATCTTATCTCAAGAATGTCATGAGAATTGCCCCAACTCTCATGAATTTTTGACGTAGTGATACTTCTCACCATCATCATTCATTCCTCGGTCCCGTGTTGGTGTAACCGGAATGCCGACAAGTGAATTGTGATGTGTGAAATCGATACTCCTAGCAACCTCATTGTTTAGTAGTTAATGGACAATAATCTCATTCTTAGCGTGTTGGTTATTAAATCATCACCCTAAGAGTGATCGTGCTACCTAGTCCTTATTTCTGGTGCACTCTTCGATCCATGAGTTAGGATCTTGTCAAGTCCTCACTCTTTTGATCATATCGTCTTGCCCTGAAAAGCAAGATTGTTCTCGAGCTTAGTAATATATCGGTGGTTCATGACTTTCCAAATATGTTCTTGGAAGTGTTATCAGGTTGTCACCTGACCGCTATGTTGAGTTCGTGATCATATTGGTTTTCTTCTAAACCACCCATTCTCCAAGAATCTGTGTTGGATACCCCTGAGCTAGTTGGTTAAGCCAAACAACAACTTGGAGAGTTGGAAGATAAAAGCTTGCCTAACTTAGTTCGATCCAAAGGGATATTCTTGTGTAGTGTGTGTTGAAGAAAGATGATATCTCCATCGATTGGTTCCTGTGATCAGTTGCTGGACCTATTGTCTTATCAATTCTTTGACTTGAGTACGGGCCATTGTCAAGTCAAATCAGTACCAACGGTGCTCGTAATGTTGTCTTACTCGTGGTTGATCCCTCGAGCATACACCATTATATCTTTGGTCTGACCAATGCTATCACCGTGTTCACATGATGGTGGAAGTCCAGTGATATGGAAATTCCGATGAGTTGCTGTTGAGCCCATCAGTACCATTTTGTCTCCCCCATGAGTCATGATGAACATCAACCTAGTGTTGGAAACTTGCGTAAGCATTTCTTCGTGTGCCGTTCATGAAGCCTATGCTTGGATGGAAGAAGTGACTTCCTCGAACTCACGTGCATTTGATGTAAGATGTCGCCGTGGATTCGAGAAAGCTTGTTTGCCTCCTGTAGAATCATCCCAAGTCCGTCATGCATGTGCAAAGTATTCTATGGTTTGACAGACTGATCATCTTCATTCCGTATGTATCCCTAGCACACCAAGCCACTGACTGATTTGTTCAAGGAAAGGAAGTTCCTTCTTAAGAGCATGCCTTATGCAAGGACTTCAATATCCTCGATTATGGTTCCCCACCTGAACTCGGTAGTGTTTTATCATAAGACTACCATGTGGTCATGCTTGTCTGGGACAATGTGTTCACAGGTTTGTAGCGGAACCAGCTCATATTTTGGAGCTTGCTACCGTAGTTCATATCCCGAGAATCTCGCAACATTTTTCCGTCGATTTGTGTTGCAAACTTTCATCCTTTCTTCTAGACTCGATGATTCTGGAATATCCTAACCCCAACCAGATCTGAATCTCAGGCGGATATGATGGTTGGAACATTCGAACAGTTGCATATCGCTCCCAGCTTGCACCGTCCTTGTGCCATTTCACTATGGGCTGCCTTCTTAGTAATTTCTGTTCAAGATCATCCTCAAAAGTGGACTTACCATGGGTCCCCTCCACCTCCGACGATAAGCAAAAATCATCCATTGCGTTGTCTTCAACAAGGTAGTCCACATCATCCATTCTAGTCCGGGTGTACCATTCCTTGCATTCCACCAAATGATCGCTTGTGATTGCCTTAGGCTGGTATAAAGAGTTCCAATGATCTATGGATCAAAAGTAATTCTTTTTGCCACTTAAGGGAATAGTTCTTTGCGTCACCTTTCTCGAGGTGCCCCGTTACGGGATCATGGTAAATATTTCCTTGCCACCTTGACACCATCCACCATCTCCCTAAGCGTGGAATTGTTGCCACCAATCAAACCCCGTTGTTGTTCTTCCATCCCTCTCGATGTATTTTGTGTCTCAACTCGAGATGTGTCACCGTCTCAGTCCGTGAGTCGATCATGTTTACTTGATCTTCGCGAAGATCGAATCATGTAGGGTTTTCCCCTTCTTTCTGTTGTCGTGTCGAGTGAAGACCTCGAAAGCAAGGACCAACAGACCAAGATGATGGAATGAATCAACATTTTCGAGAAAGGCAAATGGATCATGAAGATTGTGATAGTTTGTGACTCCCCTTTTCCTCTTACCTCACGTCTTGAATCTCGGGGCGAGATTCTTGTTTAGTGGGGGTGAGTTGTCACAGCCCTAGAGCTTGCTTGTAACTAGTAGCATTGCATCCATGCATCATGTTTAATTTTCATGAAATTTGAAATGGGGATGATCAAGCCCTAGCACTAAAGCAATTCAAATAGGTTCAAATTCAAAAATATTTTCAAAAACCAAATTGGTTTGCAAAAATATTCATGATTAATGGAAAAGGGTGAAAACCATATCCAGAGATGATGGATATTTTTCCAAGACATTTTGGATATTTGAATAAACCATATTGTATTTGAATTGGGGCATTTAAAAAAACTATTAATATTTTTAAATGCTCCAACAATTCTGAAAAATAGTTAAGGGCCTCTGTAATAATTCAGTTAATGCCCACAATTATTTTCAGGATTTATTTAAATGGTTTAGTATTTTACTAAACTAAAACAAAACAGATATAGAATAATAGAAAACAGGATTTAAACAGAAATAAGAGAGAGAGAGAAACTTACCTGGCAGCCCACCTACCTGGCGTCCGAACCGGCCCAGCTTTCCCCCCCTCGCTGGCCCAGTTGGCCCAGCCCACCAACCGCCTCGCCGCTCGTCGCCTACCTCTGCCAGTAGGCAGAGGAGGAGGTTTCTGGCCATGCGCCAGCTCGCCACGCCTCCTCCCTGCCCTCCTGCTTGCCACCGAGGCGCCTCCAACACGTCTGGAGACGCCCCGCAGCCCCCTCTGCCTCTCCCCTCACTCTCTGTTCTCTCCCTCGCTCTCTAGCTTCTTCCCCGAGTGCGACCGAACGAGCTCGTCGCCGCCGTTCGCCATAGCCGTAGCCGCAGCCACCCCTTGCCCTCTGCTGTCCCCAAGAGCTCCGCCCCGACCCCTTCTCCGTCTCCGCCGATCTACGCGACCCCGGGAGGCCAGCAACGTCGCCATCGCCGTCGTCTTCCACCTCGGGCTCCGGCCACCATCGTCGTCGATTCGCTGCACTCCGGCCGCCCCCGAGCCCACTGACCCTCCAAACGGACTCACGGTGAGCCCCCGAGTCGTTCCCCCCTTCTCCCCTGGTCTCTCCCGACCCCTAGGCCATAGCCCCGCCGTGGCCGAGTTGTGCTCGCCGCCGGCCATGTCACCGCTCATCCTCACGGTCGCTCAAGCTTGCGTCGAGTGCGTCCTCGTGCTCCTCACGCTCCCGAGAGCCGAACACGACCAACGCCGCCTCGCCTGCCGTCCACCGTAGCTCCTTCTCCTCTCCTGCCGAACTCCGCCACCGCACGCCGTCACCGCCGCCGCTACACTGCACCCCGGCACCTCCCACTGCTTTCTCTAGATGCGCCTCTCCGCCAGCTCACCGTAGCCGCAAACCACGCGCGAAACGGTCCTCGATAGCGCCGTTCCGAGCAACTCCGGCGATCCTCCGCCGTCGGGTTGGTCGCCGGCGTCCAGCTCCGGTGGTCGGGTCGTGGCACCATCATTAGCGCCTAATTAACACCCCCTTGAGCCACTGCCATGTGGGCCCCGAGCCTGATTAGGTTAGTTTTATTTTCTCTGTTAGATTAGTGCTAACCCGTGGACCCCACGTGTCAGACTTTAACTTAGTCAAGTCAACGTTGACTGGTCCCACCTATCGACCACACAAACCAGCCTCGAGACATCGACATATGGGACCCGCAGGTCAGGTTTGAGCCTGGCCGCTGTTGACTGTTGACGTCACATCGACGTCAGTCGACGCAGTAATATTCTTTTTCTGGATTTAAATTAATTCAGGAAATTCCGTGAAATGTCCTAAACTTCTAAAAATCATAGAAAATAATCTATAACTCCAATGGAAATAAGTTATGTATGAAAAATGATCAGAAAAATATGAAGAATCTGTTTATGGCATTTTCATGCATGTTTGAACAAGTTAACCTCACTGAATAGGATGAATCATGATTAGGGTAATTTATGAACTAGCATTTGGAGTTGGAATTTGTTCTTGCTTGAGTTCCACTCCAATTAACCTGGCTAGATATTGCATTAGGTGAATTCAGTTCCTTAACATGATCATGCATCATATATGTGCATTACATTGATTGTGTTCTTTCTCAGTTGCCGGTGTTTGTCCCTCTCGGTGAGATTTACGTATCGACGATGAAATCGATGACACCGATGAAGAACTATATTATCTTCGTAAGTGACAGCAAGCAAAACCCCTTGTTCATTCCGATACAATCCCACTCTCTCGCCTCCTGCTCTATTTTACTGCATTAGGACAACAACGACTCATGTGTTACTTGCTGCGGTAGCTGAACCCCTTGATCCTTTCCATGACCTGTCATTCCACAGTAATTAGATGAAACCCACTAGCATGAGTAGGAATTGTTTGAGCCATGTTGTGCCTACTCATTTATGCTTGTTTGTCATGCCTGCTACTGCTTAGAGTTGAGTCGGGTCTGATTCATCGGGAATGAATTGGAATTGTTATGAACATGTCCTACTGTGTGTGAGCTAAGTGTGTGAACACGATTTGGTAAAGGTAGCGGTGAGAGGCCATGTAGGAGTACATGGTGGGTTGTCTCATTGCAGCCGTCCTCAGGAACTGAGTTCTGTGTTTGTGATCCATGAAACAGTTACTACCACGCATTGGGCCCGAAACCAATGGACCCTCTCGGCTTCTTAACCACGCTTGTTCTTAGTCCGGGAGTTGCAAGTAGTTTCTGGTGTTTGTAGCATGCTGGGGGCCGCACGCAACGCTGACCTTAGGGGTGGGTTGTGTTGCGGTAGGCACCGTGGCCGGTGTACCGAGTGCCCGTTTGGTATCTCGGGAACCCTGCACACATCGTTCGGTGCTGTATGGGAAACCTCGGCCGGACTCCCTGCAGATGGAACCCGAATAGGCGACAAACCTGGACTAGGGACTTGAGTGTTTAGGTAGGCCGTGGCCGACACCCACGTTGGGCTTCCGCTTGAAGGTTGCCGAGTACATGTCGTGGTAAACGGCGGTAAGTGGTGAGCGTGTGTGAAGAAGTACACCCTGCAGGGTCTAATATGATCTATTCAATAGCCATGTCCGCGGAGAAGGACTTCGGGTTGCCTATATCAGTTCATAGACAAGTGAAAGTGGATACTCTAAAATGCGCAAGATAAGCGTGAGTGCTATGGATGGCGTTCTCGTAGGGAGACGGGAGCGGGTCCATAGTGGTGTATTGATATGGTGAATATGTGGACTCGTGCGCCACCTCAAAGAGTTACTTGCGGTGAGTTCAGGATAGCCACCGAGTCAAAGCTGGCTTGCTGCAGTCAAACTCCACCACCCCCTTTTTGATAATGTTGCATATGTAGTTAGATCTGATGTAAGTCTTGCTGAGTACAATTGTACTCACGTTTGCTTATTTTATGTTTTGCAGAGAGACGTCAGTCTCGCTAGTAGTTCCGCTTGGACTTCGACGTTTAGCTTGTTACCTCAGCTACGATCTTGTGCCCTCGGCAGGATCTGGTAGATAGTCAGGCTTCTCAGCCTTTTTCATTTATAGTTGTCTGTACTCAGATATGTTTAGCTTCCGCTTGTGCTTTGACTTGTATGCTCTGAGTGTTGGGTCATGAGACCCATGTTTGTAATATCTCGCTCCTCGGAGCCTAATGAATAAATATTTGAGTCGAGAGTTATGTTGTGATGCCACGTCGTATTTACACATATTGAGCATATTGTGTGTATGTTTGAAATGCTTGGTATGTGTGGGATCCGACAAACTAGTTGTTTATCCTCGGCAGCCTCTCATATGGGGAAATGTAGTCTCGTGCTTCTGAGCGATAGTAGTCCGCTACAGCCCGGTTCACCGGAGTCCTGCTAGCCCAGCACTACTGCTTGGACACTTGACTGGCCGGCATGTGTTTCACTTCGTTCCTATGTCTGTCCCTTCGGGGAAATGTCATGCGGTGTTATTCGGAGTCCTGCCTAGCCCGCTACAGCCCGGAATACCGGAGTCCTGTTAGCCCAGTGCTACAGCCCGAATATATACGTTGATGACCGACATGCTCGATGTGATTCATGTATGCATGTCCCCATAGGTTAGCGCCGCTTTGGGTTCACGACTAGCCATGTCAGCCCGGGTTCTTAGTCATATGGATGCTAGCAATACTATCATATACGTGAGCCAAAAGGCGCAAACGGTCCCGGGCCATGGTAAGGCGACACCCGTGGGAATACCGTGCGTGAGGCCGCAAAGTGATATGATGTGTTACATGCTAGATCGGTGTGACCTATGATCGGGGTCCTGACACCATTCTTGGCCTATCTTAATAGGAGAACTCCCTAAGGACCAGAATGAGGCTCGCTGCATTGTTCGGCGCTCGAAAGCCTACAAGGTCCATGACGGAGAGCTCTACAAGAAAAGCGCTACCGGAGTACTCCAAAGATGTATCTCCGAAGAGGAGGGACGGTAGCTCTTGGCTGAAATTCATGCCGGCCTAGGCGGCCATCATGCTGCGGCTCGGGCCCTTGTAAGTAAGGCCTTCCGTACAGGTTTCCATTGGCCGACGGCCCAAGCAGATGCACAGGACCTTGTCCAACGTTGCGTCGGATGCCAGCTTTCCGCCAACCAGAGCCATATGCCACCCATCGCTCTACAAACAATCCCCACCACTTGGCCTTTTGTGGTCTGGGGGATTGATATGCTCGGTCCCCTTAAAGGATGAAGCCATAAGAAAAGATATCTGCTGGTCATGGTGGATAAATTCACTAAGTGGATAGATGCCAAACCAGTTAAAACGGCCGAATCCGGACCAGTGATAGACTTTATATCCGGCATCGTACACCGTTATGGTGTCCCATACAGCATCATCACCGATAACGGCTCCAACTTCATAGCCAATGAGGTGAAAAATTGGTGCGCCAATCTAGGCATTAAGCTCGATTACGCCTCTGTCTATCACCCGCAAACAAACAGTCAAGTCAAACGAGCCAATGGTCTTATTATGAGCGGCATCAAGCCCAGACTAGTGCGGTCTTTGAAAGAGTCAAACAAGCACTGGGTTGAGGAGCTCGACTCCGTACTTTGGGGGCTGCAGACCACGCCCAATCGTACGACCGGATACACACTGTTCTTCATGGTGTACGGCGCAGAGGCCGTGTTGCCCTGCGACATTATTCATGACTCACCTACAGTGTGCATGTACGAAGAGAGCGAGGCCGAGCTGGATCGGGAGGACAGTTTAGATACCCTGGAGGAGGAGCGCGACGTCGCAAAAGCCCGTTCTGCATTTTACCAACAACAAGCTCGCAGATATCAAAGCAGAGATGTACGGGCCAAGACTTATAATGTTGGCGAACTCGTTCTACGCTTGCCAGAGAAGAAAAAGGACAAATTCAAGCACAAGTGGGAGGGTCCCTTCATCATTGACGAAGTTCTCACTAGAGGAGCGTACCTCCTGCATGATGCATCAGACAATCGCCTGGAGCCGAACCCCTAGAACACGGCCAGACTCCGAAGGTTCTATGCCTAGCGCCGAACTCTTTGTTAGTCTTCCCCTCCCTATTGTTTGTATCATTTTTTCCTCTCTTTTAGCTTTTTTTTCTTTTGTTTATTTTAGCCTTAAAGCTTTCCGTGCGGCTAAACCACGCACATGTGATGTACGCATCCTTAAATATGTACGTACATAATACCTGGGGGCTTCTTGCACAGAAGCTTATTATTATTATTATTATTATTATTATTATTATTATTATTATTATTATTATTATTATTATTATTATTATTATTATTTTCTGAGCGTGAAGCTCACCACATATGTGTTCTTTCCTCATATGTATCTTTTCTTGGCCATTATATGCATCGATATGACTTAAGTTTTGGCCAAGCTGGGTTGCCTGGCTCCTGTGCTTATGCCCTACGTTCCCACTAGTTCGGCTAGGGCATAAAGAGAGCTCCTCTGTGATTGTTACTGTCGGGTCATCTGGATGTGTACCTCAGACTGGGTGAAGCCGAAAGCTAGCATTCTTAAGGGAATATTCGGTCGACGAACTAAAGATGTTTTTACATTCATTAAAATATGAACCCAGATGTTGAATATACTGCAATTTTTTCAATCACAGTTCAGACATGCACATTAACGCAGGTACACCCAGGGAAAGGAACCCTTAACGGAACAATTCTCTCTAGAAGATGTTTCTTATATTTAAAATGTAATATAAGAGAGCTAGCTAGATACAAATTGTTTGTTCAAGCAACTATGACCCCTACGCCTGGTTTCCACGCATACCACGGTATATTCTACCGCTAAGGTATTCGATAACACTCCGCACCTTCGGTCCAGAGGTCGAAGCGAAAAGCTCTACCATGACAATCGTTTTACAATCCGGCTAGGGACCTATATGTCAAGGAAAGTACATAGTCACTTGGACTCATAAATTTCCGCCTCTATACCGTCTAGCAGGCTTTCTAATTTACAATCCTGTTGGGAATATTTGGCGGCTACTTCTACTTGGTCATATACCAAATTCATGGGAATTTCTTTCCCATCTGACCCTCGAGGTCCGACCCGGGCTATATGATTTGGATCAAGCTTGGTATATCGTGTTTTTACCGTGGCCCAATCTTCTCATGCACCTTCCCGGCATGCCGATATCTTCCATAATCGGAAGCGCCGCTGCGCTCCCTTGAATAGCTGTATAAGCTCCTCCATCCTTCCTGGAGGGGAGGCGGATGGCCATAAGGCCATGGCAACACTTCGCATCGCCTGATGAGCTTGCTTGTGCATTTGTGACAGCTCTTGTAGCAGATCGCCAGAGAACCCGGACATCTCCTCTTCGAGATGACAAGTCAGCATACCTGCAGATATAATTCTGTCAGTCCCTTTGATCTTCGAACTACGCGGAGGTAAGTGTGGCCACATACCAAATATACCGCTGCGTAGCCTCTTATTTTCCTTCGCGGAAGCAGCCAGCTAGGCCCGTACATCTTTCAGTTCTTCGCCCAGCTGGGTATAGGAATCCTGCAGCTGGTTTTTCTCATGTCTGACTCGTGTCAGTACACGTTCGCCCACGACCATTAGTCTTTTGGCTTCTTGTTCTTCCGCTTGGGCGGCTTTTAGTTGCTCCTTAAGTTGATCTGACAATCCTGCCATAAGATGGGCAACACTGTTAGCATGGCCGGTATATAATTATGTTTTCTCGATGGAGGGGAAGATCACCAGGGGGTGCCTCCTTGGATTTCACCAGTTCGGCACTTGCCGCAGCCAATTCGACCTGGTACTTCTCTAACTCCCAAGACAGTACGTTGTTCCTCTCCGTGAGTGCCTAATTACACAACGATCCTCAAATCAGTTGCTTCAACTATTTCGAGTCTTGGGGGCTACTGGTATATGATATTAAATCTGTACAATATGTCCTTACCCACATGTCTTTCAAATGCTGGTCTATGGCTCTAGTAAGCCCATCCCGAGCAGCTCGGATGTACGCATCAGCCGAGCTGAAGGCTTCGAATGCCTCTTTTGGAAATCCGGGATCACGAAGAGCGGCCCTTCGGCGCCAATGATTCATGGCACTCTCCACTTCAGAGTTCGTAACAGATACATCATCCGAATCCCCTGAAGGAGGACAATCCGGCACCGCTCCCATGTCAGCCCCCACCCTCAAGGCAGGATCTGGAACCTGACTAGTGGAGGCGTGACCAGTAGGATCCCCGGACATAGTCCGGCGAACGCTCTTCCTGATAAGATACAACGGACGATGTCATAGTTTAATGTGACTGCCGGGGAGCATATTTGAAATAAACCATACCTCTTCGATGAAGGCTCGGTCGTGTCTTCGGTTGCCCTTCTCTTTGAAGGATTGCACGGTGTGGGCGCCGCCCTCTTTGGAGATGCCTTTGGTGCAGCACGACGCGTCGAGCGCCTCCCCTTTGGAACACGAGATAGTCGGCTATAGTGGCCACCTCTGTGCCATCATAGCTTGCCTGGTAGAAATACTCGCTCCTCGAGCTCCACAAATATGTCCGGATCCTCTTTGAATCCAGGGTCAAGATCTCGGTTATGATCCTCTAGCCGAGGAGCGGGGTTGTGGATCCCTACAGCAACCTTCCGCTATTCCTGTTACAAAATGGATGAGCTAATGTCAATTTAATACGATTCAAGGAAAGGATTGAGCAAAGAGGTGAGATTAAAACTTACCCAGCTTGGAGGATTGTACATGGAAAATCCATCTTGGCGTTTGAGATGAGTGAACTCCTCCTTTTCCCCTTTATACAGTTCGGCCAGTATTTTGGCCAAAGCGGCGGGGGAGTCCGGACCGTTCCGACCGCAGCGTGAGGCGTCATCTTCCCCATTATAGTGCCACATAGGAAGCCCCTTGAACTGGAGTGGCTGTACACCCCGCACTATGGAAGTCGCCATTACCTCGACTATTGATAATCCGGACTGATCAAGTGACCTTATCTTGCCCATCAACTGACGGACTTCCGCGCTATCTTCCTTCTCGAGGCTCCGAGGGCGCCAGCTGTGGCGTTTCTTCAATGGAGCACTTGTGAATTCGGGAAGACCCATTCGAACTAGGTCAGGACCGGCGACGTCATCGATATATAACCATTCGGAAAGCCACTCTTCGGATGCCTTCTTCAGCATGCCGAACAGGTATCTGGTCCTGGCGATGTGCCATACCTCGGCTCCGCCCACTTTAAATATTGATCCCTCTTGGTTACGAGGGACGAGGCAGAATAGCTTCCTCCACAATTCAAAATGGGCATCATAACCAAAGAAAAACTCGCAGAGGGTAACAAAAACCGCAATGTGTAGGATGGAGGCCGGCGTGATATTGTGCAGTTGGAGGCCATAGTACTCCAGGAGTCCTCGGAGGAAAGGGCGGATTGGAAACCCGATGCCTCTTAACAAAAAGGGGACGAAGCACACCCGTTCCCCCTGGATGGGTTGGGGAAATTCTCCGCTTGAGCTTTGACACCAAGAGAATTCAATCCTGCCCAAAAAGGGACTAGATCCGCGGGAGGAAGGAGACCCTACGTTTGCAGCTTGGCCAGTCGAGCATGGGATATGGAACATCTTGCCTAGTCGCCTTTTCCGGGGCCATGAGGGCGGAAGGAAGAACTGGGAGCGCTGGCCATGGCGGAATGGTTTCTCCTAGCAACCTCTGAGGATTTCCTGCTTGGTGTGGGATAGATCTGAAGATCTGATCTCTTTAAATAGACACCCCTCTTGCATGACCAGGTTGTTATGTATAAAAATACCCCGACCCCTCGTATCCACTCGACACATGGAACCTGAAGTTATGAAGGCATGGGAACCGGCGGGCGCGACACTAAATGGAAGGCCGAATACAACTCTTTAAGTCAGGTACCTTGAAGTAATCAGAGGAGGAACCCGCCTTGCAATGCCGAAGACAATCTGTGCACCAGACACCTCGTCATTGAAGCCATGTTCAGGGGCTACTGAGGGAGTCCTGGATTAAGGGGTCCTCGGGCATCCGGTCTGTTGGACATGGGCCGCACTAATGGGCTCTGAAGATACAAGAACGAAGAATCTCTCCCGTGTCCGGATGGAACTCTCCTTGGCGTGGAAGGCAAGCTTGGCGACCGGATATGAAGATTCCTTTCTCTGTAACCGACTTTGTACAACTCTAATCCCCCCGGTGTGTATATAATCCAAGGGGATAGATCCGTAGAGCCCGATCATTATAATCATAGTCATACAGGATAGACTTCTAGGGTTTTAGCCATTACAATCTCGTGGTAGATCAACTCTTGTAATACTCATATTCATCAAGATCAATCAAGCAGGAAGTAGGGTATTACCTCCATAGAGAGGGCCCGAACCTTGGTAAACATTGTGTCCCCTGTCTCCTGTTACCATCGACCTTAGACGCACAGTTCGGGACCCCCTACCAGAGATCCGCCGATTTTGACATCGACGACCCCCATGACAACAGTCGGGCTTCTTCGTCCTCTCTCATATATGGTGAATACACTCCCTCACTAATTTTTTGACCTTTGGTGATGGAGCCTCGACAGACGTAAAGTCAACCCAAAATGTCGTTTAATTATTTTTTGAGAAAATCCAGGCCACTCGATATTTCCTACATATTCTAGCAAAAGTCATGCCAGAATTCACGGAAAAATCCGGCATGACCTTTGATAAAAAAGGACATATCAAGCGCCCGAAATTTGCCAGAATAGAAATTAATCAACACTCCGTCAAAACATAGGCCACTATAGGAGGTGTAACCTGCAAACATGGCCGGCCACTTGGGCAAGCACATATCCTATTTGAGCAACACAAGATATACATGTTTATATCTACATCATATGAGCATTCAATAAGCAAAACCAAATCATAAAATAAATTATTATTCAAATTAGCATGCATTCAATAAGCAATACTACATCATCTCTTGCGTCCGTACATCGTCGAATATTATCACTAATACACCTCGAATAGTATTATATATATAGCATCGCTAATACAGCTAGAACAGTAGCGCCTGACGGGTATCGGCGTGGGCGATGGACACGCAAAGAGAAGGAACCATCATAGGATCATAGCTCCAGTGAGATCCCTGAAGAACCTGCCAGGTATTGTCGAACCTGCCCTAAAACGCAACCATGTAGCGATGGACGTGCTCGTCCCTTCTCGCTGACACGGTAACGTACCACCTCCGCGATGTCCGAAAGCCTCGGCACCGTCACTGGCCCACGCGACCGCCACTAAAGAAGGTTCGGGTCAATGACGGGCTGGCTCCTCACCAAGCTGCACCCCCTGGAAGGTAGCACCTCCCAGTACCAGCCCGGCGGAGCCCAGTCCCGGACAAGGCCACTCTGATCAAGATGGCCTCCTGCGCCGAGTCGACGACGTGAATGTGGGATAGGCATCGTCGACAACAAATGTTACACCTAAAACACCTAAATTCTATTAACTACACCTAATTAAAAACCTACATTTTAAACATGCTTCGATCATAACTAGGGTTCATACTATGTTATTCTAAGATTAAACACCTAAAATACCTAAATTAAATTAACAACATGGGGTGGCTGGTCTCACCTCGGTCGAGGTCGGAGGGGGTCGGTGATGGAGACGGCGACGGGGATGATGCAGGGGCTCCTTGATCTCTGCAAAAACAAAATATAAACAAAAACATTATTATCGTCATCTTAGGACTTAGTGAAACTCCATAAGCTACATTGAATTATTCTATTCAAATTTACTTATAATTTCCTATTCTTTTCAAATTTTCCTATTCAAATTTACTTATAATTTCCTATTCTTTTCAAATTTACTTATTCAAATTTTCTAAAAATTTCCTAGTCTATTCAAGAGACCTACATTTACCTATTTTTTTCAATTTCATATTTTATTCTATTCAAAATTACTTATTCAAAATTTCTAAAAATTTCCTATTCTATTCAAAAGACCTACATTTACTAATTTTTTTCAATTTCATATTTTATTCTATTCAAATTACTTATTCAGATTTTCTAAAAACAGAATATACTAAAAACTTACATTTTCTTCAAAAAATCTAAAAATTCTAAAAACTTCCTATTCTATTTACAGAAAGGGGGAGGTGGAGGTGGGAGGAGGAGGAGGAGGAAGGAGGAGGTGGGAGGAGGAGGTGGAGGAGGAGAGTGGAGGAGGAGGGAGCAGGAGGGGGCCGCCGGAAAGGGAGGAGGAGGAGGGGGTCGCCGGAGAGGGAGGAGGAGGAGGGGGCCGCCGGGGAAGTGGGAGGAGGAGGAGGGGGCCGCCGGGGGAGAGGGAGGCGGAGGAGGGAGGCACCTTGGGGGTGGAGGAGGAGGGACGGCGGCGACGGCGGTGATGGAGCGACGTATAATGTGAGTGTGAGGGGGGAAGTGAGGGGACGCGCACGCGGGGCGGTTTTGGGTAAGGGCTTTAGTGGTAGCGCTTGTTTCTAACAAGCACTACTGCTACAATCAATAGTAGTAGCGTTTTCTCTTAACTAGCGCTACTGCTAAAATCAATAGCAGTAGCGCTCTCCGTATAAACGCGCTACTGCTAACGCTAAGCATGGAATTTTTTTCATAAATACATTGGTCATCAATGATCTTTTTGTGTAGAATCTAAATTGTCAATAGGAATCTTCTCCGGTTTAAGAACCGATGAAGATTCGTATTGCGGCCACAGATCCTACACATAGAGTTCAATGAAGACCAAGTGGTTGTGATGGTTTGAGAAGCACCATATTTAAGGTGGTAAATAATTTGTTCGCGGACCGAGGTGAGTGTAAACTTTGGTCTTAGGAGTGCACTGCATATATCAGTAGCGCTAGTAAGGGAAAAAGCGTTGTTGCTAAGATCAATAGTAGTAGCGCTTGTTTCCCATCTGCGCTACTAGTATTAGTAGTATACTTGGGAACGGTCTGTCAGTTTTAGTAGTAGCGCGTTTCCCACCTCCAGCGCTACTGCTATGCTCATAGTAGCAGCGCTTGTAGGGCAACATCGCTACTACTAATTAGCAGTAGCGTTTATTTATTTCCAGCGCTACTACTATGCTACTGTGTATAAGCGTTTTCCTAGTAGTGTTCATTTGTAGTGCTTTTCAATTTCAGGGTCATTTAGCTAAAAAATCAGTAAATGCATGGAAAATAGCAAATAAAGTCAGAAAGGGTTGAAAGTTGATGACATGGATTTGAATGGTGCATACTGAATGCACAAAAGGTCTGGAGTTGTAATAAGTTTCAAAAAAATGGAATGCCTTTGTAACAGATGAGTTTTCGTCCGAGACCCTGATACTTCGAAAGTGATTGTCCATTTTGTACGCGAACTGCATCCAGTTTTTGCCGTAACCTTGATGTCGCTTGAAGCTATGTCGGGTTTTTCCCCAAAGAGGAAGGGATGATGCAGCACTGCGGCGGTAGGTATTTCCATCAGAAATGAAACCAAGGTTATCGAACCAGTAGGAGAACCAAACAACCAAACATAAACAACCCCCTCACACAAATAACAACACCTCACAACCCGACGTGTAAAGGGGTTGTCAATCCCTTCTGGGTGAAGATGCCAGAAATTGGTGCGTAGATGGGTAAAAGTTGCAATAGATTGAAATAAATAGATGGCAAATAAATAAACACAGCAAAGTGTTTTTGTATTTTTGGTTTGGTAGATCTGAAAACAAATGCAAACGAAAAGTAAATCGCAAAGCCAAATATGTGAGAAAGAGACCCGGGGGCCGTAGGTTTCACTAGTGGCTTCTCTCGAGAAAATAGAAAACGGTGGAAAAATAGTTACTGTTAAGAAATTGATAAAACTTCAAATAATCATGACGATATCCAGGCAATGATCATTATATAGGTATCACATCAAAGATTTATAGACCGATTCCTGCTTGCATCTACTACCATTACTCCACACACCGACCGCTATCCAGCATGCATCTAGTGTATTAAGTTCATGGAAAAACAGAGTAATGTAATAAGAACGATGACATGATGTAGACAAGATCTATCTATGTAGAGATAGACCCCGTCGTTTTATCCTTAGTAGCAACGATACATACGTGTCGGTTCCCCTTCTGTCACTGGGTTCAAGCACCGTAAGTGTCGGTGTCAAAACCGGCGATCTCGGGTAGGGGGTCCCGAACTGTGCATCTAAGGATCGATGGTAACAGGAGACAGGGACACAATCTTTACCTACGTTCGGGCCCTCTTAATGGAGGTAAAACCCTACGTCCTTCTCGATTATATTGGATGTGTATAGGGTTACAAGAGTTGATCTACCACGAGATCATAATGCCTAAACCCTAAAAGTCTAGCCTATGAGTATTTTAATGATCGCTAAGGATCAAAACCTCTGGTTTATATAGACACCGGAGGGGCTAGGGCTACACAGAGTCGGTTCATAGAGGATGGAAACTATACATCTGGACTCCTAATCTTGATTTCCATGCAAGGATAGTCCCATCCGGACACGTTGAATTGTCTTCTGTCTCGTAACTTGACGGCCCACTAGTCTGGCCCATCCTCGATAGCCTGAACACCCGAGGACCCCATAATCCGGAATCCCTCAGTAGCCCCTGAACTCGCCTTCAATGACGATATAGTGTTTGGTCTTTATGCCTTCGGCTTTGCAAGGTGGGTTCTCCTTCACGCTCCGAACTGTCGATAGTCCGGTATTGATTTTAATGAAGAGTCTTCAAGATACCTCCTATGGCTGCTTCGATTCCTGCACGTCGAGCGAATGCGAACGGTCTGTGATTTTTACAAATAAGCCCTTCAATATGCTTGGGCAACATCTATATAAAGAGATCTAGATCCCCAATGCCATCCCATTCACGCAAAAGGGAAAACAGCTCAGGCAAGCCACAAGCATAAGCTTTCGACATGGCCAATGCTCCGAGCTCCTCATCCCGCCCTCAAGGCCCTCAGGAAGGTGATTGGCAGAGATTCTCCGTGCCCCATCTCCAGCTAAGCCGTCTTCAGACGCAGGGGTATCTTCCCCCCACAGATCTGGTTACTGTTCGAGCGGGTCTAGCTGCCATGGGTAACGGCGTAATGGTCGAGAATTTTCCCAACCCCAGCAAGGAGGAGAGGGTGTGCTTCGTCCTGTTCTTACTACGGGTCCTGGGGTTTCCAATTCACCCCTTCTTGAGGGGTCTACTAGAACACTATGGCATCCTACTGCACGATCTCACCCGAGGTTCGATTTTGCACATCTCAGGCTTTGTCGCTTTCTACGAGATGTTCTTGGGCATGGAGGCCCACTTCGGCTTATGGAAGAAGTTTTTACGCCTCGTGCTCCGCCACCGAGAAGGTTCTTAATACGAAGTAGGCTGTGCCTAAGTATGGCATATAGCCGGATCCGGATACCTCGTCGGGACTCCCAAGGAGGTATATGCGCAATGGCACTCTGAGTGCTTTTATGTAGAAGACGTCCCGTTGCCGGACCCACTTCGGCGAGGCCTCCCAGAATTGTCTAGTGGTCCTTTAAGGAAGTGATTTAACTGGCGTCCCCGCAGTCCGAAGGAGGAGGACAATGCGGAGATAAAGAGATTGGTCAGTAAGGTCAAGCTGCTAGCCCATACCGGACTCACAATTATTGAAGTTATGGCCATCGCAATAAAGAGGTGTATACAACCCCTCCAATCCATGTTGGGTCCGCTGTGTAATTACAACGAAGTGGATGACACATCCCGCTACAAACGGCAGGGTTCAGATAGTATGGCCGAATTGGCAACAATCCTGGCTGATTTGTATAAAGGCGAAAAGGAAGACTTCCTCCGCCTGAACTGTCGTGAAGGGTATCATATGTACAACCCCGTCGAATGGGTAAGATTTTTACAACCCTGCCGCATCGTCGTTTCTGCCCGGTATTAATCAAAACTCGCCCTGCCATCATGGATGATGATGATCGAGGATGTTCATTGTCCCGATCCACAACCCGGAGATCCCGATTGTGACAAGGACATGGGACTCGGCAAGGATCCAAAAATTTATCACTACTGGAATCAGCCGATTTGCCGTCTGCCGACTCTTTGCCGTCAGCTAGCGGATGACAAAGAAAGGCTTTGCCATTAGCCGCAAGAAAACGAACGGCAAAGAGGCAGCGGACGACAATGGAAGGCTTTGCCATCAGCATATATTTGCCGTCCGGTAGCGGACGACAAAGAAGCTTTGTCGTGTGCTAGCTGACGGCAAAGAGGGTGGGTGGCGGGCTTACGAGGGTGACCTACTGGCCAGTTTCTTTGCCGTCCGCTGGCGTACGGCAAAACCATCCTCCAGCGGACGGCAAAGAAACTGGCTGTTTAACAGCCGCTTCCCCAAAGCCCCACCCCACTAGGTACGCTCTTTGTCGTCTGCTAGCAGACGGCAAATAGCTGTGACCTACTAGCAGAAAAGGGGCCGCGCCCCTACCGTACCCCTCTCTCTCTCGATCTCCTCCTTCACCACCTGCGCCGCCGCCCTCGACCGCCGCTCCACCCCGCCACCTCGCCCCGCCGCCACGTCCCATCGCCCCACCGTCCCGTCGCCCTGCCCCATCGCCCCACCACCCCGCCGCCCTATCGCCACACAGCCCGCCGCCACGCCGCCCGGCCCAGCCCTGCCCCATCGCCCGCCTGACTTGCCGCCCCACACCCGCCGCCCACCTTGTCACCACCTCGCCCAAGGCCTCCGCCAGCCCTAGCTTGCCGCCCCGGTTCAGCGCCCCGCCCCGCACCATAACCCAGCTCGTCGTCCCGCCCCCTTCGCCCCGGCGCCCGTCGCCTCCTCCACCACCGCCAGAGCAAAGGTGATTTTTTCTACTGATCTTTGTGTTTAGGTTTAGGTTATAGTGGTAGGATTAGGTTACTGTCAGATTTAGGTTTAGATAATTAGAAGAAGAAAAAAATTGAAAAAAGAAGAATTAGTAGAAGAAGAGGAAAAGGGAAAAAAGGAAGAGGGTTGCCGAGGGGATAGATGGTGGAGCCAGTGGGTCCCGCCGGTCCCGACGCTCATGCCGACCCCCCGGTCCGAGTGCTGACCCGTCGACCGTGCGTCGCCATACCTGAGGGCGCCCGGGGACGAGCGGGTTAGGGGGTTCCTCGGTGTCGATGGAACCCTAAATAGCAAGTATCGTCGGTGCGAAATACATCAGGCTGTCGGTGTCGAACACTACATCCACGTCCCACAAGTGATGCTAACGTTCGGCGTCCCAAAGCAACTGTTCTCGGCGTCGATGGCGGTTGAACACCATGGCGAATTTGTCTGGCAGCCTCTGCGATGACGATTAAAAGGCAAGTGTTGAAACTTGAAACACCCAAACCGACTCAAGTCAGTTTGGTTGTTTGAAATTTCAAAACTTGGCTTTAATCCTCATCATAGAGGCTTCCAGACATATTCGCCAAGGTGTTCGACCGTCATCTGCCACCACAACTATTATTGTGGGACGCTGGGCGCCGGCTTCACTTGTGGGATGTGGATCTAGTGTTCAACGCCGAGCTGCAGATGTATCTCGCACCGATGATAGTTGCTATTTAGGGTTCCATCGACCCAAAGGACCCCCTAACCCACCTGTCCTGATGTAAATAAGTAGTTAGGTCGACGGAAGAAACAAAATTGCTATGTTACTCATCTTTCGGTTTAAATGTGCAGTTATTTCGTCGCTGCGAGGGTCTAGTGCTTGACGAGCTCCGCCCCTAAGTTCGTTGGTGAGCACAAATGACATCTCCTCCTCCCCCCTTCACTTGCTCTGTTCCGGTCTTCGTGCCAATGAAACTTGCTAGCTATAGGTGTCAATCATCAGTATGTGTAACCACTATGCGTCTCCCGTTCGAAAGGGTTACATCTATAAATATGCATGCATTTGCATATTTATAATCGTGATTCTTTCAAATTGTCCAACGTAATTCATGGACAGCCCGAGTATGTGTAGATTGGGTTCGTTTTCCCATATTCTCTGCTCTAGATCCAATGCAGAATTTTGTCAGTGCTTCCCTGTTATTCTCCGGGTACACAGCCTGTCTGCTTATTGCCGAGACATGTATCAGGAGAACAGCATGGAGGTGCTGCCAAAATTTTGCGTCGGATCCAGAGCAGAGCATGGGAAAATGAACCCAATCTGCACATACTCGGGTGGGACTAGGACCTATCTTTACCTATTAGCGTGTAGGTTGGATGGACGTAATAAAACTGACAAACTCCATTAACTGATGGATATGGTTTGCTTAATTATGTATATATTTCTTGTGTGTCCAGTACGAAGTCAATATGAGAGATCGTGCGTGGATGTACACCGGTTACACTAGTCAGAAAGTTTGGACCGTGGAAGTTAACAAAAACCAAGGGGTTTGTTAGAGCCGCATTTGCAAATCTCCAAGAATTAAGCTGGTGCCCCTGTGCCCAGTGCGACAACTATAAAATGAGGGACGAGCTTGCAATGAGTAAAGACATGCTGAAGTTTGGTTTTACGCCTAGTTACACGGTCTGCACATTACATGGCGAGTCTGCCCAATGTGCCAAAGCTGAGGTGTTTCGTCGTCGCACCGACGAGCATGGTACCGGGACCGCATACATGGTGCAAGACTTTGACGATGCTCGGGAATCGTACGAGGATATGGAGGAATCTACAAAGGCCTTCACTGAAATGTTGGAGTCCTCAAAATGTCCTCTCCACGAGCACACTAAGCTTTGTCAGCCGGATGCCATCTCACAAATAATGGCTTTGAAGGCTCAGTTCAACTTGGGTGGAGAATGCTACGACGTGATGATGACAGTATTCGAACGATTTGTACCCAAAAGCCATGTGCTACCTCCAAACCTGTACAAGTCAAACAAAATCCTCCGTGCTCTTAAGATGTCCTATGAGAAGATACATGCCTATGAGAAAGGATGTGTCTTATTTAGGCTTCAATATGAGGACTTGAACTATTGTCCCATTTGCAAGTCTTCCAGGTATGTTGTGGTAGAAAACAGTATGGGTGAGAAGACGCAGACCAAAATACCCGTTAATGTTGTTCGGTATATGCCAATCATACCAAGACTTCAATGTCTTTCCATGGTCAAAGAGACGGCTATACAGATGACATGGCACAAAACAAGAAAAAGAACCGAACTAGATGCAGATGGGAATGTGATGATGGTGCACACATTGGATGGTGAAGCGTGGAAGCGATTCGATGCATTACATAAGGAAAGAACGGTAGATCTAAGGCATCCTCGAGTCGCCGTCAGCACGGATGGGTTCAGTGTGTTTGGTCAGACGTCAACCCAATACAGTTGTTGGCCCGTGTTTGTCATTCCAGTCAATTCCCCCCCCCCCCGGGCAGATTATGCAAAGAAAGAACATTTTCCTGTCATTGTTAATTCCATGGCCCAACTATCCGGGGAAGAATACGAATGTGTACATGCAGCCGCTTAAGGACGAATTCCAAGAAGCTTGGGATAATGGGTTCAAGACATACGACGCCTTTAGCAAAGAGAACTTCATAATGTGTGCCTGGTACATGTACTCGACGCATGACTTGTCGGCGTATGGGCTATTCGTTGGCTGGTGTGTGCATGGAAGGTTCCCGTGCCCCAAATGCAAGGGAGCTCTTGAGTTTCGTTGGCTGGCGGCAGGGCACAAGTATAGTTTCTTCGACTTGCATAGACTGTTTCTAGATCCTCGTCATCAGCTCAGGAAAAGACAAGAAGAACTTCATCAAAGGTAGAGTTGTCAAACACTCTGCACCACCTGCGTTAACAGGCCAATAGACCCTAGATCAGTTAGATGCTCTCGAGCCAGATCCAGAGCGTCCAGGGTATTTCTAGGGGTAAAGGAACATGCCTGGACTCACAAGACATGCTTCTGGGATCTGCCTTACTTCAAAGACCTCCTTTGACCACACAACATCGACGTGATGCACACTGAAAAGAATATCGGCACAGAGGGGAAATCAACGGATAATACTAAGGCTAGAGTGGATCAAGAGGAGCTATGTGATAGACCGTTACAACACATGCAAGAACCAAAAGGAAAGCGGAGTTGGACGAAGCCAAAGGCATGGTTCAATCTTGGAAGGCCAGCTATGAAGGAAATTATTTTGTGGGTGAAAATGCAGTTGATGTTCCCTAATGGGTATGCAGCAAATCTAAAGAGAGGAGCAAGTCTTGAAAAATTGAAAATATTTTGTCTAAAAAGTCATGATTGGCACATATGGATTGAGCGGATAATGCTGGTGATGTTGTGTGGCTTCATCCCTGAGGATGAATGGCTAGTACTGGCAGATCTGAGCTATTTCTTCCATGTTCTTTGTGTGAAAGAACTATCGCCTGGCCTCCTAGAAGAAATGGAACAGTTGGCGCAGGAGTTGATCTGCAAGTTAGAGATGATCTTTCCGCCAAGCTTCTTTAATCCAATGCAACACTTGATTTTGCATCTCCCGACTGAGGCACGATTGGGAGGGCCCGTGCAAAATCGTTGGTGCTACTCAACTGAGAGGATGTAGAAGACGCTTCGAGCAAAATGTAAAATAAACGTAGAATAGAAGCATCGATGGCCTAGTCATTCATCACTGAGGAGGCGGCAAACTTCGTGACAACATGCTACGAAGCCAAAAATCGTCATTTGCATAATCCGAAGCCTCGGTACAATGCTGGCGACCCTAAAAAGGGTCAATCCAATCTCAGCCCATTCGAAGGAAATCTCGCACCAGCCAGTGGTTGGAAACCAGAATCGTTGGATGTTGAAGAATGGCAGACCATTTCGCTGTATCTCTTCAACAACCTAACAGAAGTGCGGTCCTACATCGAGTAAGATCTAGGTACATTGTTTCACACTTCTAATTTGAACTGCTCTTATTCCTGGATATTTGATGGAGTCGATACGTCGCCATATTCTCATATGGAGTGGTGATCCAAAAGGATTCCGTCAAAGAGTATGAGCTTCTGGCAAAGCAAGGAGGCGAATATCCCGGATTCATTTCTTTGGCTAATTTGAGACTAATGCAACAATCCTTTCGTATTAAACTTGTAGGCTAATTCAGAGATTATGGATGCTGAATTGGACAAGTAGCTAATGGGTTTGACTATAAGGTTCGTTCATTTGACAAATACAACATCAACGGGTATCACTTTCGTACCTATGGCGAAGAGCTATCTATGGCCGACCGAAGGTCTACAAATTGTTGTGTCTCTGCTATCGGTGAAGGAGGTATCGAGTATTATGGAAGAGTTGAAGCAATTTATGAACTTCCATTCTATGGTGAAATGATAACCCACGAGTGTAGGGGATCGCAAGAGCTTTCGAGGGTAGAGTATTCAACCCAAATTTATTGATTCGACACAAGGGGAGCCAAACAATATTCTCAAGTATTAGCAACTGAGTTGTCAATTCAGCCACACCTGGATAACTTAATATCCGCAGCAAGGTATTTAGTAGCGAAGTAATATGATAGTAGTGGTAACGGTAATAAAAGATAACGAAAGCAAAAGTAATATTTTTGGTATTTTGTTGTGATTGTAACAGTAGCAACAGGAAAGTAAATAAGCATAAACCAGTAGATGGAAAACTCGTAGGCATTGGATCAGTGATGGATAATTATGCCGGATGTGGTTCATCATGTAACAGTCATAACATAGGGCGACACAGAACTAGCTCCAATTCATCAATGTAATGCAGGCAGGTATTCCGAATATAGTCACACGTGCTTATGGAAAAGAACTTGCATGACATCTTTTGTCCTACCCTCCCGTGGCAGCGGGGTCCTAATGGAAACTAAGGGATATTAAGGCTTCCTTTTAATAGTGAACCGGAACAAAGCATTAGCACATAGTGAATACATGAACTCCTCAAACTATGGTCATCACCGGGAGTGGTCCCGATTATTGTCACTTTGGGGTTGCCGGATCATAACACATAGTAGGTGACTGTAGACTTGCAAGAGAGGATCAAGAACTCACATATATTCATGAAAACATAATAGGTTCAGATCTGAAATCATGGCACTTGGGCCCTAGTGACAAGCATTAAGCATAGCAAAGTCATAGCAACATCAATATCAGAACATAGTGGATACTAGGGATCAAACCCTAACATAACTAACTCGATTAAATGATAGAGCTCATCCAACCCATCACCGTCCAGCAAGCCTACAATGGAATTACTCACGCACAGCGGTGAGCATCATGAAATTGGTGATGGAGGATGGTTGATGACGACGACGGCGACGAATCCCCCTCTCCGGGCCCGAGCGGACTCCAGATCCGCCCTCCCGAGAGGTTTTAGGGCTTGGCGGCTGCTCCGTATCGTAAAACGCGATGATTTCTTCTCCTTGATTTTTTTCTCCCCAAAAGCAAATATATAGAGGTGGAGTTGGCATCGGAGGAGGTCCAGGGGGCCCACGAGGTGGGGGCGCTCGTGGACAGGGTGTGGGCCCCCTGGTCTTCATCTTTGGCGAGGAGTTTTTATTATTTTTAACTAGATGTTCCGTGGAGTTTTAGGTCATTCCGAGAACTTTTGTTTTCCGCACATAAAACAACATCATGGCAATTCTGCTGAAAACAGCGTCAGTCCGGGTTAGTTCCATTCAAATCCTGAAAGTTAGAGCCCAAAACAAGGGCAAGAGTGTTTGGAAAAGTAGATACGACGGAGACGTATCAACTCCCCCAAGCTTAAACCTTTGCTTGTCCTCAAGCAATTCAGTTGACAAACTGATAAGATAAAGAAAAACTTTTACAAACTCTGTTTGCTCTTGTTGTTGTAAATATGTAAAGCTAGCATTTAGGTTTTCAGCAAAGATCATAACTCACCACATTTGCAATAACTCCTAGGTCTCATGTTTACTCATATCAATAGCATAATCAACTAGCGAGCGATAATAATAAATCTCGGATGACAACACTTTCTCAGAATAATCATGATATAATATGACAAGATGGTATCTCGCTAGCCCTTTCTAGGACCGCAAAACATAAATGCAGAGCACCTTTAAAGATCAAGGAATGACTAGATATTGTAATTCATGGTAAAAGGGATCCAGTCATAGTCATACCCAATATAAATTAAAAGTAATGAATGCAAATGACAGCTGTGCTCTCCAGCTAGTGTTTTTTAATAAGAGGGTGATGACTCAACATAAAAGTAAATAGATAGGCCCTTCGCAGAGGGAAGCAAGGATTTGTAGAGGTGCGAGAGCTCAGTTTTAAAATAGAGATAAATAATATTTTGAGGGGTATACTTTCATTGTCAACATAACAACTAAGAGATGGCGATATCTTCCATGCTACTCACATTATAGGCGGTTCCCAAACAAAATGGTAAAGTTTATACTCCCCCTCCACCAACAAGCATCAATCCATGGCTTGCTCGAAACAACGAGTGCCTCCAACAAACAACATGTCCCAGGAGGAGTTTTGTTTGCAATTATTTTGATTTAGTTTGCATAAAGCACGGGACTGGGCATCCCGGTGACTAGCCATTTTCTCGTGAGTGAGGAGCGGAGTCCACTCCTCTTGAGAATAACCCACCTAACATGGAAGATAAGGGCAGCCCTAGTTGATACATGAGCTATTCGAGCATACAAAACAGAATGTTTATTTGAAGGTTTAGAGTTTGGCACATACAAATTTACTTGGAACGGCAGGTAGATACCGCATATAGGAAGGTATGGTGGACTCATATGGAATAACTTTGGGGTTTAAGGATTGGATGCACAAGCAGTATTCCCGCTTAGTACAAGTGAAGGCTAGCAAAAGACTAGGAAGCGACCAACTAGAGAGCGACAATAGCCATGAACATGCATTAAAATTAATAAACAATTGGATGCAAGCATGAGTAGGATATAATCTACCATGAACATAAATATCATGAAGGCTATGTTGATTTGTTTCAACTACATGCATGAACATGTGCCAAGTCAAGTCATTTAAATCATTCAGAGGAGGATACCACCCCATGATACCACATAACAACCATTTTAATAGCATGTTGGCACGCAAGGTAAACCGTTATAACTCAAAGCTGATCAAGCATGGCACGAGCAACTATGATCTCTAATTGTCATTGCAAACATGTTTATTCATAATAAGCTGAATTAGGAATGATGAACTCATCATATTTACAAAAACAAGAGAGGTCGAGTTCATACCAGCTTTTCTCATCTTAGTCAGTCCATCATATATCATCATAATTGCCTTTCACTTGCCCAACCGAACGATGTGAATAATAATAAGAGTGCACGTGCATTGGAATAAGTTGGAATCTGCGAGCATTCAATAAATAGGACAAGACAAGGCAATATGGGCTCTTGGTTAAATCAATAATAATTCATATTAGAGCCACTTTAACAATTTAATTATGGTCTTCTCCTATCGACCCCCAAAGTAAAGAAAATAAATAAAACTATTTACACGGGAAAGCTCCCAACAAGTAAAAGAAGAATGGGAAATATTTTTTTGGGATTTCTTTTAATTATTACTACAGCAAGAAAAGTAAACTACTACTAATTTTTATTTGTTTTTCTTAAGGTTTATCAAACACACAAGAAGAAAGTAGGAAAAAGAAAATAAACTAGCATGGATATTACAGTGAAAAATTATGAGCACCGACATCTAGCAATGAGTGTGTGAACATAAATGTAATGTTAGTGGGAAATACGTACTCCCCCAAGCTTAGGCTTTTGGCCTAAGTTGGTTCATTGCCAGGGATAGCCTGGCGGATACCCGTAGGTGTAGCTGGGGTTGTACTGAGATGCAGCGGCTATTGCCTCCTGTGCTATAGCGTGGCGGCGGGCTGCCTCAACCCTTCTCTCGTACTCATCTGCCTCCTCTCTAGTAATAATATATCTTCCTTTTGCCTGGTAATCAAAGAAAGCAGGAGCAAGGAGAGTAATATGGACAACACGACGTCTGTCAAAGATTAGTCGATACTGGAGAGTTGATTCATTTCTCTCAACAAACTGGTGGTGGACCATAGCATTAAAATCTAAATAAGTAGGAGGCAACTCCATATCACCCTCACGAACGTCTACCTCAAGAAAATTAGCTAAGCGGGTTGCATAAATTCCTCCAAAGAAATCTCCATTATATCTATTATGATGCAACCTATGTGCTACAATGGCTCCCATATGATAAGATTGGTCTCCTAACACAGCACTCCTGAGAATGCTAAGGTCAGGGACACACATGTGACATGCTTCATCCTTAGCATTTATGCACCTACCTACGAAGAGAGAAAAATAATCTATAGCAGGAAAGTGAATGCTCCCTATGGTAGCTTGCGCTGTGTCTCTAGATTCCCCTATGGTTATGCTAGCAAGAAATTCTCTAAATTCAGATTTACAGGGGTCACTAACACTACCCCATTGTGGAAGTTTGCAAGAAGAAGTAAAATCCTCTAAGACCATGGTATAAGATTTGTCATAAAGATCAAACATGACTGTTAGAGAATTACGTGAAGATGAAAATTCAAACCTCCTCACAAATGAACTAGTGAGATCATGGTACTGTGGAAATTTGTCTGCCTCAAAATCCACAAGATCGGCGTTACGCAAATATGCGTTAAATTCCTCTTTGATTCCCGCTCGATCCATAAAATTTTCTGAAGGCCATTCACAAGGCCGCACTAGAGCGTCCCTTGGTAGTTCCTCATCTGCATCACGCATTGCAAGCCTGGGCCCTTGCTTCCTTGAAGAGCCACCTTGGAACATTTTCCTAAACATATTTCTTGCTCTGAAAAATTTCTGAAATTTTTAGTAACTTCAAACAAAAGTAAACAAAACTCAATAAAATTGATAGCAACTACTCCTACAAGTGCCTAGAGTCTATATCATGCATTAGAACTACTTGGAACTATATAAATTTGACATGCAAGCTCAAGAACATGGTCATCATGCATCACAAATTTGCAATGAATAAAGCACTAGAGCAAAAACTAATTGGACCAATGGAGGAGTCACATACCAAGGAACAATCTCCCCAAGCAGTTTTGCGAGAGGTGCTTTGAGCAAGGAGATCGAAAATCGCATCAAAGTGAGCTAGAACTCATGCATGAACCAGATATTCGTGTTTGTGGGAGGAAGGAGTAGAGGATGGGTGTAGGAATAAGTGGAGGAGGGCCACCATGGGCTCACGAGGCAGGGCGGCGCGCCCTGGGGGGTAGGGCGCGCCCTCCACCCTCGTGGCCAGGTGGCAGCTCCCCCCGCGGTGTTTTCAGTACCATAAATCCTCAAATATTCCCGAAAAAATCATATTAAATGGGCATGGCATTTGGAGGACTTTTATTTTCGGGGTATTTTTATATTGCACGGATAAATCAAAAAATAGACAGAAAAAATGCTATTTTTACTTTATTTGAACTAAATAACAGAAAGTACAAAGAGGGTACAAAAGGTTTGTGCTTCTAGTTTCATCAGTCTCATGCTCATCAAAAGGAATCCACTAACAAGGTTGATCAGGTCTTGTTAACAAACTCATTCCGATGAACCGGAGAAATTTCGAATAACACTATGTTACCTCAATGGGGATATGCACATCCCCTATAATAAGAATATCTTATTTCTTTTTGACAGTATGAAGAGGAAATTCAAAACATCCAATAAAAATTGGTGGAATTTTTGCAATAGAGTTGAAACTATAAACTTGAGGTTGTTTCCTCGGAAAGTGTACCGTATGCTCATTACCATTAACATGAAAAGTGACATTGCCTTTGTTGCAGTCAATAACAGCCCCTGCAGTATTCAGAAAAGGTCTTCCAAGAATACTAGACATACTATCATCCTTGGGAGTATCAAGAATAACAAAGTCCGTTAAAATAGTAACGTTTGCAACTACAACAGGCACATCCTCACTAATACCGACAGGTATAGCAGTTGATTTATCAGCCATTTGCAAAGATATTTCAGTAGGTGTCAACTTATTCAAATCAAGTCTACGATATAAAGAGAGAGGCATAACACTAACACCGGCTCCAAGATCACATAAGGCATTTTTAACATAGTTTCTTTTAATGGAGCATGGTATAGTAGGTACTCTTGGATCTCCAAGTTTCTTTGGTATTCCACCCTTAAAAGTGTAATTAGCAAGCATGGTGGAAATTTCAGTTTCCGGTATCTTTCTTTTATTAGTAACAATATCTTTCATATATTTAGCATAATGATTCATTATGAGCATAGCAGTCAATCACATACGCAAAAAGATAGGTCTAATCATTTCAGCAAAGCGCTCAAAATCCTCATCATCATTTTTCTCGGATGGTTTGGGAGGAAAAGGCATGGGTTTCTGAACCCACGGTTCTCGTTCTTTACCATGTTTCCTAGCAACAAAGTCTTTCTTATCCTAACGTTGATTCTTTGATTGTGGTTTATCAAGATCAACAGCTGGTTCAATTTCTACATCATTATCATTACTAGGTTGAGCATCATCATGAACATCATCATTAACATTTTCACTAGGTTCATCTTCATTACCAGATTGTGTTTCAGCATCAGTCATAGAGATATCATTTGGATTCTCAGGTGGTTCAGCAATAGGTTAACTAGAAGTTGGCAAAGTCCAATCATTTTTATTTTTCTTCCTTTTAGAAGAACTAGGTACATCAATATTATTTCTCTGAGAATCTTGTTCAATTCTCTTAGGGTGGCCTTCAGGATACAAAGGTTCCTGAGTCATTCTACCAGTTCTAGTAGCCACTCTAACAGCATAATCAATTTGCTTACTCTTCATTTCATTGAGCAAATCATTTTGAGCTTTAAGTACTTGTTCTACTTGAGTGGTAACCATAGAAGCATGCTTGCTAACAAGGTTAAGTTCACCTCTAATATTAGCCATATAGTCACCCAAGTGTTTAATCATATAAACATTTTGTTTTAATTGTCTACCAAAATAAGCATTGAAATCTTCTTGCTTAAACATAAAATTATCAAACACATCCAAGCATCGGCTAGCAATTTTAGTAGGAGGGATTTTAGCTCTATCATATCTATAGAGAGAATTTACCTTTACTACCTGTGTCGGGTTATCAAGACTGGGAGGTTCTTCAATAGATAATGGATTAAGATCATAAGTTTCTTCAACAGGTGGTAGATTAAGACCATGTATTTCTTCAATAGGAGGTAAATTCTTAACATCTTCAGCTTTAATACTTTTTTCTTTCATAGATTTCTTTGCCTCTTGCATAACTTCAGGACTGAGAAACAGAACACCTCTCTTCTTCGAAGTTGGTTTAGAAATAGGCTCAGTAATTGGAGGAGGAGCTGGCTCATGGGCTGGCTCAGGAGATGCCCAATTATTTTCATTTGTCAACATAGTATTCAATTGAATTTCAGCTTCATCCGGTGTTCTTTCCCTGAAAAGAGAACCAGCACAACTATCCAGGTAATCTCTGGAAGCATCGGTTAGTCCATTATAAAAGATATTAAGTATTTCATTTTTCTTAAGAGGATGATCAGGCAAAGCATTTAGTAACTTGAGAAGCCTCCCCCAAGCTTGTGGGAGACTCTCTTCTACAATTTGCACAAAGTTGTATATTTCCTTCAAGGCAGCTTGTTTCTTATGAGCAGGGAAATATTTAGCAGAGAAGTAATAAATCATATCCTGGGGACTACACACACAACCAGGATCAAGAGAATTAAATCATAACTTAGCATCACCCTTTAATGAGAATGGAAATATTTTAAGGATATAAAAGTAGCGAGATCTCTCATCATTAGTGAACAAGGTGGCTATATCATTTAATTTAGTAAGATGTGCCACAACAGTTTCAGATTCATAACCATGAAAAGGATCAGATGCAACCAAAGTAATTATATCAGGATCAACAGAGAATTCATAATCCTTATCGGCAACACAAATACGTGAAGTAGCAAAAGCAGGGTCGAGCCTCATTCTATCATTAAGAGATTTCTTATTCCATTTAGCTAATAACCTTCTAAGCTCATCGTTATCTTTGCAAGCTAAAATAGCCGCAGAAGCTTCTTTATAAAAAATATAACCCTCAGGAATAACAGGCATGTTTTCATCATCCCTTTCATCATTATAATTAGATTCAATAATTTCTTTCTCTCTAGCCCTAGCAATTTTTTCATAAGAAATTCACTAAGGGGCACAGTAGTATCAAGCATAGAATTACACTAGTAGAAAACAGGGCAATGGTCCAGGCCCGGCCAGCCCATTAGTCCCGGTTCAATCCAGAACCGGGACCAATGGGGCATTGGACCCGGTTCGTGAGCCCCAGGGGCCGGCCGGGCCACGTGGGCCATTGGTCCCGGTTCGTCTGGACCTTTTGGTCCCGGTTGGTGGGACGAACCGGGACCAATGGGCCTCACTCCTGGCCCACCACCATTGGTCCCGGTTGGTGGGACGAACCGGGACCAAAGGCTGCCCTTTAGTCCCGGTTCGAGTCACCAACCGGGACCAATTATTTGCCTATATATACCCCTCGCCCGCGAGCAGAGCACTCCCAGTGCTCTGTTTTTCGTGGCAGGCGAGGGGAGAGCTTTGTTGTGCTCTAGCTCACCTCCTATGCACATGAGGTGTTCGATGGAATGCCCGAGCCACACTACTTAAGCTTTCTCCTCTCCAAGCTCGACCTCCAAGCTCCATTTTCCTTAATATTTGTCTAGTTTTAGCGGTCCATCACGTCCCGTCCCCGTCTTCACCGCCGTCGATCTCTCGCGCCGATCTCGTCGACGGCACAACCGTGGTGAGCCTCTTGTTCTTATCTTATCTTCTTTCTGAAAGGAAAAAAAATTCTTACTTGTATGTTTATATAGATACTGGTATACTTTTCTTACTTTTATTATTGCATCTTATATAGTGCGATGGTTTTGGTATCCGCCCCCGTCGGCCCTCGTCGTGTCTATGATTCGAATGTGGTATATATTATCTTTTCATAACTATTGGTTCATTTATTGTTTATGACAATTATGCCGACCAACGTGACATAGATTTTATTTATCTAGGAGGTTGTTGAACCGGAAATTCCAACCGACCCTATTGTCGAGAGGTTAAATTTAGTTGAAGAAGAAAACAATTTGTTGAAGGAAAAATTAGAAAAATTGAGGAGGAGAAGATGATATTGGAGTTGCATGTTGCGGATGTCGCCGATGATCACAAGATCAAGATGGATGCAATGCGCTTGAAGATTAGAAAGATTAGAAAATATGCCATTCATACCGAGGCTTGGTATCATTATGCCGTTGGATCGGTTGTTACCTTTGGTTGCGATTATGATCGCATTTTTTTTTTGCATTGAAATGTTTTACATAGTTTCAGTGTATGGTTTAATTAATTTAGATGCTCTGCAGAGCTTTATGTTTGGTCACTTAATTATCTCTTCATGATGTTCTGTAATGATTTTTGACACACTTAATTATATATAATGCACGCAGATGAACCGGGAATGGATGTACGGTTCAAGACACACCTCCGAGTACATTAAGGGCGTGCATGATTTTCTCGAAGTTGCTGAGGCAAACAAGCAGAATGGTTTTATGTGTTGTCCATGCCCTATATGTGGGAATATGAAATGCTTTAATGTCTTATGGTTCGGCCCTCATAATAATTAAAAATAGCAACAATAAGTTTTTTGTTGTAAGTAGAAACAAAATAAAATAAATAAAGCAAGAAAGAAAACAAAAAACATAAAAAGTGTTTTCAAATTTGAAAACTAATGGCACTAACAGAAAGTTTATAATTTTCCAAAAACTAAAAGCAAAAAGAATTGAAAAATAAAGCAAAAAACCAAAGAAAATAAATAATGCAGAAATCAAAACAAAAAACAACAATAAGTATTTTGTTGTAAGTAGAAACAAAATAAAATAAATAAAGCAAGAAAGAAAACAAAAAAACAAAAAAAGTGTTTTCAAATTTGAAAAGTAATGGCACTAACAGAAATTTTATAATTTTCCTAAAACTAAAAGCAAAAAGAATTAAAAAATAAAGCAAAAAACAAAAGAAAATAAATAATGCAGAAAACAAAACAAAAAAACTAGAAAAAAAATAAAAATAGCAACAATAAGTAAAGAAAACAAAAAAACAAAAAAAATAGCCACCTACTGGGCCACCACAGCCTGAATACGACTAGAAACCCATCCATGGGCCAGGATTTAGGCCAGCAGGGCAGCGGGCCCATCGAGCATAGCAGTAACAAGTAGGCCTGTAAGCCTGCAATGGAGAGGAGGTTGAGAGGGGTGCGGCAGTGGGGCTTATAAACCACTGCGCGCCCCTCTCAACTAGCGAGGTGGGACTAAACTTTAGCCCCGACGCGTGCAGCACAGGGGCCTTTAGTCCCGGTTAGTGCCACCAACCGGGACTAAAGGGGGGCATTGGTACCAGTTGGTGCAACCAACCGGTACGAAAGGCCGCCGCTTCCCGCCCTTTGGGCTGCCGAAAAAGAGGCCTTTGGTCCCGGTTGGTGGCACCAACCGGGACTAAAGGGGGGCATTAGTCCCGGTTTGTGCTACGAACCGGGACCAATGCTCTTGCTATATATACAACACTTAGGAAAATTTGACGAACACATCGCCAGTTGCCCCCCGGCCCGCCCGACGACGCCGAGCTCATCGACGCCGCCAGGCTGCCCAGATCAACGCCGCCTGCCGCCCAGACGCTGTCCGCGCGCCGCCTAGACGCCGTCCGCGTGCCGCCCCGACGCCGTCCGCTGCCCGACACCGCCCGCCGCCCAGACGCCGTCCGCGCGCCGACGCCGTCCGCGCGACCCGTCATCGCCCTGCCCGTCGCCGCTAAGCTGCTCTACTGTCGCCGCCGCCGCCAAGGTTACGCCCCCAACCAGCGCTGCCGTCCTCGCCCGGCCTCCCGAGCCCAGCGCTGTCCTCGTCGCCCGGCCTCCCGAGCCAGCGCCCGTCCGCCCGCCCGCCCAAACCCCTGCCCGTTGTCCCGCCCCCGTGCGGCGCCCGCCGCCCCCATCGCCATCGTCATCTAGCCGCCCAGCTGTGAGCCGCCCTTGCTGCTCTGTTTTTCACTTTTGTTCATATATATAATGTATATGTGTATGTATGTGGCTATGTGTATGTAGATGTTCAAAATGTATAAAAAATTGTTCGTAGCATGTTTTTCTTCATATATGTATTTTTTGTTCATATGTGTATTAATGTTTTTTCTGTTCATAGATTTTTTGGTGATATTAATTGTTGTAGAAATATGCAAATGTTTGTATATTCATATGAACAATGCATTAGGCAAGACCTTTGGTTTTTTTTCGAAATTTTCTATTTGAACATTTTTTTTAAAACAAGCAATACTAAAAGAATGAGAGGAAAAAGGAAAATAAGAAGTGGAAGAAAGGAGAAGAAGAGGAGAGGAAGAAGAGGAGAAATAAATAAGAAGAAAAAGAAGAGGAGAAGAAGAAAGGAATAGAGGAGAAAAAGAAAAATAGAAATTTTCTATTTTTCTTCTTCTCCTCTATTCCTTTCTTCTTCTCCTCTTTTTTTTTCTTCTTTTTTTATTCTTCCTCTTTTAGTATTGTATGTAGAAGAAGAAGAAAGGAATAGAGGAGAAAGAAGAAACTTCAACACGAGGGGGGGGGGGGGTACCGATACCCCCTCCCCGATAACATTATTTTCCCATGTATATGTATGTCGCGTTGTCGATATAACCCCCTCGAGATAACTTTGATATGAGGGGCGGTCGATATATATACCCCCTCTCGACCGTGATAACTTATACAATGGCAGCACCCCCCTCGGCCCTCTCGCTCGACCAAAACTCTCGAGGACACCCAAACCCTAGAGAGAAAACGATGTTGGTCTCCTACCCCCTCCCGCCGCGCCACTACCCGACAAATTAACTCTCTCGAGGCCACCCAAATTAACCCTTGAAGCGTTGTGTCGAGGCGACCCCAAACCCTAGAGAGAAAACGATGTTGGTCTCCTACCCCCTCCCGCCGCGCCCCTACCCGACAAATTAACTCTCTCAAGGCCACCCAAACTAACATGATTCCTTATTGTGATTAGCTAGCTAGTTCTACGTTTGCCACTAATATATATATATATATATATATAAATATATAGATATATATATATATCCATCTGTACCATGTTTGAATGGTAATTGACATGTTGTAAATATTTGCAGAAACTATGGAGCACTCCCGAGATGAAGAAACAGAAGCGATGTTGGGGCACATAATCGCACAAGGAAGTGATGAAGTTGCGTCATTTCTCAACGACACCGTACTGGGTGAAGAAGAGGGCTATGTTCATGATGTCTTCGACCCATTAATGCCGGTACAAGAAGAGGACGATGTTCATGATGGCTCCGGTGACACAATGGAGGTACAAGCAGATGGAGACCGTGCTGACTACTCCGGTGACGGAACCGAGTCCGGCCAGGTATATATATATTAAGCCCGTGCTGACTAGTTAATTGATGCATCCGTTGTTTTGGTATATGTACACATATTAATTACTCTCGTCTTTCTTCCTTATAATTTCTAGCCCTCCGGATCGAGCACAACTTCGGTAAAGAGACGAGGCCCGAAGAAAAAGTTGAGCTCGGATGAAAAGTTTGAGATCATACAAATCGTGCCCGACGGTGAACTGATTGAACCCATGCGGACAAGGAATGCATTTTCTGCTTAGTGCGGGGTTCTTGTTAGGGACAAGATCCCGATCAGCATCCATCAATGGTATAAGCCTAAGGAGGAAGACCCTGAGGTGTCTTATGTCAATGATATGCCAAAAGAAGATCTTTGGACTGAGCTGAAGACAAATTTCACCCTACCGCTAGAGGAGGATCCGGAGAAGCCAGTTAAAGAGCAATTAATCAAGTCTTTTGCTCTTAAGAAGATGGCAACCCTAATGAGGAGGTGGAGGAAAGAGCTGAACCAGTTTGTCGAGAAAGATAAGACACCAGAATTCATCGGCAAATATGAGAAGATCAAAGATCATCGCCCGCATTTGTGGCCCACAAGACATCGGAAAAGAGTAAGAAGATGTCGGCGACAAACAAGAAAAATGCTGCAAAGAAGAAGCTTCACCATCGCACGGGGTCAGGTGGCTACCTCAAAGCCCGGCCTAAGTGGTCCAAGGCTGAGCATGATCTTCTTGATAAAGGGATCGAACCAGAGACAATGTACTGGCCAGACCGTTGCCGGACTTGGTTCTTCGGGGCTGGCGGAACCTTGGACCCTGTATGTGGAAGTGCCAGTGGACGGACGAGCAACTGCAAATACCAGTCGGAAGCTTCCACACTATATCGATGCAGCGCAGCGAGGATGTTCCTTCCAAACAGGGAGAAGGACGAGCTCACAATGGCCCTTGGGAATCTGAGCACCACTGGGCCGGGCACGAGGCACGCCAGGCTCCCTTTCGTGGAAGGTTGGTTTTCCTGGACGCAGGGGTTACAAAACCCACGAGAGGAGGAAGAAACTGAGCAGGACCAACTGCAGGCGCTGCACGAAAGGGTAATGGGGCTAGAGGAACGAGAAGCGGCAGATCACAAGAACGACCTGCGAAGCTTCCCCAAGCTACCCCTCCATCTCAGCGGAGAAGCAGCGTGGCTTCCACCGAGCTGCTTCAGCCGGAGCATGTTTTGACGGCTCCTGCCGGCTATCCCATGGATGGTATCACGGAGTTTCAAAGTTGCCACATTATGACACGATGGATGACTTTGACGGTCAAGGCGGCTGTTGGCCAAGTTTATCCTAGTGGACCCGATACAACTTATCACTGCCAGCCGATTCCAGAAGGATATGCTAAGGTGATGGTGGATGAAATAACGGAGGGATTTGAGGACCTCCCGCTTGGCCACCCTACCGGTGAAGGGGAGACTAGGCTGGGTTACGCTCAAGACTCCATGCCTATGGCGGAAGGAGCTCGTCAACCTTCCGAACTGGACGCCTCCGCCTCCTCCTCCTCCTCCGGCGAGTCAGGGCACTCCGCCTCCTCCACCGCCTCCTCCTCCGGCGAGTGACGATCAGGGCACGCGTGGCGGCACTCCGCCTCCTTCTCCGGCGTGTGGCGGCACTCTGCCTCCTTCTCCGGCGCATGGCGGCACTCCGCCTCCTTCTCCGCCTACGCCGGCGCGCCCGATCAGCCAGCCTCCTCCTTCTCCGCCTCGTCAGCAAGGGCGGAAGAGACCCGCCGCCGCTCCTGCTGCTCCGGCGCGTCGTAGTCCTTCTCCTCCGCCTCGTAAGCAAGCAAAAAAGAAGACATCCGCTCCGTCTGCTCTGCCGGCGTCTAGCAGTACAGCCAAAGGCGGGAGGAAATACAGATACGGTCCTTATGAAGACTCCAGAGAAGTTACCGTACGAGAGGACCGAGGAGGAAAATGCAAAGATCGTGCAGACCGAAGTGGATGATTGGTTTGCAGGGTTGAAATCAAAGAGACGTCCACCTCCGGAGGAGAAGGTAGATCCGGTGAAAGCGAAGCGCACTCTGGCTGTCCTGAGGAAACCACCCAAGTCTCCGCCGAAAGGCAACTATGAGCGTATTATTGGAAAGGCATTTGCCGAAGCGGAGAGGTCGGGACGTACTCAAAGTGATCAAAGAATGAAAGAACGATGAGCTGGGAAACAAATTGCCCAGCTCGGCGAACAAGCGAAGCAATCGTGCCCCCCGCTCAAGGTTCCTGCTAGCGACATCGTCGATCCGAGGATGGTGCCCGGTTATGAGAATCCTGAAGATTACCTGCCCGATGATGTACATTATGATTTCTTGGAGGTGCAGATACAAAGATACGACTACGGGAAGCCTCTCGTCAATGATGAAAGCTCTCTATCAACGATGATGCGAAGATTGCATGATTGGTACATGAAAACCTGCAGAGAGTCTGAGGGGAGGAGTACTTTGTATGTGAGATTTAAAAAGGAGCATGACCTCGTTGGAATTGAACTGATGCCTATTCCATTTGAGGAGTTCTATCAGTTTTTGAATCAATTGGCCCTCGATAAAGCAACGGTCACCTGCTACTATCTGTAAGTAGTACTACTTCTGTCATTAAGTCTCTCTATAAAACTCAGCTCTTTCATTGCATGTATTTATAATTATCCTCACTATATTATGCAGATTGAAGATCGCCGAATTGAAGAAAAGACAAGTGGGTTCCATTGGGTTCATTAACACCTATTGTCAGGACCCCGATTCCAAGTCACATCGCTCTAGCCGGTAATACCTCATATCACTTTGCAGCCTCACGCACGGTATTCCCACGGGTGTCGGCTTACCATGGCCCGGGACCGTTTGCGCCTTTTGGCTCACGTATATGATAGTGTCGCTAGCATCCATATGATAGAGAACCCGGGCCAACATGGCTAGTCGTGAACCCAAAGCGGCACTAACCCATGGGGACAGGCATACATGAATCACATCGAGCATGTCGGTCATCAACGTATGAATCCGGGTTGTAGCACTGGGCTAACAGGACTCCGGTATCCCGGGCTGTAGCAGGCTAGGCAGGACTCCGGATGTCACCGCGTGACATTTCCCCGAAGGGACAGACATAGGAACGAAGTGAGACACATGCCGGCCAGTCAAGTGTCCAAAGCAGTAGTGCTGGGCTAGCAGGACTCCGGTGAACCGGGCTGTAGCGGACTACTATCGCTCAGGAAGCACTAGACTACATTTCCCCATATGAGAGGCTGCCAAGGATAAACAACTAGATTGTCGGATCCCACACATACCAAGCATTTCAAACATACACACAATATGCTCAATATGTGTAAATACAACATGGCATCACAACATAACTCTCTGACTCAAATATTTATTCATTAGGCTCCGAGGAGCGAGATATTACAAACATGGGTCTCATGACCCAACACTCGAGCATACAAGTCAAAGCACAAGCGAAAGCTTAACATGTCTGAAAGTACAGACATCTACAAATGAAAAAGGCTGAGAAGCGACTATCTACCGAGATCTGCCGAGGGCACAAGATCGTAGCTGAGGTAACAAGCTAAGCGTCAAGTCCAAGCGGAACTACTAAGCGAGACTGAAGTCTCTCGCAAAACATAAAATAAGCAAGCGTGAGTACAAATGTACTCAGCAAGTCTTACATCAGAACTAACTACATATGCATCATTATCAACAAAGGGGTGGTGGAGTTTAACAGCAGCAAGCCAGCTTTGACTCGGTGGCTATCCTGAACTACGACTGCAATTAACTCTTTTGAGGTGGCGCACACGAGTCCACATATGCACCATATCAATACACCACTATGGACCCGCTCCCGTCTCCCTACGAGAACGCCATCCATAGCACTCATGCTTATCTTGCGCATTTTAGAGTATCCACTTTCACTTGTCTATGAACTGATATAGGCAACCCGAAGTCCTTTTCATGACACGGCTATTCGAATAGATCATATTAACCCTGCAGGGGTGTACTTCTTCACACGCTCTCACCACTTACCGCCGTTTACACGACATGGACTCGGCAACGTTCAATCGGAAGCCCAACGTGGGTGTAGGAGACGACCTACATAAACTCTCTCGTCCCTAGTCCTGGTTTACCGCCTTTTCGGGTTCAATACGCTGGGAGTCCGGCCGAGGTTTCCACTACGGGCCCCGAACGATGTGTGCTGGGTTCCCGAGATACCAAACGGGCATTCAGTACACCGGGCCACGGTGTATCTACCGCATCATAGCCCACCCCTAGGGTCAGCGCTACGCATGGCCTCCAACACATATCCTACAAACACCAGAAACTAGTTGCAACAACTGGACAGAGAACAAGGGTGGTTAAGAAGCCGAGAGGGTCCATTGGTTTCGGGCCCAATGTGTGGTAGTAACTGTTTCATGGATCACAAACACGTAACTCAGTTCACGAGGACGGCTGCAATGAGACAACCCACCATGTACTCCTACATGGCCTCTCACCGCTACCTTTACCAAATCGTGTTCACACACTTAGCTCACCCACAGTAGGACATGTTCACACAACCATTCCAATTCATTCCCGATGAATCAGACCTGACTCAACTCTAAGCAGTAGCAGGCATGTCAAACAAGCATGAATGAGTAGCCACAACATGGCTCAAATAACTCCTACTCATGCTAGTGGGTTTCATCTAATTACCGTGGAATGACAGGTCATGCAGAGGATAAAGGGGTTCAGCTACCGCAGCAGGTAACACATGAGTCGTTGTTGTCCTAATGCAATAAAATAGAGCAGGAGCGAGAGAGTGGGTTTATATCAGAATGAAAAAGGGGGTTTTGCTTGCCTGGCAGTTCTGAAGATAATATAGTTCTTCATCCGTGTCATCGAACTCATCGTCGGGATACGCCTACCGAGAGGGAACAAGAACCAACAAACAAGGAAGAAACACAATCAATGCAATGCGCAAAAAAATGAATGAAATGTCATGTTAAGGAACTGAATTGACCTAATGCAGCAGTAAGCCAAGTTAATTGAAGTGGAATTCAAACAAGGTTAAACTCCAACTCCAAATGCTAGTTCATAAATTACCCTAATCATGATTCATCCTATTCAGTGAGGTTAACTTGTTCAATCATGCATGAAAGTGCCATAAACAGATTCTTCATATTTTTCTGATCATTTTCATATATAAATTATTTGATTTGGAGATACGGTTGATTTTCTATGATTTTTAGAAATTTAGTACATTTTCTGGAATTTCCTGAATTAAAATAAATCCAGAAAATACATGTTGCGTCAGCATGACGTCACCCTGATGTTAGCAGGTCAACTAGGCGCCTCCAGGTCAAACCTGACCAGTGGGACCCACTGGTCAGTGTCTCTGGCTGGTTTGGGTGGATGACAAGTGGGACCAGTCAACGTTGACTTCACCAAATCAAAGCTGACACGTGGGGTCCACAGGGTTAGCACTAATCTAAACAGGTAATTTACACTAACCTAATCTATTTTAGTTAGCCGGTTAGTTGGGCCGTTGGGCCCACATGTCATCGACACATGGTACTAACTAAACACGTTTAACACCTAAGCTAATGGCGCCACATCAGCGTCACCAGAGTTAGGCGCCGGCGACCTCAAGTCGCGGCGGAAGGTCGCCGGAGCGGCGCTACGGGCGGCAGTGGGTCAAGCCAAGGGCACCCGGTGGGTTGCCCTCGCTCTCCGCATCCGAGGTGGCACCTGCTGGTCACGGGTGATTCTGTAGCAGCGGCGGCAAGCTGGCGGCGGCCGGAGTTCGGCCAAGGCGGGGCTATGGCCTAGAGGTCAAACGCGACCAGGGAAAAAGGGGGAAATGACTCGGGGGCTCACCGCGAGTTCATAGGGAGGGTAAGTGGTCTCGGGGCGTCACATCGGGCCCGGGTCGGCGGCAGCGTGACGGCTCGAGGTTGAAGATGGTGGCGTGGAGGCGATGCAGAGCTTCCCGGCTCGCCTGGCTCGGTGAGGGGGGTCGAGGACGGAGTGGCGGAGCTTGTGGGCTAGTCGGGGAAGCGAGGGAGGGCCGGTGGTCGCGGCAACGACGAGCGGTGGCGACGGCTCCGTTCGGTGGAGAGAGAAGCGGAACAGAGGAGGGGACATGGTCGGGGGAGAGTGAGAGAGGGTCGAGAGGGCTGCGTGGCGTCGCGGGAGGCGTCCAGGGTGACGAGGGGGGAGCAGCTAGGCAGGCAGGAGGTGGCCGGGGCTCTCGGGCGCGCGCCACGCCTCGCCTCTGCCTACTGGCAGAGGAAGACGATGAGCGGCGAGGTAGGTGGGCTGGGCTGGTCAAGCTGGCCCGGCTACAGGTAAGTGGGCCAGGTCGGCTGTACTGGAGGTAAGCCCAGGTGGGTTTTCTCTCTCTCTTATTTTCTGTTTTTCTATATATTTGCTCTGTTTTGATTTAGTTTATAAACCAAATCATTTTAATAAATCCTGAAAATAATTGTGGGCATTAACTGAATTATTACAGAGGCCCTTAACTATTTTCAGAATTGTTGGAGCATTTGAAAAATATTAATAGTATTTAAATGCCCCAATTCAAATACAATATGGTTTATTCAAAAATCCAAAATGTCCTGGAAAAATATATGCATCATCTCTGGATATGGTTTTCACCCTTTTCCATAATCATGAACATTTTTGCAGACCAATTTGGTTCATTGAAAATATTTTGAAGTTGAACCTATTCGCATTATTTTGGTGCTAGGGGTTTAGGCTATCCCCATCTCAATTTTCAAATAAGTTTAAACATGATGCATGGATGCTGATGAACCTAATTACAATCAGATCTAGGGCTGTGAAACATATCTCATAGATGCAACTGAGGTTGAATTTCATGCCGAAAATACCGAGGCCAACTTGCTACAATCGTTGGTAATAAATGAACACAAGGATATAATACTCTTTCCTTACAACTTCAAGTGAGTGTCACTGTCTTGTGGCATATTCGGTTTCCCTTATTAGTCCAGGTTATAGTAATGTAATATTGACGAGTTATGCATGCATGCGCAGGTACCACTATATTCTCCTAGAGATTAAGCTTGAGCAGGGAGTAGTAACTGTCTTAGACTCCAAACGAAAAGATCCCAAGGAGTATGCGGACATGACTGAAATGCTCGAGAAGTAAGTTAAATCGATCATTATCCACCATATCAGCAACTTTGTTCATTTCTGATATCAAGTAATTGTTTTCTTTGTATGGCAGGGTTTGGAGAAAATTCACCAAAAAGCTCGGGACTGCCGAAGAAGCTGCAATTTAGACACCCGAAAGTAAGTACTATAGTAGCATATTCCACGCATCTCCTAGTGATTCATGCGCTAGTTTCATCAATACCATTTAACATGCTTGCTAATTATCAGTTTGATTGACCTCTATTTCTTGTAAAGTTGTTGTGGAACTAACAAGCGAATGATTTCTGTGGATACTACATTTGCGAGTCCATCCGCCACACGACCTGTGAGCGGTGCTACTCTGACAAACAATATGAAGTGCGTAAATAACAATATTCACAATTTTATTTTATTACCATCATTTGTGTTGTGTTTCATACATTCATATATATATATATATATATATATATATATATATATATATATATATATATATATATATGTATTGACCCCCTTCTTAAAATTAGATGTTTCGGATGCGGGATGAACTACTAGCACCAGATCGCATGCGAGCAATTCAAGAGGAATTGGCGGCATTCTTTCTTGACCACGTGATCGCTGAAGACGGAGAATACTACGTGGACCACGCGTCCGTATGTTAGGAGATTATTTTTGTAAAAGATAATTGTTGTATATATGTAGCCGGTAGTGTCGGATAGATATACGAGAACTTGTTGTTCGACCAATCTCTCGGAGAAGGAGAGGTGGTCGATATCACTTCCCTCTGTATGCATATATGTTCATGACGATCTTACATTTCCTTTGTTTGCTTTATAGCTAGCTAAGCGTGTCTAGCTAGTCCTCTCTATCGTATGTATAGTACGTAGCGTCGACCAAGCACGGACAAGAGAGGACACTTCTCTCTATTAATTAGCTTGCTAACACAATATATGAAACACCTAAATTAACCCCCAAAACCCCCAAACCCCCTAAAAAACAAAAACCCCAGCCCTTTGGAATCTTGTGGCGTGGATGCCTTTTGGTCCCGGTTGGTGCTACCAACCGGGACCAAAGGCCCCTGCTCGGGCTCAGCAACCGCCACGTGGAGGACCATCTGTCCCGGTTCGTGTTAGAACCGGGACTAAAGGGGGGAGGTATTAGTAACGACCCATTAGTCCCGGTTCACGAACCGGGACTAAAGGCCCTTACGAACCGGGACTAATAGGTGTTTTTCTACTAGTGGTAGTTTCATCATAAGTATCAAGGCTAGCAGAAGTGGCATCATCAATAACATGCGACATATTAGAACGAATAGCAGAAGCAGGTTTAGGTGTCGCAAGCTTACTCAAAACAGAAGGTGAATCAAGTGCAGAGCTAGATGGCAGTTCCTTACCTCCCCTCGTAATTGAGGGATAAATTTTTGTCTTAGCGTCTTTCATGTTCTTCATAGTGTCTAAATCCCAAGTGACTCAAAGAATAGAGCTATGTTTCCCGGCAACGGCGCCAGAAATTAGTCTTGATAACCCACAAGTGTAGGGGATCGCAACAGTTCTCGAGGGTAGAGTATTCAACCCAAATTTATTGATTCGACACAAGGGGAGCCAAAGAATATTCTCAAGTATTAGCAACTGAGTTGTCAATTCAGCCACACCTAGATAACTTAATATCCGCAGCAAGGTATTTAGTTGCAAAGTAATATGATAGTAGTGGTAATGGTAATAAAAGATAACGAAAGCAAAAGTAATATTTTTGGTATTTTGTAGTGATTGTAACAGTAGCAACGGGAAAGTAAATAAGCGTAAACTAGTAGATGGAAAACTCGTAGGCATTGGATCGGTGATGGATAATTATGCCAGATGCGGTTCATCATGTAACGATCATGACATAGGCGACACGTAACTAGCTCCAATTCATCAATGTAATGTAGGCATGTATTCCGAATATAGTCACACGTGCTTATGGAAAAGAACTTGCATGCCATCTTTTGTCCTACCCTCCCGTGGCAGCGGGGTCCTAATGGAAACTAAGGGATATTAAGGCCTCCTTTTAATAGAGAACCGGACCAAAGCATTAGTACATAGTGAATACATGAAATCCTCAAACTATGGTCATCACCGGGAGTGGTCCCGATTATTGTCACTTTGGGGTTGTCGGATAATAACGCATAGTAGGTGATTATAGACTTGCAAGATAGGATCAAGAACTCACATATATTCATGAAAACATAATAGGTTCAGATCTGAAATAATGGCACTCGGGCCCTAGTGACAAGCATTAAGAATAGCAAAGTCATAGCAACATCAATCTCAGAACATAGTGGATACTAGGGATCAAACCCTAACAAAACTAACTCGATTACATGATAGATCTCATCCAACCCATCACCGTCCACCAAGCCTACGATGGAATTACTCACGCACGGCGCTGAGCATCATGAAATTGTTGATGGAGGATGGTTGATGATGATGACGGCGACGAATCCCCCTCTCCGGAGCCCCGAACGGACTCCAGATCAGCCCTCCCAAGAGGATTTAGGGCTTGGCGGCGGCTCCGTATCGTAAAACGTGATGATTTCTTCTCCTTGATTTTTTCTCCTCGAAAGCAAATATATAGAGTTGGAGTTGGCGTCGGAGGAGGTCCAGGGGGCCCACGAGGTAGGGGGCACGCATGCAGGCGCCCCACCCTCGTGGATAGGGTGTGGGCCCCCTGGTCTTCATCTTTGGCGAGGATTTTTTATTATTTTTAACTAGATGTTCCATGGAATTTCAGGTCATTCCAAGAACTTTTGTTTTCTGCACATAAAACAACATCATGGCAATTCTGCTGAAAAGAGCGTCAGTCCGGGTTAGTTCCAATCGAATCATGCATGTTAGAATCCAAAACAAGGGCAAAAGTGTTTGGAAAAGTAGATACGACGGAGACGTATCATGAAAACCCACCAAACGTCGTAGTCTTCAGATGTTATTGGTTCCAGGCGAGGGAGACTAGAAGGACTCATGGACATAGAGGGCTAGTCGAAATCAAACAAAGCACCCATTTGGATGTTCCCAATGTCTATATTACGGCTCAACATGCAAGCCATGTTTTCTATCTACCATGGGCCTGTCAAAGTGATCCAAATCTCAATGGTTGGGATGTCGTTTATGAAGTGCCACCACGTGTTAGACCACCGCCCCCAATGAAGAGGATTATGAACCTCACATTAACCAAGACACATATGACGAAGGAGAATTCTTCCAAGAAACACGTCTTTCCAAAAAATGTTTCAAGAACCGCTCTACTCCACCCCAGAACATTGAAGTAGACAACGATAGTGAATCCGACTTCACCCCTGAGCCGGAACAAGAAGAAGTTACTGCTGCAGATGACTTGTCAATGCTTGAACAATTACTTAAAGGAGGCCTTCCACATGTTGATGCATTTATTCATGATGATGATGAGCACGTCACTGATAGTGACAATGATGATGCATTTAATGATCCCAGAGCATATATAGACGATTCAGAGTAATATTAGTAATGTGAGGTATTCAATTTTTCCTACACCTCCGTGATAACTGTATTTTTCTTCTTATTTATCCTATTAGTTCAATTTTTGACATAATTTAGCCTATTTAGTCCACAAATGACATAATAAGATGAAGAAAATCAAGGAAGAGGAAGGAAAGAAGGAACAGGAAGAAAAGAAGAAGAAGTGTCTTCTTCTTGTTGTTCTTGTTCTTCTTTTCCTCCTTCTAGCTAGTCTTCTTCTTCTTCTTCTTCTTCTTGTTCTTCTTCTAACTTTCATCTTGCCCAATTTACATATTTTCTTTACATGAGGAAGCTTGGATTCATGGAGTGTAATATTCTTCTGGTGCTTCCTTGTTGTTTATGAAAAATTGTTTGGATATGTATGTCCATATGGATATGTTGTTGGAAATTTGTTTGTGGTTATGTATATATGGATATGTTGGAGTTTGTTGAACTATGTTGTTGGATATATATGTTGGATATGATGAAATATGTTGTTGGACATGCTGTTATATCACTACAAAAAAATACACTTCCGTGATGATACGTGTTTGTCACAGTAGGTCGCGTTTTTTGTCATGCATTTACATCCATGACGATTTTATGACAGAATCAAGATAGTCATACCTGTGCTGTCGTAGAAGTGTTCCATGACATTACCAAAATTATCATCACGGAAGTGTCCACTTCCATGACGATAAGTCGCGCGTCACGAAGTGCTTTTCGTCAAGGGTGACCGACACGTGGCATCCACCGTAACGGAACGCCGTTAAGCTATCGGGTCGGGTTTTGGATCCGATAACCCGTTAACAGCCCGACCAATGGGGATTTTCCACGTGTAAAATCATCATTGGCTGGAGAAAACACGTGTCGGCTCATCGTTGGGAGAGATGTCATCCACTCATTGGACGGAAGGCGCCTATGATACGTTGACACGTGGCACGGACCAACAGAGGCCCAATCCTGTGAAAAGGCCGGCCCAGTAAAAATTAGCAGGCCAGCCCATATAAGGCCTACTTGTGTCAGGTCCATTTAAGCCCACAGCCCATACGAGATGTGCCAATTCGGCCCGTCAACGGCCCATTAAAGATTTGACACCATTGCAGCCCATCGTCAGTTCGAGCCCGTTAATAGCCCACTACATATTTGGAGTCAATATTGGCCCGATGAGATTTCGGCCTGTTATTGGCCCATTTAATGGATGGGCCAATTTTCAGGATGTACATCTTTCGGCCTTTTAGCGACCCATTTAAATGTTGGGCTAATTTCCGGCCCGGTGTGTCTTTCAGCCTGTTGACGGCCCATAAATCTGATGGGCCATTTGTAGTCGGACCTGAGTTTTGGCCTTTTAGCGGCCCATTTAAGTGTTGGGCCAATTTCTGGCCCGGTGTCACTTTCAGCCTGTTGACGGCCCATAAATCAGTTCGGCCATTTGTAGTCGGACCTGAGTTTTGGCCTTTTAGCGACCCATTTAAGTGTTTGGCCACTTCCCGGCCCTGTGTGCCTTTCGGCCTGTTAACGGACCATAAATGAGTTGGGCCATTTGTAGTCGGACCTTTGTTTTGGCCTTTTAACGGCCCATGCCCTTCATGATCCAATACCAGCCCGGTTTCTCTTTCGGCCTGCTAAAGGCCCACAACACAGTTGGGCCATTTACAATACGACCTAACTTTGGGCCTCTTAGCGGCCCATGGTCTTCATGGTACAGTACAAGCCCGCTGTCTCTTTCGGCCTGCTAAAGGCCTACAGTATAGTTGGGCCATATGTATCCCAAAATTAGTAACTGCTTGTTAACGGCCCGTGAAATAAATTGGGGCCAACTGTTGCCCGCTTCGATGTCGGCCTGTTAATGACCCGGGAGGTAAGAGGGTCGACCATTAACTTTCGGCCTAGTAACGGCCCATTAACTTAATGGGCCCACTAAAGTTCGTACATGTCTTTAGGCCAAATTAGATAATTTGAGCCCATTACGACGAGCAATTATGCAAAGGACCAAAACCAATCAAGCAAAGGTACGGCATACAGGGAATAACGTTGCACATCCAAAGATATATTACAGGAAATTACATGCACTTTGGGCAGTCAAAGCTTGATGGCAGTGCAAATATATGAGGAGAACCTAACCTTCTACCCCGTCACAATCTGTAACCTCAGCACAGATGACGCCCATAAGCATGTGGGCAAGTTCTTTCTGCTTTGCTACAATGTCTCTGAAAACATTGATCAGTTGTTGTGTCGCACGACTCTGCACCTCTGATTCATCCACCATTTCCATCATTGCTTCAGCCATTAATTGGTTCACAAACATACATTTATTCCTTTGCATTCGAGACAGAGGATACTGAACAGATTCAGATGGCGATTTTGGCAGGCTTGTATTATTGATAGTGGAGAGTGTCTCGACCACTTCATCATAACATAAATTAGGACGGGAACCAAATACATTAATCATGATTTATTGCCATATTACCTACCCTAGATTTACTAGAAAGAAACAATGGGGTTGCCTTGCTGTTTTCAGAGTTTGCCTTCTTATCTTCAGCAGCCTGCACAAAATTAACACACTAGCATTGCTATCAGTGGCCAAGTCAGATAATAGGAAATCAACATTGACAGAACGAACGTTTGGGCAACTAGCCTATAACAAATTAACACAATATGGCACAACTATCATCAGCCAGGTAAGGTAGTACGAAAGCAACATTGACACAATGAATGAATGGGCAACCAGAGAAGCACTACAATTCAGTAATGTGCGTGATATGAGATAATACATTCATGCAGATCAGTATGCAAAACTACCAGGCAATTTTCCTTACAAAAATCAACATTGGCGCCTTTAACATTTTGCTACAACTAATTTTAGATCAGATAAAGGTTAGATTCACGCCGATTAACAAAATACATGTTGATGTAAAAATATAGTGATATACAACAGGTACTTACATCAGCATTGGAGCACCGAGAATTCCCGCAAGATATTTTCTTTGAATACGATCCCAATGGAGGAAGTCTTCTATCTTTTAACCTTATTTTCTAAAAGAGAGATGGGTAAGAAACATGTAGAAAACATGATCAGAATGCTATAAAATTTCATGATGCGAGGATACACACACGCTTCTTAGAATGGAGTTGACATTCTTTTGCTGGACTGGAGCAAACTAGTTCTTTGGCCATTGGAATCTTCTTATTATCAGTGGGAGTTGGATTTCTTTGTGCTGGAGCAGTATCTATGAAAAATGGAGTTGGTTTATTATCTCCTGGCATTTGGATCTTTTGCAAGACCTGGTTTGTAACCCTTCAGATTGTAACATAGCCGTCTTCCCCTTGCATACCTTATATAAAAGAATGGTTATTCAGTTATAAAACATGCCATAGCAGAGATGGAATAGGTACTAAAGAATAGAAAGGCATGACATATTGACATGTATTCCCTCCATCCGGAAATAAATGGATGGTTCTAGGCGTATTTCAGTTCTAGATACATCCAGTTTTATCCATTTCTGCGACATTTAATCTGGACAGAGGGAGTATGATGTAAGAGCTAGGGATACGACAGGACAACACAGTCAAAAAACCACTGAAAAACCCACTTTAGAACCAAAGTATTCAAACCCACTGATATGAGATAGTACACTCATGCAGCTCAGGATGCAAATCTACCAGGCAGTTTTCCTTACAAAAATCAACATTGTGGTCTTTAATCATACATTTTGCTACAACTAAATTTAGATCAGATAAAGGTTCGATTCACGCCGATTAACAAAATACATGTTGATGTAAAAATATAGTGATATACAACAGGTACTTACATCTACATTGGAGCACAGAGAATTCCTGCAAGAATCTTTCCTCATAAACAATACCATTGCAGAAATTCTTCTATCTGTTAAGCTTATTTTCTAAAAGAGAGATGGGTAAGAAACATGTAGAAAATATGATCAGCATGATATAAAATTTCATGATGCAAAGATACGGACACGCTTCTTAGAATTGAGTTGACATATTTTTGCTGGACTGGAGCGGACTAGTTCTTTGGCCACTGGAATCTGCTTATTATCAGTAGGAGTTGGGTTTCTCTGTCTTTGGAGCAGTATCTATAAAAAGCTGGAGTTGGTTTATTATCTCCTGGCGTTTGGATCTTTTGCAAAGGCCTTGTTTGTAACCCTTCAAATTCTAACATAGTCGTCTTCCCTTGCATGCCTTGTATAGAAGAATGGTGCTTTAATTATAAAACATGCGACAAAGAGAGATGGAATAGGTATTGAAGAATAGAAAGGCATGACATATTGACATGTATTCCCTCCATCCGGAAAAAATGGATGGGTCTAGGCGTATTTCAGTTCTAGATACATCCTTTTTTATCCATTTCGGCAACATGTAATCCGGACGGAGGGAGTATGGTGTAAGAGCTAGGGATAGGACAGGACAACACAGCAAAAAAACACTAGTTGAATGTAAAAGTATATGCTAGCGAAATATGTACAGAAATAACTAAGGCAACATACACGTGTATGATTGGGAAAATAAGATGGCATTGCAACAGACCACTAGAACAACACTTCAATGTAAAAAAACATGTTATGGCATACAGATGAAGTACATAGTGATGAATAACAATGCATAAGATACTTAGAAGCATGATATCCAGATTAAGCAGATGGCATTGCGATAGAGTAGAATGACAATACTTGAATTTGAAAACATGTTATCATGAATGGAATAGGTACTGAAAAACAGGAAGGCATGACATATTTACATGCATGATCAGCATGCTAAGCACATGGCATTGCAACAGAGTAGATACACTCCAGGACATTTTATGCTTGTTGTACCCATATCACAGGCCAAGTTAGAGCAAGGACCTTGTGGGGTGAAGAGGATTCATCATCTTTACGCAAGTCTTCAAGAACTGCCTTTACATCTTCCATCATATTGGGTATCATTGACATCAAGTTTATTGGCCTTTACATTGCTCGTGAGGTTCTTGTGGATATATCAGTGTGTGCAATTATATCTGACATGCATGGAAGACAACTAGTAGTTAGATTTATGTAAATGAGTGCCTGTAGGAGACGACATAAACAGTAGGACTGGGGTTAACTAGCAGCAACAGGTCTCATAAACTAAAGGGAGAACAGAAATGAAAGCTACAGAATATGTATCGTTTGTACTCGAGATTAACTAGATGGCACACAAAAGTATTAAAGAACAACATAGGTAATACTAGAAGTGGTATAATACTATAATCACCAGCCTGTGGGATAGCATTGGCTGATGGATGATAACTATGGAACAATGTTACCTAAAGAACAAGTATCTTAGCTGAACTATGGAACAACGTGAACTCCTGAACAAGACCCATAAGAGCTCAGCATGAATTTACAGTTAAATGTGATGATCTATTTTCCGTGCATAGATGAATAACAAAGCCATAAATGTTGCACACAAGTAAGATGAGGGTACAACCTATCTGGCTACCATCTATAGGAGTGAGCATCATGTGCTGACTTCTTGATGGCCCTGCAGTTGTTGTGGCTGTCCATGTCGGGCACGCGCATTCAATGCAGGGAACTGTTGAGTGGGGACTGTAGCTCCCTTCTGGTGTATGCTTCCCTTGTTGGAGCAGCTGCGGTGAGTCGGAAGACGGTGTGTCTGAAGATGCAGATAACGCATAATGTTAAGAATGACATATCTCTTTGATCTGAAGAAATACACTAAGAGATCAACATCAAGGTACGAGAGTGGTCACACGTCTGTTGACTGAAGACTAAATTGGGGTCACACGATTTTATTTTATTTTGGTACTGTCCGATCTACGCCGGATGGCTTGATGGCCGTCTTGTGCCTCCCGGCTGACACTGTTCGGAATCATCCCCGAAGAGCCAGTGACCAACGGCAGAGCACCTTGCCTCCGCCATCCGTGGCCCCGGCCAAAACCCCGCTCCTCACCCCACCGCACTGCCGTGGTTGCGCCGCCCCCGGGCCAATCCACAAAGACTCCCCGTCATCTAGATCCGGCGGTGGCAATACCTTCAACCCATGCAACTCTAAAAGATAGCCATCTAAGCGCTGCTTCCGCGGTGAACTTGCGGCCCCGCACCCTTACGTTAGACACTAGCCAACCGGCAGCCTAGGAGCTCCGCCGCCTTGAGGGGTGCTGCTTCCCATTGGGAATCGATTGGCCCAGAATAAAAATTCAGACAACTGATGCCTAAATAAAGTGATTTGAGATGAGGGTGCGACCTTTCTGGCAGCATGGTGAAATAGGTAGGTCCAGCTGCCGAGTCGGTGAGGCCGGCGTGGTTGCGGTGGCGACCGGCGGCAGGGAAAGAGCGATGACGCGATGGTCGACAGCTACGCGGAAGCAGCGCCAGGACTCTAGACAGATCCGAAGTTGGAGCCACTCCAGCGCCGTGAACAACGGCGGCGGTGAATCAGCTCCAGTATGGTTCACGTGGCCGTCATCGAGGCAGCACCAGCAGCACGGAGTAAGACGCACATGGCCCAGTGCACGACGGCAATTGGACAACGTCTCCGGCATTAGGGAGGACGGCGGCTGTAAAATTGGTGCGGTGGGGGCGCCATGGAGGTGGGGCTGAGGTTTCGCGGCTCGGGTGAAGGGAGCTTCCGGGGGACAAGGTGATTTGGCGCCCACGAGGTATGAATGGGGGCGGGCGGGGATTGGGAGGAGTGGAGCGGAGCCATGTCTTCTGGGACGCATTTGTCCGAAATGTGAGGAGTTACAGTTCTACCCTTGCCTATAGGCTTCTCAGCTTGGGTCTGTGTCTTGAGGGTCGGGGATAGTAGAGTAACTTTGCTTCTCTCCAAATAGTGGGCGGGAGCGATTTGAGGCGAGGGCGTGTTTTGAACTATAGTGGGCGCGAGCGATTTGAGCGAGGAGAGCATGTTTTGAAATAGTGGTAGCGAGCTATTTCGGGCGAGGACAACGTGTTTTGCCGACCATGGTTTATGAATTATTCGGCACATGTCATTTCGGCCGAGGAGAAGGCGCGCTTGGATGAAGTTACGAACCTACCGTCGATGTACAACATGCCAATTGATGCTTGTCCCACATAGGACGGTAATTGCTCGGGCGAATTCCACCGAGCAGAGAGGATGTTTAACAGTTCATTCAAATTTTGGGATAACGAGCATCCACGTCTACCTTACCAAGTCGATTCGAATCAAATTTTGAAATATTAGCTTGCCACTTCTTTTTTAGATGGAGAGATGATGCTCGGGAGTAATGTGTTTTTACATGCTCGTTGCTAGCGATTTACTATATGACAAATAGTTGACCCACTCAAAAAACGCGAATCAAACCCAAAATGAAATATCTCGATTCAATGAACTAGCTCGTTCAGTAGGTCAAAATAGTGAACTAAATCCAAAATTGAACACCTCAATCGAGTAGCATGTTGTACAGTGTTATAGTACTCCATGAACATGTTGAAAGTCAAATTAATGAACTTGTTTGATATACGCATATATCCGTTCATGCGTGGATTGCAGACAACATGTTCTCCAATTTAAATATTTGAATGAAAGTTTATATCGAAACATGGTTTTATCATTCTTTGATGCATAAAATGCGACCTCCCCCTCTCCCGGACTCATGTTCTCTCTCTCTCTATCTCAGTCTCTCGCTGACAATCTTCAATTCTATCGCACGCATCCGACACAAAAACCTTGTTGGTCCCTCTCCCTTTACTCTCCATCTCTCTCTCTCTCTCTCTCTCTCTCTCTCTCTTTGTGTGTGTGTGTGGGGGGGGGTCTTTCTAGTTCGCATTCATATATACACCATCTATAGGTCTCTCTCGCACACTATGTATGATACTCTAGCTAGTCCAAGATAGATATCTTGGGTGCACTCATCGTACGCACACAAATTCCTTGGCTCTTTGGCCGTAACTCTCTCACGCACCACTATGTCGCCTCGAGCTCTTCCCCCCTCTCTCAAACTCTCCATCCACCTGGGTCACACATACACATGCATATCTCATTCGCACTTGATAGGCCCATCTAAAAATCTATCTCTCTCCCTCGTTCTCTCTCCATCTCACACACACACACACACACACAATCTCATGCCCAGCTAGCCAAGTATGATGGTCTCTCACTCAATTGTAGGCACATGCATTCCCCCTATATGTATATGACTAGCTAATCTTAGTCTCCATCACAAACATGTGCATGGTCTATATCAATTTCTCTCGCGGCATCTTTCTATCACGCACGCACTCCCTCGATCACCCACCCATATAGTCCCCTCACGATCTTGAGGGGATCTCTCTATCACAAACACACCCTCTCTCCCTCCCCATGCGTCCATGCCATCCATGTGTCCCTCTCGACCTTTTTTACTTGTTGGCCAGACCTCTATTGGACATGTGCTACAGGGGTGTCTCTCTCTATTGCAAACAATCACACACTAGCTATGTTCGTCTATCTCCTCGCCTCGCTTTTCCATCTTGGAGATGCATGCGTGATATGTTCGCATAAGAAAAGAAAAAACACACACACTCTCTAATTTATCGTTTGTTGTCACTTTCTCTTTCACACACATACTACTTTTGCACACTTACTCATTCTCCTTCACACGCACTTGATCTGTCTCGACTGAGGCACTCTCCTCCATCCATAGCACATAGGTTTATTGACAAGTCAAAGATCACAAAGTTTGACCATGTACGTGGAGAAAAAGAATTACATCTAGTGCAAGAAACATATACCATTAGATTCACCATGAGATGTAGTTTTGTATGATGTATCTTTGGTATTGTAGATATAAATAACATTTGCGTAAACCTGATCAAAGTTTCCAATGTTTGTCTTCTAAAAAATTTACATGCACTGCATTATCGAGCGGATGGAATATCTCTTTCCCCCTCTCAGCGATCTGACGCACCACTCAGCCTTATCGGGGCTCCTCAATCTCTCTCAAACTTTATTGGTAAGTTTGGTTCGTGACCTGACCCTCATGCCTTGATGGCCGGTACTGCCTAGTGTGGCGTGAGATGTAAAATATTTCTGCTTGGCCAGGCTTGTGTGGTGCTAAAGCGTTTGGTTCATGCCTGGGCTAGGCAAAGCATCAACGTCCCATCAATCAATCCATGCATCAATTATTTAATGCTAATATCCTTCCATGTTGCTTTTAGCCTCGTGGCCGACGACCGAACTGTGCACGAGCGTTCGAAATCGGTCGCTTGGGCCAGGCTACTTGCAGTGTCTGGAGTTCAGCCAAGCTAATTAAAGTGCAAGGGAACCCAGCCCAGGCAGGCTTTCTTTTTCACAGGGTAGCAACCAAACAAGCGTGCATGAAATCCAGCCACAACCCCAGGCCATGCAAAGGATGCTCGCGACGCAAGCTAAATTGGCCTTATATCTCCTTACTTCACACATACACATGTCTCGCTCGCGCTATACATATAGACCCATCCAACACTCTCCGCCCTTGTTCTCTCTCCATGTGACACGCACCCCCCTAAGTACCATAATCCCTCACTCCATCATAGGCTCTGTTTGGATCCATGTGTTGGAGTTAGTTTGGGTTAGTTTGGAGTCAACTAACCCAAAAAGATCCAAACAGGAGGGTTAGTTTAGATTAGATGCATCTAGCCCATCAAAAAAAACTAACCCATCCAAGAGGTGCTTATTTGGTTTAGTTCTTCTCGGGACCACTAATAAACACTTTTTTCTCTCGCTCTCCCCGCAGCAGATCCCTCCCCACTTCCTCGAAGCTTCTCGTCCTCTCCCTTCCTCCCTCTCGCACCGCTCGTGAAGGTGCCTCGCCGTATCCGCGCTCCATCTAACCCTGCCATCCAAACACCTCTTTACTTAGAGTTAGTTCAGGGTTAGTTCAGGGTTAGTTCAGGGTTAGAATCTAACTCTAACCTCTAACAGAGTTAGAGTATCCAGACAGGGCCATAGGCGCAAGCACTCCCCCCCCTCCTAAGTATGATTATCTCTTACTAGCCATCAGGAACACACGTATTGTCAACTTCCATCCATAGATCTATCTCGATATCTCTTGGGGCATCTTCTATCGCGCACACACCTTGTCACTCGATCTCCCACCCATGTAGTCCCATCACGATCTCCAGAGGATGTCTCTATGATAAACATACACTCTCTCCTCCCCATGTCTGCATTTTCTACGTACGTCTCTCTCGACCTCTCTCCCTTGTTTGCCAAACCCCTCTTGGCCACGTGCTAGGGGTCTTCCTCTCTCGGTTCCAAACAACCACACACTATCTCCTCACCTTGCCTCCCTTGTCGAAGATGCATGTGTGACATGTTTGCGTAAGACACACACGCTTTTTCTCTACTTTTATCGTGTGTTGTCCATGTCTCTTTCACAGACGCGCACACACTTTTTTCACTCTCTCTCTCTCTCTCTCTCTCTCTCTCGTTAGGGACTCTGTCACGTCCATAAGCATATGGATGTTTTGAAAAGTCAAACCTCAGAAAAGTTTGACCAGGTATATGTGGAGAAAAACATTTACATCTGGAACGATCATTAGATTCATCACAACATGTACTTACTTCATACTATCATTTATCTTTGTTATTGTAGATATATGTAATTTCTTTATAAACATGGTCAAAGTTTCAAAAGTTTGACTTAAAAAAATATTGTAACTACATTATCGAACGGAGGGAGCAGCTCTTTCTCTATCTCTGCTATCTCTCATGGGCCTCCCCTCTCACTCGAACTCTCTATACCGACGGATTATATGCTCACTGTGTTAGCGTATAGCTCCGTATATTGTTTAGTTGACCGGTCAACCAATCCACCTGCTGCGTTGTCAGCTCGTGCTCTGTATCTTGGTGTGCTCGCCCGTGTGGCAGTGGGTGAAAATAAGTAAACTAGAGGCCCATCTGACATGCGGTGAAGTAAACAAAGTTGAAACCACTCGGGGTAGCACTCCTCACGCTAGTAAATTGAGGGCGTATTGAGGACAAAGTTCTTGCGCGTGAAGGACGCATTCGCGCACAATTCACCACTGCGCGGCGGCATGCACAGAAGGACGCACTCGCGCACACCCAACACACGTGTACACCGGCGTTGCCGCCGGTTCAGATGGATGGCGAGGCAGCCAACAAGCGGAGGCGGCTCCAGCCAAAACTGCATCCGGCGAGCCTGGACTTTATCAGCAGCCTCCCCGATGACATGCTGCTCGTCATCATCGGCCTCCTCCGCACCAAATCTACCGTGCGGACCGCCCTGCTCTCCCGGCGGTGGTGCCCCCTCTGGCGCTGCGTCCCACTCAACCTCACTGTCGATAGCTTCCTCTGCGACAGGGATTGCAAACGCATGGCCGCACTCTCCAAGATCCTTTCATCGCACCCTGGGCCAGCCAGACGCCTTGACATCCGCATGTTCAGTACGAACTGCAAGGTCCAATCCAAGTTCGACGAGTGGTTCTTATCCCCCGCCCTAGATAAGCTCGAGGAGCTCAGCTTTGAAGCTGGACGATGTCGCTCTCTGCCGCCGTTCGCGCTCCGCCTCACACCAACGCTGCGCCGCGCCAGCTTCAGCTCCTCCTATCCTCCCCAGATTAATGCCGCGCCTGCCCTTCTTCTCCCTCAACTCAAGCAGCTCGACCTCTTCGACGTTGTCATCTCAAAGAAGGCTATGGAGTACCTACTTCGCAGCTGTACTGTGCTTAAGTACCTTCATCTTGAGCAGATCGACGGGTTCATTAGCCTCCACATCAGCTCGACGAATCTCCGATGGATTTATGTGTCTTCCTGGCCCCACAACAAGACATCAATTGGGAAGAGATCATTCCAGCTGTTCCACGTTATGGTCATTGAGAATGCGCCTTTCCTGGAGAGATTGCTTGTATCGGATCCAGAAGGTCCAACAAAAATCAGGGTCATTGACGCGCCGAAATTGACAACGTTGGTGTACTCGTCTGCCAAATTCTCCGAACTCTTTATTGGATCCATAATCGTTCAGGTACATCACTCATCTTCTTCTCCGTCTTCTTGAAATTCACATTTTTTAATTTCTTCTTGATGTATTTACGACCGTCTTCCAGAAAATGATTCCCACAAGCTTGACCCAGTCCTTGCGCATAGTGAAGATCTTAGCACTAAAATCTATCGTCCCATTCTGGATCAAGTTGTTGGATTCCTTACAAGCTTGACCCATTCCTTGCGCACAGTGAAGATCTTAGCTACTCATCGAGGAGAAACTTCTTTCCTATAAGTAAATGGTAATCACAATGTAGCTCAATTTTTTCATAATTTTCCGAAATTACGATGACAAGTGTAGTGTTCAAAACTGAATCTACGCACTGCACCGAAAGAAATGTTTTTAGTATTTTTTCTCATGTGATCACCTGCATCATTTTTATGTTGTACTACTATAGTAGCCTAGGCTAGTCATATTGGAAAGTAACTTAGACTACTCCAGTAACTCTATGGTTACCTTAAGAGAAAGTTCTACCTCTGTCCTGGTTTACTCTTCCAATTTTGTAGTATCAAAATTTGAACATAGATTTAACTGACAAAATGTTAATGCATGTCACTAAGAACTATATTGTTGGATTCGTATTTGAACATAATTTCAAATGGTGTAATTTTTAGTGACATGCATTGGCATATACTTAGGTAAATGTATGGACAAAATTTTATACTAAATCTGAGTATTATTCCCTCCGTCCCAAAATTCTTGTCTTACATTTGTTTAGATACGGATGTATCTAACACTAAAATGTAACTAGATACATCTGTATTTAGACAAATTTAAGACAATAATTTTGGGACGGAGGGAGTACAAAAGTGGGCTATGTAGGCCAAAACATGTGCCAAATTCACTTGTGATGCATTTGGCATCGATGCCCCTCCATTGCTCACCAGGTGCCCCAATCTGGATCACCTACTTTGCCCCGGTGCCAAATTAACTCGCGCAATGAAAAAACACTGCGTGAGAGAGAGAGAGGACTGATGCAATAAAATAACACTTGTTTGGGAGAGTGAGAGGCTGGTGTAGTTGGTTTGATTGATTTGTTTATACATGTGGGTCTGTGTGCACAACGGTGCCAACTCTCTCACATCGTGAGAGCGGTGCCAAAATCTTTTGATTTGACATCGGGGCGTATTATGTGGCATAGTTTTGCAAAATATGGCATCGGCCACATAGTGGAAGGCAAGAAATGCCCAAGCTCTTCATGTGCTCCTAGTTAAATGAGAGGAAACAGAAACAGAAAGAGAGAGAGAGAGAGAGAGAGAGAGAGAGAGAGATAGAGAGAGAATCAGAGAGAGTGAAAAAATATCACTAGCCATCCAACCCTATCGTATGAGCGAATGATATTTGTACCTCTTGATGACATGGCAATCTTATGAAGCCAGCGGCTCTAATATGTTCTCTTCTTTTGCAGATAAAAAAAGACCTAAAAGTGAAAAATGTGCTGCACTATAACAATCTCATCGAATGCCTTGATCTCCATCTTACAGAAATTGATTTGATCGACTACTGAGGCAGCACATCTGAGATTAAATTGTCTAGGTTCTTTGTTCTAGAGGCAAGTGTGCTCAAGGTAATGAGGTTTGGCGTTCTCTGGCGCAACAATGAATGGTGTGCTGATCACCGCAAGCGTCTAAGCCTAAATGACAAAGTCTCCGCAAAAGCTGAATTTGTTTTTGAAACATCAAGTGGCCAGAGACTCGAAAACTTATTTGCCCATTAGTGACTTGTCAGGGCGGTGGATTTTAGATTGTACGATAACGCTGCATCCACCTAAAGTAACGAAAGTTCTTACATAAACTTCCTAGTAATTCCCTCTTCCTAGGTGCAGCATTGCTCCTAACATTTGTAATATAGTTTGAAACTTGTAATATTGGCGTGTCCTATTCCTGTGTTTTCAAAATCCTATGAATCAAACAGGTCCTGAGTTGGCAATGATGTTGTGCCTCCCATCTTTCACCAATAGCCGTCGGATCTAGATCTGACGCATTCAAACCAAGCTTCTCCATTTTTGCAAAAAGATGCCCGCACTTGTTCCCTATTTACAAACAACTCCTTGTCTCTCACAATCAGCCTTATCTCCTCCCCACCACATCTCGAAGGCCGTGGAAAATTCTGGCGCAGTGGCCGCTGCCGGAGCCGTCCATCCCCAATCTTGGTGTTCCGTGCAATGCACGGGCATCTACGCACGGAAATTATGTCGAACAGGGCTAGTTGTAAGCAGGCTAGCTCTACAGCCATGATTATAGTATGCCAAACACGGCGCCTATAATCAGGTGTCATCTCCGGCGCAGGGTCTTGTCACTTCACTGTGAGGAGCAACACGTAATAATTTGACCAACGGGTAGTAGAATGCTAGTACTCCTACTACTACATTGGTAGTACTACTACTAGTACTAGTAGCACCACCGTTTGGATTTAGGAGTACTACCACGTCCATCTGGATTTTAGTATTTGACTAGCAATATCTAGTAATGCATGTCACAAAAAATGTACTACTCCCTCTGTAAATAAATACATGGTGTTTTATTCCTATTGGCGAGAGAACTTAATGTTTTTTTGCTAACTAGAGTACTAATAGGATTACATGCAATGAACTAAACACTGCATGTCATTATGGTAGTCTCAAGTCATTGAAAGCATGCACGGCCCACATCTCTCATTGGTTGATATGTCACGAAATAAGAAACAATGAGGGAGTTAATGCACCATGCCTAAGTGTTTTGGGATTATTTGGTTTTCGAAATGTGACTTACACAACATTTTTGTTTACATGCAGTAACATTTTATTAGTTAAATCAAAGGTCAAAACTTGGCGCAAAATGCAAAGGGGACCAATAAACCAGTAAACATCTAACTTCTCTCGTTTGGCTCCAACTAGAGGTCCGGTGAGAAGACTATACTGCACCGGCACGGAGGGGGACGCAACTTCATTAACTTACGGCAACTTCCTTTGGGTGAATGACACGTGGGCCCAGGGGATGGCTGGCCCACCTATCATACAGCCAGAGGCAGGTGTAGTAGAGGGCCGAGGAGTAGTACGAAATTCTACGCACCTACGCATGCTAACCAAGGGCAAGAGTGATCACTCGAATCTCAAGATCAGTTGACTAGAAGCTAAGCTAGACCCATGGAGGCGATGCGAGCGAGCATCAGCCGGCTGTGCCAGATGGTCCTCGATGCCGGCCTGCGGCCAGGTAATGAGGAACATCTCGTGGTAGTATTGCTTGAGGCCGCCAAGGCGAGGGGCCGCTTGGACGACAGCTTCGTCTCCTTGTTCGACGAGGTCCTCGTCGGTTTCCTCGACAAGTTCACCGTCGTCAAGAAGCTCGCGGACGACTTTGACGTAAGCCTCCAGCCAATGTGCCCAGGCTCTGCGATGCCCGCTACCCTCAACGGCCACTATGGTGACAGCCTCTTCGACGCACTGGTGGCCCTGCGACTGCCCGCCGTCGCGCCAGAGAATGCCCACCTCGAGGTCACGCTCGCCGCGCAGCGCCTGAGGCAGCAAGACACCATCGACATAATCACCACATCTACGCGCAAATCGTCCACAAGGACTACTACATGCAAGAGGAGGACGATAGGACGCTGGCCTTCCTGGACCGCGGGGAAACCTTGGACGGCACTGTTCAGAAGCACATTGAGCTCGTCCCCAACGCTGCTGCTCCTCACACGTCGGTTGGTGACCCAGCGCACTAGGGCGTGAGGACGTCGTTGATGGATTCGTATGTATTTTTATCTTTTCGTCAAATCCATGTAGTAGTATATGATACTAAAGTAATTATCTTACCTTTCTCATCAACTTCATAATTTTCGTACGTACTCCATGCATGAACGGCGCTAGAACCAAACTTCTCATTACTCTAGGCAAAATCGTTATTTTCTATCTATCGATTGCGCCATGGAGCAAAACCAAATTTTACAAGTTACGAGTTCAAAAGGAAAAGCCTGCCGTGTTCGCGTCGCACCCCCACACGGTTGGTCCGGCACACCGCTCAAGAGGGAATGCGTGCGGTGTTGCATTTTCACTTACAAGTGGGACCGCAGTTGAGCAAACCGACTATCAGCAAACCCCCACCCTGCCCACCGCGCGATGGCTGAGAAAACAGGAGGGAGAAGAGATGGCTGTAGCACGGACTCCAAGAAAATTGGTGTTAGATGGGACTCGTGTGGGTGGCGCGTGTCGTACTGCTAGACGTGAATGCTAGTTATGGCCGATGCCACCCCACTATATCGAGCCTATATCGAGGTACGTAGAACAAATTTCCTGCAGTCCGTGCTCAGCCCTCCTCTATCTCTCTTCTTAGCCAGCCAGCGGACGCACGGAGCCCATCGTCTGTTTGCTCACATGCGGTCCCACATGTCGCTGAAAACGCAAGGCACCAACTGAACTCTGCACATCTTTCACCACGACGCGTCTTTGGTGATGAAAAACAAATCCAAGAAAGATCCTCGGTGGCCGCTTTTGGAGTTACTCAAGAGTAGTAAGATTCTCCTTACAGTTTAACCCAAGATGCACATCTCGTGGCTTGAACTACCACTCTATTTTCTTTCATGACACGACTTGGATGCTGGGTGTCCCACGTGTCGGCAAAAGGAGGAAGAACCCGACCAAATCCTCGGTTGTGCTCTCGGATTAGACTAAGTGTGCTAACTTAAAATTTTTATTGTGTACTCCCTCCGTTCCAAAATACTTGACTTCCATTTGTCCAAAAATGGATGTACCTATATACTAAAACATGTCTAGATACATATATATTTTGACAAATAGAAGGCATGTATTGTGCAACGGAGGGAGTAGAATGGATGCAAGTTTTTGTATTGGGAAGAAGAGTACATCCATATATTGAAAGAGCGCAATTTAGTAGATGTTCTATCACTTTTAGCTAGCACAGAGGCTATAGATGATATTAGTGCACTTGTTGATACTCCTACTTGGTATGCATGTTCTTCTTAGACACAGAGAAAAACGGACCGGAGCGAGTACTAGAATAGAGGCTAGACATGAGACTAGATGCGAGGAAGCAACGTCTACTTATTTACACTCGAAGAAGAAAGAAGCAAGCAAGATCGAGCCTCCGCAGATCAACAATGAATGCATCGAGAGGGCACTAATCCAACTTATAGGAGTAGTAAAATGTATTCTTGTGGTTCTTGTTTTCTTTGGTCTTGCTTTTCTAGTCAAAATTATCATTGGAGTTCATGCAAAACGGAGGTCCGTTGGGGTCGTGCGTTGTAGTTGGCCTTACAAGTGGGACCGCAATTAAGGAAACCGACTATCGGCAAACCCCCACCTCAACCGCCGTGCGATGGCTGAGTTAGAGAAACGATGAGGTTGAAGAGATTGCTCTAGCACGGACTCCAAGAAATATGGTGTCAGATGGAAGTCGTGCTGGTGACGTTTGTCGTACTCCTGGACGTGAATGCTTGTTCTGGCCCATGCCACCCTACTACTCCTACTACTTACTATATAGTACTACTAGTATCGAGGATTCGAGGTGCTGGTTATGTAGTACAATATGGCTACAGTAAAAACACCCGCACGACGCGCGAAGCATGTGAAGCTAGTACAAATAGTGTACTACTATTGTTTATTGGCCTCATCCGATAACCTGTGGCAATGCACATACAATTATGTATTCGGAAAATATTTTTTTGCCTCATCGCACCACTCACTCACGTATAACTCGAAAGCCATTCATAAATTTAGTAAGTTTATCACAGGCATATCATTTTATTACATACAACAGGTCATCAACCCACATCGACAACGAGGATACATTATAAATACTAAAGTTTTCACCACACAACAAATAACAAACAATGAAATGAACTTCAACTCAACCATTCCTCGACGTTGGAAACGCTTTCTTTGAACCACAAGTGATTCTCTGCGACGGGCCATCCATTGTCGATCTGGAGACCAACGCAGGACTGATCATCCAGACTGAAGCGGCCTACTATATCAGTACCAGGGTAGGGAACCACCCAAATGTCCGAGGTATAGACACAATTGCTTCTCATAAACGGTAGTAACGTTGTGTCAACAGCAGTTGGACCACCTTTCACCATCATTGGATAGTTTTGTCCAAGGAAGAGTGTGTTTTCTCCAAGACTATCAATTCTATACCAGGGAGAAGGAGTTGGCGCTAGCACACTAGTATCCATCCCGAATACCATGCAACGGGTGTTGGAATAGGTCCGGAGAGAGCGACCGTGGGAGACTACACCTGCTTCCTTAGCAGTAACATCATCAGTGGGCTGTATACACACGAGAAGAGGTGATCCATCGGAATTAGTTGCCAGGCGCCAAATAGTATATGGGCGCTGCTCATCCTCTTGCTCGTGATCATCACCATCATCATCTCCCCCTTGGTTATAAAAATCTTCAAGTATAGGTGGTGGAATGTTCACAGGACCTTGGAAACACAAGAAGAAGGTTAATTTATAAGGCTGGGCCATAGTGGGGGTAACATAAGTAGTATCATGCACTTGGGACTCGCAAACATGCTTATGTGGCAGGCAATTAAGGAAGAGAGAGATGGTTATAGTAACATAGGTAGATACCGTAACATAATAAATGTGATGCTACTATGTGTCATGCATGGCAATAAATGATACCACCTATGATACTAATCTAAGATACTATGCACTATAGAGGTAGTAACATAAACTAGTAACATATGCATGTTACTAGTCTAAGTTACTCCCCACTATGACCAGCCTAAAGGGAAACTTGCTAACCTGCATGAATGTGGATGAAACAATTATAATTACGGTGGAAGACAAACGTACCGAAACAACGAGGATGCCATTCAAAAACAGTGCCACGAGTGGTGGCCGCAAACACAAGGCCCTCGTATTGAATTGCATCACAATACTCATTCGTGTACAGAAACTGATTTTTCAGCAATATCCATCCAGTCAAACCACTGACGACGGCAACAAGCTTGTCGAAGATAGCAACAACTTCATAGTTGTTGTAATTCCAAGAGCGGTTGGGAACTAGAGAAATTGCTATCTTCCATAGAAGACAGTCACCATGATTGTATTTGAGCGTCGCATTACAATACCGGTGTGCTCAACCTCTGGGCAGTCTGCTGAGATTTTTGGAAATGGAACCCGGTCACGAGGGTACACATTCACAAGTTACCACTCGCAGTTGGACCCAATGTAAACAACCCAATCTCCATTTGCGCATGCCCAAGCCTTGCCCTCAAGCGATGGCATCTTAACCTCATACGCATCATTATCAACCGGCATCAACTTGCACAGGGCGAGGCCTCCGTCGTGACGGCGCCAGTCATCAGGGTCATGGCGAAGAAGATAGGGGAGATCAAACCGCTCCTTGACTCTTGGGTTCCTTGTAATGATGTTATTAGTTGAGTCGAGAATGGGCTTGAACGAACCTGCCATGCTAGCCGAGGTGATGACGTCGCACCGATCAATGAGTTCCTCCACCACGTCATCTTTCAGATTGGGGCAAGAATAACGGGGTCGTTTCCGTCCTGTTCCCTCCATGGAGAAGACTATCGAACAATGGCAGAAGAAAGGGTAAAGGGCTGAAGGAAAATGGAGGAGGGAGAGGAAGAGCGTGCGACAGTAATTCCAAATCGAGAGGGAAAGGCGACGAGTCGGTGGACGGTTGCCAGTTTGCCACGGTTCATGAAGGGGCGCCCCGGCCTACACGTCGGTTCGGAAATACTCCTACTACTCGCCGTCGTCTCACTGATATGTTGGAACGAGACCACATGTCAACGAAACATGGTGTGTAATTTCTCGTGCAAAATGCGTTGGCCCGAGGTGCCGCATTAGTTATCGACCTTTATTTTTTTAATGGTGTGCCGTTCAGTTTTGAAGCACGACTAACTGGTACTACTGTACGCAGAGAAAATATAAACTACTCTACCACTACTCCACCTCCAGTACTAGTAGTATAAAGAAGATATATAGGCTGGAGCTTCAGCGCTTTCTTGCCAAGGGCTGCCCACTTGCTTCTCACAGTACCACCCTCTCTCCAGATCTAAAAAGACGGCCCTTCTCTCCTCCTCACCGGTGGTCACAGATCCGCCCGGGGAAGAAAAAGGGCGTCTTGATGTTAGCCGCACTCATTGTCGGCGCGGCGAGGTCACGACCGATGACAAGGCCGTCCTCTCGGACCTAAGCGCCAGCGGGATGGCCTCCGTCCCCAAGCTCGCTGCCGTAGTGTGTGTGGAGGATGACGACCATGAGCGAAGCCACTTCCCGCCGACCCTCAGGTATGCTACCTCTTTTTGAACCATACCCTTGTTCTATTGCCCCATCTGGCACGTCGTTGCATGTGGATCTTTTTCCACTCCACTATCTTCCCAATTTGCTATCCTCTACTCTGCTAACCACGCAGACGAAAACCATAATTTGCACTATTAATGGAAACCCTACTTCATGCAGACTAATGCATGTCTGGGTTGAATAAGGAAAGGAAGGGAGACTGTACTGTCCAAGAAAGTAGGCATTGAGCCCGCATCTAGGTTGAAAAGGGGAAAATCAGTAGCTAAGGAACGAGTCTCGTGTCTCTTTGTTGAAGAAGGGTAGAAAGGCATGACAACGCAATAGATAATGACCAGGTCGATCGGTTTGTTGTCCTCACATAGGAAAAAGGTGGCTAAAGAGAACAAATTGGGAAGTAATCCACATATGCTGCCTGGATATTTGTTGCTCTGGGCAACCATACCTCCCTCACCACTCTGCGTCCGTGGAGATACATCATACTGGTGCACCCACTTTCCGAATGGGCCTCCCATGCTCTTATTGCCACTTTTTTTGCTGTTAGTAGAACACCAGTAGTCAAGTCAAGCAATGCTAATGCTAAAGTGATGCCACATTTAACTAATGCCGCTCTTAGTCTAATGCGACCGATAAATTTAAGCAGTGCCATTTAATGTCACTGGATCATTTCGGGGTTAGATGTTGATTGTGGATGTATTAAAGATTTTTCAGCTAAGGCATTCTAATGCTGTTGCACAGCCAGTATACCAACGATGAAACTTGTTACTACCTTCAGATTTTTGTAGTGTTAATGCTTATAGATTACTGTCGGTGTACTAGAGTAGGGGTACCCCTAGCACCCCGAACTCGTGCACGGGCAGTTGCAGCACCCTGCGGCAGGGCTGGCCTGGCGACCATCAAGATCTTCCGCAGCTCTTTTGGAACCATTCGAGAACAAAGTAATCAAGGCCCCGACAAGAGGAGCTTGCCGGGAAGACCACTCAAGGCACGAAGGAAACAAGGCCCCGGCAAGAGGAGCTTGCCGGGAAGGCTTGGTGAACGCCGAGCTCCCAAGCGCGACAAGGGTTCTGCCGCGGCAAGGCGCTTTGCCGCGGCAGCAACCTCTCTTCATCTCCGCTCCAGCTCATCCGCCAACGTGTCGCCGGGCTTTCCCAGAACGCGTGTCGATGGGCTGTGCAGCCAGCGGGAGCAGCGATATCTGGCGCTGACAAGCTACCATCGTGGCAAACGGAGGCGCACTTGACGGTCCCTATTACATCGTTTCAGCGATCGAGACGGGCATTAATGACTCTTGTCCCTTGCCATCGAGTTAGGTATAGATCATCAGACCTTTGTACAAGTTGGTATACCAACCACTGTTTTTACATTTGTACCCTCATACGTGTTGCCACCTGTGGTGAACCCTTGTGCCTATAAAAGGAGGCCCAAGGGCAACATAGAAAGGGTTCGGCTCCGGCTTAGTTCATTCGACTCATACGAGACCACGTTCACTCAAGCTAGGTTTTGTAGCTCCCATTGCTCCCTAGCAAGAACACAATATTATCCACAAAGCAGCAGTAGGAGTATTATCTCTCCGGAGAGCTCCGAAGCTGGGTAAATCTGCTCGTGCGCATCGCTTCGATCCGCTCTTTGTGCATCCTCCGCTCCCCCTCCGAACCACAAGGGACCAGGTCCCATAGGTGTTCGTGGGACACGACCAGCTTCCCCGACATCTTTGGCGCGCCAGGTAGGGGACGTCGAGGCTGTGTGAACCCGATCCGGCGTTCACACGAGCAGTTTCTTCATCAACATCTTCGTCAACATGCCACCGAAGAAGAAGGCTTCGGCGGCAGCGGAGCCGTCCGCCTCAAACCCACCACCACCGGAGCTGACCAGTGGTGGAGAAGACGCTGGCGGAGGAACGGGCGTCATCGAAAGAGCCCACGGCGCTGCCAGATCCAAGGACAAGACGGCGCAAGTTTCGGCGTCCGAGTCCGCACCGCGTCCTTCTCAAGAGGCGCGGGAAAGACAGCGTCATGGTGCTCGCAGCACCATACGCCCGATAGATCAAGGCCAAGCTGGAGGATCCGGGGACCCTCGAGACCCGCATGCACGCCAGCATGCCGGTACCAGCGGAGTACGGTCGCTGGGGCGGGACGCTGCTCCTCCTAACTTGGTTAGGAGTCCGAGCACGTCCCGTTCTTCGCTCTGTACGCCATTGCCACCCACCACACCAGCAGAAGCCTTGGCAAGAGCTCAGCTACTTCTAGACTACCCTCCAACAGCCGACAAGATCGACGAATGGAGGGCCACCATCCAGAGCCTCATCGGCTTTGCCAACGGCGACGTCCCGCGGCAACCAAGCGCCTCGCAGCCGCGGCAAGGCGACAAGGCACGAGCCGATGGCGACGAGACTTGCGGGGGTGCAGCCACCGTACACTCCCCTTCCCGAAGGCCAAGATCGCCGACTCGCCATATCCACCTTGACAGCGATTCCATAGCATCGTCGGATCCGCGAGCTCGTCGCGACCAGCGCCAAGTTCTTCAAGAACGGAAAGAAGAAGACGCTCGAACCCGTATCGAGCGCCGAAGGGAAGCGCGGCGTCAATCCGACCAGCGCGCTGGGCCCACTGTCGATATGCATGCGCCAGGGGAACCAGGCGACTTGCCGTACGCGGTAGGTTGCCCTGCGTTCACTCGTGAGCTGCGGCAAGTCCGGTGGCCCGACAAGAAAAACTTCAAGCCAGATGTGCCGGAGAAGTATGATGGCAGGACACACCCATCAGAGTTCCTCATCATCTACACCATCGCGGTGCAGGCTGCGGGGGGACGAGACGAAAAGATCCTCGCCAACTATTTCCCTCTGGTACTCAAGCCAAACGTCAGGTCTTGGCTCATGCACTTGCCGGACAGCTCTATTTCTTCTTGGGCGGATTTGTGCCACCAGTTTGTCGGCGCCTTCACAGGCGGCCACAAGCCTCATGGCCAAGAGAGTGACCTTCACCTGCTCGCCCAGAAGGAAGGAGAGTCCCTGCGCAAATTCATCCAGAGATTCAGCCGTGTGCATTACAACATCCCAGATGTCCACCTTGCCATGCGGTGATCGGTGCATTTCATCGTAATGTGCGAAACCGCAGGATGAGGAGGAGATGGCGATGTGCAAAGTGAAAGACGCCGAGCTCTACGCCCTAGCCGACAAGTGTGCACGCTGAAGAAGGAAGAAGACTCCCGAGGAGAGAATGTGGGAGCAGAAGTCGACAAGGAGGAGACCGCCCCGGCAAGGAAGAGCCGGCGGCGAAACAACAGAAAGAAGAAGAACCAAGAAGTACTAGTTGTCGAGCAGTCCGGCAAGGAGGGTGCCGCCAACAAAGCCAAGGCTGGTGGCTCCGGCAAGGAGGTTGTTACGACACCGACCGCCAAGTCATGGCGGCCGCCGATAAGCCCGACAACTCCAACAAGCAAGATCTTGTAAGATCCACCGCACCAAGGGCCACGATCTCCAGAGCTGCAAGAAAGTCGAGCAGCTTGTTGAGCTACAGAGGGCTGAATACGAGCGGCGAGACAAAGAGAAGGCCCAGGAAGGTGCAGGTGCAGCTAGTAAGAAGAGACCCGGTCGGGGAGGACGCCGCGGCAAAGCCAAGCAGCGGTAAGGAGACAGACCTCCCCGCGGCTGCGACAAGGAAGAAGACGAAGATGAAGATGACGAAGACATGGAAGACGATGAAGTTGACGAGCAGGAGTTTCAGAAGGCAACAGAGATCCTTTGCGTTGACGGTGGCGCTTCTCTGCATACCTCGCACCACCAACTCAAGCAATGGATGCGTGAGGTTAATGCAGCAGAACCATCCATAGAGTCGCGCAAACCTCTGAAGTGGTCCAGCACGCCCATCATCTTTGATATTGAGGATCACCCTGATCGCATCACTGCGGTCGGGTGCTTGCCGATGTTGGTATCACCAACTATTCGCAACCTCAACGTCACAAAGATGTTGGTTGACGGCGGGGCCGGCCTGAACTTGATCTCCTCTACAGTGCTCCAGAAGCTTCAAATCCCTGACAGCGAGCTCGAAGAGACCGCACATTCCAAGGAATCAACCCGAGGAAGGAGCAAGCCGAAGGGAAGATCACATTGCCGGTAACATTTGGCGATGAGCTAAACTTCAGAATCGAGAAGGTCACATTTGACGTTGCCGATTTCCCATTGCCCTACAATGGCATACTTGGCCGTCCAGCGCTTGCCAAGTTCATGGCAGCTTCTCATTACGCCTACAATTTACTCAAGATGCCCGGCCCGATAAGCGTCATTTCTGTCCATGGCGACAAGAAGGATGCGCTTATCTGCGCCGACAAGATTTACCGGGATGCAGCAGCCGCGACAGATAACAAACCACTTGCCGCTGAAGCTCCCGAGGGGAACAAGAAGACCACCAAGTCCGGCAAGAGTTCTCATGCCCACTCCGGCAAGCGCACCTCTTCGGAGTGCTGCGCTACCGTCGAGGACGCACCATCGAGCTCCACCGGCAAGTACAAGAAGATGATGGCGGCTCACCAAGACCAAGAAGGTGCCCGCCAAGGAGGACGACACTGGTGGTACCTTCACCATCAGTGCCACGCTTGACCCTAAATAGGAAGGCGAGCTCATTGCTTTCCTGCGGGCGAATGTCGATGTGTTTGCATGGCAACCATCTGACATCCCCAGTGTTCCCAGGAAAGTAATTGAGCACCACCTAGCTGTCTGTCGTCACGCGCGGCCCGTCAAGCAAAAAGTTAGGAAACAGGCAGTGGAGTGCTAAGAATTCATAGCAGAAGAAATCAAGATGTTGGAAGCAGCAGGCCTTGTCAGAGGAGTGCTCCATCCCACGTGGTTGGCCAATCCGGTGGTTGTACGCAAGGCCAATGGGAAATGGAGACTTTGTATTGACTTCACAGATGTTAATAAAGCTTGTCCCAAAGACCCATTTCCCTTGCCACGTATTAACCAGATTGTTGACTCCACGGCTGGATGTGATTTGCTTTCATTTCTTGATGCATATTCAGGGTATCATCAAATTTTCATGGCACAGGAGGATGAAGAGAAAACCGCATTCATTACACCATGTGGCACATACTGTTTCATACGGATGCCTTTTGGTTTGAAGAATGCCGGTTCAACCTTTGGCAGAGTAGTCCATGATGCTTTTGAGCCACAAATACACAAAAATGTAGAAGCCTACATGGATGACATAGTGGTCAAGAGCAAGGACAAAGCAACTCTCGTTCAAGATTTGGATGAGACGTTTGCAAATCTGCGCAAGATCAACCTCAAGCTCAACCCCGAGAAGTGCGTATTTGGAGTCCCTTCCGGCAAGCTTCTCGGGTTCTTTGTGTCTCAGCGGGGAATTGAAGCCAATCCCGACAAGATCAAGGCCATTGAGCAGATTGAAGCACCAAAGCGCGTCAAGGATGTCAGAAGGCTTGCCGGTTGCGTGGCTGCTCTTAGCAGGTTTATCTCTAAGTCAGCTGAGCGCGCCCTGCCATTTTTCAAAATTTTGAAAGAGGCAGGTCCAATGAAATGGACTCCCGAGGCGGAGGCTGCGCTGCAAGACTTGAAGAGGTACCTATCCTACGCTCCAATACTTGTCGCACCTAAGTCACAAGAGAAGTTGCTGCTGTACATAGCAGCAACCAATCAAGTGGTTAGTGCTGCGTTAGTAGCGGAGAGGGAGGTAGACGCATCCAGCGACAAGCAGGGGGCTTCGCCGTCAAGCTCTGGTCCCGACGAGGACAGATCAGCGCAGGGTTGCGACAAGATACAAAGAAGGATGGTGCAGCGCCCAATCTACTTTGTCAGTTCCCTTTTACAGGGGGCTAGGTCAAGGTATTCCGGTGTGCAGAAGTTGCTTTTCGGCCTCCTCATGGCCTCGAGAAAGCTGCGCCATTACTTCCAAGCACATGAGATAACAGTTGTCACCGCTTTCCGTTGAAGAGGATATTGCAAAATCCGTAGCAACAGTGCGAGAATAGTCGAAAGGGCATCGAACTGTCAAGCTTTGGTCTCAAGTTTGAAAGCACTTCAACTATCCAAAGCAGAGCATTGGCAGAATTCATAGCAGAGTGGACGCCAACGCAAGATGAAGAAATACCAGAGACGAGCATTCCCGCCAAAGAAGCAAGTAAAGAGTGGCTAATGTACTTTGATGGTGCCTTCTCGCTGCAAGGCGCCAGTGCCGGCGTGCTGCTTATCGCACCCACCGTGGAGCACCTCCAGTACATAGTCCAAATGCATTTTCCCAAGGAGCAAGCGACAAACAATACTGCAGAGTATGAAGGTTTGCTTGCCGGTCTTAGAATCGCTGTGGACCTTGGGATCAAGAAGCTTATCGTCAGGGGTGACTCGCAGCTTGTCGTCCGCCAAGTGAACAAAGATTACCAGAGTCTGTTGATGGAAGCATACGTTGATGAAGTGAGAAAGCTAGAAGAGCACTTTGAAGGCCTGCAAATGGAACACGTTCCAAGAGCTCAGAATGATATAGCTGATGGCCTCTCAAAATGTGCCACACTTAAGTTACCTGTGGAACCAGGAATTTTTGTGCTCAAGCTGACCCAGCCAACCGTAACACCATCAACAGGACAGAGCAAGAAGAGAAAATTGGTTTCCGGCGACTACTTTCCGGCAGAGCTTCCTGGAGCCGCCGCCAAGAAGGTCCCTAAAATCAACGCAAATATCACTGAGGAGCAGTCTGCTCCGACAAACCCTGTGGTTTGTTTCATTGAAGCAGACGCTCCCGACAAGCTTTGCTCCGACAAGCTTGCCGGGGATCATCAAGCTCCGGCGGAACCACAGGTTCTTGCCGTGGAAGCTAATGTTCCCGCAGTGGTAGATGAGCCTTTAGTCCTTGTTGTCGAGCCACAGGCTCCAGCATGGGCGCAGCAAATCGTCCATTTCCTTCAGACAGGAGAACTTCCCGAAGAGCAAGAAGAAGCAGAAAAAGTAGCCCGGCAGTCAAGTATGTACCAGTTTGTTGACAACATCCTGCATGTAAGAAGACTCAACGGTGAAATTGAAGTGTATTTGCCGGAAGATGGATGAAGCTGTTGGAAGAGATACATGGAGGCATATGTGGTCACCACATTGGCGCAAGAGCACTTGCCGGCAAAGCTTTCCGACAAGGTTTCTTCTGGCCAGAAGCCCTCCATGATGCAACTGCACAAGTAACCAAGTGTGAAGCGTGCCAGTTCCATTCAAAACAGATACACCAGCCAGCTCAAGCTCTCCAGACGATCCCTTTATCCTGGCCCTTTTCGGTCTGGGGGCTCGATATCCTCGGCCCCTTCCCCCGAGCTGTCGGGGGCTTTGAGTACTTGTACGTCGCAATCGACAAGTTCACAAAGTGGCCAGAAGTGGAAGCAGTGAGGAAGTTGACAGCACAGTCAGCAGTCAAGTTCTTCAGGTCAATTGTGTGCCGTTTTGGGATACCTAATCGGATCATCACCGACAATGGTACACAATTCACGAGTCGCACCTTCATGCAATACGTCCAAGATCTTGGCGCCAAAGTCTGCTTTGCATCTGTCGCTCACCCGAGAAGCAACGGTCAAGCAGAGAGGGCAAATGCTGAAGTGCTGCGAGGACTCAAGACAAGAACTTTTGATAGGCTACACAAGTGCGGAAAAAACTGGATTGAGGAGCTGTCGGTGGTTCTTTGGTCGATCAGGACGACACCAAATCAAGCCACTGGCCAGACACCTTTTGCTCTAGTCTATGGAGCAGAAGCAGTTCTCCCCACGGAACTCGTATACGGGTCACCTCGAGTACTCGCTTATGATGAGCTTGAGCAAGAGCAGCTGCGACAAGATGACGCGCTGCTCCTCGAGGAAGATCGTCTTCGTGCTGTCAGACGAGCTGCTCGCTACCAAGAAGCTTTGGCGCCGCTACCATAGCCGCAGTTAATGCCAGAAGCTTCGAGGAGGGCGACCTTGTTCTTCGGCGCGTTCAATCCGCCAAGAATTCCAACAAGTTGACGCCAAAGTGGGAAGGCCCTTATCGGGTAAAACGAGTCACTAGGCCCAGCGCTGTCCGCCTTGAGACCGAAGATGGCCTTCCGGTGAGCAACTCCTGGAATATAGAGCATCTTCGTAAGTTTTACCCATAGGGCGCGGTTGCCGGAACCCCGTACGGCAACCACCCATTTGTACAAGTCTTTCCGATGTTTCATGTAATCCTTTGTACAAAGCCGCAGACCCGTGCATGCATCAAGAAGCCTATATGTTGCGCACAACTTGTCAATACATGCTTTCATAATCTTACATGCATGTGTTATCTAACATTTTGTGCAGCATCCACACCCGGTAAGCGATAACGAGCCACTACGCTCCATAACTTTGTTTTCTCTTCTTTCTTCTCAAACAAGAAGAAGGTTCATCCACCCACAAGTTAACCGGGGGGGGGGGGGGAAGGAGGAGATAACGGTGTGTGCCACCACCAAGCGTAATGGTGTGGGCCACCAAGCGCCGCTCGAGGAACTGTTACCTTGCCAGGAAGTGAACAACAGAGAAGCTAAGTTGCTAAGTTTAAACAATCAGTTTTTAAATTTTCAAGTTATCTTCCTCGAACGATAGTACTTTGTATGGAAAACCTGTGCGCGGAGGAACCGACTCGCGACTAGCTTGCGCCCTTACTTTGTTTCGAGTCCGCTCAACAACTTAAGTGTGCTGCAACTAGTTGCGACAAGGTTGCTTGTCGGAGGCGGCATCGCCAGCAGGCTGCTGAAGTTCCGCACTCAGCGCTCGCGGCAAAGGTGTTCGCACCGACAAGTTCCCCTAAAAGCGTAGGGTACAAACATACAAGGGAAGGAGTCAAGTAAAGGAGATAACATTGCATTCGATTGCCTAAGATAGTGTATATTACATAATAACTTGTCGCAGATCTAATAAATTTTTCGCCTAAACATGATCTACAGCGACAAGAGAAAGATAAGCTTGGCGGCCTAGTCCACGCGGTCGCCATCGAGCCTCTTAACTCCGCTCACCCTGTCCACAATGGGTGCGACAAGGGCCTTGAGCGCTTCAACGTCGGCAGATGGAGGCAGGGACTTGAGGACGTTGGTGAAGTTGACGCCTGGGTTGCGGAAGGCCACTTTCATCAGCACCTTCTGGAGAGCCCCGGCGCAAACTTGGCGCGACTCCTCTGCTGGGATTGCTTTGGGATCTCCTCCCGAGCAGCTGGAGACCACAAGACGCCCTTGAAGAATAGGCTGAGCTTGACGCTGGGTTGGAGGTTCTCGTCGGTGGAGTACCCAAGATCCACCATCCCGGCTCCATCAGCTCATTATGGATGCCGCGGCGGTGTCCACAAGACCTTCTGTCCCAAATTGCATGATGCTATCTACGAGATCATTCTGGGCAGTCGCGGCATTCGCCAACAGCTCCTCATTGGCTTTAATCTTCTCCAGCAGGCCCGTTTCCCGCTCCTTGGCGCCGTTCAGCGTCTCTGTCAGGGTGGTCAGTTTTAGCTCCAGATCCGCCTTGGCGTCCTTGGCGGCATCAAGCTCTTTGATCTTTTCAGCGAAACGACCTTGCAGCTCGCCGAGGGTATAGGCGTCCTTCTCACGCTCGCGCTTCAACCCGGCGACCTCCTCGGCGCTCTTCTGGAGGGTGGACTCCAGCTGAGCCACCCTCGTCTCCAATTCCTTCTTGGCGGCCTCGGCAGCCGCAGCAGCATCCTTTGCCTCCTAAAGTGGCCCGCCAATCGATTGCTCGCGCACGGCGATATCTTCCTCATAGCTGTCGAGGTTGATCTTTCGCTGCGCCAGCTCACCTTCTTGCGTGGAGAGCTTCTCGCCGGCAAGCCTCTGCTGCTCCTCGACCTCGGCCTTCTCCAAGATGAAGGCCGTGCGCTCCTCAGCAAGCTGCTCCCGCGCCTCTGCTATGTCCCGGAGAGTTTCTTTGTTGGCTCGCCGGAGCTCTTACGTGCGTTTCTCCAAGACAGCTCACGCCCTCGCGACAAGCGCCTCCCTGGACTCTAGCTTGGCTTGTCGGGCGCGGTAGAGCGACAACAACCTCCTTAGCAGCTGCTCCTCCTCAGGCTCACCGCTGCTGCTGCTCGGAGCGTCGACCAGCGACAGCCCGACGGAGGCAAGCAGTTCCGCGTCGAAGGTCTCCCCTTCGGCCGGTGCCCTGGAGCTTGATGCCCATGGGAGCTTGATAAAGACACCCTCGCCGGCCTTCAGATAGGCGCCGGGCTGGGGCTCTTCGGAGTCAGGTGCTGCATCGGTGGTGGGAGGATCGGCGGTCAGTGCAGCGCCTGGCGCTCCTGCGGCCTCAGGGCCGTCAGTGCGATTGCCGGATCCCTCACCAGCCTCTGCGCCAGCAGCCTTGGCGGCCTCCTCGCCGGCGGACCCATCGGCGCCGGCCTCCTCCTCCATGTTGGCGGCGTCGACATTGTCGCCATGAGCGTCCTCCTCGCCGGCAGCCTCAGTCTCCATCGGATCTCCGGCGGATGGATCTGATGGCCAGAAAAAGAAAGAACAAGTCAAGCAAATGTTCGAAAGAGAAGAACAGAATAAAAGAGAATCCAAGGGGAGTTTTCAAACAAGAAAATTACCTGCAATGGGATCTGTTGCCACGGTCTCCACAACCGGAGGGTCGTCGGCGCTGGCCCTTGTCGGGGAAGCTCCCCTTGTCGGAGAGGCCTCCCTTGCCGGAGAGCGCTCCTTTGGCGGAGAGTTCTCCCTTGGCGACGTAGTTGAAGCAAGCAGAACTTCGGGAGTGACCTCCAGTGCTTCCTGATGAGGTTGCTTTGCTCCTACATAATTCAACAAACCAGATATCAGTGACAGAGAAGCACCCAAGCATACCTAACCATGAGAAGTAAACCAAACACTTACGTTGGGGGCTGTGCTGGGGGCTGCTCTGTTGAAGGGTTGCCGGGTCCGGCAAGGGAGTCCCAGACGTGCCCCCTGTCGCCACAGGGGAATCATCTGAGACGACAACCACCGGGGTCTTGGCCCTCTTTGACGCCCTCTGAGCTAGCGTCCTAGAGAAGGAGAAGGTTCAGAGTGAAGCCAGTAAGATATAAAATAAAGCGATAAAATTGGAGGATTACAAGTAGCTGCGACAAGATCTTACTCTTCCTCTTCTTCCTCGGAGCTGAGGGCGGAGAGATCAAATTCCGCTCTGGCGCGACGAGTTGGAGGAGAAGATTCCCTCGGACGCTTGGCGGGTGCAGGAGCCGCGACTCTAGAAGACCCCGCTCCCGTCGCCACGGCGGCATGAGACGCTCCCGCGGCAACGGTGCTTGCCGCGGTAGAGCGCGTCGGGCGGCGAGGCGGCTGTTGGGCCGTCTGCCGCCCCGCCACTTCTCCGGTCTTGCGGAGGCGTCTCCTTGGCGGGGCCGCAGGCTCCTCCTGCGGCAAGCTGCTTGACGGCGGAGGGGAAGCGCCCCCGGCTGGCTCTTCCGGATTGGCGCCGGGCTCGGCCTGTTCCTCCTCACCGGCAAGCTCTTCTCGGTCGGCAAGACTTGCCGCCTCGGCTGTTTCCGCCTCCTCGACGGTAAACCCAAACACGCCGGCGGCGGCAGCTTCTGCCGCCTCCTCCAACCTTGTGGCGATGCGCGCCATCTCCTGATCGGTGGTGTCGTGAGTGAGCCGTTTCTGCTCGTAGGCGCGGATCGGCACTTCCACCAAGTTGTCGAAGAACTGCTGCACGACGTCGTCGGCGGGCTCCTGCCAAGTTGGGACGATTCCATGGGAATCGCTGGCAACGGCATCATCGCGCGGATGCTGTCAAGCGACGAGTTGTTGCACAAGGGCACGACTCCCCTCGGCAACATGCACCACTCGGGGTGATCCGCATCAGGCTTGAACAGCTCCCGCAGCATGCCGTCCAGCTCCAAGACAGTAAAATTCCAGTTCAGACCCGGGCGCAGCCTCATAATGTCCGCCGCATTTTGGAATTCCCAAGCAGGCCTCCTCCTCTCCTGCAAGGGCGCAATGCGGCGGCGAAGGAAGTCCGCGCCAACAGCTCCTACGGTAAGCCCTGCTTGCCGGAGACGCAGAATCCTAGTCACGGCAATCTTCAACTTGTCGTCCTCCGGCGCCAAGTTGCTCCAGTCATTGCCGCCAAGACTATGGGAGTTTGGCGCAGGGCGGTGAAAGGCTGTGGCTCCTCCTCTAAGATCCAACACCAGTCAGCTCTCCACTCCTCCCACTTGCTATGCAGCTCTCCGTCAAGATATGCTTCCTTCTTGCCGATCCTAGAGACCCATGCAATCCCTCCGGCAAGCGGCTCTCCTCTCTCTACGCGGGGCATGAAGTAATGGCGGAAGAGTGCTACATTTGGATGGACCCCGACAAAGTTCTCGCAGAGGTGTGCGAAAACGGCCAAGGTGAGGGACGGCGTTGGGGTGAAATCAAGGAGGCGGAGGCCATATGTGTTCATGACATCGCAAAAGAATTCAGAAAAGAGGCGGGCAGAGCCCGCAGATGGAAGAAAAGCGAAGAAAGGGTACCCGATGGAAACTTTCTCGGATGTGGCGGCGGAGATGACTCTTGTGCGCGGGTGCGCCCGGGTCTCCGTCGACCAGAAAAGATAGTACAGCTCCCGCAGCTCCTTCCTGTCGAGCAGGGGATCGAAGAGGGCCCGCTCCTTCCGCAGCGCCGCGAGCCGCTGCGCCTCGGCCGATTTCACGCCTTTTCCCTTGTCGGCCTTCGGAGCCATGGGGAGAGGTGGTGGAGGAGGTCGACGGCGTTGGTGGCACCGGTGGCAATGGAGGGGGCGGAGCGTCGCTCTCTTTGGGCTCGAGAAGAAAGGGGGAAGCGACGGGGGTTTCTGATGTGACAGCAATGGCAAGTGGGCGTCCTACCCCTGTACCCCCTGCTTATAAAGAGGGAGAGGAGGCGTTCCGATTTTTCCATTAAAGAAAGCCCCACGATCTCCCCCACGACGCCACGTCCGGTGCGTGACGTTCGTGGGAGGCGTGGTGGGTCCAGGGCGAGTAATGGCGTAATCCAGACCGCGCGCGCCCGTGCACTGTTTTGGGCCTGGCCCAACAGAGCTTGGCGCCGTGTGTGGCCCAGGCCCGGGGGCTCCTGTCGGTGTACTAGAGTAGGGGTACCCCTAGCACCCCGAACTCGTGCACGGGCAGTTGCAGCACCCCGCGGCAGGGCTGGCCTGGCGACCATCAAGATCTTCCGCAGCTCTTTTGGAAGCATTCGAGAACAAAGTAATCAAGGCCCCGGCAAGAGGAGCTTGCCGGGAAGACCACTCAAGGCACGAAGGAAACAAGGCCCCGGCAAGAGGAGCTTGCCGAACGCCAGTGAACGCCGAGCTCCCAAGCGCGACAAGGGTTCTGCCGCGGCAAGGCGCTTGCCGCGGCAGGCAACCTCTCTTCATCTCCGCTCCAGCTCATCCGCCAACGTGTCGCCGCGGGGCTTTCCCAGGAACGCGTGTCGATGGGCTGTGCAGCCAGCGGGGAGCAGCGATAAGCGGCGCTGACAAGCTACCATCGTGGCAAACGGAGGCGCACTTGATGGTCCCTGTTACACTGTTCAGGCGACTGAGACGGGCATTAATGACTCTTGTCCCTTGCCATCAGAGTTAGGTATAGATCACTGTACACTGTACAAGTTGGTATACCAACCACTGTTTTTACATTTGTACCCTCATACGTGTTGCCACCTGTGGTGACCCCTTGTGCCTATAAAAGGAGGCCCAAGGGCAACGTAGAAAGGGTTCGGCTCCGGCTTGGTTCATTCGACTCATACGAGACCACGTTCACTCAAGCTAGGTTTTGTAGCTCCCATTGCTCCCTAGCAAGAACACAATATAATCCACAAAGCAGCAGTAGGAGTATTATCTCTCCGGAGAGCTCCGAAGCTGGGTAAATCTGCTCGTCTTGCGACGCTCGATCCGCTCTTTGTGCATCCTCCGCTCCCCCTCCGAACCACAAGGGACCAGGTCCCATAGGTGTTCGTGGGACACGACCAGCTTCCCCGACAATTACATACCTCACTTTCATGAGATAAGTTAATTTTTTTGTACAGTGTCACCAAAATGCCAAGGCGCTGATGTCATATTATTTTGGTTAAACCGCATGCATAATTATGAAGACAAGAGGAAAGGTCAAGAGTGGGCACCTCCTCCTCCGGCTGTTCTCTTGATTCGTTCGATCAAGTTTTTATGTTTGATCGATTATCAAGATTGGTATAGCAAATTTTAAGGTCCCCCCGAGTTTGAAATGATATTTACCTTGGAGGTACATGGTTTGCAATTTTTTTATACTGTCATTAGTGAATAATGCTAGTTACCTTCAGACTTCTGTATTTGGTTTAATGCTCATGCACAGCTAGTGTACCAATGCTGAAACTTGTTACCTTTACATTTTGTATTGTTAATTCTTATAGAAACCTTCCAGTGCTAGAGTTTATTCAAATTTGTTCAGTAAAACCATTGTACTGTACCCTGTAATAAACTAACTACTCTACTATTGCACTAGCCACTTGATTAGTGTATATTTGAAGTATTCGTATGGTGTTGCATTAGCGTATGGACATAAATAAAGTGTGGCAAGCTTTCCCGGATATGTGCTCAAGAAAACTACTACCTGTTTTTCTAAATACTAGACGTTTGGGTACTTTAAATTTAACCGCGAAAACATCTTATATTAAGGAACAGAGGACGTAGAGTTCACTCAAATTATCCCGGTAAAGCTAGTCACACCTTTGTTAAAATTAATGTTCATTATGTTATCGGAGGAGGTCTGTATGTTTGTCTCTAATGCCTATCTACTACATGCCCGACATCATGATTTAATGTTAAGTCATTTCCTTTTTTACAGTGTCACTGAATTGTCAAGGCGGTGATGGCATTTTATTTTAGTAGAACTGCACAAAATTTGCTTAAAAGAAGAGGAAAGGTCAGGAATGGCTCAGTTTTTCAGAAAAAACTATGTATGCCTTCCTGACATTAGCCGTTGTTGCTTTATTTATTCCTTCAAACAGGTGGTTAGAAATAGTGTTGCTACCTTTTCCTATTAAGAAATTGGAATGCTTATATTTGTGAGTCTATGCTTCAACTAGTGCCACTTTTATAGTAATCATACTTTCAATATCTATGCAAACAGGGATGCTCGATTTTAGTGGAACTGCACAAAAAGTCCAACTGGTTCAACGTTAGGAGCATGTTTTTTTTCCAAACCTTTATATCCAATTGGTGGCACTATGAGCTGTTCATTATGAAGGTACATGATTTTCTACTATCTTGCTACTCTTTTTGTACTGTCATTAGAGAGTAATACTAGTGGTTTGCATGTGAATTTATTGGCAGGGTGGACCTACATTGGAGGTGCAGGACAGGATTCAATGATTGGATGCTCAATTTCGGTTGTATCGATTTCACCTCTTCCATCACTGCGAACATGGTGTGGTATATGTTTACTAGCTGCTTGATATTTGTGCAGACAGCGATGTCTTCCCGTTGCTATTTGGCAAACAAACAAAGTGTCCGCAATTTTGGTTGAACTGCACAAGAGAATAGTATTGTCACTGCATGCAGTGCCATTTGAAAATAGACACAAAGATTGGATAGTCACTTCATGGACTGCAAAAAAGTAGTACTGTACTATTTACTGTCCAACACTAGGTGCTTCATTGCTTTGGTCTGATTATACAATGGGAATCATTTCCCCTAAGTTAATGTTTGTATTCCGAAATTAGTCTCGCGGTGTGATCGAGAGAAGACCAAATCATATTTCAGTGGATGTTCCTCCATCATGTGTGGTTCATTCTCATGGTTCCAAATTACCGGTGAAACCACTTACGCTTGGTAAGAGGAATTGTAGACTTCACAAACAAATTTGTCTTTCACCAGATCTTGAATGTTGGCCAAGAGAAGCATCCATGTTAGTAGGAAGAACAGCTGTTTTTTCTAAATCTTTGCTTTTGGAGCTACATATTTGTATATGATCTGTGAATCATTGAGATGCATTAACATGTTGATCTGATGTCTGGGAATCGTACTAGTTAGTTTTAGTTGCGACGCAAGATCCCAAGTGGCTAATCTTTGGTTTTGGAGCTACATATTTGTATATGATCTGTGAATCATTGAGATGCATTCATAGTTACTTATTTCTGTTCGCTCAGTGTTTAAATGTTACTGATCGATCACTAGCTAGCCTACAAATGCGCTCCTGGAAGTTTTAGTTGCGACGCAAGATGCGAAGTGGCAGTTTATTGAATAAAAATGCCTACCTCTGAAGAAACTGACAAGCTACACAATCGATCCTACACTGATAAAAAATTCCTACCTCTGAAGAAACTAACAAGCTACACTATCGATCCTACACAGATAAATAGCGGATCATGCACGTACTACCTCCTTTCCGGTTTGAAGGGATCAATTCAAGAAACGACCTACTCGATCCTACACGAATAAATAGCGGATCACGCATGTACTAGTACCTCCTTTCCGGTTTGCAGGGCTTAATTCAAACCTCTCACCAACCAAGGTACTCCCTCCGTCTGGGTTTATTAGTCCCGTGAGCAAAGCAGCAAGACCAGGGCATGGCAATAATTAACGGCATGAAGAAGTTTAAGCATAATTAATTCCAGCGATTTAAGTGGCTGCATGCGTGCCCTCGGCTGCGACTCGTTGCATGCTGCTTCACGTACTGCCTGCGAGCGATTCTGAGTGCCTGCATGTAGCCGGCCGTAATTAAGGCAGCTAACTGATGCGAAAAAAGATACGCTTTAATTGTTGCGGGCTTTTTAAATCCGTGAAATCATTATCGACAAGGAGGGAGATGATTCAAGTGCACTCGTTTGACCGCCATGCCGGCGTGCGACCCAGACGGGACGGGAAGGCACAGTCATAATTTCAGTTTCCCTAGTTTTCTATGGCAAGCTGGCGCTCTAAGCCATTATGCATTAAATTCCGATGACCGTCGCGCTACCTTCCCCCTATAAGTACTGTTTCCCAGCCTTCTCCAGTGCCACCGTGACCCGACTCACCATATCCTCCTAAGCCCCCGCCGACCTGACGTTGCTCGCCACGTCCGCATGCCCCCGCCCTTCTGCGGTAGGCGACGCCGGAGGCGGTCACTGCCGGAACTAGTGTTCAGTTTTTCACCGGATGGCAGACGGAGGGAGGAGGCATTCTATCTGTCTTTAGATGGCAATGCGTAGATCGGGGAGTTGTTGGAGCACGACCAGATGGTGTAGGAGCAGGACTTCTTGGAGCGCGACCGCCTGGCGGAGGAGCATCATATCGCCGATTTGCGCCGCCAGCGGGACATGGAGCAGCAGCGCACCGACGCTCTGAGTCGCGAGCAGAGCGCTCGCAACTAGGCCGACTACGTGGAGGCCGGCGCCCGGCACATAGCCCTGGAGGCTGTCGGGCACGCGCGCGTTCGCGACACCGATTTTTACTACCAGCTCGTCAAGTGGGTTTCCCTCTTGGAAGCCGAAGCTTCGGTGGACCACGCCGGCATGGAAAGGGCCAACGCGCGCGAGCAATGCGCGCGAGCAACACACCCTATCGCACCTCTGGCAAGTCCGAGGCGAGGCGCAGGACGCCGGTGCCGGTGTTTAGCGTGTACCACAGATGGCCGCCGACATCGTCTAGTTAGCTAAGAGTAAGTTAGTACTTGTCTAGTGGGAGTAGATAGTTAACTTGGCTATGATGGTTGTCAACATGGAAGTTCAGTACTCTATATGTGGATCAGACCTGTTACTTTGCTCTGAATGTTGAACTTTCTGTTTGAACGTATGGAATGGGTTGTTATTTTTTTTTAAATGGGTTGTATTTGTCCTCCATGGGCTTAGAGGCTGACTTGTGGGCCTAGCAAGTTGACGCGTACACAATCAGGAGATGATTGTACGTGGAGAGGATGACAACAGGGACCCGCCAAGGTCATGGCAGTACGCAATCAAGTGCATCCTTATTTCAAGCGAATAAAAAAATGGCTCCTCCTAGTGGATTTCTAACATCTGGGTCCCATGCCATTGTCAACGTAGTCAATAAACGAGAGAATTGCACAACGAGCGGCTTACACCAGGGACCCAACCGCTCGCCCAGATATTTTTGTTTTGTGTTAATTTGATAAATGCCTCCGAGAAATGCCACCGCAATTTCCAAACTTTGCAAAATGCCATATCATGCCATTTCTAGTGGCATTTTTCGAAGTCTGGAGTGGCGTTTTTCAAAGTTTGCAAACTGAAGTGGCGTTTTTCAAAGATTGCAAAAATTGCAGTGGCATTTTTCAAAGTTTGGAAATTGCAGTGGCATTTTTATGAATCGCCATAATTGGAGTGGCATTTATCTAATTTGTTTTTGAGATGGAAGCAGGGTGTCAACTGGGCTGTGCGGGACACTCTAGCCTGTCTAGACAGCCTTTTCTTTTATGTTTACCATAGACCAGCCCAGTAGTTTTTTTTCTTTCTGAAAATGGCTAGCCCAGTTTTTTTGTGATTTGTCAAGTAAGTCGCTTTATCAGGCCTGTTGGGCTGCAAATCGTTCAAGACGAGGAGAGCTTCATTCGGCTGGTCGAGAAAATGGCCTATCAGTAATGAGAAATGTGTTGTACATTTTTAAAACACATCAAACCGGCAATTAGTTTCAAATATCTTTTTTTCATTTCGAGATTTTAAATTGCATTGATTTTTATGCGTGGACAATTTATTGGATTTTATATTGATATACATTTATTTTTAAAATTCATCTGAATGTGACTCGAAATTTTGGGATTAAAAACAGTTCAGGCCGCACCAACATATGCAAAATTTCGTATAATTTTTTAACCGTGGCCACAATATGGGCTGTAATGGTAATAAAAAGAATATGGGCTCCAAAAAAACCCGTAAGAATTAGCAAATGGGCTGTAAACTATTTGAAATAATGGCAAATGGGCTGTATGCTGTTTTCCACAGATTTGAGGCTTTCCACAGATGGCCTGTATACTGTTGGATGTCCATCCAACGACCATCGTGCTTCTTCAATCTCTGCGCTTCCTGCTCCAGCCGCTCAAACAACCGCCGGCAGGACATCCTGCTCCCTCCTCCCCGCGGCCGGCTGTGCTACCGCGCAGGCCTCACCGCCCCACCGTACTACCATCGCTGGTCTAGCCATCCCTCTACTCACCCACAGTCCCACACCTGCTGTTATTCTCCGGCGACGGCAGACGAACCAGTAAACTTCATACAATCGTACTCCCCTCTGTGTGGGAAACAACTGCCGAGTATTCCCTGCCTCCGTGTCGTTCCCTTCCTAGGCCTCGCCGTCGTCCACCGCCCTGGTGCTCTCGGCGTGGCATGGTCAACGTGGTCAATGACCGACATGCATCTGAAGTGGACTGTACGTGGAGAGGCTGACAGCTGGGTCCACGGCCGCACGCAAGGAAATGTCTCCTTATTACGCGCAAAATAATGATTCCTCCACCTGACATCTGGGATCCACCGAAAGGGCCTCTGTATTTCACGGAAAAAACTTTACCGCCACTGACAGCTCGGACCCACCAGCTATATCTTCGCGCGCAAGGAAGTGCCTCCTTATTACGCCCCATAAAAGAATACTCCCCCTGCTAGCTGGGACCCAGTATAGTGGGCCTACTAAGTTGATGGGGACGAATGGCTTTGTCAACTTAGTCAATATGCATGATTCTAGCTCAACTGACCGTACGATGTCCATCCAACGGCCGTAGTGCTTCTTCAACCTCTGGTGTTCTTGCTCCAGCCGACCAAAGCAGCGCCGGTTGTGCCGCCTGCTCCTGCCTCTCGTGGCCGGCTGTGGTGCCGCGGAGGCCTCAGCGCCCCCATACTACTCCCACCGCTGGCCAGGCCATCCCACCAATCCACTCACCCACACCCCCTGTTATTCTACGGCCACGACACCGCAGCCGAACCAGTGAACCCTCGTACTCCTCTCAACGTGGGCATCCACTGCCGCGTCTTCCCCAGCTCCACGTCGTCTCCTTCCTAGGCCTCGCCATCGTCCACCGCCGTGGTGCTCTCGGCGCGGTGTGGTCAATGTGGTCACCGACCGAATTCCATCGGAAGAATACTGTACGTGGAGAGGCTGACAGCTGGGTCCACGGCAACCGCAAGGAAGTGCCTCCTTATTACGCGGAAAATAATTATTCCTCCACGTGATAGCAGGGAGCCACCGGACGGGCTACCAGTATTTCGTGAAAAAAATGTTTGCCCCTGACTGTTGGGACCCACTCGATGGGCCACCGTATTTCGCGAAAAAACGTTCCCCCTGCCGTCAGCTCGGACCCACCGGAAGTGCCTCCTTATTACGCACAAAAAAATGAATACCCCCTGCTAACTGGGACCCACCTTGGTGGGAGGCTGACTTGTGGGTGTACTAAGTTGACGGGGATGGAGGGCTTTGTCAACTTAGTCAATATAAACGATTCTAGCTCCAGTGACCGTACGATGTCCATCCAACGGCCGTAGTGCTTCTTCAACCTCTGGTCTTCTTGCTCCAGCTGCCCAAAGCAGCGCCGGTCGTGCCGCATGCTCCTGCCTCCCGTGGCCGACTGTGCTGCCGCGGAGGCCTCACCGCCCCTACTATTCCCACCGCTGGCCAGGCCCTGCGGTGATGGCAGCCTCATTCCACACCCGAACCAGTGAACCCTCGTACTCCTCTCCGCGCGGACTTCCACTACCGCCTCTTCCCCGGCTCCCCGTCGTCCCCTTCCTAGGCCTCGCCGTCGTCCACCGCCCTGGTGCTCTCGGCGCGGCATGGTCAACATGGTCAAGGAACGACTTCCATCGAACATGGACTGTATGTGGAGAGGCTGACAGTTGGGTCCACGGCCACAACAAGGAAGTGCCTCCTTATTTCGCGGAAAGTAATTATTCCTCCACCTGACATTGGGGACCCACCGGACGGGCCACCGTATTTCGCGAAAAAAACGTTTCCCCCCTGACTGCTGGGACCCACCAGCTACACCTTCGCACGCAAGGAAGTGCGTCTGGGCAAAAAAACGATTCGCCCCCCTGACTGCTGGGACCCACCAGCTACATCTTCACACGCGAGGAAGTGCGTCCGGGAAAAAAAATGATTTGCCCCCCTGACAGCTGGGACCCACCAGCTACATCTTCGCACGCAAGGAAGTGCGTCCGGGCAAAAAAACAAAACGATTCGCCGCCCCCATTGCTTTGGGACCAACCAGCTACATCTTCGCGAGCAAGGAAGTGCGGCGGTCGGGACCCACCTGGTCGAAGCGTATGTAGCGTTGTCATTACGGTCGCAAACGCGTAATGCGTACCCTCTTGGTCGATGTAGAGGTGCGCCGCGATAAGTAGTAGAAGCGGCGCCACGTAGCATGTACACGTACGTACAGCAGCGAGGGTGCAAGAAAGAAAATACGACCACGTACGTACATACGGGCAGGGTCTCGAACGCCTACTCGTGCATACGTACATGGCTGGGCCGGAACGGAGAAACAGCGTCATCATCGTGTTCATGGGGAGCCAACCGGCTGGGTCAGAACGGAATGCGTGGTCGTGTTCATCGGGAGGGCTTGGACGGAACAGGCGATGGAAACGAGACCTGGCGTACCGCTGGCGGAGGAAACGACCTTGTGTTCGACCGGCCACGTTCGAAACGGGATCCTGTTGATCGGGAGGGGCCTGGCGTACCACAAAACAGAGGAAACGGACCTCCTACGGTCGAAACGGGGGGTTCTGTTGATTGGGATGGGTGTGGCGTACCGCAAAACGGAGGAAACATGACTCCTACGATGGAAACGGGGTCCTGTTTATCGGGAGGGGTGTGGCGTACCGCAAAACGGACGAAACGGACTTGTGTTGGAGCGCTACGGTCGAAACGGGGTTCCTGTTCATCGGGAGGGGTGTGGCGTACCGCAAAACGGGACTCCACGGGATACTGTTCATCTCCGCCATCGACCTCCTCCAGCCTCCACGGGCTCCTGTTCATCCAGCCTCCACCGCGCGCTACTCCACTGGCTACTGTTCAACCACCTCCCACCGTCTAGTGTTCATCCAGCCCTCCACACCACGGAGTCCTGTTCGACCACCCCTCCACGGCCACCCCTCCACCGTCTACTGTTCATCCAACCCTCCACACCAGGTGGTCCTGTTCATCCAGAGGCAACGCCACCGCTCACTGTTCATCCAACCCCCCCCCTCGCAACACTCACTGTTCATCCAATCGATCGGCTTCAGTTAGCAGCAGTAGCGAAGGAATCACTCGATCGGGTTCAGTTAACAGCCATCGATCGATCGCTCGGGTTCAGTAACACGTAGCCTGCAGTGCAATCGCTCGGGTTCAGTTAGAGCCCAACGCCTCGCTCGGGTTCAGTTAGAGCCAACGCCTCGCACACACGCGCGTACGTGTACGAGAGAAACGCCCATCGCTCGGCCCCGACCTGGACAGCCCAAAGAATGTCATGCAGCTGCGTGTCCGGCCCGCCCAGGAAGAAAAGCCCATTTTCTGTCATGATTTTTTGTCATAGAAGTAGGAGCCCACCACATCTGTGATGATACCGGATTTTGTCACAATTATCTTCATAGAAGTGTCATATGTATGACAGAAAAAAATTTCATGCGGCCAAAAATGTCACGGATGTGTCTTTTTTTGTAGTGTATGCTAGGTGGATATGTTGGATATGTATGCATGTATCTGTATTTGAAACCATATCTAATTAAATGGATTTAAATAACATCAGGGGATATATAACCTCTTTGCTGTCTGCTAGTGGACGGCAAGAGCTTTGTTGTTTGCTAGTTGACGGCAAAGTGGACACGTGGCAGTTAGCTGTATAAACTGGGAACACTGGCTGCCTATTTGGTCATTTTGCCGTCTGCTAGCAGACGGCAAAGTGACCAAATAGGCATGGAAAACAGGGCCATCTATGCCGTCTGCTGGCAGACAGCAGAGCTGGCCATGTGGCAGCTTCCCAGTACTGGCCTAGCTAAGCTCTTTGCCTTCCGCAGACGGAAGGCAAAGAGCGTCGTTAACCCCCTAACGGCTCTCACCCCACCTCACTGCTGTCCTTTCTCTTTGCCATCTGCTGGCCTCGGATGGAGGACGGCACAATCCCTTTGCCGTCCGTTTCTAAGAAGCGGGCGGCAAAGAAGGCCTTTGCTAGCACGTGTTCAGCCGGACAATTTGCCATCCGCTGCCTGACGGCAAAGGAGTTTGCCGTCGGGGATCTGTGCCTTTGCCGTCTGCCATGGCGGACGGCAAAGAAGCTGATTCCTGTAGTGTATATAGAGTTCGATGATGGAGTTTTTTTCCAAGCAAGCTTCGACGGGCTAGAAGTGGCCATCGTCGCCGATTACCCCCGCTTGTACTCTTTCTGCATTATGAGTATTCAGATGTTTCATTACGGGGAAACTCCGGGTCATCCATTATACTAACCCGACGCGTTCAATATGATCGACACTCAGCAGCTCGGGACACCGAGAGGGCAAATTCTATGCGGAGCCGTCTTTCAAAGCGATGAGGGACGGACATTACAGCGGAGGTTCCAACACGTCAAAGAAGGTACATCTATCTGTACCATGTATCCGGATATAAATCCAGTCCATTTACATATTCTTTCCTGCTCTATGTCAGGAGGAGAACGCAGCAGATAGTGAACAAACGCCCAGCTAGACTAAATGCCAGCGGATCCGGCGCCGCACCCGTCTACTAGGATGGGAAAAGAGGCAATGCCGAACTCACCGCCTCACATCGATTTGGACAACCTATCGGTCACAAATTCCGAGGTGGAGAGCTTGATGAACCATCGCCGACTGAAGGAAAGCATTCGTGCTCCGGCTTTCTCTGACCAACATTTCGCCGCACTCAATTCGGCAGATGCGTATATTCGAGTTGCCCGAGATGGGCTTGCCGGAGCCACGTCGCTATTTGCCAAAGACTTACAGGTGAAAAATTTATATAAACCTATATGAATGCATGCAAGGTTGACACCTTTCCAAAATAGTGGGATTATCATCAAATAAAGTCATGACTTCTCCAAATCCACTTTCAATATTATTGCAAACATTATTATCAATATCATATTCATCATGAGGCTTAAACTAATTTTCAATATCATAAGAAAAATCATCACCCCAATAATGATCATTGCAATAAGTAGTGGCCATTGCAATATTATCATCCCCAAGCTTGGGGTTTTGCATATCATTAACACAACTGACATTAATATAATTCATAATAACATTATTGCAGTCATGCTTTTCATTCAAGGAGCTATCATGCATCACTTCATCAATTCTACTTTCAACACTTTATCACAATTTTCGGATTCATAAATCTCAAGCAAAACTTCATAAAGATAATCTAGTGAACTCAATTCACTAGCAATTGGTTCATCATAATTGTATCTGTTGAAAAGAATAGCAAGTGGATGACGATCCATAACAATAGATTTTTAACAAGCAAAGATGCAAGGAAATAGAAGGCACATGGCAACACAAGCAAACTTGAGATCTGACGAGAAAAAGGCGAACAAAAAGGAGGGCGAATAAAATGGCAATTTTTTATGAAGTGGGGGAGAGGAAAACGAGAGGAAAATGCAAAATAATGTAAATTGCGAGGATATGAGATTTGTAATTAGGAACCTGGTTTATGTTGAAGGTCCTCCCTGGCAACGGCGCAAGAAATTCCTTCTGATGTCGCTTGAAGCTACGTAGGTTTTTTCCCCAAAGAGGAAGGGATGATGCAGCACAACAGCGATAGGTATTTCCCTTAGAAATGAAACCAAGGTTATCAAATCAGTAGGAGGACCAAACAACAAAACTTAAACAGCCCCCTCACACAAATAACAACACCTCGCAGCCCGATGTGTAAAGGGGTTGTCAATCCCTTCCGGGTGAAGATGCCAGCAATTGGAGCGTAGATGGGTAAAAGTTGTAATAGATTGAAATAAATAGATGGCAAATAAATAAACGCAGCAAATTGTTTTTGTATTTTTGGTTTGGTATATCTGAAAACAAATGCAAAGTAAAAGTAAATCGCAAAGGCAATTATGTGAGAAAGATACCAGGGGGCCGTAGGTTTCGCTAGTGGCTTCTCTCGAGAAAATAGCAAATGGTGGGAAAACAATTACTGTTGGGGAATTGATAGAACTTCAAATAATCATGAGGATATCCAGGCAATGATCATTATATAGGCATCACGTCCAAGATTGGTAGACCGACTCCTGCCTGCATCTACTACTATTACTCCACACATCGACCGCTATCCAGCATGCATCGAGTGTATTAAGTTCATGGAAAAATGGAGTAATGCAATAAAAACGATTACATGATGTAGACAAGATCTATCTATGTAGAGTTAGACCACATCGTTTTATACTTAGTAGCAACGATACATACGTGTCGGTTCCCCTTCTGTCACTGGTATCAAGCACCGTAAGATCGAACCTACTACAAAGCACCTCTTCACAAATATCGTAGAAGAAATATGAGGCTATAAGAGATCATGCATAAAAGAGATCAAAGAAACTCAAATACTTTCATGGATATAAAAAGATAGATCTGATCATAAACTCAAAGTTCATCAATCCCAACAAACACACCGCAAAAGAGTTACATCATATGGTTCTCCAAGAGACCATTGTATTGAGAATTCAGCGAGAGAGAGAAAGCCATCTAGCTACTAACTACGAAACCGAAGGTCTACAAAGAACTACTCATGCATCATTGGAGGAGCACAAATGGAGGTGGTGAACCCCATCCGAGATGGTGTCTCGATTGGATCTGGTGGTTCTGTACTCTGTGGTGTCTGGAATGAGGTTTCGTTTGTTGCCCTAGTGTCGGGGATATAACCCGTGGCGTAAACCAGCCGGAAGTATAACCCGGCCGGACTGGATGACTCACTGGTAACCCGCCCGGAGCTTGGCGGTTCACGGGCTACCCGACCGGTCTGGGCGGTTCATTAGTAACCCCATGGGCGGGTCAGAGGAGCGACAAGACCCGGTTGCCCAACTGGCGGTTCATGAAGGCCGGTTCATACTATGGTGGGCCGTTTTAAAAGGAAAGGCATGACGAATATCTACCTTACAAGGAATTAAGACCAGGACTTTGTATCCGGTTTGTATTAGAGATAGACTAGTCCTAATCCTAATAGGACTCCACATGTAACCCACCCCTTCAACATATATAAGGAGGGGCAGGGCTCCCCAAAGAGGGACAAGCTACAAGCAAGAAGAAACAATCTCTAGGGCTAGACACAAAGAGCCGGTTTACGGCGTCTCCCTCGTGATGATAATGAGACCTAGCCTCAAACAACATGTAGGGTTGTTACCGGATGATGTTTCCCAGGGCCCGAAGCTGTCTAAACCCTTGTCTTGTGTTGCGTCTCTCGATTTAGCTCAACCTCTCTCAAGCTACCACATAGATGTGTTGGCCTCGCGACTAAGTCCTAACACTAAGGACATCTGCCGTGACAATTCCACGATAGTTGGCGCCCACCGTGGGGCTCGCGCACGGTGGTGTTGAGTTCTTGCAGGGATATCTTAAGGAGTCAAGAAGCTCACGATTGTCAGATGAATTAAAGATGATTTGATGATCAGAATCATGATTAACTTTGGAGTTTACAGCACAAGCTTTGAAGTGAAGAGGTTAGGGTTCCTTCGTTCGCGTCGCTGGATGTGACGAAGCGATCTGTGGAAAGTGTTTCTACGCCGAATCCGAGGCCGAGAAGGAAGTTGATCCGCTGCACATATACGTGCAAATTGTTCCAAGGTTAGGGTTGGATCCGCCAAGTCCTCAGAAGATCAGACGTGATGAGATTAAAAAAATGAAAAAGGAAAGAGCCCACGACCCGTAAGTGCATTGGGACATGAGACTCAGTTTCCACCATCAAGTCGCTATCGCTCAGCCTGTCTTTTTCCCGCGGTCGATCTCGGTCGCCGCCGTCCTGTAAGCGGAGACTACGGCCCCGTCCGCGCATTGCCATCACCGCTGCCGTCGAGCCGCCCTCGCCGGGACTGGCCGCCAGGCCGCTCCTCCGTCTGCTGCGCCGCGGCGCCTCCTACCCGTGAGCCGCCGTGCTGCTGAGCCGCTCCGGCTTTTCCACTCGTCGCCGGGCGCACGTCCGCCGCCGCAGTCAAAGATCACCTCCATGCCCTGAGCCGCCCTGGCTGAGCTGCTCCGTTGTTGGCCGCTGAGACTTCTGGCCTTGAACCGGCCCCTAGATGCCGTCGCTGTTGCAGGTCGCCCTCGCCGGAGACCCGCATCCAAGCCGTCGTCCCGGCCTTACCCTGCCACCGGGGTGCCTCTATTCCGTTTTCCATCAGGTCGAGGACCTCATCGGCACAGCCTTGGCTGCCGCCCCGGCTCTGCTGCGGTCAGCTCCGGTGCGCCCGGCCGGCTCACCGTTCCTCCGTCTGTGCCCGGTGTGGCCCGATGTCGTCTTCTCCACTGCTCCTAATTCAGGAATCAAGGACCTTCATAGCCTGTCAGACTGGAAAACTATTGAATAAAAAGACCCGAAGATTGTGAATGGATCTGAAGTATTGAGCAAATTCGAATGGACCCGAGGATCAGCCGTGTCTATGGCTGGCCCAGCCCTGAGCCTCTGCCATGGGTCGCCCCTAAAGTTGATGGAGGACTGCCTCATAACACATGCAAGCCACCGTTGGGCGCCGAGCTGCTGTGGCCCTTGTTGCTGAACCGTCATGCTATCTCGTGCTGTCTTCGAGCTGCTGCGGTCACGTTTCCTCCGTCTCTTCACGCCGTCTTTGGGTCGCCGCGCCGATGGCTCTGCCTTGCTGCCTTGGCCCGTCGCTCCTCCGCGCTCTACCTGGTCTTCGCCTCCAGCAGTGGCGTGAGCCGCCTGACGCACCTTTGGTCTTCTGCTCTGCTCCGCGCACGCGCGGTCGCGACTCGCTCAGGTCCACTGAGTCGTCGTCATACTACTTCTAGTATTGGTGCACGCGTGAGAAGAAATCAAGTGAAGGAGAGTCACTGGTTCCTTTGTTTTCTTTTCTCTGGCTTTTGTTGTGGCCATTGCTGCTTCCATATTGATCAAGACAACTCACATCAACTACTGGGCGCGCTACTTAATTCATGTGAAATCAAGGATACTGTACCCCTTGGTTACTAGAGCTACTACTGTTGCTACAGGAGTACTGGTACTAGTTGATTGATCTGGTACTAATTGCTGCGAACTGCTACATCCTAAGAGGTGCTACCCTTCCTATATATTTTATTAGCACATATTGTTTTTATCAAAGAACAATTACTCTGATCTGTGATATTTTTTTGGATGCAGGACAATTGTTTATTACGAATGAGGCGTTATGTTACGGGTACGGAGCACGCGCTAGCAACATTCTGCACCGGCGTTTCGTCCGTGTCATGCCACCAAGTTAATGAACATGCGCAAGTCGCCGTCCCTGTGGCCCGGTTTACATCAGCTTGTAGGGACTGCGCCCGCGATTAACTCGCCCGTCCGTGCCGGTTTATAACACCGGTGCCGATTTTCCCCGTCCGCACCGGCTTACAATGCCGCGGCCGATTCATCTGTCCGAGCTGCCTCTGTTATTGCGGTCGTCTTTGTCGGCCATCTCTTGCGGCCTGGTCTACATCAACATACCGGGCCGCACCAGTCTGCATGAGCTATTTATTGAGTATCAGCAAGTCATAGCTTGGGTAGCCCGGTTTTTCTTTCAACAAAATGGAGGCAAATTATCATATACTATCAACCGCCGCCCGCACTGGATGGCTCAATGGGCAGGCGCACAAGTCGCCGCCACAACAGTTTGGTTAACTTCAAATCACAAGATGGAAGGAACCATTGGCCGAGATTCTTGACACGGCTCATACAGATCATTTATAACCCGCCGCAGTCACCTCAATCTTCTGTGGATTCACATCGGGCTATCAACACCGATGATATGCAACTTATGCCGGTTTACATCATGGTCACATATGGAGAGTCTCAAGCCAACTCCTTGAGTCACCTTTGAGACTCGGGGGCTACGATGAGATGACTCAGCAAATCTTGCCAGTTTCAGCAAAATTAAGAACCCTAGGATGATGGAGGGAAAGATAACCCGGTCCCGGAGGCTCCTGTTATATTGATGAAAACTTAAAGGCCGTCAGAAAATTTCCGACTTAGAAAGTATATGACAATTACAAAATCCGGGCTCAATGAAGAAGTCCCGGGTCATCAGAAAGGATTCCGGTTTAAAATCTGGCTCAAGGGAAGTCAGTCTCACTGAAGCTCTCAAATATCCGGGTTACAATCCGGTTCAAGGGAAACTGTTCTCCTGCAAAGCTCTGAAGCTCTCCAATCCGGTTTAAAAAAATGTCCGGTTCAAAAAGAAATTAACTTCTCGCAAGTTCGAGTTTAAAGGCCGTCAGAAAATTTCCGGCTGAAAATGAAGATTCCGGTTTAAAATCCGGTTCAAGGGAAAGATGTCTCCCACAAAGCTTTGAAGCTCTTGATATCCGGTTCAAAATCCCGGTTCAAGAAGGATTTATCTCTTGCAAAAAGTTAAAGGGTGCCAAAAAGGACCTGCTGCCATGATGCGCGGTTCAAACATGGGTATCATGCCTTATTGGCTTATCATATTATTGATCACTTGGGGGCTTGGTCATGTATGAACCATAGTCACACCTCTTGATCGGCTCAATGCCACATCATCACTTGGGGGCTTGGTCGTATCCAAACCATAGCCACGCCTCTTGATCGGCGTAATGCCACGATGTCATTTGGGGGCTTTGGTCGTGTCTGAACCATAGCAACACCTTTTGATAGGCGAAAGCCACAACATCACTTGGGGACTTGGTCACGTCTGAACCAGTCACGCCTCTTGATCGGCCTAGTGCCATAGCATCACTTGGGGGCTTGGTCGAACCCGAACCATAGCTACACCTCTTGATCGGCGTAATGCCAAAGTATCATTTGGGGACCTGGCTGACTTGAACCATAGCTACGCCTTTTGGGGGCATGGTCTTGTCCGACCATGGTAATGCCTCTTGATCGGCTCAAAGCCTCATTTGCAATGGTTTTATCTTTGCCTTTGCTTGAATTCTGTTTTTCTTTTGATAAACATTTCTTAGTTGCGTTTTCAAACCGACATTGTTAATCTGGTTCAACTGTCAATTACAAACTGACAGAACATGGTCAAATCTTAATCTGGAGACTATCTGCCCGGTCTGATTTTCTGTTACCATCCTATTATGGAGCAAACCGGTGTTTATTATAACCCGGAGCGGTTTACATTGTAAACTGGCCTTATATTAACAGGAGCCATTTTCTCCAAAGTTTGGGATTTCAACCCCGCTTCAAGATTGGCCAGCCAACATCATGCCTGACGGTGGCAGGGCCTTTTAAGCTTCTTAACTGCAGAAAATAGTTTGGAAAACATATGATTCAAACAGGCATCAGTTGAAGATAAATATGCACGAAGGCATACCAAGACCAGTGGTCTAAACCGGCCTCCGGTTCACGCTTGGTTTGACTACAACTCACCAGTATTCTATATGGTTAATCCGGTGTTTATCACAAACCCGGTACGCTTTTATCATAAACCGGCACAATATGAAAGGAATTATTATTACTCAAGATTGGGGTTATCACTCTTATTACAAAAAGTTGGTAAACCAACAATGTGATTCAATATCACAAAAACAGGTTGAATAAACAATAATTATAAATCACCGACGTTTACTAACCCGGCCTGGCGTTCGGTTATAAGTCTCCATTATGATGATAAATTATCCAGTGTTTATTAAACTGGCCTGGCTTTAAGACGATAAGTCGCCAGTATGATGATAAATTATCCGGTGTTTATTAAAACGGCCTGGCTTTAAGACGGTAAGTCGCCAGTATATGATGAGAAATTATCCGGTGTTTGTTAACCCAGCCTGGCTTTGGATTATAAGTCGCTAGTATATATTTGGATTGCGCCATTGGAATCATGTGCTTATAAATCATTGGGTTATATTATTCAAATAGCCAAACATGGCTGAATTTTCATTATGATATTGAATGAATAAGGTTTTCATACCGGATTATATTATCTTGAATGGCCAACACGGCTGGACATTTATTATGGTTATTAATAACCGGTATTATTGAGGTTTTCAAAATCGCTTTAGCGCAATGGCTATTTTTTATTATCAGAGGATATGATTTATTCTACAATGGAAGGGATAATCCCGAGTCGCTGCACGCTTACAACCCGGCATTTTGGGGCTACATTATTCAAATTGAGGTTATATGCAAGTCTCATGTCGCTGCAAGCATGCACCATGACACTTGGGGGCTAATGCAAAGTCATTTTTTGCTCATCTAATTGAAGACCCGACTTATCATATCAAAATGAGCCGGCCCTTGGGGGCTACCAGTTGCTCCTGTCAAACATTGAAGGTATACAAGCCTTAATCCATCATATTAAAGGGTTCATTGCTCGGTTAGTAAAACACAAAGCTCTTAACCTTGTGGACGTGGGTTCAAGCCCTACGATGGAAGCTACATTATAAGATGTTATTTTCATTGAAGTATATATCAATTCCCGGTTCAGTATTATCTTACTAAGCCAGCCCTTGGGGTCTACACATCACTGTTCAAATCTATATGATTATATTTACAAAGTCCCTGCTCATTATTGCATAATGACCCGGCCCTTGGGGGTTACACTGGTTGAAGTTTTTTGAGCGTCAGGCAATTACAAGTCCCAGGTTGCTGCAAGCCTGACAACCCAGCACTTGGGGAATACATAATATGGAGTGTTCAGTTTTTATTCGTGACTGGGATGAACAACATGGATTTGAGCTACAGGACTTGGGGGCTACAGATAATATGCATATAAGGAGAAATATTTTCGAATTCTCAGTTTTGAGCAAACCAGATTGACCCAGCGTCACCAATTAATCATTACGACCCTGTGGCTGCAACCCGACAATCATGAACCGGCGTTGGCAACAGTCATGACCCGGAATTATCAGTTTTTATGACCCGACAATGGTGGTTATCATAAACCGACAAGTTCTAAATCTTCAAACCGGCTGAATATCAGATGAGTATTTCAAGACCAACATTTCTTAAACTGGCGCTTTGGAAGCCGATAAAGACTTAAGGATGATCAGGAGCCGGTTTACAAGAATTCTTAACCCGGAGCACAACCTGTCAAATTTGTTCTTGGTTTCATTTTACAGGATCAGTTTAACATGGATAAATCCAAATTAAACTGGGGGCTAATGTTGGGGATATACCCCGTGGTGTAAACCGGCCAGAAGTATAACCCGGCCGGACTGGACGACTCACTGGTAATCCGCCCGGAGCTTGACGGTTCACTAGCTACCCGCCCGGTCTGGGCGGTTCATTAGTAACCCGGCAGGCGGGTCAGCGGAGCAACAAGACCCGGTTGCCCAACTGGCGGTTCATGAAGGCCGGTTCATACTACGGTGGGCCGGTTTAAGATGAAAGGCATGACGAATATTTACCTTACAAGGAATTAAGACCAGGACTTGTATCCGGTTTGTATTAGAGATAGACTAGTCCTAATCCTAATAGGACTCCACATCTAACCCGCCCCTTCAACATATATAAGGAGGGGCAGGGCTCCCCAAAGAGGGACAAGCTACAAGCAAGAAGAAACAATCTCTAGGGCTAGACACAAAGAGTCGGTTTACGGCGTCTCCCTCGTGATGATAATGAGACCTAGCCTCAAACAGCATGTAGGGTTGTTACCGGGTGATGTTTCCGGGGGCCCGAAGCTGTCTAAACCCTAGTCTTGTGTTGCGTCTCTCGATTTAGCCCAACCCCTCTCAAGCTACCACATAGATGCGTTGGCCTCGCGACTAAGTCCTAACACTAAGGACATCTGCCGTGACAATTCCACGACACCTTGGGTTCTTGGAATATTGAGGTATTTATAGGGTGAAGAGGCGGCCTTGGGGGTACCCGAGGTGAACAAAACCCATCAGGGCGCGCCTGGGCCTCGTGGCCCGCCCTGGTGGGCTGTGCTCTCCTTTGACCTCCCCCTGGCGCAGCCAGGGCCCATGTTGTGCCTTCTGGTCCCTAAAAAATATTTGTGGAGTTTCGTTCCTTTCGGACTTCGTCTGATATTGATTTCCTGCAATGTAAAAAACATGCACAAAAAAACTGGCACATGGCACTATGTAAATAGGTTAGTACCAAAAAAGATATAAAATGATTCTAAAATGATTCTAAAACATCCAAGATTGATAATATAACAGCATGAAACAATAAAAAATTATAGATACGTTGGAGACGTATCAAACCCTCTCTACTTTTTTGCACATGCTTTGTGGGTTAAATGATGATACCATGCCAACTTTCAACCTTTTCAGAGTTCATTTTTAGTGCTTTTCAATTTCACGGTAATTTAGCTCAAAAACAAATCAATAAATGCATGAAAAATAGCAAATGAAGTCAGAAAGGGTTGAAAGTTGATGACGTGGCTTTGAATGGTGCATACTGAATGCACAAAATGTCTGGAGTTGTAATAAGTTTCAAAAATGAAATGCCTTTATAACAGATGAGTTTTCGTCTGAAACCCTGATACTTCGAAAGAGATTGTCAATTTTGTACACAAAGTGCATCCAGTTTTTGCCGTAACCCTCTCTACTTTTTTGCACATGCTATGTGGGTAAAATGATGATACCATGGCAAATTTCAACCTTTTCAGAGTTCATTTGTAGTGCTTTTCAATTTAAGGGTCATTTAGCTCAAACAAATCACTAAATGCATGAAAAATAGCAATTAAAGTCGGTAAGGGTTAAAAGTTGATGATGTGGCTTTGAATGGTGCATACTGAACACAAAAAAGTCTGGAGTTGTAATATGTTTAAAGAAATGAAATGCCTTTGTAACAGATGAGTTTTCGTCCGAAACCCTCATACTTCAAAAAAGATTGTCCATTTTATACACGAATTTCATCCAGTTTTTGCCGTAACCGTTTCTACTTTTTTGCACATGCTATGTGGGCGAAATGATGATACCATGCCAACTTTCAACCTATCCAGAGTTCATTTGTAGTGCTTTTCAATTTCAGGGTCATTTAGCTCAAAAAAATCAGTAAATGTATGAAAAATTGCAAATGAAGTCAGAAAGGGTTGAAATTTGATGACGAGGCTTTGAATGGTGCATATTGAACGCACAAAAACTCTAGAGTTGTAATAAGTTGTAAAAAATGAAATGCCTTTGTTATAGATGACTTTTCGTCCGAAACCCTGATACTTCGAAAGACATTGTCCATTTTGTACAAAGTGCATCCAGTTTTTATGTAACCCTCTCTACTTTTTTGCACATGCTATGTGGGTGAAATGATGATACCATGCCAACTTTCAACCTTTCCAGAGTTCATTTGTAGTGCTTTTCAATTTCAGGGTCATTTAGCTCAAATAAAATTAGTAAATGCATGAAAAATAGCAAATGAAGCCAAAAAGGGTTGAAAGTTCATTACGTGGCTTTGAATGGTGCATACTGAATGCACAAAAAGTCTTGAGTTGTAGTTAGTTTAAAAAAATGAAATGCCTTTGTAACACATCAGTTTTCGTCCGAAACCCTGATACTTCAAAAGAGATTGTCCATTTTGTACAGGAAGTGCATCCAGTTTTTGCCGTAACCCTCTCTACTTTTTTGCACATGCTATGTGGGTGAAATGATGATACAATGCCAACTTTCAACCTTTTCAGAGTTCATTTGTAGTGATTTTAAATTTCAGGGCCATTTAGCTCAAAAAATAGTAAATGCATGAAAAATAGCAAATGAAGTCAGAAAGGGTTGAAAGTTGATGACGTGGCTTTGAATGGTGCATACTGAACACACAAAAATTGTGGGGTTGTAATAACTTTAAAAAAATGAAATGCCTTTGTAAGACACGAGTTTTCGTCTGAAACCCTGATACTTCGAAAGAGATTGTCCATTTTGTACACGAAGTGCCTCCAGTTTTTGCCGTAACCCTCTCTACTTTTTGGCACATGCTATGTGGGTGAAATGATGATACCATGCCAGATTTCAACCCTTTCAGAGTTCATTTGTAATGCTTTTCAATTTCAGTGTCATTTAGCTCAAAAAATCAGTAAATGCATGAAAAATAGCAAATGAAGTCAGAAAGGGTTGAAAGTTGTTGACGTGGCTTTGAATGCTGCATACTGAACGCACACAAAGTATGGAGTTGTAATAAGTTTAAAAAATGAAGCTAAGCATGTGCAGGTGAGCATTGCGCCTCTTTTTTTTGTAATAACTTATTTTAGTGATTTTGACATAATATTTCTTCGCGTTTCAAATGCCAAAACACATATGTACCCTAATTAATAACTATTACAAAGATTCTCTCCGGTTTTTCTGAAGTGGGGATTTCCAGATATATTAGTTCAGAAACTCACTAGAGAAGAAAGTGATGACAGTGAAGCCGGTTGTCGGTGTCAAAACCGGCGGATCTCGGGTAGGGGGTCCCGATCTGTGCGTCTTAGGCTGATGGTAATAGGAAGCAAGGGACACAATGTTTACCCAGGTTAGGCCCCTCTCGATGGAGGTAAAACCCTACTTCCTGCTTGATTAATATTGAAGATATGGGTAGTACACGAGTAGATCTACCACGAGATCGTAGAGGCTAAACCCTAGAAGCTAGCCTATGATGGTATGATTGTAATTGTGATCAGCCTTCTAAGGACCAACCTCTCCGGTTTATATAGAGACACTGGAGAGGGCTAGGGTTTACATGGAGTTGGTTACAAGGAAGGAAATATAATATCCGGATCGCCAAGCTTGCCTCCCACGCCAAGGAGAGTTCCATACGGACACAGGACGAAGTCTAGAGTCTTGTATCTTCACGCTTCAATAGTCCGGACGTTGTATATAGTCCGGCTGTCCGGATACCCCCTAATCCAGGACTCCCTCAGTAGCCCCTGAACCAGGCTTCAATGACGATGACTCCGGCGCACAGTGTCGTCTTCGGCATTGCTGGGCGGGTTCCTCCTCCGAATACTCCAAAGTAATTATCGAGCACTTAGATCGTGTCCGGATCCATGAGGGGATTCTTACACACCGTTGTAGGTAACACAGCATAAATCTGATCCACTGGCAATCTTCGTACGTCATGCCTTCACATCATGGCCCAGTTCAACATGAACAGGTGCTTCTTGCCCCACCTCGACTCGCGCTGCGAGGCAGTTTTATTGGCACGTCCTGTCGAGGCAGAGATCGTGTTCCTCTTATTACGGGATCTTACATTAATGAGGGCGTGTGTAGCCCTATGACGGCCGTTGGTATGACTCCGTGTGCCGTAAGGTAAACCTCAAGCGGTCACCCTAAGGAGTCTTGATATTCACCCCCTTTATAAAAGGGGCCGAGGCCTATGCCCCTTTTCCACCTCGCCCGCGCCTTCTCGCACCTCGAGTCCTAAGACCCAAGATCTAAGCTCCAACACCCCGGATCCTCCAATATGTCCGGATCCAACCCTCAAGGCCGGTGGGTGGCCTCCTCGATTCAAAAGGAAGACATTGCGAAGCTTAGGGATGTTAGATATCTGACCGCCGACATCCATCACAGGCTCCCTGCTCCAGGGCAGGTCATCCCTATGCTGGAGCCCAATGAGTGCGTCGTGTTCATTCCTCACTTCCTCCGTGGCTTGGGCCTCACCCTCGATCCTTTTGTGAGGGTGCTCATGTTCTATTATGGGTCGGGATTTCATGATCTAGCTCCGGACGCTATCCTCCATATCTCGTCGTTCATTATAGTGTGCGAGGCCTTCCTCCATGTCACCCCACACTTCGGCTTATGGCTCAAGACCTTCAATGTGAAGCCGAAGAAGATCAAGGGGTGACACGCAGAGTGCGAAGGTGCCGTAATAACCAGGAACGCTGGAGCCCCATGGCAAGAGGGTTCTTTCCCAGAAGTATCCGATGTATGGCAACGGAGGTGGTTTTGTGTCATGGCTCCCAGAATCACAAAGTGGGTGGCCGCCCCCGAGTTCCGCTCGGGCCCTCCATCACAACTAGCGTCTTGGACCGACATAGGACGGAATTGGGGGCTCGCTGGTGATGTAGCAGTACTGCAGAGCCGCATCCGAGAGCTTCTTGAGAGGGACATTAACCTTGTCAGCATAATGCAAGTGATGTTAATCCGACGGATGTTGCCGTGCCAACGACGGCCTCTCCAGATGTGGGAGTTCAATCCAGAGGGTCCGCGGACTGTTAAGCCTTCTTCGGCATGAAGCTCGAAGGGATGTGCAAATTATTCTTCGGACTGAAAGTAGAGTGTCCGGACACCACCGAGGATGCAGGCCTAAGCTGCAATCTCCTAGATACCCAAGTAAGTAAACTTGATACCGGCCACCTTATTTTGTATTTGTCATAATTGTTTATTCTGAAAATCATCCGTGGCCAGGAATGGCTCAGCAAGGCGGAGAGAATCAGGTGTCCGGGCCACTTCCTGAAGGCTCGCCTGGTCCCACCATGGCCAAGATGCTTGACCGGGTACTCAGCAGAATGCCTCAGGGAAGGACAAGAGGAAGAGCGAAGAAACCAAACTCCACATGCTACGCATCCGAACTGGGGGACTTGTTGCCTCCCATAAGGAGGATAGTCGGGAAGGGGAGGCTAAGGCCTCCTCCCCGCGTGGGAAGAAGAGGGCTGCCTCCGAAAACTTGGAGACGGAAATGCACAAACCAGGGAAAAAGGTATCCCCAGGGGGCCCTGCCCCGACGGGCACCCTCAACGCGTCATGCCCGCCAACGGGCCAGCCCTCCACCGAGCCGTAAGTCAATCGTTAATTTGAAGGTACTGTGTTTCTCCTAGATCAATAACCAGGATTCGTCTTTTGTAGTCCGGCTAGCAGCTCTTCTCAACAGAGTTCGTCTTCGGGGGATCTTCCTCCGGAGATGATGGAGAGCGAGACCCCAGCCACCTCTCCGGCTCATGAAGCGGGCAACACCGAGGTGTTGTCACGGAGGAGTCCGGATCTCCTGAAGCCGGAAGCCAATACGTCAGCCGGCCTAAGCCCGGAGCGTTTGGCTCCCACGAGGGGCGATGGGAAGGGTCCGACACAGTTCAATGTCCGGCCAGACATACTGACGGGCCTACTGGAGCGAGCTGCGCTCTCGGAGGAGCACCGCTCATTAATGAGCGCAGTGCTCAAGAAGATTTCATCCGCTAAAAGCGGTTTGAATGAGGCATTTACAAGCCTGCTCATAGGCTTTGAGGTATGTAGTGAAGAATACACTATTTTTCACTACTAGGGAAAACCCTAGCAGTAGCGCTGGTTTTGTGCTCACTAGTAGCGCGGGTAGGCGCGCTACTAATAAGGCGCTACAGCTACTGCTTAGCAGTAACGCATGCCCGCACGCGCTACTACTAGGACGAATAGCTGCAGTGTTTGTTCACTCCCACGCTACTGCTAATGTAAATACTGGCAGCGTGTTTTCTCTCCATCACTACTAGTATTCTTTTTTTATTTTTTCATTTTTAGTTTATTTATTCGCCATCGTACAAATATTGCTACAATATCAGTTATGAGGTTTACATCATTATGTCCATAACAGTGTGTCAAATGAAGGTGGATTAGGTTCAAGTGGAGGCAATATGTGGTGCACGTCAAAAGTATACTACTAATCCAAACTTGATCTAGTTTGGACTAGTAGTACTTTCGATGAGCACCACATGTTGCCTCCACTTGAATCTAATCCGCCAGCACAAGATATTTAATCATCATCATGGTCATTAGCACCAATAGTATTTATTTAATCACCACTAACAATAGCTAATAATAATCATCATAGTCATTACCACCAACACTAGCTATTTTATCATCATAGTAATAGTGTAGCACATCATCATCCTGAAACTCATTTCTAGCTAGCTAATCACTCCTGCTGCTCTCTCTTTGGTAAAACAACATAAAACATGTGTAGCTCTCCTCCTTGATCAAGTTGGAGCATGCAGATGAACCTGTGTCCTAATCGTTGGTAGCGCCTCTGTTTGCTAGCCCCTAGTACTTCTCTGCGCTCCCCCATCACATATTTGGTCCAGTCTTGCACTATTAAGCATCCGTCACTAATCTTGAATGCACTAAAGTAATATGTAGGATATCTTGGCCGTAAGTTGATAATACTCATGGTACCTTTAGTCTCGATCCCATAAGGCACAACATTCATCGGGAGTCCCTGTTGAAGAACATCGTATGGTTACATACTTAGCAATGAAGTTTAGCTTCAAAAATAATGTATGGAAAAGATGCCGAGGACAAATAGTAAAAATCTTACCATCCTTCCTAAATAGATGTGACCGTAGTTCATTACGAACACTATTGGTCGCACATTTTCAGTACTAACATTTCTAAATCCAGGAAGAAAATTTGTCTTGACAGTATCAAGATCCTCAAGCCATGAAACATAATGACTTAGCTCCTCGCAGTTTAGTTCAGCCTCGGGATAGTAGTAGGTCCTGTCTACCAAGCACTGTACATGTTTGCTTGCACCGAAATAAGGTGACAATACAAATTAGTTGTCAACTATTTTTGAATAAACAATATCAAAGACATAAATATGGTTGAGAAACTTACATAATGATATAACTGGAGGACTCTGCACATCGACCCAGATGTCGGTATTACCTTCAATATCGTCTTCCGGACGAATATCAAAGGTGATAACCATATCAGGCTCAAATGCATAAGTCTTGCATAGTGCTCGCCATGTTTTGCATCCAAAATTGGTATAGTCGTCTGAATTGTATAATTTTGCATGGAAAATATAACGATGCTCGGTCTTCAAATAAACTTTCTTTACCTCCGTAGTATGACTGAAACCTATCTTATCCAATACAAAAACTCTTGCATGGCAGGGGATACGCTAGTAGAATAGTAAAAAAAATATAAGTTGAAGCAAATGAAGCAGATGTCATGCTTAATTACGAAAAAAGACTTGTCGTTATGACTTCATCAGTATCCACTTGAAGTTCTCGTCGACTTGATCTTTGAAGCGCCTATCATCATCCGATTAGATTCCGTCAGTCAAGGCGCTTCGTCTTCGCGGTATTTGCAAATACCGAAATCATTTTCGTCGTCAGACATTTCCTATGTTCATAGGCTAAACAATAATTGAAAATCGATCGAAGACAACTACCAGGATACTCAACACACAAATCCGGGGCACTCGATATTTCCTACATATTCTGGCACAAGTCATGCCAAAATTCACGGAAAAATCCGGCATGACATTTGCTAAAATAGGACATATCGAGGGCCTGAAATTTGCCGGAACGGAAATGAATCAACACTCCGACAAAACATAGGCCACTCGGAGGTGTAACCTGCAAACCTGACCGGCCACTTGGATATTGAGCAACACAAGATATACATTTCAAAATATCTTATAGGAATCAAATTAGCATGCATTCAATAAGCAAAAGTAAATCATCTCATGCGTCCGTACATCGTCAAATATTATCACTAATACATCACGAATAGTGTCATACATATAACATCACTAATACAACTAAAACCCTAGCACATGATGGGTATCGACGCGGGCGGTGGACACCCACAGAGAAGGAACCATCACAGGATCATAGCTCCAGTGAGATCCACGGAGAACCTGCCGGTATTGGAGAACCAGTGCTCCAACGCAAACAAGTAGCGACGGACGTGCGCGTCCTCCTCACTGACACGATGACGCACCACCTCCGCGGAGTCCTTGAGCCTCTGGACCGTCACTGGCCCACGCGACCGCCACCAAAGAAGCTTCGGGTCAACAACAGGCTGGCTCCTCACCAACCTTCCCCCCGGTAGGTAGCGCCTCCCAGTACCACCCCGGCGGAGCCCAGTCCCGGACATGGCCCATCTGGTCAAGCAGGTGTCGTCCTCAGCCGACTCGACGACGAGGATGCGGGATAGGCATCGTCCACGTCGATGCGGGAAAAATTTCTTTAACTAAAAAATAAAAACAAGTTCAACTAGTTCTTACTAAAAATAAACTTACTATAAATAAAAATATTCTAATACCTAATTAGTACCTAGTTCTTACTAACTAATTAGTAACTAGGAACTACTGCCCTAATTACCATCTAATTTGATGAACCTATAGGGGTGGAAAGTGGTAGCGGATATTCCAATTATCCAACTATAAAGTGAAATAAGTGGTCAAATTTTACTCGTCTTCTGATTCATCTTAGAAATCTGATTCGTTTCCACCCTTATATGAACCCTAACTCATTTGCCGCATCCGCATCCGATTTGTTTCCACTCTTACGTGAACCCTAACTAATTTGATGCAACTAAAATATAAAAAAAACCCTAGGCAAAGGTAGGGGAGAGGGAGGAGTAGGCGTGCTCACCTCGGGTGCCTGCGACGAGGGAGGGGAAGGCGGCGTCGAGGTCGGGGACGGGATCTCGGGCGCGCGGCAGATGGCGGCGTCGAGGTCGGTGCCGGGGGCGGCGTCCGGGGCGGCGTTGAGGTCGGGGGACGGGATCTCGGGCCTTGGCAGATGGCGGCGTCGAGGTCGGTGTCGGCGGCGTCCGGGCGGCGTTGAGGTCGGGGCGGGGCGGCGTTGAATCTGGGGTCGAGGCGTAGAGGGGTGTGCGGAGGCCTTGACGGCAGGCAAGCGGCGGCGAGAGTGTGGACAGTTGGATTTGGGGAAGTGGCCGTGGGGAAGGATGAACCTCGTGGTTAAGTCGAAGTAGCGATGGCAGCGTTCGGGAAGAGCGCTACTGCTACATTAGCTACAGCGCTTTCAGGGATACACGCTACTGCTACTCTTTTTTCCCCTTTTTCATTTAATTTTCTTCACATTTTATTTTTTTCCTTTCACCTTATTCTATTTCTTTCATTTTCAATTACCTTTCTATTTGCTTGCCATTTAATTTTATATCCTTTAGCAGTAGCGAGTTTAATATAAAACGCGCTGCTACAAAGAAAGTAGCGGTAGCGTGGTTCGTTATAGGTCGCTACTACTATGTGTAGCCTATCGGCTAAGCCGTGGGAATTTTAGTAGTAATGTGTTTAGGGCAGCACGCACTACTACTAGAACTTTATCTGCAGCGCGGTTTGCCCAGGCGCGCTACTGCTAGTTAGCACCAGCGTGCTTTTTTTACCCTCGCTGCTGCTAAAGTTTTGTGTATAAGGTTTTCCCTAGTAGTGTTTGGCTATGAGGCACGCGTTAGGTGTGCTCCATATAGATAGTAGCCCCTGAGACTCTGGTTGCCCGCCGTAGGCGGCAAACGGGGGATCATAAATCAATGATTGCGCTGTAAATACATGCAGTTACCTGTGGGTCCGGCCGCCGACCAATCCGTTGAAGTTGTCGAACTAACAAGGCAGATTGGATAGATTGATGCCGATATCACGCTGGTGAACGAACGGCTGGACAAACCACAAGGTATGTGCTCTGCCTTCCTTTGTATAGGAAGATATGGAGGCGGCATGATATTAATGTAATATGTTCGGACTGTAGATTGTGCTGCTCCCTTGGAGGCCCTGAGGGCAAAACTTGCCCAGGTCAAGTAACAAGCTCGGGTTAGCAATGCGGCTGCCCTAAAGGCGGCCGAGGAAATGAGAGCCGAACAAGCTGCTCATCGCCGAAGCGAGGAAAAGATAGCCGAAATGGCTGTGGAGTTAAAAAATGCCGCTGACCGGTATGAGCTCCTTAAAAAGGAGCATTAGGATAGTTCGGCCGATCTGAAAAAGGCACTTAATGCCACCAAGGAAATACGGACCGAGCTCAGGGGTGCGCGGGAGGAGCTTCGATAGACCGGTAAAATCGCGGCTGGAGGCTCCTACTTGCTGTGGACGAAGTTTTTGATCCAATCGCTCCTGGATGGGCCGCCGGAGTCCTAACGCCAGCGTATCTGATTTGGCGAAGAGTACAGCTGACACTGCCAAGTTCTTCGAGGATCAGGGTGATCAGGAAGTGGAGAAGCTTTTCTAGTCGCAATTCAATGCTCCCACTAGCCCGCTGCCGTTAAGTGACAAGATGGCTGATGTAGTGGAGCTTCACAGGCTGTGCGGGCTTGCAATGCGGTCTGTGATAGACCATCTTTGGCTGAAGGGGCCTAAGCCGGACAGTTACTTTGGTTTGGTGCAGCAACTCCTTGGGGCCGTGCCTCGGATCGGCGCCATGAGGAGGTCGGCGTGCATAGGGGTTGCACGAATGGCTCTTGCACGCGTTAAAGCCTATTGGACGAATATGGAGGCCACCATTATAGCGACCCAGGATCCGGCGGGGGGCCAATATCCGACCGAGCACTACTTGGCGTAGGTCATGGAAGGTGCCCGCCTAATAGAGGCGCAGTGGGCGAAGAATGTCTTGTTCGTGTGATGAATCGTATCATTGTAGAAACAATGTTATTTTGGTTATAAGGCTATATTTATACTTTGTGCCTGAAAGTATTATTGTGTCCCCTGTGCGGCCGTTTCATATATATATATATACACATTTAATCCGAAAGTTAGTAGTCGTTGGCTTCAGCCCCCACACATATAATGCGGGGGTGTTCGAGAAAAAATATGCATAATGACACTTGATCCAACGTCTTGGTCCATTAAGGAGGTGATCGCACGTCGAACTAGGCAACCGGACTATACAGCTGTAACGCTTTCACTTAGCCATGGGAGTCTAATGGTGGGGCTACTATGTAGCCCCTGGTACCTTCGCTTGCATCCGAATATGGGCGCGTGTGTACATGACACGGAAACGTTCCTTCGTTAATGCGGAGGATCCTAAAGATTCGAAAAGTCTTGAGTGGTTGAGCAGGTCTCTCATTTGTATCATGACAGTCAGTTTTCGGCTTTCTCTACTGAGGTGTTCGTCCGGAATAACCAGGGCACAATCGCAGTAGTTCTCCTTTGGCCACCTTAGCCGATAGTAACAGAACGTAAGGCGACAAACCCAGGAGCCGGGCAAACCCAACATTCGACCAAAGACATGATTTGGAGCTGATGCATATAAGGCCAAACTCGTGACGCCGAACACTCCCGAAGGTATTCGGACTTTATAACAGACGATGGGCTCAAGAATGCCCAGTCATTATAAAACCTGTGTTTCCAGGTACGTGCGTTAATCTGTCATGGAAAAATGCCAATAACGGCAGTATCCTCTGTGGGTATGGAACCCATGGGATGATTGAACAACAAGAGGCAATAGAAAAGGTTTACACAGGGGCTTAATCTAAAAAGAAACATGTTGAACGGGGCCCTGCTGCACGTCTGCGCCTTTGTCTCTGTTGTGCCGTATCCTGGAAGGGTATCGCGTGAACGTTGTCTGTGAAAAAAGAAAACTCGTAGGAGAGTACAACGTAAGTATGCGATGGATAATAAAAGTGTAATATGTTGGCCTGCCAATAAGGTTGAGCCAAGTGTGGGGCTATATTAAATATTTATAGCCCCTGGTGTCCACTATGGGAATACATATACGGTGCGCTGATTCGATTTTATCCGCGCGACCGGACTCGTCTAACCGTGTTTGTGGTCTTAATGACCAGTCATCACTACAAGAAATATGTCAACTAGTGACCTTTTGTCAGTGACCCTAGAAGGATTGGTCATAAATTTATGACCATTTTAGACCAATAGGTCAAAAGCTGTTTGGGGGGCTCCAAACCCTAACCTATAACGACCATTTTGGTCAGAAAGGTCATAATGTCATTACAGGAAATGGTCATAAAGCGGGAAGCACTGTCCACTGCCTCACGCCTAGAAGATAACGACCAATATAACATGGTCACTACACTTGATTTTGAATGAATTAGGATGATTAGGCAGCCACCTCAGCAACCTCGCTTATGTGTCACTGTTTAGGTGTCATTTTTGGTTAAATATTAATATTCAACAATGACGGGGCACACTCGACATGAAGGACCCATTTGACAGGAGGGGCCGAGTGCTTAATTCACCCCAAAATGTGCGCTAAGCGAGGACTCGAACCCACGACCTCGCGCTTGCTTTGCTCGCATGCTACCGCTGGGCTAGAGAGGGACAGTTGCTCAGGCTGGGCTGCGAATGCCCCAACCGTCCAAGAATGGCTCAAGGAAGAGTGGAAGATCATCTGCTTCTTAATGGGATGTCCAGCACATCTGATAGATGGATATATCATGGAGAACCTTTAGACAGTCAACCTCAACATTTTGAAGCTGATACAAAGGCCCCTCATATCATGGGTGGTGGTCATGCTGGCATTGATTTCATGGAAAAGGTTTTGCGAGATAATGCTGTTTTGGAGGAAGAGGATTGGCATGAAGATGATAGGATTCCTGACCTATTGAAGGATTTGTACGATGCTGAAGATCATGCTGACGGACAGAAGTCGTTGTTTGCTGAGGTGTTAGAGGAGGCAAAGCGCGCAGCTCACGAAGGGGGTAAATTTTCAAGATTTACCTTCACCGTGAAGTTACTCCACATCAAGTCTTTCTACCGGATTAGCAATGCCGCATGTAACGCAATACTCCGTCTTTTGAGCTTGCAATTCCCTGATAGTTGTGTTCCCAGATCTTATGATGAAGCATTGAGCATAATCCATGATTTGGGGTTAGGTTATGTGTCAATACATGTGTGCCCAAATAACTGTGTCTTGTTTCGGAAGGATTTAGCAAAGCATGAAAACTGTCCAAAATGCAATGCATCTAGGTGGAAAGATGCTGATGGGAAGAAGTCAATACCGAAAAAGGTACTGAGGCACTTTCCCTTGATACCAAGGCTGCAGCGGATGTTCATCTCGAAGAAATCATCGCGTGAGGTACAGTGGCACAAGCTGAAGCGGCAACCTGTGGAAAATGAGTTGAGCCATCCAGCGGACAGAGAGGCATGGAAATAGTTTGATCGTATATATTTAGATTTTGCCGCAGATCCAAGGAATATAAAACTTGGCATTGCCACAGATGGGTTTAATCCGTTCAGGAACATGAGCACATCTTATAGCATGTGGCCTCTTTTTGTGGTGCCGTACAACCTGCCACCATGGGCATGCATGGATCAGTCCAACTTCATGATGTCATTGCTTATCCCGGGTCCAGAGTCTCCAGGAAAGGATTTTGATGTCTTTATGGAGCCCCTCGTGAAGAACTGCTCCAGCTCTGGACTGGTGTACCTACATACGATGCCTTGAGTCCGGAAGAAAAGTTCAATCTACGTGCTGCAATCATATGGTCCATCCATGATTTCCCAGCTCTGCACACTCTGTCTGGGAGGATCAAAGTGGGTTATCAGGCTTGTGTCCATTGTGACAAAGACCCTTGCTCAAAGAGAATAAGGTGCAAGATCTGCTATATTGGGCACCGCCGCTTTCTTCCCCGAAACCATCGCTGGCGAAGACGCAAAGATTTTAATGGTGAGAATGAAACACGTGACAAGCCAGCTGAATTCACTAAAGAAGAGCTGGAGCAGCAACTTGAAAAGGTGAATGATGTGAGACCAGGAAAGCTGGCGAAGAAAAGAAAGCGTGAGGAAGGTCAATGTTGGGACGGAGGTCTTGTTTGTGGGACCTGCCATACTGGGCTGATCTGAAATTAAGGCATAATCTCGATGTAATGCACATTGAGAAAAACATATGCGAGAATCTGCTAGGGACGTTTCTGAACATTGAAGGGAAGACAAAGGACACGGTTAGTTCTAGGCTTGATTTGGAGGACATGGGCATAAGAGAAGATTTGCATCTACAGCACAATGAAGATGAAGATTCATTTGAAATGCCACGAGCATGGTATACAATGAGTAAAGAACAAAAGCTTGCATTCTGTGAATTCCTAAGAGCGATGAAATTTCCAGATGGTTATGCTGCTAACCTAGCAAAGTGTGTTACATCTGATGGATTCAAGCTTTTAGTACTAAAAACCCATGATTGTCACATCCTCCTCCAAAAGATTTTACCGACGGGCCTCCGAGGAATCATGGACAAGGATATATATGAAGCGGTTGCTGAGCTGGGAAATTTCTTTAGAGAACTGTGCTACAAAAGAATCAAGTTAACTGTCCTGGAAAGACTTGAAAAAGAAATCCCAATTATTCTTTGCATGCTCGAGAAGATTTTCCCTCCAGCTTTCTTCACCGTGATGGTCCATTTGGCGGTGCACTTACCAAACGAGGCAATGCTTAGAGGCCATGTGCAATACGGTTGGGTGTACCCAATCGAAAGAAGGCTGCTTACTTGTAAGCGTTATGTGGAAAACACGGCAAGACCTGAAGGTTCTATTGCTGAAGCATATGTCGTTGACGAGTGCTTGACTTTTTGCTCTAGATACTTTGGCGATGTGGAAACAAGATGGAACCGGCCGGGCAGAAATAGAGAGCTGTCTGATTCGCAAAGTGGTGATGTCTCTGTTTTCAACCATGGTGTGAACTTTCTTGGAGCCTCACAATACTTGGAGGCTGCTGATGAGTATGACAAGATGGTTTGGTTTGTGCTCAGCAATTGCGCTGACGTTCTACCATATATCGAGTACGTTATATCTTGTGCACTCATTATATATATTTTTTTTGCTTGGGTTGGCACCAGCCTAATGTTTTAATTCACATGTTTTGTTGGCATTGCAGGAAATGCAAGGAAGAGTTAAATCAGGAAGAAAGCAATATCCATGTTGATAAAAGGCTTGCCAAAGGGGTTTGCTAAGTGGTTTAGGAATCATGTGAGATCTTTAGGCACATGTTTTATGTTTTCTGTGTTATTCACCAATTGTTAAATACCATTGTTTGCTAAATGGTTTATTTGTGCAGATTGGAAAGTTGCATGAGGAGAAGAAGGTCAGTGATGATCTATTTTCATTGGCATGCTTACCGGATAAGCGAGTGAGAGTGTATTCAGCATGCATTGCTGACGGTGTCCGGTACCACACCGTTGACCGCGTGAAAAAAAGGAACACATAGAATAGTGGAATCGTCACTGAGGGGTCACATGATCGTGAGATCATTGACTTCTATGGTCAGTTGAGAAGCATCGTAGAGTTGCAGTACAACTCTAGTGGAGGCATCCATCGCTCGGTTGTCTTATTTATTTGTGGCGGTTTGAGCTTGGTAGCAAGAAGAAGAGAGACTCTTTTGTCAAATATGATGGCCATTTCAAAAGCATCAACACTGCAAGGTGCTGGTATAAGAGTGATCCCTTTATTCTAAAAACACAAGCAACAATGGTGTTTTATCTGCCAGACACTCTTTTGCACGGAAAATGGCGAGTTGTGCAAAACTTTGAGCACAGACACTTGTGGAGTGTGACTGAAACAGAAGTGTAAAAGGGCCCCGGTGATGGTGGACTAACATACCAATATGATGACTCTACGGAAGTTCCGTTGCAAGCTGATGATGACTCTATGGAAGTTCCGGTGCAAAGTAGAGTGCGAAGGGACCGGGAACGTGTGATCGTTGGTGCTGTAACAGTTGAAGGCATCAAGAAAATAAGAAAGGTGGTAGCGGATGGACATGAGAGCGAGGATGAGGAAAACCAGACTGATCATACTATGCTGCAATATTGTAGTGATGATGAGAAAAACAGGAGTGGGCATAGAGTTCCTTGTTTTCGTATCGACGACGATGAGTAGCGAATGGACTGGCAAAGGTAAATACTATTACTTAATGTTCTTTTTTTGGTATCTATGGTACCGGTGACCTGATGTGATCAATCTTCTCTCCAGGTAGAAAAATCCTTGAAGATTCTAGGAGCAAAATGATGATCCTGATGGTTGTAGCTAGATGATGATCCTGATGGTTGTAGCAAAATAATGATCCTGATGGCTGTAGCAATAGTGATGTACTTATCCTGATTCACAGTGATTCAAGATTCCAGTAGCAAAATTAAGATGTTATGCTTGCTGTTTTGAACTGAATTGAGATGTTATTGTAGCTGTTATGCTTGCTGTCAAAATGTTGTCTTGTAATGCAAAAGTTTGCAAAATGATCATACAGAAGATTTTTTGAACATCTTTAGTTCAAGTTTTGGTCAGAATGTTCTCTTGTAGTTGTTGTGATCATTTAGTAGTTGTTGTGATCATCTTGTAGTTGTTTTGGTCAGAATGTTGTCATGTAGATGCTATTTTAACTGAATTTTGGTCAAAACTGAAGATGCTATTTTATCTGAATTTTGCTTCAACTGAACCCATTTCATTGTGAGCAAAAAAATATGCGCCAGCGGGGACTCGAACCCACGACTGTGCGCTTGTTTCACTATGTTTCTACCACTGGACTAGGACGAGGCTATTAGTCTTCCACTCTATGCCAACCTTTTTGAATATATCAAACTAGTCAAGTATCAAGCACACACCTTACTGACAAAGTGTGCCATTTTGCTATTGTACCCAAGCTACCAAAAATATGCGCGTGGCCAAAAAATATGCGCGTGCGGGGGCTCGAACCCACGACCGTGCGCTTATTTCACTGTGTTTCGACCACTGGGCTAGGAAGAGGCTGTTGGTTTTGTAATCTATGCACACCCTTTTTAATATATCAAACCAGTCACGTAGCAAACACCGAACTCGCTGATAAGTGGACACGCTCCCTCTCTTTTCCCCACTTCTCCTCGCCACTCGACCCGCTCCTCCTCTCCATCGACGGCGCCGCCCACCGCTGCCGGCTCCTTCCTCTCCCACCGCCGGCCTCCCCACTGCCGCCGACTCCTTCCTCTCGCACCGCCGCCGACTCCTTCCTCTCTCTCTTGAGGTATGAATCCTTCCTCTCTCTCTCCTTCCTGGTTGGATTAGGGTTCTTGCCGTCGCCTAGATTGGATTGATTTGATAGGGATTGGATTAGATTAGGGTTTGATTTGGTTAGGGTTTGATTGGGACTGCTTAGATTTGATTAGGGTTGGATTATATTAGGGTTTGATTAGTGGGAATTGATTCAGTTAAGGATTATGCTGTCAAGTATGCTTTTTGCCTTTTGATAAGAGTGGGAAGTATACTGTCAAGGATTATTCAGTTAAGGATTATTCAGTTAAGGGTTCTTGTCAAGTATTCAGTTAAGGATTCAGTTAAGGAATTAAATAAGTACAGATGTATGAGACACTTGGTATGAGCTGTAGAATGTTCTGTGCCATTTGATATGCAACAAGTATGAGCATTATGAGGCAGTGAGACACTAGTGTGTTCTAATTTGTTTTTCTTTTTGTAATGTTTTACCCGACTGGCTAAGCACTGCTATGTAGGTGTACAAATACAATGTAATCATGCTAAGCACTGCTATGTTGGTGCTTATGTTCTGATGTGTACAAATACAATTCTATCTAGGTGTTTGCACTGCTAAGATTTTCTTGGTCTCTTGTTTTTTCTGTTTTGATGTTATATTCATAGAAGTTTGCATATGTGTGCATCATGTAATGTGTTCATACTAGCTCAAATGATCGTAATCTATTGATGATGCATGAAGTATTTCCCGCTATAATTTTCTTCAGTCACACTATTGTTTTGCTGTGCTTGATAAACCTGAGACTTCTTTCCATTGTAATATTGAAACTGTTGTTTTGCTGTACACTATTGGTCCATTTATAATAGATATGGTTATGGACAATTTATAGTAGATATGGTTCTGGTCAATTTATATTGCTGTGTTCTGGTCAATTTATAGTAGATTTTAGTGTTGTTGCTTCTTTGGTGGTCACCGATGATGTTCTTTATTCTTTGTTGATGTTGATGTGCTTGTTTTAGTGTTAGTTTACTATGCTATTGATGTTGATGTGCTTGTTTAATTTACAATGCTGCTTTTCGGATAAGTGACATGGCTGGCTTGGAAGGTTTGAGTTCTTCGAGATCGTAATTGAGAAATCTTGCAGATGGCGGTATGTTTATCATCACTCATTTCTTTATCATCACTCTGATGTCTAGTGCTTGATTGCCACAATTAACCACTGCTTGACCCTCGCTGCAGAGGCTTCCTGACAAGTTTGTGAAGATGCTCGCCGGCCGTGAGCCCCACAAAGTGAAGCTGCGGGAGGCCGGCAGCGGGCTTCACAGGCTGTGGGACGTGTTGGTGGTGTTCGATGGTGAAGGCCACATATACCTAGGGCCCGGCTGGGAGCATTTCGCCCACGCCCATGAGCTACAGCTGGAGTACTTCCTTGTCTTCCGCTACGACGGCGACGCCATGTTCACCGTGAAGATGTTCGACAACACCATGTGCCGCATGTACTACCAGCACGACGACGATGCCAGTAAGCTCTCTGCCTCTCTTCTTCCTGTCCTTTTGGCTTCCTCTACCAGCACGACGACAACACCATGTTCACAGTTTGTTGCATTTGGCCAGGCAATGGGAGAAGCAGCGGGGATGACAAGGAGCAGAGCGGGGATGACGAGGAGCAGAGTGGGCAAGAAGAGGAGCAGAGTGGGGATGACGACCTTGCTATGGTGGTGGCTGACGACGACCTTTCTATGGTGGTGGCTGACGACGACCCTGCTATGCTGGTGGCTAACGACGACCCTGCTATGGTGGTGGCTGACGACAACCTCGCGATTGTGGTGCCTGACGCTGACCTCGCGATGGTGGTGCCTAACGATGACCTCACGATGGTAGTGGCGCCGGCGATTCCACAGCTGGGCAACAGGACCATGCCAATTGTGGTAGAGGAGTACATCCGTGTTGGGATTCGCCACTCTGAGCGCATCAGGTTGATGAAGGACAAGAAGGAGGAGTGAAGATGTTAAGAAAATGAAGTGGCAATGTTAAGCATGTTAGGTTTAAGCTTGTTAGTGTAATGTGAACATGTCAATGTTAAGTATGTCAGGTTTAATTTTGTGCATGCTTATGGATGTTGTATGACAGTGTCATCTAAACATGTCAATTTCTTAACAATGAATATTTAGTTTGGTAATTGAGGGGAATTGAAATTTTTTATGCATGCTCATGGATGAAAGATAAAATTATGGGTTTTTGTGCATGCTCACGTATGAAACAATACAAGTTTCATTTTTTGAATGCTAAAAACATGGCTCAAACCCTAGCCACGAACGACCATCGTGACGAAATCCGCCTGTTTTTGAAAACGCCGTAAAAAAATTCAAAAACCGTTTTTCATTTTTTGAATGCTAAAGACATGCATTTTTGGTGAAGAGGCTATAAGGAGGGTCACCCCAAACGGCGCCATTCCATGTCTAAGGAGGGTCATTCCATTCCATGTGTTTTTGACAAGCCAGCTGAATTCACTAAAGAAGAGCTGGAGCAGCAACTTGAAAAGGTGAATGATGTGAGACCAGGAAAGCTGGCGAAGAAAAGAAAGCGTGAGGAAGGTCAATGTTGGGACCGGAGGTCTTGTTTGTGGGACCTGCCATACTGGGCTGATCTGAAATTAAGGCATAATCTCGATGTAATGCACATTGAGAAAAACATATGCGAGAATCTGCTAGGGACGTTTCTGAACATTGAAGGGAAGACAAAGGACACGGTTAGTTCTAGGCTTGATTTGGAGGTCATGGGCATAAGAGAAGATTTGCATCTACAGCACAATGAAGATGAAGATTCATTTGAAATGCCACGAGCATGGTATACAATGAGTAAAGAACAAAAGCTTGCATTCTGTGAATTCCTAAGAGCGATGAAATTTCCAGATGAGGAGGTCGGCGTGCATAGGGGTTGCACGAATGGCTCTTGCCCGCGTTAAAGCCTATTGGACGAATATGGAGGCCACCATTATAGCGACCCAGGATCCGGCGGGGGGCCAATATCCGACCGAGCACTACTTGGCGTAGGTCATGGAAGGTGCCCGCCTAATAGAGGCGCAGTGGGCGAAGAATGTCTTGTTCGAGTGATGAATCGTATCATTGTAGAAACAATGTTATTTTGGTTATAAGGCTATATTTATACTTTGTGCCTGAAAGTATTATTGTGTCCCCTGTGCGGCCGTTTCATATATATATATATATACACATTTAATCTGAAAGTTAGTAGTCGTTGGCTTCAGCCCGCACACATATAATGCGGGGGTGTTCGAGAAAAAATATGCATAATGACACTTGATCCAACGTCTTGGTCCATTAAGGAGGTGATCGCACGTCGAACTAGGCAACCGGACTATACAGCTGTAACGCTTTCACTTAGCCATGGGAGTCTAATGGTGGGGCTACTATGTAGCCCCTGGTACCTTCGCTTGCATCCGAATATGGGCGCGTGTGTACATGACACGGAAACGTTCCTTCGTTAATGCGGAGGGATCCTAAAGATTCCGAAAAGTCTTCGAGTGGTTGAACAGTCTCTCGCTGTATCATGACAGTCAGTTTTCGGCTTTCTCTACTGAGGTGTTCGTCCGGAATAACCAGGGCACAATCGCAGTAGTTCTCCTTTGGTCACCTTAGCCGATAGTAACAGAACGTAAGGCGACAAACCCAGGAGCCGGGCAAACCCAACATTCGACCAAAGACATGATTTGGAGCTGATGCATATAAGGCCAAACTCGTGACGCCGAACACTCCCGAAGGTATTCGGACTTTATAATGCATTTATGGGCTCAAGAATGCCCAGTCATTATAAAACCTGTGTTTCCAGGTACGTGCGTTAATCTGTCATGGCAAAATGCCAATAACGACAGTATCCTCTGTGGGTATGGAACCCATGGGATGATTGAACAACAAGAGGCAATAGAAAAGGTTTACACAGGGGCTTAATCTAAAAAGAAACATGTTGAACGGGGCCCTGCTGCACGTCTGCGCCTTTGTCTCTCATTGTGCAGTATCCTGGAAGGGTATCGCGTGAACGTTGTCTCGTGAAAAAGAAAACTCGTAGGAGAGTACAACGTAAGTATGCGATGGATAATAAAAGTGTAATATGTTGGCCTGCCAATAAGGTTGAGCCAAGTGTGGGGCTATATTAAATATTTATAGCCCCTGGTGTCCACTATGGGAATACATATACGGTGCGCTGATTCGATTTTATCCATGTGACGGACTCGTCTAACCGTGTTTGTGGTCTTAATGACCAGTCATCACTACAAGAAATATGTCAACTAGTGACCTTTTGTCAGTGACCCTAGAAGGATTGGTCATAAATTTATGACCATTTTAGACCAATAGGTCAAAAGCTGTTTGGGGGGCTCCAAACCCTAACCTATAACGACCATTCTGGTCAAAAAGGTCATAATGTCATTACACGAAATGGTCATAAAGCGGGAAGCACATCCTTTGCCTCACGCCTAGAAGATAACGACCAATATAACATGGTCACTACACTTGATTTTGAATGAATTAGGATGATTAGGCAGCCACCTCAGCAACCTCGCTTATGTGTCACTGTTTAGGTGTCATTTTTGGTTAAATATTAATATTCAACAACAGACGGGGCACACACTGACATGAAGGACCCATTTGACAGGAGGGGCCGAGTGCTTAATTCACCCCAAAAATGTGCGCTAGCGGGGACTCGAACCCACGACCTCGCGCTTGCTTTGCTCGCATGCTACCGCTGGGCTAGAGAGGGACAGTTGCTCAGGCTGGGCTGCGAATGCCCCAACCGTCCAAGAATGGCTCAAGGAAGAGTGGAAGATCATCTGCTTCTTAATGGGATGTCCAGCACATCTGATAGATGGATATATCATGGAGAACCTTTAGACAGTCAACCTCAACATTTTGAAGCTGATACAAAGGCCCCTCATATCATGGGTGGTGGTCATGCTGGCATTGATTTCATGGAAAAGGTTTTGCGAGATAATGCTGTTTTGGAGGAAGAGGATTGGCATGAAGATGATAGGATTCCTGACCTATTGAAGGATTTGTCACGATCTTTGAAGATCATCTTGACGGATGAAGTCGTTGTTTGCCGAGGTGTTAGAGGAGGCAAAGCGCAGCTCACGAAGGGGTAAATTTTCAAGATTTACCTTCACCGTGAAGTTACTCCACATCAAGTCTTTCTACGGATTAGCAATGCCGCATGTAACGCATAATACTCCGTCTTTTGAGCTTGCAATTCCACGATAGTTGTGTTCCCGGATCTTATGATGAAGCATTGAGCATAATCCATGAAGTGGGGTTAGGTTATGTGTCAATACATGTGTGCCCAAATAAGCGTGTCTTGTTTCGGAAGGATTTAGCAAAGCATGAAAACTGTCCAAAATGCAATGCATCTAGGTGGAAAGATGCTGATGGGAAGAAGTCAATACCGAAAAAAGTACTGAGGCACTTTCCCTTGATACCAAGGCTGCAGCGGATGTTCATCTCGAAGAAATCATCGCGTGAGGTCAAAGTGGCACAAGCTGAAGCGGCAACCTGTGGAAAATGAGTTGAGCCATCCAGCGGACAGAGAGGCATGGAAATAGTTTGATCGTATATATTTAGATTTTGCCGCAGATCCAAGGAATATAAAACTTAGCATTGCCACAGATGGGTTTAATCCGTTCAGGAACATGAGCACGTCTTATAGCATGTGGCCTCTTTTTGTGGTGCCGTACAACCTGCCACCATGGGCATGCATGGATCAGTCCAACTTCATGATGTCATTGCTTATCCCGGGTCCAGAGTCTCCGTGAAAGGATTTTGATGTCTTTATGGAGCCCTCGTAGAAGAAGCTGCTCCAGCTACGGACTGGTGTACCTACATCTGATGCCTTGAGTCCGGAAGAAAAGTTCAATCTACGTGCTGCAATCATATGGTCCATCCATGATTTCCCAGCTCTGCACACTCTGTCTGGGAGGATCAAAGTGGGTTATCAAGCTTGTGTCCATTGTGACAAAGACCCTTGCTCAAAGAGAATAAGGTGCAAGATCTGCTATATTGGGCACCGCCGCTTTCTTCCCGAAACCATCATTTGGCGAAGACGCAAAGATTTTAATGGTGAGAATGAAACACGTGACAAGCCAGCTGAATTCACTAAAGAAGAGCTGGAGCAGCAACTTGAAAAGGTGAATGATGTGAGACCAGGAAAGCTGGCGAAGAAAAGAAAGCGTGAGGAAGGTCAATGTTGGGACCGGAGGTCTTGTTTGTGGGACCTGCCATACTGGGCTGATCTGAAATTAAGGCATAATCTCGATGTAATGCACATTGAGAAAAACATATGCGAGAATCTGCTAGGGACGTTTATGAACATTGAAGGGAAGACAATGGACACGGTTAGTTCTAGGCTTGATTTGGAGGTCATGGGCATAAGAGAAGATTTGCATCTACGACACAATGAAGATGAAGATTCATTTGAAATGCCACGAGCATGGTATACAATGAGTAAAGAACAAAAGCTTGCATTCTGTGAATTCCTAAGAGCGATGAAATTTCCAGATGGTATTTTTTTAAAACACCATAAAAATAAAATAAAAATCAAAAAAATGGGAGACCTCCGCGTCACATCATCAAATGTGCCCTACCAACTAGCAAAAATACTAAACTTGCAAGACGGATGTTTTCTTGAAAAAAGTGTTCTAAAAAACGACCTACCATGAATGAAGATTCATGGCTTTCAAGCCAAACTAGCAATGATATGGCCGCATCCGATGAATAGTTTCTGATAATATGCCCAAATTTGGCGCATGCTTCCGTCTTGTGATGGCAAACAATGTTGCCAAGGCGAGGTTCCAACTTGTTTAATAAGAAAACCCGTTTTTCATTTTTTGAATGCTAAAGACATGCGTTTTTCATGAAGCGGCTACAAGGAGGGTCACCCCAAATGGCGCCATTCCATGTCTATCTCAAAGTAGACCCTATTTTACGAACCGTCACCAAAAAGCATTCATTTCCGACCCTCGTAGATTCTCCCGGCAAATCAGACCACCTTCGGCCGATTCAGCTGGAACCGGCTGGAATTTGAACTGCGGGTCCTCCATAGCTTGCCCGTTATTTCACTTAAAATGTTTTTAGCTTCATAGGTAGGCATTTCTTCACAGAATCGACAACAGAGTGGCACGGCTCAAACCCTAGCCACGGACGGCTGCCGCGACGAAATCGGCCGGTTTTTGAAAACACCTAAAAAATTCAAAAAAATCAAATAATGGTAGACCTCCACGTCACATTATCAAATGTGGCCTACCAACTAGCAAAAATACTAAACTTGCAATACGGATGTTTTCTTGTAAAAGTGTTCTAAAAAATGACCTATCATGAACGAATATTCATGGCTTTCAAGCCAAACTAGCAATGATATGGCCGCATCCGAAAAATAGTTTCTGATAATATGCCCAAATTTGGCGCATGACTCCGTCTTGTGATGGCAAACAATGTTGCCAAAGCGAGGTTCCAACTTGTTTAACAAGAAAAACCGTTTTTCATTTTTTGAATGTTAAAGACATGCGTTTTTCATGAAGCGGCTACAAGGAGGGTCACCCCAAACGGCGCCATTCCATGTCTATCTCAAAGTAGACCCTATTTTACGGATGGACGCCAAAAATCATGCATTTCCGACCCTCGTAGCTACTCCCGGCAATTCATACCACCTTCGGTCGATTTAGCTGGAACCGGCTGGAATTTGAACTGCGGGTCCTCCGTAGCTTGCCCGTTATTTTTTCCAAAAATGCTTTTTAGCTTCAAAGGTAGGCATTTCATCACAGAATCGACAACAGATTGGCACGGCTCAAACCCTAGCCACGGACGGCCGCTGCACAAATTCGGTCGGTTTATGAAAACACCGTAAAAATTCAAAAAAAAATAAAAAATGGGAGACCTCCGGGTCACATCATCGAAGGTGGCCTACCAACTAGCAAAAATATTAAACTTGCAATACGGATGCTTTCTTGAAAAAGTGTTCTAAAAAACGACCTACCATGAACGAAGATTCATCGCTTTCAAGCCAAACTAGCAATGATATGGCCGCATCCGATGAATAGTTTCTGATAATATGCCCAAATTTGGCGCATGCCTCCGTCTTGTGATGGCAAACAGTGTTGCCAAAATGAGGTTCCAACTTGTTTAACAAGAAAAACCGTTTTTCATTTTTTGAATGCTAAAGACATGCATTTTTTGTAAAGCGGCTACAAGGAGGGTCACCCCAAACGGCGCCATTCCATGTCTATCTCAAAGTAGACCCTCTTTTACTGACGGTCACCAAAAAGCTTGAATTCCGACCCTCGTGGCTACTCCCGGCAATTAAGAGTACCTTCGGCCGATTCAGTTGGAACCGGCTAGAATTTGAACTGCGGGACCTCCATAGCTTGCCCGTTATTTTTGCCAAAAATGCTTTTTAGCTTCACAGGTAGGCATTTCATCACAGAATCGACAACAGATTGGCACGGCTCAAACCCTAGCCACGGACGGCCGCCGCGACGAAATCGGCCAGTTTTTGAAAACACCGTAAAAAATAAAATAAAAATCAAAAAAATGGGAGACCTCCGCGTCACATCATCAAATGTGGCCTACAAACTAGCAAAAATACTAAACTTGCAATACGGATGTTTTCTTTAAAAAGTGTTCTAAAAACGACCTACCATGAATGAAGATTCATGGCTTTCAAGCCAAACTAGCAATGATATGGCCGCATCCGATGAATAGTTTCTGATAATATGCCCAAATTTGGCGCATGCCTCCGTCTTGTGATGGCAAACAATGTTGCCAAAGCGAGGCTCCAACTTGTTTAACAAGAAAAACCGTTTTTCATTTTTTGAATGCTAAAGACATGGGTTTTTAGTGAAGTGGCTACAAGGAGGGTCACCCCAAACGGCGTCATTCCATGTCTATCTCAAAGTAGACCCTATTTTACGAACTGTCGCCAAAAAGCATTCATTTCCGACCCTCGTAGCTTCTCGCACAATTCAGACCACCTTTGGCCGATTCAGCTGGAACCGGCTGTAATTTGAACTGCGGGTCCTCCATAGCTTGCCCGTTATTTTCACTTAAACTGCTTTTTTAGCTTCACAGGTAGGCATTTCTTCACAGAATCGACAACAGAGTGGCACGGCTCAAACCCTAGCCACGGACGGCAGCCGCGACGAAATCGGCCGGTTTTTTAAAACACCGTAAAAAATTAAAAAAAACAAAAAATGGTAGACCTCCGCGTCACATTATCAAATGTGGCCTACCAAGTAGCAAAAATATTAAACTTGCAATACAGATGTTTTCTTGAAAAAGTGTTCTAAAAAACGACATAGCATGAACGAATACTCATCGCTTTCAAGCCAAACTAGGAATGATATGGCCGCATCCGATGAATAGTTTCTGATAATATGCCCAAATTTGGCGCATGCCTCCATCTTGTGATGGCAAACAATGTTGCCAAAGCGAGGTTCCAACTTGTTTAACAAGAAAAACCGTTTTTCATTTTTTGAATGCTAAAGACATGTGTTTTTCATGAAGCGGCTACAAGGAGGGTCAACCAAAACGACGCCATTCCATGTCTTCCCCAAGGTAGACCCTATTTTACGGACGGTCGCCAAAAAGCATGCATTTCCGACCATCGTAGCTACTCCCGACAATTCAGACCACCTTGGCCGATTCAAATTTGGAACCGACTAGAATTTGAACTGCGGGTCCTCCATAGCTTGCCCGTTATTTTTGCCAAAAATGCTTTTTAGCTTCACAGGTAGGCATTTCATCAGAGAATCGACAACAGATTGGCACGGCTCAAACCCTAGCCACGGACGGCCGCCGTGACGAAATCTGACGGTTTTTGAAAACACCGTAAAAAATCAAAAAAATCAAAAAAAAATGGGAGACCTCTGCGTCGCATCATCAAATGTGGCCTACCAACTAGCAAAAATACTAAACTTGCAATACGGATGTTTTCTTGAAAAAGTGTTCTAAAAAACGAACTACCATGAACGAAGATTCATCGCTTTCAAGCCAAACTAGCAATGATATGGCCGCATCCGATGAATAGTTTCTGATAATATGCCCAAATTTGGCGCATGCCTCCGTCTTGTGATGGCAAACAATGTTGCCAAAATGAGGTTCCAACTTGTTTAACAAGAAAAACCATTTTTCATTTTTTGAATGCTAAAGACATGCATTTTTTGTAAAGCGGCTACAAGGAGGGTCACCCCAAACGGCGCCATTCCATGTCTATCTCAAAGTAGACCCTCTTTTACTGACGGCCACCAAAAAGCTTGAATTCCGACCCTCGTGGCTACTCCCGGCAATTAAGAGTACCTTCGGCCGATTCAGTTGGAACCGGCTAGAATTTGAACTGCGGGTCCTCCATAGCTTGCCCGTTATTTTCACTAAAAATGCTTTTAGCTTCACAGTAGGCATTTCATCACAGAATCGACAACAGATTGGCACGGCTCAAACCCTAGCCACGGACGGCCGCCGCGACGAAATCGGCCAGTTTTTGAAAACACCGTAAAAAATAAAATAAAAATCAAAAAAATGGGAGACCTCCGCGTCACATCATCAAATGTGGCCTATGAACTAGCAAAAATACTAAACTTGCAATACGGATTTTTTCTTTAAAAAGTGTTCTAAAAAACGACCTACCATGAATGAAGATTCATGGCTTTCAAGCCAAACTAGCAATGATATGGCCGCATCCGATGAATAGTTTCTGATAATATGCCCAAATTTAGCGCATGCCTCCGTCTTGTGATGGCAAACAATGTTGCCAAAGCGAGGCTCCAACTTGTTTAACAAGAAAAACCGTTTTTCATTTTTTGAATGCTAAAGACATGGGTTTTTCGTGAAGCGGCTACAAGGAGGGTCACCCCAAACGGCGTCATTCCATGTCTATCTCAAAGTAGACCCTATTTTACGAACCGTCGCCAAAAAGCATTCATTTCCGACCCTCGTAGCTTCTCGCGGCAATTCAGACCACCTTTGGCCGATTCAGCTGGAACCGGCTGTAATTTGAACTGCGGGTCCTCCATAGCTTGCCCGTTATTTTCACTTAAACTGCTTTTTAGCTTCACAGGTAGGCATTTCTTCACAGAATCGACAACAGAGTGGCACGGCTCAAACCCTAGCCACGGACGGCTGCCGCGACGAAATCGGACGGTTTTTTAAAACACCGTAAAAAATAAAAAAAACCAAAAAATGGTAGACCTCCGCGTCACATTATCAAATGTGGCCTACCAAGTAGCAAAAATACTAAACTTGCAATACAGATGTTTTCTTGAAAAAGTTTTCTAAAAAACGACATAGCATGAACTAATACTCATCGCTTTCAAGCCAAACTAGGAATGATATGGCCGCATCCGATGAATAGTTTCTGATAATATGCCCAAATTTGGCGCATGCCTCCATCTTGTGATGGCAAACAATGTTGCCAAAGCGAGGTTCCAACTTGTTTAACAAGAAAACCATTTTTCATTTTTTGAATGCTAAAGACATGTGTTTTTCATGAAGCGGCTACAAGGAGGGTCAACCAAAACGACGCCATTCCATGTCTTCCCCAAAGTAGACCCTATTTTACGGACGGTCGCCAAAAAGCATGCATTTCCGACCATCGTAGCTACTCCCGGCAATTCAGACCACCTTCGGCCGATTCAGCTGGAACCGGCTAGAATTTGAACTGCGGGTCCTCCATAGCTTGCCCGTTATTTTTGCCAAAAATGTTTTTTAGCTTCACAGGTAGGCATTTCATCAGAGAATCGACAACAGATTGGCACGGCTCAAACCCTAGCCACGCACGGCCGCCGTGACGAAATCCGACGGTTTTTGAAAACACCGTAAAAAATCAAAAAAATTAAAAAAAAATGGGAGACCTCTGCGTCGCACCATCAAATGTGGCCTACCAACTAGCAAAAATACTAAACTTGCAATACGGATGTTTTCTTGAAAAAGTGTTCTAAAAAACGAACTACCATGAACGAAGATTCATGGCTTTCAAGCCAAACTAGCAATGATATGGCTGCATCCGATGAATAGTTTCTGATAATATGCCAAAATTTGGCACGTGCCTCCGTCTTGTGATGGCAAACAATGTTGCAAAAGCGAGGTTCCAACTTGTTTAACAAGAAAAACCGTTTTTCATTTTTTGAATGCTAAAGCCATGCGTTTTTCATGAAGCAGCTACAAGGAGGGTCACCCCAAACGTCGCCATTCCATGTCTATCACAATGTACACCCTATTTATGGACGGTCACCAAAAAGCATGCATTTCCGACCCTCGTAGCTACTCCCAGCAATTCAGACCACCTTCGGCCAATTCACTTGGAACCGGCTGGAATTTGAACTGCGGGTCCTCCATAGCTTGCCCGTTATTTTCACTAAAAATGCTTTTTAGCTTCACAGGTACGCATTTCATCACAGAATCGACAACAGATTGGCACGGCTCAAACCCTAACCACGGACGGCCCCGCGACGAAATCGGCCGGTTTTTTAAAACACCGTAAAAATTTCAAAAAAATCAAAAAATGGTAGACCTCCGCGTCACATCATCAAATGTGGCCTACCAACTAGCAAAAATACCTAACTTGCAATACGGATGTTTTCTTGAAAAAGTGTTCTAAAAAACGACCTACCATGAATGAAGATTCATGGCTTTCAAGCCAAACTAGCAATGATATGGCCGCATCCGATGAATAGTTTCTGATAATATGCCCAAATTTGGCGCATGCCTCCGTCTTGTGATGGCAAACAATGTTGCCAAAGCGAGGTTCCAACTTGTTTAACAAGAAAAACCGTTTTTCATTTTTTGAATGCTAAAGACATGTGTTTTTCGTGAAGCGGCTACAAGGAGGGTCAACCCAAACGGCGCCATTCCATGTCTTTCCCAAAGTAGACCCTATTTTACGGACGGTCGACAAAAAGCATGCACTTCCGACCCTCGTAGATACTCCCGGCAATTTAGACCACCTTCGGCCGATTCAGCTGGAACCGGCTGGAATTTGAACTGCGGGTCCTCCATAGCTTGCCCGTTATTTTTGCCAAAAATGCTTTTTAGCTTCACAGGTAGGCATTTCATCAGAGAATCGACAACAGATTGGCACGGCTCAAACCCTAGCCACGGACGGCCGCCACGACGAAATCGGCCGGTTTTCGAGAACACCGTAAAATATTCAAAAAAAATCAAAAAAATGGGAGACCTCCGCGTCACATCATCAAATGTGGCCTTCCAACTAGCAAATATAATAAACTTGCAATACGGATGTTTTCTTGAAAAAGTGTTCTAAAAAACGACCTACCATGAACGAAGATTCATGGCTTTCAAGCCAAACTAGCAATGATATGGCCGCATCCGATGAATAGTTTCTGATAATATGCCCAAATTTGGCGCATGCCTCCGTCTTGTGATGGCAAACAATATTGCCAAAGCGAGGTTCCAACTTGTTTAACAAGAAAAACCGTTTTTCATTTTTTGAATGCTAAAGACATGCGTTTTTTGTTTAGCGTCTACAAGGAGGGTCACCCCAAACGGCGCCATTCCATGTCTATCTCAAAGTAGACCCTATTTTACGGACGGTCGCCAAAAAGCATGAATTCCGACCCTCGTAGCTACTCCCGGCAATTAAGAGCACCTTCGGCTGATTCAGCTGGAACCGGCTGGAATTTGAACTGCGGGTCCTCCATTGCTTGCCCGCTATTTTTGCCAAAAATGCTTTTTAGCTTCACAGGTAGGCATTTCATCACAGAATCGACAACAGATTGGCACGGCTCAAACCCTAGCCACGGACGGCCGCCGCGACGAAATCGGCCAGTTTTTTAAAACACCATAAAAAATAAAATAAAAATCAAAAAAATGGGAGACTTCCGCGTCACATCATCAAATGTGCCCTACCAACTAGCAAAAATACTAAACTTGCAATACGGATGTTTTCTTGAAAAAAGTGTTCTAAAAAACGACCTACCATGAATGAAGATTCATGGCTTTCAAGCCAAACTAGCAATGATATGGCCGCATCCGATGAATAGTTTCTGATAATATGCCCAAATTTGGCGCATGCCTCCGTCTTGTGATGGCAAACAATGTTGCCAAGGCGAGGTTCCAACTTGTTTAATAAGAAAACCCGTTTTTCATTTTTTGAATGCTAAAGACATGCGTTTTTCATGAAGCGGCTACAAGGAGGGTCACCCCAAATGGCGCCATTCCATGTCTATCTCAAAGTAGACCCTATTTTACGAACCGTCACCAAAAAGCATTCATTTCCGACCCACGTAGCTTCTCCCGGCAAATCAGACCACCTTCGGCCCATTCAGCTGGAACCGGCTGGAATTTGAACTGCGGGTCCTCCATAGCTTGCCCGTTATTTTCACTTAAAATGTTTTTAGCTTCATAGGTAGGCATTTCTTCACAGAATCGACAACAGAGTGGCACGGCTCAAACCCTAGCCACGGACGACCGCCGCGACGAAATCGGCCGGTTTTTGAAAACACCTAAAAAATTCAAAAAAATCAAATAATGGTAGACCTCCACGTCACATTATCAAATGTGGCCTACCAACTAGCAAAAATACTAAACTTGCAATACGGATGTTTTCTTGTAAAAGTGTTCTAAAAAATGACTTATCATGAACGAATATTCTTGGCTTTCAAGCCAAACTAGCAATGATATGGCAGCATCCGATAAATAGTTTCTGATAATATGCCCAAATTTGGCGCATGACTCCGTCTTGTGATGGCAAACAATGTTGCCAAAGCGAGGTTCCAACTTGTTTAACAAGAAAAATTATTTTTCATTTTTTGAATGTTAAAGACATGCGTTTTTCATGAAGCGGCTACAAGGAGGGTCACCCCAAACGGCGCCATTCCATGTCTATCTCAAAGTAGACCCTATTTTACGGATGGACGCCAAAAATCATGCATTTCCGACCCTCGTAGCTACTCCCGGCAATTCATACCACCTTCGGCCGATTTAGCTGGAACCGGCTGGAATTTGAACTGCGGGTCCTCCGTAGCTTGCCCGTTATTTTTGCCAAAAATGCTTTTTAGCTTCAAAGGTAGGCATTTCATCACAGAATCGACAACAGATTGGCACGGCTCAAACCCTAGCCACGGACGGCCGCTGCACAAATTCGGTCGGTTTATGAAAACACCGTAAAAATTCAAAAAAAATAAAAAATGGGAGACCTCCGCGTCACATCATCAAAGGTGGCCTACCAACTAGCAAAAATACTAAACTTGCAATACGGATGTTTTCTTGAAAAAGTGTTCTAAAAAACGACCTACCATGAATGAAGATTCATCGCTTTCAAGCCAAACTAGCAATGATATGGCCGCATCCGATGAATAGTTTCTGATAATATGCCCAAATTTGGCGCATGCCTCCGTCTTGTGATGGCAAACAATGTTGCCAAAATGAGGTTCCAACTTGTTTAACAAGAAAAACCGTTTTTCATTTTTTGAATGCTAAAGACATGCATTTTTTGTAAAGCGGCTACAAGGAGGGTCACCCCAAACGGCGCCATTCCATGTCTATCTCAAAGTAGACCCTATTTTACTGACGGTCGCCAAAAAGCTTGAATTCCGACCCTCGTGGCTACTCCCGGCAATTAAGAGTACCTTCGGCCGATTCAGTTGGAACCGGCTAGAATTTTAACTGCGGGTCCTCCATAGCTTGCCCGTTATTTTTGCCAAAAATGCTTTTTAGCTTCACAGGTAGGCATTTCATCACAGAATCGACAACAGATTGGCACGGCTCAAACCCTAGCCATGGACGGCCGCCGCGACGAAATCGGCCAGTTTTTGAAAACACCGTAAAAATAAAATAAAAATCAAGAAAAATGGGAGACCTCCGCGTCACATCATCAAATGTGGCCTACGAACTAGCAAAAATACTAAACTTGCAATACGGATGTTTTCTTTAAAAAGTGTTCTAAAAAACGACCTACCATGAATGAAGATTCATGGCTTTCAAGCCAAACTAGCATTGATATGGCCGCATCCGATGAATAGTTTCGATAATATGCCCAAATTTGGCGCATGCCTCCGTCTTGTGATGGCAAACAATGTTGCCAAAATGAGGTTCCAACTTGTTTAACAAGAAAAACCGTTTTTCATTTTTTGAATGCTAAAGACATGCATTTTTGTAAAGCGGCTACAAGGAGGGTCACCCCAAACGGCGCCATTCCATGTCTATCTCAAAGTAGACCCTATTTTACTGACGGTCGCCAAAAAGCTTGAATTCCGACCCTCGTGGCTACTCCCGGCAATTAAGAGTACCTTCGGCCGATTCAGTTGGAACCGGCTAGAATTTGAACTGCGGGTCCTCCATAGCTTGCCCGTTATTTTTGCCAAAAATGCTTTTTAGCTTCACAGGTAGGCATTTCATCACAGAATCGACAACAGATTGGCACGGCTCAAACCCTAGCCATGGACGGCCGCCGCGACGAAATCGGCCAGTTTTTGAAAACACCGTAAAAAATAAAATAAAAATCAAGAAAAATGGGAGACCTCCGCGTCACATCATCAAATGTGGCCTACGAACTAGCAAAAATACTAAACTTGCAATACGGATGTTTTCTTTAAAAAGTGTTCTAAAAAACGACCTACCATGAATGAAGATTCATGGCTTTCAAGCCAAACTAGCATTGATATGGCCGCATCCGATGAATAGTTTCTGATAATATGCCCAAATTTGGCGCATGCCTCCGTCTTGTGATGGCAAACAATGTTGCCAAAGCGAGGCTCCAACTTGTTTAACAAGAAAAACCGTTTTTCATTTTTTGAATGCTAAAGTCATGCGTTTTTCATGAAGCGGCTACAAGGAGGGTCACCCCAAACGTTGCCATTCCATGTCTATCACAATGTACACCCTATTTTATGGACGGTCGCCAAAAAGCATGCATTTCCGACGCTCGTAGCTACTCCCAGCAATTCAGACCACCTTCGGCCAATTCACTTGGAACCGACTGGAATTTGAACTGCGGGTCCTCCATAGCTTGCCCGTTATTTTTGCCAAAAATGCTTTTTAGCTTCACTGGTAGGCATTTCATCACAGAATCGACAACAGATTGGCACGGCTCAAACCCTAGCCACGGACGGCCGCCGCGACGAAATCGGCCGGTTTTTGAAACCGTAAAAAATTCAAAAAAATCAAAAAATGGTAGACCTCCACGTCACATCATCAAATGTGGCCTACCACCTAGCAAAAATACTAAACTTGCAATACGGATGTTTTCTTGAAAAAGTGTTCTCAAAAACGACCTACCATGAACTAATATTCATGGCTTTCAAGCCGAACTAGCAATGATATGGCCGCATCCGATGAATAGTTTATGATAATATACCCAAATTTGGCGCATGCGTCCGTCTTGTGATGGCAAACAATGTTGCCAAAGCGAGGTTCCAACTTGTTTAACAAGAAAAACCGTTTTTCATTTTTTGAATGCTAAAGACATGCGTTTTTCGTGAAGCGGCTACAAGGAGGGTCACCCCAAACGGCGCCATTCCATGTATATCTCAAAGTAGACCCTATTTTATGGACAGTTGCCAAAAATCATGCATTTCCGACCCTCGTAGCTTCTGCCGGCAATTCAGACCACCTTCGGCTGATTCAGCTGGAACCGGCTGGAATTTGAACTGCGGGTCCTCCATAACTTGCCCGTTATTTTCAATAAAAATGCTTTTTAGCTTCACAGGTAGGCATTTCATCACAGAATCGACAACAGATTGGCACGGCTCAAACTCTAGCCACGGATGGCCGCCGCGACGAAATCGGCCGGTATTCGAAAACACCGTCAAAAATTCAAAAAAAATCAAAAAATGGTAGACCTCTGCGTCACATCATCAAATGTGGCCTACCAACTAGCAAAAATACTAAACTTGCAATACGGATGTTTTCTTGAGAAAGTGTTCTCAAAAACAACCTACCATGAACGAATATTCATGGCTTTCATGCCAAACTAGCAATGATATGGCCGCATCCGATGAATAGTTTCTGATAATATGCCCAAATTTGGCGCATGCCTCCGTCTTGTGATGGCAAACAATGTTGCCAAAGCGAGGTTCCAACTTGTTTAACAAGAAAAACCGTTTTCATTTTTGAATGCTAAAGACATGCGTTTTTCGTGAAGCGGCTACAAGGAGGGTCACCCCAAACGGGCGCCATTCCATGTCCATCTCAAAGTAGACCCTATTTTACGGACGGTCGCCAAAAGCATGCATTTCGAACCTCGTAGCTACTCCAGTGCAATTCAGACCACCTTCGCCGATTCAAATTTGGAACCGGATGGAATTTGAAGTGCGGGTCCTCCATAGCTTGCCCGTTATTTTTGCCAAAAATGCTTTTTAGCTTCACAGGTAGGCATTTCATCACAGAATCGACAATAGATTGGCACGGCTCAAACCCTAGCCACGGACTGCCGCCGTGACGAAATCAGCCGGTTTTGTAAAACACCATAAGAAATTCAAAAAAATCAAAAAATGGTAGACCTCCGCGTCACATCATCACATGTGGCCTACCAACTAGCAAAAATACTAAACTTGCAATACAGATGTTTTCTTGAGCTACTCGGTATGATATTAACCATGATTTCTACAAAGTTAACAAAAAAACCTATTTTTTCTGCCTCAAAACCTCTAAAAACTGGTGAAAATTTCCCTCCCACCCCACCAAAATTTCCCTCCTAGCACCAAATTTTCCCTCCCACCCCACCAAAATTTCCCACCACTTCTCTCCCACTACCATGCGGGACCCACCACCACTCTCCCACTAAACACGTGGGATCGATCCCCACTCCCCTCACCTCCCACTCCCCAAAATTTTCCCATTCCATTCCCCCCCTCTCCCCAACGAACCCTAGCTTCTCCCCACTCCCTCCCCTGCTCCGCGCCGCCCCGCCGCCCCACTCATTCCCCTGGTCCGCGCCGCCCCGCCGCCCCACTCCCTCCCTTGCTCTGTGCCGGCACGCTTCTGCACCGCCCGCCGCGTCGTGTCACGCTGTCCTCCTCGATGACGAATCCCCTTCCCTCGACGACTACATCGCCTGCATCATCGACGATGACGGCGTCTACATCGACTACATAGACAACGACGAATCCCCCTCCCCTCTCCCCTCCATGATGGCGGCTTCATCGACGACATCTACGGCTACATCGACCGCCCCGGCTACGACTACGTCGACGACGGCGACTACATCATCTACATCATCGACGATCAACGACGGCAGGTACGTTCCCCTCTCCCCTCGATGTTTAGATCTTCTAGGGTTCGGTAGATCTCCCTCGTGGGTTCTCCTAGGGTTCATGGGGATGGATCGACGCGGGTTAGGGTTAGGATTCATGGGGTTAGGGTTAGGGTATACATTGCTCTCTGGTTCATGGGGTAGGATCGATGGGGATTCATGAGGATGATCTCCCTCTAGTTCATGGGGTTAGGGTTCATGGGTTTCATGGGGTTAGGGTTCATGGGGGTTTGAGTGCATAATTTCAATAGTATCAGAATGTGCTGATCGTTCACCGTTGTCGTTTCTGTGGCATCTGTGATGTGTTCCTTCTGCCCATGGTTGTCAGTGTCTACTACTGAAATGTTCATGGTTCACCGTTGTCGTTTCTGTGGCATCTGTGATCTAAATTTCCTCCCTATGCATGATTTCAATTGTTGTTAAGAGTATGTGCATGTTCTCAGGGGTTTTCATGAAGAATGTATCGTTTTGACTGTGCAACATGGGTTAGCCTACATAAATCTTGCATTTGTTGTTGGTCTATATGCGTTGATATACCAAATCAGGCATGCTTATGAGAATGTCCATAATTCTTTTTTCTGTTCCATTCTTATGAGAATGTGCTATTGCACATTGATTATGATGAGTAATCTGATTTTGTATGCGGTTTGATTCATGGGGTTAGGGTTTTGTGGGGAGGTGGTTCTTTATTATAGATGGTGTATGCTCTATTTTGACTGTGCATCCCTGTCAATGATTCTGACATGGCATGTGGCTCGATATTATTCTATATTGTTGCTTGCTGTTTTGCGTTGTCATGTGGATGCCATGTGGCAGCTCATCCATGGCCTTGTTTGTCCTGCAGGACATTGAGCAGCATCAGGAGGAGGAGCTCAAGCACGGCTACCACGACGCACCACCTCAAAAGCAGGTTATTGTCGATCTCCATCTCAATCTCCCTCTGCTGCCAATCCTGTTATTTGTTCTTGATTATGGTCACCACTAAATCTAAAGCTCTGTAGTTGTTGTTCCTATGCTATCTACGGTTTGTAGGTTCCCATTCATGTTTTGTTTCTATCCTGTGAGCTCCTGCCATGCTTTGGTTTACATATGGATGATCTAGTTCCATAGCTATGTTCCTAGGTTTGCTAAATTGGTCAGTGCCAGTGCTAATCTCTCATTGCTTCCTATGGGACTCTGTTGTTCATATCGAAAGCTTCCTGCTCACTGTACTACTAGTATAGTTCATGTCGGTGTGATATATGCTCGCTGGGTTTGTCTAGTTAATTCATGGTGTTCATTACTAAATGATTTAGTCCGTCTGCCATTTCTGTGAGCTTTATTCTGTTGATTGGCTAGTTGTGTTATTTTGTTACTTTGTGCTACTTTTATGTAATGACACCAAATAACTTAGTTGAGTTATGTACATTGCTACCCCCTACTTTATGTAGTCAAGATTTTAAGGGATGCTTCATATCTTTCCTATGTACATGCATGCTTGTTTAGTGCAATTACATGGTTGCTTAATTAATTTAACTACATCACTATATTGTTGATCCAGCAAGTTTGCCTCACATGTATTATTACTGATGCATTGCTACACCTGTGTGTGCATGCTGGTTCAAGTGCTTTCCTTTATTAATACAAGTGCATCATTCTACTTTGTCCCTGTTATATCTCATTCTTGTTTATTCTATTTTGTAAGCTATTATAGAAACGTTCCAACCACCTGAAGATCGTCCATGGCAAGGATGACAAGGTCAAACATGAGGCCAACCGTTGGTATGCAACTTGCTCCTTGTGGTTATACTGTCGGTTTCATAAAATATGTGTCTTAATATGCTAAGTGAAATGTATTGCTGCAATCTGAATAAGCTGGCTTAATTGTGCATGTGTGCTGTTAGTCTTCCTTACCTGAATAACTTGGAATAAATGATAATAAAATTCCATAAGATATGTTTGGTTGTTTGTCCATGCATTCCAAACATTCACCTAATAGTTACGTTTCCTTTATCATGCAAAGAAGAGCCTCTCACCGAGTACTAGAAGGTTAGGGCTAGAAATATCATGAGGAACAATCGGATGTTCCAGTCTCTTGTCATCGGTGCAATAGCGACGATGATTAGGAAAAAAGTGGTGTACAAGAAGGTAGAAGTGATGTGGTTCAAGAAGGTAGTTGAGTTATCAATGATGACCTAGAGTACAATCCTAAGTAGGATGAAGTTATTGTTGGAGAGGAAGTGGATGATGTTGTAGTGAACAAGACTGTTAAGGTGCAAACTCAGTCTTGCTTGGAGGGCTGGGGTTCTTTTATGCTATGTTATTCCTTGTGCTCACATATTTCTCTTATGATCTAATGCTTTTTTCCGTGCTGTTTATACGAGGCACTAAAGGAATCTAGGATGAAGAGGCCTTGTGTTAAGAAGAAAGTCAGCAAGAAGAAGAAGAGCTCAGAAACATCTGCTGTGATGCCTCCAGGAAGGGTGATGGCCCCAGCTCCAGGACAAAAAAAGAGGATCCTGGAACCTGATGAACCTGCCCTTGATAGAGTCACAAGGCAGAAAGCAAAGATTCCAACTGAGACGGACCATCAGGAAAGTCTGCTGCGCATGGACTCTGAGACCTCGGTGCAAATGGGTGATGAGTTGCCGCCCATGGATGAAGGAACCACTCTCAGCATCGATGGAAGTGGCACTGTCTGCCTAGATCAAGGAGGAACCATCTGCATTGATGAAGCGAGCAATCGCCCACACAGACCTCGATCTGTTGCACCTTCTATTGACAGGAATGCTGTCATCAATGAAGAAGAACAACAGCTTGTGCTTCAATCAGGCAAGTTGACCTTTTCAATGCTATCTTTTACTAGTGCATTTTCCAAATGGAATGATCATGTATGCTTTTGTCGATTCCTGCATTTGTCGATTTCTATTATAATTTATGAGTTCAATTTCATTTTCAGATGCAATGACTACCAAGACTAGACTTAGAAAGGGCAAAGGGCTAGAGAGGATCACCAAGTCGCTTGGTAGCAAGGTGCCTATCCAAATTGCCGAAGGGATGAAGCGTCCAGAGAAGCCTCTGCAGTTAGCAAAGCTTGCTACTGAGTGTGGATTCGTTGCAAGAAGCCATCTTCCGGTTCTTCCTCACTTCAAGCTATACAAAAAAATGCTAGTCTATTGGAGAACTACATTTGGAAAGTTTTCTGTAAGCTACTTGTTTCATAGTTAATGTGCTATTTATTTTCTGTTACACCTATGCATGATCACTAATATTGTTCCTACCTTGTTTGCTGTCTTGGTAGGCAAATTTTGAGATGAACACGGACTCGGAGACCATCAAGACCGCGTGCAAAGATATTCTGCAGAAAAATTCAAAGAACAGACGCCATCAGATCAAGAAGAAGTATTTTGATACCGTAGCCGCAAATAAAGTCAGCATTAAGTCTCCGGTACCTGATCTGACGGATGGTGAATGGCAAGCTCTGGTGGAGATGTGGTCTACCCCAAGACACAAGGTTGGTCTCTGCTTTGTTTGATGCTTTATGTTCTACACATGATATGCTAGTGCTAGATCATGCTGACAGTATGTTTTTTGTAGGAAACCTTTGTGTCGAACAAGATGAATCGAGAAAAAGTCATGTACAATCGGAGAATAGGTTCCACGCACTACACAGCACACATTTTCGCCACTTTGAGAACTTTTCTCTAGAGACCTTACCGTTTGATCCTCGTTGAATAATATTTCTGATTCTTGCTGAATAACATTTTGATTTTTGTTGAAAACCATTCCAGAAAGAAGAGCGTAAGGGTGAGGATCTGTCTGCGATTGACTTTTTTAAGGCCACCCACAATAGCAAGAAGCACGGGTTTTCGGAGACAGGCAAGACTGCTATAGTAAGTCACTCTATGCTTTGTCCATGCCCTGTTTGATTCACAACCAGCTTTGATGCAGTTTGATGCTTTGATGATTTGATGATGTTTGATTCGGAGCCAGTTCCATGCTTTGATGCTGTTTGATAGTTCCATGCTAGGCTTAATGAAGATATCAGAACAGCTTAATGAAGATAGTTCCATGCTGTTTGATTCACACACGCTGTGCTCCATGCTTTGATGTTGTTTGATAGTTCAACAAAGATATCAGAACTTGCTGTAGCTATTTGTTGCATTTTTTATGACATGATGAAATTTGATTTGAATGTTAGTCGGGAAGACATCTTATATAGAACCACCATTCTAGGCTTAATGAAGCGATCATATTGTTCCAATTGCATGTCTCCAGGTCACTAGTCATCATCTTCTTGTATAGATTTTGTGTGCTGGTTTGGTTACTTCAAATAATCCATTTGTGTGCTGGTTTGGTTTCTCCACTAATTCCTATCATTTTCCTCCATATGCTAGCTTGAGATGGAAAAAATGAAGGACGCGCCGGTACCATAAGGTGAAGAGCCAAAGTCTACTGTTCAAATTGTCGAAGAAGTGTTGTTGAAATCTGTCAAGCAAAGCACATTCTTCATGAATGTTGAGCTCCAGTCATCTAGGAACAACTCCCGCAAAGCAACTGCTGAAGTGGCTGCTCATGTTCGTGACCTTGAGCAGAAGCTGGAGAGGTCCGAGCTTCAAGCTGAACTGGTGCAAGAAGAATTGGCGGCTATCAAGATGAAGGCGGAAGAATCTGAAGCTGCACGCGACAAGGAACTTGAGCTGCTGCGCAAGAAGTCTCAAGAAGAGGAAGAGAAGTTAGCCCACTTGATGGCTCTCTTTGGAGCTAAGGTAGTTTGATGGCTGTGCTGTGAACCTCTTTGTCTTTGAGCTAACACTACTAGGAAAAATGCTAATAGTAGCGCGGGTAAAATGGCTACTAGCAGCGCGGGTACCTGCGCTACTAGTATCGCGCTACAGCTAATAGTTAGTAGTAGCGCGGGTAAAACCCACGCTACTACTAACATTTTAGTAGTAGCACGGGCGCAACCCGCGCTACTAGTAAGGAAATAGTAGTAGCGGCTCAGGTTTTCTCCCACGCTACTACTAAGAAGTTAGTAGTAGCGTGGATGCAAACCCATGCTACTACTAACGAAGTAGTAGTAAGGCATTTGGTGTTTTCCCACGCTACTGCTAACTAATTAGGAATTAAAAAAATAAAATCCACCAATTCCATTCTATACATACAATTCCAACTAAAACAAACACATATTTGCAATAAACCAGCAGCATTACACATCATTACTAGTGCATTAGAGCACATCTTGTAAGAGCATACATATCGTCATGGCTTTTCATGCCTTCAATGAAAACACCTACACTTCTTGCCAAGTCACTTACTCCCAGCTAGTGCAAACACAGTTACAAGCAAACCAAAATGCATAAAAACACCAAACTGTGGCATCCTATTTCTCCATAAAAACACCAATCAGCGCTGCCTCCGATCCTCGGCTCACCGGCCCGGCCTCCAGCATCTGCAGCTATGTGCTCTTCAGCTTAAAGTTCCTCCACGCCTTGGTCCAGCATCTCCTTGGCACCTTCCTAAGTGCCTGCCAAATTTATCAAAATTATGCATATTCAGATCATAGATATTCAGGAAATTGGGAGCGAATAGGAACATACATGACATACGCATTACTGTTGGAGAAGACTTGGTAAACTGCTTATACCAGAAATGGACAAGAAGAAGAAGAATGGCCAATATTCACATTCGTATAATTTTGACCTCAATAGAATTTGAGACATGTAACTACTCAGACTCAGTTTTATGTGTTTACAGTGTACTTTGCAATACAAGTTGGAAACCTGGAATACATAGGCAAAAAAAGATTGGCACACATAAGAAATTGATCTTAAAAGAATTTAAGAACCACAGGGGTCTATAGGTTTACTTAGCCTACAAGTTTACCTAGCTAGTTTAACAGATTTCTAACTTAAGAAACACAGGGGTCTCAGTAGCAGCGTTCAACAAACCAACTGCTTTGCATTTGGCATGCAGAGTGAGATAGAGGTGGATAAGAAGTTCAAAATGTCTAAAAGCATGGTTGTTCTGCCTCTAATTTATCTTCAGAATATCAAATCAAAGAGTTTATGAACACAAACTATTCTTGCTACTTAAGTCCTCCATCCAATAATATAGGATCGTTTTGCAAGAGTAACACTGAGGGAGTATATGGCAACTCCATTAAGGAATTTTTTGGTGAATACTCCCTTGAGAAATTAATCAAGATCATCACTCAATTTTGCTTTTCTGATTACCACTTCAAAATGGCAACGAAAACAGACAAACAAATGAATCATTGTTATGTTCTTGAGCTTGGTTAGCTTCGCCACGAGCACATAAAAAGTAGCAACTACAAAATAGTGTAACAACAACTACCAATCAAAATAATGAACTAATCTAGCATGACACAAGAAGTGTGATAATTATGAAAGCTAGGAGATAACTAGGATGCAACAGAAAGTTTGCCACTTGATACCGTCGGTGTAGATAACAATGATGGTGGGAAGTTTCTATATGCGTGAGTACAATCGACACCGTGTTGAAATGTTCACTCCCTCAAACTGGAATCTCTGGAGGTCCAGGGTGAAATAGCCTGCATCATGACAGCCTCCATAATTATACAGGAGCAAGTACCTCCCTGTTGAACCAATGAAGAAGAGTTATGCAAAATGAGAACCTGGGCTCTAAAAAGGCCAAGGCCCAAACAAGAATTAGACCAAAAAGGATTGGGCCTAAAAAAAGAAATGACTCTAAGAAAAAAAATTATGAAAGGCTGCATAACAGAAAATAAAAAGGCCAAGGCCCAAATTCGAACTAGACTAAAAAGGCTGTGGCCCAAAACAATAGTGGACTATAAAAAAATTCATCAGAAAAAGGCTCCATTCCCAGAAAATAAAAGGCCAAATTATTGGGCCAGGCCCATGCACATAAGCAAAATAAAGAGAAAAAAAATTAAACGGGCCGAATTATTGGGCTTGGCCCATGTAGACGGCTGAAATGGACCGGGCTGATTCTATTTTACGACCTTTTCATTTGGTCGTAATTCTGCCACGTCAGCTTGCCACGATGGATCTGACGTGGTGTGGTCGGATTGCTAGTGACCAAAATAATTGGTCGTTAAATCTCGACCTTTTTGGGTCATAAACGTCTCACGACCATTCCGTAAGAAAGGTCGCTATAGTCGATTAACGACGGCCAGCTTTTGACCTTATGTTTTTGGTCACAAAAAGGTCACAAATGGAAAACAGTGACCATTCAGTGACCAATAGTGGTGGTCACAAGTTGACATATTTCTCGTAGTGCATGTTTTCTGATTTTGGAGGCTGCTTATAGTCCGGCCGCTAAGGCCGTCGCGAGTTCCTCTGCGCGTGAAGAGCGCTCTGTGATTCCATTAAAGGTGATGACGCCACGTGGGCCGGGCATCTTGAGTGTAAGGTAGCCATAGTGCGGAAATGCATTGAAGCGGGCGAAGGCCGTTCTTCCAAACAATGCATGATAGTCGCTTTGGAAGGGTGCGATGATGAAGAGTAGCTCTTAAGCTCGAGTTGCTGGAGAGCCGAATGTTACCTCCAGTACAACGGAGCCCCTGCTGTGGGCTTCAACGCCGGGTATCACCCCTTCAAAGGTGGTGTTGCTTTGGTTAATTCTGGATGGGTCTATCCCCATCCTACGGATAGTGTCCTCATATATTAAATTGAGACTGCTACCGCCATCCCATGAGGACGTGGGTGAGATGGTATCCGTCGATTTTTGGGTCAAGCACCAAGGCCTTTGATCCTCCGCGCCGAATACTAGTTCGGCCGTCCCAGTGATCGAAGGTGATCGGATAAGACATCCAGTGGTTAGATGTGAGTACGATGGGCTCTATATCGAGCGCGTCTCTATGCGCACGTTCGTGCCTTCTCATGGATGTGTGAGTTGCGTGGATCATGTTCATTGTTTTAACCTCTGCCGGGAATTTTTTTGTCCCCCAGCGTTCGGCTGGCGAGGTTCATCCTCGTCTTCACTTGGTGTTTCCCTTCCCTTGTGTTCGGCATTTAATTTGCCGGCCTGCTTGAAAACCCAGCACTCTCTGTGCGTGTGGTTCGCAGGTTTGTCAGGGGTGCCATAAATTTGGCATAGTCTGTCTAGGACTCTATTCAGACCAGACGGTCCCTCTTTACTGCCTTTAAATGGCTTCTTTTGCTGATCAGGTTGAGAGCCCCTGAATCCGGAATGAACCGTTGTGTTATCCCGGCTCTCTTCCTTGTTTTGGCGTTTGTTTTTATTACGCCGTGGCTTCCCGTTGCCATCCCTTATTTCGGATGTGCTGGGATCGCTGGTGCTCTTGCAGGCCAGCCAGCTGTCTTCACCCGTGCAAAAGCGGTTCATGAGGCTTGTTAAGGCTGCCATTGTCCTCGGCTTTTCTTGGCCGAGGTGTCTGGCAAGCCACTCGTCACGGATGCTGTGTTTGAATGCCTCTAATGCTTCGGCGTCCGGACAATCGACAATTTGGTTCTTCTTAGTGAGGAATATGTTCCAAAGCTTGCGGGCGGACTCTCCGGGTTGTTGGATTATGTGACTTTAATCGTCAGCATCCGGAGGCCGGACATAGGTCCCTTGAAAATTGGCCTTGGAAGCGTCCTCGAATTCCTCCCAACTCCCAATTGAATTTTCGGGGAGGCTTTTCAACCAGTGTCGAGCTGGTCCCTTCAGTTTGAGGGGAAGGTATTTGATGGCGTGGAGGTCATCCCCACGAGCCATATGTATATGCAGGATAAATCCTCGATCCAGACACCTGGGTCTGTCGTTCCGTCATATGCCTCTATATTCACAGGTTTAAAGCCCTGTGGAAATTCATGGTCCAGTACTTCTTCGGTAAAGCACAGGGGGTGAGCAGCCCCTCTGTGTCTGGACATGTGGTGGCATGCCGTCAGCTGTTGTTGTGTCCGGTGTTTATTCCGAACTGGTGTTCGATTGGCATAATCGTTTTGGTGACCATAGTCCCTCGCCGGGGTGTGTCCTTTAGATCCATAAATGGACCTGGCCACGCCAGCTTTCTTATCCAGGTGCTCATGTAGATCGTGCGCGGCGTCGGTAGCCGCTTTGTTGCGGTTATGAAGTGGCACGGCTTCATCGTTGAATTCTGGCAGTAGCTTGCGTTTTGGATAGCTCTTTATATGGCGATCATCACCGTATCTTTCTTTAGTGTCTAGCACTTTATTCCATCTATGGTTGAGCGTTTCCTGTGCGGCTTTGAGCCGTTGCTTCTGCTTCTTTAGACTTCTCGTGATGGCCATAAGTTTTCTGTGGAGGTTATCTCGTTCCACGCATTTTTCTGGGATGATGAATGCATCATCATCTGGACTGCTTTCTTGTGCTGGTTCGGTTTGATGCCCTCGTCCATCGGGATCATTATCCTCGGTCGTCTGCTCCGAACTGTGTTCGGGTCGGCCTGGTTCGCCCTGCTCCATCGCTGGGTCCATATGGTCGTTGTTGCCTTCGGAGTTGACTATAGTATCGATCCATCTGGCGCTCTTGTTGCTATTTTTACTGTTGCTGGACTTAGAACGGCGTCTACGCTGTTGCTTTGGCTTTTGCCCAGGGGTTTTATCTTCCGGATTGTCGCCTTTGTCCTCTTTAGGCGTATCCACCATGAATATGTCGTGTGACGAGGCAGAAGTCCAGCACCCCATAGATTCTGAATCTTCTCCTGCATCGTCGTCCATACCGTCGATGCCTTCGGAGTCGAAGTCAGGCACGTCGGTTAAATCATCGACCGTGGCTATGAAGTGGGTGGTGGGTGGGCAACGAATTTCTTCGTCGCCTGCTTCCCACTCGAGCCGGACATAGTTTGGCCCAGAATTTTCTGTCAAAGAGATAGTTTTTAACGAGTTCGACATGTCACCAAAGGGCGAGTCCTGGAAGATATCCGCAGCGGTGAACTCCATTACCGGAGCCCAACCTAGCTCGACTGGCTCGGGAGTGCGCGGATCGGAACCAACATCCGGATACGAATCCGGGGATCCGAAATCACAGGCCACCACAGAGGTAAGGCCCGTGTACGGCTCCACCGCCGATGAGTGTGCGACCTGCGGGGCGGGGTCCAGCCCTCCGTCCTTAGGCAAAGCAGCCTGCTCCGGATTTAGGTCCGAGGTTACTGCGGGGGTGATGCCCCGAGCTTTGTCCGACAGCAGGTCTAAGCCGTGCTCGTCGTGACTGTCCGGTGCTCCTGGCATAGGCACGAATCCGTCGGCGATCCAGTCTCTGCGGATATCCATCGTGTAGTTCAGGTTTCCGATCCTGATCTGGTAGCCAGGGGCGTAGCTATCGATCTGTTCCAGACTGCCAAGCGAATTGGCCCGCAGGGCGAAGCCGCCGAATCGAAGATCTGTCCGGGGAGAAAGGTCTCACCTGGGACCGTGTTGTTGACGATGGTTGAAGGAGCCATTGAGCCCTGTAGCGACGACATAGAGGAACTCTCAATGAAAGCACCAATGTCGGTGTCAAAACTAGCGGATCCCGGGTAGGGGGTCCCGATCTTTGCGTCTTAGGCTGATGGTAATAGGAAGCAAGGGACACAATGTTTACCCAGGTTCGGGCCCTCTCGATGGAGGTAAAACCCTACATCCTGATTGATTAATATTGAAGATATGGGTAGTACAAGAGTAGATCTACCATGAGATCGTAGAGGCTAAACCCTAGAAGCTAGCCTATGATGGTATGATTGTAATTGTGATCGGCCTTCTAAGGACCAACCTCTCCGGTTTATATAGAGACACCGGAGAGGGCTAGGGTTTACATGGAGTTGGTTACAAGGAAGGAAATATAATATCCGGATCGCCATGCTTGCCTCCTATGCCAAGGAGAGTTCCATCCGGTCACGGGACAAAGTCTTGAGTCTTGTATCTTCACGCTTTCAATAGTCCGGACACTATATATAGTCCGGCTGTCCGGATACACCCTAATCCAGGACTCCCTCCCCGTTCACATCCGAGAGTGGGATCTTTGGCTGTGAAACTTTTTCTTCGCATGTGTCCCTTTGCGTCGTAACCATGGACAATCTTCATCATTTAACTGGATGCTCGGGGTCAATATTCACTGTGAAGGGAGCAATTTCATCTAACTTTTCATAATCTTCTAACATGTCTGTCTTGTCATCCACTCCCACGATGTTTCTTTTCCCTAAAACAACTATGTGGCGCTTTGGCTCATCGTATGATGTATTCGCTTCCTTATATTTTCTTTTTATTAGCTTGGTAGATATGTCCTTCACATAGAAAACCTGCGCCACATCATTGGCTAGGACGAATGGTTCGTCTGTGTATGCAAGATTGTTGAGATCTACTATTATCATTTCGTACTACGGGTGTTTCGTTAACCTGCCTCGTGTCATATAGAGCCATTTGCACCAAAACAAAGGGACCTTCAAACGACGTCCATAGTCAAGTTCCCATATGTCCTCTATGTAACCATAATAAGTGTCCTTTCCACTCTTGGTTGCTTCATCAAAGCGGATACCACTATTTTGGTTGGTGCTCTTGTTATCTTAGGCATTCGTGTAAAATGTATCCCCATTTATCTTGTACACTTTGAAAGTCATTATATTCGAAGATGGTAACTGGGAAAGCAAGTACATGTCATCTTCAACAGTAGCGTTATGCATGGCACGTGTCTGCAACCAACCAGCGAAAGTCCCCGTTTGTTCACATGTAATCCAGTCGTCAGACTGCTCCGGGGGTTTGGAGCGTAGAAAATTCTTGTGTTCCTCCATATACGGAGCCACCAAGGCGAAAATTGTAGAACAATGTAGTGTGCTTGAATGAGAGAATGTTCGTCCATACATATTATTTGTTCCGGTCCGAGCGTGCCATTTCCACCCAGTCTGCCCTGATGTCGCGATTCAGGAACACCAATCGGCTTAAAGTCAGGAATAAAGTCAATACAAAACTCAATGACCTCCTCATTTTCATATCCCTTGGAGATGCTTCCTTCTGGCCTAGCACGATTATGAACATATTTCTTTAAGACACCCATGAACCTCTCAAAGGGGAACATATTGTGTAGAAATACAGGACCCAGAATGGCAATCTCTTCGACTAGGTGAAGTAGAACGTGCGTCATGATATTGAAGAAGGATGGTAGGAACACCAACTCTAAACTGACAAAGCATTGCACCAAATCACTCTCTAACCTTGGTAGGATTTCTGGATCGATTACCTTCTGAGAGATTGCATTGAGGAATGCACATAGCTTCACAATGGCTAATCTAACGTTTTTCAGTAGAAGGCCCCTCAATGCAACCGGAAGCAGTTGTGTCATAATCATATGGCAGTCATGAGACTTTAGGTTCTGGAACTTTTTCTCTGCCATATTTATCATTCCCTTTAGGTTCGATGACAAGCCAGATGGGACGTTCATATTGATTAGGCATTCGAAGAAGATTTCCTTCTCTTCTTTGGTAAGAATGTAGCTTGAATGACCATGGAACTTCTTTGGATCCATGTCGTCTTTTACATGCATACATTGCTGGTCCTCCCGTGCCTCCGGTCCCATACCCGCCCAAGAAGCCTAGCCGGTTCGTGCAAATATTCTTAGTCACGTGCATCACGTCGATTGCAGAGTGGACCTCTAGGTCTTTCCAATAGGGTAGGTCCCAAAATATAGATTTCTCCTTCCACATTGGTGCACGTCCGACAGTGCATTCAGAACAGATTGTCCCACCAAGACCCTTTCCAATGATTGCTTTTAAATCCTGGACCATATCAAGTATATCATCACCAGTACGGTGGCGAGGTTGTGTCGATGATCCGGATCGCCTTTGAAATGCTTGCCTTTGTTTCTTACGGGATGCCTGCTCTGAAGAAATCGACGATGCCCCAGGTACACATTCTTCTTACATTTTTCGAAATATGTACTGTCGGTATCATCTAAACAGTGTGTGTATGCGTGGTATCCCTTGTTTGTCTGTCTTGAAAGGTTACTGAGAGCAGGCCAACCATTGATGGTTACAGACAGCAACGCTCGCAGGTCAAATTCCTTCTGTTTTTGCTCATCCCACACACGTACACCTTCTATGCTCAACAGCTCTTAAAGTTCTTCAACTAATGACCTTACATACACATCAATGTCGTTGCTGGGTTTTTTGGGGGCCTTGGATGTGCACTCGCATCATAATGAACTTTTGCTTCATGCACAACCAAGGAGGAAGGTTATAGATACATAGAGTCACAAGCTATGTGCTATGATTGTTGTTCTGCTCCCCAAAAGGATTAATGCCATCTGCACTTAAACCAAACCATATGTTCCTTGTGTCAGCTGCAAAGTTCTTCCACCTTCTCTTGATCTTTCTCCACTGCGATCCGTCAGCGGGTACTCTCAACTTCTCATATTTCTGATGGTCTTCTTTGTGCCATCGCATCCACTTGGCATGCTCTTTATTTTGGAACAAACGTTTCAACCGTGGTATTATAGGAGCATACCACATCACCTTGGCATTAATCTTCTTCCTGGGGCGCTCGCCCTCAACATCACCAGGGTCATCGTGGCGGATCTTATAGTGCAATGCACAACATACCGGGCATGCATTCAAATCCTCGTACTCATCGCGGTAAAGGATGCAGTCATTAGGGCATGCATGCATCTTCTGCACCACTAATCCTAGAGGGCTGTCGGTGTACTAGAGTAGGGGTACCCCAGTATCCCGAACTTGTGCACGGGCAGTTGCAGCACCCCGCGGCAAGGCTTGTCGGGTGACCGCCAAGGTCCTCCGTGGTTCCTTTGGAGCCATTCAAGAACAAAGTATTTAAGCAAAGGAGACAAGGCCCCGGCAAGAGGAGCTTGCCGGGAAGGCCAACCAAGACATCTCAAGGAACTTGCCGCGACGCGCCACGCGTCCCGGCAAGGCCCGGCGAGCGACAAGCTTCCGGACGCGACAAGGCAACAACCGCGGCAAGGCGCTTGCCGCGGCAGACTACCACTCTGTACCTGCGCTCCAGCACATCCACTAACGTGTCGCCCTGGGACCTTTCCAAGCGCGCGTGGCAAGAGGCTGTGCGGCCAGCGGAGCGCGGTGGCAAGCGACGCTGACAAGATTGCCATCGTGGCAAGCGGTGGCGCCCCTGACGGTCCCTGTTTGCACTGTTTGGGCGACGTAGACGGGCATTTAATGCCTTTGTCCCCTGCCGTCAGGGTTAGGTATGATACACTGTACAGGTAGATGTACCAACCGCAATCCCTTTTCCATTTTTACCCTTGTCTACGTTGCCACCTGTCGGAGACCCCTTAAGCATATAAAAGGAGGCCCATGCGCAACGTAGAGGGAGGTTCGAAGGCAGAAAACACTCACGCTAGGTATCTTTAGCAGCTGGTGTGTACTGTAGCACTCAGCGCTCCCAAGCAAGAACTCAATACACTCAGACATGCAGCAGTAGGAGTGTTATCTCTCCGGAGAGCTCCGAAGCTGGGTAAACTGCTCGTGTGCTTTGCCTCGATCCGCTCTTCGTGCGGTCTCCGCCCCCCGCCGAACCGAAAGGGGCTCAGTCCACCGGCCGGTCCCATAGGTGTTCGTGGATCAGTTTCCCCGACATCTTTGGCGCGCCAGGTAGGGGCGCGTTGAGATTGTGTGAACCTGATCCGGCGTTCACACGAGCTAAATCTTCATCTTCTTCATCGACATGCCACCAAAGAAGAAGGCTTCAGCGGCAGCTGTTTCGTCCACGTCGATCCCACCATCACTGGAGCGTGTCGACGGTGGGGTAGACGCCGGCGGAAGAACGGGCGTCGATGAGGGAGCCCACGGTGCTGCCAGGTCCAAGGACAAGGCTGCGCAGACCTCGGCGTCCGTACATGCACCGCGCCCATCTCAGGAGGCGCGGGATCGACAGTGTCATGGTACTCGCAGTACCATACGTTCGTTGGGCCAAGATCGAGCTGGTGGATCTCGGGATGCTCAAGACCAGCATGCACGCCAACAGGCTGGCACGAGCGAGGCACGATCGCCTGGAAGGGATACTACTCCTTCTAACATAGTTAGAAGTCCGAGCATATCCCGCTCCTCGCGCCGTTCGCCACTGCCGCCCACCACTCCAGCAGAAGCCTTGGCGAGAGCTCAACTGCTCCTGGATTACCCTCCAACGGTGGACAAGATCGATGAATGGAGGGCCACCATTCAGAGTCTCATCGGCTTTGCCAACGGCGACACTCCGCGGCAACCGAGTGCATTGCTGTCGCGGCAGGACTGCCAGGCACGAGCCGATGGCGACGAAACCGGTGGGGGTGCAACCACCGTGCACTCTCCACCCCGAAGGACAAGATCGCCGACTCGCCGGATCCACCTCGACAGCGACTCCACCGCATCATCGGATCCACGAGCTCGTCGCGATCAGCGCCAAGTTCTTCACGAACGACAGCAAGAAGACGCTCGAACTCGCATCGAGCGCCGAAGAGAAGCGCGGCGTCAATCAGACCAGCGCGCTGGGCCCTCTGTCGACATGCATGCGCCAGGGGAACCAGGCGACTTGCCGTACGCGGTAGGTTGCCCTGCGTTCACTCGTGAGCTGCGGCAAGTCCAGTGGCCCAAAGACGAAGACTTTCAAGCCAGACGTACCAGAGAAGTATGACGGCAAGTCGCACCTGTCGGAGTTCCTCAGCATCTACACCATCGCGGTGCAGGCTGCCGGGGGGCGGGACGACAAGATCCTGGCCAACTACTTCCCGCTGGTACTCAAGCCCAATGTCAGATCCTGGCTCATGCATTTGCCGGACAACTCCATATCCTCCTGGACAGATCTATGCCATCAGTTTGTCGGTGCCTTTACAGGCGGCCACAAGCCTCATGGCCAAGAGAAAGACCTTCATCTGCTCGCCCAGAAGGAAGGAGAGCCCTGCGCCAAGTACATTCGTGAGATTCAGCCGTGTACGGCACAACATCCCGGATGCCCACCCCGCCGGTAATCAGCGCGTTCCATCGAAACAGCGCAACCGCAGGATGCGGAGGAGATGGCAATGTGCATGATCGAGAGACATCGATGAGCTATATTCCATGGCCGACAAGTGTGCACGTGTTGAGGAAGGGAGGAAACTCCCCGGAGAGAATACAGAAGCAGGAGGATCTGATAGTGAGGAGGCTGCCCCGGCAAAGAAAAACCGGCGGCGGAACAACAGGAAGAAGAAAGGCAAAGATGTGCTAGTTGTTGAGCAGTCCGGCAATGGAGGTGGCGCCAAGAAAGCCAAAGCTGGTAGCTCCGGCAAGGAGATTGCCGCGGGCACCAACTACCAGGCTGTGGCGGTCGCCGACAAGCAGGACGGCACCAACAAGCAGTACTGCAAGATCCACCGCACCAAGGGCCATGACCTCCAGAGCTGCAAGAAGGTCGAGCAGCTTGTCGAGCAGCAAAAGGCTGAATATGAATGACGCGACAAGGCGAAGGCCCAGGAAGGTCTTTGGAGGAGCCAAGAAGAAACGCCCCGGCCGGGGAGGACGCCGCGGCAAGGCCAAGCAGCGGCAAGGAGACAGACCTCCCCGCGGCCGCGACAAGGATGAAGACGACGACGACGATGAAGATATGGATGATGACGAGACAGATGAGAAAGAGTTCCAGAAAGCCACAGAGGTCTTGTGCGTTGACGGCGGCGCTTCTCTGCATACTTCACACCGCCAGCTCAAGCAGTGGATGCGGGAAGTCAATGCGGCAGAACCATCCGTCGAGTCACGCAAGCCTCCGAAATGGTCCAAGACGCCTATCATCTTTGATATTGAGGACCACCCTGATCGCATAACTGCGGTCGGGTGCTTGCCGATGTTGGTTTCACCAACTATCCGCAACCTCAAGGTCACTAAGATGCTAGTTGACGGTGGGGCCGGCTTGAACCTGATCTCCTCAGCGGTACTCCAAAAACTCCAGATCACTGATGGCGAGCTCGAAGAGACCGGCACGTTCCAAGGAATCAATCCGGGAAGGAGCAAGCCGAAGGGAAAGATCACGTTGCCGGTGACATTCGGCAGCGAGTTGAACTTCAGGACTGAGAGAGTCACTTTTGACGTTGCTAACTTTCCATTGCCTTACAATGGGATACTTGGTCATTCAAAGACTCGCCAAATTCATGGCAGCCTCTCATTATGCATACAACATCTTTGAAGATGCCAGGCTCGATAAGTGTCATCTCTGTCCCTGGCGACAAGAAGGGTGCTCTTATCTGCGCCGACAAGATCTACCCGGAAGCAGCAGCCGCAACAGATCGCAAGTCACTTGCCGTTGAAGCTCCCGGGGCGAAGAAGAAGACCAAGTCCGGCAAGACTTTTGATGCCCATTCCGGCAAGCGCACCTCTTCGGAGTGCTGCGCTACTGTCGAGGACGCACCATTGAGCTCCACCGGCAAGTATAAGAAGACAATGGCAGCTCCACCAGAGACCAAGAAGGTGTCCGCCAAGGAGGATGGCACTGGTGGTACCTTCACCATCAGTGCCACTCTCGACCCTAAATAGGAAAGCGCGCTCGTTGCTTTCCTGCGGGCGAACGTCGACGTGTTTGCGTGGCAACCATCTGACATCCCCGGTATTCCCAGGAAAGTAATCGAGCACCATCTTGTCGTCTGTCCTCATGTGTGGCCCGTCAAGCAGAAAGTCAGGAAGAAGGCAGTGGAGCGCCAAGAATTCATCGCAGAAGAGATCAAGAAATTGGAAGCAGCAAGCCTTGTCAGAGGAGTGCTCCATCCTACGTGGTTGGCCGATCCTGTAGTCGTGCGCAAGGCAAACGGGAAATGGAGGTTTTCTATCGACTTTACAGATGTTAATAAAGCTTGTCCCAAAGACCCATTTCCCTTGCCACGTATCGACCAGATTGTTGACTCCACGGCCGGATGTGACTTGCTCTCATTTCTTGATGCATACTCAGGATACCATCAGATCTTCATGGCAGAAGAGGATGAGGAGAAGACCGCATTCATCACCCCATGTGGCACATACTGTTTCGTACGGATGCCTTTCGGTTCATAGAATGCTGGTTCAACATTTGCAAGGGTGGTCCATGACGCTTTTGAGACGCAAATGCACAGAAATGTGGAAGCCTACATGGATGACATAGTGGTCAAGAGCAAGGACAAGGCGACTCTGATTCAAGATTTAGACGAAACCTTTGCAAATCTACGCAAGATCAACCTCAAGCTCAACCCCGAGAAGTGTGTGTTTGGAGTCCCCTCCGGCAAGCTTCTCGGGTTCTTCGTCTCGGCCGGGAATTGAAGCCAATCCCGACAAGATCAAGGCCATTGAGCAGATTGAAGCACCAAAGCGCGTCAAGGATGTATGAAGACTTGCGGTTGCGTAGCTGCTCTCAAGCAGGTTCATCTCTAGGTCTGCTTGGCGCGCTGCCATTTTTCAAAATATTGAAAAAGGCAGGTCCAATGAAATGGACTCCGGATTCGGAGGCTGCGCTGCAGGACTTAAAGAGATACCTGTCCTCCACTCCAACACTTGTCGCACCTAAGCCACAAGAAAAGTTGTTGCTATATATAGCGGCAACCAATCAAGTGGTTAGTGCTGCGTTAGTAGCGGAGAGAGAGGCGGATGATGAGCCCGGCAACCACGGCAGATGCATCCAGCGACAAGCAAGGGACTTCACCGGCAAGCTCTGGTCCCGACAAAGATGGATCTGCTTGCAGCGTGTGAGAAGATCTGAGAAAAGAATGGTGCAGCGCCCAGTATACTTTGTCAGTTACCTTCTGCAGGGGGCTAGGTCAAGGTACTCTGGTGTGCAGAAATTGCTTTTCGGCCTTCTCATTGCCTCGAGAAAGTTGCGCCATTACTTCCAAGCACATGAGATCATAGTCGTCACTCGTTTTCCGCTGAAGAGGATACTGCAAAATCCAGAAGCAACAGGCAGGATTGTCGAGTGGGCCTTTGAACTGTCAAGCTTTGGCCTCAAGTTTGAGAGCACTTCGACTATACAAAGCGTAGCATTGGCGGAGTTCATAGCAGAATGGACGCCAACACAAGACGAAGAAATTCGAAGCGAGCATCCCGTCAAGGAAGCAAGCAAAGAGTGGCTGATGTACTTGATGGTGCCTTCTCGCTGCAAAGGCGCCCGGTCTTGGCGTGCTACTTATTGCACCCACCGGAGAGCACCTCAAGTACGTGGTCCAGATGCATTTTCCCAAGGAGCAAGCAACAAACAATACTGCAGAGTATGAGGGTTTGCTTGCCGGTCTCAGGATCGCAGCAGACCTTGGGATCAAGAAGATTATTGTCAGGGGTGACTCACAGCTTGTCGTCCGCCAAGTAAACAAGAATTATCAGAGTCCGTTGATGGAAGCTTATGTTGATAAAGTAAGAAAGCTAGAAAAGCACTTTGACGGCCTACAAATGGCATATGTTCCAAGAGCTCAGAACGACATTGCTAATGGCCTGTCGAAGTGCGCCGCACTTAAGTTACCTGTGGAACCAGGGATCTTTGTGCTCAAACTGACTCAACCGTCTGTAACGCCATCAACTGGACAGAACAAGAAGAGGAAGTTGATTTCAGGTGACTATTTTCCGGCAGAGCTCCCCGAAGCCGCTGCCAAGAAGGTCCCCAAGATCAACACCAAGGGTGCTGAGGAGCAGTCTGCTCCGGCAAGCCCTAGGGTTTATTCCGTTGAAGCGGGCGCTCCCGACAAGTTTTGCTCCGGCAAGCTTGCCGGGGAACGTCAAGCTCCGGCTGAGCCGCCGGTTCTCGCCGTAGAAGCGGATGTTTCCGCAGCAGCAGATGTGCCTTTAGTCCTTGTTGTCGAGCCGTGAGCTCCAGCATGGGCACAGCCGATTGTCCGTTTCCTTCAGACAGGATAACTTCCCGAAGAGCAAGAAGAAGCGGAAAGAGTAGCCCGACAGACAAGTATGTACCAGTTTGTCGACAACACACTGTACACAAGAAGACTCAATGGTGTGAAATTGAAGTGTATTCACCGGGAAGACGGACAGAAGCTTTTGGCAGAGATACATGGAGGCATATGTGGTCACCACATTGGTGCAAGAACACTTGCCGGCAAAGCATTCCGGCAAGGTTTCTTTTGGCCGACAGCCCTCCAGGATGCAACTGCACAAGTAACCAAGTGTGAAGCGTGCCAGTTCCATTCTAAGGAGATACACCAGCCAGCTCAAGCTCTCCAGACGATCCCTTTATCCTGGCCATTTTCGGTCTGGGGGCTCGACATCCTCGGCCCCTTTCCCGAAGCTGTCGGGGCTTTGAGTACTTATGCGTTGCCATCAACAAGTTCACAAAGTGGCCGGAAGTGGAAGCGGTGAGGAAGGTGACAGCACGGTCGGTGATCAAGTTCTTCAGGTCGATTGTTTGCCGCTTCGGGATCCCTAACAGGATCATCACCGACAACAGCACGCAATTCACGAGCCGCACCTTCATGCAGTACGTCCAAGATCTTGGCGCCAAGGTCTGCTTCGCTTCTGTTGCTCATCCGAGAAGTAACGGTCAAGCGGAGAGGGCGAATGCTGAAGTGCTACGCGGGCTCAAGACCAGGACTTTCGACAGGCTGCGCAAGTGCGGAAAGAACTGGATTGAGGAGCTGCCGGTGGTTCTTTGGTCGATCAAAACGACGCCAAATCGAGCCATCGGCGGACACCTTTCGCTCTAGTCTATGGAGCAGAGGCAGTTCTCCCCACGGAACTCGTATACGGGTCACCTCGAGTGCTCGCTTATGATGAGCTTGAGCAAGAGCAGTTGCGACAAGATGACGCACTATTCCTTGAGGGGGACCGTCTTCAGGCCGCTGTACGAGCTGCTCGATACCAGCAAGCTTTGCGCCGCTACCATAGCCGCAAAGTAAATGCCAGAAGTCTCGAGGAAGGCGAACTTGTTCTTCGGCGCGTTCAGTCCGCCAAGAATTCCAACAAGTTGACGCCAAAGTGGGAAGGCCCTTACCGGGTGAAACGAGTCACTAGGTCTGGCGCTGTCCGCCTTGAGACCGAAGATGGCATTCCGGTGAGCAACTCCTGGAACATTGAGCATCTTCATAAGTTTTACCCGCATGGCGAGGTTGCCGGAACCTGTTCTGGCAACCACCTTTTGTACAAGTCTTGCCGATGTTGCATGTAATCCTTTGTACAAAGCCGGGCGCAGACCCCGTGCATAAGTAAAGCTCATGTGCTCCGCACATCTTGTCAATTTCATGCTTTCTACTTCTTTTTGCATGCGTTGCTCGACACTTTGTGCAGCCCCTACCCCCGGTAAGCAATAACGAGCCATAAGGCTGCATACCTTTATTTTCTCTTCTTTCTCTTTCTCAAAGAAAGGAAGGTTCCCTCGCCCACAAGTTTGCCGGGGGGAAAGGAGAAGATAATGGTGTGGACCAAGCGTCGCTCGAGGAAGTTTCGCCTTACCGGGAAGCAAACGGCAGAAAAGCTAAGTTGCTAAAGTTTGAGCAATCAGTTTTAAAATTTTTAAATTATCTTCCTCGAACGACCGTGCTTTGTATGGAAAACCTGTGCGCAGAGGAACCAACTCATGGCTAGTTGCGCCCTTACTTTGTTTCGAGTCCGCTCAACAACTTAAGTGGGCTACGACTAGTTGCGACAAGGTTTCTTGTCGGTAGCGGCACCGCCAGAAGTCTTGACGTCTCAAGACTCGGCGCTGCATGACAAGGTGCCTCATACCGACAAGTCCCCTAAAAGCGTAGGGCAAAAACATACAAAGGAAGGAATCAAGTAAAGGAAATAACATAGCAATCACTACCTGAAATAGAGTTATATTACAAGATAGCTTGTCGCAGCTCTAATAGATTGTTCTCATAACATGACCAGCAGCGGCAAGAAAAAGAGAAAACGGGCGGCCTAATCTACGCGATCGCCCTCAACCCTCTTGATCTTGCTCACCTTGTCCACAATGGGTGCGACAAGGGTCTTGAGCGCTTCCACATCAGCATCCGGCGGCAAGGTCTTGAGGACGTTGGTGAGGTTGAGGCCTGGATTGCGGAAGGCCACCTTCATCAGCACCTTTTGAAGAGCTCCCGCGCAGATCTGGCGCGACTCGTCGGCCAGCTGCTTTGGGATCTCTTCCCGGAGTCGCTGGAGGGCCGTCGCCACGCCCTTGAAGAACAAGCTGAGCTTGGCGCTGGGTTGGAGGTGCTCATCGGAGGAATACCCGAGACCTTCCATCCCCAGCTGCGCCAGCTCCCTGTCGATGGCTGCGGCAACATCCACGAGACCCTCGGTCCAGTGCTCCACATTCTCCCTAAAAGTGTTCTGGGCGGCAGCAGCACTCGCCAGCAGCGCCTCGTCGGCCTTGATCTTCTCCTCCAAGGCCACCTCCCGCTCCCTGGCGCCGTCCAGCGTCTGAGTCAAAGTAGACAGCTTCAACTCAAGATCTGCATTGGAGTCCTTGGCGGCGCTAAGCTCCTTGCTCCTCTCGGCGAGATGACCCTGCAGCTCGCCAAGGGTGTAGGCGTCCTTCTCGCGCTCACTCTTGAGCGCAGCAAGCTCCTCGCCGCTCTCCTTGAGATTGGCCTCCAGCTGTGCCACCTTCGTCTCCAGCTCCTTCTTGGCGGCCTCAGCAGCGGCAACATCCTTTGCTTCCTTGAGAGCCCCGCCGAATGTTTGCTCGCGCGCGGCAAGATCCTCCTCGTGGCTGTCAAGGGTAACCTTTCGCTGCGCCAACTCGCCTTCCTGCGCACACAGCTTCTCGGCAGCAAGCCGCTGTTGCTCTTCAACTTCAGCCTTCTCGAGGACGAAGGCTTTACGCTCCTCGGCGATTTGCTCCCGCTCCTTTGCCAGGGATCGGAGAGCTTCCTGGTTGAGGCCCCGGAGCTCCTCCGCGCGCTTCTCTATGTCTGCTCCCGCCTTCGCGACAAGCGCTTCTCGGGATTCCAGTTTGGCCTGTCGGGCGCGGTAGAGCGACAACAGCTTCCGCAGCAGCTGCTCCTCCTCAGGTTCGCCGCTGCTGCTGTCCGGCGCGTCGACCAGTGTCAGCCCAGCGGAGGCGAGCAACTCTTCATCAAAGGTCTCTCCTTCGATCGGCGCCCTGGAACTCGACGCACAGGGGAGCTTGATGAAGACGCCATCGCCGGCCTTCAAATAGGCGCCGGGCTGGGGCTCTTGAACTGGCAGCTGCAGCAGCGGCGGAGGGGTCGGTGGTCGGCGTAGCGCCTGGCGCTCCTGCGGCCTTGGGGCCGTCAGTGCGATCGCCGGACCCCTCGCCAGCTTCTGCGGCGGCAGCTTTGGCGGCCTCTCCGCCGGCGGGATCATCAGCGTCGGTTTCTTCTTCGGCGACGGCGGCGTCGTCAGTATTGCCGCGCGCGTCCTCCTCGCCGGCGACCTCGGTCTCCATTGGCTCTGTGGCAGATGGATCTGACGACCGGAAAAGAAAGAAAAGTCAAGCAAATGTCCAAAAATAAAATCAGAAGAAGAAGAACACAAGGGAAGTTTTCAAGAAAGAGGATTACCTGTGCTAGGATCTGCAGTCGTGGTCTCAACCACCGGAGGGTCGCTGGCGCTATCCCTTCCCGGAGACGTCTCCCTTGCCGGAGAACACTCCCTTGCCAGGGGATCCTCCCTTGGCGGTGTAGTCGAAGCAGATGGCATTTCGGGAGCGACTTCCGGGAACTCCTGGTGAGGCTGCTCTGCTCCTACACAAACCAACAGTCAGATATCAGCAAAGAAAGAGCACCCATGCACGCCTAACAACAGGAAGTAAACCATATACTTACGATGGGGGCTGCGCTGGTGGCTGCTTTGAGGAAGCGTTGCCGGGTCCGGCAAGGTGGTCTCGGGCACGCCTCCTGCTGTCGCGGTGGGTTCGTCCTCAATGACAATCACCGGGACCTTGGCTCTCTTCGACGCTCTTTGAGCCAGCGTCCTGAAAAGGAATGGGTTCAGAGTGAAGCAAATCAGATACAAGACAAAGCAACAAATTGAATAACTACAAGTTCAGGAAAGAATCTTACTCTTCTTCTTCCTCGTCGGAGCTGAGCGCGGAGAGATCAAATTCTGGCTCGCCTCCGGTGCGACGAGGCGGAGGAGTGGGTTCCCTTGGCTGCTTGGCGGGAGCAGAAGTGGTGACCCGGGAGGGCCCCGCTCCAGTTGCCGCAGCGGCATGAGGTGCTCCCGCGGCAACAGTGCTTGCCCCGGTGGAGCGCGTCACGCCAGCGGCGGTTACTGTCTGCCGCCCCGCTACGTCTCCGGCCTTGCGGAGACGCCTTCTTGGTGGAGCTGGGGGCTCCGCTTGCGGCAAGCTGTCTGAAGGTGGGGAGGAGGCGCCCTCGGCAGGCTCGCTCGACTCAGCTTCAGGCCCGACAAGCTCTTCCTCGCCGGCAAGCTCCTCTCGCTCGACAGGGCTTGCCGCCTCTGCTGCCTCTGCCTCCTCCACGGTGAATCCAAACTCGCCCGCGGCAGCGGCTGCTGCCGCCTCTTCCAGCCTGGTGGCGATGCGCTGCATCTCATCGTCAGTGGTGTCACGGGTGATTCTCCTCTGTTCATCGGGGCGGACCGGCACTTCTACGAGGCCGTCAAAGAACTCCCGCACGACGTCATCTGCAGGCTCTTGCTAGGTTGGGACAATGCCATGCGAGTCGCACAGCGGCATCATTGCACGGAATTGTTGCACAGTGGAACGACACCCCTCGGCAACATGAACATTTCGGGATGATCAGGATCGTGCTTGAACAGTTCCAAGAGCATCGCATCCAGTTCCAAGACAGTGAAGTTGAAGTTGAGGCCCGGGCGCAACCTCATGATATCCGCCGCATTCTGGAACTCCCAGGCGGGTCTCCTCCTCTCCTGCAGGGGAGCGATGCGGCGACAAAGAAAATCCGCGCCAACGGCGCCTACAGTAAGCCCGGCAAGTCTAAGGCGTAGGATCCGGGTGATGGCAATCTTCAGCCTAGCGTCTTCTGGGGCCACGCTGCTCCAATCGTTGCCGCGCACTACTGGGGTTTGGCGCTGGGCGGTAAATGGCTGCGGGTTCTCCTCGACAATCCAGCACCGATCTGCCTCCATTCCTCCCACTTGCTGCGGAGCTCTCCCTCCAGATAAGCTTCCTTCTTGCCAGTCCTCGAGATCCAAGCGATTCCGCCGGCAAGAGGCTCCCCTCTCTCAACTCGGGGCATAAAGAAGTGGCGGAAAAGAGCTACGTTTGGATAAACTCCGACAAAGTTTTCGCAGAGATGTGCGAAAACTGCCATGGTCAGAACGGCATTGGGGGTGAAGTCAAGGAGGCGGAACCCCTAGGTGTTCATGATATCACAGAAAAATTCAGAGAAACGTGGGCAGAGCCCGTAGTAGAAGAACAGCGCGAAGAAAGGGTATCCATTCGGAGCCAGTTCCGAAGCGGCAGCTGGGAGTACCTTCGTGCGCGGATGCGCTCGCGTCTCCGTCGACCGGAAGAGGTAGTAGTACTCCCTCGGATCCTTCGCGGCGAGCTGAGGGGAAGGTTGCCGCTCCTTCGCAGCGCCCGCGAGCCGTTGCGCCTCGGCCGACTTCACGACCTTCCCTTGTCGGCTTTCGGAGCCATGGCGGAGGTGGTGGGGAGATCGACGGCGTTGGTGATGCTGAGTGGCGATGAAGTGAGCGCTGCTCTCTTTTCAGCCCTGGGAAGAAGGGGGGAGCAGCGGAGGTTTTTGAGATTGGAGTAGCAACTGGCGAGATGGGCGAACTGCCCCTGTTTCCCCTGCTTATAAAGAGGGAAGGGGGCAGACGTTCCGTCTTTCTGAATAAAGAAACCACCCACGATCTCTCCCATGACGCCGCATTTGACGCATGCTGTTCGTGGAGGGCGTGGTGGGTCCGGAGTGAGATACGGCGTAACCCAGGCCGCGCGTGCCCGTGCCCTGTTTTGGGCCTGGCCCAATAGCGCTCGGCACCGTGTGTGGCCCGATCCGGGGCTCTGTCGGTGTACTAGAGTAGGGGTACCCCAAGATCCCGAACTTGTGCACGGGCAGTTGCAGCACTCCGCGGCAAGGCTTGCCGGGTGACCGCCAAGGTCCTCCGTGGTTCCTTTGGAGCCATTCAAGAACAAAGTATTTAAGCCAAGGAGACAAGGCCCCGACAAGAGGAGCTTGCCGGTAAGGCCAACCAAGACATCTCAAGGAACTTGCCGCGATGTGCCACGCGTCCCGACAAGGCCCGGCGAGCGACAAGCTTCCGGACGCGACAAGGCCACAACCGTGGCAAGGCGCTTGCCGCGGTAGACTACCACTCTGTACCTGCGCTCCAGCACATCCAATAACGTGTCGCCCTGGGACCTTTCCAAGCGCGCGTGGCAAGAGGCTGTGCGGCCAGCGGAGCGCGGTGGCAAGTGACGCTGACAAGATTGCCATCGTGGCAAGCGATGGCGTCCCTGACGGTCCCTGTTTGCACTTTTTGGGCGACGTAGACGGGCATTTAATGCCTTTGTCCCCTGCCGTCAGGGTTAGGTATGATACACTGTACAGGTAGATGTACCAAGCGCAATCCCTTTTCCATTTTTACCCTTGTCTACGTTGCCACCTGTCGGAGACCCCTTAAGCATATAAAAGGAGGCCCATGCGCAACGTAGAGGGAGGTTCGAAGGCAGAAAACACTCACGCTATGTCTCGTTAGCAGCTGGTGTGTACTGTAGCACTCAGCGCTCCCAAGCAAGAACTCAATACACTCAGACATGCAGCAGTAGGAGTGTTATCTCTCCGGAGAGCTCCGAAGCTGGGGAAACTGCTCGTGTGCTTCGCCTCGATCCGCTCTTCGTGCGATCTCCGACCCCCGCCGAACCGAAAGGGGCTCGGTCCACCGGCCGGTCCCATAGGTGTTCGTGGATCAGTTTCCCCGACAAGGGCAAACAACCTTCTTTGCTTCATATGTACTGTCAGGAAATTCATTATCCTTTGGAAACTTCTTCATTATTTTCAGCAGCTTTTCAAATGTCTAGTCAGGTACACCATTCTCTACCTTCCATTGCAGCAATTCCAGTGTGGTACCCACCTTTTTCTTGTCATTTCCGCAATCTGCAACTTCAGCTTCTCCTTTTCACTTGTGCACTTTCTCTTTTCATCCACAATGGCCCGAGCAAGATCATCATCAGGCTCATCTGATGTCTGTTCTTCAGCTTCTTCCCGCATTGCCGGCTCAGCTTCTCCCCCCATTGTTGTACCATCGTATTCATGGAACCCATGGCCAGTTTAGCTTTCATTGTCTTCCATCATAACCCCTCTTTCTACGTGCTTGATCCAAACATTATAGTGGGGCATGAAACTGGACTCAAACAGGTGGACGTGAATGGTTCTTGACTTAGAGTAATTCCGATCGTTCTTACATCCAGCACATGGACAAGGCACAAAAGCATCCGCCCGCTTGTTCGCCTCTGCCGCAAGCAGAAAAGCTTGCATGCCATTAATGAAATAGGGAGAGCATCGGTCATCATACATCCATTGCCAGCTCATCTTCATTACACAGCACCGAAAAGACAAAATTAATACAAGTTCATACATAAAGTTCATACAACACTTATTCTCACAAAACAACATACAAAAACCTATCTAGATAAAGCATTTAAATGCAACAACAAATGCGATCAAGATCGCAACTAAGGTAACAATTGATCCAACAGCATAATGATACCAAGCCTCACTATCGATGGCATTATTGGCTAGGACGAATGGTTCGTCTACGTACGCAAGATTGTTGAGATCCATTGTTATCATTTCGTCCTATGGGTCTTTCTTTACCCTGCCTCGTGTCATATTGAGCCATTTGCACCAAAACAAAGGGACCTTCAAACGACGTCCACAGTCAAGTTCCCATATGTCCTCTATGTAACCATGATAAGTGTCCTTTCCACTCTTGGTTGCTGCATCAAAGCGGATACCACTGTTTTGGTTGGTGCTCTTGTTATCTTAGGCATTCGTGTAAAATGTATTCCCATTTATCTTGTACCCTTTGAAAGTTATTATAGTCGAAGATTGTAACTGGGAAAGCAAGTACATGTCATCTTCAACAGTAGCATTATGCATGGCACGTGCCTGCAACCAACCGGCAAAAGTCCCCATTTGTTCACATGTAATCCAGTCGTCAGACTGCTCCGGGTGTTTGGAGCATAGAAAATTCTTATGTTCCTCCATGTACGGAGCCACCAAGGCGGAAATTGTAGAACTATGTAGTGTGCTTGAGTGAGAGAATGCCCGTCCGTACATATTATTTGTTTCGGTCCTAGCGTGCCATTTCCACCCAATCTGCCCTTATGTCGCGATTTAGGAACACCAATCGGCTTAAAGTCAGGAATAAAGTCAATACAAAACTCAATGACCTCCTCATTTTCATATCCCTTGGAGATGCTTCCTTCTGGCCTAGCACGATTATGAACATATTTCTTTAACACTCCCATGAACCTCTCAAAGGGGAACATTTTGTGTAGAAATACAGGACCCAGAATGGCAATCTCTTCAACTAGGTGAAGTAGAACGTGCGTTATGATATTGAAGAAGGATGGTGGGAACACCAACTCCAAACTGACAAAGCATTGCACCAAATCACTCTCTAACCTTGGTAGGATTTCTGGATCGATTACCTTATGAGAGATTGCATTGAGGAATGCACATAGCTTCAAAATGGCTAATCTAACATTTTTCAGTAGAAGGCCCCTCAATGCAACCAGAAGCAGTTGCATCATAATCACGTGGCATTCATGAGACTTTAGGTTCTAGAACTTTTTCTCTACCATATTTATTTTTCCCTTTATGTTCGACGACAAGCCAGATGGGACGTTCATATTGGGTAGGCATTCAAAGAAGATTTCCTTCTCTTCTTTGGTAAGAACGTAGCTGGCATGACCATGGAACTTCTTTGGATCCATGTCGTCTTTTACGTGTATACATTGCTTGTCCTCCCGTTCCTCCGGTCCCATACACGCCCAAGATGCCTAGCCGGTTCACGCAAAGATTCTTAATCACGTGCATCACGTCGATTGCAGAGTGGACCTCTAGGTCTTTCCAATAGGGTAGGTCCCAAAATATAGATTTCTTCTTCCACATTGGTGCACGTCTGACAGTGTCATTCAGAACAGATTGTCCCGCCAAGACCCTTTCCAATGATTGCTTTTAAATCCTTGACCATATCAAGTATATCATCACCAGTACGGTGGCGAGGCTTGTGCCGATGATCTGGATCACCTTTGAAATGCTTGCCTTTGTTTCTTACGGGATGCCTGCTCTAAAGAAATCGACGATGCCCCAGGTACACATTCTTCTTACATTTTTCCAAATATGTATTGTCGGTATCATCTAAACAGTGCGTGCATGCGTGGTATCCCTTGTTTGTCTGTCCTGAAAGGTTACTGAGAGCAGGCCAATCATTGATGGTTATAGACAGCAACGCGCGCAGGTCAAATTCCTTCTGTTTTTGCTCATCCCACACACGTACACCTTCTATGCTCAACAGCTCTAAAAGTTCTTCAACTAATGACCTTACGTACACATCAATGTCGTTGCTGGGTTGTTTGGGGGCCTTGGATGTGCACTCGCATCATAATGAACTTTTGCTTCATGCACAACCAAGGAGGAAGGTTATAGATACATAGAGTCACAGGCCATGTGCTATGATTGTTGTTCTGCTCCCCAAAAGGATTAATGCCATCTGCACTTAAACAAAACCATATGTTCCTTGCGTCAGCTACAAAGTTCTTCCACCTTCTCTCGATTTTTCTCCACTGCGATCCGTCAGCGGGTACTCTCAACTTCTCATATTTCTTATGGTCTTCTTTGTGCCATCGCATCCACTTGGCATGCTCTTTATTTTGGAACAAACGTTTCAACTGTGGTATTATAGGAGCATACCACATCACCTTGGCATTAATCTTCTTCCTGGGGCGCTCGCCCTCAACATCACCAGGGTCATCGTGGCGAATCTTATAGTGCAATGCACAACATACCGGGCATGCATTCAAATCCTCGTACTCAGCGCAGTAGAGGATGCAGTCATTAGGGCATGCATTCATCTTCTGCACCTCTAATCCTAGAGGGCAAACAACCTTCTTTGCTTCGTACGTACTGTCAGGCAATTCGTTATCCTTTGGAAACTTCGTCTTCATTATTTTCAGCAGCTTTTCAAATGCCTAGTCAGGTACACAATTCTCTACCTTCCATTGCAGCAATTCCAGTGTGGTACCCACCTTTTTCTTGTCATTTTCGAAATCTGCAACATCAGCTTCTCCTTTTCACTTGCGCACTTTCTCTTTTCATCCACAATGGCCCGACCAAGATCATCACCAGGCTCATCTGATGTCGGTTCTTCAGCTTCTTCCCGCATTGCTGGCTCAGCTTCTCCCCCCATTGTTGTACCATTGTATTCATGGAACCCATGGCCAGTTTAGCTTTCATTGTCTTCCATCATAACCCCTCTTTCTACGTGCTTGATCCAAACATTATAGTGGGGCATGAAACTGCACTCAAACAGGTGGACGTGAATGGTTCTTGACTTCGAGTAATTCCGATCGTTCTTACATCCAGCACATGGACAAGGCACAAAACCATCCGCCCGCTTGTTCGCCTCTGCCTCAAGCAGAAAAGCTTGCATGCCATTAATGAACTAGGGAGAGCATCAGTCATCGTACATCCATTGCCGGCTCATCTTCATTACACAGCACCGAAAAGACCAAATTAATACAAGTTCATACATAAAGTTCATACAACACTTATTCTCATAAAACAACATACAAATAACTCTCTAGATAAAGCATTAAAATGCAACAACAAATGCGATCAAGATCGCAACTAAGGTAACAATTGATCCAACAGCATAATTATACCAAGACTCACTATCGATGGCATTATTGGCTAGGACGAATGGTTCGTCTGCGTACGCAAGATTGTTGAGATCCACTGTTATCATTCCTGCTACGGGTCTTTCGTTACCCTGCCTCGTGTCATATTGAGCCATTTGCACCAAAACAAAGGGACCTTCAAACGACTTCCATAGTCAAGTTCCCATATGTCCTCTATGTAACCATAATAAGTGTCCTTTCCACTCTTGTTTGCTGCATCAAAGCGGATACCACTATTTTGGTTGGTGCTCTTGTTATCTTAGGCATTCGTGTAAAATGTATTCCCATTTATCTTGTACCCTTTGAAAGTCATTATATTCGAAGATGGTAACTGGGAAAGCAAGTAAATGTCATCTTCAATAGTAGCGTTAAGCATGGCACGTGTTTGCAACCAACCGGCGAAAGTCCCCATTTGTTCACATGTAATCCAGTTGTCAGACTGCTCCGGGTGTTTGGAGCGTAGAAAATTCTTTTGTTCCTTCATATACGGAACCACCAAGGCGGAAATTGTAGAACTATGTAGTGTGCTTGAGTGAGAGAATGCCCGTCCATACATATTATTTGTTCCGGTCCGAGCGTGCCATTTCCACCCAGTCTCCCTTATGTCGCGATTCAGGAACACCAATCGGCTTAAAGTCAGGAATAATGTCAATACAAAAATCAATGACCTCTTCATTTTCATATCCCTTGGAGATGCTTCCTTCTGGCCTAGCATGATTATGAACATATTTCTTTAAGACTCCCATGAACCTCTCAAAGGGGAACATATTATGTAGAAATACAGGAACCAGAATGGCAATCTCTTCGACTAGGTGAAGTAGAACTTGCGTTATGATATTGAAGAAGGATGGTGGGAACACCAACGCCAAACTGACAAAGCATTGCACCAAATCACTCTCTAACCTTGGTAGGATTTCTGGATCGATTACCTTCTGAGAGATTGCATTGAGGAATGCACATAGCATCACAATGGCTAATCTAACATTTTTCAGTAGAAGGCCCCTCAATGCAACCGGAAGCAGTTGCGTCATAATCACGTGGCAGTCATGAGACTTTAGGTTCTGGAACTTTTTCTCTGCCATATTTATTATTCCCTTTATATTCGACGACAAGCCAGATGGGATGTTCATATTGAGTAGGCGTTCGAAGAAGATTTCCTTCTCTTCTTTGGTAAGAACGTAGCTGGCATGACCATGGAACTTCTTTGGATCCATGTCTTCTTTTACATGTATACATTGCTGGTCCTCCCGTGCTTGTTTTTCATTGAGTCATGGCTCATTGTTGGCTTAGCGTAGATGTCAGGATCATCATCTGACTCAGCACGAACACCTATCAGGGCAGCCCACTCAGAAATAGTGGACTGGTATTTGGTGCCTTCAATCATCCATGCAATTCTCCCATCAGGATAGAAATGGGCAGTGGAGTAGAATTGCATCACCATCTCTTCATTCCATCTTGTCATCTTCTTCCCAACAACTTTTGTAGTGCCTGTCATTCTGAAACTCTCATGCACATGAGGAAAGTATTCAGCATGCTTGTCGCGACCCGACCTCAGACGGTCAAGCCTCTGTGTTGTTGTGCCATCCCTGGATCAGTATGCTGGCACACACAGTACATCAATGTATATATCAAAGTGCAATCACATGTATAATTAACGTAAAACTGATATATACCTTATAAGTCACAGCGGAAACCAATAGTCGGGTGTGGAGTCCCATCAACGCCATCGGCAGGTTGAGTGTAGACCGTAACCCTATACCGTACTCTTACTCGTCGGAAGAAAGTATCTGCAACATGATACGTTGCAGCCGTGTAGGTCAGTACATTGAATGTACCGGCAAAATCACAACATGAGAAAACAGATGATAAAACTATGCTATATGCAATATGGATTTGTGGCTCTGTGTCGGAGTTTTGTTTGCGTAAAAGTTGATTTATGTTCCCTACATCAAAGGAATAAATGAAGTCTGTACTATGGAGTTTTCTATCATGACATGGTTCCGCCAACCGATGTCTCATAGCCCAAAATCATCATAAGTTGCCCACAATTAAGTTATCAATCCGGTGTTGAGAGTTCCAGATAGATCCAGTCCAGATGCTCAAATTGTCCGTAATCGGGAACACGGCTAATCGATTAGGTTTTAACCCTCTGCAGAGGTTTGTACACTTTACCCGCAAGATTCGATCCCTCTCTTTACGTTCTCGCACTTCAAGGTATTTGAGAACAAGATGACCGAAACATGGTCTTCCGAAGAGTTTCCCCTGACCACTGTCCGGTGCTCATTCAATCCTACCGTAGTTCTACATCTGCTAGCACCGTCCTAGCCAGAGTCACAACTAAGGTCAACCAAGCCAGAGCCCATAGTGACTAACGGTTGCACAGGTAAGCTTCCGGGCATGAAGTATTCTTCCGTCTCTTTGAGTCTGGGTGAAGCTTTCCGCAAGATGTCATGGCGCTTCTCCATGCATCCCGGCCAACCACTGGTTTCTCCAGGGTGCCCGTCAACCGTCCTTCACCCAGTAGTGTGTATTGAATTCTTGTCTCGAGTCTTGAAGTCTTGAGGCCTTGAAAATGCAGTCCTTGCAGATGCCATCATGGAGTTGTCGCCATTGACGTAGAGTCCTCCTTCTTCACACCACTCCCGAGCACTCATACCAACCCCGTCTACTATAGCGTAGCGATAAAATAAATAACGTCCGGGCTTGGTAACAGGGTGATGGGTTCCTACCTCATGCATACTACTCAACTACGAGGATTCAATATCACTACCGGAGGGATTGTTGCGAAGATGACACTAGATGCAATAAAACACATAGGTATGAAAAACATGGTCAAAGTGAACTTGCTCGGTAAGTTGATGAAGATAACAACACTCTCGAATAATGACTTGGTAGAACTATTCGTCACTCCGTTGAAAATCTATATAGTCATAGCATTCATATAAGCAAACATCCTAGCAAACAATTGTAACACTCATAATAAAACCAACAAATAAAAATGCAAATCAAGGGACACCAAATAAAAACAAAGGAAAACTACACAACAAAACTACTAAAGAAAACTCTAAGACATAACACAAAATAGTGTTGTCCTAAGTAAAAACTTAACAACAATTAAAACACTAAAGCAAAAAGTTAATAGAAAATAAAATGTAAAACAACTAAGTTAACAAAAAGTATTTTTCATAAAATTTTATTTGTAGAAAGAAACAAATAAAAAGCTTTTATAAAACACTAACTATGACCTAAACAAGTTTTCATACGAAACTAACAAAATAAATTTTTAGAATGGGAATAAAATTGTCTACAGTTAAATAACAGAAACAAAACTAAATTTGTCAAAAGAGACAAAAAGAAATAATTTAAAAACAATTAAAACTATAAGGAAAAGGTTAAAACAAAAGTAAAACTAAAACAGTACTGTTTTGACTAAAACTCTAATTTAAAATAAACTAAAAATAAATCACTATATGCTACTGGATAGATAAAACAAATCTGTGATCTAGCAATCTAGTGTTTGTAACAAATCTAGAATAGAAATCTGTGATCAATCAAAAAGCTATTTTAGAATAGAAATTATTAGCAATCTAGTGTTTGTAACAAATCTGTTTGAAATCGAAATTTAAAAATTTCAAAAGTATTTTTCGTTGGTTTCTCTGGATAGATGGGATTTTTCTGAAACTACAGAAAAAAGAATCACTCAATTCGGATTAAAACCCTAAAAGATATAGATTATCTAAGATTGAAACTTTTCTGTTAAAAAAAACAGAAACGAAAATAAGAAAAACAAACAACGTGGCCTATTGCTACTGGGCTAAGCGATGGGCGATTAGTAGTTATACTACGCTAGGCCGAAGACTAGCAGAAAATGTGCGCGTACGTTTTTAACAGAAGACCGACGAACCGATTTAAATCTAAACCGAAACAAAACCATAAAATAAAAACCAATCTAATGAACAAAAACCAACTTACTAAACCGATCTAATGGAACACAACGATTCGATCTAAAGAAAAAAAAACAAAGAGGAGGAGCGCTCGCTTATAGAGAAGAACGTGCGTGGCAGGGAAGAAGATGCCGGTGGGTGGCGAGGCTCCGGTTGTCGGCGGCGTTGGCGAGGATGTCCAGGCGATGCGGAAGGTCGAGGGCGTCCGATTTTCTGTGGATGGTGAGGCGAAGGGACGTCGGGGTCGAGCGTGGCGTCGAGGTGAACTTCGTGAACTCCGGCGACGTTGCGAGCTCGAGGCGGTGACTCGAGTACTCCCTGGACGTCCAAAAGATGTCAAAGAAGATCGCAACAACAAGGGATAATAAGCCACAGAAGGAACAGTTTCGAAGATGCTTACACGCGTCGGAAACGACCGGTGAACTCCGTGAATTCCGGCGAGATCCAAACGGTGAGGGCGTACGGTACGGTGGGTTTTGGCGAATGGTTTCAAAGGGAATCGGTCGAGGAGCCTCATGGCTATTTATAGGACAACTTGCTTGGACGAGGGGAAGGTTTTAGCTAGGGTTTGGGAGAGGCACGGACTCGGCCGGCGTCGGTGCGTGAGATACGTGCGAGATACGTACGCGTATCTTGCGGTAGGTTGGGGATGGAGTGGGGTCCAATGATCAGAGGGAGTTAAGGAAAAAGAAAGAGGAAAAAAATGAGAGAGAGGGGGTTACGTGAGGGAGAGAGAACCAAGCGAGCGAGGGGATCGAGCGTGCTTGGGGAGCGGCGTTGGTGGCGGCCTGCGCTGGCGGCTGGGCTGGCGCCTGCTGGTGGGCTGTGGCTCGGCGCTGGCTGGGCCGGTTGGCCTGGCTGGCGCCTTGGATTTTTTTTTGAAATACCACAGAGATAGAAAACTAATTATAGATAAACCTATAATATTTTTATAGGTGACATATACATATCAATAAAATCATAACAGTAAATCCTACAACGAGATCATATTTTTCCAGAGGCAAAACAGAAATAAAATAAAAACGTTTTTTTGTAGATTCCAAATAAAATCAAATTTGAATTCGAACTTTTTTTTTGGCAATATTTTCTTCTGACATTTTGGAGTGTCATGTTAGCTCCTCTCATACTTTTAAACAATTATTTGTCAGGGGTATATGAAATAAATTTCGAATGCCAAGTTGAATCCAAATTCAAATAAAATTCAAATGCCTCTGAAATTTCCAAATGCCACTCAATTTTACACAATCAGTCACACAACAATCAAACAAACAATCATAAATATTTATTTAATATAACATTCCAAAATTTAGAATTTTGGGATGTTACAAACCTACCACACTTAAAATGAATCTCGTCCTCGAGATTCGAAGAGGCTAGAAAGAAAAGGTTAGGGTTTGGAGGTCTTCCAGCAAATCCATCGATCAGAGAGGTCTGGGGTGCTACCACGCTTATAAGCAAGGCTATGGTTCTGACCAAATTCATGTACTCCATCCTTTGTGTTGATGGTGTCGGTCTTCTCATATTCTTCGGGATAAATCTTTCACTGGTGCTCTTCCGGTCGGGGCATGACTTTTCTCAAAATCTCGTATCCTCTCAGTCCTGATGAGGTTCTTCCGAAGAGTGGATCTTCATATCTGACATGTCTGTCGTCAATACTAAGAGACTATCGGAACCTCCTGGCGGTCAACAATTTATGGCTTCTCCTGCAGAAAAAATGGCCGGGGTTGAATCTCACCGTATAACCTACGATTGGCAACGGTTGCCTGTAACATGGATCAATCGTGCTACCATTCTAAGGTTGTTTGGCTTATCGTGTCGACGCTCTTCTAAGGTTTTCAAGTCTCTCCGATTTTCCATCAACATATGATAGTTCATGATAGAAGTCTCCGGTGTGGGGGCCAATCCATCCCGTACTTGAATCATTACCACATACGTAAACAGTGAATCGCGTATTCTAACACTTGGGCATACTCACAAGCATTGCAGAATTTCTCTTGTTCTCGAACTGGGTTTGAGTAAATCCTTTGGTTCAGCAAGCCAAACAAAACATCTATCGTTCTTCACAACTCTTGGGTTTTCGTAACCTCCTAAGAAACGTATGCTGATTGAATCACCGATTCTTCCAAATTTCTTCCTTCATCAAGGTTACATCTGTTCCTTTTGAAAATCCTGGGCCTGTGGGTTATGGCCCACTTCAACACTAGTGTAGCTTTAACTCATCCTTGGAGTAACTCTCTTGTTCCATATTACACCTCCTTTAAATCCAGTAGTACTCTGTTTCTTCATACCATCATATCAAAAGCAAAACTCCAACTTTTTTTCCTTCGAACTACAGTCCATGGAATATATATTTTGTTATCCATTAGTCTAGTCTTCTTCACAGGGTACTACCACCCTTAAAATGAAATTCACAAATCCATCCATAGACCATATTTCTCATATCCTCGAAAATGGTCAAAATCTTTGTTCACAGAGTAACAACTCAAAAAAACAATCCACGTACGAAATCATGACACATTAACTTTATTGATTTCACGAATTCATTACAATCTCTGAGCACTCATTACATAACTCAACTCATCGAACTTATGAAAATAAAACTGCTTTCTACTACTCTTGTTATCAAAATTCCAACTACTCAACTCCAGCTGTCATCTTGCCGGGACATTTAGTAGCATAATGTCTTGCTTCCTTGCAATGAAAACAAATAACTTTCGATAAGTCTTTGGGCTTCTTGGAGATGGTGCCCGCTCCTTGAGTTCCTTGTTTCCTTTCGAGACAATGATTGGCATAATGCCCGACGTCCTTACATTCAAAACAGGTAATACGACTCTTGTCCCTCTTTGCAGAAATTGAGTTGTTCTGAGGGTGTCTTTGTTTTCTCTTCCTGGGTTTCTTCGTTCTGATCAAACCTTCTATTCCCTGTGGATCAAACTCTATTGCTTCCGTCAGGAAGTATCCCAGATACTTTTTCTTTCCTTGGTGCAATCTTGTGAAAAATGTCCTTCTTCTCCACATGAATAGCAGGCATTGGAGTAAAATCTGTTGAGGCCTTCTCCATCGTGGTCTTCAACACATTCCTTCATCACAGGTTCTTTCATAACTTCTGAGGGCTTCTTTCATTCCTTCTTCCTGCTCCTGAATAGTTTGTTGCACCATGGGGTAAATGTGACACCTTTGAGTCGGGTAGTGGGTGGTTCCTTCACACAAGAAACAAGTCACCGACTAGTTGAGCATTCCTCACTGGGTGTTTCTCCTCACAATGAGGGCATCCATACTTGTGTTCCTCCTGGGTGTGTCCTATTTCTCCAAAATTCTTGCAGGCACAAGGTTTATTTCTTGGTGTATCATGGTGCTTCCGGATAAGACGAGATCTTGTCAGAGTCTTCTTGAATTCTTCCCAAGTCTTTGCTCCATTCCATCCTCAGATAGCTTGATGCATCTGCCACCATGTTGCAGCACTTCCTTCAAAGTACTGAAGAGCGTACGATACTTCATTCTTCCTTGAAACCAAATTGCTCCCGAAGTGATTCTCCATGTTCTGAATCCATAGCTCTGCCTCCGGCTGGGTTTTCGGTCCAGAGAATACCGGTCCAACTTCATTCATCATCTATGGGGTCCAAAAGTTTTGGGATGAGATATGAGAGAGGTGGGGAGGGATATACACACAATACAAACAATAGTTTTTGAAGAAACGGGTTTTACTTTTGTGGCTGTCGGAAAACATCAAACAAATGACAGCTCACAAATCGCCGCATCTAACGTAAGTGTGTAACAGGGTTTGGTCTTCTAAAGGTCAAATAATTCTTCAGATTCTTCAAATTCTTCTAGTCTTCGGAGTCTTCAATTGTTGTAGCTTCAACTCTTCTAATGCATGGTGAAATCCTTGTTACTTTGAAGAGGTCATCAGCTGTCCGATATCTTTCTTGGAGCGGCTTTAGTTGATACTTCATGTGGTCAAAAGGGAAAAAGGGGTATATTCTAACTATTTGAGGTGAGAGGGACTACTTGATAAAATCAAAAAAGATGAGAAGTAAGAGTCTTTTTGAAAATAAGGTTTTAGAAATTTCCTGTCCTGTGGGCTTTTCGATTTCTAGGGTCACGTCCTCTGATCAACATGTGCTCTCGATACCATATCTGTCATGACCCGACCTCGAGACGGTAAAGCCTACGTGTTGTTTGTGCCATCCTCGGATCAAGATCTTTGGCACACAAGACATCAATGTATATATCAAAGTGCAATCACATGTATAATTAACGTAAAACTGATATATACCTTATAAGTCACAGCGGAAACCAATAGTCGGGTCTGGAGTCCCGTCAACGCCATCGGCAGGTTGAGTGTAGACCGTAACCCTATACCGTACTCTTACTCGTCGGAAGAAAGTATCTGCAACATGATACGTTGCAGCCGTGTAGGTCAGTACATTGAATGTACCGGCAAGATCACAACATGAGAAAACAGATGATAAAACTATAATATATGCAATATGGCTTTGTGGCTCTCTGTCGGAGTTTTGTTTGCGTAAAAGCTGATTTATTTTCCCTACATCAAAGGAATAAATGAAGTCTGTACTATGGAGTTTTCTATCATGACATGGTTCCGCCAACCGATGTCTCATAGCCCAAAATCATCATAAGTTGCCCACAATTAAGTTATCAATCCGGTGTTGAGAGTTCCGAGATAGATCCAGGTCCAGATGCTCAAATTGTCCGTAACCGGGGACACGGCTAATCGATTAGGTTTTAACCCTCTGCAGAGGTTTGTACACTTTACCCGCAAGAGCTCATAGTGACTAGCGGTTGCACAGGTAAGCTTCCGGGCATGAAGTATTCTTCCGTCCTTTTGAGTCTGGGTGAAGCTTTCCGCAAGATGTCATGGCGCATCTCCATGCATCCCGGCCAACCACTGGTTTCTCCAGGGTGCCCGTCGACCGTCCTTCACCCAGTAGTGTGTATTGAATTCTTGTCTCGAGTCTTGAAGTCTTGAGGCCTTGAAAATGCAGTCCTTGCAGATGCCATCATGGAGTTGTGGCCATTGACGTAGAGTCCTCCTTCTTCACACCACTCCCGAGCACTCATACCAACCCCGTCTACTATAGCGTAGCATTAAAATAAATAACGTCCCGGGCTTGGTAACAGGGTGATGGGTTCCTACCTCATCCATACTACTCAACTACAAGGATTCAATATCACTCTTTGGAGGGATTGTTGCGAAGATGACACTAGATGCAATAAAACACATAGGTATGAAAAACATGGTCAAAGTGAACTTGCACAGTAAGTTGATGAAGATAACAACACTCTCGAATAATGACTTGGTAGAACTATTCGTCACTCCGTTGAAAATCTATATAGTCATAGCATTCATATAAGCAAACATCCTAGCAAACAATTCTAACACTCATAATAAAACCAACAAATAAAAATGCAAATCAAGGGACACCAAATAAAAACAAAGGAAAACTACACAACAAAACTACTAAAGAAAACTCTAAGACATAACACAAAATAGTGTTGTCCTAAGTAAAAACTTAACAACAATTAAAACACTAAAGCAAAAAATTAATAGAAAATAAAATGTAAAACAACTAAGTTAACAAAAAGTATTTTTCATAAAATTTTATTTGCAGAAAGAAACAAATAAAAAGCTTTTATAAAACACTAACTATGACCTAAACAAGTTTTCATACGAAACTAACAAAACAAATTTTTAGAATGGGAATAAAATTGTCTACAGTGAAATAACAGAAACAAAACTAAATTTGTTAAAAGAGACAAAAAGAAATAAATTAAAAACAATTAAAACTATAAGGAAAAGGTTAAAACAAAAGTAAAACTAAAACAGTACTGTTTTGACTAAAACTCTAATTTAAAATAAACTAAAAATAAATCACTATATGCTACTAGATAGATAAAACAATAACAAAACCGTAGCAATCTAGTGTTTGTAACAAATCTGTTTGAAATCGAAATTTAAAAATTTCAAAAGTATTTTTCGTTGGTTTCTCTGGATAGATGGGATTTTTCTGAAACTACAGAAATAAAATCACTCAATTCGGATTAAAACCCTAAAAGATATAGATTATCTAAGATTGAAACTTTTCTGTTAAAAAAAACAGAAACGAAAATAAGAAAAACAAACAACGTGGCCTATTGCTACTGGGCTAAGCGATGGGCGATTAGTAGTTATACTACGCTAGGTCAAGACTAGCAGAAAATGTGCGCGTACATTTTTAACAGAAGACCGACGAACCGATTTAAATCTAAACCGAAACAAAACCATAAACTAAAAACCGATCTAATGAAAAAAAAACCAACTTACTAAACCGATCTAATGGAACACAACCATTCAATCTAAAGAAAAAAAACAAAGAGGAGGAGCGCTCGCTTACAGAGAAGAACGTGCGTGGCAGGGAAGAAGAGGCCGGTGGGTGGCGAGGCTCCGGTTGTCGGCGGCGTTGGCGAGGATGTCCAGGCGATGCGGAAGGTCGAGGGCGTCCGATTTTCTGTGGATGGTGAGGCGGGGAACGTCGGGGTCGAGCGTGGCGTCGAGGGGAACTTCGTGAACTCCGGCGACGTTGCGAGCTCGAGGCGGTGACTCCAGTGCTCCCTGGACGTCCAAAAGATGTCAAAGAAGATTGCAACAACGAGGGATAATAAGCCACAGAAGGAACAGTTTCGAAGATGCTTACACGCGTCGGAAACGACCGGTGTACTCCGTGAATTCCGGCGAGATCCGAACGGTGAGGGCGTATGGTATGGTGGGTTTTGGCGAATGGTTTCAAAGGGAATCGGTCGAGGAGCCTCATGGCTATTTATAGGACAACTTGCTTGGACGAGGGGAAGGTTTTAGCTAGCGTTTGGGAGAGGCACGGACTAGGCCGGCGTCGGTGCGTGAGATACGTGCGAGATACGTATGAGTATCTTGCGGTAGGTTGGGGATGGAGTGGGGTCCAATGATCAGAGGGAGTTAAGGAAAAAGAAAGAAGAAAAAAAAATGAGAGAGAGGGGGTTACGTGAGGGAGAGAGATCCAAGCGAGCGAGGGGATCGAGCGTGCGTGGGGAGCGGCGTTGGTGGCGGCCTGCGCGGGCGGTTGGGCTGGCGCCTGCTGGTGGGCTGCGGCTCGGCGCAGGCTGGGCCTGTTGGCCTGGCTGGCGCCTTGGATTTTTTTTTGAAATACCACAGAGAGAGAAAACTAATTATAGATAAACCTATAATATTTTTATATGTGACATATACATATCAATAAAATCATAACAGTAAATCCTACAACGAGAACATATTTTTCCAGAGGCAAAACAGAAATAAAATAAAAACATTTTTTTGTAGATTCCAAATAAAATCAAATTTGAATTCAAACTTTTTTATTGGCAATATTTTCTTCTGACATTTTGGAGTGTCATGTTAGCTCCTCTCATACTTTTAAACAATTATTTGTCAGGGGTATATGAAATAAATTTCGAATGCCAAGTTGAATCCAAATTCAAATAAAATTCAAATGCCTCTGAAATTTCCAAATGCCACTCAATTTTACACAATCAGTCACACAACAATCAAACAAACAATCATAAATATTTATTTAATATAACATTCCAAAATTTAGAATTTGGGATGTTACAATGCTTATCAATATATTTCAAATCAACCCACTTCATATCACAGACAATGGGCTTCTTGTCAAGCAGCACAGTCTCATAAAAGTCTTGTTTCTCCTTAGTGTGAAACCTGTAGTCAACAACAGTTCTTCTTCTCACAGCATAGGGATCAGCATTCCTCCATGCTCTCAAGCCTGCATCTCTCCTGAGCCTCATATCCTCAGCAACAGGGTGTGCATCATTATGATCTGTAATCTTGGGCTTGAGCTTTCTCAACATCTGAGACTCATCATATTCACTATATTCATCCTGCTCTTCTTCCTCTTCTTCTTGAACATCTGGCATTGGAGCCTTGTTCTTCTCTGCAGCTGGCACATCTCTAGTGGTTCTCTTTGGTTTAGAACCAACAACCTTAGGTTTTGATTGGGAGGGTTGAGCACCACTCCTTATAGCATCTCCCATGAGTTTCTCCTTTCTTGTAGCAGGTGCCTATTATTCTTCCTCTTCCTCTTCTGAAGAAGTGTGTCTCTCAAACTCAGCCATTGGGTCAACTCTCTTGCACTTCACTTTTCTAACTCTTTGAGCTTTCTTTGGGGCATCAGCTGTTGCCTTAGCTTTCTTCTTTTTCACAGCAAGCTTTTCTTTTCCTGGCCAGGAGGCAGCAGCATCTCCATACTCTTTTCTCACAACTCCTTTGTCTTTAGCTGGCACAAAATCATCATCCTATGAATCTGATGTTCTCTTCCTCCTTCTGGACTTGGTTGCAGCCTTGGGCAAATCAGGTGACCTTCTAACTCCTTCATAATAGCTGCCCTTAGCTTCTGAGCCAACACTCAGATCAACATCTGGCATCTCTGGAATTTGGCTATCACTAGCATCAGACATGTTGAGCAAGAGATTAAGGTAGAGATAGAATGGATGAGCATCACAAAGCACAACTGTTTTGAAAAGTTTTGATATGAAAAACTTAACTTTAGTTTTATGCAGAATTCATTTCGGTGCTACCGAGTTTGTCAGTTTGGTGATATCGAAGCAAAGACAGAGCCAAAACACACCTGTTTCAGTAAGACCGAGGTGGTTTTCAGTGGCTCCGAGATTGCTACGGTTTCACTAAGCTGCTAAACTGAGGTGTATCAGTGCAACGGCTTTCGCCAACTCGGTGACACCGATACTTTCAAATCAGTTGGACCGAGATTAGTTCGACGGAGAACTAACCCTAAGTTTTTTGAAATCAATCTACTCTAAGGAATTTTCTGCTGGATAGGAAGTTTGCAAACGTGGCAAGATCAATGGCAAGTTGTTTTGTGCATGAATTAGGCTTGGAGAGCACAAAGCAAATGAGTCGTACCCTAACTCGGTGATGATCTCCTACAGTGGCGAGGGGCGGAGCAGAATGCCCTCGACGGCGGCGGATTCCAACGGCAGGAGGCGGTCAGAGTCAACGGCGACGATCCTTGGACCATGGCGGCGACAGAGCTGGGTTGTGATATTAGAATAGTTGGAGAAGTTTCCAAAAATTCTGTCTGCGGGTAAGTACCTAGTCCTATCAGTGGGACCGAGAAAACTGTTTCGGTGGCACCGAGATGCATTTTGCACTGAGCTATTGCAACTCGGTTGGACCGAGACGGTTTATTCAGTTTCACCGAGATACGAAAACTGATGTACCTAAATGATTTCGGTGTGACCGAATAGGATTTGTTTGTCTGACCGAAATGCACTTTGGAGGTTTTGGAAGTTAAGATCCGATCAGATCAGTGACACCGAGTGCTCCTCACTCGGTGGGTCCGATAGAGACTTGTTCAAACTTTGTGATGTAGCAAGAACAGAGTTTGAGACGAGAAAAGCATAGATAACTAGAGGGGGTGCTTAGGCAATCTTGTCCAACCATTTGGCCAAATAAAACCAAACAAGCATTGCTACCTCTTGAGCACTGCGTTGGATTTCCTTGAAGAGGAAAGGGTGATGCAGCAGAGTAGAGTAAGTATTTCCCTCAGTTTTTGACAACCAAGGTATCAATCCAGTAGGAGGCTACGCGTGAGTCCCTCGTACCTACGCAAAACAAATAGCTCAATGCAACCAACACGATTAGGGGTTGTCAATCCCTTCACGGTCACTTACGAGAGTGAGATCTGATAGAGATGATAGATAATATTTTTGGTATTTTTATATAAATTTGCAAAGTAAAATAAAAGGCAAAGTAAAAAAACAAAGCAATAACAAAGTGATGGAAGATTGATATGATGAGAATAGACCCGGGGGCCATAGATTTTACTAGTGCCTTCTCTCAGGCGCATAAGTATTCTACGGTGGGTGAACAAATTACTGTTGAGCAATTGACAGAATTGAGCATAGTTATGAGAATATCTAGGTATGATCATGTATATAGGCATCACGTCCGAGACAAGTAGACCGACTCTTACCTGCATCTACTACTATTAGTCCACTCATCGACCGCTATCCAGCATGCATCTAGAGTATTAAGTTCAAGAAAACAGAGTAACGCCTTCAGCAAGATGACATGATGTAGAGGGACAAATTCATGCAATATGATAAAAACCCCATCTTGTTATCGTCGATGGCAACAATACAATACGTGTCTTGCTTCCCCATCACACCGGGAAAGGACACCGCAAGATTGAACCCAAAGCTAAGCACTTCTCCCATTGCAAGAAAAACCAATCTAGCGTGCCAAACCAAACTGATAATTCAAGAGACTTGCAAAGATAACCAATCATACATAAAAGAATTCAGAGAAGATTCAAATATTGTTCATAGATAAACTTGATCATAAACCCACAATTCATCGGTCTCAACAAACACACCGCAAAAAGAAGATTACATCCATTAGATCTCCACGAGAGAGGGGGAGAACATTGTATTGAGATCCAAAAAGAGAGAAGAAGCCATCTAGCTAATAACTATGGACCCGAAGGTCTGAGGTAAACTATTCACACTTCATCGGATGGGCTATGGTGTTGATGTAGAAGCCCTCCATGGTGGATTCCCCTTCCGACGGAGCTCCGGAACAGGCCCCAAGATGGGATCTCGTGGGTACAGAAGGTTGCGGCGGTGGAATTAGGTTTTTGGCTCCGTATCTGATCGTTTGGGGGTACGTAGGTATATATAGGAGGAAGGAGTACGTCGGTGGAGCAAAGGGGGGCCCACGAGGCAGGGGGCGCGCCTTAGGGGGGGGCACGCGCTCCACCCTCGTGGCCGCCTCCTTTCTTTCTTGACGGAGGGTCCAAGTCTCCTGGATCATATTCGGTGAGAAAATCACGTTCCCAAAGGTTTCATTCCGTTTGGACTCCGTTTGATATTTCGTTTCTTCAAAACATTGAAATAGGCAAAAAAAAGCAATTCTGGGCTGGGCCTCCGGTTAATAGGTTAGTCCCAAAAGTAATATAAAAGTGGAAAATAAAGCCGAACATGGTCCAAAACAGTAGATAATATATCATGGAGTAATCAAAAATTATAGATACGTTGGAGATGTATCTAGAATAACTAATAATGGATGTCCTCGAATGAAGAAAATTATGCATCCAACATGTTCACAAAATGAAACAAACCGGTACCGGTTCATGGAACAAACCGGTACTATAGGTTCTCCATGAACCGGTACTAATGAGCGCCGCCCGCCTAGCCGTTGGAACCGGCACTAATAGTGTCGGTTCTGTTACAAACTGAGACTAATGTCTCTCACGTAAGGTCATTTTTCTACTAGTGATAGGTTGTAAACATTCCTTTTCACTGACGCTGAGTGTCACAATTAATAATTCTACCTTGCATGACACATATCTCGTAGTCTGTTCTTGGAAAACGAAAATATATAAATGTATTCTTGAAAGAAAATAACATGGTGTCTACGCCATATCCCAATTATTATTGTTTCGTGTACAGATCTAAATTAGGGACAACATATGAAATACAATATAAACTTTTGTGCATCTACACCGAGAACAGAAAAACGCATGGTCCAAGTGTCGAACAACTTGCTAACTAAAATGGTAGCTGCAAAATGAAAGTCTTTTGTTTTGTGGGAAACTAAACAGAAGTCTAAAACAATAGATTATTTAGATGGCTACTCAAAACTTTTATGCTCGGCTTTCTCGCAATAATCATACCATGCTCGATACTTCTTGTATCGGTTCTTTTATGAAGAGGGATATTGATTTCAGATGGGATTTATTGGAAAGAATTAAACGCAACTCTGAAGATTGTGAGCTCGAAGAAGGTAACGAGTTAGGTATAAACCTTAAGTTCGATTGTGTTAAATCCTTTATAGAAACTGATGTCGTTCGTGAATTCAACACTAAATAAGGACTTGGCTCTGAGATAGTAGGTTCTTTCTGTGAATCATTTGCTACTCATGTTGATATCCCTAAAGAGAAGTGGTTTAAATATCATCCTCCCATAGAAGTAAATGTAGTTAAACCTGTCATAGTTGAAGATGAAACTATTACTTATAATGTTGATCCTGTTATTCCTACTGCTTACATTGAGAAACCCCCTTTCCCTGTTAGAATAAAGGATCATGCTAAAGCTTGAAATGTGGTTCGTAAAGGCTATGTTAGAACACCTAAAACCCCTGAACAAATTAAGGTTGAACCTAGTATTTCTGTTGTTAAAGATCTCTTGGGTGATAATATTGATGGGCATGTTATTCACTTCTGTGAAGAAGCTGCTAGAATTGCTAGACCTCATGTTAAAGATAAATATAGACATGTTGTTGGCATGCCCGTTGTTTCTGTTAAAATAGGAGATCATCGTTATCACGGTGTATGTGATTTGAGTGCTAGTGTTAGTGCAATTCCTATTACCTTATATGAAGAAATTATGAATGATATTGCACCTATTGAGATGGAAGATATTGATGTTACTATTAAGCTTGCTAATAGAGATACTATTACACCAATGAGAATTGTTAGATATGTTGAAGTCTTGTGTGGGAAAACCAAATATCCTACTAATTTTCTTGTTCTTGGTTCCCCACAAGATTACTTTTGTCCCATTATATTTGGTAGACCTTTCCTGAATACTTTTAATGCTCAGATAGACTGTAAGAAAGAAACTATTACTGTTAATTTTGGAGGTGTGTCACATGAGTTTAATTTATCTAAATTTAGTAGACAACCCCATGATAAAGAATTGCCTAGTAAAGATGAAATTATTGGTCTTGCTTCTATTGTTGTGCCTCCTATTGATCCTTTAGAACAATATTTTATTGATCATGAGAATCATATGCATATGAATGATAGGAATGAAATAGATAGAATAGTATTTGATCAACATCCTATCCTTAAGAATAATTTACCTGTTGAAATACTTGGGGATCCACCTCCACCCAAGGGTGATCCCGTGTTTGTGCTTAAAAAATTACCTGTTACTCTGAAATATGCTAATCTTGATGACAAGAACATATATCTTGTTATTATTAATGTTAACCTTTCAAAGCATGAAGCAAAGAGATTATTGAAAACTCTGAATAAGCATCGTGCTGCTATTGGATATACTCTTGATGATCTTAAGGGCATGACTCCCACTGTATGTCAGCATAAAATTAATATGGACACTACTGGAAATAGAGAATTTGCCATCAGTCAGGTCTTTGCCGCCTGCTAGCTGACGGCAAAAAGGTCTTTGTCATCTGCTTCTTGAAAACGGACGGCAAAGAAATGGCTGACGGCAAAGATCCTATTTGCCATCAGCCAATTCTTTGCCGTATGCTGACGGACGTCAAAGATTCTTTGTTGTCCGCTAGCAGACGACAAAGAGGTGAGGGGGTCTTAGCAGACGGCAAAGAGAAAACACTCACATGGATTGACACACGGATCGATGACATTGCACGATCTGCTCCACACATCCCACGAAGGCCAAGCCCACGCGCTCACATGCCCACGCGCCCACACGCCCACACGCACCACACGTCCAACCACTCGTTCTCTCTGCCTTATCCATCTGAGAACCCACCCACCTCTCTCTCTCTCTTGTATCTCTCTCTACTCTCGATCCAGAGGGACCTCACCGGCCACCACCTCACTGACGCCCGCCCCGCCCCCACGCCGCACCACCTCCGTCCCGCCCCACGCCGCTGCCGCCGCACCACCTCCCGCCCGCCGATGCCGCACCAACTCCCACCTTCACCAGATCAAGCCAGGCCCGCGATGGCCTAGACCAGATCGACGACCGGCGGTTTCCCTCACCGCATGGATGAGCGGGAGGTCGAGCTGCTAATCCCTCGCCTCAGATGTCACTGCCTGCGTCCTCGCGGCCAGGGAGCGCAGCCTCGCGACAGAGGAGCACTGAGGACCCGACGGGGCCTCCCTGCCGCCATGCGTCACGTGTCCTCATTGCCGGACGGGGCCTCCCTGCCGCCATGCGCCAACTGTCCTCCTCGCCGGACGGGAACTCCCTGCTGCACCACCCCTCGCCGACGGCCACAAGGCAGCGGCGACCCTTCCCCAGGTTGCCTCATATCCTCCTCGCCAGACCTCGCCAACCACCACAAGGCAGCGGGCACCCTCTCCGGGACGCCTCCACACGGCGCCGCGCCAATGCTCGTTAGAGCCACCCCGCCACACGGAGAGGTATGCGGCTGCACGGGCACAGGGGATGGTTGTAGGGAGGAGAGGCGTCCAGATCGAATATCTATATTGTAGTCCGATCATTTCTAATCTGTTCGTCTTGCTAAACACTCATTTTGTTTAGGTTCAACAAGTGACGATGAATAGTTTTGTCTTCTAAAATCTGTTCGTTCGTCGTTGAATCCTGGAACAACAGTGTCGATGGACATTCGTTCCTTTTTTCTAATAAAAATATATATTCTTTGCCATTTGTGTTGTTTGAGGCTGACAACAAAGACAAAGTTTTTCTGACGGTAGAGGGTACTTTGCTTTGTCGTCTGCCACTTACGGTAAAGGCGTCTTTGCCGTCCGCTGCAAAAAACAGACGACAAAGGAGCTGTTTGCCGGTCCTTTCTTTGCCGGGCATGTTTGCAAAGACCTTTGCCGTCCGTTTTTCTGTCCTTTCAGTTGTTATTGAACCATTTGATGTTTGGGGATTTGATTATATGGGACCTTTTCCAAGGTCCAATGGGTACACTCATATTTTAGTTGACGTTGATTATGTTACTAAGTGGGTAGAAGCTATTACAACTAGTAGTGCTGATCATAACACCTCTATTAAGATTCTTAAAGAAGTTATTTTACCTAGGTTTGGAGTCCTAGGTATTTAATGACTGATGGCGGTTCACACTTTATTCATGGTGCTTTCCGCAAATTGCTTGCTAAGTATGATGTTAACCATATAATTGCATCTCCTTATCATCCTTAGTCTAGTGGTCATGTAGAGTTGAGTAATAGAGAGATTAAATTAATTTTGCAAAAGACTGTTAATAGGTCTAGAAAGAATTGTTCTAAGAAACTTGATGATGCATTATGGGCCTGTAGAACTTCTTATAAGAAACATATGGGTATTGTCGGTGTCAAAACCGGCGGATCTCGGGTAGGGGGTCCCGAACTGTGCGTCTAGGCGGATGGTAACAGGAGACAAGGGACACGATGTTTTACCTGTGTTCGGGCCCTCTTGATGGAGGTAAAACCCTACGTCCTGCTTGATTAATATTGATGATGTGTGTTACAAGAGTGGATCTACCACGAGATCAAAGAGGCAAAACCCTAGAAGCTAGCCTATGGTATGATTGTTGTTCGTCCTATGGACTAAAGCCATCCGATTTATATAGACACTGGAGAGGGCTAGGGTTACACAAATTCGGTTACAAAGGTAGTAGATCTACATATCCGTATCGCCAAGCTTGCCTTCCACGCCAAGGAAAGTCCCATCAGGACACGGGACGAAGTCTTCAATCTTGTATCTTCATAGTCTTGGAGTCTGGCCGATGATGATAGTTCGGCTATCCGGGACCCCTAGTCCGAAATCCTCAAGAGCTCCCCAACTGGCTACAGCGACGACTCCGGCGCGTATATTGTCTTCGGCGTTGCAAGGCGGGTTCTCCTTCAAACTTTACGTTCCCGTCGAATAGTGTCCGGCTTCCTTATAAATGTTGTGCTCCTTGGCTTCTACGCCCAATAATGGCCTTCTTCCACGTGTCGTACTAATGCGAAAGGCTGGGATATTTTTACATTTTACCCCCTAGCCGTGCGAACGAGCCGCCTATAAGAGAGGCGAGGATCTAGATCCAGCTCACACCATCCTCCATCCGCAAGTTCTCATCGAAGTGCCTCTGACAAAGATCCATTCCATCATGGATAGCCGACGCGACTCCTCCTCTCGCGCTCCCAGCCCTAAGCCAGGAGATTGGGGGAGATGCTCAGTTCCACACAGCGAGCTAGTGGAACTCCAAACCGAGGGATATCTTCCCCCAGCTTTCATGGTTCCGGTTCGAGCTAGACTAGCCACCTACAAGGGTGGAAAGCAGGCGGAGAGCGTCCCCAACCCTTCCAAAGGGGAGCGGGTATGCTTTGTCCCCTATCTGATAAGGGGACTCGGATTTCCCATACATCCGTTTCTCCGGGGGCTCCTAGAGTTCTACGGACTCCAGCTTCACCACCTCACGCCTACCTCCATTTTGCACATCGCGGGCTTCGTAGCTCTTTGCGAGCTGTTCTTGGGCATCGAGCCCCATTTTGCACTGTGGAAGAGATTGTTTTGTCTCGTACCCCGTTCTCATGAGGGGTCGATATATCAAGTGGGCGGAGCCGAAATATGGCGCATCGCCGGGACCGGATATCTATCCGGTACCCCGAAGAAGGCGTCCGAAGACTGGCCTTCGGAATGGTTCTACATGGAGGACGCCCCTCTGCCAAATCCAGTTCGGATCGGCCTCCCGGAGTTCAGCAACGCTCCCTTGAAGAAACGCCTGAGTTGGCGCCCGCGGAGCCCTCAACGGGAAGATGATAGGAGCATCCATTATCTGATGGGCCGGATTAGGTTACTGGCCCACTCCGGATTGACCATGATTGGAGTCATGGCCACGTGCATTATGCAAGGGGTGCAGCGACTCCAATATAGGGGCCACCCTATGTGGGATTTCTACGGGGAAGATGACGCCACCCGTCACGGCCGCAAAGGGCCAGGCTCGGCAGCCGATCTGGCAAAGATCTTGTCCGGCTTGTACAAGGGAGAGGAGGAGGACTTCCTCCGCCCGAATCCGTTGAATGGATTCTCTATGAATAACCCTCGGAGCTGGGTAAGCGGATGTTCATCTACCTGATCCGTACTTTTAAAGTCGAGTATCTTACTCTGTGATTTCGACGCAGGAGCTGCGCCGGGACGTGGAGGGCATACGAAGCCTAACTCCACAGCCCGAGGATCCGGAACGATCCCTTGATCCGACCTCCGAAGAGGATCCGGACATAAAGGTGGAGCTGATTGACGGGGTGTTCCACCAACTTAGCATGGACAATGCCCTAGTCGCCATTACGACTGACTACCCCGGTTTGCCTCCGGCCTCCTGTGTGACTACGACCGAGGTCTTGACACCATCATTTGATCCGTGCTCAATTCTGACCATCCCATACTGATGGTGCATCGCAGGAGGTGCCTTTAAGGTGGGAAGCCGAACCCGCGGCGGCCGACCAACAAGGGTCAGTCCGGCCCAGCGGGCGGAAGAGGAGTGCGACGCGAACCGAAACGTCGCCGCAACGGTAGGGAGCACCGCTATTTTTAAGGGAAGGATCCCCAGGAGGTATATTAATGCTCATAACTTTTCTAGAAAGAGCGCTCGCCGGACAGTGTCCGGAGAGGTTGCCAATCAAGCCTCCGCCAGCCATGCTCCAACGCATGGTCCGGGAGGGGAGGCGAATACAAGGCATGAGCCGGACGCTCCTCCGACGGAGGATGCCGACAGGCTGTCCACCACCCGGTCTGAGGTGGAGAGCGCCATGAATCACAGGCGTCGCCGGACAGTTCTTCGTGACGCGTGTTTCTCCCCGGAGGCGTTAAATGCCTTTGATGCGGGAAACGCGCACCTCCGTGCCGCTCAAGATGGGTTAACCAGAGCCACGGAGCAGTATGTGAAAGACATACGGGTAAGTCAATTTTGATAGTTATATATGCCAGTAGCCCCCAAGACGTAAAATAGTTGAAATAACTGATTTAAGGATCAATTATTATGCAGGATCTTACTGAGAAGAATACCCATCTGTCCCAGGAGCTTCAAGAGTGCAAGGCCCAACTTGAGGTCAAGACTAGCCGCCACAGGGGAGCCACAGAGACCCCCACTGGTAAGACGATTTTGAAAAGATAATTATTTAACAAAGTGCGGCGTGAATCTGACAATAATATTGCAGAGGGCGCCGGACTAGATCTGGACAAGCAACAGCTACTGCGTCAGCTAAAGGCCGGCGAGAGGGTGCTTATGAAGGTGCAGCTGGAGAGAAACAAGCTCCAAGATGCCCAAACCCAGCGAGGAGAAGAGCTGAAAGGTGTTCGGGCCCAGCTGTCTGGATCCGTGAAGGAGAATCAGCGGCTTTGTCGTGGCATTTATAGTAAGTGCTTGAACAAATTCCTTTGAAAAGAAGAATTCGGCGAGGAAGTCGATTGACAGAAATATGTCTTTAGGTGTGCTCACAGGTCGCCGTGCGGAGGAAATGCCTGGGTCAACGGGTGACCAACTTCTCGAGCCGGTGCAATTGCTCGAACGTGTTCGGCAGGCGATGAGTGGCGTCGTTCATGCTTTATGGCCATCCGTCTCCCTACCCGAGGGCCTTGGTGAGCTTGCTGAGAAGCTTTAGGGAGCACGGCGACGCCTCCGTTTGTGGAAGATATCGGCTGCCGTCAGGCGCCAGGAGGCCTGGGCCATGGTGAAGACGCGTTACCCGGCTGACCCAAACCACATGGCCGAGGTCGGACCTCCGGGCCTGATGGGAAGGAGATCCTGTGAGCTTGATGTACGGCCAAGTAGAACTGGCATGAAATATTCCCAACAGGATCAGAATTAGACAACCTGTTAGATGGGATTGAGGAGGAGTACAATCAGTCGGTTTGACGATGTAATTTGAAATGACATGTAAAATGCCTTCTAGCCGGATTGTAGATCGTTTGTCTTTTGGACTGCTTTCGCTTCAACCTCGGGACCCAACAGTCCGGAGTGTGTCCTAATACCCTTACGGTTATAAAAGAACCGGGGCATGCATGGAGACAAGGCGTCGGGTCATAATTGCTTTATCGCATAAGTGCCCAACTAGTTATGTTATATTACATGGTTAGTAAGAAACATCTTCCAGGAGAATAGTTCCGTTAAGGGTTCCTTTCCTGGGAGGCATGCCCTAAAGGGTAATGCCGACTGCGAAAATAGCGTAAAAGCATCCGGGGCAGATAAATAAGTAAGTAATAAATCATCTTTCAAGTCACCGACCAAATATTCTCTTAAGAACGCTTAGCTTTCGGCTTCACCAGTCCGAGGTACACATCCGGCTGACCCAAAGAAGACCAATCGCAGAGGTGCTCCCTTTACCTCCTAGCCAAACAATCGGGAACGTAGGGGTAAGCACAGGAGCCAGGCAACCCAGCTTGGCCAAAACTTAAGTCATATCGATGCATACAATGGTGAATAAAAGGTACATGCGGAAGTATGACACATGTATTGGGCATGAAGCCCGTATGAATAAGCTTCTGTTAAAGAAGCCCCCAGGTATAATGAGTGCCAGGAGCACATCATGTGTGTGCGAACAAAGTGCAAATCAGCCTATAAAAGGTATTGGAAAGAAAAAAAAAGTGGGAAGAAGGAGGGGGACAAGAGACAGTAAAAAATATAAAAAAGAGGACGGGGGAGTGAGACGAAGTCGGAGTCCGGCGTTAGGCGTAGAATCTTCGGAGACGGGCTGCGTTCCATGGGTTCGGCTCGAGTCCGTTGTCAGATGCGTTACGTAGACGGTATGCTCCGCCGGTCAGGACTTGGTCGATGATGAAGGGACCTTCCCACTTGGGCTTAAGTTTGTCCTTTTTCTTGTCCGGCAGGCGTAGAACAAGTTCGCGAACATTGTAAGTTTTGGCCCGTACTTCTCTGCTTTGATATCTTTGAGCCTGCTGCTGATAAAATGCGAACGAGCCTTTGCCACGTCCCGCTCCTCCTCTAAGGCGTCCAAACTGTCCTGCCAATCCAACTCGGCTTCTCTTTCGTCGTACATGCGCATACCCAGGTGAGTCATGAATTATATCGCAGGCGTAAACTGCCTCTGCGCCAGATACCATGAAAAATGGTGTGAATCCGATGAGTTCGGTTTGGCGTGGTCCGCAACCCCCGTAGTACGTAGTCGAGCTCCTCTACCCAAAGGCGTGTTAGATTCCTTGAGGGACCGCACTAGTCTGGGTTTGATGCCGCTCATTATTAGACCATTTGCTCGCTCGACTTGACCGTTAATTTGGGGGTGATAGACTGAAGCGTAATCGAGCTTGATTCCCATGTTTTTGCACTAGAGTTTAACCTTGTCGGCCGTGAAGTTCGTGCCATTATCAGTGATGATGCTGTGGGGGACGCCAAAACGGTGTACTACCCCGGATATGAAGTCTATCACCGGTCCTGATTCTGCCATTTTAACCGGCTTGGCCTCAATCCGTTTGTTGAATTTGTCCACCGTGACCAATAAGTATTTGTGCTTGTGGGTTCCCCTTTTAAGGGGTCCAACCATGTCAAGCCCCCAGACCGCGAACGACCAGGCGATGGGTATAGTTTTGAGGGCGGTGGCTGGCATGTGGCTCTGATTAGCAAAGAGCTGGCAACCGACACATCGTTGGACTAAGTCCTGAGCATCTTCCCAGGCTGTCGGCCAATAAAATCCTGTACGGAAGGCCTTGCCTACAAGGGCCCGGGCTACAGCGTGGTGCCCGCCGAGTCCGGCGTGAATTTCAGCCAGGAGATTTCGCCCTTCCTCTTCGGAGATACATCTTTGAAGGACTCCGGTTGTGCTTTTCTTATAAAGTTCTCCCTCATGGACCTTGTAGGCTTTAGATCGCCGAACTATGCAGCGGGCCTCATTTTGGTCCTCGGGAAGTTCCTGCCGCATTAAGTAGGCTAGGAATGGTTCTGTCCACGGGGCAATTACTGCCATTATTTCATGAGCTGAAGGTGTTATTACATTGGCTGAGCCGCCAATTGTGTCCGAATGGTCTGAGTTAGGTGATGCAGCTGGCTCCGGATTGTTATTTCCGGACTCCTCTTCCCATAATATGGATGGCTTCAAGAGCCGTTCCAGGAAGATGTTTGGAGGGACGGCGTCTCGTTTCGCGTCGATGTGTGCTAACACGTCTGCTGCCTGGTTATTATCCCGGTCTACATGGTGGAATTCGAGTCCTTCGAACCGAGCTGACATTTTTAGGACGGCGTTATGTAAGCTGCCATTTTGGGATCTTTAAGCGTCAAAGTCTCCATTTACTTGGGATATTGCGAGGTTTGAATCCTCACAAGACCTCTAGGCGTTGAATGCCCATGGAGATTGCCATCCGGAGGCCATGTAGAAGGGCCTCAGATTCGCCACGTTGTTGGAGTCCATGTACATTATTTGAAGTACGTATTGGATTGTGTCTCTAGTTGGGGACGCCAGACGACGCCAAATTTCGTGCCAGCCAACATTTTGGATCCGTCGAAATGCATGGTTCGGTTAGTACGCCGCATACTCTTTAGGGAGTTCGGCTTCGGTCCATTCGGGCGAAGTCAGCTAGAACTCTGCGACTTTATAGCTCGCCGTGGTTTGTAGGTTATGTCAAATGGTAAAAGCTCGATAGCCCATTTTGCAATCCTGCCCGCTAAGGCCGCGATTGTTTATAATATCGTTGAGAGGTACTTGGAGGCCACCTTTATTGAACACTCTTGAAAGTAGTGTCGCAGCTTCCGGATGCTATGAACACCGTGACACGCTATCTTTTGATAATGTGGGTACCGGATTTGCATGGAGTTAGAATAAAGTGGATACGTAGTACAATCGGTTTTTGAAGAGGGAATATGTGCCCTTCGCTTCTCGTTCAACGACGAGTACCGCTACCGACAACTTGATGTGTTGCTGCGATATATAATAACATAGGTTCGCCCAGGTTGGGCGCCGCCGTAACCGGATTTGTTGCCGAATGGCCTTTATTTCTTCGAAGTCCGGCTGTGGCAGCATCCGTCCATTCGAAATGTTCGGTCTGCCGGAGGAGGCGGTAGAGAGGCGTAGCCTTTTCTCCCAAACGGGAGATGAAGCGACTTAAGGCCGCTACGCATCCGGGTTAGTTTTTGTATTTGCTTGAGGTCTTTTGGAATATCCAATTGTGACAGAGCTCGGATTTTGGCCGGTTTGCTTCAATTCCTCTACCGGATACGATGAAGCCCAAGAGCTTTCCGGCTGGTATGCCGAAGACGCATTTTTCCGGATTGAGCTTAATGTCATATGCTCGGAGGTTGTCGAATGTCACCCGCAAGTCTTCTACTAGAGTTCCTACGTGTTTGGTCTTGACGACCACATCGTCTATGTATGCCTCTACTGTTTTGCCTATCTGGGTAGCCAGACATGTTTGAATCATGCGCTGATATGTTGCGCCGGCGTTTTTGAGTCCGAAGGGCATTGTGTTGAAGCGTAATGGCCCATATGGAGTAATGAATGCCGCTATGCGGCCTGATCTTTCTCCGCCATCTTTATTTGATGGTATCCGAGTATCGTCGAGGAAGCACAATGAATCGTGCCCTGCGATAGCATCGATGATTTGGTCAATGCGAGGGAGGGGAAAGGGTCCTTTGGACAGGCCTTGTTAAGGTCTTTAAAATCGACGCAGAGGCGCGAGGATTTGTCCTTTTTTGGTACCATTACTAGATTGGCTAGCCAGTCCGGATGTTTTATATCTCTGATGAATCCGGCTTCTAAGAGTTTGGCTAGCTCCTCTCCCATTGCATGTCTTTTGGGTTCGAAAATCGCCAAGAGCTTGTTTGACTGGCTTGAATCCTTTTAGGATATTTAGGCTATGCTCTGCCACTGCGTGGGATTCGTGGCATGTCTCGAAGGGTGCCGTGCAAAATGTCCCAATTTTCCGAAGGAATTCTCTTAGTGCGGCTTCGACATCAGGACTTAATTGTGCCCCAATGGAGGCCGTCTTTGTGGGGTCCGTTGGATGGACCTGAAATTTGAGTATTTCGGCTGGTTTAAAAGAGGTGGACTTGGACCTCTTATCGAGTATCACATCGTCCCTATCCACCGTGGAGCGCAGCGTAGTTAGTTCCTTCCGCCGCTAGGGCTTTGGACAATGCCTCTAGGGCCAAAGGTTGTCTTGTTTTCAGCGGAGTGCCGTATCTAGATCATCGGGCGAGTGATTATCCCATTGGGTCCGCATTTTGAGCTTCATGTACCCGTAGTGGGGTATAGCTTGGAAGATTGTGAATGCCTCGCGCCTAACAAAGCGTGATATCCGCTGCCGAATGGGGCCACTTGGAACGTGACCTCCTCGGACCTGTAATTGTCCGTGAGCCGAACACTACATCTAGTGTGATTTTTCTTGTGCAGCGCATTCTCGACTAGGGATTATCCCTCTGAAGGTTGTGCTGCTGCGCTCAATGCGGCTCCAACAATTTCCATTTTTGAAGGGTTTCCTCATAGATGAGGTTTAATCACTGCCGCCATCCATGAGTACCTTAGTAAGACGGAAACCGTCCACTATCGGACCGAGGACCAATGCGGCCGGTGCTCTAGCTGTTCGGAATTTAGGTTCATCGCCGGGCGTTGAAGGTGATAGCCGTGTCGCTCCATGGATTTGTTGTTGCTACTTGGTAGACTTCACGAGGCTGCGGATAGTTCGCTTCCGCATGTTATTTGATGCGAAAGTCTCAAGACTGTTAACACCGTCATCGGTATCGCTGGGTTGGTTGCCCGGGCTAAAAAGCCTCACGCCACTTTTGGCCACTGCCGTAGTATCCAACACGCTCGAAGGCTGTGTGTTGGAGTGGTGCCCTCCGTACTGTGGATTTTGCAGGGTCCGTTGAGCCATCCCTCCAGTACGGTTCCGTACCCCTTAGGGGGTTTTTGCTTTTTGGTTTTTAACCCAGGTTCTTGAGTATGAAGCACCCTTTTATTTCCGACTGGGTTTGTATTCAGGGCCGGATTGTCCCAAAACCTAGTTTCGGTTTTCCAGGCACTCTCCATCGCTAAGATTTTTTGTACGATGGTCGCTAGGTCGGTGAGGCGTGAAACTTCGCGACGATTGATGGCGTTTATAATTCCCTTGTCCGCGCAATTGTTGCAGAAGATTGAAATCGCGCTTTCTTCACGGTAGTCCTTTATCCTGTTCATAACCAGGAGGAATCTGGCCCAGTAATGATGTACTGTTTCATCGGGATCTTGCCGTATTTGAGATAGATCGCTTATGTTTGGGTGGGCGGGTGGAATTAAGTTCGGAACCTCGCCCGGTCTGAGGCTCAAAGGCCAAGAAGCTTCCGGATTCGGAAGCTTGGTTTGTTGAGCGCGGGCCAACAAATCTGGTCCGATGCCTGACTTTAGGTTCAGTATTTGATTAGCGTCCGTCCTTCCGCGGGAATCCGGCATGGAGGGATCCGGAATCCAGACATAGTTGGATTTTAACATAGAAGAAGAGTCGCCGTGTTGTTCCTCTACCACGACAACGTGGTGTGTAACCTGGGGAGAGTTAATTTCTCTCAGATCGGTTTTAAGCCCAATCTGATCGTAGTCGGTAGCGACTCCCAGGGCGGCGATGCGATCCAAGAGCTCGTTCATGGAGGAGAGCTCAATCGGATCTAGCTGCTCGGCAAATTCCGAGCTGACGTGAAGATCGCTTTCAATGACTTGAGAGGTCATTGTCGGGGCGGTGGCCGAACAGGCGGTCATGAGAAAACCGCCTAGCCGGATAGTTCGGCCGCGGCCAAAGCTCCCTTGACGACGGCGCCGTCTTTAAAGATGGGAAAAGGCATCCTTCCCGATGGTGACGGCAGAGGAATTCTCAATGAAAGCACCAATGTCGGTGTCAAACCGGCGGATCTCGGTAGGGGGTCCCGAATCGTATGCGTCTAGGCGGATGGTAACAGGAGACAAGGGACACGATGTTTTACCCAGGTTCGGGCCCTCTTGATGGAGGTAAAACCCTACGTATTGCTTGATTAATATTGATGATGTGTGTTACAAGAGTGGATCTACCACGAGATCGAAGAGGCTAAACCCTAGAAGCTAGCCTATGGTATGATTGTTGTTCGTCCTGTGGACTAAAGCCATCCAGTTTATATAGACACCGGAGAGGGCTAGGGTTACACAAAGTCGGTTACAAAGGTAGGAGATCTACATATCCGTATCGCCAAGCTTGCCTTCCACGCCAAGGAATGTCCCATCCGGACATGGGACAAAGACTTCAATCTTGTATCTTCATAGTCTTGGAGTCCGGCCGATGATGATAGTTCGGCTATCCGGACACCCCCTAGTCCGGAACTCCCTCAGGTATGTCTCCGTATAAAATGGTTTATGGTAAAGCATGTCACTTACCTCTGGAGCTAGTGCATAAAGCTTATTTGGCAATAAAAGAGCTCAACAATGATTTCAAACTTGCTGGTGAGAAGATGTTATTTGACATTAGCTCACTTGATGAATGGAGAACCCATGCCTATGAGAATGCCAAGTTATTTAAAGAAAAAGGTTATGAGATGGCATAATAAAAGGATACAAAAGCGTGAATTCAATGTAAGTGATTATATCTTGTTATACAATTCTCGTTTAAGAATTTTTGCAAGAAAACTTCCCTCTAAGTGGGAAGGACCTTACATTATCGAGGAATTATATCGCTCCGGTGCCGTCAAGATCAACCACGCCGAAGGTAATAACCCGAGGGTGGTAAATGGGCAAAGAATCAAACATTATATCTCAGGTACTCCCATAAATGTTGAAACCAATATTATTAATACCATAACTCCGGAGGAGTACATAAGGGACACCTACAAGCACATTTCAGACTCCGAAAAGGAAATGGTATGTGGTACGGTAAGTAAACCGACTCCAAAACTTTCCCAATAGCAATTTCTCTCTGTTTTGGAATATTTAGAAAAATAGGAAATTTTAAAGTAGTCCGAAACGCGCACAAGGAGGCGACAAGCCACCAGGGCGCGCCCCTGAGGCTTGTGGCCACCTCGTTTACTTCCCGGACTCCGTTTTCTTGTGGTATACTCCTTTAGGTTGGTAAAAATTCATTATATAATCTACCAAAATTTTTGACCTTCGTATCATGCCAATATCTCCCGTTTTGGTTGTGAGCTGTTTCTGCAGCAGATTTAGAGCAAGGTGTCTTCTCAAGAGTCGGTCAGGGGGAGTCTTCTCTCTCACCCGGCATCGGGGCCAATGGCCTACAGCGAGGCTAACCACTTCGGCTAGGACAAGGAAGAAGAGATGGAGGTCGACTTGAAAAGGGTGGACGCTATGGAGGAAGACCCAGAAGTTACCTCGCATCTCCAACATGAAGCCATGCTGGATGAACTTTAGAGCTCAGCAATTCCAAATTTGGTCATCCCTCCTAATGCTAAATTCCTTACTTATAAAAACATGAAATAGAGTGTTGCCTTCTCTCCCGCAGCAAGGAAACATCCATGGGTGATGGGAGCTCTAACAGTTACTGGAAAACTCGGCAAGGAAATATTGGATCACATGCAGAAAAGTAAGAAGCTCGAGGAGGAGAATCATATTGTAAGGGGAATCATCGCCAAGAATATTGCACCACCACCTCCAAAGGAAGACAACTAAACACATGGGTATGGGCACTCCCATTGGCTTGTGCCAAGCTTGGGGGAGGTGCCCCGTATAGTATCACCATGACATCTTTTACTTTTATCGTTATCTTAGTTTGATCCTTTTGGTAATATCTCGATCTAGTAGAATAAAGTTTTTACTTTGATCTAGCCTTGAGTTTTGCTTTATGTTACCCCTATGTAATCCAGTCCGAGAGTTATATAATAAAGAGTGGTTTTAGTTAAGGGCTTTGCTTTCTTGTCATGGTCTTGAGAAAAAGAAAGAAAATTAGAATAAAAGCAATAAAGATCATATGATGATCCTATGGGGAGTGATGACCTCACATAAAAGGAGTATGTGGATTGAAACTTTTTGTGATTTGACAAACATAGCCATTGGTCATTGTTGTAATTAATAGGAAGTAATAAAGAAAGAGAGGTTCACATATAAATATATTATCTTTGACATTTTCTATGATTGTGAGCACTCATTAAATTATGTTATGCTAAGAAGATGATGTTGGACAAGGAAGACAACGTAATAGGTTATCTTTACTTATTTCCGAATAAAAGTCATACGGTTATAGATCCTTTAGCATCTGACGCTTGCTTCCACCTCATATCCGCCAAAACTTCATACTAAGTAGAGATACTACTTGTGCATCCAAACACCCTCAACCCAGTTTTGCCATGAGAGTCCACCATACCTACCAATGGTTTGAGTAAGATCCTTCAAGTAAGTTTTGAACGGCGCAAGTAATAAAAAATGCTCTTTAAATATGTATGATCTATTAGTGTGAGGAAAATAAACTTTGTACAAACTTGTGATAAGGAAGACAAAAAAGCGATAGACTGCATAATAAAGTTCTTTATCACATGCGGCAATATAAAGTGACATTCCTTTGCACTAAGAGATTATGCATCCAACCATAAAAGCGCATGACAACCCCTGCTTCCCTCGTCGAAGGGCCTATCTTGTACCTTTACATTTTACCCCTATGCAAGAGTCATGGTGATCTTCACCAATTCCTATATTCCATCATATTCTTGGCAAGCGTCATGTGTTAGAGAATGATCTAGACACATATATCAACCCATAAGTGAGTGATCATCAATTATTAATGTTGACATTACCTGTCGGTGTACTAGAGTAGGGGTACCCTAGTATCCCGAACTTGTGCACGGGCAGTAGCAGCCTCCGCGGCAAGGCTTGCCGCGGTGACCGCCAAGGCCCCGGCAAGAGGAGCTTGCGGGGAAGACCCTCCGTGGTTCCTTTAGAGCCATTCAAGAACAAAGTATTCAAGCCAAGGAGACAAGGCCCCGGCAAGAGGAGCTTGCCAGGAAGGCCAACCAAGGCACTTAGGAGACAAGGCCCCGGCAAGAGGAGCTTGCCGGGAAGGCCCGGTGAGCGACAAGCTTCCGGGCACGGCAAGACGACGACCATGGCAAGGCGCTTGCCGCGGAAGGCTACCACATCTGTAATTCACGCCCAAAGACGCCCACCAACGTGTCGCCTCGACCTTTCGGTAGCGCGCGTGGCAAGAGGCTGTGCAGCCAGCGGAGCGTGATGGCAAGCGGTGCTGACAAGATTGCCATCGTGGCAAGTGATGGCGTCCCTGACGGTCCCTTTCTGCACTGTTTAGGCGACATGGAGAGGCATTTAATGCCTTTGTCCCCTGCCGTCAGGGTTAGGTATGATACACTGTACAAGTAGTTGTACCAACCGCAACTCATTTTCCGTTTTTGCCCTTGACTACGTTGCCACCTGTCGGTGACCCCTTGAGCATATAAAAGGAGGCCCATGCGCAACGTAGAAAGGGGGTTCGAACACTCTCACGCTCAGTCTGGTTATCAGCTGGTGTGTACTGTAGCATTCATCGCTCCTGAGCAAGAACACAATACAATCAGACATGCAGCAGTAGGAGTATTATCTCTCCGGAGAGCTCCGAAGCTGGGTAAACTGCTCGTGTGCTTTGCCTCGATCTGCTCTTCGTGCGACCTCCGCCCCCCACCGAACTGAAAGGGGCTCGGTCCGCCGGTCCCATAGGTGTTCGTGGGTCAGATCAGCTTCCCCGACATCTTTGGCGCGCCAGGTAGGGGGCGTCGAGGCCGTGTGAACCTGATCCGGCGTTCACACGAGCAACATCTTCATCATCTTCATCGACATGCCACTGAAGAAGAAGGCTTCGGCTGCAGCGGAGCCGTCCACGTCGATCCCACCACCACCGGAGCAAACTAGTGGTGGGGTAGACGCCGGCGGAAGGGCGGGCGTCGACGATGGATTCCACGGTGCGGCCAAGTCCAAGAACAAGGCTGCGCAGACCTCGGCGTCCGTACATGCACCGCGCCCATCCCAGGAGGCGCGGGACCGACAGCGTCATGGTATTCACAGTACCATACGTTCGTTGGATCAAGATCGAGCTGGTGGATCTCGGGATGCTCAAGGCCAGCATGCACGCCAACAGGTTGGCACGAGCGAGGCACGGTCGCCCGGACGGGATACTGCTCCTTCTAACGTAGTTAGAAGTCCGAGCATATCCCGCTCCTCGTGCCGTTCGCCACTACCACCCACCACTCCAGCAGAAGCTTTGGCGAGAGTTCAACTATTCCTAGATTACCCTCCAACAACCGACAAGGTCGATGAATGGAGGGCCACCATCCAGAGTCTCATCGGCTTCGCCAACGGCGACACTCCGCGGCAACCAAGCACATCGCTTCCGCGGCAGGACGACAAGGCGCGAGCCGGTGGCGACGAAACCGGAGGGGGTGCAACCACCATGCACTCTCCGCCCCGAAGGCCAAGATCGCCAACTCGTCGGATCCACCTGGACAGCGACTCCACCGCGTCTTCGGATCCACGAGCTCGTCACGATCAGCGCCAAGTTCTTCACGAACGACAGCAAGAAGACGCCGAACTCGCATCGAGCGCCAAGAGAAGCGCGAGTCAATCCGACCAGCGCTGGGCCCCTTTCGACATGCATGCGCCGAGAGAATCGCGACTTGCCGTCAGACGCGGTAGGTTGCCCTGCGTTCACTCGTGAGCTACGGCAAGTCCAGTGGCCCAGCAAGAAGAATTTCAAGCCAGATGTACCAGAGAAGTACGACGGCAAGACACACCCGTCGGAGTTCCTCAGCATCTACACCATTGCGGTGCAAGCTGCCGGGGGGCGAGACGACAAGATTCTGGCCAACTACTTGCCTTTGGTACTCAAGCCCAATGTCAGATCCTGGCTCATGCACTTGGCGGACAACTCCATATCCTCTTGGGCGGATCTGTGCCATCAGTTTGTCGGTGCCTTTACAAGCGGCCACAAGCCTCATGGCCAAGAGAGCGACCTTCACCTGCTCGCCCAGAAGGAAGGAGAGCCCCTGCGCAAGTACATTCAAAGATTCAGCCGTGTACAGCACAACATCCCAGACGTCCACCCTGCAGCGGTAATCATCGCGTTCCATCAGAACGTGCGCAACCGCAGGATGCGGGAGGAGATGGCGATGTGCAAGATCAGAGACGTCAGTGAGCTATATGCCCTGGCCGACAAGTGTGCACGCGCTGAGGAAGGGAGGAAACTCCCCGGAGAGAACGTAGAAGCAGGAGGATCTGACAGTGAGGAGGCCACCCCGGCAAAGAAGAGCCGACGGCGGAATAACAGGAAGAAGAAGGGGAAAGAAGTGCTAGTTGTTGAGCAGTCCGGCAATGGAGGTGGCGCCAAGAAAGCCAAAGTCGGTAGCTCCGGCAAGGAGGTTGCCGCGGGCACCAACTACCAGGCTGTGGCGGTCGCCGACAAGCAGGACGGATCCAACAAGCAGTACTGCAAGATCCACCACACCAAGGGCCATGATCTCCAGAGCTGCAAGAAGGTCGAGCAGCTTGTCGAGCAGCAGAAGGCTGAGTACGAGCGACGCGACAAGGAGAAGGCCCAGGAAGGTGCTAGAGGAGCTAGCAAGAAACGCCACGGCCGGGGAGGACGCCGCGGCAAGGCCAAGCAGCGGCAAGGAGACAGACCTCCCCGGGGCCGCGACAAGGATGAAGATGAAGACGACGACGAAGACATGGATGATGACGAGGCCGATGAGCAGGAGTTCCAGAAAGCCACAGAGGTCTTGTGCGTTGACGGCGGTGCTTCTCTGCATACTTCACACCGCCAACTCAAGCAGTGGATGCGGGAAGTCAATGCGGCAGAACCATCCGTCGAGTCACGCAAGCCTCTGAAATGGTCCAGCACGCCTATCATCTTTGATATTGAGGACCACCCTGATCGCATAACTGCGATTGGGTGCTTGCCGATGTTAACCAACTATCCGCAACCTCAAGGTCACTAAGATGCTAGTTGACGGCGGGGCCGGCTTGAACCTGATCTCCTCGGCGGTACTCCAAAAACTCCGGATCCCTAACAATGAAGCTCGAAGAGACCGCACATTCCAAGGAATCAATCCGGAAGGAGCAAGCGAAGGAAAGATCACGTTGCGGTGACATTTGGCAGCGAGTTGAACTTCAGAACTGAGAGGGTCACTTTTGACGTTGCTGATTTTCCATTGCCCTACAATGGCATACTTGGCCGTCCAGCACTCGCCAAATTCACGGCGGCCTCTCACTATGCATACAACATGTTGAAGATGCCAGGCCCGTTAAGTGTCATCTCTGTCCCTGGCGGCAAGAAGGATGCCCTTATCTGCGCTGACAAGATCTACCGGGAAGCAGCAGCCGCAGCAGATCGCAAGTCACTTGCCACTGAAGCTCCCGGGAGGAAGAAGAAGACCAAGTCCGGCAAGAGCTCTGATGCCCACTCCGGCAAGCGCACCTCTTCGGAGTGCTGCGCTACCGTCGAGGACGCACCATCGAGCTCCACCGGCAAGTGTAAGAAGACGATGGCAGCTCCAGAAACCAAGAAGGTGTCCGGCAAGGAGGACGACACTGGTGGTACCTTCACCATCAGTGCCACTCTCGAGCCTAAATAGGAAAGCGCGCTCGTTGCTTTCCTGCGGGCGAACGTCGACGTGTTTGCGTGGCAACCGTCTGACATCCCCGGTGTTCCCAGGAAAGTGATTGAGCACCACCTTGTCATACGTCCTCATCGCGGCCCGTCAAAGCGTAAAGTCAGGAAGCAGGCAGTGGAGCACCAAGAATTCATCGCAGAAGAGATCAAGAAATTGGAAGCAGCAGGCCTTGTCAGAGGAGTGCTCCATCCTACGTGGTTGGCCAATCCTGTAGTCGTGCGCAAGGCAAACGGGAAATGGAGGCTTTGTATTAACTTTACCGATGTTAATAAAGCTTGTCCCAAAGACCCATTTCCCTTGCCGCACATCGATCAGATTGTTGACTCCACGGCTGGATGTGATTTGCTTTCATTTCTTGATGCATACTCAGGATACCATCAGATCTTCATGGCAGAAGAGGATGAGGAGAAAACCGCATTCATCACCCCATGTGGCACATACTGTTTCATACGGATGCCTTTCGGTTTAAAGAATGCTGGTTCAACATTTGCAAGAGTAGTCAATCACGCTTTTGAGCCGCAAATACACAGAAATGTGGAATCCTACATGGATGACATAGTGGTCAAAAGCAAGGACAAGGCGACTCTGATTCAAGATTTAGACGAAACCTTTGCAAATCTGCGCAAGGTCAACCTCAAGCTCAACCCCGAGAAATGTGTGTTTGGAGTCCCCTCCGGCCAGCTTCTCGGGTTCTTCGTGTCTCAGCGAGGGATTGAAGCCCATCCCAACAAGATCAAGGCCATTGAGCAGATTGAAGCACCAAAGCGCGTCGAGGATGTACGAAGACTTGCCGGTTGCGTAGTTTCTCTCAGCAGGTTTATCTCTAGGTCTGCTGAGCGCGCCCTGCCATTTTTCAAAATATTGTAAAAGGAAGGTCCAATGAAATGGACTCCGGAAGCGGAGGCTGCGCTGCAGGACTTAAAGAGGTACCTGTCCTCCACTCCGGTACTTGTCGCACCTAAGCCACAAGAGAAGTTGCTGCTATATATAGCGGCAACCAATCAAGTGGTTTGTGCTGCGTTAGTAGCGGAGAGGGAGGCGGATGATGAGCCGGCAACCATGGAAGATGCATCCAGCGACAAGCAAGGGGCTTCACCGACAAGCTCTGGTCCCGACAAAGATGGATCTACGCAGGCGTGCGAGAAAGTTCAGAGAAGGATGGTGCCGCGCCCAGTTTACTTTGTCAGTTCCCTTCTGCAGGGGGCTAGGTCAAGGTACTCTGATGTGCAAAAATTGCTTTTCGGCCTTCTCATGGCCTCAAGAAAGCTGCGCCATTACTTCCAAGCACATGAGATCACAGTTGTCACTCATTTTCCGCTGAAGAGGATACTGCAAAATCCAGAAGCAACAGGCAGGATTGTCGAGTGGGCACTGGAACTGTCAAGCTTTGGCCTCAAGTTTGAGAGCACTTCAACCATCCAAAACAGAGCATTGGCAGAATTCATAGCAGAGTGGACGCCAACGCAGGATGAAGAAATTCCAGAAACGAGCATCCCCATCAAGGAAGCAAGCAAAGAGTGGCTGATGTACTTTGATGGTGCCTTCTCGCTGCAACGCGCCGGTGCGGGCGTGCTACTTGTCGCACCCACCGGAAAGCACCTCAAGTACGTAGTCCAGATGCACTTTCCCAACGATCAAGCAACGAACAATACTACAGAGTATGAAGGTTTGCTTGCCGGTCTCAGGATCGCAGCAGACCTTGGGATCAAGAAGCTCATTGTCAGGGGTGACTCACAGCTTGTCGTCCGCCAAGTAAATTAGAATTATCAGAGTCCGTTGATGGAGGCTTATGTTGATGAAGTGAGAAAGCTAGAAGAGCACTTTGACGGCCTACAGATCGAATATGTTCCAAGAGCTCAGAACGACATTGCTGATGGCCTGTCGAAGTGCGCCGCACTTAAGTTACCTGTGGAACCAGGGATCTTTGTGCTCAAGCTAACTCAACCGTCTGTAATGCCATCAACTGGACAGAGCAAGAAAAGGAAGTTGATTTCTGGTGACTATTTTCCGGCAGAGCTCCCCGAAGCTGCCGTCAGGAATGTCCCCAAGATCAACACCGAGAGTGCTGAGGAGCAGTCTGCTCCGGCGAGCCCTAGGGTTTGTTCTGTTGAAGCAGACGCTCCCGACAAGTTTTGCTCCGGCAAGCTTGCCGGGGAACGTCAAGCTCCGGCTGAGCCGCAGGTTCTCGCCATAGAAGCGGATGTTCCCGCAGCAGCAGATGTGCCTTTAGTCCTTGTTGTCGAGCCGCAAGCTCCAACATGGGCACAACAGATCGTCCGTTTCCTCCAGACAGGAGAACTTCCCGAAGAGCAAGAAGAAGCGGAAAGAGTAGCCCGGCAGTCAAGTATGTACCAGTTTGTCGACAATACACTATACAGAAGAAGACTCAACGGTCTGAAATTGAAGTGTATTCACCGGGAAGATGGACAGAAGCTGTTGGCACATATACATGGAGGCATATGTGGTCACCACATTGGTGCAAGAGCACTTGCCGGCAAAGCATTCCGGCAAGGTTTCTTTTGGCCGACAGCCCTCCAGGATGCAACTGCACAAGTAACCAAGTGTGAAGCGTGCGGTTCCATTCCAAGCAGATACACCAGCCAGCTCAAGCTCTCTAGACGATCCCTTTATCCTGGCCATTTTCGGTGCAGGGCTCGACATCCTCGGCCCCTTTCCCCGAGCTGTCTGGGGCTTTGAGTACTTGTACGTTGCAATCGACAAGTTCACAAAGTGGCCGGAAGTGGAAGCAGTGAGGAAGGTGACAGCACAGTCAGCAGTCAAGTTCTTCAGGTCGATTGTTTGCCGTTTCGGGATTCCTAACAAGATCATCACCGCCAATGGTACACAATTCACGAGTCACACCTTCATGCAGTACGTCCAAGATCTTGGCGCCAAGGTCTGCTTCGCTTCTGTTGCTCATCCGAGAAGTAACGGTCAAGCGGAGAGGGCAAATGCTGAAGTGCTGCGAGAACTCAAGACCAGAACTTTCGATAGGCTGCACAAGTGCGGAAGAAACTGGATTGAGGAGGTGCCGGTGGTTCTTTGGTCGATCAGGACGACGCCAAATCGAGCCACTGGCCAGACACCTTTCGCTCTAGTCTATGGAGCAGAGGCATTTCTCCCCACGGAACTCGTATACGGGTCACCTCGAGTGCTCACTTATGATGAGCTTGAGAAAGAGCAGTTGCGACAGGATGACGCACTGCTCCTCGAGGAGAACCGTCATCAGGCCGCTGTTCGAGCTAGTCGATATCAGCAAGCTTTGCGCCGCTACCATAGCCGCAGAGTTAGTGCCAGAAGTCTCGAGGAAGGCGACCTTGTTCTTCGGCGCGTTCAGTCCGCCAAGAATTCCAACAAGTTGACGCCGAAGTGGGAAGGCCCTTACCGGGTGAGACGAGTCACTAGGTCTGGCGCTGTCCGCCTTGAGACCGAAGATGGCATTCCGGTGAGCAACTCCTGGAACATTGAGCATCTTCGTAAGTTTTACCCTAAGGCGCGGTTGTCGGAACCTGTTAAGCAACCACCTTTTGTACAAGTCTTGCCGATGTTGCATGTAATCCTTTGTACAAAGCCGGGCGCAGACCCCGTGCATAAGTAAAGCTAATGTGCTCCGCACATCTTGTCAATTTCATGCTTTCTACTTCTATTTGCATGTGTTATCTGACACTTTGTGCAGCACCTACCCCGGTAAGCAATAACGAGCCGCAAGGCTCCATATCTTTATTTTCTCTTCTTTCTCTTTCTCAAAGAAAGGAAGGTTCCCTCGCCCACAAGTTTGTCGGGGGGGGAGGAGAAGATAATGGTGTGGACCAGGCGTCGTCCAAGGAAGTTTGGCCTTACCGGGAAGCAAACGACAGAAAAGCTAAGTTGCCAAAGTTTGAGCAATTAGTTTTAAAATTTTTTAAGTTATCTTCCTCGAACGACCGTGCTTTGTATGGAAAACCTGTGCGCGGAGGAACCAACTCATAGCTAGTTCCGCCCTTACTTTGTTTCGAGTCCGCTCAACAACTTAAGTGAGCTGCAACTAATTGCGACAAGGTTGCTTGTCGGAAGCGGCACCGCCAGTAGGCTGCTGACGTTCCGCACTCAGCGCTTGCGGCAAAGGTGCCTGCGCCGACAAGTTCCCTAAAAGCGTAGGGCAAAAACATACAAAGGAAGGAATCAACTAAAGGAAATAACATAGCAATCACTACTCAAAATAAAGTTATATTACAAGATAGCTTGTGGCGGCTCTAATAGATGGTTCTCATAACATGACCAGCAGCGACAAGGAAAAGATAAAACGGGCGGCCTAATCTACGCGGTCGCCGTCAACCCTCTTGATCCCGCTCACCCTGTCCATGATGGGTGCGACAAGGGTCTTGAGCGCCTCCACATCGGCATTCGGAGGCAAGGACTTGAGGACGTTGGTGAGGCTAAGGCCTGGATTGCGGAAGGCCACCTTCATCAGCACCTTCTGAAGAGCTCCCGCACAGATCTGGCGCGACTCGTCGGCCAGCTGCTTCGGGATCTCTTCCCGGAGACGTTGGAGGACCGTCACCACGCCCTTGAAGAACAAGCTGAGCTTGGCGCTGGGTTGGAGGTGCTCATCGGAGGAGTATCCGAGATCCACCATCCCCAGCTCCGCCAGCTCCTTGTCGATGGCGGCGGCCATGTTCACGGGACCCTCGGTCCAGTGCTCCACATTCTCTCTGAAGGTGCTCTGGGCGGCAGTAGCACTCGCCAGCACCGCCTCGTCGGCCTTGATCTTCTCCAACAAGGCCACCTCCCACTCCCTGGCGCCGTCCGGCGTCTGCATCAAAGTAGTCAGCTTCAGCTCGAGATCCGCGTTGGAGTCCTTGGCGGTGCTGAGCTCCTTGCTCCTCTCGGCGAGACGGCCCTGCAGCTCGCCAAGAGTGTAGGCGTCCTTCTCGCGCTCATGCTTGAGTGCAGCAAGCTCCTCGCTGCTCTTCTTCAGACTGGCCTCCAGCTGCCTCACCTTTGTCTCCAACTCCTTCTTGGCGGCCTCGGCAGCTGCGGCAGTGTCCTTTGCTTCCTTGAGGGCTCCGCCAAATGTTTGCTCGCGCGCGGCAAGCTCCTCCTCATGGCTGTCAAGATTTATCTTCCGCTACGCCAGCTCGCCTTCCTGCGCAGACAGCTTCTCGGCGGCAAGCCGCTGTTGCTCTTCAACCTCAGCCTTCTCGAGGATGAAGGCTTTGCGCGCCTCGATGATTTGCTCCCGCTCCTCTGCCAAAGACCGGAGAGCTTCCTGATCGAGGCCCCGGAGCTCCTCCGCGCGCTTCTCAATGTCTGCCCCCGCCTTCGCGACAAGCGCTTCCCGGGATTCCAACTTAGCTTGTCGGGTGCGGTAGAGCGACAGCAGCTTCCGCAACAGCTGCTCCTCGACTTCGCCGCTGCTGCTGCTTGGCCGCGTCGACCAGCGTCGAGCGATGGCGTAGTAGCTCTTCGTCAAAGGTCTCTCCTTTGACCGGCGCCCTAGAGTTCGACGCCCAGGGGAGCTTGATGAAGACGCCATCGCCGGCCTTCAAATAGGCGCCGGGCTGAGGCTCTTTGAAGCCTAGCGCAGCGGCAACGGCGGAGGGATCGGCGGTCGGTGTAGCGCCTGGCGCTCCTGCGGCCTCAGGGCCGTCAGTGCGATTGCCGGACCCCTCGCCATCTTCTGCGGCGGCAGCCTTGGCGGCCTCGTCGCCGGCGGGGTCATCAGCGCCAGTTTCTTCCTCGGCAACAACAGCGTCGTCAGTGTTTTCGTGCGTTTCCTCATCGCCGGCGACCTCGGTCTCCATTGGCTCTGTGGCAGACGGATCTGATGACCGAAAAATGAAGAAAAGTCAAGCAGATATCCAAAAAGAAAATCAGAAGAAGAACGCAAGGGCAGTTTTCAAGAAAGAGGATTACCTGTGCTGGGATCCGCAGCCGTGGTCTCAACCATCGGAGGGTCGTTGGCACCATCCCTTGCCGGAGAAGCCTCCCTTGCCGGAGAGCATTCCCTTGCCGGGGGATCCTCCCTTGGCGGTGTAGTCGAAGCAGATGGCATGTCAGGAGCGGCTTGTGGCACTCTGGTGGGGCTGCTCTGCTCCTACACAAATCAACAGTCAGATATCAGCAAATAAAGAGCACCCATGCACGCCTAACAGCAGGAAGAAAACCATGCACTTACACTGGGGGCTGCGCTGGGGACTGCTCTGAGGAAGGGTTGCCGGGTCCGGCAAGGTGGTCTCGGACACGCCTCTTCCCGCCGCGGTGGGTTCATCCTCGATGACAATCACCGGGACCTTGGCCCTCTTCGACGCTCTCGGCGGCGTCACGAAAAGGAATGGATTCAGTGAAGCAAATCAGATACAAGACAAAGCAACAGATTGAAGAACTACAAGTACAAAGAAAGGCTCTTACTCTTCTTCTTCCTCGTGAGCTGAGCGGAGAGATCGAATTCCGGTTCGCCTCCGGTGCGACGAGCTGGAAGAGTAGGTTCCCTTGGCCGCTTGGCGGGTGCAGGAGCTGTGGTCCCAGAAGGCCCCGCTCCAGTTGCTGCAGCGGCGAGAGGTGCTCCCGCAGCAACAGTTCTTGCCGCGGTGGAGCGCGTTGCATGGCGCGACGGCTGTTGGCCCGTCTGCCGCCCTGCCACTTCCCCGGCCTTGCGGAGACGCCTTCTTGGTGGAGCTGTGGGCTCCGCTCGCAGCAAGCTACTTGAAGGTGGGGAGGAGGCGCCCTCGGCGGGGTCGCTCGGCTCAACTTCGGGCTCGGCATGCTCTTGCTCGTCGGCAAGCTCCTCTCGATCGACAAGGCTTGCCGCCTCTGCTACCTCTGCCTCCTCCACGGTGAATCCAAACTCGCCCGCGGCAGCAGCAGCTGCCGCCTCTTCCAACCTGGTGGCGATGCGCTGCATCTCGTCATCAGTGGTGTCGCGGGTGAGGCCCTTCTGCTCATCGAGGCGGATCGGCACTTCTTCCAAGCTATCGAAGAACTGCTGCACAACGTCATCTGTAGGCTCTTGCCAAGTTGGAACAATTCCATGCGAGTCGCACAACGGCATCATTGCATGGATGCGGTCGAGCGAGGAATTGTTGCACAATGGAACGACTCCCCTCGGCAACCTGAACCATTCGGGATGATCAGGGTCGTGCTTGAACAATTCCAAGAGCATCGCATCCAATTCCAAGACGGTGAAGTTGAAGTTGAGGCCCGGGCGCAACCTCATGATATCTATCGTGTTCTGGAACTCCCAGGCGGGTCTCCTCCTCTCCTGCAGGGGGGCGATGCGGCGGCGAAGGAAATCTGCGCCAACGGCGCCTACAGTGAGTCCGGCAAGCCTGAGGCGCAGGATCCGGGTGACGGCAATCTTCAATCTAGCATCTTCCGGCGCCAAGTTGCTCCAATCGTTGCCGCACACTATTGGGGTTTGGCGCTGGGCGATGAATGGCTGCGGGTTCTCCTCAACAATCCAACACCAATCTGCCCTCCATTCCTCCCACTTGCTGCAGAGCTCTCCCTCTAGATAGGCTTCCTTCTTGCCGATCCTTGAGATCCAAGCGATTCCTCCCAAGAAGAGGCTCTCCTCTCTCTACTCGAGGCATGAAGAAAAGGCGGAAGAGGGCTACGTTTGGGTGGACTCCGACAAAGTTTTCGCAGAGATGTGCGAAAACTGCCATGGTCAAGACATCATTGGGGGTGAAGTCAAGGAGGCGGAACCCGTAGGTGTTCATGATATCGCAGAAAATTTCAGAGAAGGGCGGGCAGAGCCCACAGTAGAAGAAGAGCGCGAAGAAGGGATACCCGCTCGGAGCCGATTCGGATCAAGTGAGAGTACCTTCATGCGCGGATGCGCCAGCGTCTCCGTCGACCAAGAGGTAGTAGTACTCCTCGGCTCCTTCATGCGAAATGGGAGGAAGATGGCCCGCTCCTTGCGGAGCGCCATGAGCCGCTACCGGGCCGACTTCACGCCCTTCCCTTGTCTCGCTTTGAGCCATGGCGGAGGTGGTGGGGAGATCGGCCGGCGTTGGTGGTGCTGGTGGCGATGAAGTGAGCGCTGCTCTCTTTTCAGCCTTGGGAAGAAGGGGGAGCAGCGGAGGTTTTTCGAGATTGGACAGCAACTGGCAAGGTGGGTGAACTGCCCCTGCTTCTTCTGCTTATAAAGAGGGAGGGGGCGGACGTTCCGCTTTTCCTAATAAAGAAACCCCCACGATCTCTCCCATGATGCCGCATTCGACGCGTGCCGTTCGTGGGGGACGTGGTGGGTCCGGAGCGAGTTGTGGCGTAACCCAGGCCGCGTGTGCCCGTGCCCTGTTTTGGGCCTGGCCCAACAGCGCTCGGCACCGTGTGTGGCCCGGGCCCGGGGGCTCCTGTCGGTGTACTAGAGTAGGGGTACCCTAGTATCCCGAACTTGTGCACGGGCAGTAGAAGCCTCCGCGTCAAGGCTTACCGCGGTGACCGCCAAGGCCCCGGCAAGAGGAGCTTGCCGGGAAGACCCTCCGTGGTTCCTTTAGAGCCATTCAAGAACAAAGTATTCAAGCCAAGGAGACAAGGCCCCGGCAAGAGGAGCTTGCCGGGAAGGCCAACCAAGGCACTTAGGAGACAACGCCCCGGCAAGAGGAGCTTGCCGGGAAGGCCCGATGAGCGACAAGCTTCCGGGCACGGCAAGATTTACGACAAGGCAAGGCGCTTGCCGCGAAAGGCTACCACATCTCAGAATTCACGCCCAAAGACGCCCACCAACGTGTCGCCACTGGACCTTTCGGTAGCGGCGTGGCAAGAGGCGGTGCGGCCAGCGGAGCGCGGTGGCAAGCGGTGCTGTCAAGATTGCCATCGTGGCAAGCGATGGCGTCCCTGACGGTCCCTTTCTGCACTGTTTAGGCGACATGGACGGGCATTTAATGCCTTTGTCCCCTGCCGTCAGGGTTAGGTATGATACACTGTACAAGTAGTTGTACCAACCGTAACTCATTTTCCCTTTTTGCCCTTGACTACGTTGCCACCTGTCGGTGACCCCTTGAGCATATAAAAGGAGGCCCATGCGCAACGTAAAGGGGGGGTTCGAACACTCTCACGCTCGGTCTCGTTAGCAGCTGGTGTGTACTGTAGCATTCAGCGCTCCCGAGCAAGAACACAATACAACTCAGACAAGCAGCAGTAGGAGTATTATCTCTCCGAGAGCTCGGCTGGGTAAACTGCTCGTGTGCTTCGCCTCGATCTGCTCTTCGTGCGACCTCCGCCCCCCACCGAACCGAAAGGGGCTCGGTCCGCCGGTCCCATAGGTGTTCGTCGGTCAGATCAGCTTCCCCGACATTACCCTTGAGGTAAATAGTAGGAATGCGAAACTATAAGCCCCTATCTTTTTGTGTGTCCAATTGAAGCTTTGATCACATAAGTACCACGTGAGTGTTAGCAATTGTGAAAGAATAAAAGATGATTGAGTATGTGGATTTGCCTTACAAGCTCTTATATTTACTGTTTCCGATGTTATGATAAATTGCAATTGCTTCAATGACTAAGATCATAGTTTGTTGATTCTCAATAAATTTCTTGATGCATACTTTACTTTGTGAATGAATTGTCACTTTAGCATAAGAAATTTTATGAATATATTGATGTTCTGAAAATAATCATGATGCCTGCATGTCCGTATTTTATTTTTATCGACACCTCTATCTCTAAACATGTGGACATATTTATTGATCTCGACTTCCACTTGAGGACAAGCGAGGTCTAAGCTTGGGGGGGGGGGGTGATACGTCCATTTTGCATCATTCCTTTATATTGATATTTATTGCATTATGGGATGTTATTACACATTATGGTACAATACTTATGCCTTTTGTCTCTTATTTTACAAGGTTTATATGAAGAGGGAGAATGCCAGCAGCTGGAATTCTGGAATGGAAAAGGAGCAAATATGAGATACCTTTTCTGCACAACTCCAAAAGTCCTGAAAACTTATGAGGAATTATTTTGGAATTTACAAGAAATATTGGGCGAAAAAAGCACCATAGGGGACCCACCAGGTAGCCACAAGCCTGGGGGGTGCGCCCTCCCCCCTGGGCACGCCCCTAGGGCTTGTGGGCCCCCTGGCAAGCCTCCGGTACCCATCTTCTGCTTTATGAAGTGTTTTGACATTTAAAAAATCAAGGGAAAGCTTTCGGGATGAAGCGCCGCCGTCTCAAGGCGGAACTTGGGTATAACCAATCTAGAGATCCGGCGGGGTTGTTCTGCCAGGGAAACTTCCCTCCCGGTAGGGGAAATCGAAGCCATCGTCACCACCAACGATCCTCTCATCGAGAGGGGGTCAATCTCCATCAACATCGTCACCTGCACCATCTCCTCTCCAAAGCCTAGTTCATCTCTTGTATATGATCTCTGTATCTAAACCTCAGATTGGTACATGTGGGTTGCTAGTAGAGTTGATTACTCCTTGTAGTTGATGCTAGTTTGTTTATTTGGTGAAATATCATAAGTTCAGATCTTTAATGATAATTAATACTCCTCTGATTATGAACATGAATATGCTTTGTGAGTTGTTACGTTTGTTCCTGAAGACATGCGATAAGTCTTGCTACAAGTAATCCTGTGAATTTTATATTCGTTCGATATTTTGATGAGATGTATGTTGTCTATCCTCTAGTGGTGTTATGTGAACATCGACTACATGACACCACACCATTGTTTGGGCCTAGATGTAGGCATTGGGAAGTAATCCATATGTTACATGCTATGGTTAGAGTATTTTTAATTCTTCTTTCGTAGTTGTGGATGCTTGCGAGAGGGGTTAATCATAAGTGGGATGCTTGGCCAAGTAAGGACAACACCCAAGCACCGGTCCACCCACATATGAAATTATCAAAGTAACGAACACGAATCATATGAGCATGATGAAAAGTAGCTTGACAGAAATTCCCATGTGTTATAGGGAGTGCTTTACTTCATATAAGAGGTCGTCTAGGTTTGTCCTTTAATACAAAAAGGATTGGGCCACCTTGATAAACCTTTTCTACTTTTGTTACTTGGTACTCGTTATGAATTATCTTATTACAAAACTATATGTTATCGATAATTTCAGTGCTTGCAAAGAATACCTTACTGAAAACTGCTTGTCATTTCCTTCTGCTCCTTGTTGGGTTTGACGCTCTTACTTATCGGAAGGACTAGGATAGGTCCCTTATACTTGTGGGTCATCACCTGCCATGCCAGAGATTACATCACTTATGATGTATGCAAAGGAGAGGATCAAGCTTGGTTTCCCTCAACAAAACAAGCAACCTTTGCTCAAGAAGATATTGGCCATTGTTGAGACGCGTTGGGAGAATCAAATGGATCATCCATTGTATGGGGCTGCTCTATTTCTGAACCCAGGAAAGTTCTTTCCAATTGTAAGGAGAAATGGTGATGCCTTAGTTGGGGAGCTAAGGAGTTGCATTAATGACGTGCTTGCAAAAATGGTACCAAGTAGCAATGTTCGAAACAAGATTGATCATCAAGTTGTGCTCTATGAGGACCAGTGAGAAGGCTTTTCTAATCCAATGGTGTCGGTGCACAAACTGAGTGCACGACGCATATGCGATCGAGGGGGATCCCTTCTGCTACGGTTGGCTGGCGCGGAGCTGTGCAAAGAGTAGGGCTAGGCGATGAACATGACAGATTTTACCCAGGTTCGGGCCGCTCGGAGGCGTAATACCCTAGTCCTGCTTGATTGTATGTTTATCTGGTGTTCTTGGACTAGCTACAAGACGTGCAGGGTCCCAAAAGATCCGAATCTGTGACGCCCCCGATTCAATCGTACACTAATCATGCATGCAAACGTGTACGATCAAGATCAGGGACTCACGGAAAGATATCACAACACAAATCTAAAAACATAAATAATTCATAGAAGCATCATAATACAAGCCAGGGGCCTCGAGGGCTCGAATACAAGTGCTCGATCATAGACGAGTCAGCGGAAGCAACAATATCTGAGTACAGACATAAGTTAAACAACTTTGCCTTAAGAAGGCTAGCACAAACTACGATACAGATTGAAAGAGGCGCAGACCTCCTGCCTGGGATCCTCCTAAACTGCTCCTTGTCGTCGTCAGCGGGCTGCACTTAGTAGTAGGCACCTACGGTGTAGTGTGAGTCATCATCGACGGTGGCATTTGGCTCCAGCATCTGGTTGCGGCAACCAGGTAGAAGGGAAAGGGGGAAAAGAGGAAGAAAAGAAACCGTGAGTACTCATCCAAAGTACTCGCAAGCAAGGAGCTACACTACATATGCATGGGTATATGTGTAAAGGGCCATATCGGTGGACTGAACTGCAGAATGCCAGAATAAGAGGGGGATAGCTAATCCTGTCGAAAATTACGCTTATGGCCACCTCCATCTTTCAGCATGTAGAAGAGAGTAGATGGCAAGTTCACCAAGTAGCATTGCATAGCATTATCCTACCCGGCGGTCCAATCCTCGTCGCCTTGTTAGAGAGTGATGATCACCGGGTTATCTCTGGCACTTGGAAGGGTGTGTTTTATTAAGTATCCAGTTCTAGTTGTCATAAGGTCAAGGTACAACTACAAGTCATCCTGTTATTGAAGATCACGGCTATTCGAATAGATAAACTTCCCTGCAGGGGTGCACCACATAACCCAACACGCTCGATCCCATTTGGCCGGACACACTTTTTTGTGTCATGCCTGGCCGCGGAAGATCAACACGTCGCAGCCCCACCTAGGCACAACAGAGAGGTCAGCACTCCGGTCTAAATCCTATACGCGCAGGGGTCTGGGCCCATCGCCCATTGCATAGTCAAGACGCTATGATGCAAAATGAAGCGCATTCCAGCCTAGCAGGCGTTCCAGCCCAATCCGGCACGAGCCGCTTAGTCGCTGACGTCACGAAGGCTTCGGCTAATACCACGACGTCTAGTGCCACTACTAGGAAACTGCTTATAGAAAGACTCTTACTAGCAGCATGCTATATTGCCCCGCGCTACTGCTACATACTAGTAGCGCGTGGCAAAAAAAACGCTACTAGTAAATATTTCTAACGTGCCCCGCTTACAAACCATACTAGTAGCATGGGCTATAAAACAATCGCTACTGCTACGTAATAATGCTACCTCTTGAGCACTGCGTTGGTTTTCCCTTGAAGAGGAAAGGGTGATGCAGCAAAGTAGCGTAACTATTTCCCTCAGTTCAGTAGGAGGCTACGCGCGAGTCCCTCGCACGTGCACAAAACAAATAACTCCTCGCAACCAACGCGATAAGGGGTTGTCAATCCCTTCACAGTCACTTACGAGAGTGAGATCTGATAGATATGATAGGATAATATTTTTGGTATTTTTATGATAAAGATGCAAAGTAAAATAAAAGCAAAGTAAAAAAGCAAAGAAAATAACTAAGTGTTGGAAGACTAATATGATGAAGATAGACACGGGGGCCATAGGTTTCACTAATGGCTTCTCTCAAGAGCATAAGTATTTTTTGGTGGGTGAACGAATTACTGTTGAGCAATTGACAGAATTGAGCATAGTTGTGACAATATCTAGGTATGATCATGTATATAGGCATCACGTCCAAGACAAGTAGACCGATTCCTGCCTGCATCTACTACTATTACTCCACTCATCGACCGCTATCCAGCATGCATCTAGAGGATTAAGTTCAAGAAAACAGAGTAACGCCTTAAGCAAGATGTCATGATGTAGAGGGATAAATTCATGCAATATGATAAAAACCCCATCTTGTTATCCTCGATGGCAACAATACAATACGTGCCTTGCTGCCCCTCATCACACCGGGAAAGGACACCGCAAAATTGAACCCAAAGCTAAGCACTTCTCCCATTGCAAGAAAGATCAATCTAGTAGGCCAAACCAAACTGATAATTCGAAGAGACTTGCAAAGATAACCAATCATACATAAAAGAATTCAGAAAAGATTCAAATATTGTTCTTAGATAATATTGATAATAAACCCACAATTCATCGGTCTCAACAAACGCACCGCAAAAAGAAGATTACATCGAATATACCTCCACGAGAGAGGGGGAGAACATTGTATTGAGATCCGAAAAGACAGAAGAAGACATCTAGCTACTGACTATGGACCCGAAGGTCTGAAGTAAACTACTCACACTTCATCGGAGAGGCTCTGATGATGTAGAAGCCCTCCGTGATGGATGCCCCCTCATGAGTTCCTAACAGGCCCCAAGATGGGATATCATGGGTACAGAAGGTTGCGGCGGTGGAATTAGGTTTTTGGCTCTTGTTCTGATCGTTTGGGCGTACGTAGGTATATATAGGACGAAGGAGTACGTCGGTGGAGCAACAGGGGGCCCTTGATTGTGGAGGGCGCGCCTGGGGGTGGGGGGGGGGGGTTAGGCACGCCCCCCTACCTCGTGCCTTCCCTGTTGGTTGCTTGACGTAGGGTCCAAGTCTCCTGGATCTTGTTCGTTCCAAAAATCACGCTCCCGAAGGTTTCATTCAGTTTGGACTCCGTTTGATATTCTTTTTCTGCGAAACTCTGAAATAGGCAAAAAACGGCAATTCTGGGCTGGTCCTTCAGGTTAATAGTTTAGTCCCAAAAATAATATAAAACTAAATAATAAAGCCCAATAATGTCCAAAACAGTAGATAATATAGCATGGAGCAATCAAAAAATATGGATACGTTGGAGACGTATCAGGCATCCCCAAACTTAATTCCTTCTTGTCCTCGGGTAGGCAAATGATAAAAACAGAATTTTTGATGCGAAGTGCTACTTGGCATAATTTCAATGTAATTCTTCTTAATTGTGGTATGAATATTCAGATCCGAAAGATTCAAGACAAAAGTTCATATTGACATAGAAATAATAATACTTCAAGCATACTAACTACGCAATTATGTCCTCTCAAAATAACATGGCCAAAGAAAGTTCATCCCTACAAAATCATATAGTTTAGTCATGCACCATTTTCGTCACACAAGAATACTCTCATCATGCACAACCCCTATGACAAGCCATGCAATTGTTTCATACTTTAGTAATCTCAAACTCATAAACCTTCACGCAATACATGAGCGCGAGCCATGGATATAACACTATGGGTGGAATAGAATATGATGGTGGGGGTTATGTGGAGAAGACAAAAAAGGAGAAAGTCTCACATCAACGAGGCTAATCAATGGGGTATGGAGATGCCCATCGACTGATGTTAATGCAAGGAGTAGGGATTGCCATGCAACAAATGCACTAGAGCTATAAATGTATGAAAGCTTAACAAAAGAAACTAAGTGGGTGTGCATCCAACTTGCTTGCTCATGAAGACCTAGGGCACTTGAGGAGGCCCATTGTTGGTATATACAAGCCAAGTTCTACAATGAAAAATTCCCACTAGTATAAGAAAGTGACAAAACAAGAGACTCTCTATCATGAAGATTATGGTGCTACTTTGAAGAACAAGTGTGGTAAAAGGATAGTAGCATTGTCCCTTCTCTCTTTTTCTCTCATTTTTTGGGCCTTCTCTTTTTTATGGCCTTTCTCCTTTTTTATGGCCTTTCTCTTTTCTTATGGCCTTTCTCTTTTTTTATTCCCCTTGTTTTTGTTCCTCACTTGGGACAATGCTCTAGAAAATGATGATGATCACACTTCTATTTATTTACAATTCAATGATTACAACTCGATACTAGAACAAAATATGACTCTATATGAATGCCTCCGTGATATCAGGATATGCAATGAACCAAGAGTGACATGTATGAAAGAATTATGAACGGTGGCTTTGCCACAAATACTTGTCAACTACATGATCATGCTAAGCAATATGACAATGATGAATGTGTCATGATGAAAAGAATGGTGGAAAGTTGCATGGCAATATATCTCCGAATGGCTATGGAAATGCCATAATAGGTAGGTATGGTGGCTGTTTTGAGGAAGATATAAGGAGGTTTATGTGTGAAAGAGCATATCATATCACGGTGTTTGGATGCACCGGCGAAGTTTGCACCAACTCTCAATGTGAGAAAGGGCAATGCACGGTACCGAAGAGGCTAGCAATGATGGAAGCGTGAGAGTGCGTACAATCCATGGACTCAACATTAGTCATAAAGAACTCATATACTTATTGCAAAAATCTACAGGTCATCAAAAAACAAGCATTACGTGCATGCTCCTAGGGGGATAGATTGGTAGGAAAAGACCATCGCTCGTCCCCGACTGCCACTCATAAGGAAGTCAATCAAAGAACACCTCATGTTTCAAATTTTTTACATAATGTTTACCATACGTGCATGCTACGGGACTTGCAAACTTCAACACAAGCATTTATGAAATTCACAACTACTCAACTAGCACGACTTTGATATTATTACCTCCATATCTCAAAACAATCATCAAGCTTCAAACTTCTCTTAATATTCAAAACACTCATAAAAAGGTTTTTACTAATCTTGAATACCTAGAATATTAAGATTTAAGCAAATTACCATGCTATTTAAGACTCTCAAACTAATCTAAGTGAAGCATGAGAGATCAATAGTTTCTATAAAACAAATCCACCACCGTGCTCTAAAAGATATAAGTGAAGCACTAGAGCAAAACTATATGACTCAAAAGATATAAGCGAAGCACATAGAGTATTCTAATAATTTCCGAATCATGTATGGCTCTCTCGAAAGGTGTGTACAACAAGGATGATTGTGGTAAACTAACAAAAAAAGACTCAAATAATACAAGACGCTCCAAGCAAAACACATATCATGTGGTGAATAAAAATATAGCTCCAAGTAAAGTTACCGATGGAAGTAGATTTAAAGAAGGATGCCTTCCGGGTCATCCACAAGCTTTGGCTTTATGGTGTCCTTAGATTATCTTGGGGGTGCCATGGGCATCCCCAAGCTTAGGCTCTTGCCACTCCTTGTTCCATAATCCATCAAAAATCTTTCACTCAAATCTTGAAAACTTCACAACACAAAACTTAACAGAAATCTCGTGAGCTCCGTTAGCGAAAGAAAACAAGCAAACAGAGTATGATCATGTATATAGGCATCACGTCCGAGACAAGTAGACCGACTCCTACCTGCATCTACTACTATTACTCCACTCATCGACTACTATCCAACATGCATCTAGAGTATTAAGTTCAAGAAAACAGAGTAACGCCTTAAGTAAGATGTCATGATGTAGAGGCATAAATTCATGCAATATGATAAAAACCCCATCTTGTTATCCTCGATGGCAACAATACAATATGTGCCTTGCTGCCCCTAACACCTTTGGGAAAGGACACCGCAAGATTGAACCCAAAGCTAAGTACTTCTCCCATTGCAAGAAAGATCAATCTAGTATGCCAAACCAAACTGACAATTCGAAGAGACTTGCAAAGATAAACCCACAATCATACATAAAAGAATTCAGAAAAGATTCAAATATTGTTCATAGAAATTCTTTATCATAAACCCACAATTCATTGGTCTCAACAAACACACCGCAAAAGAAGATTACATCAAATAGATCTCCACGAGAGAGGGGGAGAACATTGTATTAAGATCCAAAAAGAGAGAAGAAGCCATCTAGCTACTAACTATGGACCTGAAGGTCTGAAGTAAACTACTCACACTTCATCGGAGAGGCTATGATGATGTAGCATCCCTCCGTGATGGATGACTCCTCCGGCGGAGCTCTGGAACAGGCCCCAAGATGGGATCTCGTGGGTACAAAAGGTTGCGGCAGTGGAATTAGGTTTTTGGCTCCTGTTCTGATCGTTTGGGGGTACGTAGGTATATATAGGAGGAAGGAGTACGTCGGTGGAGGAACAGGGGGCCCACGAGGGTGGAGGGCGCGCCTGGGGGGGTAGACGCGCCCCCTACCTCGTGCCTTCCCTATTGGTTGGTTGACGTAGGGTTCAAGTCTCCTGGATCTTATTCGTTCCAAAAATCACGCTCCCGAAGGTTTCATTCCGTTTGGACTTTGTTTGATATTCTTTTTCTGCGAAACTCTGAAATAGGCAAAAAACAACAATTCTGGGCTGCGCCTCCGGTTAATATGTTAGTCCCAAAAATAATATAAAAGTGAATAATAAAGCCCAATAATGTCCAAAACAGTAGATAATATAGCATGGAGCAATAAAAAATTATAGATACACTGAAGACGTATCAAATAGTGATACCGCAGGTAACATACCCCACGCTGCCATTAAGTGTGTCACACCAATCTCCCACCTCCCACCCCGCGATCCACTCAGATCGAGCCCACCAACCGTCTCAGGCCGCTCCTGTACCACCCACCCCCGATTTAGATTGATCAAGATCCCCCTTCCACCTCCTCTCCTCTGCCGTCCACCCCCTGGTTCGTCGGTGGGTTGATGGGCGACCTACTCAGTTCCCTCTCCTCCCTCATCAACACCAAGCTCGACTTCATCGCTCCGATGGGCGACCAAGCTGGGACTCCGTGCTCCAACGGGACGAGACGGCGCGTGCGACACAGACCGAGAGAAGGAGCCCGAGGCGCGACCCACCCAAGCAAGCCCTAGGCGACGAGACGCGACCGGCGGCGGCGAAGGCGCCCCCCGCGCCCGTGTGCTCGGATTCGGGGCTCATCCGCTCGGCCCGGCCATGTCCATCAAGAGGTAACGCGGCTCCCCCGATTAGATTGTGCGCGCGCGCAGCCTCGCGCGGTTCTAAGCGCGGATTCGGTAGCAGTAGGGATTCACGTGCGGCAGTGTCGCGTGGTGGTTTCCCGTAGGGGTGCCGCTGAGCTCTGGATGGATTGAGCTGCGTCGAGCTTGCCCGGGTCTTCGTTTCAAGAATTTTGCCTGGGGCTTAGGATTTGGGGGGGAGCCGGAGGTGAGGACATGCGTTTTGTGCTTAGAATTGGGAGTTGAGCTGGGCACCGAGATGTTCCTACGCGGTAGAGGCACCCTTGGGAGTAAGTAAGCTGATGTGATGTGATACGCTTTGACATGATGCAAGATTTCAACTCTCTGGAGCTTTGATTGTGCCTCGATTCCTTTCATTGCGTTACCATGTTCACATCCTCCATCTATGGCGCTCTTTATCCTACCACTTTGGGTTATGAATCTGTGAGAGGCCTACCTGATTTCTATGTTCCCAGCTTCCTACTGGTCAATGCATCTTTGGTTTTGTTTTAGTGGAGTTCTATTCAGCTTGTGTAATCAAACTGTTAGTCCCAAAAAACAGTTTACTGAAACTACTGCCACTCTGGTTCAGTTAAGAGTTGGGAGTCTGAACTATTGTGTTAGATATAAGTAGAAGTACACCTGCAAAAAAGATATAAGTAGAAGTAGTTGAATGCTAGAAAGTGTTCTGAAGCTAATTAGTTGTTGGGAGAAAAACATTTGATAAACACCTATTCACACTCAACCTTGATTAGGAAATTATTGGTTTTGAACTGTCCATGATTTAGATGAATCCAGGTCTTCAATTTAATCTGTATTCCGCTAGTAGGAAACTTTGGAACTTGAAAACCCAAATCTGTTTCAGTCCTCCTAGTTTAGCTTTATAGAGAAAACACTTATTTCTAATTGATTTAGCCTATTCTAATAGTTTTGAGTAAGTTCTTGGGGATGAGTATATAAGTATGTTCAGTGTTCAGCTCTACTTGATTATAATTCATTTTCTCTAGCTTTCACAAAAAACTAATTATCTGGTACACTTTACAACTATCCTGTGAACATTGATTGGCTGCAGATGAGCCATGTGTCTCAGAAGTCTGAAGGATTGTTCATCATAGAATTGTCTAGTTTATAGATTTATGAGTTGTCCTGAATTTGGCATCCATGACCAAACCCAGGTACCTACAAACTCCCTTCTGTTCTGTTTTATACTAACTATGTTTTTCTGCAAGTCAAATATACTGTAATACTAGTACCATTGTGTAGCTAGATAGGTCATAGTTGGTTGTGATACTTACTGATTGACACACCAAGTGTTGTTACTGTTGATGATTACTAGTACTATAGCAATAATACATATGCAACCAAGAGTTAAATGCAAATGACATGACAGTAATGGGCACAATGTTGGTAATACATCTGCTGTTGTTGATGCCTTCTTGCTTGCTTGTGAATGATCTGAGAATTACTTCTACTTGGCGAATAACCTTTGCTTGTCGCAATTTTCCTCAAAAGCTTGGATTAAGAATCAATAATAAGACTTGGTACTGCCTTCGAATTCCTTATCTCCTTTCACTTATGGTCATGCCTAGCACTATATCTTTCTTAAGTTGGGTTTCCCCAAATTTCTAGGATTGGTCTGTTTGGTACTGCTTATAATTCATATTTACTATGCGGCTGCTATATGCTTTTGTTTCTGCTATTGTTACTTAGTGCTCTATAGGTTACTGTTATACTGTAATAATGCACCAGGTTCTTTGTGAGTTGCTAATAGTTGTCTTGGTTCATTGTTTAATTCAAGGATTTGTTAGTTCCTAGTAGGGAACACATGGACATGAAGCTGCAGCGGAGACAACGATATTGACATGGGGCTGCGGCGGTGACGACGACAACGACGACATCATCACGGTGCTTCTGCGGCGGCGAAGATGACAACATCGTCACGGTGTTCCGACAACAATGACATCAACCCGGGCTTGAGGAGTCTCCGACGCCGATGACCTATACGCGTGGTGTATATTGTATATATATGTGTGTATTAATTATCTATATCTGATATGTATGATTGATTGTATGCATAAAATGTACCTATTATGAGATGCATGTATGTGAGTACTATGAAATTGAAGGAAATATGCCCTAGAGGCAATAATAAAGTTATTATTTATTTCCTTATATCATGATAAATGTTTATTATTCATGCTAGAATTGTATTAACCGGAAACATAATACATGTGTGAATATATAGACAAACAGTATGTCACTAGTATGCCTCTACTTGACTAGCTTGTTAATCAAAGATGGTTATGTTTCCTAACCATGAACAAGGAGTTGTTATTTGATTAACAAGGTCACATCATTAGTTGAATGATCTGATTGACATGACCCATTCCGTTAGCCTAGCACTTGATCGTTTAGTATGTTGCTATTGCTTTCTTCATGACCCATACATGTTCCTATAACTATGAGATTATGCAACTCCGTTCTGGGAGGAACACTTTGGTACTACCAAACGTCACAACGTAATCGGGTGATTATAAAGGAGTACTACAGGTGTCTCCAAAGGTACTTGTTGGGTTAGGCGTATTTCGAGATTAGGTTTTGTCATCTCCGATTGTGGAGAGGTATCTCCAGCCTTCTCGGTAATGCACATCACTTAAAGCCTTGCAAGCATTACAACTAATGAGTTAGTTGTGAGATGATGTATTACGGAGCGAGTAAAGAGACTTACCGTAGCGAGATTGAACTAGGTATTGGATACCGACGATCGAATCTCGGGTAAGTAACATACCGATGACAAAGGGAACAACGTATGTCGTTATGCGGTTTGACCGATAAAGATCTTCGTAGAATATGTAGGAACCAATATGGGCATCCAGGTTCCGCTATTGGTTATTGACCGAGAATGGTTCTAGGTCATGTCTACATAGTTCTCGAACCCGTAGGGTCCGCAACGCTTAAGGTTTCGATGGCGGTTATATTATGAGTTTATGAGTTTTGATGTACCGAAGGAGTTCGGAGTCCGGATGAGATTGGGGACATGACGAGGAGTCTCGAAATGGTCGAGACGTAAAGATCGATATATTGGGCGATTATATTCGGACACCGAAAGGTTCGAATGATTCGAGTATTTTTGAATCTGCGGGTAGTTACGGGAGAAGCAATGGTCCTTTATCGGCTTTAGTGGTAAGAGGAGAAAGGGCCAAGCGGCTGCTGCGCCCCACAATCCCTCTAGTCCGAATAGGACTAGGGAAAAGGGTGCCGGCCAACACACATTCTCCTCCACTTCCTTCTCCCTTCCTCCCTCTTGGTGGACTCCTACTAGGACTTGGAGTCCTAGTAGGACTCCACACCCTTGGTGCGCCCTCCTAGGCGGCCACCTCCTCCCTTGCTCCTTTATATCTGAGGCAGGGGCACCCCATGACACACAAGTTGATCTACGGATCTTTCCTTAGCCGTGTCTGGTGCCCCTTCCACCATATTCCACTTGGTCATATCGTCGCAGAGCTTAAGCGAAGCCTGCGCGAGAGAAGTCATATCGTCGCGGAGCTTAAGCGAAGCCCTGCGTCGGTGGAGCATCAACATCGTCCTGCCACGTCGTCTTGTGGAACTCATCCCCGACACTTTCTTTGGATCGGAGTCCGGGGATCGTCATCGAGCTGAGCGTGTGCAGAACTTCGGAGGTGCCGTCGTTCGGTGCTTGGATCGGTCGGATCGTGAAGACGTCTGACTACATCAACCAGCGTTGTTATAACGCGCTTCGCTTTCGGTCTCACGAGTGCGTGGGATGACACTCTCCTCTCGTTGCTATGCCATCACCATGGTCCCGAGTGTGCGTGGGGAAAATTTTGAAATTACTACATAACCCAACAAAGTGGCATCCGAGCCGTGTTTTATGCGTTGATGTCATATGCACGAGTAGAACACAAGTGAGTTGTGGGCGATACAAGTCATACTGCCTACCAAAGCATGTCATACTTTGGTTCAGCGGTATTGTTGGACAGACGATCCAGACCAACCTTACGCGTACTCTTCACGCGAGACCGGTTCCCTCGGCGTGCTTTGCACATAGATGGCTTGTGGAAGACTGTCTCTCCAACTTTAGTTGAACCGAGTGTGGCTACGCCGGTCCTTGAGAAGGTTAAAAGCGGAGTCTATTTGACGAAGTATCGTTGTGGTTTTGATGCGTAGGTAAGAACGGTTCTTGCTCAGCCCGTAGCAGCCACGTAAAACTTGCAACAACAAAGTAGAGGACGTCTAACTTGTTTTTGCAGGGCATGTTGTGATGTGATATGGTCAAGACGTGATGCTATATTTTATTGTATGAGATGATCATGTTTTGTAACCGAGTTATCGGCAATGGCAGGAGCCATATGGTTGTCGCTTTATTGTATGCAATGCAATCGCGATGTAATGCTTTACTTTATTACTAAGCGGTAGTGATAGTCGTGGAAGCATAAGATTGGCGAGGCGACAACGATGCTACGATGGAGATCAAGGTGTCGGCGCCGGTGGCGATGGTGATCATGACGGTGCTTGGCGATGGAGATCACAAGCACAAGATGATGATGACCATATCATATCACTTATATTGATCGCATGTGATGTTTATCCTTTATGCATCTTATCTTGCTTTGATTGGCGGTAGCATTATAAGATGATCTCTCACTAAAATTATCAAGAAGTGTTCTCCACGAGTATGCACCGTTGCGAAAGTTCTTCGTCTTTGAGACACCACGTGATGATCGGGTGTGATAGGCTCTACGTTCAAATACAACGGGTGCAAAACAGTTGCGCCGCAGCGGAATACTCAGGTTATACTTGACGAGCTATGCATATAAGATATGACCTCGGAACACGGAGACCGAAAGGTCGGCGTGAATCATATAGTAGATATGATCAACATAGTGATGTTCACCATTGAAACTACTCCATCTCACGTGATGATCGGACATGGTTTAGTTGATTTGGATCACGTAATCACTTAGATGACTAGAGAGATGTCTATCTAAAGTGGGAGTTCTTAAGTAATATGATTAATTGAACTTTAATTTATCATGAACTTAGTCCTGGTAGTATTTTGCAAATTATGTTGTAGATCAATAGCTCGCGTTGTTGCTTCCCTATGTTTTATATGTGTTCCTAGAGAAAATTGTATTGAAAAATGTTAGTAGCAATAATGCGGATTGGATCCGTGATCTGAGGTTTATCCTCATTGCTGCCTGAAGAATTATGTCCTTAATGCACCGCTAGGTAGCAGGCCTATTGCAGGAGCAAATGCAGGCGTTATGAGCGTTTGGCTAGCTCAATATGATGACTACTTGATAGTTTAGTGCACCATACTTAACGGCTTAGAATCGGGACTTCAAAGGCGTTTTGAGCGTCATGGACCATATGAGATGTTCCAGGAGTTGAAGTTAATATTTCCAGCAAATACCGAGTTGAGAGATATGAAGTCTCCAACAAAAGTTCTAAAGCTAAAAGATGGAGGAGAATCGCTCAACTAGTGAGCATGTGCACAGATTGTCCAGGTACTTCAATCGCCTGAATCAAGTGGGAGTTAATCTTCCGGATAAGATAGTGATTGATGTAATTCTCTAGTCACCATCACTAAGTTAGTAGAACTTCGTGATGAACTATAGTATGCAAGGGATGACGAAAACGATTCCCGAGCTCTTCATGATGTTGAAATCGACGAAGGTAGAAATCAAGAAAGAGCATCAAGTGTTGATGATTGACAAGACCACTAGTCTCAAGGAAAAAGGCAAAGGGAAGAAGGGGAACTTCAAGAAGAACGGCAAGCAAGTTGCTGCTCGAGTGAAGAAGCCCAAGTCTGGACCTAAGCACGAGACTAAGTGCTTTTGCTGCAATAGAACTGGTCACTAGAAGCGGAACTACCCCAAGTATTTGGCGGATAAGAAGGATGGCAAAGTGAACAAGGGTATATTTGATATACAGGTTATTGATGTGTGCTTTACTAGTGTTTATAGTAGCCCCAGTATTTGATACTTGTTCGGTTGCTAAGATTAGTAACTTTCGAAACAGGAGTTCTGAGAATAAGCGAAACTAGTTGAAGGGGAAGTGACGATGAGTGTTGGAAGTAGTTCCAAGATTGATATGATCATCATCGCACACTCCCTATACTTTCGGGATTAGTGTGGAACCTAAATAAGTGTTATTTGGTGTTGAGCATAAATATGATTTGATCATGTTTATTGCAATACAGATTATTCATTTAAGTAAGAGAATAAATTGTTGTTCTGTTTACATGAATAAAACCTTATATGGTTACACACCCAATGAAAATGGTTCATTGGATCTCGATCATAGTGATACACATATTCATAATATTGATGCCAAAAGATGCAAAGTTAATAATGATAGTGCAACTTATTTGTGTCACTGCCGTTTAGGTCATATTGGTGTAAAGCGCATGAAGAAAACTCCATGCTGATGGACTTTTGGAATCACTTGATTATGAATCATTTGATGCTTGCGAACCGTGCCTTTTGGGCAAGATGACTAAAACTCCGTTCTCGGAACAATGGAACAAGCTCTTGACTTATTGGAGATAATACATACCGATGTATGCGATTCAATGAGTGTTGATGCTCGTGGCAAGTATCATTATTTTCTGACCTTCACAGATGATTTGAGCAGATATGCGTATATCTTCTTGATGAAACATAAGTCTGAAATAATTGAAAAGTTCAAAGAATTTCAGAGTGAAGTGGAAAATCATCGTAACAAGAAAATAAAGTTTCTGCGATCTGATCGTGGAGATAAATATTTGAGTTCTGAGTTTGGTCTTCAATTAAAACAAAGTGGAATAGTTTCACAGCTCACGCCACGGAACACCACAACGTTATGGTGTGTCCGAACGTCGTAACCGTACTTTATTTTGATATGGTGCGATCAATGATGTCTCTTACCGATTTACCACTATCGTTTTGGGGTTATGCGTTAGAGACAGCTGCATTCACGTTTAATAGGGCACCATCTAAATCCGTTGAGATGACACCGTATGAACTATGGTTTAGCAGTAAACCTAAGCTGTCGTTTCTTAAAGTTTGGAGTTGTGATGCTTATGTGAAAAAGTTTTCACCTGATAAGCTCAAACCCAAATCGAGAAGTGCGTCTTCATAGAATACCCAAAGGTAACTATTGGGTACACCTTCTATCACAGATCCGAAGGCAAGTTTTTCGTTGCTAAGATGGATCCTTTCTAGAGAAGAAGTTTCTCTCGAAAGAAGTGAGTGGGAGGAAAGTAGAAACTTGATGAGGTAATTGTACCTTCTCCCTTATTGGAAAGTAGTTCATCACGTAAATCAGTTCTAGTGATTCCTACACCAATTAGTGAGGAAGTTAATGATGATGATCATGAAACTTCAGATCAAGTTGCTACCAAACCTCGTAGGTCTTCGCAGTAAGATCCGCACTGAGTGGTACGGTAATCATGTTCGGAAGTCATGTTACTAGACCATGATGAACCTACGAACTATGAGGAAGCGATGATGAGCCCAGATTCCGCGAAATGGCTAGAGGCCATGAAATCTGAGATGAGATCCATATATGAGAACAAAGTGTGGACTTTGATGGAGTTGCCCGATGATCGGCAAGCCATATTATATAAATGGATCTTCAAGAGGAAGACAGATGCCGATAGTAGTGTTACTATCTACAAAGCTCGACTTGTCGCATAAAAGGTTTTCGACAAATTCAAAGTGTTGACTACAATGAGATTTTTCTCAAGCTGTAGCGATGCATAAAGTCTGTCCGAATCATGTTAGCAATTGCCACATTTTATGAAATCTGGCAAATGGATGTCACAACTACATTATTTTATGTATTTATTAAAGAAGAGTTGTATATGATTCAACCAGAAGGTTTTTTCAATCCTAATGGAGCTTACAAAATATGCAAGCTCAAACGATCCATCTATGGACTGGTGCAAGCATCTCAGAGTTGGAATAAGCGCTTTGATAGTGTGATCAAAGCATATGGTTTTATCTGAGACTTTTGGAGAAGCTTTGTATTTACAAGAAAGTGAGTGGGAGCATTACAACATTTCTGATAAGTATATGTGAATGACATATTGTTAATCGGAAATAATGTAGAATTATTCGCAAAGCATAAAGGAGTATTTGAAAGGAGTTTTTCAAAGAAGGACCTCGGTGAAGCTGCTTACATATTGAGCATCAAGATCTATAGAGATAGATCAAGACGCTTGATAAGTTTTCAATAAGTACATACCTTGTCAAGATTTTGAAGTAGTTCAAAATGGAGCAGTCAAAGAAAAAGTTCTTGCACTGTGTTGCAAAAGCGTATGAAATTGAGTAAGACTCAAATCCCGACCTCGGCAGAAAATAGAAAAGAGAATGAAAGTCATTCCCTATGCCTCGATCCATAGGTTCTATGAAGTATGCTATGCTGTGTACAGACCTATTGTATACCTTGCTCTGAATTTGGAAAGGAGTACAATAGTGATCTAGGAGTAGATCACTGGACATTGGTCAAGAACATCCTTAGTGAGGACTAAGGAAATATTTCTCGATTATGGAGGTGATAAAAGAGCCCGTCGTAAAGAGTTACATCGATGCAAGCTTTTTACACAAATCCAGATGACTTTAAGACTCAATCTGGATACATATTGTAAGTGGGAGCAATTAGCTAGAGTAGCCCCGTGGAGAGCATTGTAGACATAGAATATTTGCAAAATACATACGGCTCTGAATGTGACAGACCCGTTGACTAAGCTTCTCTCACGAGCAAAACATGATCATACCTTAGTACTCTTTGGGTGTTAATCACATAGCGATGTGAACTAGATTATTGACTCTAGTAAACCCTTTGGGTGTTGGTCACATGACGATGTGAACTATGTGTGTTAATCACATACAGATGTGAATATTAGTGTTGAATCACATGATGATGTGAACTAGATTATTGACTCTAGTGCAAGTGGGAGACTGAAGGAAATATGCCCTAGAGGCAATAATAAAGTTATTATTTATTTCCTTATATCATGATAAATGTTTATTATTCATGCTAGAATTGTATTAACCGGAAACATAATACATGTGTGAATATATAGACAAACAAGTATGTCACTAGTATGCCTCTACTTGACTAGCTTGTTAATCAAAGATGGTTATGTTTCCTAACCATGAACAAGGAGTTGTTATTTGATTAACAAGGTCACATCATTAGTTGAATGATCTGATTGACATGACCCATTCCGTTAGCCTAGCACTTGATCGTTTAGTATGTTGCTATTGCTTTCTTCATGACCCATACATGTTCCTATAACTATGAGATTATGCAACTCCCGTTCTGGGAGGAACACTTTGGTACTACCAAACGTCACAACGTAATCGGGTGATTATAAAGGAGTACTACAGGTGTCTCCAAAGGTACTTGTTGGGTTGGCGTATTTCGAGATTAGGTTTTGTCACTCCGATTGTCGGAGAGGTATCTCCGAGCCTTCTCGGTAATGCACATCACTTAAAGCCTTGCAAGCATTACAACTAATGAGTTAGTTGTGAGATGATGTATTACGGAACGAGTAAAGAGACTTACCGTAACGAGATTGAACTAGGTATTGGATACCGACGATCGAATCTCGGGTAAGTAACATACCGATGACAAAGGGAACAACGTATGTCGTTATGCGGTTTGACCGATAAAGATCTTCGTAGAATATGTAGGAACCAATATGGGCATCCAGGTTCCGCTATTGGTTATTGACCGAGAATGGTTCTAGGTCATGTCTACATAGTTCTCGAACCCGTAGGGTCCGCACGCTTAAGGTTTCGATGGCGATGCTTATATTATGAGTTTATGAGTTTTGATGTACCGAAGGAGTTCGGAGTCCCGGATGAGATTGGGGACATGACGAGGAGTCTCGAAATGGTCGAGGCGTAAAGATCGATATATTGGACGACTATATTCGGACATCGGAAAGGTTCGAATGATTCGTGTATTTTTGAGTACCGGTAGTTACGGGAGAAGCAATGGGCCTTGATGGGCTTTAGTGGGAAGAGGAGAAAGGGCCAAGGGGCAGCTGCGCCCCCCCTCCCCTCTAGTCCGAATTGGACTAGGGAAAAGGGGGCCGGCCACCTCTCCTTCTCCTCCACTTCCTTCTCCCTTCCTCCCCTCTTGGTGGACTCCTACTAGGACTTGGAGTCCTAGTAGGACTCCACACCCTTGGTGCGCCCCTCCTAGGCCGGCCACCTCCTCCCTTGCTCCTTTATATACGGGGGCAGGGGGGCACCCCATGACACACAAGTTGATCTACGGATCTTTCCTTAGCCGTGTGCGGTGCCCCCTTCCACCATATTCCACTTGGTCATATCGTCAGCAGAGCTTAGGCGAAGCCCTGCGCCGAAGAAGTCATATCATCGCGGAGCTTAGGCGAAGCCCTCGTCGGTGGAGCATCAACATCGTCCTGCACGCCGTCGTCTTGTGGAACTCATCCCGACACTTTGCCGGATCGAGTCCGGGATCGTCATCGAGCTGAGCGATGTGCGAACTTCGGAGGTGCCGTGCGTTCGGTGCTTGGATCGGTCGGATCGTGAAGGCGTCTGACTACATCAACCGCGTTGTTATAACGCTTCCGCTTTCGGTCTACGAGGGTACGTGGACAGACACTCTCCCCTCTCGTTGCTATGCCATCACCATGGTCCTGAGTGTGCGTAGGGAAAATTTTGAAATTACTACGTTCCCCAACAGAAATGAATGTCTAAAGTGAAATAGGCAGATTTTTTTTGAATCATAATTAGTTTCTAGTAGCGTGGGTGTATCATAGAATATTAGCGCGGGGTTGGAATAGTAGTAGCGCCGTGCATCTGCGCTACTCGTATGTCTGTTTAGTAGTAGCGTGGGGTAAAACACGCGCTACTACTAAAAAATAGTTGTAGCGTCGTAGCAGTAGCGCGGGAACCTATGCTACTGGTAGTCCAAAAACCAACGCTATGAAGGAAATATGCCCTAGAGGCAATAATAAAGTTATTATTTATTTCCTTATATATCATGATAAATGTTTATTATTCATGCTCGAATTGTATTAACCGGAAACATAATACATGTGTGAATACATAGACAAACAGAGTGTCACTAGTATGCCTCTACTTGACTAGCTCGTTAATCAAAGATGGTTATGTTTCCTAACCATAGACATGAGTTGTCATTTGATTAACGGGATCACATCATTAGGAGAATGATCTGATTGACATGACCCATTCCGTTAGCCTAGCACTTGGTCGTTTAGTATGTTGCTATTGCTTTCGTCATGACTTATACATGTTCCTGTAACTATGAGATTATGCAACTCCCGTTTACCGGAGGAACACTTTGGGTACTATCAAAGCGTCTAGCGTAATCGGGTGATTATAAAGGAGTACTACAGGTGTCTCCAAAGGTACTTGTTGGGTTGGCGTATTTCGAGATTAGGTTTTGTCACTCCGATTGTCGGAGAGGTATCTCTGGGCCTTCTCGGTAATACACATCACATAAGCCTTGCAAGCATTACAACTAATGAGTTAGTTGTGAGATGATGTATTACGGAACGAGTAAAGAGACTTACCAAGATGCGAGATTGAACTAGGTATTGGATACCGACGATCGAATCTCGGGTAAGTAACATACCGATGACAAAAGGAACAACGTATGTCGTTATGCGGTTTGACCGATAAAGATCTTCGTAGAATATGTAGGAACCAATATGGGCATCCAGGTTCCGCTATTGGTTATTGACCGAGAATAGTTCTAGGTCATGTCTACATAGTTCTCGAACCCGTAGGGTCCGCACGCTTAAGGTTTCGATGGCGATGCTTATATTATGAGTTTGCATGTTTTGATGTACCGAAGGAGTTTAGAGTCCCGGATGAGATCGGGGACATGACGAGGAGTCTCGAAATGGTCGAGACGTAAAGATTCATATATTGGATGATATGTTTAGGCCAAGGGGTCAAGCCCATGAGGCTTTAGGTCGGTGCAAAAGGAGTTTTATGAGGCCGGGGCCAAATGTCGGAGACCTGGCGTCGGCCCTAGGCAGACGCCGAGACCCATGGCGTTCGGGCCGACGCCAAGGATTGTGGCGTTTGGTCCTGGAGTCCGAGTGGGACTCTTGCCTTTCGGGCAAAACCGACTTTGAGGAGGTTTTGCTCCAAGTTTCGACCCGGGCTCAACATATAAATAGAGGGGCAGGGCTAGCACCAAAGACACAACAATTGATCCCTTGGATCTCTTAGCCGTGTCTGGTGCCCCTTCCACCATATTCCACCTCGGTCATATCGTCGCGGAGTTTAAGCGAAGCCTTGCGCCGGATAGAACATCATCATCGTCCTGCGCCCGTCGTCTTGTGGAACTCATCCCCGACACTTTGCTTTGGATCGGAGTCCGGAGATCGCCATCGAGCTGAACGTGTGCTGAACTCGGAGGTGCCCTGCGTGCGGTACTTGTATCGGTCGGATCGTGAAGACGTATGACTACATCAACCGCGTTGTCATAACGCTTCCGCTTTCGGTCTACGAGGGTACGTGGACAACACTCTCCCCTCTCGTTGCTATGCATCACCATGATCTTGCGTGTGCGTAGGAAATTTTTGAAATTACTACGTTCCCCAACACGCTACTGCTTAGGTTTTTCCATGTAGTGTGCCCATATCTTTCCCACGTAGTTGGTTAGTGCATAGAGACCAAATGGATAGACTCAGATCAAATACCAAGAACTCGTTAAGTGTGTTATTTTAAAGTAACTGCGAACGCCGACCAGGGCCAGGCCCACCTCTCCCCTTGGTGGTCTCAATCTTCCCTCTCGCTCCACCACAAAGTAACAGTCGGGGGCCGTCGGGAACCCAGTCCCACCTCTACAGGGATGGAGCCACCTGCCCCTTCAACCCCCATCTTCGAATAGTATCACAAGTAATGTAACAGTATAAAGTATATAGCATATGCCCGTGAGCACCTCCCGAAGTGATCACGGCCCAGTAGTATAGCATGGCAGACGGACAAGAGTGCACGCCCACTCATGGAATACTAGCATCCTATACTAAGCATTTAGAATTGCAGGTAAGGGTAACAATTGTAGCAACAATGACAGGCTATCCAGAAGAATAGGATTAACGGAAATCAGTAACATGCTACACTACTCTAATGCAAGCAGTATAAAGAAGAATAGGCGATATCTGGTGATCAAGGGGGGGGCTTGCCTGGTTGCTCTGGCAAGAGAAGGGTTCATCGTCGATGTAGTCGATCACAGGAATACCGACAACGGTCTCGGAGTCTACCGGAAAGAAGTAACGAAGGTGGAAGACAATAAATAACAGAGCAATCGAAGCATCACAAAGCATAACATGGGAATACGCGGTGCTAGGGGTGACATGACGCAGTACTATGCAATACTAGCGAAGGGGGGAAACATCCGGGAAAGTATTCGTGGTGTTTCGCGTTTTCGGACAGACGGACTAGAGGGGGAAAGTTGCATGTTCGCTATGCTAGGTACGTGTGGCTGATAAACGGATTGCGTATCCGGATCCGTCTCATTGTTCTGAGCAACTTTCATGTATAAAACATTTTCATCTGAGTAACGGATTATTTTCTATTAATTTTTAAAAATTTAATTCATTTTTAGAATTAATAGAATTTATTTAATTAGAAAATGTAATTATGACGTTAGCATGATGTGAGGGTGATGTCAGCAGTCAACCGTCTGTTAACTAGGTGAACGGACATGTGGGCCCGTTCGTCATTGACAGAGTTTAACTAATCAGAGTTAAGTATGTTAACTACGTGATTAGGTTAGTTAATCAAAGTTAATTAAGTAAATTAAATTATTTGATTTAATTTAATTATTTAATTATTATTTTCCCTTTTTATTTTTTTCAAGGGCGTGGGCCCCTGCTGTCATTGGCCCATAGGCCATCCGGGGCGGGTCGTTAGCGGGTGTGGGCGGTGTGGCGCTGCGGGCGCCGGAGCAGGGGGATGCCGGTGGCCTGGGGCCCGTGGTGAGGGGCGAAGCAGGGGGTGGCGCGGCCAGTGCGGGGCCGGGCCAGCAGCACAGGCAGCGTGTGAGGGTAGGCACAGTGGCACGGAAGCCGGAGAGGGCGCGGTAGCAGCCGCGACGACTGCGGGGCTGGAGCGGGCGCGGTTGCAGCCACGGCGGACGGCAGATGGCTCAGCGGGCAAAGAAGACACCGCGGTCTGCAGCAGCGGGATGTGCTAGAGGGAGGGCGTGCACTAAAGGAGGCGGGCGTGAGCCGGTGCAGCTATGCGAGGCGAGGTCGTCGGCAGCAGCACTAGGAACTGGGGTTCGGGATCCTCACCCCTCGTTGCAGGGGTTTAGCGGCGAGGCTCGATGGAGCCGTCGAGGGGGAGGCGAGGACGAGCAATCCGGCGAGGACGAGGATGGGGATGATGCGTGGCGACAAACGACGACGGGGTCGAGGCGGTGGTGGTCGGCAACGGCAGCTGGCGCTGGGTGGTGCGGTGGCCTCGGGCGCGGTCGACGACGAGCGGCGATGGGGTTGGGGCGCCGCGTCCCCGATCTAGATCCAGGGGAGGAGAGGAAGTGCGAGAGGGGTCGTTGGGGACGAGGATGGCACGGCGCTGGCGACGTCGAGCAGCGAGGCGAGGTGAGGGGCGCCCGATCCAGATCCAAAATGGGTGGGGGGAGGCGGAAGAGTGGCGTAGGGAGGGGTTACGGTTTGGACGAGGCAGGACATATAGGCCAGTGGGGTTTGCGGGGTGGGCCGGCGGCCTGCACCTGAGGCCCAGTTGGCCGGAGGGTCTGCCGTTTATTTATTTTTTTACCTTTTATTTTCTATTTCTTTATTTCTCCTCTGATTTGCCTTTAGTTTAGGTAGCAAAATGAATTTAGGCGAACATGAAACTTGGCACATATTTATTGGGTCATATAATTAACTTGCACACAAAGTTTCAAGTCATTTTGAAAAGGATTCATATTTGTTTACTTTTAAAAGGTTAATTTAAATGTTGTTTGTTCAAGTTTTAACTATCTGAGAGGCATACAAATATTCCCAAAATGTTGTTTGATGTTTGTTAATTTTTTAGTGAATATTTACAATCTTTTGAACATTTTTAATTAACTGTTTTATGGAATAATAATTTGACTTGTTATTTGAATTTTAATTTGATCTTAATTTGAAACAAGTGAGGTTTAGCAAAAGTTTAATTATGATGATCTGGCATGATTGGCAAGGGTTTACAGTTTCTTAATTCTCCGGGCGTCACAATTCTCCTCCACTACAAAAAAATCTTGTCCCGAGATTTAAGATGTAGAGTAAGGGGGGAAAGTCTGGTTACGAAATTCTAACGGATCTTCTCGGTCTTGGCTCCTCTTCTCGAAGAAGTTAATCCCTTTCGTTGATGTCTTTAATTCTTTGCTTCAGGTCATCATGATGAAGTCATCAACCTTTCTTCGTGAACTTCATCGTAATTACGAGTAGGTAAGGGGAAACTCTAAAACAATAAATGTTAGAAGGGAAAATCATCTGGGGGTATCCCAAGAATGAACACATGAGTATCTCTCGAGTTGAATAAATGAAACACATCGAGAGCAAAGTAAGAACGTACCATAAGAAATTTCAAGTGGATAGACAATCCTTGTTGCCTGAAACAGCGCGTGAAAGGAGTCCAAAGCAATGGGAATAAGTATTGTGTCTGATACCAGCATTGCTGATCTCTCGGAAGGTGGCTTGTGAATTACATACGAGGCCATGCGTGAGGAATAACTTGGGAACAGGGGTGTACAAGAGAGTCAGGTTTCGGTCCTGCGGAACTGTGGGTTATGGGCCCACCATGTGGGTTAAATGTAGGAAGGACAGTGACTTCTTGCACGATCATATAAGCAAGGCATGTAAGAGAATAGCCTGTCAGTTATCTCGGCAACAACATCGGTATCAAGGGTGAGGGACGAAGAGAACCATTTTCCTGCTCGTTGAACAAGGCGGACCAATAGGCAAAGTTCTCGTCCATCGGTGGCTACCGGAATGTCATCAACAATAGTAACAGGCTCTTGCTGACAGAATTGTACACAGTGGTGTTTACATAAGCAAGAGAATATTACTACTTAGATCATATAGATCACAAGAAAGGTTAAACCAAACAATGGAAAGGAAAATATGTTTATTAGATTAAGTAGGACAATGGAAAGGCAATGCGTTTAAACACATATTACAGGGGCATCCTTCCCAAGGACAAGAAAAGCATGGTATCCATGACAGGATAGAAAGTAGAAAACCATTTCGGTAAGGGGAGAGGATTTTCATGTCATTACCCAAACAACGGTGTTTGAATATTTGATAAAGAAAATTTAGCATTATTCTTCAAATGTTCTTATTAAAATTCGGAGTACCACATACATGCTTCGAGATAGCATTGAAGTGGTCTTCAAGCAAAGGCCAGACATTGGATACACGGACGATTCATTAGGAACAACTTGTAGAATAAGTCTTACAATTTCCTCATGGAAGAATAGCTAACCTTGCCAAAAGGAAACTATAACAATAGGTTCTCCGGCCAGGTGTGCTAGGCATGACATCACCTTACCGGGTCATATAAAGATCAATGTTATAACTCTTGGAAATATGTTCCAACCATCATATCTGACCGAGATTCAGATCTGATCGGTGTTAGGATACCTCAGACTCTGGATGTCTGGGAAGAAAAGGTGCGACACAAATTTACGATACAACATTTTAAGGTTCTCAGGAAATGAACTATGGAAGCGAGTTCCAAAATAAGAGTTCATCATTAATCCAAGGAGAGGCGAGTAGGTGGCTGATTGACTCGGCGACAATTCATTGAGATTTCCAAAAAGACGAATTTCCACTTTTATGTGAAGAAGGAGATAACATTAGTCAGATCAAATGATATAATGATGTATGCTCGAGGAAAACATACACAATTTAACAATGATAGAAGGGGGCACCCGGAAATATGGACTAGGTAGCACGATCAATGTTTCAATGATGATTCAATAAGCAATGGACTTAGAATGAAACTATCGACCATTAACTTGAAAGTACTAGGGTTGCTAGAAGGGCTGAATCCAAACAGTATCATTCACTTGTTGGTCTCCCGGTTAGAATCGACACGGGGACCAAGAATTAATGGTGATGGTGAGAAGTATCACTATACCAGGAATTCTTAAGAGTGGAGATCCTCACAACATTCTTAATATTGAAGATAGTAATACTACAAGGTAGAACATTACCCAAGCAAGATAGCAAGGAAATCAAGATACAACACAAAACATGAACAAGTTTGTGTTGGGGGAAGGCAAGAACGTTGTCGAGGATAACACAAATCATCGAGGTGCAAGGATGGTATTTCCAATCATGAATTCGATTGATATCTTGGGAGGAGTCAAAATGTTGATGATGATCACGACAAATTATGTTGGGAGGCTTCACGAAGAAGCAATCGAACTGCGACTGGGTAGAGAAAAGGACTGATGCAATGAAAGATTATTGGAACCATAGATACGACACAAACTCGGAATCGAGTTTGCTGTTCGAGGTAAAAAGGTAAGATGAAGAAATCGACGTAAGCTTCGCTCATCGTCAAAAGTTGTGCTCTGGGAGGAGGGAACAGGTAGCACAGTTAAAAATTGGCATGATAATGTTATAGCCGAGCAGGCCAGGAATGACATGGTCGAGTACAAACCCGTGAGTAAAGGAGATTACTAAGACTTGTTTAATCATGGTGCGGACCTGATTTAGTTATGGGTTTCCCCGAGTGACTAACAACTCAAAACTCAGGAAAACTGAAATCGGTGAGGAATAATACTTAATGAAGGCTCATAATTAAACAACATGGTTCGGTGATATTATCGAGATACCAGAGGGTAATAATCGGAGGTAGAGCGAAATAGAGGGTTGACAAGTGTATTGATCTGTAGAAGACAAGTACTTTAACTTGTACGAGAAAAGGAATCAAGGAATATCAATATGGCCGAAACCATAGCTGCAAGGGAACCAATTTAATGACATCAAAAGAATTACCCAATGTTTTGCAAGAATCTTCCATGATAAGTTCCACATCGGGCCCATGGGCATGAACACTAAGTTCCAGGTCGACTCCCACTTCTTCAATGCATAACCTTCCATTCACTTCTCGTGGTTCAAAAATGACATTAGTTGTTGAATGTTTTACCTGGTGCAATACCAGATATGTATGACCCGTGAAATCTTACGGGTCAAAAAGACTAGGGAAGGCGTTGGTTCAACCCATCGAGGCATCTTAGGAACATATACCACAAACTTCAGGAGTAAATAACACAAGCTCGAAAGTAGAGCATGGTTGACAAAGCAAGGATACAATTTTACCAAAGGCATTATATACCCGTGGAAAGGCTCACAAGGTTATTGAATATGAAGGACACTGTCCGATGAAATCCAACAAAGGGATCTGATGTGAGCATCGGTACTCAACCAGAAGAAGAAAGAATTCAAGGGGATTAGATGATAGAAACAACTGACTAATTCAAAGTTCAAATGCAAAGGAATTTATGAATTACAAATCAAGGGATCAGAAGCAATCGTTCTGATCGAAAACGAATAAGTTTAATAGACTTAGAAGCACAACCGGTCAAGGCATTGATTGACCAAGAACCAGCTCGTGTTCGAGATGACGTCTGAGTCAGAAGGATGAATTCTTATATGTGATTGAGGATTGCAAGCATTTGCAACTTATTGAATTAGTGGACTCAAAATGATAGTGACAAAGGATGCCAATAAGATTACTATAGTTATGGGGTTAACCATGATGCAAGCAAGCAAGAATTTCAAGAGCAATAGGCTACTGAGGAATTTTGGAAGATCGAATTGTATTTCAAAGATTGGTGACATACATGAATCAACTAGGGATGAGTGGATACTCGGTAAGTGTGAGAAATTATCCATAGGGGTATTCATGTGGCAAAGAACTGCAAGGCAGTAGGCACAAAGTATTCTCGAAACATTAGAGAGAATTACGGGGTATCTTGTAATAGCAAGATCAATGAGGAATGATTGTATGAATGGCAAGTGTACTTGGTTATCCATTGGGGTTTATCGATGGGATGGAATTGCAAAAGCGATGGTACAAAGTATCGAGGGAACAACGGAGAGTAACTTCGGAATCTTCTAGTGCATCAAGCGATCATGTGTATCGAGTGGCTCTCCGGGAGGAAGTAGTTATGAGAACCTAGAGTTAGAGTTAGTAAAACGATTTAACCCGTGTAGAAGAGAGATAAGAGTCCCAGAGTATAGACGAGGAATAAAAGATCCTAATACCACCCAATGCCGACGTGGGCCCATAAGCAACACAACCATGTTAGTAAAAGTTTAGCAAAGACTAGACTCAACTTTGGCCAAGGAGTTGGAAAGGGGGATTCCTACATGCAGTCGGCTCTGATACCAACTTGTGACGCCCCTGATTCTATCATACACTAATCTTGCACGCAAACGTGTACGATCAAGATCAGGGACTCACGGGAAGATATCACAACACAACTCTAAAAACATAAATAAGTCATACAAGCATTATAATACAAGACAGGGGCCTCGAGGGCTCGAATACAAGTGCTCGATCATAGACGAGTCAGCGGAAGCAACAATATCTGCGTCATGCACATAAGTTAAACAAGTTTGCCTTAAGAAGGCTAGCACAAACTGGGATACAGATCGAAGAGGCGAGACCTCCGCCTCGATCCTCCTAAACTACTCACTGGGTAAATCGCTGGGTTGCACGTAGTAGTAGGCACCTCCAAAGGTAGTAGGAGTCCTCGTCGGACGGTGGCGTCTAGCTCACTGGCTCCGACATCTGGTTGCGACAACCAGGTAGAAGGGAAAGGGGGAAAAGAGGAAGGAAAGCAGCCGTGAGTACTCATCCAAAGTACTCGCAAGCAAGGAGCTACACTAAATATGCATGGGTATATGTGTAAAGGGCCATATCGGTGGACTGAACAGCAGAATGCCAGAATAAGAGGGGGATAGCTAATCCTGTCGAGGACTACGCTTCTGGCCAACTCCATCTTGCAGCATGTAGAAGAGAGTAGATGGCAGGTTCACCAAGTAGCATCGCATAGCGTAATCCTACCCGGCAGTCCCCTCCTCATCACCCTGTTAGAGAGCGATCACCGGGTTATATATGGCACTTGGAAGGGTGTGTTTTATTAAGCATCCGGTTCTAGTTGTCATAAGGTCAAGGTACAACTCCAAGTCATCCTGTTACCGAAGATCATGGCTATTCGAATAGATAAACTTCCCTGCAGGAGTGCACCACATAACCCAACACGCTCGATCCCATTTGGCCGGACACACTTTTCTGGGTCATGCCCGGCCGCGGAAGATCAACACGTCGCAGCCCCACCTAGGCACAACAGAGAGGTCAGCATGCCGTTCTAAATCCTATGCACGTAGGGGTCTGGGCCCATCGCCCATTGCACACACGCACGCTATGCGACGCGCCGTAAGCGTATGTAGCCTAGCAGGCATTCCAATACAATCCGGCGCGCGCCACTCAGTCGCTGACGTCACGAAGGCTTCGGCTGATACCATGACGTCGAGTGCCCATATCTTTCCCACGTAGTTGGTTAATTAGTGTGTATAGACCAAATGGCCAGACTCAGATCAAATACCAAGAACTCGTTAAGCATGTTATTTTTAAGTAACCGCAGACGCCGACCAGGGCCAGGCCCACCTCTCTCCTAGGTGGTCTCAATCTGCCCTGTCACTCCGCCACAAAGTAATAGTCGGGGGCCGTCGGGAACCAAGGCCCACCTCTACCGGGATGGAGCCACCTGCCCCTTCAGCCCCCATCACCGAACAGTATCATAAGTAATGTAACAGTATAAAGTATATAGCATATGCCCGGGATCACCTCCCGAAGTGATCACGGCCCAGTAGTATAGCATGGCAGACGGACAAGAGTGTAGGGCCACTGATGGAGAACTAGCATCCTGTACTCAAAATTTAGGATTGCAGGTATGGGTAACAACTGTAGCAACAATGACATGCTATGCAGCAGAATAGGATTAAGGGAAAGCAATAACATGCTACACTGCTCTAATGCAAGCAGTATAGAGAAGAATAGGCGATATCTGGTGATTAAGGGGGGGCTTGCCTGGTTGCTCTGGTAAGAGAAGGGTTCGTCGTCGATGTAGTCGATCACAGTAGTAATAGCAGCGGTCTCGGAGTCTACCGGAGAGAAGTAACGGAGGAGGAACACAATAAATAACAGAGCAATCAAAGCATGAAAAAGCATAACATGGCAATATGTGGTGCTAGGGGTGACCTAACACAGTATTAGGCGATATTGGCGAAGTGGGGGAAACATCCGTGAAAGTATTCCTGGTGTTTCACGTTTTTGGACAGACGGACTAGAGGGGGAAAGTTACATGGTCGCTATTCTAGGGACGTGTGGCTGATAAATGGTTTGCGTATCCTGATTCATCTAATCGTTCTGAGCAACTTTCATGTATAAAACATTTTCATCCGAGTTAAGGATTATTTTCCATTAATTTTAAAGATTTAATTCATTTTAGAATTAACAGTATTTATTTAATTAGAAAATGTAATTATGATGTCAGCATGATGTGCGGGTGATGTCAGCAGTCAACCGTCTGTTAACTAGGTCAACAGACATGTGGGTCCCGTTCGTCATTGACAGAGTTTAACTAATCAGAGTTAAGGAGCTTAACTACGTGATCAGGTTAGTTAATCAAAGTTAGTTAAGTTAATTAAATTATTTGATTTAATTTAATTATTTAATTATTATTTACCTTTTTATTTTTTTTCAGGGGCGTGGCCCCGGCTGTCATTGGCCCATAGGCCATCTAGGGCGGGTCGTTAGCGGGTTTGGGCGGTGTGGCACTGCGAGCACCCGAACCCGGCGCCAAGTAGGGGGATGCTTGGTGGCACGGGCGGCGGGTGGCGCGGCCAGTCTTGAGGTGGGGGCCAGCACGGTCAGCGTCTTGAGGTAGGCGCGGTGGCACGGGACTTGAGCGGGCGACGCGAGCGCGTGCGTGAGGCGGCGACGGCGGGTGGCTCAGCAGGCGAAGAAGCCGCCGCGGTCTGTGGTAGCGGGACAGGCTAGAGGGAGGGCATGCACTGAAGGAGGCGGGCGTGAGCCGGTGCAGCTGTGCGAGCGAGGTTGTCGGCACCAGCACGCAGCACCGGCAACAACATCAGCTAATGACGGGAGAGAGCAGAAGGAAAATGCAGGGGAGTGGGGTTCGGGGTCCTCACCCCTTGTTGCAGGGGTTCAGCGGCGAGGCTCGGTGGAGCCGTCAAGGGGTAGGCAAGGACGAGCAGTCCGACGAGGACGAGGATGGTAACGATGCGCGGCGACAAACGACGACGGGGTCGAGGCGGTGGTGGTCGGCAACGGCAACTGGCGCTGGGTGGTGCGGTGGCCTCGGGTGCGGTCGATGACGAGCGGCAATGGGGTCGGGGCACCGCGTCCCCTATCTAGATCCAGGGGAGGAGAGGGAGTGCGAGAGGGGTCGTTGGGGACGATGGTGACGTCGAGCGGCGAGGCGAGGTGAGGGGCGGAAGAGTGGCGTCCGGAGGGATTAGGGTTTGGACGAGGCAGGCCATATAGGCCAGTGGGGTTTACGGGGTGGGCCGGCTGCCTGCAGCAGAGGCCCAGTTGGCCGGGGGGTCTGCCGTTTATTTCTTTTTTTTACCTTTTATTTTCTGTTTCTTTATTTCTCCTCTGATTTGCCTTTAGTTTAGGTAGCAAAATGAATTTTGGTGCACATGAAACTTGGCACATAAGTATTGGGTCATATAATTGACTTGCACACAAAGTTTCAAGTCATTTTGAAATGGATTCATATTTGTTTACTTTTAAAAGGTTAATTTAAATGTTGTTTGTTCAAGTTTTAACTATCTGAGAGGCATACAAACATTCCCAAAATGTTGTTTGATGTTTGTTAATTTGTTAGTGAATATTTACAACCTTTTTAACATTATTAATTAACTTTTTATGGAATAATAATTTGACATGTTATTTGAATTTGAATTTGATCTTAGTTTGAAACAAGTGAGGTTTAGAAAAAGTTTAATTATGATGACCTGTCATGGTTAGCAAGGGTTCACTGTAGCTTAATTATCCGGGAGTCACATAATCCTCTTCAGTATGCCTCGGGCCTCCTTTTATATGTCAAAGGGGTAATAACAGTGGCGTACCGGAGTTGGAAAGCAACCACCATGTTCGAGTTTATCTCCTGACATCATAGGACAAATGCCTTCAATGCGCCGCCTACGTGTCCTCTTGCTTTATCGGGAATGGCAATGAGTCTCGTCCCGTCCGTCGCCGCCTTGCCTTGCTTTGAAGCATGTCCAGGTTGACGAGGCATGTAGTTCCATGCTTGCTGGTAGGCTGTTGCGCTGGGGCGGTGGCAGAGTCTTCACGAAGATCTGCATGCCACCACGCAGGGCCTTGCTTAGTTGGCATGGAAGTCGCGCGTCACCACACAGGCATTTGTCTAGCTGGCGAGCTAGTCGTCGCACCGGAACAGTCGTGGGGCAACAGAGCCCTGGTAGGCGTGGGCCTGGCTGCGGCCCCGTAGATGTCTCCGGCAAGGTTCTTGCCGGGGTATTGTGGGCGTCCCCGGCAAGGATCTTGCCGGGGGTCTTCGTCTCCTTAGTTCTTATCTAGTCTTTACAGGTCTCTGGTCTTCACAAAGATCTGCATGCCACCATACAGGCGCCTCCCGAGTCTAGGTTTCGATGTTGTCGATGGTGTCAGAGCCCGCGGGGTCAAGGGTGGTAGCCTTGCTGGTATTACGCAAGTTGCCCCGGGAAGGCTCTTGCAGGGGCTACATAGACTGCCCCGACAAGGCTCTTGCCGGGGGGGGGGGGGTTCCACCTTGCTTCTTTGCTCTTTATGCGTCTGGCTTGGACGCTGCCGTGGTGGTCCCGCACCTTCCCTTTCTCTATCCCGCCAAGCGTGGCCGCAGGCATGGCTACGACTGCCCATGCACAAGTAAAGGGGTATAGAAGGGCCCCTACTTTTGTACACCGACAATTGGCACTCTTAAGCATGAACACAAAAAACCCTCGTAAGTCATGTTAAATGCATCATGTCAATTTCAGCATGTTAATTCCAGTTCCAGCAATGTAATTGTTGTACAAACTCTTAATATGTGTTTGTTTTTATCATTTTAGTTGTTTGGTGGAGTTCATATATAGTGGTCGGACCATTGACCAACAAAGGTTTGCGAAGCGCATTGTTAGTGTTTGTGCTTCATCATCTGGATGTGAAAGAAATTGGAGCATGATTAAATACGTAAGTGAACTTGTAAAGCAATATTTGTGTTTGTTCAATGATGATTTCAGCAACATGTTTACTTATTCCATTTGATGGTTGTACTTTGTAGATCCATACAAAGAAAAGGAATATGTTACAAAGGAAAAGGTTGAATGATCTTGTCTTTGTTTCATACAACCGGAAGAATACGAATCAGTTTCAAAAGAGGTGTGAGAAAGGACGACAATAGTTTGACCCTTTCGTCATTTAGGATTTTGATTGGGCCAATGAGTGGGTTTACGCAACACTATCACAACTTCAAGGTGCTCAAGGGTGCCCTAATGATATTACATGGGAGGATGTTGATGTTGTTATTGGTGCATCTTCTAACCTTCGAGGTTGCAATCTGCCTAGGACAACAACTACACTTTGCAGCGGCAGTCAAATGTCCGTGTACAACACTACGCACGCAAGAGACCTACTATAACATGACCTACAATTCCTGAAGTAGAGGAGGAAGAGGAGTACTTGGAGCAACACTCAAGTGTGCCCAATGCCGAGGAGGATGATTTAGACTACGTTGAGTATGATGATAATGTGAGCAATGATGGTCAAGATCCAACCTATGTTGACCAAGATGGTGAAGACAACACCAATGCCAACCTGGATGAGTTTGATGATGATTTCTATTGATTGAGAGTTGAGAAACATGAGAGAGTTGGACAACCTTATGCCTTTTGCTATGTTGGTGTTATTTGTTATGTGGAATTGTGGACCATTGATATGTCATTTCTTATTTGAACTGCTTATATAATATGTCATTATGTCATGCACTGCACTGCAGATTGCACTCATGCTTGTTATCTTGTTTTCTACTTTTGCTCACTGCCTCACTTTTAGTTCTCAGATTTTTCACTATTGATGTTGACTGGCAAGTGATAGTGTGATACATTATTTAGGTTTAACATATTTGTTCATGTTGATGGCTTGATGCAGATTATTGTTGGGGAGAAGAGAAACTCCAAAGAGCATGTATGCTATATGGGCTCTAATAACATCAACAATTGCAAGGTATGTATGCCTAGTTGCATTTCAAAATCTGCTCTATTCTACTGCTTACAACACTGTAAGGCGTCGCCTTTCCTTATGCCTTAGCGCTTAGGCTGTGTGCCCCCCACCCCCTCAAGAGCGATGCCTAGACTTACCGCCTTAAAAACAATGTTCAGACCAAAAACCAACTCTTTTCATTAAGCCAATTTCCCTTAAATAAATATTTCACTTTCTGTCTAGAATCCATCATTATGAAGGAAGTACCTTCAGTTCTTATCTGAATGGCTTAAAACATTACAAGGGCATTCACCTTGGTAGATCGTCGCCACACACCAATAATATGCTCAATCCATTCGGTCGTTTCTCCACAAGAATCCATGCAAGTTTCTTACCATATTTTTTTCTTGGACGAAACAATCAACTCCCAGCCATCCATTGCATTTTAACAGCACAGATCATCTTTTTGAGGACAACACACACCCCAGTCATGATGTTACAGCCAGTGGGGTATGGCAAGGCCATTGTCATGTGGTGACCACGCGTAGAGCGCGCCAAAACAGCGCCCTGTTGATTCGTCTCCAGCGTATCTTTAATTTTTTATTGTTCCATGCCATTATAATATCAATCTTGGATGTTTTTATTATCATTTACAACAATCATATATAATTTTTGGAGACTAACCTATTAACCTATTGCCCAGTGCCATTTGTTGTTTTTCGCCCTGCTTTTGTTTTACAGAAAATCAATACCAAACGAAGTCCAAATGCCAGGAAACTTTTTGGAGATTTTTACCGGACAAGATAAACAATGCAAGCTCCGGAAGATGGCCAGAAGATGAATGAGTGGGCCACAAGGCGGCAGGGCGGGCCCCAGGGGGTGGCACGCCCTGGTACCTTGTGGGGCCCACCCTACTCCGTTTGACCTAATTCCAGTACTATAAATTCCAAAAAAAATCAAAAACCCTCAGGGGAGTACACGATATACTTTTTCCGCCACCGCAAGCCACTATTCCAGAGAGATCTACATCAACCTTGCCGCCCTACCGATGATGCGTGAGTAGTTTACCACAGACCTTCTGGTCCATAGGAAGTACCTAGATGGCTTCTTCTCTCTTTTTGATCTTCAAGACAAAGTTCTCCTCGATATTCTTCGAGTTCTATCTGATGTAATCAATTTTTGCAGTGTGTTTGTTGGGATCCGATGAATTGTGAGTTTATGATCAGATTATCTATGGAAGTATTTGAGTCTTTTCTGCACTCTTTTATGCATGATTGTTATAGCCTCGTATTTCTTCTCCGATCTATTTATTTGTTTTAACCAACTAGATTGATTTATCTTGCCAGGGGTAGAGGTGCTTTCTAGTGGGTTCGATCTTGTGGTGCTCAATCCAACTGGCAGAAAGGGACATGGCACGTATGTATCATTGCTACTAAGGGTAAAAAGATGAGGTTTATTCATACATGAGTTATCTTGTCTACATCATGTCACGTGCCAAGTCAAGCCACTTGAATCATTCAGAGGAGGATACCATATCAGCATACCACATCACAATCATTTTAAGTGCATGTCGACCTCCAAGATAAATCATTATTAACTCCTGGCTACTTAAGCACGACATAAATGACTATAATTTCTAATTGTCATGACAAACATGTTTGATCATAATATGTTGAATCATGGATATCAATCTAAACATATTCATAAGTACAAGAATAAGTTGAGTTCATTCCCGCTTTTCATTGCCACGGCCCCTCCACCAAATCATCGTTATTTTTTCCTTTCGCTTGCATGATCGAATGGTATGAAAATAATGATAGTGCAATGGTGCCATGGACTAAGCTAGAATCTGCAGCATTTTAATACAAAGGAGAAGACAAGGTAAAATGGGCTCCCCAACTGATAATCGGTAATGCAAATTAGAGCCACTCATCATTTTTCATTGCGGTATTCTCCATATAAGAACTCACTCAAATATTCTTGGAGTTTTTAGTTTTTCTGAAAGAAGGTAATTCAAAGAAAGAAAAACAAAAACGAGGACAACTATTTACACTGGAAAGCTCCCAACAAGCAAGAAGAACAGAGAAATATTTTTGAGTTTTTGATTTTTAAAAGCTATTGCTAAATGAACTAAAGAAGACAAAAGCCAAAAAGAAGCTAACTATTTTTTTGATTTTCTCAAAGTTTCAAAACACACAAGAAGAAAACGGAAAAATAAACTAACATGGGTAATACAATGAAAAAAATGGGCATCGACAACTAGAGTGAAGTACATTAGCATGAACTCATCAACCCGTGCAGCCGCACGGGCTAGCGACTTGAGTCCAAAAATTTGGTGGTTAATATATTATGGAAAAAGAATAAACATGGAATAGAATTCATAATTTTAAATTATAAGTGTACTTTTCGGAATCACGACCACATTGTTTAGCCTTTCAATGAGTGCACAACCACAAATAATGCCAAATTTGAGAAAAAGTAATAAAAAAATTCTTAGTGGTTAAAATTATTAGAAAAAAAGATATTACTGAAAAATAGGAAGATACAAAATGATTAACATTTGGGTAAAATGGCACATTTTTTGTAACTGTAAATTTCATCTCTGTTACCTTTATGAATTTGAGAAAACTGGGTTGGTTTTTGTTCAGCGGTAATTAAGAAATATAGTTATGTCCTTTTAGATTAATTTAAGTCGTTACTACTATCCATGGGCATGAAGTATTACAAATGGTTGTGAGTATACTTTCTTTAGTCAATATAAAAATTCTTATCCATTAGCAAATGATGATTAGCGTTGATTCTTTATTGACGAACAATTAGATGGGTACAAAACTTTAAAATCTTGTCGATTTTAGTCTTTGTGACGTGCAAATAAATGTTACGCATTAGCATACCTAAAATTGCTCAATATCATTTACCCTCTTTCTTATGCTGCAATTTGCCCACTTTAAATATTGAACAACAAAAACAAAAAAGCAGTACATCCCCTAGCTAAATTAATTCTAACAACATAAAAAAATATTATTTATAATTTGCTTTGTATTACATTATAAAAAATCTATGTCAATCTTCAAAATTTTATGAGGCTATCTGTTTTAATTAGCTAGTAAATCTCTTCGCTAAGTAGTACATCACGCACATCAAAAGAAAAGTAGTACATCATGCCAATCCAATCCATGCATGGAGACGTGTTGGTATAGGGATCTTCTTCTCTAGTGTTTTTCCTTGGTGGCTGGCCGTAACGTGTCTAGGACACGTTTCTTTTTTTCTTTTGACTTACGCATGGACACGTTTATGCAGCGTAACCTTATAGGACTGTTATGTGAAACGTTTGGATTTCTTTTAATCCTAGTCGTCTATTAAACAATCCTAAAGTTATTATTGTTGTTTTTCTAGGATTAATGGGAGCCTCGTATGGTGCTTCCAATTAGTAAATATAAGATAGAATGTTGGTGGGAAATACGTACCCCAAGCTTAAGACTTTGGCCTATCTTGATCTACTACCAACCGAATAATCCATTTAGTCCAAACTGGAACTCATCAGGGGGCGGGATCTGAGCATCCCAACCCTGTGGCGCCTGAGGTGTTGCGGCTAACCCGGCTCGAAGGCAACGATATCCTCCAGCACGACAGTGTATCCGTTCCTAGCATGAACATCAAACAAAGAAGGTGCAGGCAAAAATATAATATCCATAGTGTTCTCATTATAAACCAAATTACACCGGATGTGGCCGAAGTCATCCTACTCAGAAAGAAAGTGATGGTGTTTCATGGACTCAAAGTCTAAATAAACTCTAGGCAAAAGAGGGTCATGTGGACGGATGTTAACATCAAAGTGGCTTGCTAGGCGAGTGGCGTAAACACCTCCGTAAATTGCACCTCTGGTACTATTAGTGTGCAAGCGACGTGCAATAATATCTCCTAAGCTGAAAGTGTTATCACCGTAAAGGGAACGGTGTAGGATAGCATAATTTGGTGCACCAAGGCAGCTCGCGGCCTTCCTTGCAATCAAGCATTTCCCTATGAATAAAGCAAAGTAATGCACAACGGGGAAATGTAAGCTAGTGGACTTAGCAGCTGACACTCCTCTTGTTTCTCTCGTCGTTAAGGTGTGGAGGAACTCCTCAAACTCAGCTGGTCGAGGCTCTATCAAATCCCCATCAGTAAGAATCAAACATATCTCACAAAACTGCTCAAGCGATATTTGTCGGGTTTAGCCATACATCCTGAGGCTCACTTTAGGGGGCTTGTTCCCACTCAAATAACGAAAACTTGGAACAAAGCAATTAGTGAGGATTTGATACTATTCACACTCATCTGCGATGAAGGCATTAAGCCCGGCGTTGGTGATGAACTGTGCGAACTCGTGGTGGAAACCCGCTTCATCCATGAAGGGCACATATGGCCATTCACAAGGTCGAACTTCTGCATCACGGGGTAAGTACAGGTCATTGTACGAAGACTCTCCCCGAGTCCCCTTGGCATTCTTCTTAGAGGAACTCCTTCTGAAAATGTTCATCTTTTCCTTAACAAAATTCTGAAAATCTTTGGTCCACAAAAAGATGTTCACCAAACTTCACAAGATTGATAGTAACTACTCCTACAAGTTCCTAGAGGCCATATCAAGCATTCAAACTACTTAGCACTCGAAGAATTCAACAAGCAAGTCATTTTCTCTAGCACCAAGAATAGATAAATATGCAAAATATAAACCACCAAAACAAAAACTAATTGGAGCATCGGAGGGGGCACATACCAAGGAACAATTCCTCAAAAAAGTTTCATAAACGGAGTTCTGACCAAAGAGATCGAAAATGGCAACCAGATGAGCTCAAACACGGGAAAGAACTGGGCACGATTTTTTTCTGTGGTGGAGGAAGAAGAAGGATGGAGGGGATAAGTGAGGATGGCCGTATGGGGCCCACACAGCACCAGGGCACACCCCAGGGGGGCGCGGCCAGGTGTTGTGTGGCCTCTCAGGTTGCCCTCTCACACTACTTTTTGCTCCAGAAATTCTAATATATTCAATAAAAAATCATGTGAAAATTTCAAAACATTCTAAGCACTTTCATTTCTGGGCACATTTTTTTATTTTACGGAAAATTCAGAAAACGGGAAAAGCATGGCATTTATTTTATTTAACTAATACAGAACAGAGAAAATAAGTTAGTTACAGAAAGTTCTGCTTGCTAGATTCATCAATTTCATGTCTCTCAAAAATAATTTATTAATAAGGTTGAACAAGTCTTATGAACAACTCCTTTCAATTAAGACGAAACCGAAGAACTTTCGCGAAAACACTATGTTACCTCAATGGGGACAAGCATATCCCCTATCATAATGATTTATATTTCTTTTTGATAGCAGGGTAGTTGAAAGCTTTCAATAGTGATAGTGGGAGAATTTCTGATAACATTAATACCATTCACTTGAATTTTTATTCCTCGGAAAGTGCACCGTGTGTTCATTACCGTTTAGATGAAAAGTGACTTTGCTTTTGTGGCGGTCAATAACAGCCCCTGCGGTATTCAAGAATGGTCTTTCAAAAATAATTGACAAGTTATCATCTTTGGTCATATCAAGTATAATGAAGTAAGTTAAAATAGTAACATTAGCAACCACAACCGGCACATCCTCACAAATACCAATAGGAATGGTTGTTGACTTGTTAGCCATCTGCAAGGAAATCTCAGTAGGAGTGAGTTTGTTCAAATAAAGTATTTTATATAAAGATAAAGGCATGACACTAACACCAGCTCCCAAATCACATAAAGCAGTTCTAACATAATTTCTCTTAATAGAACAAGGTAAAGTAGGTATATACCTGGGTCTCCCAATTTCTTAGGAACACCGTCCTCAAAAGAATAATTAGCAAGCATAGTAGAAATTTCTACCTCAGGAACTTTTCTTTTGTTTGTAACAATTTATTTCATATATATTGCATAAGGAGGCATTTTCAACATATCAATCAAGCGAGTACATAAAACAACTGGTCTAAGTATTTCAAAAAAACAATCAAAGTTCTCCTCATCTTTACTCTTGGAAGGCTTGGGAGGAAAAGGTATAGGTTTTTGAACCCATGGTTCTCTTTCCTTACCGTGCTTCCTAGCAACAAAGTCTTTCTACTCATACCTTTTGTTTTAGGTGGTGGGTTATCAAGATCCTCAGCTGGTTCAATATCAACATAATTATTTGGTTGTCCAACATTTTATGGTTGAGCATTTGCAAGAATCTTATTAGTAACATCAGGTGTGTGTTCATCACCTGATTAGGTTTCTGCATCAGAAACAGAAGCATCAAGATTATCATCAGGAGGTTTTTCTACCTCAGGTTCACTAGAGGCTTGCAAATTTCTATCATTTTTCTTTTTCTTCTTCCTTTTAGAAGAACTCGGAATATCAACATTAGCTATTTGAGAGTCTTGTTCCACTCTCTTGGGGTTGTCTGTCGGCGTTCTGGGAATGGGGGTCCCCAGACTTGCCTGCCTACGGCCCACGGCGTGGCTGAGCTAGCAGGCCTGTGCGACGCAAGACCTCCTCAGGAGCGGCCTCGCTAGGCAGGCTCATGAGGGGTGGATAGATCAAGGCAAGGCAAACCTCGCGAGGTTCTCGTGACGTGAGCCATGACGACCGAGACTAGGCGGGCACCAGCGCTCGCAGTGTCCTTGATTCCCCTTTGGTGCTAAGGAGGCAAACGCAGGCACGGAGTACCAAGGCGTCAAGGAAAGGTTTCCATATTGGTGCAACGAGACCAAGAGCAGCAGGACGGCAGGACGGAGGTCAACATGGAGCCCAAGACGGCGTCACCACCAGAGCCTTTTGCAGGCGAAGACCGCTTTTGTCAGGATAAGCTATACTAGTTGTCCTCGAGGCAGGAGGCGACGACAGGGTCATGGCCCTCACCGGCGCCCCACGCATGTGGCTGCTCCACCTGCCAGCGGCTTCCGCGACCTCTTGGGAGGATCTGCGCAACCTCTTCCTCGCCCAACACGCCGCGTCGGCGCCCCCGATCGTCGCAGCTCTCCTAGGCGGCTCGCAGACGCCACCTTCAGGCCGCCACGTCAAGCCATTCGTCCGCCAGATTGGTGCTGCCTCCGCGCAGCATGGGGCTCCTCCGTGTCGTTCGGCGCCCAAGGCCGATCTGACCTTCAGCTCGGAGGACCACCCCTCCAACTCAACCTGCTCGGGCGCGCTCCCAATGCTGTGCACCCCCACCATCTGCCAGGTGGCCGTCACCAGGACCCTCATCGACGGCGGCGCGGGCCTCAACGTACTCTCGGTTGAAGCCTTCAACCTCCTCCACATACCGCCGGAGTGGCTTCAGACCAGCAGGCCCTTCTTGGGCGTCGGAGGCCGTTCAGCCGGCTCCCTGGGGCAGATCCGTCTTCCGGTGACCTTCGGCACCTACGACAACTTCCGCTCGGAGCTAGTCGACTTCGACATCGCCCCCATCGGCCTCCCATACAACGCCATCCTCGGTTACCCAACACTAGCTCGATTTATGGCCGCGACTCACCCCGCGTACAACCTCATGAAGATGCCCGGGAGCAGCGGCGTCCTCACCGTGTCCGGAGCTGCCGGGGATGCGTTGCAAGTGCTCAAGCTTGTCTTCAAGACTGCGGCGGCGGCACAGCCCGCCGACTCAGCCGCCCGTGAGCCCAAGGCGGCTGCGCCGGCCAAGAAGAAGCAGCTGTTCACCAAAGACAAGGCAGAAACCGAACAGATACTGGTCGACGAGGACGGATCCACTAAGGCCACCTTCACCATAGGCGCCAACCTCGAGCCCGAGCAGGAGGAGGCCCTGGTCAAGTTCCTGCGAGCGAATAAGAAGGTATTCGCATGGGAACCAGATCAGCTGGCAGGGATCCCAAGAGGTGTAATCGATCACCACCTCAACGTGTGCCCCAACGTACGCCCCGTGAAGCAGAAAGCGAGACGGCAGTCCACTGAAAAGCAGGCTTTCATCATCCAAGAGACCCGCAAACTAGAAGCAGCAGGGGTCATTCGCGAGGTCCGATACCCAGATTGGCTGGCTAACCCGGTTGTCGTGCCAAAGACAGGGGGGAAGGAACACATGTGTGTCAACTTCACCAACCTCAACAAAGCCTGCCTGCAGGATCCATTCCCGCTCCCTCGTATCGATCAGATCGTCGATTCCACCGCCGAGTGCGACATATTATGTTTCCTGGATGCCTTCTCTGGCTATCACGAGATCAAGATGGAGGTAGAAGACGTGGAAAAAATGGCCTTCCTGACCCTGTGTGAAGTGTACTGCAACACATGCATGCCGTTCGGGCTGCGCAACGCAGGAGCGACCTTTCAGCGGCTGATGCATTTAACCTTGGGTCCGCAACTCGGGAGGAATGTTGAGGCCTATGTCGACGACATTGTGGTGAAGTCTCGGGAGGCCAAAACCCTGATACAAGACCTGGAGGAAACCTTCACGAGCCTCGACGCAGTGAACTTACGGCTCAACCCGGAGAAGTGTGTGTTTGGGGTCCCCTCGGGAAAGCTCTTGGGCTTCCTCGTGTCCCATCAGGGCATCGAGGCTAAACCAGAAAAGGTCAAGGCAGTCGAGGACATGAGCCCGCCGAAGACCCTCAGAGAAATGCAGAAAGCTCATCAGGCGTGCGGACTGCTTAGGACGCCTTCATCTCCAAGTTGGGGGAACGAGCACTACCCTTCTTCAAGCTAATGAAGAGAAAGGGCCCCTTTCAATAGACTGAAGAGGCCGACAAGGCGTTTCAAGATCTCAAAAGGTACTTAACCAGCCCTCCCGGTAATGGTGGCTCCGCGCCCCCAAGAGCCCTTGGTGCTCTACCTTGGAGCCACACCCTACTCTGCCAGCGCACCCCTGGTGGCCGTTAGGGAGGAGCATCGGACCAAAGCTGCGGCAGCTGCCCGGGTAAAGGCAAAGCAGGATCAAGGGGGCCTCACAGAGACCACTACCACAGCCGAGAAGGATCAGCCGCCGCAGGGAAGCACACTCGGGACAAACGAGACCCCTCCGCCTGACGACCAGCCACTGGGGGCTCCACTATCTCAGGAGGCGCTACGGCCTCCGGAGGACGCCAGCAGCACCAACGCTCCCAACCTCGTCGAACACCCTGTGTATTTCATCAGCACAGTGTTGCGGGACGCAAGGGCGCGATACCCTATGCCCCAGAAACTCCTTCTCGCGCTCTTGGTGGCCTCGCGCAGCTTGCGGCACTATTTTCAGGGCCATCCCATCAAGGTTGTCTCGGCGTACCCCTTGGAAAGGGTGCTCAGGAGCACCAACTCGGCTGGAAGAGTCGCTGAGTGGAACATCGAGTTGCAAGTGTTTCAGCTAGAATTCAGCACCACCAGAGTCATCAAGGGAGCCGCGCTAGCGGACTTCGTGGCGGAATGGACGGAGGCGCCGGGCCTCAAGGCTGATGAGGATCGATCCCTCTCCCCTGGAAGCGAGGCGCCAGACAGTTGGATCATGTATTTCGACGGGGCGTTCTCCAGACACGGCGCGGGAGCTAGCGCAGTGCTTATAGCCCCTACTCAAGACAAGCTCTACTATGCCGTGCAACTCTGTTTCCAGCACGGAGAAAAGGTCTCCAACAACATAGCGGAATATGTGGGCCTGATAGCAGGCCTGAAGGCCGCGGCTGCCCTTGGAGTGAAGCGCCTTACCATCAAGGATGATTCACAACTCCTCGTCAACTTCTCCAACAAAGTATACCAGCCAAGGGATGAGCACATGGAAGCCTACCTCGCAGAGGTCCGCAGGATGGAGAAACAGTTCTGGGGACTGGAGTTGCAGCATGTGCCTCGTGGCACCAATCAAGAGGCTGACGACATCGCCAAACGGGCATCCATGCGGCTACCTCAGGGGCCCGGCGTCTTCAAGGAACGGCTCTTTAAGCCCTCAACAACGCCACCACTGTCAAGTACGGTGCAGCCTCGGGAAGAGCTCCCCCAGCCACCTGCCTCGGGAGCCCCGGTCTGTGGCCCGGCCTCGGGAGCGCGCCTGCTCCTAACACTGGAGCCTCAGGAGGGGTGCTGGATCACAGAGCTCCGGAGCTACCTGACGCAAGGGACTTTGCCGGAAAAGGAGGAGGAAGCGGAGCGTGTGGTGCGGCAAGCAACGGCGTACTGCATCAAGGATGGAGAGCTCTACCGGAAGCGACCAAATGATGTGTCCTTGCGTTGCATCTCCAGGGAACAAGGGAAGGAGCTGCTGGCAGATATACACGGTGGAGACTGTGGGCTTCATTCGTCATCACGGACCCTCGTTGGCAAGGCGTTCCGCAGCGGGTTCTATTTTCCCACTGCGCTCAATGATGTCGTGGAGCTGGTAAAGGCTTGCGAGGCCTGCCAATTCCATGCCAAGCAGATCGATCAGCCGGCGGGAGGTCTGCAAACTATACCCCTCTCGTGGCCATTCGCAGTCTGGGGGCTGGATATCCTGGGACCGTTTCCTCGGGCGCCAGGAGGCTATCGTTACCTCTACGTCGCCGTGGACAAATTCACCAAGTGGGCTGAAGTGGAAGCCGTCTGCACCATCCCTGCAGGTTCTGCGGTCAAGTTCATTAATGGCATCGTGAGCCGGTTCGGGGTGCTGAACCGCATCATCACCGACAACCCTTCACAGTTCACCAGTAACCTCTTCAAAACATACTGTGCTAACCTTGGGACGCAGGTATGCTACGCTTCGGTAGCGCACCCACGGAGCAATGGTCAGGCCGAGTGAGCCAACGCAGAGGTCCTGAGGGGCCTCAAAACCAGGACATTCAAGAAGAAGCTGGAGGCCTGTGGCAGAGGCTGGTATAATGAACTTCAGTCCGTGTTGTGGTCCATCCGCACGACCGCGACCAAGCCGACTGGCGAGACCCCGTTCTTCCTGGTCTATGGAGCTGAAGCAATCCTCCCTCATGAGGTTAAACGTCGTTCCGCACGGGTCTTGGCGTTTGACGAAGCGCAGCAGGACGCCATGCGGGGGACGGACCATGTGCTGGGGAGGAGCATCGTCGGGAAGCCGCGCTACGAGCGGCAAGATACCAACAAGAACTGCGGCGATACCACTGCTGCAACATTGGCCCCAGGACTCTTGAGGTAGGGGACCTCGTGCTCAGACGGGTTCTCTCCAGGGAAGGACTGCATAAGCTTTCTCCCATGTGGGAGGGCCCGTTCAAGGTTGTTCATGTTTCCAGGCCCGGCTCCACGCGCTTGGAGACTCGGGAGGGGTGGCTGCCCGTAACGCTGCGTGGAACATCCAGCACCTCCGGAGGTTTTACCCCTAAAAAGGCCCGGAGCCTGTGAAGAAGGCGAATGCCTGTGAAGTTGTTGCGCTTTGAAAAAGGCCCAGTGCCTGAGAAGGAGGTGAATGCCTGTGAAGCTTATCTTTCTGAGAAAGGCCCGGTGCCTGTGAAGAAAGCAAACGCCTGTGAAGCTTATCTTTCTGAGAAAGGCCCGGTGCCTGTGAAGAAGGCAAACGCCTGTGAAGCTTATCTTTCTAGGAAAGGCCCGGTGCCTGTGAAGAAGGCAAACGCCTGTGAAGCCTATCTTTTTGAGAAAGGCCCGGTGCCTGTGAGGAAGGCCAATGCCTGTGAAGCTAGCGGCCCCTGACACTCACGTAATAATGAGTTGGGGCTGTACACGCCCCGGAGTCTCAGTAGCGCCGGCCTCAGGCCCTAGGGCTCCCTCCCACGCCAAGTGGCAGCACTTAGCTCCGCGCTGGTGAGAAGACGTCGAAGACTAGATTAGGTGCCGGACGCGGCTCTTTTCATTCGCTTTCTACAGTTGGCTTGTTAATTCCCATTTGAAGTTTTATTGAAGGTGTTGCCGTCTTTGGCTTGCGACTCTTTGCCTTCTTTGCTCTCCTACCTCGATTTCTCTCACGCGAGTCTCGCGTGGGAGCAACGCGGGCGCCCTCACGAGTGTTTTCTACCTCTACTGTTTGAGGCTTCCCTAACCGGGTTCGCTACGGGAGCACCCCTCCAGTCCGCGCCCCACGGCACCGCGACGCGAACACAGGACCTGGGTCGGTCGCCTCCACAACTGAGGCTGGAAACTACCTCTCCTGGCTAATTTTTGCAGGGCATGAAGCGTTCCACAAGACCTTGGCCTCGGGAGGCGAAGACCATGACAGGTCGCCCCCAAGCTAAGTAATTTCTACGCGCATGCGTGTGGCACAGAGGCATAATACAAAAATAGCGGAAACAGTACGATAATTAAATAGCAGCAGTCCAAGCACGCCCCCGTGGGGCCCTACACTACTGCAGGAAAAGGAAAATAACAAGACAGGCGCGGCTCGCTTGACACCGACTCACGACGGAAGCTCGAACTGCCTCCGGAGTTCAAGCGGACTCCCTCTCACGCTTCACCGAGGCGCGACGGTGGGCGGACCCGCTACCTCCCTCCAGGCGGGCGCGGCGGCGCGGAGGCTGGTCACGGCCACCGCTGGAGGAGCCGCTGTCCGAAGAAGAGTCGCCGAAGCTTGACGAACCCCGAGCGCCGCCAACCACACGCGTGCCGCCATCTTCATCCCGATCGTCGCCGGGGCTAGGCCCGCGGCCGCGGTCGTCGTCCTCGGGGCAGCACCCAGTGCGGCGACCGTCTTCCCCGAACACCCTCACATAGAGGGTGGCATCGCCGTCGAACTTGAAGTGCAGGGCGCACCGCTGGCTCAGACCCCGCGCACGGGCAAATGTTTGCCAGCCGCGGGTCAGGGCCACGCTCCCGGCGGCGGAGACCTCCAGCGAAGCCTGGGAGGCCCGGCTGCAGCAACCATCCGCCTGGAGCCATAGGCCACCAGGGGCGCCGGCCGGAAGCTCGCCTAAAAGGAAGCGGGGAAGCTAGAGCCAGGTACTGGTCCGCTCCGCCGACCTTACGACAAACTCCGACAGCACCTCTGCCGAATGGAAGCGCGGCCTAGGGGGTCGCGCGGCCATAGCGCGCCCCCCATCAACGGCCTGGCGCCCGTCACCGCGCGGGAGATCACCACCACGGCCGCGAGAAGCCGCTACGGGAACCACATGGTGCTTGCGAGGAAGGCCTCGACCGCACTTGGCTGGGGGAGAGTCGGGCTCCGCCTGGCGGGCCTTTCCCTTCTCCGCGGCCGAGAACCTCTTCGGCGGAGCCATGGAGAATAAGGGAAAGCAAGAAGAGATGGACTGGAAGGGCACGCGCCGTTCCGTACTTATAGCCGGGAAAGGCCAACCGTCGACCTCCACGATCATAGGTAATCTTGACCCGCCTAGCATGCAGGGCCTTGTGAATTCGTGCAGTCGCCGAGGCGTCATGGGGAAGCAGGGACGCCCACGTCCAACAAACCGCCACGCGGCGCCCAAGGCCGCAGGCTGTTAGGGCCCGCAGCGCTTCGCACTTGCCCCTTCGCTTCTCTGCTAAGCCAAGTCCAGGCGCGCCTTGGGCCCGGGGGCTACTGTCGGCGTTCTGGGAACGGGGGTACCCAGACTTGCCTGGCTGCGGCCTGCGGCGTGGCTCAAGGGTAGGCCCAGCACGGCCCATCTCCATCAGCACAAGCTCAAGACACTCGGTAGGGGCCAAACCTCATGGGCGTGACAGGAAGCTTCCTCGGTAGCAGCCTCGTCAGTGGCTCATGAGGAGGCGGAGAGATCAAGGCAGGGTACCTCACGAGGTGCCCATGGCGCAAGCCATGATGACCAAGAGGCGCCAGGCGGGCGCCAGCCACAAGATGTCCTCATTTCCTCTTTGGTGCAAAGGAGGCAAGCGTAGGCGAGAGCATCAAGCAAAGGAGACCATTTCGGTGCAACAAGACCAAGACCAACACAACGGCAGGAAGGAGGTCATCGTGGAGCCCAAGCCGGCATCACCATGAGAGCCTTTGGCAGGCGAGAACCAACTTTAGTCAGCATAAGTGTACTAGATGTTCCCCTTCAAAATGGCCAATTGTTGGCGCCCTTCCCGCTCAATATTTGGGAAGAAGCCTAGGGCCTCTGCATATAAATAGGACTAGCCACCCACAGGAGAGAGGATCCAGAGCCTAGAACAGAGCTAGAGATCGAGCAATCGAGAGAGAGAGAGAGAGAGAGAGAGAGAGAGAGCGACCGAACTCCCCCTAGCAGTTCGTCGCACCGGCCAAGAACAGACCCTCGCGAGGCTGTTCTTCCTTGTATTGTTCATCATCAGCCCCTGAGGCAATCCACCACACCACACACTGGAGTAGGGTATTACACCACAATGGTGGCCCGAACCAGTATAAACCTTGTGTCTCTTGTGTTGCTCTTTTTGTAGTTCAGATCCTTGCGAGGCGACGAGGTGCAGGTAGGTAGGGGGTGAGATCTCCGCGTGACACCAAGAGTTCGAACCTAGAGGGTCTGCCGGAACCCGAAATCCGACACCGACTTACAGGCCGGAGCATGGATCGAAAGTCATCAGATGGCCATGGAGCTGTTGGAGGTCAGCGATGTAGAAATGGCTAAGTACTTCATCATGATGTTAGATGGAACGGCCCGGTCTTGGTTAAAGGGCTTGCCACCCAACTCCATTAGTTCATGGGCAGAACAAAAGGCCCGTTTCATCCAGAACTTCAAGGACACTTGCAAGCAATCTATGTCGATTGTGGACTTGACAAATTGTAAGCACGAGGAGGGTGAATCCATGACTCATTGGGTACGCCGGGTCAAGGAGATAATAAATTCGTCTGACAAGATGGATGCCGGCTCTGCAGTCCTCATGTTGGAGAAGAACTGCCGCTTTGAGCCGCTGAGACAGAAACTGGGGCGCCTTAAGCGTGATTGCAATGATATGGGTACGCTGATGGAAGCTTTAGTCAAATACACCGACTCTGATAGTACCAAGGATCCCGCATCTGATGAGGAAAAGACAGGGAAGGGAAAGAAGAACGGCAATGGAAAGGGTCAGCAGCATAACCCGATGAATCAAGGAGGCAATAAGCGTAAGGCTGAGGGTAACCCGGAGTTTGTAGCCAACGCCAATGCACAGGGTAACAATCAAAGACGTAAGGGCAAATCGCCCCCTCGATCTGGCGGGTCAAGCCCATCTCTTGAGCAGCTACTCAATGAGCCTTGTCCGAGACACGGCACCCGGGAACGACCCTCCACCCACTTATGGAAAGATTGTGTGATCATGAAGGCTTTTAAGAATTCCAACACATTTGATGGCAATCACGGGTCGGGCGGCGACTCAGGGGCCGGCGTTTTCATGGCCCAGGCGGCGGTTCAAGTTCCGGCTTTCAGGGACATCAAGGCGGATATAATCAACAACAGTCTGGTCAAGGAGAACAACTGCAGCAGCAGTTGGGTTATCAATGCCACCCGAAGCAGCTGAATAGTGGGCAGTATCAGGTGTTCACCACTAACTTGTGCAAACGTGACCAGAAGGTTCATAAGAGGGCCGTGAATTCTATTGAGCCGGCGGTTCCCCGTTATTTGAGGTGGTCAGAACAGCCCATTGTATGGAGCAGGGAAGATGACCCCCTCCGGGTCGATAATCCGTGTCAGTTAGTGTCGGTGTCAAAACCGGCGGATCTCTGGTAGGGGGTCCTGAACTGTGCGTCTAGGCGGATGGTAACAGGAGACAGGGGACACGATGTTTTACCCAGGTTCGGGCCCTCTTGATGGAGGTTAAACCCTACGTCCTGCTAGATTAATATTGATGATGTGTGTTACAAGAGTGGATCTACCACGAGATCAAAGAGGCTAAACCTAGAAGCTAGCCTATGGTATGATTGTTGTTCGTCCCTCGGACTAAAACCCTCTGGTTTATATAGACACTTTGGATAGGGTTAGGGTTACCTGAGTCGGTTACAATGGTAGGAGATCTACATATCCATATCGCCAAGCTTGCCTTCCACGCCAAGGAAAGTCCCATCCGGACACGGGACGAAGTCTTCAATCTTGTATCTTCATAGTCTTGGAGTTCGGCCGATGATGATAGTTTGGCTATCCGGACACCCCTAGTCCGAACTCCCTCAAGAGCCCTGAACCAGGCTTCAATGACGACGAGTCTTGAGCGCATATTGTCTTCGGCATTGCAAGGCGGGTTCTTCCTCTGAATAATTTATAGAAGATTGTGAACACCAGGATAGTGTCCGGCTCTGCAAAACAAGTTCCACATAACACCGTAGAGAGAATAATTTTTGCACAGATCTGCTGACGTATTCCGCGGCATGATATCACACCACGGCCAGGCCTTCATATGAATCGTTTTTTATTGTTCCACCTCAGCGTATTTAGCGAGGCGGTTTCCTTGGCACGTCTTATCAAAGAGTAGATCGTGCCCCCTTATCCCGGGATTCTCATCAATATGGACGTGGGTAACCCAGCCGTGCCTGTTGGCCTGCCCTCTCTATCAAAGGCGAGTCCTAATCGACCACGGGGTGGGCTCTTGGTATTCAACCTCTTTATAACGAGACCAAGGCCCTCTCCTTTTTACACCCTCTATCGAGTTCGCCTTGTGCTTCGAGTTCCAACACCCCAAAGCTTCAGATTCAGGCGCTTCGGACTTTCGACGATGTCCGGCTCCGACCAGCATGGCCGATGGGTGTCTTCCTCTGTTACAGAAGAAGACGTGCTAAATCTGCGAGACACCAGGTATCTAACCGGCGAGATCTCGCATAGGCTGCCTGCTTCAGGGCAGGTCATTCCCACTCCTGAGCCCGGCGAGAACGTGGTGTTCGTGTCTCACTTCATCGGGGTTTAGGCTTTCCGACGGACCCCTTTGTGCGGGGGCTCATGTTTTATTATGGGCTCGATTTCCATGATTTGAATCCGGAGTCCATCCTCCATATCTCGTCATTCATTGTTGTATGTGAGGCCCTCCTCCATATTACCCCTCACTTTGGATTGTGGCTCAAGACCTTCAAGGTGGACCCAAAGATGACCAAGGGGCAGCAAACAGAGTGCGTAGGGGCGGTCATAAGCAAATGTGCTGATGCTCTGTGGCCCGAGGGCTCTTTTCAAGAGGAGCTTGGTTTGTGGCAACGGGAGTGGTTTTATATTACCGCTCCCCGGGGCACCAAATGGGCGGCGCTCCCGCCTTCCTTTCAGGTCCACCACAGCGGTAGCGTCATGGGTCAACAAGGGGCTCGACTGGGGGCCATCCAAGGATGTTCCCCTCCTGCAGGGCCGTATTCGAGATCTCCAGGAAAGAGGGATCAATCTGGTTGCAGTGGCGCAGGTTATGGTGATCCGGCGCCTTCAGCCCTCCAAACATCGCCCCCTCCGCCTGTGGGAATTCAATCTGGACGGACCACGAGCTCTGCAAAATTTTATGGGCATGACGCCTGTGGAGATGTATAAACTATTCTTCGGATCACAAGAGAAGTGTCCGGACTTGACCGAGGACGCGGGACTAAGCTGCAATCACCCAGATACTCAAGTAAGTAGTCCTGTAACCGGACAAGCCGTTCATTCATTTATTATATATATATGCCCTTTAAAGGAGCCGTTTCTTGAACAGGAGTGGATTGCCAAGGCAAAGTTGATAAGGTGTCTGGCTCCCCTCCCAGAGACCACGCCGGATCTCATGTTGACCAAGATGTTGAAGGCCGCGCCTTTTGAAGAAGGCGAAGGGAGGAGTGGGGGAGCAACTGCTTCTGCGAAGGAGGCTATCAAGGAAGGAGGGATTAAGAGTCCCACCTTACGAGGAGAGAAGAGGACCGCTTAAGATCCGGAGGTCAAGGCCTCAAAGAAAGGAAGGGAATCTTCGTCGGAGAGTCCGCACTGGAAGTAACCCAGCCGCACTATTTCCCCAAGGGATCAGCCCTCCAATGAGCCGTAAGTAAAACGAAGGGGTCTTGTAAATAAGGAGCATCCCTGTATTTATTTATGAAGATAACCGAAATTGTACCTTGTAGTTCGGACCTCAGCCCTTCTCAGCAGAGCTCATCTTCGGAGGATCTTCTTCCGGAGATGATGGAGAGCGAAACGCCTCCACCTGTCGCACCCTCATGTGAAGCGGACGACCCGGAGGTGTAGTCGCAGAGGGTTCCCCCAAGTCCGGCGGGGGCGGAAGGTCCGGCGCCAAGTGGTGTGCGGTCGGAGGAGCTGAAGGATTTGCTCGGGCGAGCGGCTATCTCAGAAGATCACCGTGCTCTAATGGGTACGGTGATTGAAAGAATTGCATCCGTAGAGAACGGATTGCACGAAGCCGTCAGAAGCTTACTGACGGGGTTTGAGGTACGCAAAAAATAATGTACCTGCTGATAGTTATGCATATAGAATGCGCCATGTATAGATAGTAGCCCCTGAGACTCGGTATGTTGTCAAAAGTTGACGACGTGCCGAGGATCAAATCTCGATTTGACATATCGCCGCTCTGAACAGGTGGCGGGCGTCCGGAGGCCAAGCCGGATCGATGAGTATGCCGAACTAAAGCGGCAGCTTGATGAGGCGGATCACGGACATCGCCGGTCGATAAGCGGTTTGACGAGTCACAAGGTATGCGACTTCTATGCGGACACCTGGTAAGGGAGCTTGACGCCCATGTCTTACTAACCATATGCTTAATGCAGATGGTGCCGCTGTTGCGGAAGAGCTGCGGCGTAACTCGCCCGAGCGAAAGAGCAAGCCAGAATTAGTAATGCGGCCGCTTTAAAGGCGGCCGAAGAGCTAGAAGCTGAACGAGCTGCTCACTGCCGAAGCAAAGAGGAGATGGCCGAGATGGCCAAAAAGTTAAGGAATACTACCAATCGCTGCACGGTTCTTGAAAAGGAATGTCAAGCGGAACAAGAGGACCTAAAGAAGGCCGCTGCCAAATCCAAGAAGGCCCAATCGGCTTTGAGAGCTGCCAAGGAGGAGCTGAGTCAGGCCGGGGCAATTGCGGCTGGAAAACCGTTTCTGCTGGAGGAAATATACTGATGATCCAAAGTATGCTCGGTTGGATAAATTGTGGAGTTCGAGAGGATGCTTATCTGGATTTGGCGGCGAAACCTTTGTGGGCGTGGTTGAGCACTTCCGGGGCGGAAGGGGCACAGAAGGGAAGAGCTATATTGGTCGCAATTCCATAGTCCGGAGCGTCCTCTGCCACTGACCGATCGGTTGGCCGAATGGGCCGAGCTGAATCGACTGTCCGGATTTGCCATGAAGCATGTCTTGACTCACTTGTGGCCGGACGGACCCCAGTAGAGAAACTATTTTGGTTTAGTGCAGCAGTTTCTTGGTGCGGTGCAGCGTGTCGGCGCAATAAAGCGATCGGCGTGTATTGAGGGAGCGGATGGCTCTTGCCCATGTCAAGACATACAGGCAGAGATGAAGGCCATCGACGTTGCATCCCGTGATTCGGACAAAGGCCGAGTACCTGCCGAGCACTACTTTGAAGAAGTCCTGCCGGGCGCTCGTTTAATAGAGACGCAGTGCTCGAAGGATATTTTGTTTAAATGACATGTATGATTTGTGAAAACAATGTTTCAATGTAATATAAGTGCTTTTTGTACTTGTGTGTTCAAGTAGTAAACTACTCGCTGTGCGGCCGTTTATGTATATGTGTATATAATCTGAAAGATGGCAGTCCTTGGCTTCAGCCCCCACGCACATAGTGCGGGGGTGTTCGCAAAAAAGCGCTCTTTCACACTTAATCCAACGTCTTGGTCCTGTTAAGGAGGTGATAGCGTAGCAACCCAGGCAACCAGACTATAATGCTTTATCACTTTCACTTAGCCATGGGAGTTCAAGGGTGGGGCTACTATATAGCCCCTGGGGGCACCGCACTCTCCCGAATTCGGGGTGCGTATGTGCCTGACCGAAAACCGGTCCTTCGTTAATGCGGAGGAATTCTAAACATTCTTGTGAGTCATCGAGTGGTTGACCAGTCTCTCGCTATATCATGACAGTCAGTTTTCGGCTTTCTCTACTGAGGTGCTCGCCCGGCCGAACCGAGGCACAATCGCAACAGTTCTCCTGGTGCCACGTTAGCCGTGAAAACGGAACATAAGGCAGCAAAACACAGGAGCCGGGCAACCCAACATTTGACCAAAGACATGATTCGGAGCTGATGCATATAAGGCCTAACTCGAGACGCCGAATACTCCCTAAGGTATTCGTTCTTTATGAAAATGGGCAGAATAATGCCCTAGGCACTTTGTGTCCAGGTACGCGCAAAAATTCTGGTGCGGCCAATGCCAAAGCACCAGCCTCCTCCTCAGTTATATTTAAGGAACTGGGGGAATGTATATCAACAAGATACAGTGAAAAAAGGTTTACGCGGTCTTAATCTGAAAAGAATCCTTGCAACGGGTCCCTCTTTGCACGTCTGCGCTGTGTCTCCGTTGTGCCGTATCCTGGACGGGTGTAGCACGTTGTTCATCTGTAAAAGAGAGGAACTTAGTTTGAAATAAAAAGGAGCGTGCGAAAGATGTACTTAATATTAAAAGAACAAAGTACTGGTCAAAGAAGTGAACAAAATTGAGCTTTATTGTCTCTTGTTATACTTGCATGCAGCCCCTCGTATGGGGGTATGCCGCTAGTAGGCGCCGGACTCGTCTAACCGTGTCCGGGGTTTGAATGACCAATTTCAGGTTCTTTGCCTAGTGGAGCTGGATAGCTGTGGAGCTGTCGATGCAGTCTCCCCTTCTTCCGTGCTCGAGTGACACTTAATACTTCCTTTTAACGAGATGATGCCCCGTGGACCGGGCATTTTAAGTGTTAGAGATGCATAATGCGGTATTGCGTTAAAGCGGTAGCTTGGCGCCCCAATAGCGCTTGATGGCTACTTTTAAACGGGCGACATGGAAGAGTAATCTTCGCGCGGAAGTTGTCGGATGAACCAAACACAACTTCTAGCAGTATGGAGCCCGTCCGAGGCGTATGGGCGAGCGGTACTCCTCTAAAGGAGGTGTTGCTACGGCGAATTTTGGTTGGGTTTATCCCCATCCTGCGGATCTGTGTCCTGATATATCAGGTTTATGTCACTACCGCCATCCATGAGGACATGTGTAAATTGGAATCCGTTGATTATAGGATCCAATATCAAGGCAGTCCATCCTGCGTTCCGAATATTATCAGAATAGTCCTGATGGTCGAAGGTGATTGGTTTTGACAACCAATGTGCGGCGCGCCTTTTAGTGGGCGCCGCTCTGTTTTTCCCTTTGATCACGTGAAGTGAGTTTACTGTTTTAACCTTTTGTGGGAAATTATTTTGTTTTCCGGGCTCGCTTGTGGTGCTCGTCATCATTTTCCCTTGGTGTGTCGAGCCCCTTGTGTTCGGCATTAAGTCGGCCGGACTGCTTGAAGACCCAACAATCTCTGTGGGTATGGTTTGCAGGCTTCCCGGAGGTACCATGTATTTGACACAGTCTGTCCAGAATCTGGTTTAGGTTGGATAGCTCGTCACTGTTATCCTTTAGGGGCAGTGTTTTGTTGTTCGGACGAGAGCTTTTGAATCCGGCGTTGACCGCCATACTATTTGGGACATTTTCTTTATTCCGGCGCTGATATTTTCTGCGTCGTGATTTCCCATTTCCATCCCTGGTTTCGGATGCACTCGGGTGGCTGGTACTGCATCTAGCCAGCCGCCTGTCCTCTCCAGCAAAAGCGGGTCATGAGGCTTGTTAATGCGGCCATTGTTCTTCGCTTTTCTTGGCGAGGTGTCTGGCGAGCCATTTGTCTCGGACGTTGTGTTTGAAAGCTGCTAAGGCTTCAAGGCCCCGGGCAATCGACTATTTGGTTCTTTTTAGTAAGGAACCTGTTCCAGAATTTCCGGGCTGACTCTCCGGGCTGTTGTGTTATGTGACTTACATCGTCTGCATCCGGATGGTGGACATAAGTCCCCTGAAAAATTACCCGAAATGCTTCCTCGAGCTCTCCCCAGCTTCCAATGGTATTTTCGGGGAGGCTTTTAAGCCAATGCCGAGCTGGCCCTTTGAGTTTAAGCGGTAAGTATTTTATGGCGTGGAGATCGTCTCCTCTAGCCATGTGTATGTGGAGGATGTAATCCTCGATCCGCAACTCGAGTCTGTTGTTCCGTCGTATGCCTCTATGTTTACGGTTTTGAATCCCGCTGGAAATTCATGATCCAGCACCTCATCGGTGAAACATAGGAGGTGTGCGGCACCCCTATATTTGGGTGTGCCGTGATCTTCGGAATTTTGGCGTATTGCATTGTTTTGACGAGCCTGCTTTCTTGGCCCATATATGGACCTAATTGGGCCATCCTCTTGATGTGAATCCTTATGCGGATCGCATATTGCCTTGTGTGCGGTGCCATTCACCGCTCTCTTTTCGCCGTGGGGTCGTCCATCCGACCGGGTGGCCTTCTTACTTTTTAATTGTGGGGGCTCTAAGGCCTCCTCGTCGAATTCAGGCAGTAGCTTTCTTTTCGGGTAGCTCTTTGTTCGTATCGTCGCCCGTGCTTATGCTGCGGTGCTGAATATTTTGCTCCATCTCGATCCTGAGTGCATCTTCCGCTGTTTTGAGCTTCCGCTTCGCTTTTTCAGGCTACGCGATGGCGTGAGCCTTTTTCTCGGAGGTCATTTTGCTCCAATAGTTTGTCCGGCGTCAGGTCGTCCGGACTGTTGTCTTCGCCGGGGACAGATTGTTTATCCAAGTTGTCTTGTTCGGACGATTGCTCGATGGCTTGTTCGTTGTCCACCGGTTCGCCCTGCTCTATGGCTGGGTCTTTGTTGAGGCGGGACTTTGTTCGACGTTTACGTTGCCGTTTTGACTGCTTTTCGAGTGATTTATCCTTCGTAGCGTCCCGTTGTTCCTCGTCTTCATTTCCTTTAGGTGTTTCCACCATGTATACATCATGGGTTGAGGTTGTCCAGCGTCCTATTAGTGCTGGTTCATTGTTGTTTCCTACATCGCCGTCCATACCGTCGATGTCTTCGGAGTCAAAATCGAGCACGTCGTGTAAGCTTTCGACAGTGGCTATGAAGTGGGTGGTGGGTGGGCTTTGAATTTCTTCGTCGTCCGCATCCCAACCGTCCTGACCGCAGTCCGGCCAGGGCTCTCCGGATAAAGAGAGAGACTTTAGTGAATTCAGGATGTCGCCAAAGGGCGAGTCTTTGAAAGATGTCTGCGGCCGTGAACTCCATAATCGCCCAATCAGATTCGATTGGCAAGGGCGCGGAGGGTTGAGTCCGCACCACAGGTCGAGGTCTTCGCGGCGACAGGGATGGAGTTCGGCTCGATCGCCGTAGAGATTAAAGCCCCCGAGGTGGTGTCCAACTACTCGTCCTCGATCGGGGAATCCGGCTCCGGATTAAGGGCCGGAGCGGATTCTAGTGCGGCCTTCAGGGCACTGCTCGGCTGCAGAGCTAGATCATGCCCATAGTCTCTGCGGATATAGGCCATATAGTTTAAACTTCCAAATCTGACCTGACGGCCAGGGGCATAGCTTTCGATCTGCTCCAAATGGCCAAGCGAATTGGCCCGCAGTGCAAAGCCGCCGAACACGAAGATCTGTCCGGGGAGAAAAGTCTCACCCATGACCGCGTCGTTGTTGATGATCGAAGGAGCCATCGGGCCTATCGGTGATGACTCAGAGGAACTCTCAATGAAAGCACCAATGTCGGTGTCAAAACCGGCGGATCTCGGGTAGGGGGTCCCGAATGCATCTAGGCGGATGGTAACAGGAGACAAAGGGACACAATGTTTTACCCAGGTTCGGGCCCTCTTGATGGAGGTAAAACCCTACGTCCTGCTAGATTAATATTGATGATGTGTGTTACAAGAGTGGATCTACCACGAGATCAAAGAGGCTAAACCCTAGAAGCTAGCCTATGGTATGATTGTTGTTAGATCCTCTGGACTAAAACCCTCCGGTTTATATAGACACCGTATAGGGTTAGGGTTACAGAGTCGGTTACAATGGTAGGAGATCTACATATCCGTATCGCCAAGCTTGCCTTCCAGGCCAAGGAAAGTCCCATCCGGACACGGGACGAAGTCTTCAATCTTGTATCTTCATAGTCTTGGAGTCCGGCCGATGATGATAGTTCGGCTATCCAGACACCCCCTAGTCCGGAACTCCCTCAGTTAGCCTTAGTGGTAGCACCTCAGGTTGGTGAATATAAATTCACTAAAGTACCCACAGAGGAGGACCTAGCAGTGCCAGACCCGGAGGCACAGCTGGTAGCAGCTCTGCATGTTATCCCAGATTGGACAGTGCCATATTTGGCTTACATGACCCGGGGAGAGTTGCCTGAGGATGAGACCTTGGTGAGACAAATCATCCGGCGGTCCAAATCCATGACAATTGTTCATGGTGAGTTACAACATCACAGTGTCACTGGAGCTTTTCAACGTTGTGTATCGCCTGCGGAGGGTCAGGAGATACTTCGTGAGATCCATGATGGGGATTGTGGCCATCACGCCGGCTCAAAATCTCTTGTGGCCAAGGCTTTCCGTCATGGTTTTTATTGGCTAACGGCTCATGCTGATGTGGAGGATCTGGTCAGTAAATGTGACGGATGTCAGAAATTCTCACGACGAGGTCATGTGCCGGCTCAAGAATTGAGGATGATTCCAATTACTTGGTCGTTCGCAGTCTGGGGGCTTAACATGGTTGGACCTTTCAAGAGGTCTAAAGATAAAAAGACACACCTCCTCGTGGCAGTGGATAAATTTAAAAAGTGCGTTGAGGCAGAGCCGGTCAGTAAGTGTGATGCAGCCACGGCAGTTCAGTTCATGAAAAAGGTGATTTTTCGTTTTGGTTTTCCACACAACTTTCTAACTGATAATGGCACTAATCTCTCCAAGGGTGCCATGAAAGAGTTCTGTCAACGAGAACTTATCCGGCTTGATTTTTCGGCTGTTGCTGATCCTCAATCCAGTGGTCAAGCAGAAAGAAATAATTAGGAGATATTGAAGGGTATTAAACCCCAGCTCTTGGTCCCCTTACAGCGGACGCCGGGTTGTTGGGTGGAGGAGTTACCCTTTGTGCTTTGGAGTATCAATACTACGCCTAACAGATCTACGGGTTACACAACTTTCTTCATGGTATACGGAGCAGAGGCGGTCCTGCTAAGTGACATCCGGCATGACTCACCCCCCGTGGCGGCTTACGTTGAGGCTGATAACAAAAAAGCTCGTCAGGATGCACTTGATTTATTGGATGAGGAGCGAGACTTGGCTATAGCGCGCTCGGTGATTTACCAGCAAGACCTGCGCCGGTATCACAGCCGCGGGGTTAGAAGCCGAACCTTTCAGGAAGGCGATTTAGTGCTCCGGCTCATCCATGATCAGTCTGATATGCACAAACTGTCCCCTCCTTGGGAAGGACCCTTTGTGGTCAGCAAGAATCTGAACAACGGGTTATACTACCTCATCGATGTTCGAGAGCACAAAGACTCACGTAAGTCGGAGGAGGAGACACGCCGACCGTGGAATATTGCTCATCTTCGGCCTTATTATACTTGAGCCACCGGCTCTCGAGATGTATATATTTTTTGAAGATGTATATATTATATAAAGCAATAAAGCATGACCTCTGTCCTTTTCACCCTCAAAGGTTTATATGTCTTCTTTATTAGGTGGTGGAAACAACCAACAGGGAGCGGATCATATCTGAATCCGGCTTTCCCTTTGGTCCGGCTTATGATCATATCTGAATCTAGCCATGATCACTTGGGGGCTTCTTGTTCAAACATACGTTGTATTCGAACCAAAGACAACATAGCTGTCGATACCCGCTTGATCGGCATAGTACCAAACCCACTTGGGGGATTCTTGATCATATTTGAATCATAGCTTAACCCCTTTGGGTCTGACGTGGATCCTATTCGAATCAGCGTCCTTAAACAACTCTTATGGTCACTTGGGGGCTTCCTGTCAAACATAGGTCGTATTGGAACCAAAGAGAACATAGCGGTCGATGCCCACTTGATCGGCATCGCCAAAGCCACTGGGGGCTATATGATCGTATCTGAATCTTAGCTTAACCCCTTTGAAACGGTTTACTGATCGTATTCGAATCAGAAGCCTTTGAAAATTGTTTATTATCTATTATACTTACATGACTATTTTGAGATCTTCTTGAAAGCACTGTGAGATGGTTTTTGTTCTTCCGGCTTAATATTGATTACCCCAGGTTGTTAAGTGCCAGGTGAATATTATATATCCCAACTTTCAGGAGTTAAATTTACCCGCATGGGTGGGGTCATATAAAGCCGGCGAGATTACCAAAAGGATCACAGGACAAGGAAATAGAAGATCAATATAAGCTGGAAGGATATAGCGATGGTGGCTTAAGAAAGTATTGAGCGCCATAAACATGCGCGAAGGCATGGCAAAAGTCGAGAGGTTTTTTCTACCCTATTACAAGACTCCCCGAATCTGAATAATGAAGCATTGTTTTCACAAAGACATAAACATATGACACCTGGCGGTTCACTCCTTTGGTTGGCTTGAAGAATCCGGGTTATCCTTTTCCGCCTCTCCGTCGGCTGCCCTGTCCTGGAAGGTGGACGATGCCCAGTCAATGCCACTCAAAGCTTCAAACTCAGCTTCATCGTCTATTAAACCGGCTGGGTCGACTTCAGGGGCAAAGGTATTCTTACGGATTGGAGGGATCAGGCTGACATCGTCATAAAAAGGCGTTGGGAGTCTCCGATTCTCGCTGTCATAACCCGGCTGATATTTGGTAAGATCAGTATCATTCCCAATAAGAGTAGCCACAGGGCGTAAAACTTTGACACAGGCGGTGAAATCATGTTCATCAAATACGGTCCCATCCTCTTTCAGACTCAGGTATCCAAGAGCGAGGTAGGCCGGGTCTTGTTCTGGAATCCATGCTTTAGCCCGACTCAACGTGGCTATGGCCCTGACTCTTGCGGATGCCCGCCTTAGTTCTTGGATCCGTTGAGGCAACACAGCAAGCCTCTTCAGCACGTCTTGCAGGAGGTGAGGAACGTCATTTGATAAAGCTACAACGGCCAAAGCACGTAGTGACCCAGTGTAGAGCTGTTCCACCAGAGTATAAATAGCCTTCAGTTTGATCAACATGTTCTGCTTGAGGATTGTGCTCCTGGGGCCTGCATTATTAAACATAGGGTGAACCGGAGTAACAATTGAAGTAATCATTGAAAGAAGGTTTGCAATATTTAAATTTTGTAGGAGTAACTTACCAAAGATTGCTGAGACCATTTGAGATATCTGGCGTTTTAAGCCGGACAGCTCAGCTGTGGCTTCTGCAAGCAATGCCTCTGCTGTTTCGGCCCGGGTTACCAGTGAAGCCTTTTCATCTGCCCAGTTTTTCTTATCCGTCTCAAAGTCTTTCTTCAACTTCTCCTGTTCAGAAATACTGAATTCAAACTTGGAGTTGGCCTTTTGGATTTCAAGTTCCTGGGCTGCCAGGCGATTCTTCAGGTCAGTAACCTCTGATTCAAATTGACTTATGGCGGCCTGTATTGATGCCGGGTTATAGTCGGGATCATTATAAGACAAACGTTAAGTCCCAAGAACTTTGCAAGTAAAGGTACTTGACACTTGGGGGCTAATGTATACTGAAGTACTTTAAATCGCAACGCCGGTTCATGGAAATTTAAATCCCAAGCGCTTTGCAAGCAAAGATGCTTGACACTTGGGGGCTAATGTGTATCGCAAGTTCAAAGTATCATGCTACAATCGGGTTAAATAACTTTCTTTCCAAGCCGGACAAGTTGTGTTAGACAAATTTCTAAGTCTACAACATATTTACTTATAAGCAATAGACTTGGGGGCTGGTGCAGTAAGTATGGTTAAGGAAAACTAACATAGGTCATACCTCATGTTTTTGCTGTATCTGCTTCACCATTTCAATTTCTAGGTTGCGGCTGCTATGCACTTGACTGATATAGCCAGAGACGATATCCCCAATACCCAAATGAGTATACTCTGCAATGTCTAACTTGGCCTTTCGGCGCTCCAAAAGCTCCTCCTTGGCAGAGCACTTGGCAAGGACAGTGGGCTGACTCGGCTCGACAAACTGAGTCTTGAGAATTTCAACTACCGAATCAGTTGTCTTGGCTGGGTTAGGAGTACCGAGTCAAGAGTTTCTTCAGCGGGAGGATCAGAGGTTGGTGCTGGAATATCATAAACCGGTTCAGGCGGCGGTTTATGAGTGGAAGTGTCAGTGTCAGCTGTTCCGAGTTCTGGTTCAGCTATGACCGGATCTTGGGACGGCTTATTATTTTTTGTCCTCTTACTGGGCTTCACTTGCACGCTGTGGACAAGGCAGAAGGGTGAGTATAAAAAAATGAGTAAGCTAAAATATAAGGTAAATAAGTTTATATTACCCGGGGGCGGTTTTGAAAGCCGGCATGTTGGATTGCATAGATTCGCCGGAGGAAGGTGAGGTCTCCTGATAATTTGAGTCAAATGAATTGAGAGGTGGACGTATTAAGCCCGCTAAGGGGAAAGAAGAATATAAGTCGGAGATAACCTCAGTTTGGCGCTTCCTGATTACATAGTTGGAGGTCCGGGTATGACTCCGGCTTTCATGAGTCTGTCGGTTCAAAAGAAATTGAGGATCTTGATAAGCTAAAGGATGTGAAAATCTTACTTTCCGGGTCACCCTTCGGATTTTTTTCTTTGGCAAAGGCTCTGAGTCGGAGGAGATTATAGTTACCTTTTCGTCAACCGCTTGGCTGTTCCCCGTATCCTCCTGAAAGGGTAGAATGTCAATAAAATAATGATAAGGGAGTCAGAAGAACTAAGGATTACCTCTTCTTCATCGTCAGAAGTGTCGTCCAATTTGAGTAAATCTGAAGCGCTTGGCTTCCTTTTCCTTGAAGTTCCCGTTTTGGCGGCTTTTCGTTCGGTTCTCTTGGCCGCTCTGGCGTGTTTGGCAGCCTCATGGTTATACTTGACCTTCCAGAAGTTGTCATTGGCCTGAGGAAAAACGGTAAAGGGTTATAAATAAAAGCAAGATATAACACAATAAGGAGTAGTTATTGAGATTTGATGACTTACTGCAGGGGCCGGGTTCTTCTTGCAGCAAGGAAGTAAGCCAAAGGCATTACTAGTCATCGTGCCCTCTTTCAACAACGTTTGGGTCGTAGCCTCCACCACATCATCTGGTAAGTCGTCGGGACTATGACACAGTGGGTCATTCTTCTCCCTGAGTAGGTGCACATTAAGCCGGGGCGGCGGCTTAACGGAATCACTCGCCAAGCGACCGAGACTCAGACCAGGTCAATGCCATCTAAGCCATTTCCCAAAATAGCTTTGATTTTATTAATGGTGGGAGCAAGTGGCAGACGTTTAACAGCAGTCAGTTTATCCGGCAGCGGGTGGTTGGATTCAAGGCGCAAGGTGCGGAAGCCGGGCAGAGGATTTTCCTCAGCCGGAGAAGTGTCCTGGCAGTAAAACCACGTCTGATTCCAATCCTTTGGATGACAGGGCAGTTTATTATAAGGAAAAAGGCAGTCTCTCTGCCGCTGAATCGAGATGCCACCATGTTCCAGACTGGGGCCGTTAGCGCGTTCGTTCTGCCGGTTTAAGTAAAACAATTCTCTGAATAAAAGTAAGCTGGGTTCTTCTCCAAGGTACACCTCGCAGAAAACTTGGAATTTGCAAATATTTGACACGGAATTGGGCCCGATGTCTTGAGGTCTGAGATCAAAGAAATGCAAAACATCCCTGAAGAATTTTGAACCGGGTGGAGCGAAGCCCCGGTTCATACGATAAGTAAACACGATCACCTCCCCTTCCTTGGGTTGAGGATTCTCCAAAGACGGGTTAGGAGCATGATAAGACATGATCTCTTTCTTGGGCAGATGGCCGGATTTCACAAAATCAGACAAAGTGCTTTCTGTAACGACAGACATGACCCAATCGCAGGTCACCGGAGGTTTGGGAGCCTTGGGAGCCATTAGGCAAATTGAAACCTATGACAAAAGAAAAAATTTCCGGTTCAATTTATAACCCGGAGGGGAACATCATGAGTTTATTCAAAATGGAGGCTTAAGAAGGGGCCTAATGATATATGGGTAATTATTCAGTGGTATTTAAGCCGCTACAAGTATCAAAGGCAGTTAAATTTTCTTAAATCGCCAGAAGCAAGCAAGGCTATATAGACTATCGTAGTTGAACAAGAGTCAACAGGTGCAGATTTTTGACTAAGTGTGGAACAAACAAGTTTCACAAGTTTCAGCTATTATTTTGGATCAAACAATTGCTCTAAAAAAGAAAAATTTCTAGACCTAAAGCCAGTACAGAGAAGTTTATACACTCATAGGAGGCCTTTAAACAAGGGAAATGAGATATGTTTCTATTCGAGATGGATGTGGAACAGCCACCGCAGTAGTTCTAGCTGTCTAAATATCAAAAAGGAGAATGGGAAAGGAAAAATATCAAGGGTTTGCAACGGGCGGCGATGAACACCGACAAACTCAGGAGGCCGCGATGCAGATCTAAACGCAGGAAAGGAAAGGGCTTACGAATTCAGAGCTGCTGCAGGGTTCCGTCGCATTTCTCTAATTAAGTCTGGTTGATGCAGCGGCCTGAGTTGGAGAAGATGAGGAGCTCGACGGCGGCGGCAGCGGCGGAGCTCGAGTAATAGGGAGGCAGGAAGAAGATGAAGACGACTGAGGGAGAAAATGAAAAAGACCTAGGTCAAGCCTATTTATAGGGAAGGGCCAACTGGGACGGTGCGAGAAACGAGGAGATTGAATATCATTATCCAGTGACCCCGATGCCTCAGGTTTCGGGACAATCAGTAAAAGCAAAGATCCGTTGAAGATATAGCAGAATAAAATAAGGATTTAATTGGAGATGATGTCACGACGGGCTAACATAGATCCCGAAGATGACGTCATGGCGGGTTAAACCCTTTGCACAGACGGAAGACCGAAGGCTTATTTCTTAAAGTATTTTAAGATTGACATGAACCGTTTCAAATCAATCTGGGGCCTAATGTTGGGAATATAACTATTTGAATAAGTCGTCCATGAGGGGTCGGGTTATGCAAAGAGATATCTATTAGAAGAAGCCCAAGACTTGTATTAAGGTACATTTAACTAGTCACCGAGCCGGACACTGTTTATGAGCCGACGGGGACTCTATAAGTCGCAGGGCGTCAACCCGTGTATATAAGGGGACGACCCGTGGGCGGCTTAGGGCAAGAAACAACTCATCGAGAACCGGGCATAGCATATCTCGCTCCCTGGTCATTGAAACATCAAGCAATACCAACCCAACTAGACGTAGGCCTTACCTTCACCGTAAGGGTCGAACTAGTATAAATCTCTTGTGTCCTTTGTCCCGATTAACTCCTTTAAGCTTCCTAGTTGCGATGGCTCCATGACTAAGTCCTTGCAAGAGGACATATGCCATGACAAACCCACGACACCCCCAGAGGTAGGCCCTCTGCTGGGGAGGTGCTGAAAAGCCTACCCCCGACAGAGGACCCGTGGTCACCAAGGGCGCCGCTGGCGTCCCCTTTCCCCCCTTTGTGTCGTCCTGGTTGCCGGTCGGCTCAATGGTGGTCGAGGGCGGTGCAAGGCGGGGCCTTCGCCTGGCGATATGAAGCAAGGCTAGTACCTATGAAGAAGGCCCAGTGCCTGTGAAGATCGCCGCCCATGAAACTCTCACATAATAATGAGTGGGGCTGTACACGCCCCGGAGTCTCCGGAGAGCCGCCCTCGGGCCTAGGGGGCTCCCTCCCACGCCTAGTGGCAGCACTTTGCTCCGCGTTGGTGAGAAGACTTGAAGACAAGAAGACTAGACTAGGTGCCGGACGCGGCCATTTGCTTTGAATCTCTTTTCTGTAACCTTGCCTTCTGGATTTGGATTTAAGTTGAAGTTGAGTTTTCATCAATGCGCATGGGGGTGCCTTTTCTCGTTCAAGCGATTTCTTGCCTTCCGGTTTTCACCTTGTTCTGAAGCTCGTGTTTGCTGCCTACCCCTCGAGGGCCCCTCGTGAGTGGGGCTGGGCGTGGCACACGCACCGAACGCAATGTATGGCGCTAAATCCTCTTGAGGCCCGCTCGGGCGGATCTGCAGGCCCTTCGGGAGCTCCGCGGCAACTCTCAGTCTTGCAATTCGATTCAAGGCCTGCCCTAGCCGAGGTAAGCAACGGCAGCAAAACTTGCCCCCAGGCTCATGGATCCATGAAGGTGCACACTTGGCTTGGCATAACAGAGTAAAATTGCGATTTCTTTACATGAGGGGCTCCCCTTCTCAAAATGCTCTCACAATCACTAAGGGCCACACCCATGTTTTTGCATACAGGATAAAACAGCAGGGGAACGTGAGATCACTGTCACACCCTGCATTTTGTAACATTTCATTTGCATTAATAAAGCATGAAAATGTGGACCAACAAAAACTTTTGCATTATTTGGCTTTTATTTGGAGTTGATTTTCTCTCTGTGACTTTTAAGTGGTCCTTAAAGTCAACACAACTCCACCTTATATACTTCATCTCCTTGCCCCAAACTTCTTCCCAATGATCATGCCATGTGTATAGTGCAATATAGTATTTTCTTACAAAAATAATTTGGCCAAATAGTATTTTCAAAAATTAGTTTTCCAAAAACCCCTGAATTGGGGTTTGCACTACAAGTACTTGATTTGGGGTATGAAAAATATTTCAAAGAGTACATTTGAAACCTATTAGATATAGGATTCCCATAAACCACAAAAATACAATTTTAAAAGTTATTTTTCCTATTTTATTTAAAAGCTTTTTCTTAATGCCAGAAATGGTCTTTAATAGGGAAAAATTATTTTATTGTTTTAAAAATATTTGACAAAAATCAGGGAAACTCAGTGGGCATATATTTCCCATATATAAGAGTTTCAACACATGGTCATGTTCAAAATGTTGGGCAAAACCTCCCAAAACCATTTCTGCCCATTTCAAGGATTTGAAATATTTCTACAGGAAATATTTTCATAAAAATCCAAGGAAAATCCACAAAGTCACCAATGCATATTGTGATCACCTTGCAAAGCCTCATGTCATTTAAAGTCATTTTGGTTCACCAAAATGCCCCAAAATCCTCTCTGACCAGAATCATATTTGAAGAACTTTGTGCTACCAACTTTATCTCCTTGACCCCAACTTTGGTGAGCATGTTCACATGACCAAATAAGGCCACCAGTCCAAGTGGTTCATCAAGGAGAAGTGATTTGCTCAACTAAATCTACACAAGTCCATTTCTGCTAATTTCTATGGTTTACAAGAGTTGCATTGGCAACTTTGCCCAAATGAGCACAAAATGGGAGGAAGGCCCTAATTACATGTGCCATTTCACCCTGTGGAGTTTCATGTCAAATGGAAATCATCTACTTGCCCAAACCTACATCAAACACCTTCTGGCAGAATTTCAAAATGCAAATTCCAGCCTCTTCGCCTAATCTCCTTGTGCTCCACTTTTTAAAACAATCCCTCCTAGTTCCCCTCTAACTCCTGGATGCTTTTCTACCCGAGGAAGCATGATTAAGGAGGGGAGAACCCCATTTTTCTTCTCTGGACAACAGATTCCTCCCTCTCTCTCAGCCTCCTTCTCTCCCCTCAGCTTTCCCGAGCATCCAAGGCTCTCCCCAGCTTTTGCCCACACCCCCTGCAGCCTCCAGACACTAGTGGACGCGCGCTCCTGCTCTCTCTGGCCGGCCAAAGTTGCGCTCTGGAGCGCCTGGCAGGGCACCCGACTGTTGACGCCGCGTCTCCCGGCCACCTCGATCCTCCCTCGCGCGCCAGTCGATGCCCCTCGACGTCCGCTCCACGCCAGCAGGCCGCCCACTTGCTCCCGCGCCCTTCCCCCTTTCCTGCGGCTCGCGCCCAGAACACCGCCAAGGCTTCGGCCAATGGCTGCGCCCGCTCCTGCAGCCCGCCTTCGCCCGCTCCTCCTCTCTCTCCCTGGCACCCTAGACCACTCCCACAAACACCCCCGAGTCCTCCATTCCCTCTCTAATGGCCACCCGAGCCGATCCCGCGGGCACCCGTAGGCCGCGCCTACGGTGGACCTCGACCGGCCTATAAGAGGCGACCCCGAGCCCCTCTCTCACCTCCCGTCGCTCCCCCACACTCCTAATCCACCTCCCGCACCACCCGTTTGTCTCCAGAGCCGCAAGAGCTCGAGATCAAGCTCGAGCTCCGCTGCCTCGGGTCATCGATGTCCACGCACTACAGGACTCCTCCGCCTATGTTCTTTCTCGATCTGGAAGCACAAGGCGTCGCTGATCCTTTCCCCTCTTTTCCCTGCTATTTTTGCAGCCAGGAACGGCCGCAACCATCGACGCCCGAAGCACCTCCGCCGTGTGACCTCGTCGCCGGCCCAGGCTAACTACTCGGCGACCATCTCCACCACCACCCGAACGGCGACATCCCCCCGAGTCCAAGGGTACCACCCACGCATCCCCCCGTGCCCTATATCAGCACCGGCGAGCTCGCCGTTGCCTCTGGACGGAGGTAGACGACGACGGCCGTGGGCCCTGTCCGTCAGCCTCACGCCCTGACGGGTGGGACCCACCCGTCAGGTTTAAAAACGCACGCGCGCGCACCGGTTCGCCCGTCGGCTGAAGGCGTACTCCGCCTTTACGCCTTCGACGTGGCGGCCTCGCGCGGGCCGATTTCCCCCCTGGGCCTGCTGCACTGTGGCCTCTCTGGCCCAGTGGCACAGTGCCATTTTTCCTTTTTCTTTTCTGTTAAACTTACAAAAATTCCTCTGGACTAAATATTAATCCAAATGAAATAATTCCAGTTCCTAAATTCTTGTAAAAATCCCAGCTATTTAATGGTGCAACTTTGATTCAAATCCAACAACCTTTTCTTCACTGTGAATATTTAAATGTGATTTTTAGCATTTAAATATACCTTTGTGAATCCATTCCTCCTATTATGCCACTCCAAATCCAAAACTAAGAATTTTCCCCTTCCTAGTTTTCCTCCTAGTATTTTACAAAAATAAGTTGACATTTTTCTGAGCACTTTGACTTTTCTATTTTTATTATTGTCTTATTTTTCCATTATTTTCTTGCGATGTTTAGATCCCGTATTTGACGAAGTAGCTGAAGAAGAAGAAGGAGAAGGATTTGAAGACCTCGAAGAACAAGACAATCAAGGCAAGCAGCCCTTTGACCATGACAGCCCTTTTGTTCATCGGTACCCTTTTTCCGATTGCATGATGATGTAATATGACGGTGGTAAACTTGTGGTGAACCACCCATGCAGCATACCCCTACTCACGTCCTTACCTTGTTCATGATTGCATTGTCAAGAAACTAGTTGATGCCTAATGATGCATGTGTACCATGAACTCTTCGTGGTTACAATATTTCGAAAACCCCATCGGGTGCCCCTAATGCCCTTGGGAGATGTTGAACTAAGGTCACCACTTGAGGAAGAAGTGGTGTACCGAAGAGAACTTTTGGAGTGTGTTTGTGTAAAACGATGGATTAGATTTATGTGTGATTACCGTCCCAACCAAACATGTGCAACAACTCTACCCCTTTATGGGACGGGGCATTATTGATTACTTAGGCTGATACTAGCATGGTGCCCACATTACTAGTGACGGGGGTGACTTGAGGTCACTCTCGGGATGGGCTCGTGCTTGGATAGAGGCACCGGACACACCGTTGGTCCCTTCGTGAATGCGTAATAATGTGAAAAGGGCAGAGTCCCACGATCATTTTCTTATACACGAGGGCCGTGTATCAACGAGTGGACCCTATGTCAGTGTCGTCTAGGGAAAGGCAATGATCAGGTGCTTCCCCCGAGTACTTGAGGTACTGCGGGATCGTGGATGACACGAAAGCTTCCCGGATCTTGCGGGTAATGTGCGCAACCTCTGCAGAGTGTCAAACTATTCGAATAGTCGTGTCCACGGTCATGGACAGTTGTGGGGTGCTACTTAAACTATGTCCAGAAATTTTACAAACCACGAAGCATGTGTGTGTGGAAAGGGACTAATTGTGTCAAGGTGGAGACTTGACATGTTGAACGACATGACATCGATTCAACTCTATTTATGTTGATATCTGTAACCTGTTCTAGAGGTTACCCATGTTTTATTGATGCATATCTCACAAGTTGATAGGACACCTTAACTAGCCTGAAGCTAGGTTGCTTACCCGTTGTGCAATTGCATTGTTACTTTGTACCAAATCATGGGATGCTTACGAGTACATTGAAAGTACTCATTGGCTTGCCACTGGTTATTTAATTGGCCAGGCATGGAAGAACCGGAGTTCGAAGAAGTGTTCTTGGGAGACGAACATGCGAACTAGGACGTTTCCCAGTCAGAATGCCTGTGGGGTTAAGGCAGATGGCATGGGTTCTACTTACCGACGAAGATTTCCGCTGCTTGTGTTTCATTTGATGTTCAACCCTTAAGGCTTTATCAATGTAAGACTTGACCATAATGGTCATAATTTGTGTAAGACGGTATGTATGGATGTAAGACTCTTGTTATTCAGCTTCTGTGTGTTCAGTGAATATTGATCTCTAGGATCACTGTACACATGCATTCGATGATCTCGACTTATGAGTCGGGGTCCCCACAGAGCTGGTATCAGAGCCATCCTGACTGTAGGAAGCCTTAGTTAGCATGGACGTTAGTTAGAGTGAGACTATCTACAAAAATTACCTATATACCTATGTTTTCTAAAAATGTCCCAAACATAGGTCACATTTCCTCTATTGACCCTTTCCCTTCCACTTCAGAGATGGCCGTTGTACCCGAGGACTTCCCGACCACGGGTTTCCGTGCTTCTCGAGGACAGCCTCAAGAAGTGTCGGTTTACTCGAGCCCCACCTTCTCCTACCACGAGCACTGGATCAATAGTACTAAGAAGGAGTATCACGTGGAGGTAGTAGTGAGGGCAAACGACTCCCCGACGAGCTGGTTCTTTGAGGGACCCCAGATGGCGACCCTACTCCTCGTCGGTGAGACTGCTGCCCTCAAGGCGCTGAGTCGCCTTCGGGATCTTCTGCCCGAGATGGCAAGTGAGCCAGCCACTCGTTACCTGGCTTATCGTAAGAAAGGAGATGACGAGAGCGGCGCACCAGCCCCACCCATGGACGAAGGACTTTCTCTCCGCTTCCAGACCTACTTCAGCTTGTGTGCTGACAGCCTGGCACAGCACCTGGCCTCGGAGTCGATGGAGCTTCGGAAGGATCTCCATGAGACCAAGGAACTCCTCCGCCTAGCTCAGACAAAAGCCGACAGGATCAAGAAGGATGGTGCACCCCCTGGACAGCCCGTTGTAGCCTATCGAGGCAGGCGACCCTCACAGGTCACGCATGCCAAGGGATCATCTCAGCCATGCCGTATGACGGCGAAGGAGTATCGCAACCTCTTGACGGTGCCACCGGCGAAGCAGCGCCCTGTCCAGCTCCTCCACTCCCCCACTCCCTCAAGTGACTAAGATACTGAGACAGATGAAGGTGAGGAGGAAGACCCAGAGGAGCCGGAATACGCGACCGAGCATTCCACCACTTAGACACCGTTCAGGACTAGGGTAGGCGATTCTGTAACCCTTAAGGTAGGATAGGTCGTGTACCCCTTATGCGAAGTCGAGTCCGTGTAATGGTACAAATGAAACCATGTTGTGTTGTCCTTGCTTTCAACTTGCTTTGATGAAGTCGTACTTTCCCTTCGGGAACATGTAAACGACTACATCCCGATTTGGTTTTAATGTATGAGTTTGGCCCTTCTGGCCCTTGTTTAACTTAAAATTGTGTCACACCCACCCCCTTACTAGGCACCCCATCTATATTGTTTTCCCTCATGAGCCCTTGAACGCTCCAACATGATGCCTGTTGTAACACGTACTGGTACCTCTACCCAGCAGCAAGAAGCCGGAGCAGGAGCCACTCAGGACCAAACCCAAGGACAAGCTCCACCACCGCCACCACCTCCAAACATGGACTTGACTCAGCTTCTCCAAGCCTTCCGAGAGGAACGGCAATGGACGTTCCACGTTGGCAGAATTCAAGAAGCATGCACCACCCACCTTCATCAAGACTGCTGAACCCCTGGATGCAGACGATTGGGTCCGCACCATTGAGGATCTGATGGAACTAGTCGGCTGCACTGAAGACTGTGAGAGGGTGGCTTATGCTGCCCACTGTCTTGGGGGGAACTGCCAGAGCTTGGTGGGATGGATTCAAGGTCATGCATGAGGGGCAAAACATCACTTGGAATGACTTCAAGGCAGAATTCCGCAAGGCCCACATTCCTTCTGGGATTATGGCCATCAAGAAGCGTGAGTTCCGAGCCCTGAAGCAAGGTAGTAGCACTGTCAAGGAGTACATGCAGAAGTTCAGTGTTCTGTCAAGGTATGCTCCTGAGGATGTCAGCACTGATGCTGCCAAAAGAGAGCGCTTCATGGAAGGCCTTAACCAGACTCTGCAGTACTCGCTTGTTGTGCGTGACTGCCCAACCTTTCCCGATCTGGTGAACAAGGCACTCATGCTTGAAGACAAGCGACGTGCTTTGGATGATACCCGTAAGCGCAAGATGATCCGCAAGGGTAGCTCCAGCAACCAGAAGCCTGGCCAATGGCAGCCAGCCCCGTCGAGCCAACCTATCAAGAGCCAAGAGCTCCTACACCGCACCAACTATCCACCTCGGCGGTACTCCAACCCCAGGCCAGCTTACAACAACCCCAATAACATCGGTGGCAACAAGACCAACAACCCAAACCAAGTCACTTGCTTTGGATGTGGTCAGTCATGACACATCTCAAGGGTGTGCCCCAACAAGAAGCCCGATGCTCCGCGCCCCAATGCGCAGAACCCAGCACAAGGTCGTGGAATGCCACCAAGGAACCAAGCTCCCCACAACCCGCCTAACAATGGCAGGGGTCGTGTGAATCATGTCACTGCAGAAGAAGCCCAAGAAGACCCGGACGTCGTGCTGGGTACATTCCTTGTCAACTCGGACCAAGAATCGCTTTTCTTTGATTCTCGAGCCACGCATTCATTTGTCACCCAAAAGTTTGCATTAAAAGTGGCATGACCCTACACCCTGAATAACCCTATGGTGGTAATAACCCCCGGAGCAGAGATGAGAGCCAAGATAGGATGTAAAGGAGTCGGGGTTGTCATTAATGGGGTAGACTTCCTAGCAGACCTTATAATCTTAAGATCGCAAGGCTTGGATATGATATTAGGAATTGATTGGCTAATCAAGCACCAAGGCTTGTTAGATTGTGCCAACCGGACTGTCACTGTGACCAATGACCAAGGAGTCGAAGTTAAGTTTGCCTCCAACCCCTCCCCTGCTCAAGCCTCCCAAGTCAACTGTATGACTGAACTTGGATTGGAGCAAGTGCCGGTAGTATGCGAATACCCCGATGTCTTTCCTGATGAGCTACCGGGAATGCCTCCTGACCGAGACATTGAGTTCATCATCGAGCTCACGCCCGGAGCAGGACCCATCTACAAGAAGCCATATAGAGTGGGATCGGAAGAGTTAGCGGAGTTGAAGAAACAACTGGAAGAGCAGTTGAGGAAGGGATTTATCCGCCCTAGTGTGTCCCCTTGGGGATCTCCTGTTCTGTTTGTGGCAAAGAAGGACGGTACCATCCGCTTGTGCATTGACTATCGCTCCCTCAATGAAGTTACAATCAAGAATAAGTATCCACTTCCCAAGATTGAAGATCTGTTTGATCAACTCAATGGGGCCAAGGTGTTCTCCAAGATCGACCTCAGATCTGGGTACTACCAGCTGAAAATAAGACCCCAAGATATCCCGAAGACGTCAATTGTAACAAGATATGGCCTGTATGAGTGCACGCTCATGTCCTTTGGATTGACCAATGCCCCAGCTTACTTCATGTATCTCATAAATAAGGTCTTCAAGGAAGATTTGGACAAGTTTGTCGTCGTCTTCATTGATGACATTCTTGTCTTCTCGAAGACGGAAGAAGAGCACGGGCAACACTTGAGGATGGTCCTAGAAAAGCTTCAAGAGCACCAACTGTACGCTAAGTTCAGCAAGTGTGAATTTTGGCTGCATGAGGTTGGATTCTTGGGTCATGTATTGAATGCCGAACGGTTGTCAGTGGATCCCACCAAGATCCAGTCCGTGACTGAATGGCAAAACCCGAGCAATGTGAAGGAATTCAGAAGCTTCCTCGGACTCGAGGGATATTACCGCAAGTTCGTTGAAGGATTTTCAAGCATTGCCCGACCTGTGACCCAGCTGCTGAAGAAGGACAAGAAGTTTGAATGGACACCAAAATGTGAAGAAAGCTTCCAGGAGCTAAAGAAGAGATTAACCACCGCCCTAGTACTGGCCACACCTGATATTCACAAGGAATTTGTGATATACTGTGATGCGTCAAGAACCGGACTAGGAAGTGTTCTGATGCAAGAGGGCAGAGTCGTAGCTTACCTTTCAAGGCAACTACGGCCTCATGAAGAGAACTATGTTACTCATGATCTTGAGTTGGCAGTAGTGGTTCATGCCCTGAAGACCTGGCGACATTACCTTCTAGGGAAGCGATGTGAGATATACACGGATCACAAAAGTCTGAAGTATATTTTCACCAAGAAAGAATTGAACATGAGGCAGAGAAGATGGCTAGAGTTGATCAAGGATTATGACCTCAGTGTTCAATACCACCCTGGGAAGGCTAATGTGGTAGCAGATGCCTTAAGTAGAAAGGCTTGTTCCTTGAACGCTTTGATTAAGGAAAGATTACTCGCCGTATATGAAGAACTTGAAGGCTTCGGATTGGAATTGGTTGCACCAGGATTCTTAGCCAACCTTGAAGTCAAGCCTACCCTGGTGGATGATGTTAAGGAAGCTCAGAAGGGACACGAGAGTATTGAAGGCATCAAGAGGAAGATCAAGGCGGGCAAAGCCCCAAATTTCTCAGAGGATGAGCAAGGAGTTGTGTGGTTTCGGAATCGCATTTGCGTGCCCAACAAGAATGAGCTAAAGAATCTAATCTTGCAAAAAGCTCATGACGCCCCGTATTCCATCCATCCTGGAGGGACGAAGATGTATCAAGACCTGAAGGAAAGATTCTGGTGGCACGGGATGAAAAGGGAGATTGCCACCTATGTTGCAAAGTGTGATGTATGCCAAATGGTCAAGGCTGATCATCAGCGACCTGCTGGATTGCTCCAACCGCTCAAGGTTCCCGAGTGGAAATGGGATAAAGTCGGAATGGATTTCATCACTGGGTTACCTAGGTCAAATAAGGGTCATGACTCCATCTGGGTTATAGTCGACCATTTGACAAAAGTGGCCCATTTCATTCCTGTTAAGACTACCTATGATGGTAACCAGCTAGCAACTCTATACATCAACAGAATCGTAAGTCTTCATGGTGTTCCTAAGGAGATTGTGTCAGATCGAGGAACCCAGTTTACCTCGAGGTTCTGGAAGAAGTTCCAAGAGGCCATGGGAACCAAGTTGTCTTTCAGCACTGCTTTCCACCCACAGACCGGAGGCCAGACAGAACGAGTAAATCAGATTCTCGAAGACATGCTCCGAGCCTGTGTCCTAGTATATGGGGCTAAGTGGGAAGACTGTCTCCCTTTCGCCGAGTTCTCCTACAACAACAGTTATCAGTCAAGCCTCCAGATGGCACCATTCGAAGTGTTATATGGACGCAAGTGTGGCACACCCCTCAATTGGTCAGATACCAGAGAAGGACTAGTCTTTGGACCAGATATTCTCCGCGAAGCAGAAGAGCAAGTGCAGCTAGTCAGGGAGCGCCTGAAGACCGCCAAGTCAAGACAGAAGAGCTATGCTGACACTCGTCGCCGACAGGTGAACTTCCTAGTCGGAGACCATGTGTACCTACGGGTAACACCCCTCAAGGGAACCAAGCGTTTCCATGTTAAGGGGAAGCTCTCACCAAGATTTATTAGCCCTTTCAAGATCACCGCACGACGAGGGGAAGTGGCTTATCAGTTGGAACTACCACTTGAACTATCCGAGGTGCACAACGTATTCCACGTGTCACAACTCTGGAAGTGTCTCCAAGTTCCAGACAAGCCTGATCTCTACAAAGATGTCGATCACCTGACTTACCTTGAGAGGCCCATCCGAATTTTGGATGAAGCGGAACGACGTACGCGAAGCCACACCATCAAGTACTTCAAGGTCTAGTGGAGCAACCACACTGAAGCAGAAGCCACCTGGGAACGTGAAGATTACCTTAGATCCGAGTTTCCGTATCTCTTTAAAGCCTAGTTTAGGAATCTCGGGGATGAGATTCTTGTAAGGGGGGTAGGTCTGTCACACCCTGCATTTTGTAACATTTCATTTCCATTAATAAAGCATGAAAATGTGGACCAACAAAAACTTTTGCATTATTTGGCTTTTATTTGGAGTTGGTTTTCTCTCTGTGACTTTTAAGTGCTCCTTAAAGTCAACACAACTCCACCTTATATACTTCATCTCCTTGCCCCAAACTTCTGCCCAATGATCATGCCATGTGTATAGTGCAATATAGTATTATATTACAAAAATAATTTGGCCAAATAGTATTTTCAAAAATTAATTTTCCAAAAACCCTTCAATTGGGGTTTGCACTAGAAGTACTTCATTTGGGGTATGAAAAATATTTCAAAGAGTACATTTGAAACCTATTAGATATAGGATTCCCATAAACCACAAAAATACAATTTTAAAAGTTATTTTTCCTATTTTATTTAAAAGCTTTTTCTTAAGGACAGAAATGGTCTTTAATAGGAAAAAAATATTTTATTGTTTTAAAAATATTTGAAAAAAATCAGGAAAACTCAGTGGGCATATATTTCCCATATATATGAGTTTCAACACATGGTCATGTTCAAAATGTTGGGCAAAACCTCCCAAAACCATTTCTGCCCATTTCAAGGATTTGAAATATTTCTATAGGAAATATTTTCATAAAAATCGAAGGAAAATCCAGAAAGTCACAAATGCATATTGTGATCACGTGGCAAAGCCTCATATCATTTAAAGTCATTTTGGTTCACCAAAAGGCCCCAAAACCCTCTCTGACCAGAATCATATTTGAGCAACTTTGTGCTACCAACTTTCTCTCCTTGACCCCAACTTTGGTGAGCATGTTCACATGACCAAATAAGTCCACCACCCCAAGTGGTGCATCAAGGAGAAGTGATTTTCTCAACTAAATCTACACAAGTCCATTTCTGCTAATTTCTAGGGTTTACAAGAGTTGCATTGGCAACTTTGCCCAAATGAGCTCAAAATGGGAGGAAGGCCCTAATTACATGTGCCATTTGACCCTATGGAGTTTCATGACAAATGGAAATCATCTACTTGCCCAAACCTACATCAAACACCTTCCGCAGAATTTCAAAATGCAAATTCCAGCCTCTTCCCTAATCTCCTTGTGCTCCACTTTTTACCACAACCCTCCTAGTTCCCCTCTAGCACCTGGATGCTTTTCTGCCCGAGGAAGCAATTATGAAGGAGGAGAACCCCATTTTTCTTATCCGGACAACAGATTCCTCCCTCTCTCTCAGCCTCCTTCTCTCCCTCGCCTTTCCAGAGCATCCAAGGCTCTCCCCAGCTTTTGCCCACACCCCCTGCAGCCTCCAGACACCAGTGGACGCGCGAGGACGCGGGAAAACTGCGGATGCCAGCCAAAGTCGCGCTCTGGAGCGCCTGGCAGGGCACCCGACCGTTGACGCCGCGTCTCCCGGCCACCTCGATTCTCCCTCAAGGCCGATGCCCCTCGACGTCTGGCTTCCACGCCAAGAAGCCGCCCACTTGCTCATTGCCGTCCCCCTTTCTCTGCGGATCGCGCTAACACCGCCCGCTTCGGCCAATAGCTGCGCCGCTCCTGTGGCCGCCCGCAGCTCGCCCCGCTCCTCCTCTCTCTCCCTCGCACCCTACACCACTCCCACAAACACCCCCGAGTCCTCCATTCCCTCTCTAACGGCCGCCCGAGCCGATCCCGCGGGCAACCGTAGGCCGCGCGTACGGTGGACCTCGGCCGGCCTATAAGAGGCGACCCCGAGCCCCTCTCTCACCTCCTGTCACTCCCCCACACTCCTAATCAACCTCCCACACCACCCGTTTGTCTCCAGAGCCTTCGGAGCTCGAGATCAAGCTTCAGCTCCGCCGCCTCGGGTCGTCGACGTCCACACGGTACAGGCCTCCTCCGCCTCTGCTCTTTCTCGATCTGGAACCACAAGGCGTCGCTGATCCTTTCCCCTCTCTTCCCCGCTCTTTTTGCAGCCAGGAACGGCCGGAACCATCGACGTCCGAAGCACCTCCACCGTGTGACCTCGTTGCCGGTGAACCAGCTGCTCCGGCGACCATCTCCACCACCACCCGAACGGCGACATCCCCCCGAGTCCAACGGTACCACCCACGCATCCCCCCGTTCGCGAGATCACCGCCGGCGCGCTCGCCGTTGCCTGGATCGGAGGAGAAGGCGATGGCGGCCGTGGGCCCCTGTCCGTCGACCTCACGACGGTGGGACCCACCCGTCGAGTTTAAAAAACGCTAGCAAGACCGGTTCGCCCGTCGGCTAATGGCCTCCTCCGCCTTTACGCCTTCGGACGTATGGCGGCCTCATGTGAGCCGATTTGGGCCTGCTGCACTGTGGCCTCTCTGGCCCAGTGGCACAGTGCCATTTTTCCTTTTTCTTTTCGGTAAACTTACGCAAATTCCTCTGGACTAAATATTAATCCAAATGAAATAATTCGAGTTCCTAAATTCTTGTAAAAATCCCACCTATTTAATGGTGGAACTTTCATTCAAATCCAACAACCTTTTCTTCACTGTGAATATTTAAATGTGATTTTTAGCATTTAAATATAACTTTGTGAATCCATTCCTCCTGTTATGCCACTCCAAATCCAAAACTAAGAATTTTCCCCTTCCTAGTTTTCCTCCTAGTATTTTACAAAAATAAGTTGACATTTTTCTGAGCACTTTGACTTTTTTGTTTTTATTATTGTCTTATTTTTCCGTTATTTTCTTGCAACGTTTAGATCCCGTATTTGACGAAGTAGCTGAAGAAGAAGAAGGAGAAGGATTTGAAGACCTCGAAGAACAAGCCAATCAAGGCAAGCAGCCCTTTGACAATGACACCCCTTTTGTTCATCGGTACCCTTTTTCCGATTGCATGATGATGTAATATGACGGTGGTAAACTTGTGGTGAACCACCCATGCTGCATACCCCTACTCACGTCCTTACCTTGTTCATGATTGCATTGTCAAGAAACTAGTTGATGCCTAATGATGCATGTGTACCATGAACTCTTCGTGGTTACAATATTTCGAAAACCCCATCGGGTGCCCCTAATGCCCTTGGGAGATGTTGAACTAAGGTCACCACTTGAGGAAGAAGTGGTGTACTGAAGAGAACTTTTGGAGTGTGTTTGTGTAAAATGATGGATTAGATTTATGTGTGATTACCGTCCCAACCAAACATGTGCAACCACTCTACCCCTTTATGGGACGGGGCATTATTGATTACTTAGGATGATACTAGCATGGTGCCCACATTACTAGTGACGGGGGTGAATTGAGGTCACTCTTGGGACGGGGTGGTGCTTGGATAGGCGGCCATGACTGTTTTCACAAGGCACCGGACACACCGTTGGTCCCTTCGTGTACGCGTAATAATGTGAAAAGGGCAGAGTCCCACGATCTTTTTCTTATACACGAGGGTTGTGTATCAATGAGTGGACCCTATGTTAGTGTCGTCTAGGGAAAGGTAATGATCAGGAGCTTCCCCCGAGTACTTGAGGTACTGCGGGATCGTGGATGACACGAAAGCTTCCCGGATCTTGCGGGTAAAGTGCGCAACCTCTGCAGAGTGTCAAACTATTCGAATAGCCGTGTCCACGGTCATGGACAGTTGGGGGGTGCTACTTAAACTATGTCAAGAAATTTTACAAACCACGAAGCATGTGTGTGTGGAAAGGGACTAATTGTGTCAAGGTGGAGACTTGACATGTTGAATGACATGACATCGATTCAACTCTATTTATGTCGATATCTGTAACCTGTTCGAGAGGTTACCCATGTTTTATTGATGCATATCTCACAAGTTGATAGGACATCTTAACTAGCCTGAAGTTAGGTTGCTTACCCGTTGTGCAATTGCATTGTTACTTTGAACCAAATCATGGGATGCTTGCGAGTACATTCTGTTGACACCAGATTTTGGCATGGTTAAAAACATAATTGAGAAGGCCTCAAATAGAGAAGTGCTCAAAATGATAAAGTTCCGTATCGTCAAAAGGAGAAACTTTGATATTTGGGCCGTAGCCATCCGATCTCATCTTTAAGGCCGAAGTTGTGTTTTGAGTATTCAGATTGTGTATTCAGAATACTATTCGGCTGATTACGCCCCCAAGATGGCCTCATATGAGAACAGTTCCTACACGGATTGTCTTCGTCTTGTCGATGCGATCGATTTTGATATAAGAAACGTCTAAACCGGAGTTCGTATGCAAAAGTTAGAGCCGAAAATGCGCAGCTGCATCAGGATGGCCAGACACTCCGGGAATGATCATTCGGGTTTTGAATTTCTCCGAGGACGGCCGGACACTCCAGGGTTGTTTGTCCGGGTTTCGGATTTTTCTGCCGCAGACTTCGGAAAACAGCCTAAAACCCCCTCAAGATGGCCTCTGATCAAAAAACTTTCAACATGAAAGTTGTTCGTCTTGTCGAAGCGGTCAAGATTGCTTTTGGGCTCGTTTCCATACGAGGTTGTTTACCACCACAAAATAGACCCGGAAAGCGCAGCCAGTTTAAAACGAACAGTTTTGGAAAGTTCGGATAAAATCAGTCCGAATTTGACTAGGGTTTTGGACGTGAATTGATGAAATTTTATTGTAAGGGAAGCCTAGATGAATCCTTTACTTGTATGGGAAGTCCAGCCGCCTCTTATATATGTTGGGAGTAACGGCCGATTGAACAACACCAATCGAACCAATCAATCTATTACACTTTTGTGTTCATCTATCTTTATCCCCTACCCTTGTATCTTTCTTTCTCGTTCTTCGTTCGTTCTTCGCGTTGGAGGGCCGCGATCCACGAGGCTCTAGGGGCGAGCGAATCGACCTAGGGCAGCCCATAGCCACCGCACTCCCTAATGGGGTCCCTCCCGGGCGTGTGGGGTTTCGGGTCTTCAAAAGCGCCCGCCGACTGTCTTGCGTATCGCGCTGTCGGTCGGGTCTCCTTCGACGTGAGCTGCGGTGCATCACCCCCGGCGTCGAGGGTACACGTGACGTGTTCGTGTGTCAACACACTTTTTGGCGACTCCGCTGGGGACGAAGCTTTGAACAGTCTCCAGCTTGTTCTTGCTACGAGGAGAACGTCATCAAGCGGCTGCAATCTACATCGGTAACATGTATCATCTATCTCACGTAGATGCAAATAGCCATTATGTTGATGTTGCTAGATATTTCAATGGACATGTCATGTCGGCTAGCCCTAACGAGCAAAGGCCGACTAGTTATTCCGTTGGAGAAACTTGGAATTTACAGAATTGCGACATGTAACTTATGAATCTGAATTTTCGTGCATCGGCAATATCTTTCAATATGCCGGTTAACAACACGATTTGTTCGAGTGATAGATATATGACACCTCATGTACAGGAGGGAGTCAACTCGCAATATGCATCGGCAGCCAACTCGCAATATGCGGATTCATCCCCAAACATGTCGATGGATGGGAGAATCGGCCATGCTTCCATTAGCTATTTGGCTGATTATCCCCAATCATCATATACTACACCTCATGATTTTAATTGTTTAGCGACATATGCAGCTAAAAATATTCATGACTCGGCTCACCTTCATGGTTATGGCCGAGTGAATGGAGATTCTACAAGAGCATTTATGTATGATATTGCAGGAGATGAGGTGGTGGGTCTGGCTGCATTGAAATGTTTAGCCCAAAATAAGAACATTAGTGCTATTTGCCTTGAGCAACATGATAAGAGGTTGGTTCCTGATTATGAGGCAATAAAAGCTAGAGTTTTGCAAGAAGATGAATCTTTGCTAATTGATAAAATTGGCGAGCAAAAGTATGGTCTTACAACATTGCATATGCCTTCACCTAGTACTACATCATATTATACACCCCCTACACAATTGCAAAATTTCGGCAACACTAGTGTGTCATTGCCGAAAGAATCTAAAAGCATTGGGGGCAATCATATCCGGAGTGGGCTGAAATTGAGAAAAAGCTTAAAGCTAATTTTGCCTCTCGCCATCAGAAACAAATAGAAAAAGAATTGGCTCAGATAAAAGAAGCATTGCCAATTGGTAGTAACAATGAAAAGAAGGATGTTCGGAACATGAAAGTGCTTCGGTTGAAAAAGCCGAATCAAGTAGTATATATTCTGAATACATCAAATCCAACGAGTCAAGCATTATTAAGAAAGGGCATGGCAAGCATAGGAAAACAACGGTGCTTGATTTTTCTGAAGTTAATGGAACCTACTTCCTGGCCTATGAGTTCCGTGCCATTGACAAGCCTCTAGGACAAGAACAAGTAGCCGAACAAAGTTCGGCTGACATGGATCTTCAAAGCAATGATGCACGAAATCAAGAAAAAGATGATGACAAGGTGTTGGGGAGCCATCCAAAGACGGAGCAAGATGTTCTTCAAGTGGCACCACCAGCATGCTCTCCCAACATATTTGAAGAGGTATGCATAGCGAGTAATTTACCTATTTTCAGATTTGGTCAGAACTTTATTGTTGATGCATCTATAAGAAATATTCTCATAAGTAATTCTGAAAGACCAATGAAGAAGGGTAATTTACTTGTTAGTAATAAAATTGTTATGGAACATATCGGTCAACCCATTGCGCCATTTATAAATACCGATAATGACTTATTGTTACAGCCAAAGCTTTTCCCGTTGCTTTCTCTAAAGTTCATATCTAGTTGGGTAGCTTTGCTTATTTCTTACTTGGCTTACACTTGGTCTCAATTGATGCATGTATGTTCTAACTATTTTCATTTCAGAAATTTAAAGCCAAGGTTAAAATCTTTTGGGAAAACCGATGCTAGTATAGTTTCTTATTTAAGGACATCAGAAAATGAATGCAGAAGAGAATTCATAGCCGAATGGGAAGATGCTAAATCTGAACCATTCCTTTGCTTAACTCCAAAGCCGTTCTCACAACAAGATCGGCTAGAAAGCAAGAAGTTTACCTTCAATTCAAGCATGTGTGACCAAATATTTAATTTATTGCTGAAAAATAATTACATAAGAATTCCTGATCACCATGTCAAGCCATCAATTCAAGGACGAATGTATTGTAGGTTGCATCATTCGTTCAAACATAAATTTGAGGATTGCAATATGTTTCATCAAATAGTTAAATCAGCCATTGATAAAGGACGATTGAAATTTGTTGAGACACCAAGAGATGACCAGTCTATTCCGATTGGTCTCGATGGCAGAAAGTTTTTGCATCGACTGCTTCAAGCCGATCCATTGAAAGAGAAGGTAAAAACTGCAGGTGATGGGATTAAGCTTTCAAATAAAGAAGATGTTGAAGAGCATAATGAACATAATCTTGAGGGCGAGAATTCCATCGAAGCTACAATGGAGATGCCAAGGACTGGGGGGCAGCAAGCAAATCCAATGATCAATGAAAGCAAACCGAAAGAAAACAAAGGCCGAAATAAGCGCAAGTGTAAGAAATCAAAAATCACCTTCACTGAAGTATTGGATAAATATCGAAAGAAGAGTGAAGAGAAGAATGCTTATCGGCAAATCATGCAAAGAAACCAAGATCACCCCCAAGGCTCAAATATGAGGATTGGTATTGGCAAAGTGAGAATTTTAATGCAACATATTCATATCCTTATTTTGGGCCGCCAATGCCAATGTCGTGGATGCCTCCCTATGCTCATGTAGATCCATATCCATCATGGGACAGGTATGATACAAGGGCACATTCTTCATCCTATTTCGGACCATCTCATCAATATTATGAAGCTCCAAGAAGACACTTGAACAATCACATGTTAAAGACCGTTTCAATCGTAAGGAATCGGTCGAGAGCTCAAGGAAGAAGAAAGAGGTGGTCAAGCAAGTTTATCGTGTTAAAAGAGATGGTCGTAAGAGTGCAACTTCAGATTTGATCTCAAATGAAAAAGAGCCAATTAAAGCGTTGACATTGGCTACTAAAGGCAATGAGACAAAGCAACCAATTATTAAGAGTCAAAGTGCCAAATCTAAAGAAAAGAAGTTGAGAGTGCACAAGGTAAAACAAGAATTGCCATTGCTTCAAACAAAATCAGAGCCGGGGTGCCCACTCGGCTTATCGTATTGGCGAAATAAGGAATTACAAAAACTTAGTGCACAAGAGCTCAAAAAGAAGAACATGGCATGGGTTCCCAAGAGTAGCAGTCAAAATAAAAATGATGTGCAACCTTCTATTGTAACAAGTGTTACAAAAGTGAAGAAAGAGAAAAATGAGAGCAACAAACAATTAAGCCGAAGGTGCGCATCACAACATCAAAATCTTCGGTTAGCACATCATCCATATTCTTCAACCATAACATTCATGCCTTTGCCATTGAATTCATCCATAGGTATGGTCAATTACCCTCCATGGATTTATTTTGATCCATGGATGCAACATAATTTTCTATATCATGACAGGGTATTACCAAATCACTATACATTTGGTTAGTTACATTTTTGTTGCTAATACAAAGGGGCCGAAATATTTTATTGCTATTTCATTCTTTTATTTAGGCTATACATACTTTGGTGGGTGAATTCTACATGGACCTCAAGGTAATGGCTGATATTTATCTATCGCCCTAAAAATATGTCAAAGCATGGCCGATGTAGTATCCTAACATCGTCCTTAGTTCAATTGGAGACTAAAACAAAGTACATGTTCATTGATATTGCCCTAGTCTTTCTAGTACCATGGAGGTTATTTTTGATGGTTAAAATTGTAGCAATGGCCAAGGTGTTGGTATTGTTTATATATCTCCTTATGGTGCTATTTTGTGAAGCCTCGTGCCGCTTAAAATATTTTTCCACAATGATCAAAGCCGAATATGCATTGTCATTCGGATTGGAGCTTTGCCTTGCTATAGGTGCTATACATATTGAGGCTACTGGTGATTCGTTATTAGTAGTGCAACAAATATCCAAGGGTTATCAATGTTTTGACGAATCACTTATAGTTTATCTTTTGGTTTGTCAAGATGCAAGATTTACCTTGGGTTGCTTTAAAATTATTCATATATCTAGACATGACAATTCGAAAGAGTTGGCACATCAAGCATCCGGCTACTGTGTTAACCATGGTGTATTGCATTTCTATCAATAGCCGATGCTAGGTCTTGTCAACATAGGTAAGGCCGAGTCAAAGCCCACCGCTTCGGCCACTAATGTAATATTCAATGCAGGAGAAAATCCCGACTGAAGGAAGACCATTGTTGATTACGTGCGCAATCAGAGTGAAAGGGTGGACAGGGCTGTTCGGCGTATGGCTTTCAAGTATACAATGAGAGATGACGGTCTTTATCGCCAAACAGTCGATGATGTTCTTCTAAAGTGTTTGGGCGAGGACCAAGCAAGAGTTGCTATGGGAGAAGTACATGCAGGTATTTGTGGGACTCACCAGTCGGCTCCCAAGATGAAATGGTTACTGCGACGTGCTGGATTTTATTGGCCGACTATGATTAATGATTGCTTCAGATATTATAAAGGTGTGAAGCTTGTCAAAAGTTTGGTGATATTCAATTGGCTCCCGCTGCTATGTTACATCCTATTATTAAACCGTGGCCTTTCAGAGGTTGGGGTTTAGATTTCATTGGACAAATCCACCCGTCTTCCTCAAAAGGGCATCGGTTCGTATTGGTGGCAACTGATTATTTCACTAAATGGTCTGAAGCAGTACCTCTCAAGAACATGACACATACGGAGGTAATTCAATTCATAACCGAGCACATCATTCATAGATTCGGTATTCCTCAAACATTAACTACAGATCAATGTTCATCTTTCATGTCACACCAAGTCAGAGAGTTTGCCGAATATTATAAAATAAAGTTGCTCAAATCCTCTCCATATTATGCCCAAGCTAATGGACAAGCTGACTCTAGCAATAAAATATTAATCAAACTCATCAAAAAGAAGATTGAGAATAATGCGAGGAGATGGCATGAGTTGTTGTCTGATGCTTTGTGGGCTCATAGAATCTCAAGGCATGGTGCTACAAAAGTGACACCATATGAGCATGGTCAAGAAGCCGTTTTACCATTGGAAGTAAATTTGAATGCCTTGAGAATAGCTAAACAAAATGATTTATCTGCAGAAGACTTTTATAACTTGATGATGGACAATGTTGATGAGGTTGCCGATAAGCGTTTGGCTGCTTTGAATGCCATAGAGAGAGACAAGTTGAGGGTGGCAAGAGCTTACAATAAGAAAGTCAAATTTAAGAATTTTCGAGTTGGCGATCTCGTGTGGAAAGTGATTCTACCGATTGGTTCAAGGGATAGAAGATTCGGGAAGTGGTCTCCAAGTTGGGAAGGTCCTTTTAGGATTACAAGAATAATTCCTGGAAACGGATATTTGGTGGAATCCGTAGAAGGAACGGTGTTACCTGGAGCTCTCAATGGCAAATACTTAAAGAAATACCACCAAAGTGTGTGGCAAGAAGCCTAGGTAGGCAACGGCCGATATATGATTATCGCCTTTAGAATAAACATGGCCGATACATAATTATCGCCCTAAGAAAAATAAATGGCCGATGGAGTGTTGACATCGTCCTTAGAACAAACACCGTGCATATTATTTTTCGGCACGCAAGCTTTGCCGAAAAACAGGGGGGCATGTGTTGACACCAGATTTTGGCATGGTCAAAAACATAATTGGGAATGCCTCAAATGGAGAAGTGCTCAAAATGATAAAGTTCCGTATCGTCAAAAGGAGAAACTTCGATATTTAGGCCGTAGCCATCCGATCTCATCTTTAAGGCCGAAGTTGTGTTTTGAGTATTTAGATTGTGTATTCAGAATACTATTCGGCTGATTACGCCCCCAAGATGGCCTCATATGAGAAAAGTTCCTACACGGATTGTCTTCGTCTCGTCGAAACGATCGATTTTGATATAAGAAACGTCTAAATCGGAGTTCGTATACAAAAGTTAAAGCCAAAAATGCGCAGCTGCATCAGGATGGCCAGACACTCCGGGAATAATCATCCGGCTTTTGGATTTCTCCGAGAACGGCCGGACACTCCGGGGTTGTTTGTTCGGATTTTGGATTTTTCTGCCGCAGACTTCGGAAAACAGCCTAAAACGCCCTCAAGATGGCCTCTGATAAAAAAACGTTCAACATGAAAGTTGTTCGCCTCGTCGAAGCGGTCAAGATTACTTTTGGGCTCGTTTCCATCCGAGGTTGTTTACCACCACAAAATAGACCCGAAAAGTGCAGCCAGTTTAAACCGAACAGTTTTGGAAAGTTCGGATAAAACCAGTCCGAATTTGACTATGTTTTTGGACGTGAATTGATGCAATTTTCTTGTAAGGAAAGCCTAGATGAATCCTTTACTTGTACGGGAAGTCCAGCCGCCTCTTATATATGTTGGGGGTGATGGCCGATTGAACAACACCAATCGAACAAATCAATCTATTACACTTTTGTGTTCATCTATCTTTATCGCCTACCCTTGTATCTTTCTTTCATGTTGTTCGTTCGTTCTTCGCATTGGAGGGCAGCGATCCACGAGGCTCTAGGGGCGAGCGAATCGACCTAGGGCAGTCCATAGCCACCACACTCCCTGACGGCGTCCCTCCCGGGCGTGTGGGGTTTCGGGTCTTCAAAAGCGCCCGCCGACTGTCTTGCGTATCTCTCTGTCGGTCGGGTCTCCTTCGACGTGAGCTGCGGTGCATTACCCCCGGCGTCGAGGGAACACGTGACGTGTTCATGTGTCAACACATTCAAAGTACTCATTGGCTTGCCACTGGTTATTTAATTGGCCAGGCATGGAAGAACCGGAGTTCGAAGAAGTGTTCTTTGGAGACGAACATGCGAAATGGGACGTTTCCCAGTCAGAATGCCTGTAGGGTTAAGGCAGATGGCATGGGTTCTACTTACCGATGAAGATTTCCGCTGCTTGTGTTTCATTTGATGTTCAGCCCTTAAGGCTTTATCAATGTAAGACTTGACCATAATGGTCATAATTTGTGTAAGACGGTATGTATGGATGTAAGACTCTTGTTATTCAGCTTCTGTGTGTTCAGTGAGTATTGATCTCTGGGATCACTGTACACGTGCATTCGGTGATCTCGACTTATGAGTCGGGGTCCCCACAATCAGCCAGATATGTCGCTCCCCGCATCGCCTTCGGACGCGTCACCCGCGTCGTCGTCGTCTTCGTCGGCATCATCGCCGCCTTCGGCGACGCCTCCGTCATCGTGGTTGACCACGTCACCTTCGTCTGCCGTGACTACAACCGCTTCGTCTTCGAAAGTGAAGGCCCTGACCAGCGCGTCCACGTTATCCTCCACCCACCGCGCCAGGTCACCAAGAATGGCCTGTGGTATAGGGGCAATGGCGGCGTCAAAGTTGAAGTCGGGGAAGGAGTTCTGAAGGTGGCTGAAGACACAGGAGAACGCGCGCCCGAGCAGGCCCCGGATTCTCTCTTCCACAAGCTGGTGAGCCCTATCAGACCGGGCTCCCAAGCGCGTCACCACGTTGGTGAAGATGTTCAGGTGACTGGCGTAGTCATTCGAGTGGGGGTGCGGTGCATTCTCGTCACAGATGTAGCCTAGGGCGGTATTAGCCCTATTTCAGAGTCCTAAAGCATGGGGGAGTGCTCGCGCTCCAGCATCCGCCGTTGAAGCAGTTCCTCCCTGTTTTGCCGCGCGACGGCCTCGGCATCATCAACCCATTTCAAAAGAGAAAGCAGCTCGGTGCGGGCGGAGGCCATGTCCGCTTGCGCCGTGACTAGGGCGGCAGCCGTGGCCTCCTCACGTTTCTCCGCCTCACCTAACCTGGGCGTAAGAGCGGCGGTCCTGCCAGCCGCCTCAGTTCCCGCAAGCTTCAGCCTTAGGTCATGCCAACCTTCAAGATCTGCATGAACATCGGTCACCCGGCAGTCGACTTCCTCCTGGACCTTGGCCTCGCGAGCCCCGACGGCATCTTCCACTTGGGCAACTTGACGCTCCCTTGTCTCCAAGTGCTCAAGCCCGAGGCTATGCTCCACGGCTTTCAGAGCCAATGCCTCCTCGCACTTCCGGACCTCCTCTTCCTCGGCAGGCGTCCCCCTCAGCAACGCAAGAGCGGCTCTGCACGCCTCCACTTGCCACTCGAGGGACACACTCCAGGCTTGGAGCTCCCACGCGTGCTTCTCTGCAGCCTCGCGACGGCGATCAGCCTCGCGAGCCTTCTCCATGGCTCGGGAGCAAGCCTCAGGGGAAACCTTCAGGGATGCCAAGGTTGATTGCCACCCTCAGCTTATGCCGTTCCTCCACCAGCCGAAGACCCTCAGCCTCAAGGCGCGAGTCTACAAGCGAGTTCTTCACCAAGTCGGCTCATCGTGCCCATCGCCTCCTGGAAGAGCTCATGACGAATGACGCTCCGCCCACGCTCGAACTCCCATGCATAGCCCACCACGTCGTCCGCCACGGGGGCTGCAGGCGGGACGTGAAGCGGCGCTCCCCCTCTCAGCAAGGGGCTGGGGGATGGTGCCGCTCTAGGTGCCAGCATGACCTCGCGAGGGGCCCCGGCTAGTCGGAGCCCGCTGGTTAAGGAGGAACTGAAGACCGAAGCCAACCAGCTGTTGTCCAAGACTAGAGGAGGAGTCCGGGTAACGCCCGCCAAGCTCCAAGCCATGCCATGGAGGAAGGTCGACGGAGCCGCAGATTCAAAGTGCCATGAAGGCGAGTGCACCCCCTCGACCGGCCCGGCTCCAGGCGCGGCATGCAGGCTCGGGATGCTCAAAGATGAGGGGGTGCTGAAGAAAGCGGGGGTTGCTTCTCGGGGGACTCAACGACCCTGTCAGAAGGGGTCCTGAAGAGCCAGCGTCAGGGAGGAAAGCAGCAATCAAGAAATCAAGAGCAGCAGTACTTACTCATCGATGGCGATGTACTTTCGTCGCTTCAACGACCCGAAGATACCGCTGCTGCTCGGAGATCCTTTCCTCTTGCGGAGCTCCTCGAAGTCCATGCAAAGCCGACCGAAGCGCTGAATGTGGCGGCCAGTACGAGGTGCAGCCAGAGAAATGCTCGAGAGAACAACTTCAGGGGGGCCTGGCTACGGAGAACAGTCGGGCGCCGTCTCACCGTGACTTCCCGAGGCCTCTGGTGTTTTGGCCTCGGGAGCTGCGTGCTGCATCGTCTCAGGGACCGACGCCCCATAATCACGGGATCATAAGGATGACGCCCCAGGTGCCCTAGGCAGCGTCCGCACATCAGCACTCGTGCCGCCAGCCTCTGGCGGCGCTCGTCCCCCTGCACCCACATTCGGGACGAGCTCGGTGCCAGCAACGAAGAGGGGAACCATGCTGACAGGTTTCTCGCGGGACCCCACCAGGCCGTCCGGACGCAGCCCCCACTCGTCAAAGGGAGGCATGCTCGCTGCAAATTCAGCCTTGTTCTTGTAGCAGTACAGCAGACAGTTCTACCCTGGCAAGTCGTCCGGCGAAGGGACACCTGTCAGGACCTCGAGCACCATTTGCTGCATCCCAAGGGGGGCCCGGACTCCTGAAACCTCATATGGTCCTGACTGCTGAGCAAGGTCCACATCGGGCGAGAATGGCGCTGAAGCAGAGCGATTCGGCGCTTGATGAACTCCTACACCACCATCGGCGCGGTCACGCCGCGGTCCTTCAGCCTCCTCATCCTGAGCCAGACGGGGACAATATGGGGGGTCGCGAGCCTCTCGTGGCCCCAGCCGAAGTGTGAAACGGCAGGCGCTGACGGGGCGTGGAGCAGAGGGCTGAGCACACCGGTGTCGACAAATACCCACTGTGTCCGAAACTACCTCATGGATGGAGGAAGCTCGAAGTCGATTCCCGCGCCCGCCATCGCAGCCACGGCCTGGAGGCTCACGCACCCAGAGCTTTCCCGGGGATCAGTCAGATGCAATGAGAAGAAATGGCGAAAAAGGGCCACAGAAGGAGTGATGCCCACCATGGCTTCACTCACAAAGGCGAAGACGGCGAGGAGAGCCACGGATTGGGGGTCGAGATGCAGCATATGGATCTGGTAGTGTTCAAGCACCGCGTTGAAGAAGGCGGAGAAAGGGGGAATCAGGCCTGCCCAAAAGGGCATCAGTGAAGATTGGGACCTTGGTTGTTGGGGATGTAACTATTTGTAAGCCGCCCAGGAGGGGCCGGGTTACGCAAGGAAGATTCACCAGAAAGAAGACCAAGACCAAGCATGAAGATAGCGGTTCAATAAAGGGCCTAAGGCCCATAGGCGACTTAAGGCCCGTTGTAGTAAACGGTCATAATGGCATGACTTGTATCATAAGGTAGATTTAACTAGTCATCGAGCCAGACATTGTTTATAAGCCGGCCGGGACTCTGTAGGTCACCGGGCGTCAACCCGTGTATATAAGGAGACGACTTGCTGGCGGCTTAGGGCAAAAAACAACCCATCGAGAGCCGGAAAAAGCGTATTCCGCTCCCTGGTCATCGAAACATCAAGCAATACCAACCCAACTAGACGTAGGCTTTCCTTCTCCGCAAGGGGCCGAACTAGTATAAAACCTCTCGTGTCCTTTGTCCCGATTAACCCTTTTAAGCTTCCTAGTTGCGATGGCTCCACGACTAAGTCCTTGCACGAGGACATCTGCCGTGACAATTCCACGACAGTTGGCGCCTACCATGGGGCCAGCGCACGGTGGTTTTGAGTTCTTGAAGGGCAGCTTCTAAGGGCTCAAGGGATACGCAGTGGGCCGGATGACCAAGAGTCGTCGCAGCAAGATCTACATCGACAACGAAGGCTGGGGCCCTGAGGCCGACTCAATTGAGTACGGGTACCGGGTCCTGACGGTGTCCTGGACTAGGGGGTACTCACCACGTCGTCTCCCAATCAGTTGGATTGGGCCGAGGATCCCCATGGCCGTATACTCATGGGCCAATCCGGACAGTTGCCTCATACAAGGAAGATTCCACAAGACTTGGCGATCAAGACAAGGACTCCTCCCCCACCAGCGTATTCGGCTAGGACTCTTGTTATCCTAGCCCTCTGGTGCATTATGTAAACCGAGGCCAGGCTAGTCGATAGATATACAACAATCATACCATAGGCTAGCTTCTAGGGTTTAGCCTCTCTGATCTCGTGGTAGATCTACTCTTGTACTACCCATATCATTAATATTAATCAAGCAGGAGTAGGGTACTACCTCCATCAAGAGGGCCCGAACCTGGGTAAAAACATCGTGTCCCTTGTCTCCTGTTACCATCCGCCTAGACGCACAGTTCGGGACTCCCTACACGAGATCCGCCGGTTTTGACACCGACATTGGTGCTTTCATTCAGAGTTCCGCTGTGTGTTCGGCAAAAGGTCGATGCCTCGCCTGCAGATTAACTGCGACTTCGGCATCTTCGTCACCAGCTCGACTGGTCACCTTGGTTCGACCAAGGACTGCACCCTACCTCCGATCGTCATGTTCGGATGAGGGCCTTCATCAACATCAACTCCGATCTCTATCAAGATGATGGAGGAATCATCCAGGGAGCCCGGGGACTCAACATCAACATTGCCCTCGGGCGACCGTACTGTTTTTCTAGACAGCGGACTTGTGTCCGCCGCCACCGCCTCCTCAAGCTTCGTTTTAACGATTGCTTCGGTGGAATTGTGCATAATTGAGTCTACAACAACCCTGGAAAATTTCGTCGAGTTCCGATGGAGGAATATCTGGCAATCTCCGATATACTGGAGCCGCATTGAATCTGGACGAGAATCTGAACGAGTTTAGGGCGTGGTGTCCAGCTTCTAGCTCGGACTTCCTTTGGAAGATCCAACCGTTGATCGGCTGCGGAATTCCTATATCTACCACCCCTCAAAATTTCAGCTCGATCCGACCGTCCGAACTCCGGGAACCTTCCGATTAGTGCATCACTTTTCGGATCTGTTTTCTGTGCAAAAACGAATCCGACCCGAGTTCGTCTTTTTTATGAACGGGATTTTGGACATCCTTTTTGAAGGAAGTTTTGTATGGGGTATTGAGTTTTGTTTTCGAACACATCCCACTAACTTTAAGATCTTTTGAACATGATCTTCAACATCATGCTGGTGTCAAACCAGCCTGGCAATATTGCTCCACGGCTGCCGACCTGCGCTAGACACGTCGTCACTTTGTTGAGCCGAGCTCAACTTCTTCGGATCATCATCTCGGCAAGCCGAACAAGAGTCTGGCATCGCGAAGGATAAATCATCACCAACATCGCCGCCCCACGGATTACACGGAGCGGGCATCGACCACGTCACGACCTGTATCGGCGGGGCCGCACTATTGCTTCTTCAAGCTGGTGTCCATCACGCCGATCTACTTCGACATCTCGGCTGGACCGGGGGCTTAGCCATCTCTTCATCAACCTACTACGGACACTTCGGCGTCACTAGCCGGCCAGGCAATGGTGCGCGGATCGTGTCCCAATTTTGGGAATCACCTTCCTTCGGATTGCTACAACAAATAAACCAGGTGCTATTAATCCTAGTATTTCTTTTTGCTTGTTTGGGTTAATTTTCCAAGGAATTATTACTCTGGTTTGTCCATCATATGTACATAGGTCTATCAAATGGTGGCCGCATTATCGACGGTCGCATGATTGTTCGGTCAGTTTCCGTACATAGTCCGAACATATTAACCAGCTAAGTAGCTTTCATGCTAAAAGCTTTAATTTCTAACGTGTGTTCGGTTCGACCAAGCATTATACTTTTTCGGAAAATTTTGTTTGTAAATTTTTTTCTTGTCCAAACTTTGTTTGTGACGCATAAATTCAAATACCCAATTCATTTGGGGCTTCCTTCATGAAGCTTTTCCTATTGCATATGATTATACTTGTACGGCTTCGTTCCTTATTCGTGTATTATGCAACAATATGCACCATATTGATTAAGCGATTTGTAAGCTGGGTTGCCTCGCTCCTGTTTTTACCCCTACGTTCCCGAGTGTTCGGCTAGGGAGTAAAGGGAGCACCTCTGCAATTGTCACGACCGTGTCTCCCAAGTCGGACCTCGGTAGGTGAAGCGAAAGCTAAGCGCTCTTCTTGTTTTGAATAATGGTCGGCACACAACGGAACTCATGAGTACAAAAATCTATTGCACAAGTCTCATATTAACAATGAGCACTCAAGAAAGGTATCGGTGGGGTACTATTTTCTTGAAGATGCTTCTTACACTTTATCGATAATATAGCATAAGTTCCACTGGCGAGCGCTTTATGCATTACAACCTTATGACCTGATTGCCTGGTTATTGGAAACACCGTCGATATTCTCGACAGATGGAGTACATAACACTTTTCGGTCCTTGACCGAAGAGGGAGAAGCCGACGGTCGGTTAAGACGCGTTTAAAGTTCGGTTGAACACAGATTGGATTGGGCCGAGGATCCCCATGGTTGAACACGGTGTCCTGGACTAGGGGGTACTCACCACGTCGTCTCCCGATCAATTGGATTGGGCCGAGGATCCCCATGGCCGTATACTCATGGGCCAGTCCAGACAGTTGCCGCATACAAGGAAGATTCCACAAGACTTGGCGATCAAGACAAGGACTCCTCCCCCACCAGCGTATTCGGCTAGGACTCTTGTTATCCTAGGCTCTGGTGCATTATATAAACCGAGGCCAGGCTAGTCGATAGATAAACAACAATCATACCATAGGCTAGCTTCTCGGGTTTAGCCTCTCTGATCTCGTGGTAGATCTACTCTTGTACTACCCATATCATCAATATTAATCAAGCAGGAGTAGGGTATTACCTCCATCGAGAGGGCCCAAACCTGGGTAAAAAGATCATGTCCCTTGTCTCCTGTTACCATCCGCCTAGACGCACAGTTCGGAATCCCCTACCCGAGATCCACCGGTTTTGACACCGACAGGTCCACTTTGGCGGAATCCACGTCTTCGTCTGCCGGATTGGTGAGCCGGACCCTGAGCCGGACAACTGCACCGACCTTGTTGAGACGGCTCAGCGTGCAAAACCCACCCGAATTAAACCCTTCATGAAGCGTGCCTTCGTGGGCTGTGTCCACGGAGAGGAACTTCCTGAAGGATCTAAAGATGGCGGAGAGACGGCCGTCCCATCGGATGATGATTCGTCCTCCGGTTCAACAGATTCTTTGTATCAGGTCCAAGAGGGCATGCTTGGGGGCTGTTCTGACGACTCTAGCATTCCGGATTTCTATGAGCCGCCGAGCTGGGCAGGAGTCTTCATGGCTGGTACTCAACCCGGTCAAAACTCGACGGCTGCAACAACAATAACGTCCAGGTCAGGAGCGGCTGGGGTAGGAGGCCCTGTGCGCCCGCCGACTCAGGTGCTGATGGATCTTATGGACAAGATGACGGTCCTGTTAACCACCACGGTTATTCCTGCAAATCTAGATAAACATAACGCAGAGGTGGCAAAGGTGCGTGAGGAGATAGCCCTGGCCAAGGAGGCCTTGGCGGCTGACGACACCAGGTTAACTATGGAGCGGGAGGCTTTGGACGCACGGGCGCAGCGACTCCAGTCAGAGGCTCTCTAGCTTAATATGAGTCTGAACGCGTCCAATGAGGTCATGAGAAGGAGACATCAGAAAACCCAGTCCCGTCTGCCTCCGGTTTACGATCCTCGAAATCTTTTCACGACACCCGGAGCTGGTCCCAGCAACCCGCCCGAAGCCAATCAGTTTGTGACACCCGGAGCTGGAGGACCGGTTCAGCCCCGAGAGATGGCACCTCCTCACGGGAGTATGGCCCCGCCCCGATACATACCAATACCACCGGGCCATTTCTCCAACCCCATGGAGAACTTGATAGCAAGATCGGCGGCGTCTGGCGGCTCTTCCGATTGGTCGGTGTTGACCCGATGGCGGTGGAAACCCGGAGGGTCAGAGATCTTATTCAGACGGCCTTGGCGCAGCAGGAGACCTATTCTTACAGCAGGGACATGATTCATTCAACTCCTCAGCCTTGGCTAGCACCTCGTCAAAACCGGAGCCCGAGTTACAGCAGGCACATGGAGTCAGAAGCTTTATCAAGCAACGCCCAGCGTCATAACCATCCCGGTGGCTATAACCCTGTACAGGACCGAATGCGTCAGGAGGACGAACGGGTGGCTCAACTAGCGGCTCAGCAAACAGCATATGAAGGTCTCCCAGAGTATCCGACGACTTCTGTTGGAGCAGGAGTGGCCACTAGAACCGGTGATGTCCCTTGTTTGGTGCCGGCTCTGCGGGATGTACGTCTGCCCAAGGATTTCAAGGGACCTCGAAAGGTGCCGAATTACGCGGCCGACTTACAGCCTAGGGCATGGACCGAAAGTTACGAGATGGCCATGGAGCTATTGGAGGTCAGCGACGCAGCAATGGCTAAATATTTCACCATGATGTTAGATGGAACGGCCCGATCTTGGTTGAAAAGTTTGCCTCCCAATTCCATCAGTTCATGGGCAGAGCTAAAGGCCCGTTTTATCCAGAACTTCAAGGACACTTGCAAGCAGTCTATGTCAATTGTGGACTTGACCAATTGTAAGCAGGAGGAGGGTGAATCCACGACTCGTTGGGTGCGCCGGGTCAAGGAAATAATACACTCATCTAATAAGATGGATGCCGGCTCTGCGGTACTTATGCTCCATCAGAATTGTCGCTTCGAGCCGCTGAGGCAGAAGCTGGGGCGCCTTAAGCGTGATTGCAATGATATGGGTACGCTGATGGCAGCTGTAGTCAAATACGCCGATTCTGATACTTCCAGTGATCCCGCATCTGATGGGGAGAAGACAGGGATGGGAAAGAAGAACAACAATGGAAAGGGTCAGCAGCATAACCCGGTAAGTCAAGGAGGCAACAAGCGTAAGGCGGAGGGTAACCCGGAGTTTGTGGCCAACGCTAATGCACAAGGTAACAACCAGAAATGTAAAGGGAGACCACCCCCTCGATCTGGTGGCTCAGGCCCATCTCTTGAGCAGCTTCCGAATGAGCCTTGACCGAGACACGGTACTCGGGAGCGTCCCGCCACCCACTTATGGAAAGACTGCGCGATCATGATGGCTTTCAAGACTTCCAACATGTTTGATGGCAATCATGGATCAGGCGGCGGCTCAGGGGCCGGTGGCTTTCATGGCCCGGGTGGCGGTTCAAGTTCCGGCTTTCAGGGAGGTCGAGGTGGCTATAATCAGCAGCAACCCGGTCAAGGGGGACAGCAACAACAGCAGTTATGTTATCAGAGCCATCCAAAGCAGCTGAATGGTGGGCAATACCATGTGTTCACCACTAACTTGTGCAAACGTGACCAGAAGGTTCATAAGAGGGCTGTGAATTCTGTTGAGCCAGCGGTTCCCCGTTACTTGAGGTGGTCAGAGTAGCCCATCATATGGAGCAGGGAAGATCACCTCCTCCGGGTTGATAACCCGGGTCAGTTAGCCTTGGTGGTGGCCCCTCAGGTTGGTGGATATAAATTCACTAAGGTACTCATGGACGGAGGAAGCAGCATGTGGTTGACTGATAAGGACTTGAGGACGTCCAACACTGTCTTTCATGGGGTGGTACCTGGTAAATCGGCTTATCCAGTTGGGAAGACCGAGCTAGAGGTAGCCTTTGGAGATGAATATGATTCCAGGGCTGAGAAACTGATGTTTGAGGTAGTCAAAATCAGGAGCCCGTATCACGCCCTGTTTGGATGACCGGCTTATGCCAAGTTCATGGCACGACCGTGTTATATTTATTTACAGCTCAAGATGCCTGGTTACAAGGGCACCATCACTGTGCATGGGAGTCGAAAGTTAGCCTTGGAATGCGAAGAAGGCGATGCGGCTTATGCTTAATCTGTTTGTGCTGAAGAGGAGCTAAAGTTTTATCAACATAATGTTGACCCGGCGGATATGACCTCTTTAAAGAAGCCAACCACAGAGCAAGACTCGGCGTTGAAATTTAAGTCGGCCGCCGAGACAAAATTGGTCGACTTCACTCCACGCGACTCTTCCAAGCAGTTCAGCATCAGTACCAATTTGGATCCCAAATAGGAAAGCGCGCTCATCGAGTTCATCCATGAGAACCGGGACATCTTTGCATGGAAACCTTCCGACATGCCGGGTGTCCCGATAGAACTCGCTGAGCACACTCTTAATATTGGTCCGAAGTATAAGCCGGTCAGACAGTTTCTTCGGCGGTTCAATGAGGAAACACGAAAAGCTATCGGGGAGGAGGTCGCTCGGCTCTTAGTGACTGGGTTCATCGTGGAAGTTTTTCACCCGGAGTGGTTGGCTAACCCGGTGCTTGTGCTCAAGAAGAACGGCACCTGGCGGATGTGTGTAGATTACACGGACTTAAATAAAGCTTGTCCGGCTGATCCCTTTGCTCTACCCGTATTGATCAAATCATTGATGCTACAGCGGAGTTGCGGCGTTTGAGTTTTTGGATGCTTACTCTGGTTATCATCATATCAAAATGGCGATTAAGGACCAGGAGAGGACGGCTTTCATTACTCCGTTTGGAGCCTTCTCGCTATGTATCTGTGCCATTTGGGCTCAAGAGTGCCCAGCGACTTATCAGCGGTGTGTACAGAATTGTCTCCACAATCAGATTGGGCGCAATGTTCATGCTTATGTAGATGACCTTGTGGTGAAGTCGAAAGAGAAGGAAACCTTGATATCTGATTTAAAGGAAACCTTTGATAATCTCCGGGTCTATAAGATGATGCTTAACCCGGACAAGTGTGTATTTGGTGTACCTGCAGGCAAACTTTTGGGATTCCTGGTCTCAAACAGGGGCATTGAAGCTAACCCAGAGAGGATCAAGGCGATTACCTCTCTAGCTAAACCGGCGTGCATCAATGATGTTCAGCGACTGGCGGGTCGCGTTGCTGCTTTAAGCCGATTCATAAGCCGGTTAGGTGAAAAGGTTCTACCACTGTATCAGATGATGAAGAAAACAGACACTTTTGTCTGGAGTTAGGCTGCTGATGCTGCCTTTGAAGATTTAAAGAGACAATTGTCTGAGCCGCCGGTTCTCACGGCTCCCATTGATAAAGAGCCGTTGCTGTTGTATGTTGCTGCTAACTCACGACCTGTTAGTGGTTCCATCATTGTGGAGCGTAAGGAGGCTGGCAAGGAGCATCCGGTTCAACGGCTGGTTTATTACATCAGTGAGGTGCTCATAGAGTCCAAGCAAAGATATCCGCGTTGGCGGAAACTTGTTTATGGGGTGTTCATGGCAAGCCGGAAGCTAAAGCAGTACTTCCAAGGTCATCCTATAACTGTGGTAAGTTCTGCCCCCTTGGGGGACATCATCCAGAACAAGGAAGCCATAGGACGAGTCACCAAGTGGGCCATTGAGCTTGGGCCTCACGGTTTGAAGCACATGCCACGTACAGCTATCAAGTCTCAAGCCTTGGTGCACTTTATCAATGATTGGACGGAGTTGCAGGCACCAGAGGAGAAGCCAGATAACACGTATTGGACTATTCACTCGGGGGCTGGAGTCGTTTTAACTTCCCCCCGAGGTGACAAATTTTGCTATGTGCTCCGGCTTATGTTTCCCTGTACTAACAACGCAGCTGAATACGAGGTTTTACTCCATGGTCTCCGGATGGCCAAAGAGATGAATTTGAGCTGGGTACGGTGCTTGGGCGATTCAGACCTCGTCGCTCAACCGGTGTCAGGCACGTGGGACTCCAAGGATCCCCTTATGGCGGCTTATCGTCGTGAAGTTGATGCTGTGGCCGGGCACTTCAAAGCTTATCAAGTAGAGCACATTGATCGAAGGAAGAATGAGGCGGCTGATGCTTTGAGCCGGCTGGGGTCTCAGCGTAAGCCGGTGCCGCCTAACACCTTTCTTGACGTTTTGCATAACCCTTCTGTCAGAGTGTCTACAGAGGAAGAGCTAGCAGTGCCAGACCCGGAGGCACAGCTGGTGGCGGCTCTCCACGCCATCCCAGATTGGACAGTCCCATATTTGGCCTATATGACCCGGGGAGAGTTGCCTCAGGACAAGACCTTGGCAAGACAAATCATCAGGCGGTCCAAATCCATGACAATTGTTCATGGCGAGTTGCATCACCGCAGCGTCACTGGGGCGTTTCAACGTTGCGTATTGCCTGCGGAGGGTCAGGAGATACTTCGTGAGATTCATGAAGGAGATTGGAGTCATTATGCCGGTTCAAAATCTCTGGTGGCCAAGGCTTTTCGTCATGCTTTCTATTGGCTGACGGCTCATGCTGATGCGGATGTCAAAAATTCTCACGACAAGCTCATGTGCCGGCTCAAGAATTGAGGATGATTCCAATTACTTGGCCGTTTGCAGTCTGGGGGCTTGACATGGTTGGACCTTTCAAAAGGTCTAAGGATAAGAAGACACACTTGTTGGTGGCAGTGGATAAATTCACCAAGTGGGTTGAAGCAGAGACGGTCAGTAAGTGTGATGCAGCCACGGCGGTTCAGTTCATGAAAAAAGTGATCTTTCGTTTTGGATTTCCACATAGCATTATAACTGATAATGGTACTAATCTCTCCAAGGGTGCCATGGAAGAGTTACATCGCGAGAGCACATCCGGCTAGATGTTTCGGCTGTTGCTCACCCTCAGTCTAATGGTCAAGCAGAAAGAGCTAATCAAGAGATATTGAAAGGTATCAAACCCCGGTTCTTAGTTCCCTTGCAGCGAACTCCGGGTTGTTGGGTGGAGGAGTTACCCTCTGTGCTATGGAGCATCAACACAAGGCCTAACAGATCTATGGGTTATACACCTTTCTTCATGGTGTACGGAGCAGAGGCGGTTCTGCCAAGTGATATCCGACATGATTCACCCCGGGTGGCGGCTTACGTTGAGGCTGATAATGAAAAATCTCGTCAGGATGCACTTGACTTGTTGGATGAGGAGCGAGACTTGGCAATAGCCCGCTCGGCGATTTATCAGCAAGACCTGCGCCGTTATCACAGCCGCCGGGTTAGAAGCAGAATTTTCCAGGAAGGCGATTAAGTGCTCCGGCTCATCCAGGATCAATCTGATATGCACAAGCTGTCCCCTCCTTGGGAAGGACCCTTTGTGATCAGCAAGAATCTGAACAACGGGTCATATTACCTCATCGATGTTCGAGAGCACAAAGACTCACGTAAGTCGGCGGAAGAGACCCGCCGGCCGTTGAACATAGCGCATCTTCGGCCCTACTATACTTAAGCCACCGGCTCTCAGAGTATATTTGTTTTTTTCTTTTTTAGCAATGTATATATTATATAAAGCAATAAAGCGGGACCTCTTTTCTTTCCACCCTTCAAGGTTTATGTATCTTCTTTACCAGGTGGTGGAAACAACCAACAGGGAGCGGATCATATCTGAATCCAGCTTTCCCTTTGGTCTGGCTTATGATCATATATGAATCTAGCCATGGTCACTTGGGGGCTTCCTATTCAAACATAGGTCATATTCGAACCAAAGAGAACATAGCTGTCGATACCCAATTGATCGGCATACTGCCAAACCCACTTGGGGGCAAACGTGGATCGTATTCGAATCAGCATCATTAAACAACTCTAATGGTCAATTGGGGGCTTCCTGTTCAAACATAGGTCGTATTCGAACAAAAGAGAACATAGCTGTCGATACCCAATTGATCGGCATCGCCAAAGCCGTTGGGGGCTATATGATCGTATCCGAATCTTAGCTTAACCACTTTGGAACGGTTCTACTGATCGTATTCGAATCAGAGGCCTTTAAAATTTAAGTTTATTTTACTCTGTAAGGGTAAATAATGTTAAGGGCCAGGTAAACATTATATGTGCCAACTTTCAGAAGTTAAGTTTAACTGTCTGCTTTTTGGGATCACATAAGCCGGTAAGGTATGCTTCGAATAAGATAGCAGGTATATTATTATGGTCATGATCATAAACCGGCTGTTTTTATGATGTTTTGGTTCATACTCCGGGTTATCACTATTCTATTTTTTGTTTTATACACAGGATAAAGCAAGAAAGTTTTGGACGTCAAGGAACAATTCACAAAAGCTGGCAGTATACAACGATAGCGGCTTATGACAATATTAAGCACCACAAACATGCGCGAAGGCATGACAGAGTAAGAGGTTTTTCTACCCTATTACAAGACACCCCGAGTCTGAATGATGAAGCATCATTTTTTCAAAGACATAGCACCAGGCGGGTTACTCCTTTGGTGGGCTTGAAGATTCCGGGTTATCCTTCTCCGCATCTTCGTCTGCTGTTTTGTCCTGGAAGGTTGACGAGGTCGAGTCAATGCCGCTTATGGCTTCAAATTCAGCTTCATCATCTATTAAACCGGCTGGGTCAACATCAGGAGCAAAGGTATGCTTACGAGTTGGAGGAATCAGGCTGACGTCATCATAATGAGGAGTTGGAATCCTCCGGTTCTCGTTGTCGTAACCCGGTTGATACTTGGTAAGATCAATATCATTGCCAATGATGGTGGCCACAGACGACTCTCACACAGGTGGTCAAGTCTGATTCATTGAATACGAGCCATCCTCCTTCAAGCTGGGATATCCAAGAGCAACGTCCGCGTGTCTAACTCTGGAAGCAACGCCTTGGCCCGGCTTAAGGCAGCTATGGCCCCGGCTCTCGCAGATGCCCGCTTTAGTTCCTAAATCCGTTGGGGTAACACGGCAAGCCGTTTGAGCACATCCTGCAGGAGATAAGGAGCATCATTTGATACAGCCACAACGGCCAGAGCACGTTGTGACCCAGAGTATAGCTGTTCCACCAGAGTGTACACTGCCTTAAGCTTGATCAGCATATTCTGCTTGAGGTAAGCCGGAGATAATGATTGAAATAGTCGTCAAAGGAACCATGGTGATATTTACGATTATACGTAGTAACTTACCGAAAATTGCTGAGGCCATTTGAGATATCTGGCGTTTTAAGCCGGACAGCTCGGCAGTTGCTTCGGCAAGAGTTGCTTCTGCTCTATCGGCCCGGGTCACAAGTGAGGCCTTTTCATCTGCCCAGGTTTTCTTCTCCGCGTCAAAATTCTTTTTCAACTTCTCTTGTTCAGAGACGCTGAATGCAAATTTGGAGTTGACTTTTTGAATCTCAAGTTCTTGGGCTGCCAGCCGAGTCTTCAGGTCAGCAATCTCCGACTCAAATTGACTGGTGGAGGCCTGCATTGATGCCGGGTTATAATTAAGGTTATGGTATGATATCATTAAGTCCCAAGCACTTTGCAAGCAAAGACACTTGACACTTGGGGGCTAATGTATGCTGAAGAAAATTTTACTTTATAATGCTGGATTATGTATATTAAAGTCTCAAGCACTTTACAAGTAAAGATACTTGACACTTGGGGGCTAATGTGTATCGCATGTTCTAAGTTATCATATTATGACCGGGTTAAATATATTTTATTTTAAACCAGACGAACTAACAGTAAGCAGGTATCTGAGTCTACAGCATATTTATTCATAAGCAGTAGACTTGGGGGATGGTAGAGTAAGTAAGATTTAGGAGAATAGTATGAGTTATACCTCAGATTTGTGCTGTATTTGTTTCACCATGTCAATTTCCAGGTCGCGGCTATTATGCACTTGATTCAGATAGCCTGAGACTATATCACCAATGCTTAAGTGGGCATAATCAGCGATGTCCTGTTTGGTCTTCCGGTGTTCGACAAATTCTTCCTTGGCAGTACATCTGGCAAGGTCAGTAGGCCGCCCCGGTTCAACAAACTGGCTTTTCAGAATCTCAACCTCCGGGTCAGTCGTCTTGACCGGGCTAGGAATTTCCGGATTATCGGAGCTGTTGAAAGTATCTTCGGCAGGCGGGTCAGAAGATGGCGCTGGAATTTCATATGCCGGTTCAGGAGGTGGTTGATGAGTAGAAGCATCAGCCGCAGTTGTTCCTTTTTCCGGCTCAGTTGTGACCGGATCTTCGGATGGTTTATTCTTTTTTGCCCTCTTACTGGGCTTCACTTGCACGCTGTGGACAAAATAGAAGGGTGAGTACAAAATATGAGTAAGGCAAAGCATAAGGATAACAAAAGGTATATTACCCAGGGGCAGTCTTGAAGGCCGGCATATTGGATTGGATAGATTCACTGGAGGAAGGAGAGGTATCCTGATAATTGGATTCATATGAATTGAGAGGTTGACGAATTAACCCGGCCAAAGGATAAATAGAACGTAATTCGGAGATGACCTCAGCCCGAAGCTTCCTGCTTATGTCGGGTAAGCCGGAAGAGAGTTCTGCATCCTTGCTGGTCCGGGTCTGCCTCCGTCTTTCAAGCTGATGTTGCTTCAAAAGAAATTGAGGATCTTGATAAGGTAGAGGATGTGAAAATCTTACTTTCCGGGTCACCCGTCGGGTTTTGTGCTTTGGCAAAGGCTCTGAGTTGGAGGAGATTATAGTTACCTCTCTACCAGGAGCTTGGTTGTTCCCTGTATCCTCCTGAAAGGCGGAAACGTCAATAAAATAATAACAAAGGAGTTAAGAGAGTAAGGTATTACCTCTTCCTCATCTGAAGAAGAGTCATCCAATTTGAGCAAATCGGAGGCGCTGGGTTTCTTCTTCTTTGAAGTTCCCGTCTTGCCGGCTTTCCTTTCGGTTTTCTTGGCTGCCCTGGCTTGTTTGGCAGCCTCGTGGTCAGATTTGACCTTCCAGAAATTATCACTGGCCTGTGGAAAAAGTTAAAGAATTATAAGTACAAAGGAGGTAAACATCTTAAAGAATATTCATTAAGATTGGTAACTTACTGCAGGGGCCGGGTTCTTTTTGCAGAAGGGAAGTAAACCAAAGGCATTGCTAATGACAGTGCCCTCCTTCAGCAGTGACTGGGTTGTAGCATCAACTACATCATCTGGTAAGTCGTCAGGACTATGACGCATTGGGTCGTTCTTTTCGCCTGTATAAGTACACATTAAGCCGGAGCGGCGGCTTAATGGGAGTATTCGCCAAGTGACCCAAACTCGGACCAGATCGATGCCATTTAAACCATTTCCCAAAAGAGCTTTAATCTTCTTGATGGTGGGATTAAGAGGCAGATGTTCAACAGTGGTCAGTTTATCCGCCAGCGGATGGTTGGACTCAAGGCGCAGGGCGCGAAAGCCGGGCAGAGGCTTCTCATCAGCCGGTGAAGTGTCTTGATAGTAGAACCATGTCTGGTTCCAATCTTTTCGGTGACTAGGCAACTCAGCATAAGGAAACAGGCAGTCTCTCCGTCGCTGGATCGAGATACTGCCAAGCTCAAGACTAGGCACGTTGGCACGTTCATTCTGCCAGTTCTAGTAAAAAAGTTCTCTGAACAAAAGCAGACTTGGCTCCTCTCCCAGGTATACATCGCAGAAGACTTGGAAGTTGCAAAGATTTGACATGGAATTGGGTCCAATGTCTTGAGGTCTAAGGTCAAAGAAATTCAAAACTTCTCTGAAGAACTTTGAGCCGGGAGGGGCAAATCCCCGGCTCATGTGATCCGTGAAAACTATCAACTCCCCCTCTTTGGGTTGAGGCTTTTCTTCAGATGGGTCAGGAACACGATAAGACATGACCTCCTTTTTTGGCAGATGGCCAGACTTCACAAACTCATTCAGTTTACTCTTAGTGACTGTGGATGGACCCGGTTGCAGGTTAGAGGAGCTTTGGTCGCCTTAGGTGCCATGACAACAGTTAGCCTATTACAAAATAAGAAGTTCCGGTTCAAATTTTAACCCGGGAGAAATTATCCAAATTACTGAAGGTAGCGGCTTACGAAGGGGCCTAATGATATAAGGATAACTGGGCAACAATATTTAAGCCGCTACAAGCATTAAGAGCAGTTCAAAATTCTTAAAGATATGAGAAGTAGGCAAGGTTCACAGATCAGTGGTATGCATTTAAACCGGACACCTGGACAGTTAGGTTTAAGGGCATTTAACAGAAGAAGTTTTCCGGGTGATAAAAACAGGTTTCATAATCTTCTGCTAAAATTTGAGATCAAAGGACTGTTCTGATAAGAAAGTTTTCTAGACCTAAAAACTGACGCAGATGTGTTCATAGGCTCGAATGAGGCTTTCATACAGACAAACAGATCTGCTTTTTATCCAAGACAAGTGCGAAAATGACTACCGCGGCTATTTTATATCATTCTCAGATCGGATGAGGCATCTAGGAGGAAAACTAACAAGGATTTGGCTCCAATAGTGATGAACTCCGACGAACTCGGGGAAGCTCTAATGCGGATCTAATCAAGGAAGGGAAGGGAACTTACGGATCTGGAGGAGAAGCGGAAGTTCGCCGTCGTTTTCTGATCTGATTCAGGTTGATGCAGCGGCCTGGGACGGTGAAGACAAGAAGCTCGACAGCGGCGGCGGCGGAGCTCGAGAGGAGGCAAGAGGAAGAAGATGACTGGAAGGAGGAGAATGGGAGACCTAGGTCGCGCCTATTTATAAGGAGAGGATAACTGAGACGGCGCGGGAAACGAGGAGATAAGAATTATTATCCAGCGGCCCCGACGCCTCGGTTTTTGGAACAGTCAATAAAGACAGAGATCCGTTGGAGGATATGGTGGAATAAAAAAGGAAAGATGACGTCACGGCGGGTTAACACGGATCCAGAAAATGACGTCATGGCGGGTTAAAGAAAGTCTTTTGCACAGTCAGAAGACTGAAGATTTATGTTTTAAGGTATTTTAAGATTGACATGAACAGGCTCAAATCAATCTGGGGCCTAATGTTGGGGATGTAACTATTTGTTAGCCGCCCAGGAGGGGCCGGGTTACGCAAGGAAGATTCACCAGAAAGAAGCCCAAGACCAAGCATGAAGATAGTGGTTCAATAAAGGGCCTAAGGCCCACAGGCGACTTAAGGCCCGTTGTAGTAAACCGTCATAATGGCATGACTTTTATCATAAGGTAGATTTAACTAGTCACCGAGCCGAACATTGTTTATAAGCCGGCCGGGACTCTGTAGGCCACTGGGCGTCAACCCATTTATATAAGGGGACGACCTGCTGGCGGCTTAGGGCAAGAAACAACCCATCGAGAGCCGGGCAAAGCGTATTCCGCTCCCTGGTGATCGAAACATCAAGCAATACCAACCCAACTAGACGTAGGCTTTCCTTCTCCGCAAGGGGCCGAACTAGTATAAAACCACTCGTGTCCTTTGTCCCGATTAACCCCTTTAAGCTTCCGAGTTGCGATGGCTCCATGACTAAGTCCTTGCACGAGGACATCTACCGTGACAATTCCACGGCATTGGAGGCCGCCCGACCGCGAGACGCAGGCCAAGCCACCGTCTTCCCCGACTCGTTGCAACTGGTGGCGGGCATGGGACGCACATTGTCCATGGCCTCGTCGTTGAGCACCAAGGATCGGCCCGCTGTAGGCTCGGCGGCTGGAGGCGCACTTGGCGACAACTTCTTCCCCTTGTCAGCTTGTTTCGACGCATCTGGACGATTGCAGCTCAGACCCGCATACTCGGCGGTGTCCGGACACCTTATCTGTGGTCCACAGAACAATTTGTACATCTCTTCGAGCGTCAGGCCAAGGAAGTGCTGAATATCTCATGGTCCCTCTGGGTTCAATTCCCACATACGGAGGGTTCGACGTTTGCAGGGCAGGACTCGACGAACTAACATGACTTGCATTACCGTGGCCAGACTGACATCTCTCTCGAGGAGATCTCGGATGCGGCTTTGCAATATCGGGACATCCTTTACTGGCCCCCATTCCAGCCCCTTGTTTATCCATGACATCAGCCATGGTGGGGGACCCGAGCAAAAGGAAGGGGCGGCCACCCACTTGGTACCCCGGGGAGATGTGATATAAAACCATTCCCGTTGCCAGAAGCTGGACACCTCCGGGAAGGAACCCTCTGGCCATGGAATATCGGCACTTTTTCTTATTACGGCACCTTCACACTCTGCGTGTCACCCCTCAATCATCTTCGGCTTCACATTGAAAGTCTTTAGCCACAGGCCGAAGTGAGGGGTAATGCGGAGGAAGGCCTCACATACAACGATGAACGACGAGATGTGAAGGACTGAATCCGGGGCCAGTTCATGGAAGTCCAACCCGTAATAGTACATGAGCCCCATGACAAAAGGATCCAGAGCGAGGCCTAGCCCTCGGAGGAAGTGAGAGACGAATACTACGCTCTCGCCGGGTTTGGGAGTGGGAATGACCTGTCCTCGAGCAGGCAGCCTGTGCGAGATCTCGCAGGTTAGAAACCTGGCCCCTCATAGCTTCTTGATATCTTCCTCTGTGACAGAGGAAGGATTCCATCGACCTTGAAGGTTGGATCCGGACATGGTCGAAGGTCCGAAGTGCCTGACCTAAGCCTCAGGTGTTGAAACTCGAGGCGGGGGGGGGGGGGGGGGATTCGATTGAGTTCGAGAGGAAAAAAGGATAGGTTTTGGTCTCTTTATAAAGAGGGTGAATATCAAGCGTCCTCCTCGTGACCATTTGGGACTTGCCTAAAATCGAGGAGTCATACCAACGGGCACGATAGGGTTACCCATGTCCGTGTTGATGAGAATCCTGTAATAAGGGGGACACGATCTCTGCTCCGACAAGACGTGCCAATAAAATAGCCTCATAAAATGTGCGGTGGCGGGCTGATTGGGAAAAACAGTTCATGTAATGGCCGTGGTGTGATGTCACATTATGAAGGGTCGTTAGAAGATTAGATTTGTGGAAATATTATTCTCTCTACGATGGTATGTGGAACTTGTTTTGCAGAGCCGGACACTATCCTTCTGTTCAAAATCTTCTATGGAGTATTCGGAGGGAGAACCCGCCTTGCAATGCTGAAGACAAATGTGCACGCCGGACTCATCGTCATTGAAGCCTGGTTCAGGGGCTACTGAGGGAGTCCTGGATTAGGGGGTATCCGGACAGCCGGACTATATCCTTTGGCCGGACTGTTGGAATATGAAGATACAAGATTGAAGACTTCGTCCCGTGTCCGGATGGAACTCTCCTTGTTGTGGAAGGCAAGCTTGGAAATACGGATATGTAGATCTCCTTCCTTGTAACCGACTCTGTGTAACCCTAGCCCCCTCCGGTGTCTATATAAACCAGAGGGTTTAGTCCGTAGGACAAAAACAATCATACCATATGCCAGCTTCTAGGGTTTAGCCTCTATGATCTCGTGGTAGATCAACTCTTGTAATACTCATATCATCAAGATCAATCAAGCAGGAAGTAGGGTATTACCTTCATCGAGAGGGCCCAAAATTGGGTAAACATCGTGTCCCCCACCTCCTATTACCATCCGCCTTAGACGCACAGTTCGGGACCCCTACCCGAGATCCGCCGGTTTTGACACTGATAGCGGGGTTGCGACGACTTGATACCTCCGTATCGACCCCCTGGGGCCGATGAAGATGATGTGATGACCCTCAGTGCCTGCATAAGCTTGTCCATGCTTTGGCCGAAGAGCCAGATTCGTTTGGGGGCGGGGGACACCACCCCACGGACAACACCGCCAGTTGTGCCGGCACCAAGCCATGGCAAGACCGCCGCAACGCTACCGCCGTCAGCTGATTCGGACATGCATATGCCAAAGGATCCGGACGACGACGACAATACTTTTACCAACGTTAATAAGTACTTAAACGAACATGGGTACGGTGACAAATTCTTTGGGCCTCCTTCTCAAGAACCCAACCGTGCAAAAGACGATCAAGATCTAGCTAGTACCACGGAGAAACCCAATTGCAACAGGCGTTGTCTGGCATTCAATTCTCAGGAGATGCCTCCAGCTGCCACCCTCACCGAGCGTTAGATCACCGAGGTGTGAAATATTATCAGCCGCAACACACTCAAGAAGGTGGTCAATGAGAAGAACTCGATCCCATTACAGCACAAGAAAACATAACAAGGGTGTGAGCTAGCCAGCACCGAGTATGATCCGTGCTTAGGATAGACCAACTTCACCTAAGGATATCTCGAGGAGGTTGCATGTGGCGGGTAGGCCGAGGCTACTGACTAATCTTCTCAATGCTGCAACCGGTGCTATGCGGAGCCTGCACGACAGTGTTTTTTCTCTAGAGAAGCGGCGTCTCTCTGAGAATGATGTGGCATACCGGGTTTTCATGGCGAAGGTGCAAGAGGGCAAGGGCTTTGTCGATAGCACCATCGAGGGTATGATCGTCCTGCGGTTTGATGACATCTTCGCTATATTTAACCTTCATCCGCTGCACTACACCTTCATTTGGCTATTTTCGCTCAGTATGGGATGCAGATCATTAGAGACAAGACCTCGGACATCGTGATAGTCGACCCCTTCTACATCCGTGCCAAGATCTTGGGCAGCACTGGGGACCGACAAGTCGCGAGATCATACCTCGAAGGCGTCATTCTGGTGAACCCAGATAAGGATAACTTCCTCGTGCCTTACTTTCCCGAGTAAGTCATCCCCTCACCGCCCCGTGACATATGATTTCTTAGATTTTGATTGTTCTTTTTTCTAACATTCCGTGTTTTGTGGAGTGACACACATTGCACACTCATCCACTTAAGCCCGAAATATTCCATGCCCACGTATTTCGACTCGGACCGTCAGTCGAAGAAAGACTACACAAATATCAAGAAAGTTCTTGATGATGCTCTCCCCGGCTACGCCAAATCTGGAGGCACCTTCAGGAGGCCAATTTGTAGGTACGGCAAGCACGTGTTCACCCACGTAAGGACGTTCCCCTGCGTCAAGCAGCCTCCTGGCGGTCAGAAGGATTCCTACTACGCCCGCCATCACATGTGGGCGATCGTACGGGACCATAATCACCTTCTGCTACCAACTAATCTCAAAGATTGGGCCACACGCTTGTCGGTAATCCAGGACGCAGACATCAGACAAGAATTCTTTCGCATCCAGTCGGAGTTTGCGGAAATCATCCATCAAGATGTCCTTCGTACCTCGGGGCAGTTCTACCTCAAATCTCAACTACCTCAAATCGCTACAAATGCAGGATGACAACTATCACGATTTCATGACCATCATGAAAGACGGGCGGCTTCATCCACGCTCCGGTCCCTGAGTCGAGTCGAAAGTAATGATGCTATGTAGTTCTGAAATATCGATTAGCTCATGTTGTAACTAAACTTTAATGAACTTGTATGTCTCTTTAGTTTGGACAGTCGTTCAACTTATATGTAATCGATGCTATTTATTAGTAGGACCATGAATCGTGCTATTAATGTGTTGCTTTTCTCTTCCGATCCTTTTGTTGCATAATTATATATTGCTTATGTATTGTCTGTGAATTTCTACTAATGTTTTGTTTGTCTAGTGCATAGAGATGCCGTCGTATGTCGTGTACAAGGGTAATTCCCGGAGTCTACGACGACTGGGAGGAGTGTCGGAGACAGGTTCACCGTTTCAGCGGTAGCAGTTACAAATGGTACACTACTAGGGCGGAGGCGGAAGCTAGATACGCGCACTATCTAGCCGGAGAGAGGAGGGAGCGGAGGAGGAACCGGATGAAGACTAGTTTCATCGTGAGTACGCTCATCGTGACCGCATCTCTCTTCTATCTGATGGTAGTTTAGATGATCGATATCGACTTTGTAATGTGACGACAAACTCGGCTAATATATATGATGAACTTTGCTAATGTCTCGAGACCTAAACTTGACTAATGTTTGAACTTTGTTTGCTATTTCGAATTTGGATACTAATATGATGAATTCTATTGTGTGATGTTTATATTCTGTGTTGTGTAACTTATTTTTGTAACTTGTGCAAATACCAGATATTTTGTAACCTGTGCAAATACCAGAAAAGCAAAAAATAATAATTCCTAACATTCATAGAAGTGGCGCACCATATTGAGCATTAGTGGCGCACCAGGGCTAAATACCAGCGGCGCCTTATGGGTCATTTTAATGGCGCACTTGGGGGTATACCCGAAGGTAAATATGGCCCCCTAGGAGGCATAGTAATGGCACACTTTTGGACATAGTAATGGTGCACTACTAGGGGAGACACTATTATCTGGGATACTAATGGCGCACCAGAGGTGGGCCATTAGTATTTGTTACTAGTGGCATGGTAGTGGTGCACCTATAGTGCGCATTAATGGCAAAAATAGGTGTGCCACTAACAGGCCTTTTTCTAGTAGTGCAACCACCTCTCATCGGGGGTCGTCGGGACGGGCGGGAGCTTTGTACCACCACACTAGTAGACCTTCTTTCCCTTCACAACCAGCTTGCCGTCGCTATAACTATCATCAGAAAAAGGTGTCCTCGCTACCATCAGCATGGCCACTAGCCTCCAGAGTCTCGTGGGACGAAGACTCTGGGACCGGAGTCTCGTGAGACGAATACTCTGGGACTAGAATCAGATGGGCGAAGGATCGGCAACCCGAGTCTGGTGGGGCGATGGTTCTGCGACCCGAGGCTCATTGACCGGAGTCCGAGACGGGTCCACGTCAGATAGACCCGTCCTGTGGTTGGGTGAATCATCTGGGGGTGGTGGTGAGGAAGGCGTAGAAGCCTTCCTACCTCTCCCGCCGCCATGTCCATCTCTAGCAGCCTTCTTCGTCCTCCCCCCACCTCTCCTGACCGAAGAAGAAGCGCCCGCTAGTGTTGTTTGCATACTGTCTAGCAGCGCTCTCCGGAGGGGCTGGGGTGGAATAATGGAAGCACCCCTCCAAGCACACACAGTAGGCTCGGAGCACTCTGGACCCTTGCCCACCATCTGTCCACACCTACAATGACAAAGAGTAAACGAAATTAGTACAACATATAAAATTTGAATACCTGACGTGAATAATATGTATATAATTTAAGTGTATCATCATCATGAACATAATAAAAAATTGAATAATTGACATTACTAATATAACTCTGAATCGTCTATATATGCTTCGGGGTCATTAAATGCATCATAATCATCCCTATAAGTGACGTGCTCATAATCATCATCAATAAATGCATCAACATGTGGAAGGCCACCTTTATGTAATCGCTCAAGCATTGACAGGTCATCCACAGAAGTAACTTATTCTTGCTCCAGCTCTTCTTATTCCGGCTTAGGGGTGAAGTCGGATTCACTGTCGTTGTCTACTTCAATGTTCTATGGTGAAATAGAGCTGTTCTTGAAATGGTTTTTGGAAAGACGTGTTTCTTGGTATAATTCTCCTTCATATGTGTCTTGGTTAATGTGATGTTCATAATCCTGTTCATTGGGGGGAGGTGGTCTAACACGTGGCGGCACTTCATAAACGACATCCCAACCATTGAGATTTGGATCACTTTGACAGGCCCACGGTAGATAGAAAACTTGGGTTGCATATTGATACGTAATATAGACATCGGGAACATCCAAATGGGTGATTTGTTTGATTTCGACTAGTCCTTCTAGTCTCCTTTGGCTAGAACCAATAACATTTGAAGAATATGATGTTTGGTGGGTTTTCACCATAGAATTGTAGTTCATAAATTGCTTCAACTCTTCCATAATACTCTGTATCTCCTTCACCGATAGCAGAGACACAATAATTATTATACTTTCGGCCGGCCATAGATAGCTCTTTGCCATAGGTACAAAAGCGGTATCCGTTGATGTCGTGTTTGTCAAATGAACAAACCTTATAGTCAAAATCAATGGCGACTTGTCTCAGTTCGGCATCCATAGACTGTGAATTAGCCTACAAGTTTAATATGAAAATATTGCTACTTTAACCAAAAATTATCGAAAGAAATGAAATGGTCTAATGGAATTACCGTTTGTTTGAACCAAGAGATGAAACCGGGATGGCCGCCTCCATGCTTTGCCAGAAGCTCATACTCTTCGACAGAATCCTTTCGGATAACTGCTCCATACGAGAATTTGGTGATGTATCGACTGTATGAAATATCTAGGAATAAGAGCAGTTCAAAGGAATTAGAAGTTGCGAAACCATGTACCGAGAAATTACTCGTTGTATGACCGCACTTATGTTAGGTTGTTGAAGAGATATAACGAAATGTTCCGCCATTCTTCGACATCCAACGGTATTGGTTTCAAAGTACCAGCAGGTGCGAGATTCTCTTTGAATAGGCTGAGGTTGGATCCACCCATTTTAGGGTCGTCAGCATTGTACCGAGGCTTTGGATTATGCAAATGACGATTTTTGGCTTCGTAGTGTGCTGTCACGAAGTTCCCGCCTCCTCAGTGATGAATGCCTCGGCCATCGATGCTTCAATTCTACGTTTATTTTTAAATTTTGCCCGAAGCGTCTTCTACATCCTCTCAGTTAAGTAGCACCAACGATTTATCACGGGCCCCCCAATCTTGCCTCGGTCAGGAGATGCAAAATCAAATTGCTGCATTGGATTAAAGAAGCTCGGTGGAAATATCTTCTCTAACTTGCAGATCAACTCCGGTGCCAAATGTCCCATTTCTTCTAGGAGGCCAGCCGATAGTTCTTTCGCACAAAGAACACGAAATAAATAGCTCAGCTCTGCCAGTAATGGCCATTCATCCTCAGGGATGAAGCCACACAACATCACCTGCATTACCCGCTCAATCCATATGTGCCAATCATGGCTTTTGAGACCATCAGGAACATCAACTGTATTTTCACCCACAAGATAGTTTCCCTCGTAGCCGGCCTTCCAAGAAACATGCCTTTGGCTTTGTCTAGTTCTGCTTTCCTTTCGATTCTTGCATGTTTTGTAACGGTCTATCACATAGCTCCTCTTGATCGACTCTAGCCTTAGTATTATCCTTTCACTTCCCCTCTATGCCGAACAATGTACCAAAAATGGCCCCGACGATATACTTTTCAATGTGCATCACGTCGATATTGTGTCGGAAAGGAGGTCTTTGAAGTAAGGCAGATCCCACAAGTATGTCTTGTGAGTCCGGGTGTGTTCCTTATTATACCCCTTGAAATACCCTGGACGCTCTGGATCTAGCTCGAGAGTGTTTAACTGATCCAAAGTATGTTGGCCTGTCAACGAAGGTGGTGCAGCGTGCTTGACATTTCTACCGTTAATGAAGTTGTTGTTGTCTTTCCTGAACTTATGGTGAGGATCCAGAAATGGTCTATGCAAGTCGAAGCAAGTATACTTCTGCACTGCCGTCAGCCAACAAAACTCAAGAGCTCCCTTGCATGTGGGGCAGGGGAAACTTCCATGCACACACCAGCCAATGAATAAAACATACGTCGGCAAGTCATGCGTCGAGTAATTGTACCAGACATGCATTATGAAGTTCTGTTTTCTAAAGGTGTCATATGTCTTGAACCCATTATCCCAATCTTCTTGCAATTTGTCCTTAAGCGGCTGCATGTACACATTCATATTCTTCCCCGGATAGTTGGGCCCTAGAATTATCAACATCAAGAAAATGTTCTTTCTTTGCATAATCTGCCAGGGGGATATTGAGTGGAATGACAAATACGGGCCAACAACTGTATTGGGCTACCGTCTGGCAAAACACACTGAACCCATATGTGCTGACGGCGACTCGACGATGCCTTGGATCGGCTGTAGTTTTCTTATGTAATGCATCGAAGCACTTCCACGCTTCACCATCTGATGTGTGCACCATCATCACATTCCCATTTGCATCTAGTTGGTTTCTTTTGCCTGTTTTGTGCCATGTCATCTGTCTGGCCGTCTCTTCGTCCATGAAAAGACATTGAAGTCTTGGTATAATTGGCATATACCAAAGAAAATTAACGGGTATTTTGGTTTGCGTCTTCTCACCCAATACCATTGTCTACCACTACTTACCTGGATGACTTGCAAATGGGATAATAGTTCAAGTCCTCATACTGAAGCCCAAATAAGGCACATCCTTTCTCATAGACATGTATATTCTCATAGGGCATCTTAAGAGCATGGAGGATTTTGTCTGACTGGTACAGGTTTGCAGGTAGAACATGGCCTTTGGGTAGAAAATGTCCGAATACTATCATCATCATGTCGTAGCATTCTCTGCCCGAAGTTGAATTGAGCCTTCGAAGCCTGAAAGTGCGTTATATCGACTAGAGGGGGGGTGAATAGGCGATTTTTATGAACTCTTCACTGAGGAATTTGCCGGTGAGGAAATTCCTTAGCAAAGAATTACTTGCAGCAGAATAAGTACTCAGAAGTAAGCATAACAGAATACATGCATGGTCATCATGATGAAATGAAGACAAGCACAGAGTACAGAAAGCGTAATCACAGGATAACACAAGATGAAAACAAACAGACTGAAGAAATTGAACTGAGGAAATTGAGAAAGTCTTTAGTCAAAGTCTTGAAACGCAGATATGATGAAGCACTTAAAAAAGTAATGAGGAAATGACAGAGTTGAGGAAATAGAACCAGTAAGCTTGGTGAAGACAATGATTTGGTAGACCAGTTCCAACTGCTGTCTCAGTTGTATGTCTGGTTGGAGCGGCTGAGTATTTAAACTCGAGGACACACAGTCCCGGACACCCAGTCCTGAGCACGCAGCTCAGGACACCAAGTCCTCACCGTATTCTCCTTTAACTAAGGTCACACATACCTCGTCCAATCACTCGTGGTAAGTCTTCAGGCAACTTCCAAACCTTCACAAACTCGGTCACTCGGCGGTCCACAATTCCTCTTGGATGCTCTAGACCATGACGCCTAAACGTCTGGAAGAAGCACAGTCTTCAAAGGTAACAACCATCGTATACACGCAGGATCAATCTCTTCAGTGATGCTCAATCCCTTTGGGTTTGTAGGTGTTTGGGTTTGGATTTTCCTCACTTGCTGATTTTCACACAAAGTCCTCGGAGGATGGGATGCTCTCAATTGACAAGTGTCAGTTTCTCTCGTAGTAGCCAACCAGCTAGTGGTTGTAGGGGGCAGCTATTTATAGCCTAGGGAGCAGCCCGACATGATAAGACATAAATGCCCTTCAATGATCTGACCGTTAGGTGGATAAGATATTTTGAGACAGCTGGCTCGTAGCACAGCAGCGGTCGGAAATTTGAGGTTCAAATTCCTCAGGGCTATCATATTCCTCACTGTGTAGGCAATCCGGACTGGCGAATTCCTAACTCCTCAGTTAGAACAAATTCCTCAATTGACTGTAAGAACTTTGTCTCTACATCCTTTGAAGAAATTGACTGAAGCGTATGAGATTTCCAATGGCTTCACTCAAAGGGATTGGTAGGTGTAGGATTTTGAGTTGAGCATCACATTGAAATTTTTCCTTAGTATTTCCTCGACCCCCTTTAACAGTACGGTGTTTCCTATGCCTCAAGAAAGAGAAATCGAAACTACGAAAACAAAAGTCTTCATGCTTCATGTTCCTTATATGAATACCAAGTCTTCAAGGTCACACCAATTTCTTCACTTTCAAAGTCTTCAAAAAGTCTTCAGAATACCAAAGTATTCATATGAAGAACTTCATTTTTAGGGGTCGACTTTCTCTGTAAATATCAAACCCCTCATAGACTTATAGAACTGTGTACACTCATAAACGCATTAGTCCCTTAACCTATAAGTCTTCTATACACCAAAATCACTAAGGGGCACTAGATGCACTTACAATCTCCGCCTTTTTGGTGATTGATGACAATATAGGTTAAGTTTTCAACGGGCATAAACATATGAAGTGTAAATACTGATATTGAGGAATTCGACTGCAAGATATAGAAGAACTCCCCCTGAAGATGTGCATAGTAAGGAATTTGCTTTTGAGGCAATGCACACTTGAAGAGTTGAATCATGGAGATCTCCCCCTATATCTTGTAATTCATACACGCATTTGACATATAATATGAAGAATTTGAAATGCATGATGAAATATGGCGACTGATGTAATTCAGCATGCGTGTATTAACATATAACGAGGAATAAGCATGTAGAAGAACACATCAAAAGTATCAGAGCACCATCAGGTTTAAGATTACAACTCGATCCAATAAAGTTTCAGAAGAGCGAGAGTTGTAACTTAGCAAAAAACACGCCCATATAATAGACCCGCTTGAAGACTAACTCAACTTTCTCCCCCTTTGTCGTTGAATGACCAAAAGGATCGAAACCGAGGACTAACGCCCCTGAAGAATATCAAGTTGATGGAGGAGCGACAGCGTTGTCGGGGTCGTTTGTCGTAGTAGGGCCTGCTGCAGTGTCGTCCAAGTCTTCATGTTCATTAGTGTCGCGCGATGAAGAATAGGAGCTAGCCAACAAGGAAGGAACCTTGACCTTCTTGTATTTCTTTGGTGGAGGTGCAGACCAGTCAAATTCTTCCTTGAGACCCATTTTCTTCAGATCTTCTTCACTGTAGACATGAGACAAAACAACCAAGGTACGGTTGAAGGTTTCTGTCGCGACCGGTTTTTCCAGGTAATAAATTCCAGAAAAATGGCCGTCGTGCTCACCAGCCCCAGGATTACTGTTAGCTGATGAGGCATCAACTTGATACAGAAATTCCAAGCGAAGTACAAAATATGTGGTACAAGACCATCTGGTCTGTGAGTACAACAAATGGTTTCTAGTGGTTGATGGCGGAAGCGGTTTGGAAACATCGGCGTCTATGGGACTCCATTTCCCACGGGAACAGATGAGCATGTTAACTCCTATCTCCACGAGGCTGCTATCACCATTGCGTAGGTTCCGGGGCGGTCGTCGCAACGCTCCGCTCCAGCAAGAAATCTGACCAAGACAATAGCCAGGGACAAGCCAGTGAGTACTTTGAATGTACTCGCAAACATTATGAGCACAGGTATAATATAACAATCAAAAATCATGCCTTGAAGAATATTTTAAGATCACAACGTCAGTCATAAAAATTGAAATCCTTGGGGCATGCATGTAGATTATTAATAAGTAACCACAAATATGTAATGACGGGGCAGCAATAAATGCCACAGTCGGGCGTCTGAGCGACACCACATAAAGGGCTTATAAATAAACAGAAGCAATGCCACAGTCGGGCGTCTGAGCGACACCACATAAAAGGCTTATAAACAAACAAAAACAATGCCACAGTCGGGCGTATGAGCGACACCACATAAAGGGCTTATAAACAAACAAAACCAATGCCACAGTCGGGCGTCTGAGCGACACCACATAAAGGGCTTATAAACAAACAAAAACAATGCCACAGTCGGGCGTCTGAGCGACACCACAACAAGGGCTTATAAACAAACAAAAACAATGCCACCGTCGGGCGTCTGAGCGACACCACATAAAGGGCTTATAAAAAACAAAAACAATGCCACAGTCGGGCGTCTGAGCGACACCACATAAAGGGCTTATAAAGTGAATACAGTGAATATCCAGGAGGTAGAACCGTCCCAGGGATACTCAATAAATTCAAATAATATAAAGCGGTTAGTCCATAATAATAATCCTCATCATCACAAGTCACGAATCATAAACCAAGTTCTGGTTTAGTAGTTCTCCTCCAGAGACTGACACTGAGACCGACACTTGACCCATCCCCGACTGTAGTCCTGAACTAGGGACACTTAATAGGTTTAATATCTGCAGAGGGTGTACTCTTTACCCACGAGTAACGGATTCCTTTAGTCCATCGGGACTAATTCCGTCTACGGTCTTTTAATTGAAAACACACCTGACTTGCACACACCAGCTTAACTTACCCGTGTCTGGAATCACCCATGACACCTGTCAAGCAAAACTCTAAGTGGGGAGGCTGCAACCTCGCGTAGCATGGGATCAAATTTATAACGCGCTCTAAGGGGTGGCCTCCCCTCTCGGTCTCAACCGGAAACACCCATGCCCCCGGACCAGGTGGCATGCCTACCAGCCTCAACCGATATCTTCCACCATGGCCTCTCTGTACGGTGTGTGCTTGAAAGGGGTTGACGACTGACTGAACCTCACCCTACTTGTTGTAGGGACAAGTGATAGTACGAAGCAAGTAAGGGCTTACTGGAACAAGACTCGATATAGGTCGACTCAGAAGGTTTATAAATTCCTCGCTTGACATATATAACAAAATATATTTCAACCAACAGAGTCACCACTCACTATACCTTACCATGGCATACCGGGCATAACCATCCCGACGGGGACCGGCGAAAAGCTCACGCCTACCCAAGGCAGAGACTTTCCCGGATTCCTTTCCGGCATGCATCCAAAGCACATTAGAATGGTCACCATCACAAGTATAATCATTTCCAACAACAAGTAGATCACAAAAAAATGCATCCATGCAAATGATCATATCAAATGAAATAACGAGCTCTTCCAAATGGGGCGGTGTTATAAATGTGTCGAATAACACACCAAAATTCTTATGCCGGGGTTCAGAATGATTGCCTTCAAGTTATGGAGGGGTGAGGTGTTCTCCAAAACTTTTGAAAGTTTCCTCCCCTCTCTTCAAACCCTAATTGAAATATATTTGAATTAAAACACATTTTTCAAAACAGCACAAAAAAGGTTGTCTGATTTTTTTTGAAATAAATCTTAAAATAAGCTAGACAATATTTTTGAGTGGTAGGAAAAGGAATCAACTCATTCGGAGTTTTATTTAAAAAGTTACAGCCAGTCAAAGTTTAGTCAAATCTGTTATTTAAAAAGAAACAGAAAAGAAAACGTTTCAATAAAACAAGTACACATCGAAAGCGTATTTTAGGTTTACGCTTCCACTTACTCCACCGTGGGACGGTATGCACGAAGTCATCGACAAGGCCTGCCTGCCCATCGGGTCAGGTTTGACTGGTCCACCTCCCCTCTTCTTCCTCTCTCCCGAGCGGATGTGGGACTCCGATGACCATCGCCGGAGAACGGCGGGTCCTTGTGGGGTGCTGAGGGCGGGGATGGATCCGCGGATCTAGGGCGATCCTTCCGGTGGTTGCAGGGTTGTCGGAGGTGGAGGGATTCGCCGTCGAAGAGCTTCGCGGCGGCCGGTGGTTTCGGGAGCGAAGTGAGTTTGCGGTTATGGTGGCTCTCCGTCGCAGCTGGGGGTCTGGGTGGCACCGCAAGAAGGAATGGAGTTGTCTGGTGGCGTTGGGAGGGCCGGGGAGGCTCTGGTTGTGCCAAACGGAGCTGGGAGGCGGCGGTGGCCAAACTGGCCGGAGTTGGTGAAGACGGCCTCCTCCCCCTCAATTGACGGCAACGGGGGCACTAGGAGGATGGTGTGATGCTGCCCGAGTGCTCGTATGGGCTCGAGCTTCAGAATAGGCACGCCAAGGCGGTTCCGCCGGTGGGGATAAGATCGCCGCATCGACGCTCAGAAGCGGTAGGGGACGTGGCGGGGCTAAGGATGGCGGCAGGAGCTAGCGGACGGCGGAGCACCGCTTCCAGGCGAAGCCGGGCGGCGGAGTGGCTCGGGCGGCGCTGACACGGTCGGGGCCTGAATGCGGCCGTCAGCTAGCCGCCACAGCCATCCGGACGGTGGCGCTGTGGAGTGCCAGGGGTGGTCGGGGTAGCGTGGTGGTGCAGGGGATACGTGGCGTGCTAGCAGCTGGTGGCCAAGGGCCGGAACGGGTGCGGGGCGAGACGCGGCGGCTCGGGCGCACGTGCGTGCCAAATGCACGCTCTGGGTGCCCCCAGAGCACGCCCGGGACGTGTTCGATGAAATGCCACTGTCTGCTAGAGGTCGCGGGTGAGGCTGGCAAGAGACAGGGCTAGGGTAGGGTTTGTCAGGAGGTAAATGGGCATGGTGGTTAGGTCAGGTGGTCAAGTTCATAATGAAAACTTGAATTCATGCCAAATCTGGCTATGCACTCAGGGTGTTTGTCAAAATGCCAAGGGCATCTAGGCAATACTTGGGGTGGCCAAATCTTCCAGATCAGGGTCTCTTTAGATGAAAGAAAGGGTGGTTAGGTTAGTTTGCCCAAAGCTCAAACTTGCTAGTGCAAGTTTTGCAAAACTTCAATTCTGGACAGAAAGAACAGGGCATGGTTGCATGCACTTAGAATCATCCAAAGGGTCCACTCTCCTGGACTTAGAGGTTTAACAGGGAGGACTATAAGTAGGGAAAAGAATCAAGGATAAAGGGGCAACTAAAAATGTGGTTGCTGTACAAAACCTCAAGTTGGACCAGAATGGGAAAGAGGATGGTTCACTCAAATTTCCAAAGAACAACATTAGTTTATTGCATAAAGTTGAATAATATGCTCCTACTGATATCCCATAATTTTGGCAAAAGTTTTAAAGAAATATTTGAATAGGTCGTAGTGGAAAAATGCTCTCTGGACCAGATTTGAAAACATGGTGTAGAGCTCAAAATATTCAATGGGCAGAAGATATTTTTGCACAAAAGTGGTTCAAATACCCCATATGACATCTCCAAATTATGGTGGGATTTTTGAATGAATTTATAAAAGGGTTGTAGTACAAATGGGACCAATAAACTATGGGGAAACCATTTTTTTCAGAAAATAAAGATCAAGAAGAATATTATATAATCAATTCTTCGGATAACAGAAAAGATTTTCTTGAGTAGGTAAACAAGTCCAATATCATAAGTAAAAGATTTTTTTATCTTAGGGAACAACTCCAAGATAACCAAGAAAAGAATGGTTCTGAAATCAAGAAAAACCAAGAAAAAGGAAAGTTAAATTTCCTGGCAAAATTATTAACAAAACCAGGTTGAAATTTTTTCGGGTGTCACAGTTTTATGGAGGTAGTATTGATTTTTCTTCACTGCATTATGGGTTGAGGTCGTGTTGTGAAGAATTGAACCAAACTGACGCTTGACCCATTTATGATTGCGATCAACCTTCTGATGAAGACTGAGGAGAAGCTCACGATCAGTCATCACCCTGGGTGCTGTGCCTTGAGGATTTGGCTTGGTTGTGTTGGTGGCAGAGTCATGGGTGGCAGAGTCATGGGTGGCAGAGTCATCATTGGTTGAGTAGGATGCAACCTTACAAAATGGACCATCCAATGGACGAATGCCTTCATGTATCACAGCAGAGGCCTTGCCTTTGTCATCAGCTAAGGAAAATGTCTGTTTGAGGACTTCAATCGGAGGAAAGTAGCTGCAGTGATTCAGAGTATCAGCTTTGTAATTGAGTGAAGACCTTGTTTTGATCAATCTCATAATCCAAGGTGTATAAGGCTTCAGCTCAAAAGGTGACATAGCGACATTGGCCAGAGTCCTCATGAAGAAATCATGGAAGTTGACGGGAACGCCATGAATGATATTGAAAAGAAGATTCTTCATGATGCCAACAACTTCTTCATTCGAGTCGTGGCCTTTGATAGGACTCAATATCTTCGTCAAAATGCGATAGACAGTCTGAGGCACATACAGTAATTCCTTGATTAGGAATTTGGTTCGTGGGGCCTGCCCTGGCTTCAAAGGCTTCATCAAAACATGCATGTAGTGATTTGTAAGCTCAGGTTCACTTTAGACGAAACGAGCACCTTAAAGGGGAGGACTGAGTGGTAGGGCACGAAGCCATTCTGTAGCTGGTGCCTTTTAGTGAGTGTTTTCTGACATCCAGTCCAGCACACATGAGTTCACATCTTCAGAATCTCATGTGATGTGCAGCGTCGCAAATAATTGAAGAATGAGTTCTTCATTCCAATCACCTCTGTCAGTGCACAAATTTAATAGTCCAGCGTCGTGAAGAACACTGAGGACTGGAACGAAGCCCGGCAGAGATTCCATGTCCACATGAGGAATGTGTGCATGATCAAAGACTTTATCTTTGTTGAACAACACTGAGGAATAGAAATTGGCCTAGCTGGCCGTCCAGAAACGCCTCTTCCTTATGCAAGCAGAATCATAGGGGTTGTAATCTGTGAAGAACACATGCTCGCCGAAGAAATCTTCAGCCTTGAACTTTTGCTTCCTTGAGAATGGATCCTTTGGCTTTGGCGGTCAAAGTGTCGATGAGTTGCATCACGACTTCAGGAATCGCAATCTTAGGTTCTTCAGCCGAGGAATTTCTGGTTCCTCTTCGATGGCGATCTGCGTGTTCAAGTGATCAGCGAAGCGGTTTCTCCAAAGCACTAGTGGCTGGAATTTCTTCACGCAGATGAACTGGGGTGAGTTTCTTGAGCCCATTTGAACGGTTGGTGCAGGGGACTGAGGTATTTGCTGTAAAGGGGTGAAGAGTGGAGAATTGGGGTGCTGACTTTCCCAAAAGTCATCATTCATCACTGGCGTAGTGCACCCAATATCCATGTTTTCATCTTCCATTTCTTCAACGCCAGCCTCTTCAGGTGTGAACTGAGGCATGGGCGAGGAGACAACATGTGTTGAAGGGATAGCATCCACTTTAATTTCTTCATCAATCTGCTCTGACGAAGCAGCAGAATGATTTTCTTCATCAGATCCGCTAGGGATCACATATTCTTCACCAAAAGGAACAAGGTCCTTTGATGGCATGGTTGAGATCGGAACATCATCAATTGGATTTGCAAATGAACTTGTCATAGGCTTCATTTTCTTTGGAGCTGAGGAATCTGAAGCAGCTGATGCTTTCCTTTTCTTCACAGCTGCACGCTCTACAGCCTTGGTCGTCTTCACATCTAATGCAGATGGAAGGATTGGAGTTGGTGTAGGCGCAGGAGGAGCAGAGGAATCTTGTTGATTTCTTCAGGCGCAACTAATGCAGTTTCCCTAACTTCTTCATTTTCTTCAGGCACACCACTAGTGGATGCCCTGGCAATGTCTTCAGCGGCTGGAATGCAGTAATCAGCCCTGTAACTAACATTTTCTTCAGCAGTCTGAAAGTCATCAGTGGTGCCGGCATGTTCTTCAGTTTGCTGAGCAGAAGCTTCAGCCCGAGGAATTTCCTGTTGCGATGGAGCTGCAACATTGGAGGTGAATTTCTCAGTCAGTTTAACAAATCTGACTTTGGCACCTTGCCAATCAGCATAGTAGGCATTGAAGTTATTGCTGAGGGCTTTGATTTCAGACTGGATTTTTATAAGCTCATCAGTTGTCATAGAGACAACGTTGGTCTTAAAAAACTTTTCTTTCCTATACTGTGCTTTCTTGATCTGCCTGGCCTTCTCATATTTCCATTTTTCTTCAGAGATGAAATGGGTCAGCATGTGACTTTGGCCAGGAGTCAAATTGAAATCAGGCATAGGAGTGTCTGGATCCTTGTGCCAGAGATCAATATAATCGAGGATCAACTTAGTATCCAACTGCAGTGGCACATTAGTGCCTTTGGCTCTAGCGGCCCTGTCTTTTCTGTCTCTGATGATCTCAGCAAGTTCTTCATCATCAGCTTCGTCTTCTTCAGACGGTACTTGGAAGGCAACCTGCTTCTTCTGAGGACTAGGGCGAGGACCTCGTCCTGCAGTGGCCTTTTTCTTCAGTAGAGACGGACCCGTTGAAGAATTGGGTGCAGCTGAGGAACTAGCTGAGACACCTGAGGCAATGGAGATGCCTGCCGTCCTTTGGCACGTGGCAAGATGCACAGGTGCAGAGGACTTTGTCGGAGCGGCCGAAGACTTTGGCGAAGGAGCAGAAGATTCTGGAGGAGCAGGAGCAGCATTAGGAATTGGCCGTGAGGGCTTTGAGGATTCTGGCCGTGAGGGCATTGCTGAGGAACTAGGCCTTGAGGGCGCTGGAGGTGAAGCACTTGGCTTGCGCACGGGCTTCTTTGCCAAAGATTTCTTTGGCTTCATAGCAGAGGCCTCAGCAGAGGCAGCAGCAGCCACTACTAGGGAAAAACTTATACACAGAATGTTACCAGTAGCGCTGTACAAAATCATACACTACTGCTACTTAGTAGCAGCGCGCATAAATAAACCGCGCTACTCCTATGACTTTAGCAGTAGCGCGGACTAGCAAAAAGCGCTGCTGCTATGTTTGAACTGGGCGCACATGGCAAGCCCAAACTAGCAGTAGCGAGTATACTGGCCCAGCGCTACTGCTACTCTCCTTAGCTGTAGCGCGCTTACGTGTAAGGCGCTACTGCTAACGGAAATAAAATAAAGTAAGGAGAAAAGTAAATGAAAATGAAAGAAATAGAAAAAGGAGAAAGGAAAAAAAATAAAATGTAAAGAAAAATAAAATAAAAAAGGGAAAAAGGAGAAAGGAATAGCAATAGCAGGTTTGAGGAAACGCGCTGTAGCTAACTCAGCTATAGCGCGTTTTTGGAAACGCGCTACCGTTACGTTTCACTTAAACAGCGGTTTACCCCCGCCCCCCGGCCACCACACTTCTTCCCCAAATCCCTCGCCCTCGCCGTCGTCTCCCCAATTCTTCGTCGCCCCACTTCGCCGCCGTCTCCTGCCGGCGTGGACGCCCGCAACCTCACCGTCTCCCCCCGAGGCCGCCGTCATCCTCACCACCGCTGCCCGAGGCCGCCCTCAGCCTCACCGTCGCCGCCAGAGGCCGCCCTCGACGTCACTGTCGGCGCCCTCCACCTCACCGCCGCCCGAGCCCTCCCAGGACCGCCGTTGCCCATGCCCGAGCCTGCCCTCTCCGCCCCTGCCTCCGTCACCGAGCACCTCCCCACTCCTCTCTCTCTACATTTTAGAGAAAAAATTAGTAGACCAAAAGTTTGTTTATAGCAAAAAATTTAGTTTAGAGCAAAGGATGTTAAGTAGTAGATGTTAGAGCAAAAATTAGTTTAGAGCAAAAAAAATTGTAAACAACAAAAGTTAGTTAGGGCAGTAGGGTTTAATTAGGGTAGATGCTGCTTGTATAGTATATAGTGATACTAGTATATGTTAATTAGGTTAGGGCAATAGTGGTACTAGTAGATGTTAATTAGATGTTTTTCAGTTAGGGCACTAGAGTTTTGCTAGGTTAATTAGGTTAATAGTGCTGCTAGTAGTAGTGGTACAGTAGGTTAACTAGGTGATGTTAAATGAATAACCTAAATGAATGAAATTAGTAGTTAACTGATTTTTTTCCTTTCATCATTATAGAGCACTAAAGTTAACTGAATTTTGTTCTATTAGTAGTGAAATGAATTTTCTTCTACACCTTGTTTTTGAATTAGCTTGTGAAATTTGGACATGTGGTTGCTAGTCTATATTTGGACATGTGTTGCGGTGTCGAAGAGGGATATTTGAACACTGTTTCCAGGGAATGATGTTGAATGGCCTATGTTTTGCCGGAATGTTGATTCATTTCTGTTCCAGCAAATTTCAGGTTCTCGATTTGTCCTCTTTTTAGCAAAGGTCATGCCGAAACAAACTAGGACATATCGAGTGCCCGGGATTTGCCGCACCAGGAAGGAGTCAACATGTTGGAAATGTGCCCTAGAGGCAATAATAAAATGGTTATTGTTATATTTCCTTGTTCATGATAATTGTCTATTGTTCATGCTATAATTGTATTCACTGGAAACCATAATACATGTGTGAATACATAGACCACAACATGTCCCTAGTGAGCCTCGAGTTGACTAGCTCGTTGATCAATAGATGGTTATGGTTTCCTAACCATGGACATTGGATGTCATTGATAACGGGATCACATCATTAGGAGAATGATGTGATGGACAAGACCCAATCGTAAGCATAGCACAAGATCGTGTAGTTCATTTACTAAAGCTTTTCTAATGTCAAGTATCATTTCCTTAGACCATGAGATTGTGCAACTCCCGGATACCGTAGGAATGCTTTGGGTGTACCAAACGTCACAATGTAACTGGGTGGCTATAAAGGTGCACTACAGGTATCTCCGAAAGTGTCTGTTGGGTTGGCACGAATCGAGACTGGGATTTGTCACTCCATATGATGGACAGGTATCTCTGGGCCCACTCGGTATTGCATCATCATAATGAGCTCAATGTGACTAAGTAGTTAGTCACGGGATCATGCATTACGGAACGAGTAAAGTGACTTGCCGGTAACGATATTGAACGAGGTATTGGGATACCGACGATCGAATCTCGGGCAAGTAACATATCGATTGACAAAGGGAATTGAATGCGGGATTGATCGAATCCCCGACATCGTGGTTCATCCGATGAGATCATCGTGGAACATGTGGGAGCTAATATGGGTATCCAGATCCCGCTATTGGTTATTGGCCGAAGAGGTGTCTCGGTCATGTCTGCATGGTTCCCGAACCCATAGGGTCTACACACTTAAGGTTCGGTGACGCTAGAGTTGTTATGGGAAATAGTATGTGGTTACCGAAGGTAGTTCGGAGTCCCGGATGTGATCCCGGACGTCACGAGGAGTTCCGAAATGGTCCGGCGGTGAAGATCGATATATTGGACGAAGGGTATTGGAGTCCGGAAATGTTCCGGGGGTACCAGGCTATGGCCAGCATGACCGAAAGGTGTTTCGGGATCCCGACAAGTGTTGGAGGGCCTCATGGGCCAAAGGGGAAGGGGCAAACCAGCCCCCTAAGGGGTGGTGCGCCCCCCACACCCTTTCCCACGTTACTTTGGGAGGTGGGGCGCCTCAACCTGGCTTGGGAGGCAAGCCTCCACCTGCTTGGCTTGGGGGGCAAGTCTCCCTAGGATTTTACCTAGGGAGATCCAATCTTCTTGGCCGCCGCCCCCTAGGGGAAACCCTAGGGCGCCTCCCTCTCTCCCCTTGCCCCTATATATAGTGGAGTGGTGGGAGGGCAGCCGCACCCCTTCCCCTGGCGCAGCCCCTCCCTCCTCCAGCACATCCTCCTCCTCCGTAGTGCTCGGCGAAGCCCTGCCGGAGAACCACGAGCTCCATCGCCACCATGCCGTCATGCTGCTGGAGTTTTCCCTCAACTTCTCCTCTCACCTTGCTAGATCAAGAAGGAGGAGATGTCCCCTGACTGTACGTGTGTTGAACGCGGAGGCGCCGTCTGTTCGGCGCTAGATCGGATCTTTCGCGATTTGAATCGCCGCGAGTACGACTCCATCAACCGCGTTCTTGTAACGCTTCCGCTTAGCGATCGTCAAGGGTATGAAGATGCACTCCCTCTCTCTCTCTCTCGTTGCTAGAATCTCCATATATTGATCTTGGTGATGCGTAGAAAATTTTGAATTTCTGCTACGTTCCCCAACAGTGGCATCATGAGCTAGGTCTATTGCGTAGATTCTATGCACGAGTAGAACACAAATAGTTGTGGGCGTTGGTTTTTTCAATTTGCTTACCGTTACTAGTCCTATCTTGTTTCAGCGGTATTGTGGGATGAAGAGGCCCGGAATGACCTTACACGTACGCTTACGTGAGACAGGTTCCACCGACTGACATGCACTTGATGCATAAGGTGGCTAGCGGGTGTCTGTCTCTCCCACTTTAGTCGGATCGTATTCGATGAAGAGGGTCCTTATGAAAGGTAAATAGCAATTGGCATATCACCGTTGTGGCTTTTGAGTAGGTAAGAAACGTTCTTGCTAGAAACCCATAGCAGCCACGTAAAACATGAAACAACAATTAGAGGACGTCTAACTTGTTTTTGCAGGGTATGCTATATGATGTGATATGGCCAAAAGGATGTGATGAATTATATATATATATATATATATATGTGTGTGTGTGTGTGTGTGTGTGTGTGTGTGTGTGTGTGTGTGTGATGTATGAGATTGATCATGTTCTTGTAATAGGAAGCACGACTTGCACGTCGATGAGTATGACAACCGGCAGGAGCCATAGGAGTTGTCTTAATTTATTGTATGACCTGCTGCCTATGAAAAACGCCATGTAATTACTTTACTTTATTGCTAACCGTTAGCCATAGTAGTAGAAGTAATAGTTGGCGAGACAACTTCATGAAGACACGATGATGGAGATCATGATGATGGAGAGCATGGTGTCATCCCGGTGACGAAGGTGATCATGCCGCGCCTCGAAGATGGAGATCAAAGGCGCAACATGATATTGGCCATATCATGTCACTTTTTGATTTGCATGTGATGTTTGTCATGTTTACATATTATTTGCTTAGAACGATGGTAGCATAAATAAGATGATCCCTCGCTAAAATTTCAAGAAAGTGTTCCCCCTAACTGTGCACCGTTGCGAAGGTTCATTGTTTCGAAGCACCACGTGATGATCAGGTGTGATAGATTCTAACGTTCGCATACAAAGGGTGTAAGCCAGATTTACACATGCGAAACACTTAGCTTGACTTGACGAGCCTAGCATGTATGCACATGGCCTCGTAACACAAGAGACCGTGAAGGTCGAACATGAGTCGATAGCGGATATGATCAACATGAAGATGTTCACCGATGATGACTAGTCCGTCTCACGTGATGATCGGACACGGCCTAGTTGACTCGGATCATGTATCACTTAGATGACTAGAGGATGTCCATCCGAGTGGGAGTTCATTAAATAATCAGATGAACTTAATTATCATGAACATAGTCAAAAGGTCTTTGCAAATTATGTTGTAGCCTACGCTTTAGTTCTACTGTTTTAAGATATGTTCCTAGAGAAAATTTAGTTGAAAGTTGACAGTAGAAATTATGCGGCATGGGTCCGTATACTGAGGATTGTCCTCATTGCTGCACAGAAGGCTTATGTATTTAATGCACCGCTCGGTGTGCTGAACCTCGAGCGTCGTTTGTGGATGTTGTGAACATCTGACATACACGTTTTGATGACTACTTGATAGTTCAGTGCGTAATGTTAAACAGTTTAGAATTAAGGCACCGAAGACATTTTTGAAACGTGCAGAAGATATGAGATGTCCCGAGAGCTGAAATTAGGATTTCAGGCTCGTGCCCACGTCAAGAGGTATGAGACCTCCGACATGTTTCTTAACCTGCAAACTAAGGGAGAAAAAGCTCAATCATTGAGCATGTGCTCAGATTGTCTGAGTACTACAATCACTTGAATCGAGTGGGAGTTAATCTTCCAGATGAGAAAAGTGATGGTTCTCCATAGTCACTACCACCAAGCTATTAGAGCTTCGTGATGAACTATAACATATGAGGGATAGACATGATGATCCTTGAGCAATTCGTGATGTTTGACACCGTGAAAGTAGAAATCGAGTAGGAGCATCAATTGTTGATGGTTAGTAAAACCACTAGTTTCAAGAAGGGCAAGGCAAGAAGGGATACTTCATGAAACGGCAAATCAGTTGTTGCTCTAGTGAAGAAACCAATGGTTGAACCCAAACCCGAGACTAAGTGCTTCTGTAATGAGGGAACGGTCACTGAAGCTGAACTACCCTAGACACTTGGTAGATGAGAAGGCTGGCAAGGTTGACAGAAGTATATTGGATATACATTGTATTAAATGTTTACTTCACTAGTACTCCTAGTAGCACCAGGGTATTAAGATACCGGTTCGGTTGCTAAGTGTTAGTAACTCGAAATAAAAGAGCTACGGAATAAACAGAGACTAGCTAAAGGTAAGATGACGATGTGTGTTGGAAGTGTTTCCAAGGTTGATGTAATCAAACATCGTACACTCCCTCTACCATCGGGATTGATATTAAACCTAAATAATTGTTATTTGGTGTTTGCGTTGAGCATAGACATGATTGGATTATGTTTATCGCAATACGGTTATTCATTTAAGGATAATAATTGTTGCTCTATTTATTTGAATAATACCTTCAACGGTCTTGCACCTAAAATGAATGGTTTATTGAATCTCGATCGTAGTGTTACACATGTTCATGCCAAAAAGATATAAGATAGTAATGATTGTACCACCTACTTGTGGCACTGCCATTTGAGTCATATTGGTATAAAACGCATGAAGAAGCTCCATGTTGATGGATCTTTGGACTGACTCGTTTTTGAAAAGTTTGAGACATGCGAACCATGTCTATTGGTGTATATGCATGAAGAAACTCCATGCAGATGGATTGTTTGGACTCACTTGATTTTGAATCACTTGAGACATGCAAATCATACCACATGGGCAAGATGACTGAAAGGCCTCGTATTCAGTGAGATGGAACAAGAAAGCAACTTGTTGGAAGTAATACATTTTGATGTGTGCAGTCCAATGAGTGCTGAGACACGCAGTGGATATCGTTATGTTCTTGCTTCATAGATGATCTGAGTAGATGCTAAGTATATTTACTTGATGAAACACAAGTCTAAATTATTGAAAGGTTCAAGGAATTTCAGAGTGAAGTTGAAGATCGTCGTGACAAGAGGATAAGATGTCTATGATATGATCATAGAGATGAATATCTGAGATACGAGTTTGGCACACAATTAAGACATTGTGGAAAATTGTTTCACAACTAATACCGCCTGGAACACCATAGTTTGATGGTGTGTCCGAACGTCATAACTGCACCCCATTGGATATGGTGCATACCATGATGTCTGTTATCGAATTACCACTATCGTTTATGGGTTAGGCATTAGAGACAACCGCATTCACTTTAAATAGGGCACCACACAATTCCGTTGAGACGACACCGTATGAACTATGGTTTACAGAAACCTAAGCTGTCGTTTCTCAAAAGTTTGGGGATGCGACGCTTATGTGAAAAAGGTTTCAGGCTGATAAGCTCGAACCCAAAACGGATAAATGCATCTTCATAGGACACCCAAAACAGTTGGTATACCTCCTGTCTCAGATCCAGAAGCAAAAGGGATTGTTTCTAGAATCGGGTCCTTTCTTGAGGAAAAGTTTCTCTCGAAAGAATTGAGTTTGAGGATGGTGGGGACTTGATGAGGTTATTGAACCGTCACTTCAACTAGTGTGTTGTAGGACATAGGAAGTTGTTCCTGTGGCGCCCACACCAATTGCAGTGGAAGCTGATGATATTGATCATGAAACTTTGGATCAAGTCACTACCAAACCTCGTAGGTCGACAAGGATGTGTACTACTTCAGAGTGGTACGTAATCCTGTCTTGGAGGTCATGTTGCTAGACAACAATGAACCTACGAGCTATGGAGAAGCGATGGTGGGCCCGGATTCCGACAAATGGCTCGAGGCCATAAAATCGAGAGAGGATCCATGTATGAAAACAAAGTATAGACTTTGGAAGAACTACTTGATGGTCGTAAGGCTGTTGGGTACAGATGGATTTTAAAAGGAAGACGGACAATGATGGTAAGTATCACCATTAAGAAAGCTCGACTTGTCGTTAAGATGTTTTCCGACAAGTTCAAGGAGTTGACTACGATGAGACTTTCTCACTCGTAGCGATGCTAAGAGTCTGTTTGAATTATACTAGCAATTACTGCATTATTTATGAAATCTTGCAGATAGGATGCCAAAACATTGTTTTGTCGACAATTTTCTTGAGGAAAGGTTGTATGTGATAAAACCAGAAGGTTTTGACAATCCTGAAAGATGCTAACAAGTATGCAAAGCTCCAGCAATCCTTCTAAGGACTGTAGTAAGTATCTCGGAGTTGGAATATACTCTTTGATGAGATGATCAAGATTTTGGGTTTATACAAGGTTTATGAGAAACTTGTATTTCCAAAGAAGTGAGTGGGAGCACTATAGAATTTCTGATGAGTATATGTTGTTGACATATTGTTGATCAGAAATGATGTAGAGTTTCTGGAAAGCACATAGGGTTATTTGAAAAGTGTTTTTGAATGGAAAACCTTTATTAAGCTACTTGAACATTGAGCATCAAGATCTATAAGGATAGATCAAAATCGTTTAATAGTACTTTCAAACGAACACATACCATGACAAGATTTTGAAGGAGTTCAAAATAGATCGGCAAAGAAGGAGTTCTTGGCTGTGTGATAAGGTGTGAGTATTGAGTAAGACTCAAGACCTGACCACGGCAGAATAGAGAGAAAGGACGAAGGTCGTCCCCTATGCTTAGACGTAGGCTCCATAGTATGCTATGCTGTGTACCGCACCTGAAGTGTGCCTTGCCATGAGTCAGTCAAGGGGTACAAGTGTGATCCAGGAATGGATCACAGGACAGCGGTCAAGGTTATCCGTAGTAACTAGTTGACTAAGGAATTTTCTCAATTATGGAGGTGGTAAAAGAGTTCGTCATAAAGGGTTACGCCGATGCAAACTTTGACACTAATCTGGATGACTCTGAGTAGTAAACCGGATTCGTATAGTAGTGTTGTTATTTGGAATAGTCCCAAATGGCGCGTGATAGCTGCATATAGGAGATGACATAGAGGTTTGTAAAGCACACACGGATATCAAAGTTTCAGACCCGTTGACTAATAACCTCTCCCACAAACGAGATATGATCAAACCCAATGGGTTTTGGATTCATTACAATCACATAGTGATGTCAACTAGATATTGACTCTAGTGAAAGTGGGAGACTGTTGGAAATATGCCCTAGAGGCAATAATAAAATGGTTATTATTATATTTCCTTGTTCATGATAATTGTCTATTGTTCATGCTATAATTGTGTTAACTAGAAACCGTAATACATGTGTGAATACATAGACCACAACATGTCCATAGTGAGCCTCTAGTTGACTAGCTCGTTGATCAATAGATGGTTATGGTTTCCTGACCATGGACATTGGATGTCATTGATAATGGGATCACATCATTAGGAGAATGATGTGATGGACAAGACCCAATCCTAAGCATAGCACAAGATCGTGTAGTTCGTTTGCTATAGCTTTTCTAATGTCAAGTATCATTTCCTTAGACCATGAGATTGTGCAAATCCCGGATACCGTAGGAATGCTTTGGGTGTACCAAACGTCACAACGTAACTGGGTGGCGATAAAGGTGCACTACAGGTATCTCAAAAAGTTTATGTTGGGTTGGCACGAATCGAGACTGGGATTTGTCACTCTGTATGACGGAGAGGTATCTCTGGGCCCACTCGGTATTGCATCATCATAATGAGCTCAATGTGACTAATTAGTTAGTCACGGGATCATGCATTACGGAATGAGTAAAGTGACTTGCCGGTAACGAGATTGAACGAGGTATTGGGATACCGACGATCGAATCTCGGGCAAGTAACATACCGATTGACAAAGGGAATTGAATATGGGATTGATTGAATCCCCGACATCGTGGTTCATCCAGTGAGATCATCGAGGAACATGTGGGAGCTAATATGGGTATCCAGATCCCGCTATTGGTTATTGGCCGGAGAGGTGTCTCGGTCATGTCTGCATGGTTCCCGAACCCATAGGGTCTACACACTTATGGTTTTGTGACGCTAGAGTTGTTATGGGAAATAGTATGTGGTTACCGAAGGTAGTTCGGAGTCCCGTATGCGATCCCGGACGTCACGAGGAGTTCCGGAATGGTCTGACGGTGAAGATCAATATATTGGACGAAGAGTATTGGAGTCCCGAAGTGTTCCGAGGGTACCAGGCTATGGCCAGCATGACCGAAAGGTGTTTCGGGAGCCCCGACAAGTGTTGGAGGGCCTCATGGGCCAAATGGGAAGAGGCAAACCAGCCTCCTAAGGGTTGGTGCGCCCCCCACACCCTTTCCCACGTTACTTCGGGAGGTGGGGTGCCTCCACTTGGCTTGGGAGGCAAGCCTCCACCTGCTTGGTTTGGGGGCCAAGGCTCCTTAGGATTTTCCCTAGGGAGATCCAATCTGCTTGGCCGCCACCCCCTAGGGGAAACCCTAGGGCGCCTCCCCCTCACCCCTTGCCCCTATATATAGTGGAGGGGTGGGAGGGCAGCTGCACCCCTTCCCCTGGCGCAGCCCCTCCCTCCTCCAACACCTCCTCCTCCTCCGTAGTGCTTTGCGAAGCCCTGCCGGAGAACCACGAGCTCCATCGCCACCACGCCGTCGTGCTGCTGGAGTTTTCCCTCAACTTCTCCTCTCCCCTTGCTGGATCAAGAAGGAGGATACGTCCCTGGACTGTACGTGTGTTGAACGCGGAGGCGTCGTCCGTTCGGCACTAGTTCGAATCTTTCGCGATTTGAATCGCCGCGAGTACGACTCCATCAACCGCGTTCTTATAACGCTTCCGGTTAGCGATCTTCAAGGGTATTAAGATGCACTCCCTCTCTCCCTCTCGTTGCTAGAATCTCCATAGATTGATTTGGTGATGTGTAGAAAATTTTGAATTTCTGCTACGTTCCCCTACACAACATTCCTGCAAAACAATAGGCCTTTTTTATGTCATTATTCATTCTATTAGGTATAGAATTAATTGACTAGATTTAATCATAGGAATCATGGCTAGAAATGATGAAGGACAGGGTTCTGGTGATTGCGACGACGTCTATCGAGCGGCAGACGAATTTTTTAGCCTTACCGATGATCAACCGATGTTGTTGCTGGGCCCACCGGTGGCATCAGGGACTGAGACCGACACGCAGACCGGTGCTGAGACTGAGACCGGTGCTGAGATTCAGACCGGCATCGAGACCGGTGCTGAGACTGAGACCAGTGCTGCCTCAGGGAGCGGAACCGGTGTAGAACTGAAAGCAATGAGGCAACAACTTCCTAACAAACTCAGGACTACTAGACTGGTGGTCACATAGGTGGACGACGGCATTTTTGAGCCAAAGGCGCCCGAGGAAGCACGTCGATGCTACGGCAATCAAATAGGCTGCATCATACGGACAACCGCCACCATCAACGATGAGAAACTACAGAAGATAGAAAATATGAGGAGCTCCCTCCTAAAGAAGTTTCATCAGATATTCTTGTTCCCGGGCCGGAATGAGAAGGATTATGAAGATCCAGATGAGAACCCGGCAATGAAGAAGATAAACAAACATGCCATGACCAAGTTTAGCGATGCGTTGGCCGCCTGGAAAACTCGAGTGAAAGCAAGGATCATCGACAAGAAGGAACCCTACTCTGAGATTGTAAAGGATAATCTGACAATCACGGAAGAGCAGTTTCAAATATTCAAGGAGGCTTGCGAGGCCGAAGCTACCAAAAAAAGTCTAAGTACATGAAGGGGCTACAAGAGAGGAACATTGGGAGCCACCACCTCGGAAGTCGTGGTTACGACGGGAAGAGGTCCAAATGGGCCAAGGAGGACGCGGAAGCCGCGAGTCTGGGCATCCCAGACCCCTCGGCGGATTTCACCGTCCCACAGGAGCGTGACGTCCTGAGGGCCCGACACCATTGGGACCCAGACAAGAAGGTTTACGAGACAACATCGGTCATTACGGAGTTCATGAGACTGCTGGTAAATTTAGTTTCTGATCAATTCGAATGCACACGTTAGTCATATTTGTAAATGATCCTTGTGCCTTTTGCAGAGAGAGCAGCAACGGATTGCGGCCGAAAGCGACTCGCCGTCTGATGCATTGGGGAGGCCCAAGTGGGACACTCCATTCAACCGAGTGTTGAACATATTGAAACAACAACCGGTGGATACTCGACCGTCGTATGGACACGTGCACGGTGTCGGAGACGGCGCCTAGTGGAAGAAGTACTACCGTGAGACCACGGAGGAGAGAAAGGAAAGAAGGAGGTTAACTAAAGAAAACATCGACAAGAAGGTTGAGATTGCGGTTGAGAAGAAATCATCTCAGACAGTCACAACAGCGGTAGCTGCCGCAAAACATGTGGTTGCAGATTTGTGTACTTCCTTAGTTCCGGTCGTTTTCACTTGGACAAGGAAAAATCTAGAAAAAAATGCAGAGGACTTTCCCCTTGCTGACTTCTTGGCAGCACCTGCTCCCGCACCTGCTCCCGCACCGGCTCCCGCACCTGCTCCCGCACCTTCTCCCCCACCGGCTCCCGCACCAGACGTGCTCAGCGGTGCTTCGTCTTTGGCTGAGCTCCACGCCCTCACGGTATCTGTCACACCGGCCCCCTTCAATATAAATGTATAATCTCCCGTTTTCATTGCCTTTCGGATGTCTCACGTCGCAGACTTTTCTTTGCAGGCCAACGAAACCCCGTGCACCACATTGTACACCATCAGCGACCAGAAGTTGGACGTGGGGAAGGCGACGATAATGGAGCCGAAGGAATCGTTGTACCACAGCCGGCCGATCCCCCCGAACGTCTTCAAGGTTTCCGTGGCCAGTGTCGAACCGGGCCACGAGAATTTGCCTCCTCCAATACTACTGGTGGATGACGAGGAGACACTGCGGAGGCTTGGTGATTGTTGCAATGGGTGGGTCCTGTTGTGGCCAAAGAGTCTGCTTCGTCTGGAGGCGGTCAGGAGCACACCCACGAGCACGCAGCCTCAGCAAGGTATGAACATCAACACCCCACCTACCCAATTAGTGTCGGCTTGGGTGATAGCGGACGGGGTAAGGAGGAGGCTCCATTAGTCGCTGATGACGTCGCCATGGATGAGGATGAGGACGACGGTGGCGCTGAACAGTATGTCTATACTGGCACCTCCTCAGGGTTTGAGCGTCATGGACGACATTCCGGTAGTAAAGAAGTCTAGGAAGAGAGCGAGGAAAGGCAAAAAAGCTGATTCTATGATCCAGCCGCCGCAGCAGCCTCGGCTTTAGGACCGTATATATATCCCCGATGCGGATAAATGGCATATCCCCGGTCAACCAATCCTACCTGCAACAGCGCTAGGGGTCAGATTCGGCGATCTAAGGATACTTCATGACGATGTGCTGCGGGTAGAGAAAGGCCTCATCGCCTCAAAAGATCCAGGATACCCACTCTACGTGGTTAACGTTCTGCGGCAAATGTCGTACATCGACAGCTTCCCCGCGGATAAGTTCTTCCTCCGATTCGATTACATATTCGACATGTTTCACGTGAAGAAGCTGGATTTTACGTTTGTCCACCTTTATGCCTTGCACATGAACTACATCATCGGAGTTGAGCAGATATCTCATATATGTGTCGCTTACCCGTACAACATGCATGAGTGCTTCTTGGGAGTCTGCGCAGAGCACCATGTATACGCAAGGGAATACATCGTCAATTTCATGCTCGCCAATAAGGACAAGGAGGCGATTCTCGTGCCTTATCATCCCGTGTAAGTCATCCGCGCTGCTATCCTTCCTTCGATTTCAATCATTCATTTGCACGGTGGAGGCTAATTAATTTGAGGTGTACTTATTTTTGCGCAGCGGCGCCGTCCTCGTCATCCTATACCCCCGATTCTCCCATGCTCATTACTTGGACTCGTCAAGAACATTCACAAAAGGATTACACCCACATCAAGGATGTTCTCGGCGATGCTATGTTTTACTACCAATAAAGGGGTGGAGAGGTCGGGACAAGAAGAGAAGGCGACAGTGGTCGCCTTCGCCATAAGACCGACTTCTGCTGCATCCAAAGAATCGAATGATTCACTTAATGATGGATTCTATGTCCTACACCACATGGTGGAGTACAGACGGGATCACCAGAACCATCGCATGTCACCTAGATCCGGCGATGCCCATATTCTGCAATGGGCAAAAAACGTAGGAGATATCGAGGATCATCGACTTCAAGCCGAGTTCTATCACATCCAGCGCGAACTTTCCCAAATCATCATGAAGGAGGTCGTCTGAAAAACAGGGATGTTCTACGAAGAAGGACAATTGTCGCGGGAAGACGTCCGAACACGGGTAGCCGCTCATCGTCTCGACCTGAAGCCTTTCACTAGGCTCGGGGACTATCTCCCTGACATGGATGGATGGAACGACATGTTGGAGTGATTGTCGATATATGACAATGTGTCCGTTTAGTCCATACTTTCTGTATGACAAAACTTTGAGTTATGCATGATGAAACTTTATTTCTGATGTAATTAAACCGTCCTGCTCCTCGACTAGGGAAAATCACTCTAGTTAGGGCATTTTGGGGTACGATGAACTCTCTTATTTATGGTTATGATATGTTGTTTCTATTTTTGCCAAGTCTGTCTCTGTCTGTTGCTCAACTATATATGTTGCATATCATCGACTCTTGTGATGATGCAGGTGCATAGATCATCGATGGTGAATAAGTGCTACGCTAGGAGTATATATACGACAAGTGGCCGGAGTGTCGTGCCAGTGTACCGGTTTCCGGTTTCCGAGCAACAGGCAGTAGTTAGTTTAGGTTCACGCTAATGCGAGAGAGGGATACGAACTCATGTACTCAAAGTGATAGCTCTTCTCGCGTATATCATTGTTTAGATGGATGACGATGTATTTGCAAGTAATCGAGACTTGTATCGCTATTTTCGAGATGATGACAACAGACCACTTTGTGTTGGATGATTATTATGATGATGACATGAGTTGATGAGACTAATTGTATGTATATGCTATGATTACATTTGTATGTGTATGACATGCTAAAGATTATTGTACAAAGCCTATTCAAATACAAAACAAATACAAAAACAAATATGCAGGGAAAAACTAATAAAACTAGTAGTAGCGGGGGGGGGGGCGAATTTAGCAGTAGCGCCGCCTTACTAGTAGCGCTTCCTAGTAAACAACGTTGCAGATAATATCAGCAGCGCCCTTTTCTAAAGAGCGCTATAGCTATTCATGTATAGCAGTAGCGTGGGACAACAGGCGCTGCTGCTATACGTTAGCTGTAGTGCCTTATTAGTAGCGCCGGTCCCCGCGCTACTGAGAGGCCCAAAACCCGCGCTGCTGCTAGGCTTTTCCCTAGTAGTGAGCAGCAGAGTCCTCATTGAACTTCCTCACTGCTTCTTTGGCTTGCCTGGCCATCTTAGCTTGTCGCTTTGCCCATTCATCAGGATAATCCTCCCCGCGCTTGAGGCTGGTGGGATCTGCTACTTGGCCAGTTGCCAATTGTGGTCTTGGGCATGGAGGATTGAGTGAAAATTTCTTCATGTACTTTGGAGTTACATACCTGTACTCCCTCCATCATATTGCCCATCTCCTGTCTATCCTATGGATGCGCACCTTGCGCTCATTTTTGTTCTCCTTGCCAAACTTGGCCTCATCAGGAGTGCAATAGTCTTTGTATATGTCATCAGGGATCAGGGATCTCAAAGGCAGTCATGACCTCAGGCTTCATTCGTCCTTTCTGTGGATTCTTACCGCCTGCCATTTCCTTCAGTTGAGGAATTTGAGCAATCGAATTCTCTGAAGAAGTATGCAAATTTTCTTCGAGGAACGCTGCAAATGAGTTAAGTTGATGAGAACCTAGTGACTCAGCAGCGGACATGAGTACCTGTGAACAGAGTATAGTTGCGAGGAATTTGGAGAGGTCATATGCGTTCTCAGAAGGTTTTTCAAAAAGAGCAAGTTTGAGGAATTTTGACCAGATGAGTCTTGAAGAATTTCACTAAGCGTTCTTTGTCTTAGGTTCCAGAGTTGTATAGATCGAAGATCCACACAAATGAGGAATCTTGAAGAAAAATGATGCTTAGAGAAACGAATCAAGAACAGGTGACATGTGAGGTGTTTAGTGTGTGAGGATTTGAAGAATAAAACACCTTTGAGGATTTTGTAGAAATCATTTGAATCAAAGAGGGCAGTAAAAGTAACTTTTAATTACCCTGAACGAAGAACACGACGAACTGTGAGATGGAGATGTGAAGTTCGTCAGTGCAGATCTTCCACGCCCTAACTCGGCGGAGTGAAGATTTCCGCGGCCGACGCGAGTACGACGGCGACGAGGTCGAGGCAGTGAAGCTCTTCCTCACCGGCGATGATGAAGTAGCGGCGGCGCTAGGGTTTGAGAAGCTCGAGCAGGAGAGAGAGCGAGCGGAGTAAAGGAAGTGAGGAAGGGGAGATGGGTATTTATAGCCACAGTGAAAAAACTGTTCGCCCGGAGATTTAGGACGAACGTGCCCCTGACCCTTCTCATTCGCCTGACATGTGTCACCCATGTACTGAAAAGTGGAGATCGTGTTAGATCGTGGGTGAATAGATAAGTCTATCATTGGAAGCGGAACGGTTTGAGCGGCAAAGCCGAAAATTTGGATAAGAGAAGTTAAAAGTTCCGTTCGCAAATTCTTCAGCTGACAAGGACATAGTGAAGATTTCGAACGAGTTTCAAATATAACGCACATGAAGAATTTGTGAATAGATTAGGTTGAGTATAGCATAGAGGGGGAAGGGTCCGATCACATTCACTTAGCAGAATAACAACTTGAAGAAATAGCCATAAGTGAATGTTGTAGAGGACATAAACCTATATATATATATATATATATATATATATATATATATATATATATATATATATAGACAAAGAATAAAAACGACGGAACCAGTGAAGATTTTGCAAAGTTGAAGAATTTGAAAAACTGAAGAATTTCAAAAGTGAGGAATTTCAAAACTGAGGAAAAACTCAAATTGAAGATTTTCAACTTTGGTGGTGGCGTGACCCAATCAGATAAGAATGACGATTTCAGACACCGCGTACAATTGTCGTAGGGTTCTGAGAATCAAATTATTCATTAATTTCTTCACACTTAGAGTGTTGTTTTTCATTGATTTGAAGAAAAATGTTTCTTCATGTGTTGCACATCTAAGTCATCAATTTTGCATAAGTTTTAGGATGAGTGTCCTATTCAAAGAACATTAGAAGATTCTAAGATATTTAGCTCACACCACAACTTGCTAAATCTCTTCTCATCCAAGGGCTTTGTGAAGATATCAGCTAGCTGTTCTTCAGTCTTCACATGATCAATAAAGATGTCGCCCTTCAACACATGGTCGTGAAGAAAATGATGACGAATCTGAATGTGCTTCGTCTTTGAGTGTTGAACTAGGTTGTGAGCAATCTTGATTGCACTCTCATTGTCACAGTAGAGAGGCACATTCTTCATGTTGATGCCATAATCCTTGAGAGTTTGCTTTATCCAGAACAATTGAGCACAGCAAGAACCAGCAGCAATGTACTCAGCTTCAAGATGAACAAGTGATACACAGCCTGCTTTCTTCGAGGACCAACAGACCAAAGATCATCCGAGGAAATGACAAGTACCAGATGTTGACTTCCGGTCCACACAATCACCAGCATAGTCAGAGTCAGAATATCCAATGAGATCAAAAGCAAAGCCCTTGGGGTACCATAATCCTAGTGTTGGTGTGTGAGCTAGATATCGAAGAATATGCTTCACAGCCTTATGGTGTGATTCCTTCGGTGTAGCTTGAAATCAGGCACACATGCAAACAGTAAGCATTATCTCTTGCCTAGATGCACATAAGTACAATAAAGAACCAATCATGGAGCGGTATACCTTGTGATCGAAGTCAATACCATTTTCATCAGTGCATAGATGGCCATTTGTGGGCATAGGAATTCTGACGCCTTTGCAATCTCGCATGCCGAATTTCGTGAGAACATCCTTGAGGTATTTCTCCTGAGATATGAATATGCCATTGCGCTGTTGGCGAATTTGAAGACCTAAGAAGAATTTCAACTCTCCCATCATAGACATTTGATATTCTTCACTCATCATATAGGCAAATTCATCACTATAACGTTGGTCAGTGCAGCCAAAGATAATATCATCAACGTATATTTGGCACACAAATAGTTCACCATCATAAGATTTAGTAAAGAGAGTAGGGTCGAGTGAACCAGGTGTGAAGCCATTCTTCATGAGGAATTCCTTCAAAGTGTCATACCACGCCCGAGGGGCCTGCTTGAGGCCATAGAGGGCCTTGTTGAGTCTGAAGACTTTGTCAGGACTCTTTGGATCTTCAAAACCTAGGGGTTGAGCAACATATACTTCTTCCTCAAGCTTACCATTGAGGAATGCACTTTTAGCATCCATTTGATATAAAGTGATATCATGATGGTTAGCATAAGCAAGTAATATGCGAATAGCCTCAAGTCTAGCAACAGGTGCAAAAGTTTCATCGAAATCAATTACTTCAACCTTTGTGTAGCCTTGAGCTACAAGTCGTGCCTTATTCGTCACCACAAGGCCATTTTCATCTTTCTTGTTGCGGTAGATCCACTTTGTGCCAATGATATTATGCTTGCGATGATCTGGACGTTTGACCAGTCCCCAGACGTTGTTGAGCTCGAACTGATGTAATTCTTCTTGCATGGCCAATCCACTCAAGCTCCAGAAATGCCTCATCTACCTTTGTGGGCTCTGTGATAGAGACAAAAGCATAGTTCCCACAAAAGTTAGATAAATCTGAAGCTTTTGAGCGTGTGAGAGGACCTGGTGCTTCAATGTCATCGATGACCTTTTCAACTTGCACTTCTTTTGCAACGCGAGGATGAGCTGGTTGTTGTCGAGGAAAATGATCAACATTTTCTTCAGCACCACTTTCTTCAGCATTTTCTTCAGGTGAATCAGCTCGACGTTCTTCACATTCTGGAATGAATTCTTCAACAGATTCTTCAGTAGGAATGACATCCTCAGTAGCCTTGAACTTGATAGAATCCTCAGGTGCTGCTTCATCTATCACAGAAGGTAGGTCCTCTCTTTGCGAGCCATTAGTTTCATCGAACCGCACATCTACAATTTCAACAATCTTGTGAAGAACATTGTTGAAGACGATGTAGGTGTGCGAGTCCTTTCCGTAACCAAGCACAAAACCTTCATGTGCTTTCGATGCAAATTTAGCGTTGTGATGAGGATCTCTAATCCAACATTTAGTACCGAAGACATTGAAATAACTCACATTGGGTTTCTTGTCAGTGAGGAGTTCATAGGCAGTCTTCTTGAAGAATTTGTGAAGATATACCCTGTTGATGATGTGGCACGCAGTGTAAATTGCCTCAATCCAGAAGTGACGAGCCGTCTTGTACTCATCAAGCATAGTGCGAGCCATCTCAACAAGAGTTCTGTTCTTGGGCTCCACGACGCCATTTTGCTAAGGAGTATAAGGAGCAGATAACTCATGAGTAATACCAAGTTCATCAAGATAGTCATCAAGACCAGAATTCTTAAGCTCAGTTCCATTGTAACTCCTGATGTGCTTGACCTTCACACCAAAGTTTGTTGAAGCCCTTGAGGAAAATCGTTTGAAGACTTCCTGCACGTCATGTTTGTAAGTAACAATGTGTACCCATGTGTAACGAGAGTAATCATCAACAATAACAAAGCCATATAGAGATGCATCATTAGTGACTGCTGAGTAATGATTAGGACCAAAGAGGTCCACGTGAAACAACTCGAATGGTCGAGTAGTGGTCATGATAGTCTTTGCTGGATGCTTGGCCTTGGTCATTTTTCTAGCTTCACATGCCCCGCATAAGTGATCCTTGAGGAATTTGACATTCTCAATGCCAATGACATGCTTATTCTTCGTAGGTGTGTGCGAATTCCTCATGCCTGCGTGACCAAGTCGTCGATGCCATAGCCAGCCTTATGAAGCTTTTGCAAGTAGGCACATGGCTTGTTGAGGTCCTGTAGAGAAATCAACAATGTACAAGCTAAAGCCTTCGAAGACTTTGGAATTGTCAGCTTCCATAACCACAACACAACGATACTTGCCAAAGACAACAATCATATCAAGATCACAAAGCATTGAGACAGACATAAGGTTGTATCGTAAGGACTCAACAAGCATGACTTTGTCCATGTGTCGATCCTTTGTGATCGCAACCTTACCTAGACCCAATACCTGACTTTTGCCTTTGTCAGCGAAGATGATATGCTTCAGATGCGATGGTGATAAGGGAGCATCAATCAACATATTCTTGTCACCAGTCATGTGATTTGTACATCCACTATGAAGGACCACTAGTAGAAAAAGGGTCAAATGTGAAGCACATTAGTGCCGGTTTGTATTAGAGCCGGCACAAATGTATACATTAGTGCCGGTTCCAACGGCTAGCCTTTAGCACCGGTTCGTGGCTAACCTTTAGCACCGGTTCGTGCCACGAACCGGTACTAATGAGGTGGTGGCAGGATGTTGTCGGCCTGGGCCCCTCCGGCACCTTTTAGTACCGGTTCGTGCCACGAACCGGTACTATAGGTCCTCCTGCATATAAACCCTTCGTCCAGCTCGCTCTGTTCTTCCCCTTTCCCTCTCCTCTCCTCTCTGTTCTTCCTCTTCTCCCCTTGAGCTCATCACACATTTTGCCCAAAATTTGTCAAGATTTGAAGGCCCCCATCCATTCAAGTGATCACAAAGGTTAGCAACTTTGTCCTTTCATCTCTCATTGCTAGATTAGCTCTTGCATTGGTTCATATAGTTATTAATTTGTGAGTTTAGTAATTTGGGAGGAAATATATATATGTGCTAGTATTTGATTTATATGCAATTTGAGGTCAAAATAACACTTAGTTTGCATATGTAGGTGTGGTTTACTTAGTGCCTTCTAAATCTCTGTCGTAACCACCGTCGATCGCCCGCACTCTCCGTCGCCCGGCACCACCTTGTGGTGAGCCTCTTGTTCATGAAATTTTATATAAAAAATTGATGTTTCTGTGATTTGGATATATAGTTACTCGTATAATAACTATCTTACCCGTACATTGGTTTTTATACATAGTGCCATGGTTTTGATATCCGTCCCACGGCCCCTCGTCCTTGTTATGATTCGGATGTGGTATATTCTCTTTTAAAACTATTTGTTGCATTTCGTGTTTATGACAAATTATGCCCATCAAGTTGACATAGATATTTTCATCTAGGAGGTATGTGAACCAGAAATTCCAACCGACCCTATTGTCGAGAGGTTAAATTTAGTTGAAAGAGAAAACGAGTACTTGAAAGAAAAATTGAAAAGAATTGAGGGGGAGAAGATGGAATTGGAGTTGCATGTTGCCGATGTCATCGATGATCACAAGATCAAGATGGAGAAAATGCACTTGAAGATTAGAAAGATTAGAAAATATGCCATCGATAGTGAGGCTTGGTATCATTATGCGTTGGATCAATTGTTACCTTAGTTGCGATCTTGATCGCATTTGTTGTTGCATTTAAATGCTTTAGCTAGAGAGTTATTTGTTTGTTGCATTTAAGTGTTGTATGAACTTTATGTATGAACTTGTATTAATTTGGTCTATTCTGTGTTGTGTAATGAAGATGAGCCGGCAATGGATGTACGATGACCGATGCTCTCCCCAGTTCGTTGAGGGCGTGCATACTTTTCTGCTTTCGGCTGAGGACAACAAGAGGGCGGATGGTTTTATGCCTTGTCCATGTGCTGGCTGTAAGAATGGTCGCAATTACTCTACGTCAAGAACCATTCACGTCCACTGTTTGAGTCCGGTTTCATGCCCCACTATAATGTTTGGACCAAGCACGGAGAAAGAGGGGTTATGATGGAAGAAAATGAAGAAGAAGAGGACGCATTTACAGCTATCCCGGCCATGAGTTCCCTGAATACGATGATACAACAATGGGGAAGAAGCTGAGCCGGTAATGCGGAAGAAGCTGGGCCGGCAATGCGGGAAGAAGCTGAAGAAGAGGCATCAGACGAGCCCGTTGATGATCTAGGTCGGGCCATTGCCGATGCAAAGAGAAACTGCGCAAGTGATTTGGAGAAGAAGAAGTTGCAGCTCATGTTAGAGGATCACAAAAAATTGTTGTACCCGAATTGCGTAGGTGACAAGAAAAAGCTGGGCACCACACTGGAATTGCTGCAATGGAAGGCAGAGAATGGTGTATCTTACAAGGGATTTAGAAAGTTGCTGGTAATGATAAAGGATATGCTTCCGAAGGACAACGAATTGCCCGAGAGTACGTACGAAGCAAAGAGGGCTGTCTGCCCTCTAGGGTTAGAGGTGCAGAAGATATATGCATGCCCTAATGATTGCATCCTCTACCGCGGTGAGTACGAGGATTTGAACGCTTGCCCGGTATGTGGTGCATTGCGCTATAAGATCAGCCGCGATGAGCATGGTGATGTCGAGGGCGAGCGCCCCAGGAAGAAGATTCCTGCCAAGGTGATGTGGTATTCTCCTATAATACCACGGTTGAAACGTTTGTTCCAAAACAAATAGCATGCCAAGTTGAGAGTACCAGCTGATGGGTCGTAGTGGAGAAAAATTGAAAGAAAGTACGGGAAGGAGTTTGCAGATGACACAAGGAGCGTATGGTTTGGTCTAAGCGCAGATGGCATTAATCCTTTTGGGGAGCAGAGCAGCAACCATAGCACCTACTTTGTGACTCTATGTTTGTATAACCTTCCTCCTTGGTTGTGCATGAAGCGGAAGTTCATTATGATGCCAGTGCTCATCCAATGCCCTAAGCAAACCGGCAACGACATTGATGTGTACCTAAGGCCATTAGTTGAAGAACTCTTACAACTTTGGAATGGAACAGGTGTACGTGCGTGGGATGAGCACATGGGGGAAGAATTTGACCTAAAGGCGTTGCTGTTCGTGACCATCAATGATTGGCCTGCTCTCAGTAACCTTTCGTGACGGACAAACAAGGGATACCGCGGATGCACGCACTGTTTGGATGATACCGACAAGATATATTTGAATAGTTGTATGAAGAATGTGTACCGGGACATCATCGATTTCTTCCGAGCAGGCATCCCGTAAAAAGAATGGCAAGCATTTCAAAGGTGAGGCGGATCACGGACGAAGCCTCGCCACCGCATCTTGGTGCTGATGTACATGATATGGTCAAGGATTTGAAGGTGATATTTGGAAAGGGTCCTGGCGGACAACCTGTTCCAAAGGACGCTGACGGACGCGCACCCATGTGGAAGAAGAAATCTATATTTTGGGACCTGCCATATTGGAAAGACCTAGAGGTCCGCTCCGCAATTGACGTGATGCACGTGATTTAATAATCTTTGTGTGACCCTGCTTGGCTTCTTGGGCGTGTATGGGAAGACAAAAGATACACCGAGGCACGGAGGACCAGCAACGTATGCACGGAGAAGACGGCATATATCGTGGTCATGCATGCTATGCTCTTACCAAAGAAGAGAAGGAAATCTTCTTTGAATGCCTTTCAAGATTAAGGTACCGTCGGCTTCTCGTCGAATATAAAGGGAATAATAAACATGGCAGAGAAAAGTTCCGAACCTAAAGTCTCATGACTGCCACGTGATTATGACGCAACTGCTTCCGGTTGCATTGAGGGGCTTCTACCGAAAACGCTCGATTAGCCATTGTGAAGCTATGTGCATTTCTCAATGCAATCTCTCAAGGTAATCGCTCCAGAAATCATACCAAGGTTACAGAATGATTTGGTGCAATGTCTTGTCAGTTTCGAGTTGGTATTCCCACCATCCTTCTTCAACATCATGACGCACGTCCTAGTTCACCTATGCAAAGAGATTAACGTTTTGGGTCCTGTATTTCTCACAATATGTTCCCCTTTGAGAGGTTCATGGGAGTCTTAAAGAAATATGTTCATAACCGTGCTAGGCCAGAAGGAAGCATCTCCAAGGGCCATCAAAATGAGGAGGTCATTGAGTTCTGTATTGACTTTATTCCTGACCTTAAGCCGATTGGTGTTCCTGAATCATGCATAAGGGCAGGCCCCGGATGGAAAAGGCACGCTAGGAGGGAACAAATAATATGTATGGACGGACATTCTATCACCGAAGCACACTACACAGTTCTCTACAGAATTCCGCCTTGGTGTTTCCGTATATGGATGAACACAAGAATTTTCTACGCTCCAAACACCCGGAGCGGTCTGATTAGTGGATTACACATGAACAAACCAGGAGTTTCGCCAGCTGGTTGCAGACACGTACCATGCATGACACCTCTATTGAAGATGACCTGTACTTGCTATCCCAGTTACCATCTTCGAATATAATGACTTTCAAAGGGTACGAGATAAATGGTAATACATTTTACATGATCGCCCAAGATAAGAAGAGCACCAACCAAAATAGTGGTGTCCGCTTTGATGCAGAAACCAAGACGGGAAAGGAAACATATTATGGTTATATACAGGACATATGGGAACTTGACTATCGACGTGGTTTGAAGGTCCCTTTGTTTCGGTGCAAATGGGTCAATATGACACGAGGCGGGGTAACGGAAGACCCGCGGTATGGAATGACAACAGTGGATCTCAACAATCTTGCGTATGCAGACGAACCATTCGTCCTAGCCAATGATGTGGCACAGGTTTTCTATGTGAAGGACATGTCTACCAAGCCAAGAAAAAGAAAAGATAAGGAAGCGAATGCATCGTACGATGAGCCAAAGCGGCACATAGTTCTTTCTACGAAGAGAAACATCATGGGAGTGGATGACAAGACAGACAAGTCAGAAGATTATGAACAGTTTGATGAAATTTCTCCATTCACAGTGAATATTGACCCGAGCATCCCGTTAAATGATGAAGATTTTCCATGGTTACGGCGCAAAGGGACACACGCGAAGAAAAAGTTTCACACCCAAAGATCTGGGATGTGATCGGCTTTACTGTCATCACTTTCTTCTGTGTTTCACACCCAGAGAGGAATCTCTGTAATAGTTAGGGTAGTTATGTGTTTTGGCATTTGAAACGCGAAGAAATTTTATGTGCAAACAAATTCTTTCATGCCTTTACTGATTTTTAAAGTTAAATTATTCACAAACTAGTGATTCACACTAATTTCAAATAATTCAAAAATTAAACTATTCAAATTTGAAAACTACGGGCACTAACAGAATGTTTGTAATTTTTGTACCTAAACCAAAAATATTCACAAAGAAACTCTAAATACACAAAAAAAACAACACAAAAATAAATAAAGCAAAAAAAAAAGCCCGCCTACTAGGTCAGAGCGGCCTGCATACGACTAGAAACCCAACCTGTGTTGGGCTGTGATGCAGGCCATAAAGGCCAAGTGGGCCAACAAAAGGCAAAGAAGAACACGTAGGCCCGTGAGGCCTGCTTTTGGAGAGGAGCTCGAGAGAGCGACCGCACGAGGTTTATAAACCAGTGCGGTCGCCTCTCGGCTAGCGAGTGGGACTAAACTTGCCGCACCGCACTGCGCGCCAAGACACCCTTTAGTACCGGGTGGTGGCACAAACCGGTACTAAAGAGGGCCTTTAGTACCGTTTGTGCCACCACCCGGTACTAAAGGGGGTCGCTTCCGCTGCTTGGGCTGGCCAAAACAGGCCTTTAGTACCGTTGGTGGCTCCAACCGTACTAAAGGTGCCTTCTATATATACAACACTTCAAAAATTTCATTCTCCCTCTGTTTCTTCCTCTGTTTCCCCATTGAACCGCCTCACCCGATCGATCGACGCCATCACCGACCCCGTCGCGGTCGCCGCCCCCATCCTCGTCGCCGCCCCCATCCCCGTCCCCGTCGCCGCCCTCGTCTCCATCGCCGCCCTCGTCCCCGTCGCCGCCCTCGTCTCCGTCGCCGCCCTGGGCCCTTCCCCGTCGCGCCGACCCTGCGTCGCCGCCCCAGCGTCACGCCCGACCCGTGGCTGCCCCGGCCGTCGCCTCGCCGTCGCCGTCGCTCCGTTGTGAGCTCTCCTTCTAACCCCTCTCCCTCGCCCCAGGCCACCATGGCGCCGCCTCCCCGAGCCCATACACACACACACAAGCATGATGAACACACACACACATACACGTATATATTTAATTAGTTTAGATTTTGTATGTTTAATTAGTTTAGATTTTTTAGATTATTGTTTTTCACTAGTATATATGTATGAATGCATGTTAGATGGATATAATTAGTGTTTAATTAGTATGGAATTTTTTATATAATGTTGTTTTTCTGTTTTTAATGGATGTATAGAAATTGTTTTTATGTTTTAGTGTTAGATGCTTAATTAGTATGAAATAGTATATAGATTTTTGAAATAGTAGAAATGTTATAAATTTTAGTTATCAAAATCCAATCATTAAAAAATATAATTTTTTGTGGGCATATAGCTAGTATTTGTTATCGACGATGCCCGCCCGCATCCTCGCCGCGTCGACCCGTCATGACGACGCCCAGCCGCCCATGTCCGGACCTGGCTCCGGGCTGGCAGGGAGGTACTGCCTGGAGGGGCGCCGCTTGATGAGGAACCCGGCCCCGGGTCCCGTCGTTGACCCTGATCTCGTTTGGTGGCGTTCGCGTGGGCCAGTCTCGGTGCGGAGGGACCCGGCCCCGCCGGACGAGGTACGTCGCCGTGTCAGGGAGGAGGACGTGCACGTCCATCGCTACATGGTTGCGTTAGAGGGCGGCAGGTTCTCCAATACCTGGCAGTATCTTTAGGGATCTCACATCAGCTATGATCCTGTGAGGGTTCCTTCTCTTTGGGTGTCCACCGCCATGACGCAGGAACCGCGAGTGTCCTAGATTCTTCTGTAGTATTCGATCTTTAATTAGCTAGCCAGTGATGTACTATTCAATATTATATAATATTCGTGACGATGTATTCGAGATTGTATCTATTATTCTAGACAAAGTATTCGAGTTTATATCTATTATTCGAGACGATGTAATTTGAATACTAAATTGTTTTATATTTCTTTTGAATTAGTTAAATAAAAGCTATGGCAGACAATACCGACAAAGAGGGAGAACAGACCATGTTTGATATGATACGCGGGCCAGATGATAATCAGAATGAAGAAGATTATGACGGCTCCGAATTTCTAAACAACACCGGACAGGGTGATATGATATTCGATCGCGACGACCGAATTGATGAAGTCATGAACTACGATTATGAGGATGACGAAGAACATGTTGATCCTGAAACAACAAAGACCGGCGAGGTATATATATTTATATAAGCAGGTTTCTGGTGATCATCACATGTTTTAAATGACTTGAAGATATATTAACGAATCGATCTTTGTTCTTTCAGCCATCCGGTCGAAAGCAAATCTTCGTGCAAAAGGACGAAAACGAGGCCCGAACAAAAAGTTGAAGGAGGGCGTAAAGTACAAGATGTCGAGGCAGTCAGACCTAATGGCGAACCAGTAGCGCCTAAGAAGATTGCGGACAAGTTCATTCGTCAGTGCGGAGTTCTTGTGACGGACCAACTTCCGATCTCCCTTCAAGAATGGAGAGAGCCAGCAAAAGACAATGGACAGAAAGGCAAAGAGGACGCTGCTCCACGCCCGGATGTTACTTTTGTCGACAAGAATCAAAAAGATCTGCTGCGATACTCTCATGGAACATTTCACCCTACCAGATCATTTCACAGAAGCAGATGTGCAGAAAGTCAAGGACGCTGCTCTTAGGAAGATGGCGGTTGCATTCAAGAACCACAAGAATCGTGTATGAGACAAGTACGTCAAGGGAGGAAGGAAGACTCCAGTATTCGAGGGAACACTAGAGAACCAACGTGCTCATTGGGACGATTTCGTGAAATTCAAGGATTCAGAATTAGCTAAGGAACGGTCGAGAATAAACAAGAAGAATGCCGAAAAAGGATAAGTTCCATAAGTCGGGCTGTGGCTGGCGCGGTGGCAATGCCTAAGTGGGATAAGTCGAGAAAGAGATGGAGGATGCAAGTGCCACTCCGGTTACTAAGAGCTGGCCCCCTGTGGTCGTGGACTTGGTTCTATGCGCATGGGGGCGTTGGATCCAAGACAGGCAATGTTTCGACGAGGGCAAGTCTGAAGGAGCCGACGATGCGATACTTGTTGCAATAGAAGAGGCACGATCGGGGTGTTCCAGCCCAACAGAGAGAACGACGAGCTTACGCGTGCCTCGGGAAATCCTGAACACCCGGAAGAACACGAGGCAAGGGCGCTATTCCGTGGTATGAGGGGTTTTCAGACCGAACAACGACTACGTAACCCGTGCGAGAAAGAAGATTGCGGAGGAGAAGAAGAGGAAGATGGAGGAGGAGCAGAGGAAGCGGGACTATGAACGCCTTCAAGACCTAGAAGCAAGTCAAGCGGAATTGGCGGTCAAATTCCAGCGGCAGCGAGGAGCAGATCGACTCACTTAGCCAGCAAAGGGGTCTCAAAGAATGCAGTAGCTAGCGGATGAACCAGCATTGGATAGCACCGCCCCATCCATGCAGAGAAGCAGCGTGGGTTCCGCCCCGGACGACGCAATGCTGGGTAGATACCCCATGGATGACATCATGGAGAACACTAGCTGCGAGCTACACGTCAAAATGAAGAACATATCCATGAAGGTGGCGAACGGAGAAGCTTTTCCAGTTACCCCCAAAGAAACCTACCATTGCATCCCGATTCCAGAGGGCTATGCTCGTGTCATGGTTGACGAGGTGGTGCAGCCATATTCGGGGCTAGAGCTTGACATTCCTGGAGGTGAGGACGAGCGCTTTATCAGAGACGCCAACCATCGTATCATCCTATGGAAAAAGGATTGCATCATCTTTCGAAGGCCACCGACACCGCGTCATCTGACTCCTCGTCGAAGTCCGCCACCGAGTCAGCAGTCTCCCGCTCCTGCAAGTCCACCAAGTCCGGCAAAGTGTCAGGCCACTCCTCCTCCTCCAAGTCTGCCACAGCGTCAGACGTCCACTCCTCCACCAAGTCCGGCACAACCTCAGGCCACTCCTCCTCCATGTCCGGCACATCTTCAGGCGGCCACTCCTCCTCGTCCAACTCAGCCCCCTTGAGCGTCTCCGCCCGCCTCGAGAATCGCATGAAGAGACACCCCACAGCTATGGTGCGTGGCGGCACGAGTCGAGGTAGTACAGAAGTACAAAGGAGGCAAGCGATATAAATATGGTCCAAGCCTCACGCCTCTTCCGCAGTGGTCTTATGACAGGTCCGAGGAGGAAATCGCAGCCATATCGAAGTCCGAGGTGGAAGCCCATTTTGCAATCAAACCGCCACCGCCGCCAAGGGAGAAAGTGCCTAAGGAAACGATTGACCACTTCATTCGTATGGCTCAACCACCAGCTCCCAAGCCTGTTGACACAGACTATGAGCGCCACATCAGGAAGTTAAATCAAGCACATCTATGTAAGGAGGCAAGCTCGGGATCGAGCAAACAAGAAGCAGCTGTCAAAAAATGCGGAAAACCATTCCCAATTTGGGAGAACAGGCGGCAATCGATCCCTCGCTTGTTGTGCCAACAACACGTGATAAAGACGCTACCAATATTATTGTGGGCAAACAGTTTACGCCCCGAGGTGGGCACTGTGGTAATAACGGAGGACCATATAATGCAGTGAAGTTCTCAAAATCACTGTTGGACAACTCCTCGAGATCGAGCCCATGCCTGTGCTTAGAGAGGATGAAATAAAACAGAAATATGTCCGGGGCCAACCTTTGGTCCATCCAGACAAGGTCAAGAACCTCCCAACGAGAATGTATGAATTGCATCAATGGTACATGAACATTACTAAGATTTCCGATCGAAAGTGTCCTTCATGGTGAATGTCAAGGAGGAGCATTACTTCCATGAGAAAGCTTTGTCCGTTGAGTATTCTGAACTGTTTCGGTTATACAATCAAGACGCACTCGACAAATCTATAAATCGATTGCTATTGTCCGTAAGTGAATTCTTTACGTAATTTAAGTCTCAAGCTAGCTGTACTGATCCTTTTGATCAATCATTACCTGTAATTATCCTCACTATATTCTTTTCTGTGGTATTATATGCAGGATGAAGATATATGAAATGAGAAAAGGTGGACGCTTTGGCATCAGGTTCATTGACCCAAACACTGTTAATGAATACACATGGAAAATAAATGCACATCATCAAAAGGCCGTAGAGGACAACATGCTAGAGTTCTTGAAGCGCCTCAAATACAATGAAGATATACTACTTCCTTACAACTTCCAATGAGTCACACTGTCTTGTACTACAAATTCTCTGTTTTTGCCTACTAGCTAGCTACATGTTTTTGCTTTACATATGCCCGCTTAATTAAGACATGCAAACGTGTGTGCATGCAGATTTCACCGGTCTTGTGTATCATTAAAGTTGACGCCTTGAACAGTTGAAATACTGGACTCACTACTCAAAGAAAAACTTAACATCTTGTTTGGGATAGTCAACAGGTAATTTCAATCATTATTAACTATATATCTCGGCCTATTTAGTTCGTCATTTTTCATGATATGAACTATATTTAATAACCCTTTATTCATTTTCTTTGTCGGCGGGCAGGGCTTGGGCAAGGTTCATCAGCGTCACTAAGGCGAATGGAAACAAAAGCTTAAATGGTTTCGACCCAAGGTAAGTAGTTAAGTAGTACTAGCTAGCTAGCTAGCTGCCATCTCTTTAATTATCATGCTTGATTAATTATCATCCGATCAAATTCCATTCTCGTAAAGGCCCTGAAGCAGGCGCATGGGACTGATCTGTGTGCATTCTGCGTTTGCGAGAACATTCGCATGGTGGCGTCCGAAAGGAGCAGATCTCAAAGATGTGAATGGGTACGCTTGTCAAAACACTATTCACAATTTTTACACCATTATCGATATCTAGTCACACAACTAATACACATGCATATTGATCTCCTTCTTAATAGTTCACAGAGGTGCGGAGAAGCTCCTAGAAACGGAGCGCCAGAGAAGCACTTCAAGAGGAAATAAGCGGGATTTTTGCTCGACCAGGTCATAAATCCGAAGGAGAATACAATTACCCGCTACCGCCCCATCATGCTCAAGGCACCAATTAGGCTAATGCCACTGCTCCAAAGACAACCTGCATATGTAGGAGAAATTGTATATAGCTATACATGTGTGTATGTGTAAATTAATTAATATGATGGTTTGTGAGACATTGATGATATATATATATATATATATATATATATATATATATATGCATGATTGGTTCTATTAGAAATTCTATATATATATATATATATGCATAATGTGTACAATGTGTAGTATTGTAAAATACCAGCAAACGATAAAGAATTAAATTGATAACACAATTTTAATTGAAAAATAAAAATAAAACAAAACCCACAAACATTTAGTACCGGTTGGTGTTACCAACCGGTACTAAAGGGCTCCTACCCCGGAGCTGGCTCGTGCCACGTGGTTGGCCTTTAGCACCGGTTCGTGCTGAACCGGTACTAAAGGGGGGGGCCTTTAGTGACCACACTTTAGTGCCGGTTGTGGAACCGGCACTAAAGGGCCTTACGAACCGGTGCTATTGCCCGGTTCTGCACTAGTGGACCCACTCAGTCGCTTTGGGTTGATCATCCTGCAGATGAATTAGTGCAGCTTACGAACTGATATACTTCATCAGTGAAGAATATGATATCAAATTCATCAGATGAATTTCATCAAGCAGCAAAACAGATATAGCAGTATGAGAACGTGTGAAATGAAAGTTCATTTCTTCATGATTAGCCTGCGTCCTTTCAGGCATTTTTGTCACGCCCCCAGCAAATTCTTCAGATGTTAAAGCACGCCTGGAGACCTGACCCTACAGAAGAGATTAGTTCTTTTTCTTCACCACCCACAACTGAAGAGGTGGTAAAGAGTTCATCACCATGCGAGCTCCATATGAGAATGGTGGCAGAAGCCAAACCATTTCGTTTCACATAAGAGGGATTAGGGTAAGCATATGAATAAGCAGAGAAATTCTTCCAGGACTTACGAACATGATGGTTTGAAGAATAATGCACATATTCATAGCCCTTAGGTCTACCGTATGTAAATGTAGTTTTTAGCATGATGATAATCATATGAGGACTTTGATCCTTTTGAGGAATTTGATCCACGTGAGGAATTTGGTCCGTATGAGGACTTGGATCCATATGAAGAATTTGGTCCATATGAAGAGTTTGATCTGGGGTTCCTATTCTTCACGGTGGTGTCATGAGGACATTCACCAAGACTTTCAAGGTACCTTTTGGGAACCCAGATTTTCTTCATAGGGAACCGTTCCTGCAGTTAGTGCCAACATATCTAGCAAATACTTCACCATTCTGATTTTTGAACAGTTTATAGTTGGAGTCAAATGACTCATCATAAGAATGAGGAGATTCACATGTAAAGCCAGATAAGTTAGATGGATCAACTGGTGGTCCCTTTGCAGCAACCCATGAGGTTTTGGGGTACTGCTCAGGCTTCCCATATGTACCATCAGCATTGATTTTCCTCTCAAGGGCAATACCCTCTTTCCTAGGGTTCCTGTTGAGGATCTGCTCTTTAAGCACATCACAAAGATTCTGATGCCCTTTGAGGCTTTTGTACATGCCTGTCATGTACAATTCCTTCAACCCTGCATCGTTAGTGATACTAGCAATGTCGTCGAATGAGGAATTAGTGATAGCAGAGGCAGGTGAAGAATTTGTAACATTAGAAGCATTTGAACATTCAGGTGAAGAATTAGCAGATTCACGTTCAATGCATTTTAAGCATGGAGGAACAAATTCTTCCTGAGCAGCGCTGATTTGTTGAGCAAGTAATGAATCGTGCTCCTTCTGAAGATCTTCATAACTTACTCTTAGCTTCTCAAGATCTTGCTTTCTTTGAAGAAATTCATAAGAAAGTTTCTCATGATCAGATAAGAGAGTGTTATGTTGACCTTGAAGGGTGTCATACTTAGTATGAAGTCTCTGAAGACTTTCAGCCAAAGCTTTTGACTGATCCATTTCTTCACCCAACATATCTTCGCTCTTATTTAGCATATATTGAACTTTTTCCAAAGCTCTTTGTTGTTTAGTGGCAAGGGAAGCAAGTTTGACATAGCTGGGTCCAAATTCATCACCAGATTCATCATCGCTAGACTCGGATAGGTAGCATTCAGTTACCTCAGCACTTTTTGTCATGAGGCATGATGAAGAGGATGATGATTCTGGTTCGAATGTCATCGCTTTGAGAGATTCCTTGAAGTCCTCAAACCAAGGATCATGACGGTTTCAATGGCCTTCATAGACCTCAGAAAGACGGTCTCAGATAAGCTTCGCATGATCGAGATGCATGATGTTCCTGAACTTATTTTGAGACAGACAGGAGCAGATGACGTCCTTCGCCGTGAGGTTGAGAAGAGTGTACTTGCGAATGTCATCAGCTCCCGCCGTCTTGCACAGATCAGTAAGACCAATCTCAGTGATGGTCCACAGTTCGCTGTTCATCGCCATGAGATGCTTCTTCATCATGGCCTTCCAATTGGGATACTCGTGACCGTCAAAGATGGGGCATGTCACTTTCTTCATACCTGCGGTCGACATAACTAAAACTCTAGGCGGTTAAACCAAAATCACACAGAACAAGGGAGTAGCTTGCTCTGATACCAATTGAAAGTGCGTTATATCAACTAGAGGGGGTGAATAGGCGATTTTTATGAATTCTTTAATGAGGAATTTGCCGGTGAGGAAATTCCTTAGCGAAGAACTACTTGCATCGGAATAAGTACTCAGAAGTAAGCATAACAGAATACAGGCATGGTCATCATGATGAAATGAAGACAAGCACAGAGTAAAGAAAGCGTAATCACAGGATAACACAAGATGAAAACAAACAGACTAAAGAAATTGAACTAAGGAAATTGAGAAATTCTTCAGTCAAAGTCTTCAAACACAGATATGATGAAGCACTTAACACAGTAATGAGGAAATGAAAGAGTTGAGGAAATAGAACAAGTAAGCTTGGTGAAGACAATGATTTGGTAGACCAGTTCCAATTGCTGTCTCAGTTGTACGTTTGGTTGGAGCGGCTGAGTATTTAAACTCGAGGACACATAGTCCCGGACACACAGTCCTGAGCACGCGGCTCAGGACACCACGTCCTCACCGTATTATCCTTGAACTAAGGTCACACATACCTTGTCCAATCACTCGTGGTAAGTCTTCAGGCGACTTCCAAACCTTCACAAACTCGGTCACTCGGCGATCCACAATTCCTCTTGGATGTTCTAGACCATGACGCCTAATCATCTGGAAGAAGCACAGTCTTCAAAGGTAACAAGCATTGGATCCACGCATGATCAATCTCTTCAGTGATGCTCAATTACTTTGAGTTTGTAGATGTTTTGGTTTGGGTTTTCCTCACTTGATGATTTTCACTGAAAGTCCTCGGAGGATGGGATGCTCTCAATTGACAAGTGTCAGTTTCTCTCGGAGCAGCCAACCAGCTAGTGGTTGTAGGGGGCGGCTATTTATAGGCTAGGGAACATCCCGACATGATAAGACATAAATGCCCTTCAATGATATGACCGTTAGGTGGATAAGATATTTTGAGATAGCTGGCGCGTAGCACAGCAACGGTCAGAAATTTGTGGTTCAAATTCCTCAGGGGTATCATGTTCCTCACTGTGTAGGCAATCCGCACTGACGAATTCCTAACTCCTCAGACAGAACAAATTCCTCAGCGACCAGAAGAACTTCGTCTCTGTCACTGAAGAAATTGACTGAACTCTATGAGATTTCCAATGGCTTCACTCGCAGGGATTGGTAGGTGTAGGATTTTGAGTTGAGCATCACATTGAAATTTTTCCTTAGTATTTCCTCGACCCCCTTTAACAGTACGGTGTTTCCTATGACTCAAGAAAGAGAAAAAGAAACTATGAAAACAAAAGTATTCACACTTCATGTTCCTCAAATGAATACCAAGTCTTCAAGGTCACACCAATTTCTTCACTTTCAATGTCTTCAGAAAGTCTTCAGAATACCAAAGTCTTCAGTCGAAGAACTTCATTTTTACGGGTCGACTTTCTCTGTAAATATCAAACTCCTCATAGACTTATAGACCTATGTACACTCATAAACGCATTAGTCCCTTGACCTATAAGTCTTCAATACACCAAAATCACTAAGGGGCACTAGATCCACTTACAAAGCGTGTATTTTTGAGGTGGCATCCAGCTGACAATGCTCAGTGTGCTCGTGGAGAGGATGTTTTGAAGACTCCAACATTTCAGTGAAGGCCTTTGCAGATTCCTCCATCTCCTCGTCTGAGTCCCGAGCATCATCAAAATCTCGCACCATATCTTCCATCCCGGTACCATGCTCGTCGGTGCGACGATGAACCACCTCGGCTCTGCCACGGTGGGCAGACTCACCTTGAAATGTCCAAACCGTGTAACCAGGCGTAAGACAAAACTTCTGCAGGTGTTTACTCATTTCAAGCTCGTCCCTCCTATGATAGTTGTTGCTCCGGACACAGGGGGTACTGGCTTATTCTCTGGCCATTTGCAAATGCGGCTCTGAAAAATTCATCGGTCATGTATTCCTGACTAGTGTAACCAGTGTACATCCACGCATGATCATTCATATTGCCTTGCTACTGGACACACAAGAAATATTTACATAATTAAGTAAACCATATTCATCAATTCATGGAGTTTGTCAGTTTTATTACGTCCATGCAACCTACACGCTAATAGGTAAAGATAAATCCTAATCCCACCCGAGTGTGTGTAGATTGGGTTCATTTTCCCATGATCTGCTCCGGATCCGACGCAAAATTTTGGCAGCACGTCCCCGCTATTCTCCTGATACACATCTCGGCAATAAGCAGAGAGGATGTGTACTCGAAGAACAACAGGGAGGCACTGACGAAATTATGCATCAGATCTGGAGCAGAGCATATGGGAAAACGAATCCAATGTACACATACTCGGGTTTTCCATGGATAATGTTGGACAGTTCGAACGAATCATGATTATAAATATGCAAATATATGCATATTTATAGATGTAACCCTTTCGAATGGGAGACGCATAGTGGTCATGCAAACTGATGATTGAAGAAACCTATACCTAGCAAGTTTCATCGGCATGAAGACAGGAACATAGAAAATGAAGGGGGCAGGAGGAGATGTAATTTGTGCTCACCAAGGAACGCAGGGGCTGAGCTTGTCGAACGCATGGGGAGGTCGTCGAGCACCACACCTCTCAGCGACGAAACAGCTGCACATTTAAATCCACTAGATCAACACAATTATATATGATGTTTTTCATAAAAAAATCAATAAATATATGACCTAACTCATAATTCACAAATATATGACCTCATCGGCCTCTCGAAGGCCGAAGAGCACCTTTTCTGTCAATAGGAGGCCAAAGAGGTTTCGGGGGTGTCGTGTCTGGGTGTCGTGGTGTCGGGGTAGTGTCGGGATCGGGTGTCGGGGCTGTTGTGTCTAGGTGTCATGGTGTACGGGTGTCGTGGTGTCGGGGTTTCGGGATGTCAGGGTGTTGGAGTGCTGTGTCGAGGTCGGGGTGCCGTGTCGGGTCGGGGTGCCGTGTCGGGGTTTTTCGCTTTTTCTTTTTTCCGCTTATTCTTCTTCTTCTTCTTCTTCTTCTTCTTCTTCTTCTTCTTCTTCTTCTTCTTCTTCTTCTTCTTCTTCTTCTTCTTCTTCTTCTTCTTCTTCTTCTTCTTCTTCTTCTTCTTCTTCTTCTTCTTCTCCTCCTCCTCCTCCTCCTCTTCTTCTTCTTCTTCTTCTTCTTCTTCTTCTCCTCCTCCTCCTCCTCTTCTTCTTTTTCTTCCTTTCCTTTTTCCTCCTCTTCTTCTCCTCCTCTCCTCTTTTCTTCTTCTTCTTCTTCTTCTTCTTCTTCTTCTTCTTCTTCTTCTTCTTCTTCTTCTTCTTCTTCTTCTTCTTCTTCTTCTTCTTCTTCTTCTTCTTCTTCTTCTTCTTCTTCTTCTTCTTCTTCTTCTTCTTCTTCTTCTTCTTCTTCTTCTTCTTCTTCTTCTTCTTCTTCTTCTTCTTCTTCTTCTTCTTCTTCTTCTTCTTCTTCTTCTTCTTCTTCTTCTTCTTCTTCTTCTTCTTCTTCTTCTTCTTCTTCTTCTTCTTCTTCTTCTTCTTCTTCTTCTTCTTCTTCTTCTTCTTCTTCTTCTGCTTCTTCTTCTTCTGCTTCTTCTTATTCTTCTTCTTCTTCTTCTTCTTCTTCTTCTTCTTCTTCTTCTTCTTCTTCTTCTTCTTTCCTCTCCTCGTCCTCCTATTCTTCTTCTTCCTTTCCTCTTTCCTCCTCTTCTTCTCCTCCTCTCCTCTTTTCTTCTTCTTTTTCTTCTTCTTCTTCTTATTCTTCTTCTTCTTCTTCTTCTTCTTCTTCTTCTTCTTCTTCTTCTTCTTCTTCTTATTCTTATTTTTTCCTTATTTCTTTTTTCCTTTTTTACTTCTTCTTTTCTTGTTTTTTTTTCGTCTAGGTTTTTTCTTTTCATCTTTGCCTTCTTAGTTTCTTCTTCTAGGTTTTTTCTTTTCTTCTTTTTCTTCTAGGTTTTTTCTTTTCTTCTTTTCTATCTATGTGTTTTTCTACCTAATAAACTAACTAACTAGTTAACAAAAAAAATAAACAAAAAAAGTGGGGGTGGGGCACTCACCAGGGGTCGGCGGGGGTGGCCGGCGGCGAGGTGCGGTGGTGAAGCTCCGGGGCAGCCGGGGCTGGTTGCGGCTCCGTCGGTGTGGCGGCGCCAGCTCAAGCGATGGTCCGACGATAGCGCTGCCATGGCCAATCCGCTTGGAGGGGAGGCGGGCTGGCGATGGGGCAGGCTCCGGGAGGCGGGGTTGGTCGGTGGCGCCTCGGGCGGCATGGGTGGCGCGGGCCAGCAGTGGCTCGGGCAGCTGGGGCGGCGCAGGTGAGGTGAGGGGAGAGAGAGATGGGTGGGCCGGTGCAGGGCGCTGACCATTTTGTTAGGTCAAATTCCTTTGTCGTCTGCTAGCAGACGACAAAGAGCCTAGCTAATGGGGTGGGACGGGGGGAACGGCCGTTAGGTTGGGCACTTTCTTTGCCTTCTGCTAGCATACGACATAGAAGCTTTGTCGTTTGCTAGGAGACTGCAAAGAGGGGGGCCGTTAGATTGTGCTCGTTGGTGAGCCATCCTCCCTCTTTGCCATCTGCTAGCAAACCACATATCAGCTTTGCCGTGTGCTAGCAGACCACATATCAGCTTTGCCGTCTGCTAGGTGACGACAAAGAACAGGCTGACAGCAAACATGATCTTTGCCATCAGGGGGTTTTTTGCCATCAATTTTATGAAAGATGACGGCAAAGACCTTCTTTGCCGTCAGCCAGCGGATGGCAAAGAAGTTGATTGTGTCTTTGGTCCGCTCGGGTTGAATCGTGTCACATCCCTAGCTTCTGGTGCCGCCTAGTGTTTGCATCATGCTTAAAATTTTGAAACTTGAACTGAGGAAATTTGGAAGCCTCAAAAACTTAAATAAAAGAAGGGCAAAAAAAATCCTAAAATCTCATTCATTGTTCCAAAATGCTCTTCTTAAATGTTTGATAATTTTGGCAAGGGTTCTGGTCCCAAACAAAATATTGAACATTTTTAAGGACTTAATCTTGGGACTTTGAATTTAAATCATTAGCTATTTGAATTTGAATTATATTCATATAATTAGAGTATAATTTCAAATACCCCTGAAATATTTTATGAGCTTTTGGAAAAGTCCATCTAGCAAAATAAAAATATTCAGAGGAGTTTTTGGCATTGTTTGAATTGTTTTAAATTCAAAACAGTGGCAAAAGATTAAAAAAAACAGAAACAGGAAAACAATAAAAGAGAGAAACCTACCTGGCCCAAACCTACCTGGCGCACCACCTGGCCCAGCTCCTCCAGCCGGCCCAGCCCACCTGGCCTGGTGCCAGTCATCCCCAACCTCTGCCAGTAGGCAGAGGAGGGACAACGCACGGCGCGCGCGCGGGCGCCACGCCACCAGGCTGCCTGCCTGCGTCGCCTGGCCACCGCGACGCCTCGCGACTTCTCCTCGGCGCCGCCCCGACCCCCTGGACCCCCTCGCTCTCTCCCTCTCCCTCGTTCCCCTCCTCTGTCTCGTTCACCCACGCACACCCGAACGCGCTGCCGCCGTTTCGTCCCCCACCGCTGACCACCGGCCAGCGCTAGAACCCTGGACCAGCCCCCGAGCTCTGCTGTGCCACCCTCGTCCTCTCCGTCAGCTCACATGGCCGGAAGAGCTCCAACGCGCCGTCCCCGACCACTTCTTCATCGTCGGCCGCCGCGGATCTCCATCGCCGATTCGCCGTCGCCAAGCCGTCCCCGAGCAAGCCGAGCCCCTCTTCGTGATCGCTGTGAGCTCCCGGTCACCTTCCCCCTCACCCCGTGGCCTATCCCTCACCGTAGACGCTGATTCGAAGAAGCCCGAAAGCTCCCCGCCGCCGGCCATGGCGCCGCCGTGGCCAGGGCCACCCCAGCTTGCGCCTGAGCACGTCACCATGTTCGCCGCCCTCCCAGGAGCCCGCAGCGCCCTTCGGTTTCTCCTCTAGTGCACCGCAGCATCGCGCCCGCTCGAGCCCGAGCTCCGGCAGCCACCGCGAGCAAGGTTCCGGTGAGCTCCGACCACCCCCGGTCCAACCACCACCACCACTCGATGTGGGGGAGCGCCCGCATCACGTTAAGCCCCTCCGCCGCTCTTTTGGTCATCGGAGGGCGAATCCCGACGTTCTCCGCCGTCTCTGGCTCCGCCGGCGGCGGCGTGGAGTCAACTCGGCCGAGTTGACCGGGTTTGACCTAGTTTGACTTCCCGAGCCAGCGACATGCGGGCCCCGCCCGCTAACTAATCTAGTTTAGGTTTAAACTAAATTAACTTAACCTAGGTTAGTGCTAATTAAACTAGGTTAGTTTAGTTAGTCAACGACGTAGGCCCCACACGTCGAGTTTGACCAGTTGATCTTGACGCAAAGGTCTTGACCTCAATCTGACGCAATAATGATTTCTGTAATTATTTTAACTTAGGAAATTCCAGAAAATTAGCAAAACTTCTAAAATTCATAGAAATTCAACTGTAACTCCAATGGAAATAAATTATATATGAAAAATTATCTGAAAAATCCAATCTATCCATCTGTACCATTTTCATGCATGTTTGATCAAGTTAACTTCACTGTTTAGGATGAAACATGAATAGGAAAACTTTGATAATAGTTTTGGAGTTGGGATTTGATATAGTTTGAATTCCACTTCAATCAAAATGACTTGCTGTTGCATTAGCTCAAAACACCAGCTTATTGCCATGTCATTATCATGCATCATATATGTGCATTGCATTGATTGTGTTCTTCCTTGTTTGTCGGTGCTTGTTCCCTCTCGGTAGGCGTATCCCGACGATGAGTTCGATGACACGGATGAAGAACTATATTATCTTCAAAAGTGCCAGGAAAGCAAAACCCCCTTGTTCATTCCGATATAATCCCACTCTCTCGCCCCTGCTCTATTTTACTGCATTAGGACAACAACGACTCATGTGTTACTTGCTGCGGTAGCTGAACCCCTTTATCCTCTGCATGACCTGTCATTCCATAGTAATTAGATGAAACCCACTAGCATGAGTAGGAGTTGTTTGAGCCCTGTTGTGCCTACTTATTCATGCTTGTTTGTCATGCCTGCTACTGCTTAGAGTTGAGTCAGGTCTGATTCATCGGGGATGAATCAAAGTTGTGTGAACATGTCCTATTGTTGAGAGCTAAGTGTGTGAACACGATTTGGTAAAGGTAGCGGTGAGAGGCCATGTAGGAGTACATGGTGGGTTGTCTCATTGCAGCCGCCCTCGGGAACTGAGTTACATGTTTGTGATCCATGACCAGTTACTACCACGCATTGGAATGCTTAAGTGCCCTCTCGACTTCTTAACCATCCTTGTTCTCTGTCCAGGAGTTGCAACTAGTTTCTGGTGTTTGTAGGATATGTGTTGGGGGCCGTGCGTAGCGTTGACCCTAGGGGTGGGCTATGTTGCGGTAGATACACCGTGGCCCGGTGTACCGATTCGCCCGTTTGGTGTCTCGGGAACCCTGCACACATCGTTCGGGGCCGTTAGTGCAAACCTCGGCCGGACTCCCTGCGGATGGAACCCGAATAGGCGATAAACCTGGACTAGAGACTTGAATGTTTAGGTAGGTCGTGGCCGACACCCTCGCTGGGCTTCCGCTTGAAGGTTGCCGAGTACATGTCGTGTAAACGGCGGTAAGTGGTGAGAGCGTGTGTGAAGAAGTACACCCCTGCAGGGTTAATATGATCTATTCGAATAGCCGTGTCCGCGGAAAAGGACTTCTGGGTTGCCTATATCAGTTCATAGACAAGTGAAAGTGGATACTCTAAAATGCGCAAGATAAGCGTGAGTGCTATGGATGGCGTTCTCGTAGGGAGGCGGGAGCGGGTCCATAGTGGTGTATTGATATGGTGAATATGTGGACTCGTGTGCGCCACCTCAAAAGAGTTACTTGCAGTCGTAGTTCAGGATAGCCACCGAGTCAAAGCTGGCTTGCTGCAGTCAAACTCCACCACCCCTTTGTTGATAATGATGCATATGTAGATAGTTCTGATGTAAGTCTTGCTGAGTACGTTTGTACTCACGTTTGTAATTTATGTTTTGCGAGAGACGTCGGTCTCGCTAGTAGTTCCGCTTGGACTTGACGTTTAGCTTGTTACCTCAGCTACGATCTTATGCCCCGGCAGATGTGGTAGATAGTCGGGCTTCTCAGCCTTTTTCATTTGTAGATGTCGTACTCAGACATGTTAAGCTTCCGCTTGTGCTTTGACTTGTATGCTCTGAGTGTTGGGTCATGAGACTCATGTTTGTAATATCTCGCTCCTCGGAGCCTAATGAATAAATATTTGAGTCGTAGAGTTATGTTGTGATGCCATGTTGTATTTACACATATTGAGCATATTGTGTGTATGTTTGAAATGCTTGGTATGTGTGGGATCGACAAACTAGTTGTTTATCCTTGGCAGCCTCTCATATGGGGAAATGTAGTCTCGTGCTTCCGAGCGATAGTAGTCCGCTACAGCCGGTTCATCGGAGTCACCTGCTAGCCCAGCACTACTGCTTGGACACTTGACTGGCGGCTTGTGTTTCACTTCGTTCCTATATACATCCCTTCGGGAAATGTCACGCGGTGATATTCGGAGTCCTACCTAGCCTGCTACAGCCCGGGATACCGGAGTCCTGTTAGCCCAGTGCTACAGCCCGAATTCATACGTTGATGACCGACATGCTCGATGTGATTCATGTATGCCTGTCCCCATGGGTTAGCGCCGCCTTGGGTTCACGACTAGCCATGTCGGCCCGGGTTCTCTGTCATATGGATGCTAGCGACACTATCATATATGTGAGCCAAAAGACGCAAACGGTCCCGGGCCATGGTAAGGCGACACCCGTGGGAATACCGTGCGTGAGGCCGCAAAGTGATATGAGGTGTTACCGGCTAGATCCATGTGACTTGGAATCGGGGTCCTGACAAATCGGTTGGCCATCTTGAGCAACTACTACAATCGTGAACCTTTGATCCCAGCCCAACCTTTTCTTCAAGCCTCGTCTCCTTACAGAATTTTGGCACGATCTAGAGGGCTCAAATAATAAAGAAGCGTTAATATGTACATACCAAACAATTAATGCATCTGGTCAGTAGAGGCTTAATTCATATATATATATATATACCTCACCGAACTTTGCAACAGTTAAGTCTCTGGAGCCGTCAAGATCTCCTCCCTACTCCGTTCGATCATCTGAGCCGTCATGATCTCCTCCCTCCTCCATTCGATAACCAAAAATGTCATCCTCTCTTTCATCACAATCGATGTCGTTGACAAACAACAAGGTGATATAACCTCCGTCGCAGATTATATGCCCCAACAACACTACTTGTTATATGTCTCTGTCCATAGTTTATGCAGATAATACAACATGGCAATTGATATACATCCATGAGAGATGGATTAGTGGCCAACATACACCTAATCCCAACATATGAGGAATGGATTAGTGGCAAACATCATGCAAAATTGACAAGTTTTATAACAGTCAGTTTCAGAAGATCGTCGAGGAGTCGATCCTCCCCCCTCATGCCTGATGAGTCGTCCTATCTTTCGAGAGAGGATACTTTGCGGAAAGCCTCAATATCATAGTTATCAGGGTTATGTTCTAACGCCCCCCCCCCCTCATGTCGAAGTTATCAGGGTTATGTTTTAACGACCCCTCTCTCATGTTTTCATATGCCTGAAAATCAAAGTTATATATCGGGGTTATGTTTTAACGACAACATGACTACAAGTTTTATACGATGAATACAAAATGAATACAAGATTTATACACTTGGATTAATACACAACTCAACAAATGAACCAACCATCATCCTATGAACAAAACTCAACATACAACAAATGGACACCTTTTGTCGAACAACAGAGAGATGATCAGGGACCAAAACTACACGGAGATTCGACACCACAACCTGTAATTCCATTGATTGAATTTTTTAGGAGAAACCCAAGTATTTGAAATGCTCCTATTGAACTAAAACTATTTCGAATGAACTTGATAGAAATTTTCCATATTACTTCTACCATTTCAAAAAGTGTTCTCCATAAGCCAAAAACTTGATAGAAACTTGACAAAAATTGCTAGTAGAGTAACTTGACAGAAACTTTACCTAATCACAACAAGCAACTTGACAAAAACTTGTCCATGATCTCATCGATCTTGTGCAGAGTAGAGTATGTGATGGTAGAGTATAAGAATCACTTTCAGCAATAGAATTTTTTCTTCAATAAACATAAAAATGAACTCTAAATAAACTCTAAAGACAAAATGATCATCCATCCATCTAAACATATCTATCTATCCATCTAACATATCATACATATTTGGTGCAACAAACATATCATGGCATGGCAGAAACATAGCAAATACAAAATGAACTCTAATGCAAAAGAATGTTCTTTTATTGCAAAGGAGCTATATTCTTCCCAAATCTAATGCATGACTAACCAAAAAACATAGGAAGTATGATATCTTTGACTCTTTGAAATGCTCACATTTTAATTTAAAAAAATAGTAGCTTCACATTTTCATTTAAAAAAAAGACTTGCTTAACATTTTCATTTAACAAAAATACTACATTCACATTTTCATTTCAAAATTATGGGAGCTTCACATATTCATTTCAAAATTGAACTCATCATATGCAAAATTTAACATTTGTTCCTCTATCTAAAAAATTCTCTTCCATCTCATCTCATATACACAAAATATCTATCTAACATATTGAGCATTTAAATTTCATCCATATATCTACTCACTTAAAAAACAGAGCACATTTCCACAAAACATCTCATCTCATCACCACAAGACATCTCATACATCTCATCTCATCACATCTAAAAAAACATAGCACATTTCATACATCTCATTGATAACCCACAAGTATAGGGGATCAATTGTAGCTCTTTCCTATAAGTAAGAGTGTTGAACCCAATGAGGAGCAAAAGGAATGACAAGTAGTTTTCAGGAAGGTAATGTCTGCAAGTGTTGAAATTGTAAGTAGCGGAGTAGTTTGATAGCAATATAATTTGTAACGAGCAAGTAAAGATAGTGATAACAAAAGTGCAGAAAGATAGCCCAATCCTTTTGAGGCAAAGGACATGCCAAAACTGTCTCTTATGATAAGCAAAGCGTTGTTGAGGGTACACGGGAATATCATCTAGTCGTTTTCATCATATTGGTTCCATTTGTGTTCGCTACTTTGATAATTTGATATGTGGGTGGACCGGTGCTAAGGTACTGTTCTTACTTGAACAAACCTCCTACTTATGATTAACCCTCCCGCAATCATCTGCAACTACGAGAAAAGTATTAAGAATACATTCTAACCATAGCATGAAATATTTGGATCCAATCGGTCCCTTACGGAATAGCGCATAAACTGGGGTTTAAACTTCTCTCACTCTCGCAAACCACCATCTAATTACTACTCCACAATGCATTCCCTTAGGCCCAAATATGGTGAAGTTTCATGTAGTTGACGTTCACACGACACCACTAAGGGAATCACAACATACACATTATCAAACTATCGAACACATATCAAGTTCACATGATTACTTGCAACATGATTTCTCCCGTGATCTCAAGAACAAAAGAAACTACTCACAAATGACAAACAAGTTCATGATAAGATTGGTATTAAATTGCATAATGGATCTGAACATATGATCTTCCACCAAATAAACCATATAGTAATCAACTATAAGATGTAATCAACAATACTAGTCACCTACAAGTACCAATCTATAGTTCCGGTAACAAGATTGAACAAAAGAGATGAACTAGGGTTTGAGAGGAGATGGTGTTGTTGAAGATGTTGATGGTGATTTCCCTCCCCAAGATGTTAGAGTTGTTGGTGATGACGATGACGATGATTTCCCCCTCCGGGAGGGAAGTTCCCCGGCGGAATCGCTCGGCCGGAGGGCAAAATTGCTCCTGCCCAATTTCCACCTCGAGGTGGCGGCGCTCCATCCCGAATATCCTCTCCTTATTTTTCTTAGGTCAAAATGACTTATATACTAGAAGATGGTCACCGGAGGTGGGCCTGGCTGAGCACAACCAACCAGGGCGCGCCTGGGCTCCCTGGCGCGCCAAGGTGGGTTGTGCCCACCTGGTAGGCCTCCCCTGGTAGTAGTTTGCTCCGTTATGCTTTATTTATTCTAGAAAAAATCCTCCTTAAGGTTTCATCTTATTTGGAGTTGTGCAGAATAGGTGGCCCGACGTAGCTTTTCTAGGTCTAGATTTCCAGCTGCCGGAATTCTCCCTCTTGGTGTGTACCTTGCAAATTATGAGGGAAAAGGCATTAGAATACTCCAAAAAGCATTATTATGGATAAAAACATCACAAATAACATCAAGAAAACATGATGCAAAATGGACGTATCAACTCCCCCAAGCTTAGACCTCGCTTGTCCTCAAGCGAAAACCGAAATAGAAAAACATGTCACGTGCTTTAAGAGAGAGGTGTCGATAAAAACAAAATACGAACATAGAATCATCAAGTAGATTATTATAACAACAACAAATTTAAACATAAGACTTTTATCATAGATCATTTATCTTATACTTCTCAAGAATAAGTAACAGTTCGTCACAAAATCGAAGTATAAAGCAAAAATTCTATTAGAGACCAACAAACTGTGTTCTCAGTCAACTTTGCCACTACAATTCATCAACTTTTCAGGAAGTGTCACGTATCGGAGCTTTTAGGCAAGTACACATACTCAACCATCATAAAGTCTTCTATGATTACTAACACTCACCGCATACACTTGGGAAAAATGTTTCAACCGGACATATAGAAAGATAGGGGCTTATAGGTTTTCCTCCCAACGTACTCACCTCAAGGGTGATGTCAACAATAATAACTCATGCTATCTATATCCAACTGCACACATGTGTCTAGATCTTTCCTCGCCATATGATGCTTGCCAAAAGGAGAAAAATAAAAAGGAATAGAGGGCAAAAGATTGACTCTTTGCATAAAAGTAAATACATAAAAGTAAAAAATAGGCCCTTCAGAGAGGGAAGCAGAAGTTGCCATGCGCTAATTTGTTTGTATGCCCAATCCCTTAGTGCAAAAGAAAGTCATGTTGCATTACCCCTTGTGATAGCGACCTTTATCATGCAGTCCGTCGCTTTTATGTCTTCACCATCGCAAATTCGTGCAATGCTCAATTTTCCCTTAACCTAAATGATCTCACACATTTAGAAGCAATTCTTATTGTCGTTTTCACCAATGACAACTTACTTGAGGGTTCTTGCTCAATCCCTGGGTAGGTATGGTGGACACTTGAAAATAAGATTTGGGTTTAAGGCTTTTTGGATGCACAAGTAGTATCTCTACTTCGTGCGGAATTTTTGGCTAGCAAAGATAGAGAGCAAGCACCACATGTTAAAGGATCTATTACAATATGACTTCTATGTGAATATAGACAAACATAAACCATTAAGTTGTCTTACCAACATCAACAATTTTGGCATATAATATTTTGATGAGGGATCACAATCACAAAAGATTTCTAGGATAGTACATTTATATGTGAATCTTCTCTTCCCATATTAATTCTTTCATGAGTTGCATCATTGACTAATGCTATGTTTGTCAATCTATAATAAAATTTTCTACTTATAGTTTTCCTTATGTGTTTCTATCACCTACCATAGGATTAGTATATGATCTTGTTGATTTATTATCTTTCTTTTATATTACTTTATTTCTCTTCTTTTATTTGCAACATGAAAGTAAAGAAGCAAAAACTCAAACTAAACTTTATTATATAGCTTGCACACGATTACAAAGATAGATCACTATGCAAACTCTCAAAGAAAGGATCGAACTAAACTTTTTATTCATCTAAAGAAAAATATTGAACTAAATGCGTAAAAGCAAAAAGATAGTGGGATGATACGAAACAGGGGCTCCTCCCCTAATCTTGGCGAAAGTCAAGGGGAGTGCCCATACCCGATACTCAATTCTCCTTGGGTGGTGAAGAAGATGGTGGTGGTGAAGAAGAAGGGATCTTGTCCTCGGATTTCCATGGCAGTGGTCCACCATAATAAGAAGAGGAGTGGGTCTCGCGGGTCTTGCAAACAGCAGCCAAACTCAAAGCTTTAAACCTCGCCTCATATTCAAAGGCTTGGTTTTGGAGATCATAGATCTGGCTTTGGAGGAAATTGATTTGCTTGTTGAGGGTGAAGACGATATCTTTCATGGACTTGCCATCCACCTTGAGATCATGGGAGAGATTCGTGATCATGAGGTGATTGGCATGGAGTCCATGCTCTACCATACCCTTGCACCGGAAGACATGTTGCTCCATAGCTTCGAGCCTGGCCTCCATGGTTACTGTCCTCTTGGTACAGGGCACATCGCGAAGGTGAAGCACCACCTAATGCATCTCAATGACCTGAGGGTGCTGCACCACATCCCGCAGATATGGGTTGATGACATTCATGAAGAACTTGTCCTTGGAGGAGCTTGAAGAAGCAATGATAGAAAACAGCAAGGAAAAAAGAGAACGGAGGATTTCTCCGTGATTCGGTGGTCAACAGGTTTGGAAAGTATATATAGATTTTTTTTATCTTAGAGGACAAGCATACGGAAGAAAAACAGAGTACAGAAGGTGTCCCAGGTGGGGACAACCCACCTAGGCACGCTAGGTAAGCCAGGCGCACCCTCGTGTCTTGTGCCCACCAGGGGACGCTTCCTAGAAGTTTCTTTATTTCCAAAATTTTAAAATATTCCAAAACTGATAAAAAATATTTTTGCAGATTTATCAGAGTCTGTTTACTTACCGTATCACGTACCTCCTTATTTTGACGACTCTGGAGTGTTCCGGAAGGACTCTTTTATGTGTTCTTTCGGTGTCAAAGTTTGGATAATATTTGTTTCAACATTAATAGGCATACCTGAGATGTAATGCTTTATTCGTTGCCCATTGACAACATTCGGGTTAGTACCTTCGAAATTATTTATTTTGATGGCTCTAGGCCGATAAACCTCCTCGATAACATACGGGCCTTCCCATCTTGAGAGGAGTTTTCCTGCAAAGAATCTAAAACGAGATTTTTACAAAAGAACATATTGCCCAACTTTAAACTCACGCTTTTGGATTCTTTTATCATGCCATCTTTTACCTTTTTATTTGAATAATTTTGGATTTCCATATGCTTGGGTACTCCACTCATCTAATGAGCTTATATCAAATAACCTATTTTCACCGGCAAGTTTGAAATCATACTTGTGTTCTTTAACTGCCCAGTAAGCTTTATGTTGTAACTCAAGAGGCAAATGACAAGCTTTTCCATAAACCATTTTACAAGGGGAGATACCCATAGGATTATTTATATGCGGTTCTGTAAGCCCAAAGTGCATCATCTAATTTCTTAGACGAATTCTTCCTGGACCTATTGACAGTCTTTTGCAAAATTAATTTTATTTATCTATTGCTAGGTTCAACTTGACCACTAGACTGAGGATGAGAAGGTGATGCAATTCTATGGTTAACATCATACTTGGAAAGCATTTTAAGAGAAGCACCATGCATAAAACGTGAACCACCATCAGTCATTAAATATCTAGGGACTCCAAACATTGGGAAAATAACTTCCTTAAGAATTTGTGATCATCACTACTGGTTGGAATAGCTTCTGCCCATTTTGAAACATAATCAACAGTAACCAAAATATGTGTATACCCATTAGAGGAAGGAAAAGGTCCCATGTAATCAAATCTCCAAACATCAAATGGTTCAACAGCAAGTGAATAATTCATAGGCATTTCTTGACGTTTACCTATATTACCTATTCTTTGACATTCATCACAAGATGTGACATACTTGCAGGCATCCTTGAAGAGAGTAGACCAATAAAATCCAGACCGCAATACCTTGTGAGCAATTCTATCTCCAGCATGATGCCCTCCATAAGCTTCGGATTGACATTTCTGTTGGATTTGTCCCTGTTCTTGCTCAGGTACACAACGTCTAATAGTACCATCTACTCCTTCTTTATAAAGATGTGGGTCATCCCAAAAGTAATGTCTTAAAACATAGAATAATTTTTTTCTTTTGTTGGTATGTAAAGCTAGGTGGTAAATATTTAGCAACGATGTAATTAGCATAATCAGCATTCCAAGGAGAACTACTAGCAACATTTATTGTAGCTAATTGCTCATTAGGAAACCTATCATCAATAGGTAGTGGGTCATCAAGCACATTTTCAAGCCTAGACTAGTTATCAGCTACGCGGTTCTCGTCTCCGTTCCTATCAACAATATGTAAATCAAATTCTTGTAACAAGAGAACCAAACGAATAAGTCTTGTTACCTTGGAATCAACAATGTAAGATCTAAATTTATCACAAGCAAACACCACTGCTAGAAATTCTTTTTTAGTAGTAGCATAGTTTCGTTGAGCACTGTCTAGAGTTTTACTAGCATGATGAATAACATTTAATTTCCGATCAACTCTTTGTCCTAGAACAACACCAACAGCATAATCACTATGGTAGAACCAGGGATCCTACCGGACCTGGGGCGTAAGCAGTAAGGGAAGGAGGGAGCAAGGCGAGGCGATGAGCGGCCACGCCGGCGGTTGGGCGCTGTCGCGGGAGAGGAGGGAGATGGCGGCGGCGGCTAGGGTTAGAGGCGGCTAGGGTTCCGGCTCCTCTAAGAGCCGGGCAATAGAGATAATAATCTTCTTATTGCTCAATTCCAAAAAGAGTCTTAAAGCCTATATTTATAACCTAGATAACTTGCATAAGAATTAACCTACGATAACTTGTGGGCAGAGATTGGCCGGTGGGCCTAGCTAAACCGGCCTTGAATCATGGAGGTGAAGGGAAGGCGGCCGAGCTCCGCCAAGCGGCTCCCGCAAACCGGAGGCCCAAAGCGAAGGAGGCAGAGCTCGCGGAAGCGCTCCCAAAGGGGCATGGTGCCCTCGTCCTGCTCTAGGGCGTAATACCAGGTATGTGCCACGCCGCGGAGGTGATACGAGGCGAGCCAGGTACGCTCCGTTGCGAGGGTGCGCTGCCGGTGAAAGAACTGGTCGCATTGGTTGAGCCAGTTGAGGGGGTCCCCCGTGCAGTCATAGGTGGCGAAGTCGATCTTCGTGAACTGCGGCGGTGTCTGGGTCGGAGCACCATGTCGAGCTGGCTCAGAGGTGCGGAGGAGCGAGGCGGATGGCGCGTGGTCGGAGTACTCCAGGTAGGGACCAGCGGAACCGGATGGCCCACCGAACTGAGGGAACGGAGTCGGCTGTTCAGGGGCCGTGGTGTAGACCGGCGATGGCGAAGACCCAGCCGCCCACGCTAGAAGTGGTGACGGGGAGGGCGGGAATTGGACCTGATGAATCGGGAGGCCGGTCGGAGAGGGTGCCCCCGAGCTAGGCAGGGGGCAGCGCCGATGGTTGTAACATCGGCGGCGGGGGGTGGCCGGGGGCGTCGGTGGCCGCGGGGGGCGGTGGCGGCAAGTACCATAGAGGGGTCGTTGCCCGCGTGTTCCCGCCGGGGTGTCCCACCTGGAACGGCAGCAGCGGCAGCCCGATGCAAGCCGGAGCGGAGAATGGCTGCAGCGGTCTGGTGGCCGTCACCTGCAGCATCTGCTGTAGCGGCCAGGTGCCCGCTGATGGCGTCGGCGCCAAGGGCCAGAGGGCGCCGCGGAAGCCGGAGGGCCGCCAAGAGGAGCCGCCTGGAACAGCTGCATGAGGGGGCGCCATATGGGCCAGCGCCCTGGGGCGGCCACGGTGTGTGGCCATAGGCGGCAACGGGCATCGTCGGCAGGGGCATGTAGGGCCCGGCCGTGTACTGCAGGTGGAGGCTCTGGACGGCGGTGACGAGGTCCCGCGGGGTGGCCTTGACCTGCTCCAGTGTGAAGATGGCGGACGGCGGTGGCGCAGAGGGAACCGGTGATGGCGGCGCAGGCGGGCCGTGGTGGAGATGTGGCCCGTCAGCGCAGTTGTCCCGGCGGCGGACGTCATCGGCACGGTGAGGGGTGGCACCATCGTCATCTGGCCAGTGAGGGGCGGCGCCGTCATCATCGGTGCGGTGGAGCCGCTGGAAAGCGCCGACGGTGGTGGTGGAAGCGACATGATCGGAACGAGGTCTCTGATTACCAAATCGGTAGAACGAGGGATCCTACCGGACCTGCTCCGTAGGTTGTAGGGGAAGGATGGAGTGGGACAGGGCGATGATCGGGCGCGCCGGCGGCTGGGCGCCGTCGCGTCGGTGGGAGATGGCGGTGGAGGCTAGGGTTCCGGCTCCTCTGGGATCCGGGCAATAGGGATAATAATATTCTTATTGCTTAATCTCAGAAAGAGTCTTACAGCATATATTTATAACCTAATTAACTTGCATGCGAATTAACCTAAGATAACTTGTGGGCTAAGATTGCTCGGTGGGCCTTCTACGGACGTAGGCTAAACCGGTCGTAACACACTAGCACCACACATAATTTCAAAAGGCAAGTTCCAATTAGGTGGTTGAACAATAGTTGCAGAAATTAAGGCTTTCTTGAGTGTTTCAAAGGATTCTAAACAGTTGTCATAAAAAAAGGAATATCCTTTTGCAAATGGTTTGTAAGAGGCCTAGAAATCTTAGAGAAGTCTTTAATAAATCTCCCATAGAAACCAACATGACCTAGCAAACTACGAATACCTTTGATATCTTTAGGACATGGCATTTTCGCAATTGCATCAACCTTAGCTTGATCCACTTCATTGCCTCTTTCAGATATTTTATGACCCAAGACAATTCCTTCATTGACCATAAAGTGGAACTTCTTCCAATTCAAGACAAAATTTGTTTGTTCACATCTCACTTCTTTAATCTTCGGATTTAACCGACGTTGGTGATCAACAACGGGTTTAGCACCAAGTTCCATATTCATTTTGTGCTGGCATAGACTGGGACTAATGCACTTTAAATCATCCAGAGTATATCCAATGGCAGCTTGGTGCTTCCTTAGGACCTTCAATAATCTTTCTTCTTCATGTTCTGAAAGGTTAGCACTGATAATAACAGGATATATCTTCTTTTCATCAAGATAAGCATATGTCAGAGTGTCTGGCAATTGTTCTAATTGAAACACAGGATCACCTTTAGGTGGAGGAGGACCTCCTAGAGTTTCAATAGGCAAATTGTGTTTAATTAAAGGACATTGTTCAAATATTTTTTTTATCTATTTCATTTCTTGCATGCATATGTAAATCATTTTCATGGTCAAGCAAACATTGTCCTAAAGGATTAGTAGGTGATACAGCAATAGAAGCAAGAACAATTAATTCATCCTTACTAGTTAATTCATTTTCATGAAGATTTCTACTAAACCTAGAAAAATTAAACTCTTGAGACTCATCACCAAAACTAACACCGACAATTTGTTTCTTACAATCTATCTTAGCATTAACTGTGTTCAACAAAGGTCTAGCAAAAATAATGGGACATAAGTCATCTTGTGGGGAACCAAGAACAAGGAAATCAGTAGGGTATTTTTTTTCCCACACAAGACTTCAACATCTCCGAATTGGTGATATGGTGTCTTTATTAGCAATTTTAGTACTAACATCTATGTCTTCCAACTCAACAGGTGCTATGTCTTTCATAATTTCTTGATAAAGGTAGCGAGGAATAACACTCACACTAGCACCCATGTCACATAAACCATGATAACAGTGATCTCCTATTTTAACTGAGATGACAGGCATGCCAACAACAGATCTATGTTTATCTTTTTTAGCAGGTTTGGCAATTCTAGCAGCTTCTTCACAAAAGTAAATAACATGCCCATCCATATCTTCTTCCAAGAGATCTTTAACCATACCAATGTTAGGTTCTAATTTAATTTGTTCATCGGGTTTAGGTGTTCTAATATAGCTTTTGTTAACCATAGTTGAAACCTTAGCATGTTTCTTTATCCTAACAGGGAAAGGAGGTTTCTCAATATAAGTAGAAGGGAAACCTGGATCAACATTATAGATTATAGTTTCTTGTTTAACCGATCCCGATTCTTTAATTACTTCTTTAATAGGTGGGTGATATTTAAACCACTTCTCTTTAGGGATTTCAACATGAGTAGCAAATGATTCACAAAAGGAGGCTACTATCTCAGAGTTAAGTCCATATTTAGTGCTAAACTTTTGAAAAGCATCAGTATCCATAAAAGATTTAACACAGTCATGCTTAAGCTTAATACCTGACCCTTTACCTTCATCGAGTTCCCAATCTTCAAAGTTGTGCTTAATTCTTTCCAAAATATCCCGCCGGAATTCAATGGTTTTCTTCACAAAAGAACTAGCACACGAAGTATCAAGCATAGTTTGATCATTACGACAAAGCCGAGCATAAAGATTCTAGATAATAATTTCTCTTGAGAGCTCATGATTGGGGCATGAATATAACATTTACTTCAGCCTCCCCCAAGCTAGAGCGATACTTTCTCCTTCACGATGCCAAAAATTATATATATAATTCCGATCACGATGGCATAGGATAATTGTTTTGGTGGAACTCCAATTTCAAGTGATTCAAATCCAACGATCCAATATCATCAAATAATCTATACCATGCCAATGTTTTTCCATTCAAAGATAAAGGGCAAACCTTTTTCATAACTTCGTATCTGGATAGACCTGCAAGCTTAAACAATCCACAAATTTGTTCTACATATATCAAGATGTTTAGTTACATCTCCTGCATAAGGATTAGCTAGCAATTGTTCTACCATGCCCGAAGGAATTTCATATTAAATATTTTCAGAAGGTGTAGTAGGTTGAGGAGTAACTAATTGCGGTTCCGGACGAGGTGAAGATACCCCGAACAAAATCCTCAAAGGAAGGTTTTCCATAGTAACAAGTGACAATAAATTTCAGCACACTATATAAATGTTTCCTTACCAAATTCCACTTACCAAAGGCGCTTCACTCCTCGGCAACGGCGCCAGAAAATATCCTTGATGACCCACAAGTATAGGGGATCAATTGTAGCTAGTTTTGATAAGTAAGAGTGTCGAACCCAACGAGGAGCAGAAGGAAATTACAAGTAGTTTTCAGTAAGGTAATGTCTGCAAGTGCTGAAATTGTAAGTAGCAAGGTAGTTTGATAGCAAGATAATTTGTAACAAGCAAGTAACGATAGTGGTAACAAAAGTGCAGAAAGATAGCCCAATCCTTTTGAGGCAAAGGACAAGCCAAAACGGTCTCTTATGATAAGCAAAGTGTTCTTGAGGGTACACGGGAATTTCATCTAGTCACTTTCATCATGTTGGTTCAATTTGTGTTCGCTACTTTGATAATTTGATATGTGGGTGGACCGGTGCTAAGGTTCTGTTCTTACTTGAAAAAACCTCCTACTTATGATTAACCCTCCCACAAGCATCTGCAAGTATGAGAAAAGTATTAAGAATAAATTCTAACCATAGAATTAAACTTTTGAAACCAATCGGTCCCTTAGAGAATAGCACATAAACTGGGGTTTCAGCTTCTGTCACTCTCGCAACCAACCATCTAATTACTACTCCACAATGCATTCCCTTAGGATCAAATATGGTGAAGTGTCATGTAGTCGACGTTCACATGACACCACTAAGGGAATCACAACATACACATTATCAAAATATCGAACACATATCAAGTTCACATGATTACTTGCAACATGATTTCTCCCTTGACATCAAGAACAAAAGTAACTACTCACAAATGATAAACATGTTCATGATCAGAGGGGTATTAAATAGCATAAGGTATGTGAACATATGATCTTCCACCAAATAAACCATATAGTAATCAACTAGAAGATGTAATAAACACTACTGGTGACCCACAAGTACCAATATGTAGTTCTGGTAACAAGATTGAACACAAGAGATGAAATAGGGTTTGAGAGGAGATGGTATTGTTGAAGATGTTGAGGAGAGTTATTGGTGATGATGATGACGATGATTTCCCCCTCCAGTAGGGAAGTTCCCCTGGCGGAATCGCTCCGTCGGAGGGCAAAAGTGGTCCTGCCCAAGTTCTGCCTCGAGGCAGTGGCGCTCCGTCCCGATAGTCCTCTCCTTACTTTTCTTAGGTCAAAATGACTTACATACCAGAAGATGGGCACCGGAGGTGGGCCTGGGTGCGTACAACCCACTAGGGCGCGCCTGGGCTCCCTGGCGCGCCCAAGTCGGTTTGTGCCCACTTGGTGGGCCTCCTCTGGTAGTTGTTTGCTATGTTATTCCTTATTTATTCCATAAAAAATCCTCCATCAGGTTTCATCTTGTTTGGAGTTGTACTGAATAGGTGGCCTGACGTAGCTTTTCCGGGTCCAGATTTCCAGCTGTCGGAATTCTCCCTCTTGGTGTGTACCTTGCAAATTATGAGAGAAAAGGCATTAGAATTACTCCAAAAAGCATTATTATGGATAAGTACATCACAAATAACATCAAGAAAACATGATGCGAAATGGACGTATCACTCATCTCCACAAAACATTTAAACAACCACATTCTCATCTCCATAGAACATCCATCTATCGATTAATCTAAAAAATATAGCACCCAACGGCGGCGACCATGGAGTAGTGGCAGTAGGGGCAACCATGGACCAATGGTAGTAGGGGGCCTTTGGAAAGGGGGGGAGCTCAATGGGGTCATGGCGATGGAGCTGGAAGCCAGCGACGAGGAACGGGCTCGGGGGCACGCGGCGAAAGGGAGGAGGGCATGCGAGGAGGTCCGGCGCCGGTGACAGTCAGCGGGGTCAGGGACAGCAGAGCGTTGGCGAGGGCGTCGGGGCAGGGCTCGAGGAGGCGACTGCGTGGTTCGGCAGCCTGGCGGCTGCTACTTCTTGAGCTCGCTTTTGTTTTTCCATTTAAGAGGAAAGGGTGATGTAGCAAATTACAGATAAGTATTTCTCTTAGTTGATAACCAAGGTATTAATCCAGTATCGGGTACAAGCAATAAGTCCCCAATCTACGCACCTGCACAAACAATCAAACACTTGCACCGAACGCGATAAAGGGGTTCTCAATCCTTCATGTTCACTTGCAAGGATGAGATCAGATAGAGATAGATATAAAAGATAACTAAAACGATAAAACAAAATAAAAGTAAATAAATTGCAGCAAGGTATTGTTGTAATTTTGGTTTATAAATCTGAATATATAATATGAAAAATAGACCTGGGGCCATAGGTTTCACGAGAGGCTTCTCTCTTGAAGGAAAATAATACGGTGGCTAAAAAAATTACTGTCGAGCAACTGATAGAAAAGCGCATAGTTATGACGATATCCAAGGCAATCATTATGCACATACGCATCACATCCGTGTCAAGTAGCCGAAACGATTATGCATGAACTACTATTACTCCACACATCGATCGACTCCTGCCTCCATCTAGAGTATTAAGTTCATGAAGAACTGAGTAATTAATGTAGTAAGTAAGATGACATGATGTAGAGGGATAAAATCAAGCAATATGATGAAAACCCCATCTTTTTATCCTTCATGGCAACAATACAAATACGTGCCACCCTACCCCTACTGTCACTGGGTGAGGACACTGCAAGATTGAACCCAAAACTAAGCATATCTCCCATTGCAAGAATTACCAATCTAGTTGGCCAAACCAAACCAATAACTCGAAGAGAAATACAAAGATATCAAATCATGCATATAAGAATTCAGGGAAGATTCAAATAATATTTATAGAGATCATAAACCCACATTCATCAGATGTCGACAAACACACGACAAAAGAGTATTACATCGGATATAACTCGAAGAACATCGAGGAGAACTTTGTATTGAAGATCATAGAGATAGAAGAAGCCGTCTAGCTACTAGCTATGGACCCGTAGGTCTGAGGTGGACTACTCATGCTTCATCGGAAGGGCAACAGGTTTGATGTAGAAACCCTCCGTGATTGATTCCCCCTCCGGCAGATTGCCAGAAAAGGCCCCAAGATAGGATCTCATGGGAATAGAGTCTTGTGATGGTGGAAAATTATTTTTGTGGATGCTTTTGTTGACATAGACATATATGGGAATATATAGGCCAAAGATTAGGGTTAGGAGGTCTACGAGGGGCCCACAAGACAGGGGGCGCGCCACTACGGCTTGTGGCCTCCTCGTGGGTCTTCTGGCCTCTTCTCCAAGAAAAATCATCACGAAAGTTTTGTTCCGTTTGGACTTCGTTTGATACTAAAAAACAAGGAAAAAACAAAAAATGGCACTGGGCCCTAGGTTAATAGGTTAGTCCCAAAAATAATAACAAATAGCATATTAATGCATATAAGCATCCAAAACAGATAATATAATAGCATGGAACAATAAAAAATTATAGATACATTGGAGACGTATCACACCATCATCTTCATGATAGAGAGTCTCCTATATTGTCACTTTCATATACTAGTGGGAATTTCTTCCATGATCTTTTATATGCAATAATATCAAATAGCATATTAATGCATATAAGCATCCAAAACAGATAATATAAGCATCCAAAACAGATAATATAATAGCATGGAACAATCAAAAATTATAGATACATTGGAGACGTATCACACCACGATCTTTTATATGCATTAATATGCTATTTTATATTAAGGAATAATTGGTTTTATGCCCTTAGTTGTGTCCCCCTCGACAGGATTGCCCCTAGTTTCTGAAAACACGCCGCCTTGCCCAACCCACTTTGGTCAGCTTGTGCTTTTGCCCTTTGACCGCTTGACCTTCAATTTGAAAAGTTCATAACTAATTCATACTAAATCAGAAAAATGAAAATAAGATACCAAAATGTTTAGAAAAACTTCCTATATGTCAATGTCACTTGCATTCATGACAAAAGAGTAGGTAAGTGTCCATCCTATTTTGAGCTCTTATGATACCACCATGAACGGTGAAATCTAGAAAAACTCAAAAAATTCAAAAAAAAATTGTACCAATGAATGACAAATGTTTTAAGTGCTTGCCAAGTTTCATTACGAAATGACATTCGTTGAAGTCGTGGCAAAAAAAAATCTATTTTGGGGTGTTGATTGTTTTTTTTCCACGACTTTCACGAATGTCATTCCCTAATGAAACTTGGGCAAGCACTTCAAACATTTTTCATTCTTTGCAACCAATTTTTTTTTCAATTTTTCAATTTTTTTATTTTACTATTAATGGTGGTATCATAAGAGGTAAAACTCAGATGGGCACTTACCAACACTTTTGTCATGAATGCAAATGACATTGGCATATAGGCGATGTTTTTCCTAACATTTTGGTATCTTGTTTGCATTTTTTTGATTTAGTATGAATTAGTTATGAAGTTTTCAAAGTGACGGTCAAACGGTCAAAGGGCAAAAGCACAAGACGACCAAATTGGGTTGGGCAAGACCACGTGTTTTTAGAAACTAGGGGCAATCCTATCGAGGGGGACACAACTAAGGACATAAAACCATTCATCCCTTGTATTAATTTTGGGACTAACCTATTGACCTAAGGCCCAGGGCCAGTTTCTGTTTTCTCTGTGTTTTTGGGTATCACAGAAAACGAATATCAAACAGAGTCCAAACGGATAAACTTTCATGATGATCTTTCTTGTACTAGAAGACACCTACGAGGCTTGGAGAAGAGGCTAGGAGACCCATGAGGAGGCCACAAGCCGTAGGGCCATGCCTTAGGGGGAGGCTCCCCCTGGCTTGTGGGCCCCTCATAGACCTCCTAACCCTTTAGCCAATATATTCCCAAATATTTCCCTATCAACAGAAGCATCCACAAAAATACTTTTCCGTCACCAGAAGCCTCTATTCCCGTGAGAACCCATCTTGGGGCCTTTTCTGGCAATCTGTCACAGGGGGAATCGATCATACAGGGCTTCTACATCAACACCATTGCCCTTCCGATGAAGCGTGACTAGTCCACCTCAGACCTACGGGTCCATAGCTAGTAGCTAGATGGCTTTTTCTCTCTCCATGATCTTCAATACAAAGATCTTCTCGATATTCTTGGTGTTGTATGATGTCTACTACGCAACCTTCTTCTTGTAGACGTTATTGGGCCTCGAATTGCATAGGTTTGTAGGACAGTAGCTAATTTTCCTCAAGTGGGTGACCTAAGGTTTATCAATTCGTGGGAGGCGTAGGATGAAGATGGTCTCTCTCAAACAACTTTGCAACCAAATAGCAAAGAGTCTCTTGTGTCCCCAACACACCCAATACAATGGTAAATTGCATAGGTGCACTAGTTCGGCGAAGAGATGGTGAAACAAGTGCAATATGGATAGTAGATATAGATTCTTGTAATCTCAAAAATATAAAAACAACAATTTAACTAATTATAAAAGTGAGCACAAACGGTATTGCAATGCGTAGAAACAAGGCCTAGGTTTCATACTTTCACTAGTCCAAGTTCTCTCAACAATTGTAACATAATTGGATCATGTAGCAATCCCTCAACGTGCAACAAAGATTCACTCCAAAGTTACTAATAGCGGAGAACAAATGAAGAGATTATTGTAGGATACGAAACCACCTCAAAGTTTTTCTTTCTGATCGATCTATCAGGCTATTCCTATAAGTGTCACAAACAGCCCTAGAGTTCATACTAAAACCCTAATGTCACCTAGGCAATCCATTATCACCACGAGTACCCGTGGGTTTGATTATACGATATGCATCACCAATCTCAGTTCCATAATATTCAATCCAACACATCGAGCTTCAAAGAATGCCCCAAAGTTTCTACCGGAGATCCGAGACAAAAACGTGTGCCAACGCCTATGCTCATGTTCACAAGGTCACTGATCCCGCTAGTTGATCACCAAAACATACATCAAGTAACTCACGTGAATATCACATCTTAACCACAGATAAACACATGCAAGACATACATCAAGTGTTCTCAAATCCTTAAAGACTCAATCTGATAAGATAACTTCAAAGGGAAAACTCAATTCATTACAAGAAGGTAGAGGGGGAGAAACACCATAAGGTCCAACTATAATAGCAAAGCTCGCGGTACATCAAGATCGTGCCAAATCAAGAACACGAGAGAGAGAGAGAGAGAGAGAGATCAAACACATAGCTACTGGTACATACCCTTAGCCCCGAGGGTGAACCACTCCCTTCTCGTCATGGAGATCACCGGGATGATGAAGATGGCCACCAGTGATAGGTCCCTCCTCCGGCAAGGTTCCAGAACAGGATCCTGATTGTTTTTTCGTGGCTACAGAGGCTTGCGGCGGCGGAACTCCTGATCTAGGGTTATTTTAGAATTCTTGGGCATTTATAGGAGATGTTGGCGTTGAGAACAAGCCAGGGGGGCACGAGGGGGTCACAGGCTAGGGGGCGCGCCCCTTTGGCTTGTGATGCCCTCATGGCTCTTCTGTGGTATCTTTTCGCTCCAGTATTTTTCATATTTTCCACAAAAAATCTCCGTAAGTTTTTATTCCATTTGGACTTCGCCTGATATTCCTTTTCTGCGAAGTTAAAAAACAAGTAAAAAAATAGAAACTAGCACTAGGCTCTAGATCAATAGGTTGGTCCCAAAAATAATATAAAATAGCTTATTAATGCATATAAAACATCCAACACGGATAATATAATAGCATGGAGCAATAAAAATTATAGATACGTGATGACCCACAAGTATAGGGGATCTATCGTAGTCCTTTCGATAAGTAAGAGTGTCGAACCCAACGAGGAGCAGAAGGAAATGATAAGCGGTTTTCAGCAAGGCGCAAGTACTGAAATAAGTGGTAACAGATAGTTTTTTGATAAGGTAAATTGTAACGAGCAACAAGTAACAAAAAGTAAATAAGGTGCAGGAAGGTGGCCCAATCCTTTTTGTAGCAAAGGACAAGCTGGAACAAACTCTTATAATAGGAAAAGCACTCCCGAGGACACATGGGAATATCGTCAAGCTAGTTTTCATCACGCTCATATGATTTATGCTCGTACTTTGATAATTTGATATGTGGGTGGACGGTTCTTGGGTGCTGTTCTTACTTGAACAAGCATCCCACTTATGATTAACCTCTATTGCAAGCATCCGCAAATACAACAAAAGTATTAAGGTAAACCTAACGATAGCATGAAACATATGGATCCAAATCAGCCCCTTACGAAGCAACGCATAAACTATGGTTCGAGCTTCAGTCAATCTAGAAACCCATCATCTACTTATTACTTCCCAATGTCTTCCTCTAGGCCCAAATAATGGTGAAGTGTTATGTAGTCGACGTTCACATAACACCACTAGAGGTTAGACAACATACATCTCATCAAAATATCGAACGAATACCAAATTTACATGACTACTAATAGGATGACTTCTCCCGTGTCCTCAGGAACAAACGTAACTACTCACAAAGCATATTCATGTTCATAATCAGAGGGGTATTAATATGCATAATGGATCTGAACATATGATCTTCCACCAAATAAACCAACTAGCATCAACTACAAGGAGTAATCAACACTACTAGCAACCTACAGGTACCAATCTGAGGCTTAGGGACAAATATTGGATAAAAGAGATGAACTAGGGTTTGAGAGGAGATGGTGATGGTGAAGATGTTGATGGAGATTGCCCTCTCCCAATGAGAGGAGCGTTGTTGATGACGATGGTGATGATTTCCCCCTCCCGGAGGGAAGTGTCCCCGGCAGCACAGCTCTGCCAGAGCCCTAGATTGGTTCCGCCAAGGTTCCGCCTCGTGGCGGCGGAGTCTCGTCCCAAAAGGTTGCTTCTGATTTTTTTCCCATCGAAAGACTTCATATAGGAGAAGATGGACGTCGGAGAGCCACCAGGGGGCCCACGAGGTAGGGGGGCGCCTGTGGGAGGGTCGCGCCCCCACCCTCGTGAGCAGGGTGTGGGCCCCCTGGCCTTCATCTTCGGCGATGATTTTTCTTTATTTATTTTAAGGTATTCCGTGGAGTTTCAGGACTTTTGGAGTTGCGCCGAATAAGCCTTCAATATTTGCTCCTTTTCCAGCCTAGAATTCCAGCTGTCGGCATTCTCCCTCTTCATGTAAACCTTGTAAAATAAGAGAGAATAGCCATAAGTATTGTGACATAATGTGAAATAATAGCCCATAATGCGATAAATATCAATATAAAAGTATGATGCAAAATGGACGTATCAATACGTTGGAGACGTATCATTGTATCCAATGTAATACTCTTTTGCAGTGTGTTTGACAAGATCCGATGAATTGTGGGTTTATAATCAGATTATCTATGAATATTATTTGAATCTTCTCCGAATTCTTATATGCATGATTTCATATCTTTCGAATTCTCTTTGAGTTATTGGTTTGGTTTGGCCAACTAGATCGGTAATTCGCGCAATGGGAGAGGTGCTTAGTTTTTGGTTCAATCTTGGTGTCCTCACCCAGTGACAAAGTAGGGGTAGTGATGTAGCTATGTACCTAGGGTAGGGTCATGGACCTGTCCAAGGTACCCTCCCTAAGGACATCTCTAGAAGAAACCACCTTTCAATCGACTCAGAAGTGTTCCACTGGACAGACTCGAAGACACTCGACCATGAAGCCAACCACTCGACCATGAAGCCAACCACTCGACAGCCAAGAGATCTAAAGTCACTCCGCATGCTAACGGTCGGTCATTAAGTAGCTTTTATGGTCATCATAGCACTTTATTTGTGGCATTACCAGTAACGCCCGACCTTAATGTACCTTAAACCCTGCATAACTGAGGGCTGGAGGGGTCTGGCGAACTCTGTATAAGCCACCCCCCTCCTGAGTGTCAAGGGTTCGCACCCCTGTAACTCATACACACATAATCCAGTCGACCGCCTCCGGGCTTCGAGACGTAGGGCTGTTACTTCCTCCGAGAAGGGCCTGAACTTGTAAACCTCTTGCTTGTACAACTACTCCATAGCTAGGATCTTGCCTCTCCATTCCTGCCCCCCTACTTTACTGTCAGACTTAGAACCACGACAGTTGGCGCCCACCATGGGGCAGGTGTCTTAGCGACTTATTAGAGAAGTTGTGATTTTTCTGATCCTCTTCATCATGGTTTCAGGCAGAGTTTTGGTTGAGGGCGGCGAGATCCGTCTCGGCGCGCTCACGTTCATCGCCGATGACTCCGCTTGGCTTCAGGAGGCTCTGCTCGACATCGACGCGCTCCCTGTCCGCGGGGCGACGCACTTTCGCGCGTGCGTCCGCGACGTCCTTCTGCGGCAACCGTCGACCCAGTATCGGTCGGCCCCAGTGTCGTCCTCCCTCCCTGTTTCCCGCTAGCGCAAGCGCTCCGGTCGGTCGAGACTTCAGCGGTGGGTGAGGCACGGCGGTGGCTCGCCAGTCGGCCACCCCCCAAGTCGTGGCGATCGAGCCCGACGAATCTCTCTACGGCCTGTTCGACCTGTCGACTGGCTCCACCGAGACTGCATCCGAGTGCGACAGCAGTGATCTAGCGGTGGAGGTTCTGATGGTCGATGGACCACGCAGCCCTCCCGGTTTCCCCCGTACCGATGGAGGCGACGGCGGAGGCGATCCGTCGCATGACCATGAAGAGTATCTCCCCGAGCCCCTCACTTCGCTACATAGGGAAGAACATCGCCGCTGGAACATGGATGCGCTGCACACTCCTATCGTTGGAGAAACCCCCGAGGATCGTGTTTTAGAGGACGCGCGCTTGGCTAACTTGGCTGAGCGCACTCGACTTGAGAACCTCCAGCGAGTACTCGACAAGCGTGCATGACAACGGGTTCCAGAATCCAGTCGACGTCAACCCTTTCCACCACCGACTCAGGTATATCGAACTCCGATTCAAAATTTAGCAGCTGCGGACCGTATAGCAGAGTCGATTCAGCCTTCCCAGTCCGAGGTTGGCAGAGGCTTGTTGCAGATTTGAGCATTACTCTGGGCAGCAGGAGACCAGAATTCAGCTGTATCACAGTCGCGGAACAGGATCCACAGCAAATCCATTGTTGCAGATACAGTTCAGATGGCTCACAGCTCAAGATCGCCCCCGAGGCGTGAGGGGCGTGAAGACCGACGAGATCAGTATAGGAACCGTGAGCAGTATGATCACCGATTCGATCGTGATGATCGACGTCGAGTGCCCACCCCTCCCCCAAGGAGTGGGTCACACGTGCCTCGGCAGCAGGATGACAGACGCCCTCACAGTGCTGGGTGAAGGATTCCAGTCGACCCCAGAGAACCAGGCTTGGATGCGAGATCCATTCTCGTTCAGGGATTGGTCGACAGAAACAAGGCTCACCGAGGAGGCCATGACAGGGATGTACCCACCAGCAGCAGAGTGCATGTCTCAGGACTAGAGTGCTTCAGCAGGGCCATCAGGGCGGCCGTGATTCCTCCCAACTTCAGGTTGGTGACTGGAGTCAGTAAGTTCACTGGTGAGTCCAAACCTGATACTTGGCTTGAGGACTACCGAGTGGCTGTTCAGATTGGCGGCGGCAATGATGAAGTGGCCATGAAACACCTGCCTCTTATGTTGGAGGGCTCGGCCAGAGCGTGGCTGAACCAGTTAGCACCTAGCAGCATTTACACTTGGGAGGATCTTTCCCGAGTGTTTGTCAGAACATTCGAAGGGACTTGCAAGCCACCAGCAGGGTTGATAGAATTGCAGTCTTGTGTGCAGAAGACAAATGAAACTTTGAGGAATTACATCCAGAGATGGATCACGTTGCTTCACACGGTAGAGAATGTATCTGATCACCAGGCAGTCTGTGCCTTCAAGGAAGGCGTTAAGTATAGAGAGCTAAACCTGAAATTCGGTTGAACCGGAGACATGTCCCTGAGTCGAATGATGGAGATTACCACCAAGTATGCCAATGGTGAAGAAGAGGATCGGCTCCGGAGTGGCAAGCACAAGTCAGTCGCCCATGAAACCGGAGGAGGGAACTCTAGTCGGAAGCAGAAGCGGAAAGCCGAGCCAGCTTCTCCTGGAGAAGCCTTGGCCGTGACTCCAGGAAAGTTTAAAGGGAAGCCCAAAGGACCTTGGAACCCTAAGAAGGTGAAAGACCAAGACGGAAATGATGTGTTGGATTTGGCATGCCACATTCACACAAAGAAAGATGAAGAGGGTAAACTCATTTACCCAAAACATACCACTCGACAGTGTCGGCTCTTGATCCAGCAATTCAAGGGAAAACAGCCCAAAGATTAGGAAAAGGAGTCGGACAAAGTTGAGGATAAGGAAGATAGTGATGATGGATACCCCCAGGTCAATTCCACCCTGATGATTTTTGCAGATGTTGAAAGCAAAAGTCGATTGAAAGTTATCAACCGAGAGGTGAATATGGTCGCTCCAGCGACGCCCAGTTATTTGAAATGGTCTCAGACTGCCATCACATTCGACCAGTCTGACCATCCGATGCACATAGCCACCCCTGGGAGGCAAGCTTTGGTGGTCGACCCAGTCGTCGAAGGCACTCGACTAACTAAAGTTTTGATGGATGGTGGCAGTGGCCTGAATATACTGTATGCAGAGATGTTGAAAGTGATGGGCATTCCGATGTCGAGACTTAGTACCAGCAACATGAGCTTCCATGCAGTCATTCCTGGAAAAAAGGCTGAGTCACTCGGCCAAATTGCTCTTGATGTGGTTTTTGGTGATTCCAAGAATTTTCGTAAAGAAAAGTTGACGTTTGAGGTCGTGGATTTCCAGAGTGCTTATCACACTATTCTGGGAAGGCCAGCGTATGCACGTTTCATGGCTCGACCATGTTATGTGTACCTTAAGCTGAAGATGCCAGGCCCCAAAGGTGTGATCACTATCACCGGCAATCGGAAGAAAGCGGAAGAGTGTTTCCAGAAAGGCTCAAAGATCGCCGATGCTCAGATGGCAGTGGTAGAGCTGCAGGAATACTAGAAAACTGCAGACCCGAGTGATTTGTTGCGGGGCAACAAGCCCCCTACGGAATTAGTGTTTCAGTCGTCCGGTGAGACAAAACCGATTCGCATTCACCCGACCAACCCCAATGCTACTCCGACTCATATATGTACAACACTCGACTCCAAATAGGAAGAAGCGCTCATCCACTTCCTCCGTGAGAACTGGGACATCTTCACATGGAAGCCTTCTGACATGCCGGGTGTTCCCATGGGACCGGCTGACCACTGTCTACGAGTCGACCCAAATGTTAAACCTGTCAAAGAACATGTTCAACGATCCGCCGTCCAGAAGAGAAAGGCCATTGGCGAGGAAGTGGCTCGACTCCTTGCAGCGGAGTTTATCTGAGAAATTTACCACTCCGAGTGGCTTGCCAATGTTTTCATGGTCCCCAAGGAGGACAAGTCACTCCACATGTGCATTGACTTCAAACATATCAATCGGGCCTGCCCGAAAGATCATTTTCCTCTCCCCCGCATCAACCAAATAGTCGACTCGACTGCGGGATGTGAGCGCCTGTCTTTTTTAGACGCCCATTCCGGTTACCATCAGATCCGTCTGTATAGACCCGATGAGATCAAAACAGCTTTCATCACTCCATTCGGGTGCTTCTGCTATGTCACCATGCCTCAAGAATGTCGGAGCCATGTTCATGAGGATGATTCAGAAGTGTTTGCTCACTCAAATCAGTCGGAATGTGGAAGCATACATGGATGATATTGTGGTCAAGTCACGGAAGGGTTCCGACCTGCTGACTGACCTTGCTGAGACATTTGCCAACCTCAGGAGGTATGATATCAAGCTTAATCCATCAAAGTGCACATTCGGAGTTCCTGGCGGAAAGTTACTCGGTTTTCTCGTTTCCGAACGAGGAATCGACGCCAACCCAGAAAAAGTTGGTACTATACTCCGAATGAAACGTCCTGTGTGTGTGCACGATGTCTAGAAGCTTACTGGTTGCTTGGCCGCTTTAAGTCGATTCATCTCTCGACTCGGTGAAAAGGCATTGCCTCTTTACCGACTGATGAAGAAGTCAGACAAGTTCGAGTGGACTCCTGAAGCTGATGCAGCGTTTGCAGAGTTAAAAACTCTGCTCTCCACCCAGTCGGTGCTTGCTGCCCCAATCAGCAAAGAGCCTTTGCTTCTTTACATTGCAGCCACAGGACAAGTTGTCAGTACAGTACTTACGGTCGAGCGGGAAGAAGAAGGAAAAGCCTTTAAAGTTCAGCGCCCAGTATATTATGTTTCTGAAGTTTTGACCCCATCAAAGCAAAGATACCCACATTATCAGAAGCTTGTATATGGGATTTATATGACCACGAAGAAGGTTGCTCATTACATCTCTGACCATTCCATTACAGTCCTCAGCGACGCTCCATTGTTAGAGATTCTACACAAAAGACATGCAACTGGTCGAGTGGCAAAATGGGCGATTGAACTCCTTCCCCTAGATATCAAGTTTGAGGCAAAGAAAGCCATCAAGTCCCAAGCAATAGCAGATTTCGTCGTCGAGTGGATTGGACAACAACTGTCGACTCAAGTTCACTCGAAGCACTGGACCATGTTCTTTGGCGGTTCCAAGATGCTGAATGGTTCCGGTGCTGGGGTAGTGTTAGTTTCCCCCAAGGAGATAAGCTCAGATATGTTCTTCAAATTCACTTTGATTGCTCCAACAACGAAGCAGAATATGAAGCACTTTTGTATGGGTTGCGTATGGCCATTTCACTCGGCTTCTGTTGCCTCATGGTCTACGGCGACTCAGATTTGGTGGTTAATCAAGTGATGAAGGAGTGGGATGTCAGAAGTCCGGCCATGACTGGTTACTGCAATGTAGTGAGAAAGCTAGAGAAGAAATTCGAGCGGTTAGAGCTTCATCATATACCCCGACTGAAAAATCAAGCAGCTGATGATTCGGCAAAAATAGGTTCCAAGAGAGAAGCCATTCCCAGCAATGTGTTTTTGGAACACATTCACACACCATCAGTTCAAGAGGATCCTTTCACCGAAGAAGCTCCGCAACCAAAAAGTGCCACAGACCCGACTGAAGTTGAGGTTCCAGCAGTGGTCGACCTAACCATGGAAGTTTTGTTCATCACTCCCGACTGGACAGTGCCGTACATCGCGTATATCCTAAGGAAACAGCTCCCAGAGAATGAAGAAGAGGGTCGATAGATCGTCCGTCGATCCAAGGCCTTTACTGTGAGAAAGGGACAGTTGTTCAGGGAAAGCGCGAATGGACTCAGTCAGAAATGTATAACACCAGAAGAAGGTCAGATAATTCTTGACGATATCCACTCGGGGACCTGTGGTCACCATGCGTCCTCTCGGACCATTGTGGCTAAAGCATAACGAGCGGGGTTTTACTGGCCAAGAGCAAATGAAATGGCTAAAGAGATAGTCGACAAGTGTGATGGATGTCAGTTCTATTCCAATATGTCACACAAACTAGCCTCAGCCTTGAAGACCATTCCACTCGTCTGGCCCTTCGCTGTTTGGGGACTGGATATGGTTGGACCACTAAGAACTGGCAGGAGCGGCTTCACTCACGTGCTAGTGGCAGTCGACAAGTTTACTAAATGGATTGAAGCTAAGCCTATCAAGAATCTCGATGCTTGCACTGCTATCAGTTTCATCAGAGAGTTGATATTCAGATATGGAGTTCCGCATAGCATCATCACTGATAACGGGTCAAACTTCGATTCCAATAAGTTCAAAGCCTTTTGCGACTCTCAAGGCATACGAGTCGACTGCGCTTTAGTCGCTCACCCCCAGTCGAATGGGAAAGCAGAAAGAGCAAATGGTCTAATTCTCAAAGGACTGAAACCCCGACTGACGCGCGATCTCAAGAACGCAGCAGGCGCATGGGTCGACGAACTTCGGTCAGTTCTTTGGGGATTGAGGACTACCCCTATTCGGTCAACTGGATGAACTCCATTCTTTCTGGTCTATGGAGCTGAAGCAGTTCTGCCGAGTGACTTGCTTCACAATGCACCCCGAGTCGAGCTCTACTCTGAAGATGAAGAAGAACAAGCACGGCAGGATGCAGTCGACCTCCTAGAAGAGGAAATAGAGATGGCCCTGATCCACTCGACTATCTATCATCAAGACTTGCGTCGATTCGATGCCAGAAATGTGAAGAGTCGAGCCTTCCAAGAAGGAGACTTGGTCCTCCGAGTGGATCAACAGAAACCACACAAGCTCGCTCCCACTTGGGAAGGCCCCTTCATCGTCACCAGAGTTCTCCACAATGGAGCATACCATCTTTACAACGTCGATCGCCAGATTGATGAGCCTCGAGTTTGGAATGCGGAGCTGCTCCGCCCCATTTATACTTAAGTACTCACTCAGATGAGATGTAATAAGAAATATCTCTGTAGTTTATTTATCAAAGACAAGAGTGTTATAATTTCCCAGTGATTGTTGTTGCTTTTGTTTACGTAAGAAATCCCCCTGTGGGTGGCTTAGCTGTGAATCCGTTTCGCCTAAGTTTGTAAAAAAAATTCCTACCGAGTGACGAGCAAGCCTCTCACTTGGGGGCTTAGCTGTGAATCCGTTTCGCCTAAGTTTAAAAAATCGTACCGAGTGGTGAGCCAACCTCCCACTCGGGGGCTTAGCTACAGTCAAAGTACTCGCCTATGTTTAAAAAATCCTACCGAGTGGTGAGCCAGCCTCACACTCGGGGGCTTAGCTGCAGTCCAAGTACTCGCCTAAGTTTGAAAAATCCTACCGAGTGGTGAGCCAGCCTCCCACTCGGAGGTTTAGGTGCAGTCCAAGTACTCTCCTAAGTTATAAAAAAATCCTACCGAGTGGTGAGCCAGCCTCCTACTCGGGGGCTTAGCTGTAGTCCTGTACTCTCCTAAGTTTGAGAAATCCTACCGAGTGAAGAGCAATCCTCTCACTCGGGGGCTTAGCTGCAGTCCAAGCACTCGCCTAAGTTTGAGAAATCCTACCGAGTGAAGAGCAATCCTGTCACTCGGGGGCTTAGCTGCAGGCCAAGTACTCGCCTAAGTTTGAGAAATCCTACCGAGTGAAGAGCAAACCTCTCACTCGGGGGCTTAGCTGCAGTCCGAGTACTCGCCTAAGTTTGAGAAATCCTACCGAGTGAAGAGCAATCCTCTCACTCAGGGGCTTAGCTGCAGTCCAAGTACTCGCCTAAGTTTGAGAAATCCTACCGAGTGACGAGAAATCCTCTCACTCGGGGGCTTAGCTGCAGTCCAAGTACTCGCCTAAGATTGAGAAATCCTACCGAGTGACGAGAAATCCTCTCACTCGGAGGCTTAGCTTCAGTCCAGTACTCGCCTAAGTTCGAAAAACATACCGATCCGCAAGGACAACGAGGTGCAGGTCAACTGCTACCTTCTCCTTTGGAGCTGCGCCACAAGTACAACGTGCGCTCCATTCCGATCCGCAAGGATGACGAGGTGCAGGTTGACTTCTACCTTCTCCTTCGGAGCTACGCCACAAGTACAACGTGCGCTCCATCCCGATCCGCAAGGACGACGAGGTGCAGGTCAACTGCTACCATCTCATCCGGAGCTGCGTGACAAGTACAACGTGCGCTCCATTCCGATCCGCAAGGACGATGAGGTGCAGGTCGACTGCTACCTTCTCCTTTGGAGCTACGCCACAAGTACTAGTGCACTCCATCCCGATCCGCAAGGACGACGAGGTGCAGGTCAACTGCTACCTTCTCCTTCGGAGCTGCGCCACAGGTACAACTTGCGCTCCATTCTGATCCGCAAGGACGACGAGGTGCTGGTCGACTGCTACCTTCTCCTTCGGAGCTACGCCACAAGTACAACGTGCGCTCCATCCGGATCCGCAAGGACGACAGGGTGCAGGTCGACTGCTACCTTCTCCTTCGGAGCTACGCCACAAGTACAACATGCGCTCCATCCCGATCCGCAAGGACGACAAGGTGCATGTCGACTGCCACATTCTCCTTCGGAGCTACAAGTACAACATACGTACTCCATCCCTTCCTGCAAGGACAATGAAGCACAGGACGACTGAATCTTCCACCTCAGAGCTGCATCTCAAATACAAAGATTATTCCGAGTGAAGAGCAGAATCCACTCGAAGGCAAATGCAAGCATATTCAGAAGTAAAACCAGTTCAGATAAATGTTAAAGGTTCCAAACCGCAGATCAAAGTATTCGGGCTCTCAGCCCGAAGGAGTTTAGCGGTTACAAAATCCACTCGGCATTCCGAGGCAAATTTAAGGTGAGGCATAAAAGTATGTTCACTCCGCGGGAGGAGGGCTGGCAGGCTCGACGAACTCGTCCAGGTCGACACCATCGGTGATCCGAGTGGCAGCAGCAATGAAAGTCTCCATAACGGATCGGAAATTGTGCTTCTTGGTGTTGGCGACCTTGATTGCTGCCACCTTATCTTCTCACGCCTCTTTACAGTGGACACTAACCAAAGACAGAGCCACATCAGCACCGCACCGAGCCGAAGACTTCTTCCACTCCTGCACTCGACCAGGGATCTCGTTAAGTCAATTCATCGGGGACTCGAGGTCGTTCTGGAGTGTTGCCCCTGGCCAAAGTACTATGTCGATCCGCGACGTGGCGACTTTCAGTCGAGCCAAGTAGTCAACGACATCGTCGATGCGGGATTCCAGTCGGAGCAGGTTCATAGCAGTTTCGTCCTTCACGGGGGAGTTGATAGGGTCCAAATTTGGCTTGATTCGACCAGTCTCCTCCTTGAAGTCTCGACAAAGCTCTGCATGCGCAGTCCAAAGATGATTCAATATTCGTATACCGAGTCGATAAAGATGAACCAGTCGGAACGGGACATGTACCTTCAAGCTTGATGAATAACTTCTTGGCGAGGCTCCTCAGATAGCTTTCCAGATCGTCCCTCCTGCGAGAAAGGCCTTCCATCTTCTCATTCAGGTTAACCTTGTCCTTCTTCAAGCGGGTTACCTCCTTGTTGGCTTCATCCAGGGCAGATTTCATTTTCGCGTTCTCCTGCTCCAGTTTGCCGACTGAAGGCAGCTTCTGTTCAGCCAGAGCAGTTTGGTCGTCGGCCTTCTTTTGTGCAGCAGCCAGATCGTGATCCTTCTTTAATAGAGCCTGGTTCAGTTTTTCTGAAAAGAAATAACGCTCAGTTCAGAAAGAGCAGAATGAAATCCGAGTCTAAGACAAGGCAGTCGACATAGCTTCCTTACCATTGGCGTCATCTTTGGCCTTCTGCAACTCTGACTTGGAGAGCTCCAGGTCAAGGTTGAGTCGAATCTGCTGCTTTTCCAAGTCGGCAAAGCGATCCCCAAGGTCACAACATTTCTGCAATCAGATAGGATGGATTATTTTATAGAAGAAGAAAGACAGCAACAAACAAGTTCTTCAGACCATAGTTGACTGCCAGCAGTCGACCACGGCCTCGGGGACTACACCCAGTGGGTGCACTTAGAGCCACCAGACCAGACCAGACCGAGTGAAGGAATAAAAATGTCAAGACTATAGTCGACTGCCCACAGTCCACCGTAGTCTTAGGGACTACACCCAGTGGGTGCACTCAGCGTGCCCCTACTAGTCCAAAACTTCAATAACAAAATTCTGCTCAAAGAATGGATTGGCTCAGTGACAAGTCGAAACACCCAGTGGGTGTGCAGATGCAAAGATCCTTGGAAAGAGAGTTTTCAGGTAGCATATCCTAACAGAGCAAGCCAAGAAAACCAGTCGACGTGCTGCTAACCTGAACATTGCTTTGGAGAGCCGAGCTAGCATCATAGGCGGCTTGACTGACATCTCGCACCATCTTCATCTTCTCCATCATAATACCTGCTTGGCATATGGCTTCCTTGGCAGCATTCACGTCGTCCTTTGGGACGTGATGGGTAACAAAAACTGAAGGTGGATCGGCAGGAGCTTGAGCAGTTGATGAAGAAGGCAGAGCACTCGACAGTGGTACGGCGAAGGTAATAGAAGCCCGATTGGCATCACTAGCGTCCTGAACGACTGGCTCAGCTATCAGCGTCGATCGTGCCACCTTGTCTGCAGGAGTTTTCCTATTTTTCCTCGTCAAAGGTCTCTCGGGCTCGTCATCGTCATCGTCGGAGAGGTCAATATTCTTGGGAGCTATTCAAAGATCGGTCACCAAAATTGCATCACCCAATGGTATATATTACAGTTGAGTCGACCAAATAAAGACAGAACGACAGAAATCGTACCCAGATTGGAGGTGACTGCATCGTCCATTGCCTCATCCTCATCCCTGTAAGCTCAAGTCCCAGAAGTAGTAGCACTGCCAGTTCCAAAGTTTACCTGGTCAAATCAAGGGAAAAATACACAGCACAGAGCATCGAGTGAATACAAAGGGAGACACTCATGCAGAAGCGATGGGGATGTCAATCTTAATCTTTTGCAACACCTTCAGAGGCCTCGGCACTACAACTTTGGGCTGCTTTGACGCTTTTTCAGTCAGAGCCGGTCTTGGTCGAGCTTGGATCGCCTCTCCCTGCGAGGAGGTGACTTGGCTTCTTCTTCGTCATTTGACTCATCAATTTCCTCAGTCTCCTCTCCGTCAGAATGCCATTCACCACTGTCGCCGCCACTCGCCTCCCCTTCCGGGTCTTGCTCTTGCTCCCCGTTGGACATTGAGTACATTTCGATAAGAGCCTGGCAGAAAAACAAGCAGAACAGAAGTCAATCGACGGAGCATCAATAGCTGCATGGTTAAAATTACCATAGGAAATTTAGAGTTGAACCTTGTCCGGTAGGTGGGATTGGTCGAGTGGAAGAATTCTCCTGGCTCCCCTAGGGTTGTCCCTGTTCCCAGTGATGCTCGTCAGGCACCCCTCCAGCGTGGCATCCTCGACCTCCTCCGGGTGGATCCGAGTGGTGTCATCAGTGCCCGAATAGATCCACATCGGATGGTCTCGAGCTTGAAGTGGCTGGATGCGTCGCTGAACGAAGACCTCCAACAGATCCATACCAGTCACCCCGTCACGAATAAGCTGGACAACACGATCGGCCAGTATCTTAAGCTGCGCCTTGTCTTCCGGGATCACCTTCAAAGAGGAGGGCTTCCTCACTCGGTCCATGGAAAAAGGAGGGAGTCCATTCGACTGCCCTGGTGTCGGCTGGTCCTTGCAGTAAAACCAGGTCAACTGCCATCCACGGACTGAGTCGTGAAGGACCATGGATGGAAAAGAACTTTTCCCCCTCATCTGAACCCGATACCCCCACACATCTGAATCACTTGTGTTCTCTCGTCACTCGGATTGGCCTTTTTCACCGTCTGGGAGCGAGAGGTGAAAATGTGCTTGAAAAGGCCCCAATGAGACCGGCAACCCAAGAAATTCTCGCACAAAGACACGAAAGCAGCAAGGTACACGATTGTGTTGGGTGTGAAGTGGTGGAGTTGTGCCCCAAAGAAATTCAGAAATCCCCGAAAGAAAGGGTGAGGGGGCAAGGAACACCATGGTCGACATGGGTGGCCAAGAGAACGCACTCACCCTCCCGAGGCTGCGGCTCAGACTCCTTCCCCGGAAGCCGCCCCGATCCTTGGGGGATCGGTCCTCCAGCGGCCAGGTTGTCGAGGTCTTCTTGACGAATTGTCGAGCGGATCCAGTCGCCCTGGATCCAGCCTTGCGGCAGGCCGGCCCTCGACGAAGATCCGCCCCGACTGGTCGCCTTTCCCTTCGCCTTTGCCGTTGATTTCTTCTCCCGCTACAGGCCGCCGTCTTCTATTTCACCATCGTCGCCGGCGAGACGCGCACGGGGCAGCGGCACTGGGAAGCGAGCACAATGGATAAATCTGAGGAAGAGAGGAGGAAATGGGAACGCACTGTTCAAAAACCCCCATCGGGCGCTTTATATGAGGTTACTTCCGAGTGGCTGACTTGTAGGCCCAGGCGATCCTGTCAAATCCCGCAACAATCGCGTGCGCGATACGTGGAGAAAAAGGTGGCGTGGAGATCGAGGCGTCCCTGACTTATCCCGTCTGATTACTGCGGCCTCCTCCGCCCCGCGCGCTTCTTGAAATTCGAATCCCGCGAAATCTGCTAGCTGCAGAACAACTCGTCAGACAGAAGATCTCCTCCGCTCTGTCACTGGAAGCTCTCCAAGTAAAGAAACTCACTCGACAGATATAAAGAATGGATCAAGGCGACTGAAAAATAAGTTGGTACTATCACCTAAGTTCATTGATCCAGAGCAAGATATACTCATAGCACAAAAATGGGTCGGAAGTGTGTTCAACTCCTTCCCCATTCAAACCTCGATCCATTCGGGGGCTAATGATGAAGCTATGTACCTAGGGTAGGGTCACGGACCTGTCCAAGGTACCCTCCCCAAGGACATCTCTAGAAGAAACAACCTTTCAATCGACTCGAAGTGTTCCACTCGGCTGCACTCAAGACACTCGACCATGAAGCCAACCACTCGACCATGAAGCCAACCACTCGACAGCCAGGAGATCTAAAGTCACTCGCATGCTAACGGTCGGTCATTAAATAGCTTTTATGGTCATCATAGAACTTTATTTTTGGCGTTACCAGTAACGCCCGATGTTGGTGTCAAAACCGGCGGTTCTCGGGTAGGGGGTCCCAAACTGTGCGTCTAGGCGGATGGTAACAGGAGACAAGGGATACGATGTTTTTACCCAGGTTCAGGCCCTCTCGATGGAGGTAAAACCATACTCCTGCTAGATTGATGATATGGGTAGTACAAGAGTAGATCTACCACGAGATCAAAGAGGCTAAACCGTAGAAGCTAGCCTATGGTATGATTGTTGTTCGTCCTACGCACTAAACCCTCCGGTTTATATATACACCGGAGATGGCTAGGGTTACACAGAGTCGGTTACAATGGGAGGAGATCTACATATCCAGACGCCAAGCTTGCCTTCCACGCCAAGGAAAGTCCCATCCGGACACGGGACGAAGTCTTCAATCTTGTAACTTCATAGTCCAGGAGTCCGCCAAAGGTTATAGTCCGCTGTCCGGACACCCCCTAATCCAGACCCCTCAAGAGCCCATGAACCAGGCTTCAATGATTTACGAGTCCGACGCATGATTGTCATCGGCATTGCTAGGCGGCTTCCTCCTCCGAATACTTCATAGAAGATTTTGAACACAAGGATAGTGTCCGCCTCTGCAAAATAAGTTCCACATACCGCCGTAGAGAGAATAATATTTACACAAATCCAACCTCACGACGTATTCCGCAGCGTGACATCACACCACGGCCATGCCTTTATTCGAATCGTTTTTACTGTCCCACCTTAGCGCACTTAGCGAGGCGGTTTCCTTGGCACGTCTTGTCGAAGCAGAGATCGTGTCCCCTTCTTCCGGGATTCTCATCAATACGGGCGTGGGTAACACAACCGTGCCGTTAGTTACGGCGCTTGCGAGATAAGCGAGTTTTACCAGGCTGGTGGGGGCACATAGTTTCGGTCGCCCATATAAGGGGATAAGGATCCACCTCTTTGATCCACGCCTTCTTCCTCCTTTGCTTATCCATTTTCGCGCACTCAAGCTCCAACGCCCAAGTCCGCACACCCCACCTCGACCTTCTCCAGCCATGTCTGGAGCGGGAGGCAAGTGGATGGTCTCCTCCGTCATGGAGGGACGCATCAAAAAGCTGAGGGAGGCTAGATACTTGTCTGACGACATCGCGCACCGGCTCCCAGAAGAGGGACAACTCATCCCCACCCCTAGCCCCCATGAGAGGGTGGTGTTCCTCGCCCATTACCTCCGCGGACTAGGTTTCCCACTTCACCCATTTGTCCGGGGGCTCATGTTCTACTACGGGCTGGATTTCCACGATCTGGCCCCGAACTTCATCCTCAACATCTCGGCGTTCATCATCGTGTGCGAGGCCTTCCTCTGCATCCAGCCCCACTTCGGCTTACGGCTGAGGACTTTCAATGTCAAGCCGAAGGTAATGGGTGGCCGCCAAGTGAAGTGCGGAGGTTCCCTGGTGGGCAAGATGCCCAACGTCCTATGGCTCGAGGGCTCCTTCGTAGAGACCATAAAGGGGTGGCAATCGGGGTGGTTCTACATCACCGATCCGCGTGACCCTGAATGGGCAGCGGCCGCCGAATTCCGATCTGGCATCCCCACACGGCTCACCTCCTTGAAACAGAAGGGCCTGCCATGGGGCAAAAAAGGAGAGCTGACCGGACTCCAAACATGCATCCAAAGCCTGGTGAGCAAGAAGCTCAAACTCGTCAACGTAGTCCAGGTCATGCTCATCCGCCGGATCCTCCCATGCCAACAACGGGCTTTCAACTTGTGGGAGTTTAATCCGGCACAGCACCGAACCCTGAGCAGGCTCTTCGACACTACGCACGAAGATGCCTGGAAGGTGCTGTTCAAGGGCGCCGAGGCTCCCGCATCCGCTACCGAGGACCGCGGATTCAGCGCGCAGCGTCAAGCCAACGCGGTAACCTGTTATTACCTCTTACAGGATATTTGTCTTTCATAGTTTGACTCCATGCGGGATCTAAACTCCCTTACCTTTGACAGGATTGGCAGGAGACGTTCGGGCTGATCAGCTGTCCGGCTCCCTTGCCCGAAGACCCAGCGGACGCCCGCTTGACGGGGCTGCTGGTTCCGTACCCCTATGTGGTGCCGGAGAAGAAGGCCAAGAAGAAAGCCATGGGAACTCGAAAGAGTTCCCGGCGCCTGGTGGTGTCGGACTCATCATCCGATGACTCTGAGGCGGACTCCTCCCACGAAAACGAGGAGGAGGAAAGAGAGGTCTCTCCCCCAGCGGGGGGAGAGAAGAAAAGGAAGGTCGCCCCAACGGGGGAGGCCGGAGGGTCCATGAAAGGAAGGACCCTCCATCCGGACTACTCCACCAACGCTGCCGATGATGAATAGGAGTGGCCGCATAGGGCCAAGCCCTTGGCGAAATCGTAAGTGTTTGGATACCAGAATGACTCATGGGGTTCCTTTATTGCACAGTATCTTCTGACGCCGAATATAATCATGCAGTCCGCCCAAGGCCCGGCTTGACGCTTCGTCGAGCGGCTCCCTGGATTCGTCGGATGTGAATTTGCTTCCGACCGCTACCTCCCCTCGCCCTACGGACGATGCCGAGGTGGAGTCCCAAAAGGGTCCAAGCCAGGAGGAGGTGGTCCTGGAGGCGCCGCAAGGCGACCTCCTGGACCCCAGGCGCAAAGGGGACAAAACCCCCAAGGGCTCCAAGTCCGGTCCCGGGCCGGACACCGCATCGGAACCTTCAATGGTTCCGGAGTCCGGCAGGCGGCCCCCTAGTAAGAAGGGCAAGCCTACAACGCCGGTGACCTCCATCCAACCGGAGGCACCGGATAATTTGCTAGAGGTGCTTAACGTCGCCTCCATCGACGAGGAGCACCGCACTATTATGAGTGCGGTGATCCAGAAGGTTCAGTCAGCCAAGAGCGGGCTGACTGAAGCCTGTGCCGGCCTTCTAACAGGCTTTGAGGTATGTATTTAAGATATGTAAAAATATTACCGCATAGACAGTAGCCCCTGATGCTCAGTTTTGGTGTTCGAAAAGAAAAGCCGAACTGAGGATCTAAAAGATATACGCAGGAGTCTAACATAAGTATGTCAATATGGGAATGCAGGATGCGCTGCTGACCTCTGCCGCACTGACTGCGGAGGTCGATGCATTGAAGCAGAGCCTCGAGTAGTCCGAGAAGGAGCTCGGCCTTGCCAAGAAGCAACTCGAGGACAAGGAAGGTAAGTAATACCTTATGTAAGTATATAAAAAAGATGTGGTTGCCAAAAATGACATGACCAACGTGAGTATTACAGGGGCCACAACCTGTGGCAACCTCAAGAAAGCGCTGTCCAAGGCCGAAGAAAATGCGGCCGTGGAGCGCATCTAGCGAGAAAAGCAGGAGGCGCGGGTGGCGGAGGTGCAGCAAGAGCCCCAGGCTCTCGTGAAAAAACACGAGAGTTTGGAGCTTGACTCAAAGACTCGAGAGTCCGAGCTTGCCTCGGCCCTTGAGAGTGCCAAATCTGCCAAGGCCGAGACCCAAAAAGCCCTTCAGGAAATTGAGGCGATGAAGAAGATAGCGGCGGGTAAGGCATTCTTTATGCAAAGCAAGCACGTGAAAGTGAATTATTTGTTACTTACCCGAGTCCGGAGCTCTCCAGGAGCATTCGCAGATCTGCCCCACAGTGTGTCCGACGCTGCCGCATACTACCAGGCCGAGGAGGGGAGCTCGACAGAGAAGGTGTTCTGGTCTCAGTATGCTGAGGCAGGACACCTGGTGCCCTTGAGCGACCAGCTGAAGCAGCTGGTTGAGCTCCATAAGGTGGCCGAACGAGCCATGAAGGGCCTTATAGTCCGACTATGGCCCGGGGAGGTCATGCCTGGGAGCTACTTTGGGCTGGTGAGGCAGCTGGCGGATGCCTGTCCATGCCTTGAAGTCATCAAGCGCTCCGTATGCATCGAAGGTGCCCGTAGGTCCCTTTCCCGTGTTAAAGTGCACTGAGGCAAGATGGATGCTGAGAAGCTGGTGACAGGTGGGCCACCGCAGGCCAAGGAGCATCGCAAGACCGAGATGTATTATGAGGGCGTCCTGAAGGGTGCCCGCCTTGTGGCGGATGAATTTTCCAAGGATGTAATTTTTGAGTAAACTCGCTCGTGTTATCTTGTGCACTGAAAACTTGTTCATATGCGTAAGCAACGCTTTTTGAATTTAAAATATTACCTTCTGTGCGGCTGTTTATTTAATCTGAGAGATGGCGAGTCGTCGGCTTCTGCCCCCATGCCACGAAAGTGCAGGGTGTTCGGGATAAACCTGGCGCTCTTGTTCCCATTCTTGGGTCCTTCGAGGAGGCGCCAAGACAACGAACAAGGCAATTGGACTATAATGCCTTATCACTCTCACTTAGCCATAGAATTCTATAATTTTAAATTTCGGCGAAGCCCCTAGTATTCGGAAGACCGAGTTCGGGGTGCTATCCACGCCTAGGCCGGACAAAACCGACTCCTCGCTCTAAGCGGCGTAAGTCTTTAGGGACTCGAAACCTCTCGAACAGCGGCCAGCTCTGACCCTATCATGACGGTCAGTTTTAGCTTTCTCTACTGAGGTGCTGAACCCAGCTCAACCGGGGCACAATCGCATTAGTTCTCGTAGCTCTACCTTAGCCGATATAACGGAACATAAGGTACCAAAACATAGGAGCCGGGCAAACCCAACTATTGACCCAAGACATGATTCGGAGCTGATGCATATAATGCTATAAGTTCGGGGTGCCGCACTTGTTAAAGTGTTCGGACTTCTCACGTCGTATTATGGGGTACTTGAGCCCCTGGCGTATTTGGCCGTACCAAAGTGTACGGGTGCTACATGTCATAACTTAACATATGTATTGAAAAAGAAATAAATAGAAAATGCAATAATAAGCCGAAGCTGAGCATTGTTTATTAAAAGGCTGCTGTGAAAGCAGAACGATACAAATAGTGCGGTAAGGAAGAGATGGGACTATTTGACATGTCCCCCTCCAGGGGCAAGCTGCGAGACGGTATGTAAGACAGGTATTTAGCTCGTTATAGAGACCACCTGGACATTCGACGTAGCTTACTGCCTCCCAGGCTTTTGCATCGTGTGTTCCGCGATTGTACTGCCGGACAGGCCTTCCGGAGAGTGGAGTCCTGAAAGTAAGAAAAAAGAATGACAAAATTGGGAGCCCCTAGTGCAGTTGAGCCGCATTTTGGGCATGCCGTGGTCATGCCCCTTCCCCTATGCCCATGGTATTTCCAGAGCGTAATTATGTATGCGTAGTACTGGTTTTGCAATTTCGCGAGGGCTGGGTTTGGGGCCACATTGCTACGCTTGCTCGGAACGTGCCAGGCGGTCTTGTTGTAGGTTACTCCAGGCGCGCTTGACAGCGTCCGGACGTTTAATAGCCGGACTGGAGAATTGCCTTGAGAGGCTACTTTGTACTTCCGCCGCGAGTGCCGCCGTATGCTCCTCCGTTCGGAGAGAGCGGTCGGTGTTTCCATTGACCGTACTGACTCTTCGAGGGTCGGGCATCTTGAGCTTAGGCTGCTTCTTGGAGGGGTCATCCTCCGTTGTTCCATTGCCCTTCCCTTCTTTCGGGGTGTCCACCATGTATCAGGAAATTGTTTAAGCTCAAACACAGGATCACCCTTGGGTGGAGGTGAATCCACAAGTATTTCAACAGGCAAATTATTCTTAAGGATAGGACGTTGATCAATGAAAATTCTATCTATTTCTTTCCTTTCATTCATATGAATATAATTTTCATAATCAAGCAAATATTGTTCTAAAGGATTAGTAGGAGGCATAGCAATAGAAGCAAGACTAATAATTTCATCCTTACAAGGCAATTCTTTATCATGACGTTGTCTACTAAACTTCGAAAAATTAAAATCATGTGACACACCTCCATAACCAACAGTAACAGTTTCTTCCTCAAAACCCATTTGGGCATTAACAGTATTCAGGAAGGGTCTACCAAATATAATGGGACAAAAATTATCTTGTGTGGTACCAAGAAAAAGAAAATTAGTAGGATACTTAGTTTTCCCACACAAGACTTCTACATCTCTAACAATTCCCACTGGCAAATAGTATCTCTGTTAGTTATATGTCTCCGTCATATCTATAATTTTTTATTGTTCCATGCCAATATTATTCAACTTTCATATACTTTTTGGCAACTTTTTATACTATTTTTGGGACTAACATATTGATCCAGTGCCCAGTGCCAGTTCCTGTCTGTTGCATGTTTTTGTTTTAATCCATATCAAATTGAGTCCAAACGGGATAAAAACGGACGGAGATTTTTTTTGGAATATTTGGGAAGTCTGGAAGAAAGATCATCGCAAAACGGAGTCTGAGGTGGGCACGAGGTAGGGGGCGCGCCCTACCCCCCAGGAAGCGCCCCTGACCCTCGTGGCCCACCTGTAAGGCGGTTGATGCCCTCCTTCGACCGCAAGAAAGCTAATTTTTGGTAAAAAATCACGGCGAAGGTTTCAGTCCAATCGGAGTTACGGATCTCCATATATATACGAAACGGTGAAAGGGCACCAGAACAGAACGCAGAAACAGAGAGAGACAGAGAGATAGATCCAATCTCGGAGGGGCTCTCGCCCCTCCCACGCCATGGGAGCCAAGGACCAGAGGGGAAACCCTTATCCCATTTAGGGAGGAGGTCAAGGAAGAAGAAGAAGAAGGGGGGCCTTCTCCCCCTTGCTTCCAGTGGCGTCGGAGCGCTGCCGAGGCCATCATCATCACCGCCATCTTCACCAACAACTTCACTGCCATCATCACCAACTCTTCCCCCTCTATGCAGCGGTGTAACCTCTCTCTTACCCACTGTAATCTCTACTTAAACATGGTGCTCAACGCTATATATTATTTCCAAATAATGTATGGCTATCCTATGATGTTTGAGTAGATCTGTTTTGTCCTATGGGCTATTTGATGATCAAGATTGGTTTGAGTTGCATGTTTTATTATTGGTGCTGTCCTATGGTGCTCTTTGTGTCGCGCAAGCGTGAGGGATCCCTGCTGTAGGGTGTTGCAATATGTTTATGATTTGCTTATAGTGGGTGGCGTGAGTGAACAGAAGCATAGACCCGAGTAAGTAGGTTGTTTGCGTATGGTATAAAGAGGACTTGATGCTTTAATGCTATGGTTGGGTTTAACCTTAATGATCTTTATTAGTTGAGGATGTTTGCTAGAGTTCCAATCGTAAGTGCATATGATCCAAGTAGAGAAAGTATGTTAGCTTATGCCTCTCCCTCAAATTAAATTGCAATAATGATTACCGGTCTAGTTATCGATTGCCTAAGGACAAATAACTTTCTCGTAACAAAAAGCTCTCTACTAAAACTAATTTAGTTGTGTCCTCGTCTAAACAGACCCTACCTTTTATTTTCATGCTCTTTACTTTCTTGCAAACCTATCCAAAAACACCTACAAAGTACTTCTAGTTTCATACTTGTTCTAGGTAAAGAGAACGTCAAGCGTGCGTAGAGTTGTATCGGTGGTCGATAGGACTGAAGGAATATTTGTTGTTCCTTTAGTTCCTCGTTGGGTTCGACACTCTTACTTACCGAAAGAGGCTACAATTGATCCCCTATTCTTGTGGGTTATCAAGACCTTTTTCTAGCGCCGTTGCCGGGGAGTCATAGCGTGGGGTGAATATTCTCGTGTGTGCTTGTTTGCTTTATCACTAAGTAATTTTTCTTTGCTGTTCTTAGTTGTTCTCTATCTTTAGTTATGAATATGGAACACGAAATAGCAAAAAAATAGGTGTACTTGCTACTCATGGAGATGGGGAACCTCCTAAAACCCTCGATGCTGGTTATGTGAAAGATATTATGTACTACTTTGATAATCCTGAGAAATCCCCATTCAACTATGTAATGGGAGTAACGTTGGATCAACGTGAATACTTTAGGGATTATCGCTTGACTCAAAAAGGGAAACTATGCTTGACAACTATGCTTGGAATATGATTATACTTAGTGCTCTAGGATGAAGGCTCCACACCTTCGCTTTTCATGCAAATTTAATGATAATAAAACCTTAGCCTCTTATGCTAATGGTATATATGATTACTATGATGTGGAACAAATAGAACAATTTGTTGCTTTTATGGGTGCTTATGAAATTGAATCTATGTTTAAAGACTTTGAATATTTTGATGATGCTGCTTATAGAACTGAAAATTTAGCTATCCTTAAATATTTTTATGAGAATTATGAATACAATGCCAATGTTAATGCACTCATTGAGAAAGTCTCCGCTGTCCAAGGAGAGACTAATATTTTGCAGGAGTCTATGGAAGAAGAAATTGATGAAACTGTAAGCTCATTGGATGAAAAAGATGATGAGGAGAGCGAAGAATGAAAGGAGGAAGAGCGGATTAGCTACCCATGCCACCTTCTAATGAGAGTAACTCTTCAATGCATACATTGTTTAATTCCCCTTCGTGCTTACCGAAGGATGATTGCTATGATGACTGTTATGATCCATATGATTCTCTTGAAATATCCGATTCTGATGATACTTGCTATGCTTGTGGCCAAGATGCCAATATGAATTATTCTTATGGAAATGAGCTTGCTATAGTTCCTTATGTTAAACATGAAATTGTTTCTATTGCACCCACACATGATAGTCCTATTATCTTTTTGAATTCTCCAAACTACACTATACCAGAGAAGTTTGCACTTATTAAGGATTACATTGATGGGTTGCCTTTTACCGTTGCACATGATGATTTTGATAGATATAATATGCATGTGCTTGCTGCTCCTACTTGCAATTATTATGAGAGAGGAACTATATCTCCACCTCTCTATGTTTCCAACATGGGAAAATTGTAAGAAACTGCTTATACTATGCATTGGCCTTTACTAGGTGCGCCTGAATTGTTCTTTGATGACATGCCGATGCATAGGAAGAGAGTTAGACTCCGTCATTGCTTGATATATGTTGCTTTGTGCTCACTACTAAATTACAAATCATTGCTAATTAAAATTGGCTTTGATATACCTTGGGATCCGGGTGGATTCATTACTTGAGCACTATATGCCTAGCTTAATGGCTCTAAAGAAAGCGCTGCCAAGGAGACAACACGGAAGTTTTAGAGAGTCATTAATTTCTGTTGAGTGCTTTCTTATAGTTTAAAAACAACAAAAATAAAGAGGGGAACCCAAAACTTTTCAAAAAGGAAAGTGAAAGTGAGAAAGACAAGCATTGTTGAAGTGGGAGAGCTCCATGAACTTTGTTCATGCTCACGACAACTTTTTGAATCTTGATCACAGAAAATTTTCAACAAAAATAATTATCCCCTTGTACAATTCCATTGTATTACAAAAATAATGAGCCAAGGTTTGCCTTTAGGATGTTTACAATGCTTGTTGGTTTATACGGTGCAGGATAGAAACTTTGGCTGTAGTGCGCGAATTTTAACTTTTTACTGGAACTTCAAATGGTTCTGATTATTTTTGCACTGTCTTTCTATAAAAATTGTTTATTTTTCCTAATTTTGACAGAAGTTTTCAAGTATCAGAAGTATGGTGAATGTTCATATTGTTACACATTGTTCTGTTTTAGACATATTCTGTTTTTGATGCATAGTTTGCTTGTTTTGATGAAACTATCGATTTATAGCAGTGGATTAAGCCATGAGAATGTTATATTATAGTAGACACAATGCAAAAAAATTGAATTGGTTTGCAACAGTACGTAGAGTGGTGATTTGCTTTATTATACTAATGGATCTTACCGAGTTTTATGTTGAAGTTTTGTGTGGATGAAGTGTTCGATGATCGAGAAGGTTTCGATGTGAGAAGAAGGAAGAGAGGCAAGAACTCAAGCTTGGGGATGCCCGAGGCACCCCAAGTAAATATTCAAGGAGACTCAAGCGTCTAAGCTTGGGGATGCCCCAGAAGGCATCCCCTCTTTCTTCAACGAATATCGGTATGTTCTCGGATTAGTTTCGTTCATGTGATATGTGCAAATCTTGGAGCATCTTTTGCATTTAGTTTTCATTTTTCTTTTATGCACCATGCTCGTATGAGATGGTCCTTGGTTGATTTATAGAATGCTCTTTCCACTTCACTTATATCTTTTGAGTATGGCTTGATAGAATGCTTCATGTCCTTCACTTATATCATTTGAAGTTTGGATTGCCTGTTTCTCTTCACACTACAAAAAAATACACTTCGTGATGATACGTGTTTGTCACAGTAGGTCGCGTTTTTTGTCATGCATGTACATCCATGACAATTTTATGACAGAATCCAGATAGTCATACTTGTGCTGTCGTAGAAGTGTTCCATGACATTACCAAAATTATCATCACGGAAGTGTCCATTTCCATGACGATAAATCGCACGTCACTGAAGTGCTTTTGTGAAGGGTGACCGACACATGGCATCCACCGTAATGGAACGCCGTTAAGCTATCGGGTCGGGTTTTGGATCCGATAACACGTTAACAGCCCCGACCAATGGGAAATTTCCACGTGTAAAATTCTTATTGGCCGGACGATACACGTGTCAGCTCGTCGATTGGGTCAGATAGGCGCCTATGATATGTCGACATGTGTCACGGCCCACCACTGGCCCATTTAGCTTACAAAGCCGGCCCGTTTGACTTGGTCAAAAGTTAACGGGCTGGCCCATGAAAAGCCTGTTAACAGTCTCTTAGCAAATAGCCCATTTTACGGCCCGTTAACTCACGGCCCGTTTGGCCCTAAAGGAAATCGGCCCAACAACGTCATGTGGGCCGTCGAATATAACACCAGCCCATTTCACTTTCGGCCCATGTATGGCCCACGACGTCTTTCGGCCCATATGAGGCCTTCGTATCTTTCGGCCCTTTACAGGCCCACGGTGACTCTAGCCCATAATGAACAGTAATTTTCTGTGTACCCGTTAGCGGCCCGTGATTTACATGGGCCATTTCTAGCCCATGTTAGCTTTCGGCCTATTGACGGCCCATACGTTCTTGGGCTCCTTTTCGGCCCTCGATTAGTTCCGGCCCGTTACTGGCCTGTTCCCCTAATGGGCCAAATTCGGCCCATGGCAAGAGTCGGCCCGTTACTGGCATGTTCCCCAAATGGGCCAAATTCTGCCCATGGCAAGAGTCAGCCCATTACTGGCCAGTTACCCTAATGGGCCAAATTCGGCCCATGGCAAGAGTCGGCCCGTTTCTGGCCTATTAACCCGTTGCGCCGTTTCCAGCCCGTCTATATTCTGGCCCATTAACGACCCGTTATGCCTGTGACAGAATTAAGCCTTTGCAGTCCTACGGCCTGTTAATGGCCCGTTATCGTGTTGGGCCGATACCAATTACAACTATATAACAAAAGGAAGGTTGGCATAAAACTTAACAGTCTAGCAGATAAATGCACCACCAGAAGTTCAGAAGCTCAGTTCATTTGACCTGACTGTTACATTTTCATGTCAGATTGTCCGATGGAGCACCATAACCCTCGCCTTCATTTCCCTAGGCTCCTGAACAACATAGCAAATGTCTGATAGTCTGGTTTCAAAACCATGCATATCTTGACGACATTGAGCAATGTTTCTCCTTGTTTCACAAAGGGCCTCTTTTAGGGAATTTACTTGTGTCTGGAGCGCAGATACAACTTTGCTTTGAGCTTGCATATCTTGATCATGAGGCAGTTTGGATGATATTGCCTTAACAACCAACCCAATATTACGCAGGAACGTGCTTTTGGCACTGTTAGTGGGCAGGTACTGACCCACTGCAGCAAGAGCTGACACTGTGGTTATAGTTGCCTCGCCACCTTCAGAAGGTGGCGGTTCCACCAATTTTTCCATAGCTCGCTGAAAAGTTGAGGTTTTACATTAGTAGTACCAGAGCGTAAGATATTAAGGAGGCAGCAAAACCAAACAAAATAGCTTTGGTCTATATACGTAACTTATTACGTGAACCCATGTAAAATATTAGTTGTATTTTATTGCAAAGTACATAATAAAACCAGGTTCCAAACATATGACCATGTACCATCGCTAATGTATTGTCTATTTCTTCACATTGTATTGAGGGCTAAGGATAAAGAGACGAAGTTTATAATACGGTAAGCATAGTATGACATCATTCATATCACAAAACAACTGAGAACAGACAAACATGCAATTGTAACATTGTGTGGGCAAGTCCAGCACGGAACTAGATTACGGGTCAAGATCAAAGGAACATCACTCCTCTCTTTTAAACCTTGTAAGGTGCAATGATACGCTAAGACAATTGTGTATAAAATTGAAAAGAGTAATAGACATTGACTGAAAACCATGCAGTTCAAGGCACAAGTCAGAGTAAGTAGTAATTAAAAGGCATGAGGATTGAGGACTTACAACAGCGGCTTTGACTGGTGTAGTCATGCCCTTCTTCTTGCTGGTGTGACAGTCCTTGAAGATTTCCACAACATTTGGTTCAGGTACTTTTTGGTCCTTGCGGGCTTTCCTCTGCATTTCGAACAAGTCAATATAGATCTCATATTATGGTACAGCGAAAAGAGTGAAACAACAGCTAATTACAAGAGCCTCGCAGTGTGCAATATAGCTACGAGATCACGTAAATGCATTGGAATTTCACTTTTGTATGGTTGTCCTTGTTCTTTGAACAGTTCACCTAAAAGAAGCTAGATTTGTGTGGCACATGCGTAAATAGGACTTCAACATGTGATCTGATCAAATATATATAATGTACCTGATACTTCTGATCAGACCAGTGTTTAACAAGGCCCCTCTAGGCTTCATCCGATATATTTTCCACTGGAGATGTTTGGGAAAGTTCACTGTTAGCCTTGCCTTCAAAGTGAGTTTTCCTCAAGTTATACCGACATCTTGTCGCAGAGCGGACTTGAAAACATGGGTGCAAGCTTGTCTGGTTGCATCATCTTGGCTACCCAACTTGAACCTCATCTGTTGAAAATTATGGGAGTCTCATTATCAGCAACCTAGAAAGTATGGGACAGAGCAAGACGATATTACTAGTTTCCATACATAACCATACTTACAGATAAATGGTCAAGGAAGGTGTTGAAATGGGTTTCGTCTTTGTCATTCCTGTACTGAATCCATGTTGGGAGGATACGTACATGACACCTAACGGCAACCGCTGCCTCTGATACTAACTTGGCTGACTCACATCATCCGTGGCCTTTTTAAACCTGCCTCAAAATGGATCTCCATTCTTCCTCCTCTAGATTTAGTTAATCTATCGAGCATTATCCCTGATGTTTGTTTCCTCTTGCGCCTAGGTGCTAGTCCAACAACGAATATAGGAAGTGTTAGTGTACATCAAACTGTGAGACTACACATAAAGAAGCATGGAACTGTAACTTGACTCCAGCAACTACCTTCTTGCCATTGAAGCTCACAAAGTTCATCTGATATTGCCAACTCGTCTTATGTCAAGAGTGCTTGGGAACTAGTGTCAGGTGGCAAGGGATCTTAGGAACATGTTGCTAGCTCAGTTAACGCACGAGTATCTCGTGCAGCTGGTAGTACTGTGGTAGGTGTTGCAGGAACTAGGGTTGTCTCTGCTTGTTTGGTGGAAGCTATTTGTTTCTGTTTGGCCTTTTTTGCAGCTCGTGTAGCATGCGATGTCGTGTTTGTAGAATTTTCCGCTGGACTTTGACCTTCTATTGCACCATCAGTACCAACAGAATCTGCAGGATTCATCCGCTTCTCATTCCCTGCCATTCTGTGTTTCTTCCTCTTCCTCTTTGCCATGTTAAGTCAAGCCGACTAGAAAAAAGAATAACAATTTAGTTCTTCAGAACAAACTGATGCGTGCTGCAGACGAACTGAACTTTGATGTTAGACAACCACATGATAGGAGGATTTAATATGTATGAAAAACAGGACGGAAGAGATAACCAGAACTATGATGTGTAAACTAAGAAGAAGACATTTCACCAAATTAGAAGCAATGCAATGGAAGGTAGACACCATATGAAAGATGCTACAAATATCGCTCTGAGAAGTTAACAGTGTCTCATCATAAATGGTGTTTAAAAAAATGTGAACCAGTAGAAGAAATAAATCATACGCAAGATGCAAACAACGTCACACTACCATGTTAGAGGTCTCTCGTCATTAGTGCCATTGCATATTCACAACATTGCATATTCACAGCTTATGATGTGTAAACTAAGGAGAAGGCATTTCAACAAATTAGAAGCAATGAAAGCTAGAAACCATATGAAAGATGCAACGAATATCACTCTACCAAGTTAAAATTGTCTCGTCATAAGTGCAATTTCAACAAATTAGTAGTACAAGCTAGAAAAGCATGTGAGATGTAACCTATATCACACTCTGAAGTCAAACGTGTCTTATGATAAGTGATTGTTGCAGGTTACACAACAGTAGTACTTTGATGTAATAACATGGTGTGATAGACAGACATTGTATGTTCTAGAAACAGGAACACGTGTCTTATTCAAGTATAATGTGTAAAGTAAGCAGATGGAATTCAACATAGTTAGAAGCAATACAAGCTAGACATCACACATAACATGCAATCACATATAACAGTGCCAAGTTAGAGGGAGCACCAGTGATGCGGCACTAGGGGAGACGTGCTCATCATAAACACAGCTTTGTTGAGTGTCTATGCATGTGTTGTCTTGGAAATCATCTTGGGGGTGTGGAGGAGTAGAAACTGTAGAGGCCCTCCGTTCGGAAGGAGCACCTTTATCCGTTTCCTTGCTAACTTCCTTCCGCTTTATTGATTTTGAATTGTTAAGTAAAACCGACAAGAAAAAGCAATAAAATTCTCTCTTCAGAACTCATTCATGCATGATACTCACAATCACTACTTTGATGTAAGGCAAACACATGATACCAGGAAGGAATATGTATGAAAAATAGGATGGCATGGCATGTTCACAACTGTTTGTGTAAACTAAGGAGAAACCATTCCAGCAAATAAGAAGCAATGCAAGCTAGACACCACATGAAAGATGCAACCAATATGACTCTGCCAAGTTAAAAGTGTCCCATCATAAATGGAATTTCAATAAATTAGAAGCAGCGCATGCTATAAATCATATTAAAGATGCAACTCATATCGCCCTGCATATACTAAAGGTGTCTCGTCATATTGATTGATGCGGGATACGAAAAAACAATAGTTTTATGTAGGGACATGCTTAATAGACAGATGTACTATGTACTAAATACAGGAAGGCATGTCACATTAACAGGTATAGTGTACTCCCTCAGTCCCATAATGTAAGACGTTTTTTGGCATGGGACGGAGGGAGTATAAGCTAAGTAGACTAGCACATGCAGTTTAACCAGATGGGAAGAATTACAATCTAGACACCATATGCAACATGCAACCACATATCACGTTGCCAAGTTAGAGCAAGCACCTGCGATGCTAGTGTAGGGGAAATGTTGTAATCAACTACAGAGCTACATTCACTATCTTCATCTAGCATTTCTGTTTCTTGAGAATCATGTCGGGAGGCTGGCGCTGCATTCTTTAAATGAGTAGTCCCCTTGCCTGCCTGCCTCGTCATAAGTGATTGATGAGGGATACACAAGAACATTAGTTTGATGTAAGAACATGGTTAATACACAGATGTACTAGTATGTACCAAAAGCAGAAGGCATGTCATATTCAAAGGTATAATGTGTAAGCTAAGCGGATGCAATTTAACCAAATTGGAAGCAATACAAGCTAGACATCCAGCTGGAGTGGTGAACATGGTCATCTAGGACCTGAGCGCCTGGTGGGAGGCGGGCTGCTTCGCCACCATCGCGGCTTTTTAGTTGTCTTCCAGGTGATGCCTGTCTTTGCTGGGCTTGTCACTGGCTCGGCCAGTGCCTTGACAAGCTATTTGTCTTCTGGTGCTCACAGGATGGTGGTTCATGTAAAAAATATCTTTCATTATCTTAATAAAGACCGACTTCGGCCTTTCAAATACAAGCTAGACACCATATGGAACATGCAACCACATATGACATTGCGAAGTTAAAGCAAGCACCTGGGATGGTGGTTCATTGCGAGCGAGGTCATCAACTCCAGAGCTATGTTTACCGTCTCCATCTGCTGAAACTGCACCCTTTATAGCGATGTAACGTGTCGTGCCTAGCCATGTAGAAAGCTGGCACGACTTGTCTCTTTTCTTTTTTGATTCTCTCGAGGCAGACTCTGAAATACCCTTGCATAAAAACACAATAGTGAGAGTATGGGTGAAGTGTGTGCAGAATTAGTGCACTATAAAAGTAGCAGATAGCAGGTGGCTGAAAAATAAATGACAGGAGACATATGATAGCTCTGCAACATTGCATGGCAAACAAAATTAGATTCTACTCCGTATGATTTTGTAATATATGAGCACAGGAAGTGCAGGTACTCCTCCAGCACACCAACACATGTGGTCATATCTAACCTACTCCTATAAAAAAGCCAGTTGGTGGTGATGGTGTGCCTACCTTAGGGCCATCTGCACCGTCCGATGTGGAATCTAAGGATGAGAATGACCCGAGGTATCAGTTTTGCAAAAACACCCTGAGCATCTGACAAAATTTTGTAGAAGGCATCCGAAACACAACACGAATATTCTGGAGGGTTCTACTTCTCTCATGAAACAAATGTGTCTTCGAGAAGGAGCTAAAAGAAAGTTTTTGAGGACCCTCTCCCCAATTCCTCGTCACACAGGTCCCTCCACTCTTGCCCCAAAAAAGCCCAAGTTTAGTTGGGCGAGGGCTTCGCCTCTTTTACAACCGTAGACCGTAGTTGTAGTCAGGGTTTCGATAAATCGGATCTGGCTTTGAGCTTTGCCCAATGTCTCTCCTTCTAGATCTTGCCGTGTAGGCTGTCGGAGTAGGAGAAATGGCAGATCCCATCGGGAAGGATGTATGTGCTTCTAGGAATGCCCTCCCGACCAGGCCGCTGCTGCCAAGGTCAATGAGCCGCGGGCGCTCTCTGCTAGCGCAGCTCGCCCAATTGACAGTGCCGATGTGTACGCAACATCCACATTCCGCCCGCTGCGTCCCTTGTGTGCTCACCGGACAGTAGTGGGGTACTCTGTATATGAAGACTACACTGTTTATTCCAACGACCACTACAAGCTCTGGACTGCATATGTTACGTTGACTAGGCCGCAGGCCACAATTTTTGGCTTCCAGAGATACACCCTGTTGTGTTGGTCGTTGCGCGATCATGCTGGCACAACACCCTCCGGTGTAGCTGAGTCTTCATCAACGATAATTGCCTTCTTAATTTTCAAGCTTCTAGGCTATACTGTAGTCAGGTAAAAAATAGTATATGTGTGTTACTGTGAAATGTTACTCTCTCTCTCTCATTGTAATATCACTCTCTATATTGTTACTCTCCCTCTCTGTAATGACCTCCGATATGACTTATATTTAAACCACGTGACCCCTTGATTTGCATCATGAATCTTTTTCTTAACAGTATATGTGTGTCAGTGTGCTGAATTTAAAGGCATATATTAGACACGGTAGATGATGAGCCGCCAAAATATGTATGTTCAGTTGCAACACACGGGCAATTAACTAGTCTAAGATATTAGTCGACTGAAAATAAATAGGTCAGTCGATTTTTTAATGAACCGCCCGATCTATAAAGAACGGGCAGATGGCCTTCTTCTACCTCCCGCCAGTCACTGTTCATGATCTTTCTCGAACCGCCAGCGACCACCGGCCCAGACCCCTGCCTCCTCCGCCCCGCCCTCCCATCTACCTCACACCACCGCCGTGGTTGGCAGCGCCCCAGGCCATCCCTTTAATCCCGTCCGACCTCTAGATCGGGCGCTAGTAGCTCTAGGCCGCACACGCCCCTAAGATAAACCCCAAGGCACTGCTTTCCCGATGTAATAGTCGTACTAGCGCCTGTTACGCCAGGGAATACTTCCGTTAATTGGGAATCAACTGGCTAGAAATTGAAATTCAGGGGGGCGACGGACCTCTAGCTAAGGTGAAATAGTATATGAGGAGAAACCTTGTGCATCGCGAGTTACTAGGAACATATAGTATCAAGAAGAAGCGGTCAACTAGTGTCTTCTATGGGATGAATACCGTGCAAGCAAAGACGTAAGATTTTCACGAATAAGGGACGAGGAGTACCTTCATCGGTTGCCGGTGTGGTCACCTCCACATGTCGCGCCGATCTTTTTTCTTTTTACCGGGGTAAACGATCTTCTGGAGGGTGCAGGCTTGGACGAACCCATGGCCAAATTGTTGACTGTGTTGCCGTGGGCGTATGTCAGTGGAGGGGAAGCAGATCCGAGGCGGTGAAGGATGGCGTAGCAGGAACAGCTCCGGTGCGGTGGAGGGTGGCGAAGTTGGAGCGGCAGCGGTGAGGCGCTGGATGGCGTGGTTGAACTGGCTCGGGTACAGACGGTTCGGCCTCGGCTTCAACTATTAGCCGTGGAGGGCGTTGCGGTTGAGGTTGCGGTGGACGACGACGTTGGGGTATCGGCTCTGGCGTGATGGAGGAGGGCGGCGGTTGATGGGTGAGATGGGGGTGGCGAACGGAGGACACCGGGGTTTCGCGGCTGGTGGTGAGGTAGGTTTGGCGCCCATAGAGTACGAATGGGGAATCGGATGGGTGGGGGAACCATGTTTCGGTCTGGGACGCGCTTGTTTTTGGCTTTTTTGAACAGAGGATGGGACGCGCTTGTTTGAAATTTGGGGAAAGTACAGACTTTGCCCCCCTCTTAAATTTTGGACCTACTGCGGGTCGGGGGTGGGATGGTAATCCCAGGTGTCCCAAATAGTGGGCGGGAGCGATTTCGGCCGCGCGCATGTGTGCTTAGGCGGCCATTGTGTATGAATGTTTTTCGGAGGCGGTTCGTGACGTCTAGATGAAGCTACAAACCTACCTCGGTTTAGACCTTTGGACGTCGGGCCGGTAGGTTTCACGGGTCAGAGTTATTAGAAAAGTAATTTCCTTGTACTACCAAATATTGGTCTCACGCGGTTTCGGGCGAGTAGAGCCTCTTTTGGCGCTTCGTTTGAAATTTTGAAACACAAGCATTCACGTTTAGAGTACTCTTGAACTATGAGGATTGACCTAAATAGACAATGTTATATTTGACATTGTATGTTTGAAAACCTCATCAAATTATCCGCTTCTTTTTGAAATTTTTACACTCGAAAATCATATAACTACGATTATTTTGGAATGCAGGAGCTAAATTTGAATATATTTTGTACACGACTACATATGCTATTATGTACAAAATCAGTGCAAAGATTGGTGCCCCCATAATTTAGGTATGGTTTACAAATGCCATGATATCAAATTCAAATAATTGAATGGACTTCATGTTGAATTCGATTTTTTTGAACCATCTTAAGTTCAAATGTATGCTAGTTCATATGTAGCTATTTATAATGTCCATTGTGTAACGTTCGTATGTATAATGTGCTTTACACACACAACATGAACTATACTCACGTTTATATTCGATTGCTAAAGAGATGCATTGTCTGGAGTTCAAAATACTAACTATATGGATCAATTGTGTCGAATAATAACATAGACATGCTGAAATTCCATAGAATATAGATGTCTGATGGATCAATGACCGCTCCTTACGCGAATTGCAAATATCATGATCCCATCCTAATATTTGGATACAATTTATATCTTTAATCAATGTGTAGAGCAATCTTTTACGTGTAGTTTCACTCTCCATCGGTGGTCTCTCATACATGCTCACACACTCTCTCCCGAGGTGTCTTTCTCGCAAACATGCTCTAGATATAACCCTCCCTCCCTCTCGTAACCATTTACAGTTGTTTTCACTAGCCTTTATCACAAGCACTCTTCCTGTCGCAAACATACACACGCACAATCCTCATCGACCCTTTCTATATACATGGAACTGCCTACGTGTCTCGTGTACGCACATTATCTTTACACCTGTCTCTCACACATTGTCTCACACCTCTCTTCCTAATCGTAGTATGATTCTAGCAGAGCGATTCTGTAGGATGCCCCTTAAAGTTAGGTTGGATGAATAGTAGTATCAGAGATAAAGGGGTTACCTTAGTCCGAGAACCTAGGGTTACAAATCCTAGCCGGCTTTGTCAGTGGACACAGAGTCCTTCACAATTCTGCTATCTTTGTCTTGTGCGACTAGTCATCCATGGGTCTTCCTAAATGTGTCATGGGCCGACCAATGTGGCGCAGGACGGAACCAAACGAAGGGCCTCACCTCAACCCACCGGACCTCACGCGTTGACACACCCTCTGCCCCCACGTCTCATTATCTTCTCACACGCACACATACCAACACAAACACCACACACACAGATAATTTCTCCTGGTGCCTCTATTCCCTCCCCCCTTGCATATACACACTCAAGGGAATGGAATCTCTTGTCGTGACGTCATATTAAATCTCTCTCTAGACCACTCTCATTTCTGGTGCTATCTCTCCCATGCCCCCCCCCCCCCCGTCGGCCCCTCTATCCTTGCCTCTCTCGAATACGTAATACACACACATACCTCTCTAGGCCCCGCCAAAAGCATCAACTACACATTCACACATGTTACATCACATACCCCATTGATCTAAAAAGCCCTCCCTTCACGTTTATTTCGCATACAACATTCCTTTTGAATAAAGTGTGGCCAAAAAATTATTTTAGAGTTTCTACATATATACAACATTACAAAGTTATATGGAGGAGTACGAACGTTAATTTGCATTGCATGGTGCCCACAATGATATTTATTCCACACTGTGAATTTGTATATTTTTATATTATAAACAAAGTTAGTCATAATAAAGCGAAACGAAGAGCATCTCTCTCTCCATCGCATACCCCCCTTGTATGCCCCTTTCACGTATGCACACAAAACTATCTCCAGGTCCTCTAAAAGTAAGCCCCCAGAAAATTCACGCGTGTTTCATCTTTCTCTCGCGATATTTGCAATGACGATCATTGTATTTGAAGCGAAAGCACGATACATAAATTGGACTTCTTGATCCACTCATTACGGTCACTGTTTATGTTTGGTGGTTATTATGTAGTCACGGGCTCACTGTACAACTCTGTGTTTGCTCATGACATGACTAGTTGACCAGTTAAACGCTCCACGTGGCACCTCTAGTGTTGCATCAAATTATCTCACTACCATCGTGCCCACCTGTCGACTTGTATCTACTCTACATCTACACTCCTATAAAAAACAGAGTTGGTGATGATGGTGTGCCTGCCATCCTGCAATATAGGCCATCCGATTTATATCTGATTGATAGGAAAGAAACTATGACAATTTTGCAAAAAGGTACCCACACACATCTCCACATTTGCAAATAAGGCCTTCCCTCGTTCATCCTTTTCTCTCACAAGATAAACAAGTCATACAAATGCATCTTGATGTTACGTGCAACGCACGGGCATCTTGCTAGAAAGAATGAAAAGAAACGACAAAAAAATTATTTTGACGGTGGTTCAAAGTCATGACCGCGGGCATAGCGGACAGGGTGGCCTTGTATTGGTATGCTGGGCCGTCTGTTTTAACACACAGGAGCTGGTGTGGTGGTTATACACACACGCACGCATGCACACGAACTGCATCCATGCAACACTCACACAAACACATGCACCCATGCATGCGCGCAACACTCACACGTACACACGCAACCACGCACGCACGCAACACTCACACGCACACACGCACGCATGCATGCACACACCAGTACACCACACGACCAACACACACTCTCACGCTCAAGTGCTCAACCTACACGTGCATGCGCACATCAGGCCCCAGCGGACACATAGACAACCAGGTGATTCCCGCGCAGGGGTTGGAGCCTTGTTGCGCCTGCGTAAATTTGTGTTTATCTGACCTTTTCCCTATGCGAACTGACAGGTGGGACCCACAAGGAACATGGTCAATTTAACTAGTCAACATGGTGCCACGCAGACTATTTGGCCGGTCAACAGAGTGCAATCCGATGCTGAACTGTGAGCAAGTGACTGGATAATCACCGCAAAACGTATATAGTGACCGTAATCAGATTATTCTGAAGTTCGGTGACTGTATTACGCTTTTCTCTCTGTAAGCCACCAAAACTACATCTCTACACGTTCTCGCATGTTACATCTAACAACTATGCAATACAGCACTACTACTACACTCTAACACAATAAATTATATGTGTTTTTAGTTTTACTAGATATCATATTGTTACTTATAATTATTCAGTTTGCATACATTAAAATTGGCTTTGAAATGTATGGCCAGTATCATCTATCGCGTGGGAAAAATCCCGCCCTTTCCTGTTTAATCGGGTTTGTATCGATGGATAGTGTGAAACAGCAAAACTATAGTACTATACAGTACAAGTGATAGTGCACTGGGCCGTCGTGTCGTCTACTCCTCCGTCGTAAGAGTGGAGCGCTCGCTTTCATAGATCTTCTAGTCCTTTTCGCCGACATGTGGGACATCAAGCTACCGGGTCCACGTGCCATACCGGAATACAGTGCAGAGCAGCTGAGGAGAAGCACCCCAGTCATGGCGCCGGCGTAGTAATGAGAAATGAGGCGTCAAAGCACAAAGCTGCACCTTTCCCGCAGTTAAGTTGGAGGGACGAAGTAATAATGCTAAAAAAAGAAGTTGGAGGGACGAAGCAAACATCATTTCACTCGTTGCTGAATCCGCTTCTCCCACATCTTCTTCAACTTAATCACGTGTTGCTTCTACCGTTGTTCTGCCTCATGTGGGACGCAGATCAGCTTGGTAAAGCACTGACACGTGGGACCGCATGTTAGCAAACCGCCATCCGCGTGACAAAATCACCTCCTTTTTACTAATCTTGATTATATAATTTTTTAGATCAATATAATTGAGATTTGTATAGATAGCACACAGGAGCAAAACCAAGTGGTACGGTTAAGGGCATCCACAATGTGTAGCCAAATGTGAAAATAGCTTTTGGCGTCGTGGGAACCATTGTGGACGGTGTTGCCAAAGCCAAAAAGATGGAACCGAAGCTCCGTGATTGATTGATTGAAGGAATAGAAAAGTGCAGTGTCTCTCCTCTTTCTCCCATGCTTGGACGCATGTAGTACAGTATAGAGAACAGAGTCTACTTCCCTGTCCCTTCTATCACAAATCACAAAGCAGTGAGGCGTCAAGTCACAAAGCATGGACGAAGCAACCATCATTTCACTCTTCGCTGACTGCGCTTCTCCATCGTCTTCTTCGAGAAACCATCTCACCGCACTAGTACTCCTAGTAGTAGTACTAGTAAGGGACTTCCTGGATGCAAATAAGGCGGTTGTCTCGGCTTGCAGGCGGCACTTGCGAACGACTTATCGTGGTCTCCCTCAATGGTGTTCTCCCTCGAACGCACTTCGCCAAACCACAAAAAAAATCTTCGACGTCACCACAATGGGGAAGGAAGTCAAATATAGTTACTACCTCCATTTTTTTGTACACAAGGCCAGTATATCAAAATTACAATTTGTAAAGGGCCAATAACACTAATCAAAGCAAAATTGATGGGGTTAGCAACCAAGGACATTAATATCCCCTGCGTGCATGTGGAAGTGAGAAGGTTGGTTTGCATGGCGCTGCATTAATCAAGCGATGAGGAGTGAGATAGTTAGCTCTTTGGTCTTTCGAGAAAAAAAATACGCATTAATTCACACGTGAAATGAGGATTTGTTTCGATTAAATCCCGCGAAGGAAAACCCCGCCTTTCTTTTTTAACACTAGTACTCCTACTCTGTACGTACTTATCCTGTTTGGGTCTAGGCCTTGCATTGCCAAACTTCGCCACACATTTTGGCAAGCTTGCCTAATGTTTTCAAAATGAGAAGGAGGTACACTTGCGCACGGCTGTCGCGGTCGCACCGCCACCCTCACATGGTCGCTCCTGCACGCCGCAGTCGCACCGCACCCTCACACAGTCGCTCCCGCACGCCGCGAACCCAACCAAGGGAACGCACCCTCACTGACACGTGTTGTCGCATGTGAACAAACCAAACTCAGCCATCCTATCTCTGACACATAATTTTCGTTCATAGAGTATGTTTATCCAACCGCATGTTGGGGAGTATCCGTACGGCCCGTGCGGTGGTCTGTTGGGGAAGAAGAAGAGGTGAGGAAGAAGGAAAGAAGGGTTAGGAGACGTAGGATATTCATCCAACCGCTTGAAATGGTAGACTGACCCAAGTCAGGCGACTTGCATAACAAATATACTATGTTTTTACACAGCAAAGGATCCATAAAAACAACAAAATAAAGAAAAACTATCACAGCTCGCGGAAAGATACGGCCTCGTCGTCTTTGGCTGCCGGCGCGAACCAGCCATTGCTACCGACGTGTGTCTCCGCACTGTGGTTGTCCTTGGCCTCCAGCTACTCGTTCAAGCAGAGCGTGCGGGTGCTCTGCACGGACGAGAGCACAACTCGGTTCAAGTCTAGGACGTCTGGTTCCGCTTGCAGGAGGGCCTCGATGGCAGCGGCATCCGCGCGCTCCGCATCGAGTCGAGCCTCCGCCGCTCGGTTCAAGTCCAGGACGTCCGGTTCCGCTTGCAGGAGGGCGTCGATAAGAGTGGCATCCGCGCGCTCTGCGTCGATTCGAGCCTCTGCCGCCCTGTTCATGTCCAAGACGTCCGGTTCCGCCTGCAGGAGGGCCTCGATGGCAGCGGCATCCGCGCGCTTCGCCTCATGGTGAGCCTCCGCCGCCCGGTTCACATTCACGACATCCAGTTCTGCTTGCAGGAGGGCCCGATGGCAGCGGCATCGCGCACTCCACGTCGAGTTGAGCCTCTGCCTCCCGGTCCTCCTTTAGTATCACCATGTTGAACCGCTGGTCCACCTGCACCATGGGGGACTCGGACGCCGGCACGAAGTCGACGTCCATCGTCTCATACCCATCGGGGGCCTTCTGCATCGCGACCTCCGTAGTGAACATTGGATTGGCTTCCTCCTCCTCGTAGCTTGGCTCCAGAGAACTCGGGGATTGTCCCGCCGCAAAGCGATCTTGGGAACGGAGGTTTGTGGCGCCGACCGCCGCCGTGATTTCTATGCGGCGCTCCGGCGTCAGCATCTTGTAGTAAGTGATCTTGCGGCGCACCATGGCTTTCTGGCGAACTAGGGGACGCTTGATGCGGGCTAGGGGATCGAAAGGTCGGGGAATGGGCTGGAGATTTGGTTTGGTTTTAGGGCAGTGGCTGGGGTAGGCCGAGCAGCGAAGGTTCTGGTGTGAATAGTGGTTCCCGTGACGACCGGTCAATCGGTTTTGACTGTACATCGCTCTTGTCGCGTTAGCGTTGCAGCACGGCACGCTGGACCCTCCACGTCGCTCACCCAATGGAACGCGCTTCATCTTGCGTTTTCGCTCGCTTGTACCGCAGTTGAGAGAAAACCGACGTCCCTCCCCCTCCCCCGCCCGCGTCATTTATTATACCACCACTCCCTCCGTTTTCTGCGGAGTAAATAAAAACTGAGGGATTATAATACGGATGAGGATCCCCTGACGTGGACGAACCCATTGAGTAACTGACATAGGGGCCTAGCAAGCATGGGGTCTGCCAGTAAGTGTCCGAAAGGGAGGGTAAGGCAGGGATACCTCCGTCGGAGGATCTACTTCCACTATACTACTTTGAACAAATGTTAGAGTAATAATATATGACATGCAACTTTCACAAACGTTAGAGTAATAATATATGACATGCAACTTACACAAAGTATACAGGGTCTAATGCGTTTTTTGAGGCTAACTTTGACCAAATGTTAGAGTAATAATATATGACATGCAACTTACACAAAGCATAAAATTTCGTATGTGAAAGGAGTTTCCAATGATATAATTTTCACATTATACATCTCATGTACTATTAATCTTGTCAATAGTCAAATTGGAAACCATCTCGAGTACAAATCTAGGAGTATGTATGAATCTAACAATATTGATTGGGCGTTGTTGAATGTTCATACCTTTTTGATCATAGTAGAGATACTTTCACTACACATAAAACTTATATGTAAAGTAGAAAGGATAGGAGGGAGTATATTGTACGTTCAAAAATGAAACGAACATTGAACACCCTTTATATATGATTTGCGGATGCTATGATCACTGTTTCAAATTTGGAATCCTCCTTAGGTATCACGCGCCCCCACTCGTTCCCTCTCGATTTCATCTCGGGGTCCGGAGATCTATTGAAAGAGGACTAGGGTGGGTACGTGCGAATGATACTCGGTGGAATGTTCAAATGAGGCATGCGGGAGGATGGACTCGACTGGAGGGCGACATGATCGATGGAGAAGAGGGTTGGAGAGGAATGAGAAATAAGCAAATGCCACATGATTACACTTGAACGGCTCAAATAAACAATAAGTTGTCTCGCTTGGCCTACATAGTGAAAGGCCTACTAGTGCAATGGAGGAGCTGGCCCACGACCTCCTCACCACAGACAATCATTCATGTGGGTCGTTGGGGCCAACAACGGGGCGCAGCTCCAGCACCGCCTCTGGACACCGCGACCGCAGTAAGCGACACGCTCATATCGTCGCTAGACACGGTTGGTTTTAGTGTGCTGAGGGTGGTGTTACTGCTGTGGCACGACCAACGGTATGTTTGATTTGTGCCCAAGGTTGCCCCATCATAGCATTGGGTAGCCAAAATTTTGGTTGAGGTATTGGTTGCCATGATTTGGCCGACATTGGCAAGATAAATGAACTAGAGTTGGCTAGAGTTCATTGGCATGCCAAAGAAATGGCAACCATCCAAGCAAAGACCAATCTTTAGGTCATGACCAAAATTTTGGTTGAGGTATTGGTTGCCCATGATTTGGCCGACATTGGCAAGAAAAAGAACAAGAGTTTGCAAGAGTTCATTGGCATGCCAAAGAAATGGCAACCATCCAAACAAAGACCAATCTTTGGGTCATGACCAAAATTTTGGTTGAGGTATTGGTTGCCCATGATTTGGCCGACATTGGCAAGAAAAAATAAACTAGAGTTGGCTAGAGTTCATTGGCATGCCAAAAAAATGGCAACCATCCAAACAAAGACCAATCTTTGGGCCATGACCAAAATTTTGGTAAGGTGCACTTTGGCCACAATCCAAACACACCCCAACACCCGGCTCGTCGAGGATGCACGGGGCGCCGCGACGCGTCCGCGGAGTGGTGTAGCGCGGCCAACTGCATCCTCTGGACCTGAGACCATGCCGGGTCGTCTTACTTTTTCAATGACATGCGGGGATCGCATTTGAGCAAAAGGAATGTCCAACGTTGCCACGACCGCAGCTGACTACCCTGGCACACCAAAGCCCTCGTCCCTCGCGCCGTCGCGCGGTGCGCTCCCGGTTGGCGCCAGCTTCCCGCATTCATGCCGTCCGTTCGTATGTCGTCGTTAAGAGGCTTGGTGCCCGAGGAACAACTCCGCCGACTTAATGACGCACCCGGACGCTTGGCCTCACCGGAATGCGCTACTTAAAGCGGCAATGCCCAGCTAACCTCCACACCATAGCGCATCCTCCTCCTACCTGGCACCACATCCGCCATGACCGCAAGTGTGAACGCTCTACAAGAGAGCTTGTCTACAGGGATGAAGCTCGAGGTCACCGCCCTCGCTCAAGTCGCCTCTCGCGACGCAATAGCGGCGTAGCCGAACGCGGACGCGACCGCACAAGCGGTGGCCACGCTGGTGGCCGACGACGGGAGCACCGTCAGCCACGCGTCCTACTTGCCATCATCCAACGTCCGGCACCGCCGAGGTCGGGGACTCCTCTGAGTATGAGTAGGGCATGGGAGGCGGCAGGGCATGGTTTTCCAACTGGCCGGTCCGTATCCCGTGTTCTACTCTTCCACGCCAGAGACCACACCTTCACTTCACGGTCTTGAACCCCGCCCCCGTACATAGAGATCGCAGATGGAGGACGTCGGTCGCCGCCGTAGAATAGGTTTAGGGTGAGGTTTCTTTTATTTTTCTGTCCTATAAAAGTTTGAAATGTAATGAAAATCTGCCGTGTTTGCATTAATCTCGGTCGGTGTATATGAACTTTCACGATAATATACATATTGTAGGAGTACTAGCAAGATGCCCGTGTGTTGCACCGAAGATCAAGATCTTGCGGGAGAAAAGGATGAACGAGGGAAAGCCTTATCTACAAATGTGGAGAGGAGTGCGGGTAAATTGTCATAGTTTCCTTCCTATCCGTTAGATATAGATCGGACATCCTATATTGAAGGATGATAGGCACACCATCGTCACCAACTCTGCTTTTTATTGAACCAAGACAAATCTAAAAACCCCAACTAAGCCAACCTCCCAGCATATCGCACGGAAAAAGTCCCAACCGCGCCATTTTAGTCGGGATTACCGGATTACTAGTAGTAGTACCGATGCATCGCGTGAAGCAACAATTTTTTTTTGATGGGGCGAAGCACCTAGTTTAAAAGGAAAAAAGGCGGTACACTCACAGCACTCCTGTCGCGGTCGCATTGCACCCCACACACGTTCGGTCCTGCACACGGCTCACGCAAACGGAACGCGCTTCGGCTTGCCTATTCACTGACACGTGGGACTGCACTTGGAGAAACCGACCATGCGCCAAACTCCCCCCGCCCACCGCACGAAAATCCTCCTCCCCCCCCCCCCCACACAAAAGTTCCCCCCAAATCCGATTCAACCGCCCTTCAGCCAAATATTCCCCAAACCCCCCCTCCCCCCGTCCCCCTCCACTCCATTCGCTCCGCCAATGCCGCCCTCTCCGCCGCGCCGATACGTTGGCGCCGCAGTTCGTCGAGGGGACGCACGGCGGTCCTCTCGCTCCAACAGTACGCTCTCGTAGACTGTCGTCCTCTAGCCGGGCCGCCACCACTGGCTACGTTCTTGTGGAGGCGCACAGCGGTCAGCGCCGCCACCGCTAGCGATGTTCGTGTGGAGACGCACGGTGGTCAGCTTCTCCCACGGTACGTGCATTCTAGACTGAGGCCCCATTCATGTCGGTGTAGTGTTGAATGTTAGCTGATAGACGCTGTTAATCTCACTGTTTTCCGAAGTAGTTTACTGTCAATATGATCTGCTTAAGAAGCTTCCTTGCCCTATTCTGCACTCAATCTGCTTAGCTGAGATGGCATTTCAAGGCCGATTAGTTGCTAAAATATCTCCATATATTTATTGTGACGTAGATTGCCATGGTCTAGTAGCCAATCTGTTAGGTGAAATAGCTCTACACCATTTTATACTCGATCTTTGTTGCTGCAATGGACTTCGATAGTTTGATGGCTAGGTGCTCGGCCTCATTGACTGCTGAAACAACCTGCCATAATTTAGCACTCAAATCTGTTTGCCGAATTAGCTTTACATATATTTATGTATGTCTAACAGATGGACAGGACTTGGATAACTTCTGCTCGAAGATTCTCTGCTGCATATGTCGAGGGGGTTGAAAACTTCATGAACTTTATCAGAGCTGAGTACGGTGGTCCGAATTCAATTACAAGACCCCAGTTAACTGTGCAAAATCATCTACACTTGTATGGGATGTCGGTCACATATACTAGGTGGGTTCATCATGGTGAAGCTGTGAACGCTAATGTTATTGACTACATGGAAGTAGCAGATCAACATCTTGATCTGCCTGATGCTCAGGTGGAAGAGGAGGAGGAGGTGGTGGTGGCGGAGCCAGTGAGTTTGACCAACATTGAAACAATGCTACAAAATGCTCGTGCATTCCGTGAACTTTCACCTGCAGAATAAAAATGGTGGGCCCGCATGTTGAACAATGCAACGTTGTTGTCACCCCAGGAAATAAGCTGTCAGTATTCTCAGCTACGGTCACCTTTCTTCAGGTGAAGACATCTGAGCGGATGACCAACAAATCATTCGATGCGATGTTGGATGCTTTCCGCAAATCTTTCCCAGATGCGTGTGAGGTGCCACACACCTACATAAAATGACGAATTTCCTTCGTGCAGTTGGAATTGGATATGATATGATCCATGTTTGTAAGAATAATTGTGTTCTGTTCCGGAAAGATTATGCCAACTTAAGTGAATGCCCGAAATGCAAATCATCAAGATGGAAAGATGGTGATGCTGTGAAGAGGATTCCTCTTAATGTTCTGAGACATTTTCCAATTACACCAAGATTGCAGAGGTTGTTTCATGATGCTGAAACAAGAGAGGATGTACTGTGGCATTCTAGGAACCAAGTGTACAGAGATCAGAATGTAATGAGCCATCCGTCTCATGGTAGTGAGTGCAAAAGCTTCAATGATAAACACAAAGAGTTTGTTGCTAACCCGAGAAACATTAGACTTGGCTTAGCTTCAGATGGATTTAACCCATTTGGCCACCAGAGCGCCACATATAGCATGTGGCCAGTGCTTGTTATCCCTTACAACATGCCTCCAAATGTCTGCACCAAAGAATGAAACTACATGATGGCCTTGCTCATCCCAGGTCCAAAAAGTCCTGGAAAGGATTTTGATTTGTTCATGGAGCCTCTTGTGGAGGAACTTCAACAGCTATGGAAGGGCACTATGTCAGGGCGAATGACACATGGTTACAATGCATGTGTTCGCTGTGACAGGAATCCGCTGTCATACGCAATACTTAGCAAGATCTGTTACATTGGACACCGCCGTTTCCTTCCCAAGGACAATCCGCATCCTAGAAAATACCGAGGACCTGTGTTCAATGCAAAGCATGAAAACCGTGATGCGCCAAAGAGGCTCACCACTGATGAGTTGCAAGTGGAATTAGAGAAGGTCAGGCATATTACACCAGGAAACCATCCTGGTAATGGTAGCGGGAAAAGGAAGTGTGGCACAGTAGAAGAGAGATTATTGTTTAGCCGCAGGTCCACTTTGTGGGAATCGGAGTATTGGAGAGATTTGGATCTGCGGTATAATCTTGATGTGATGCACACCGAGAAAAATATATGTGACAGCATTATCGGCACACTTCTTAACATTGAAGGCAAGAAGAAAGATACCTTAAAATCTAGGATTGATTTGACACACCTGGGTAGCAGAAAGGATTTGCAGGTGCAAGATGAAGGTAAACCACGGGATATGGCACCAGCTGTGTACGTCTTCGACAAGGTAAAAAGAAAATAATTCTGTGAGGTCCTATCACGTGTGAGATTCCCACATGGATTTGCTTCCAACCCTAAAGGAGAGTTAGTGCAGATTGAAACAAGGTACAAGGGTTGAAAACTCATGACTGCCACGTCCTACTTCAATGGGTTTTACCTGTTATCCTTAGAGGATTGGGCCGCCCTGACTTATACAGAGCAGTTGCAGAGTTGGGACAATTCTTCAGGGAACTCTGCAGTAGAAATATCAGGATAGATGCTTTGGAGCGTCTTAGAGACAAGATACCAACTATCCTATGCGACCTTGAGAAGATATATCCTTCGGCCTTCTTTGATGTGATGGTGCATTTAGCTATTCATCTACCTGATGAGGCACTACTTAGAGGTCCAGTACAGTATGGCTGGATGTACCCTATTGAAAGGCGGCTAGGCAATTTCAAGGGCTATGTTAGGAACAAAGCTAGAACCGAGGGTTCCATTGCATAGGCCTACATTACTACAGAAGCGTTGACATTCTGCTCAAAGTACATTGAAACAGCTGATCAGCTTAGCAAAGAGGTGGGTGAAGACAATCCCGGGCTCAATGTTTTCGATTATTCTGTTCGAGTTACAAGGAAGAGTCGACAAGAGGACAAACCTAAAGATTTGGACAAAATGGTTTGGTATGTGTTGAATAACTGTCCTGAGATACTACCTTATATCAAGTAAGTGCAGTACTACAACTTATACATCGTAATCTACTAAACTTGCAGCACATTCTTATATATTTAGATGTTTGACGCGATCACTATGTTGTGCAGCATCTACAAAGAGGATTTACTGCCGCAAAAATCCAAGAAACATTGACAAACTGGTTATGGCAAGATTTGTGAAATGGTTCAAGAACCATGTAAGCTTTTGAAGTGCACTGTCAGTTTTTTTTAATATATTGAGTACATAAGATGATCAGCTTGTCTATTTTCTAACCATAGGTTAAGAAGATGTGGGAGGATGGGCAGGCAGTTGATGATGCCCTTTACTCACTAGCAATGGGTCCTGATACTCGGGTAAGACATTATGAATCTTGCGTTGTTGGAGATGTGCGGTACAACACCCTTGCACGAGACGAACGCAAGAAGACACAAAACAGTGCCATCATGAGCACGGATACGTATGACAAAGAGACAACTGAAATGTATGCTAACATAACAGACATTGTTCAGTTGCAGTATATCTCCAGTTTCGAGGATCCTCGGTGTGTGGTTCTGTTGTCGTTGGTATAACCTATTTTCCAGGATCGCAATATCCAGAGCTGATGATTATTTCAAATCCATCAATGTCAAGGCGGCGTACCAGACCAACGAGCCTTTTATTTTGGCAAATCAAGCAACACAGATATTTTTCTTCGAAGACACATTTGCACGTAGCGATGACTGGAGAGTATTGCAAAGGTTTGAGCAGAGGAATTCGTTTAATGAGGTTGCACAACAAGATGATGCTTACACTGCTCCTCATGTACAAGATAACACAGATGTTCCTAATATCTTTGAGAACCATCACGTCAATGACGCCAGCGAAAAGATTGCCTGTCGTGTTGTGGACATACAAGAGTTGATCAAGAAGAAGACAACGTTCGAGGATGTTGAGGACGAAGAAGAAGATTACACCATGGGGAATTACGCTTCAGAGTGATACACATGGCGAAGATGTTGACGCCGCTGCTGCAGATGATGATTACATTGCTTTTGTCGTATTTGCTTGTCAGAAGACGTTTTTTATCTACTATGTGAAATTGTGTTTGCTATGACAACTGAAACCTGATGAACATGTTTTTTAGTATTTTGCTGTGAGAACATCACTTGTTATGTATGCTGATTTGTGTTTGGTGATTGTATGCTGACTAAAACATGATGACATCGTCGTTTACTTGTACTCATATTTGGCTGTGAAACTTGAATTTGATGACATAGTTTGTTGTTGGACTGCAATTTGCTCGACGTCTTCGAATGAGAACAAAGCTGACCCGACAAGGCCTCTGCTATTTATTTATTTATATGAGCAAAGGGGATACCCCTGATTTCCGTTAATAGAAATCATTAGATGTTCACAACACTATGCCCAAATGCTACACAGGTTTCATTCATTACTAGTTTCAGCAAAGTGCTCATGTCGTAGCCACTGAATACATCACGAGTGATACATACACTGCAAATAAAGAGACAATCATCCTACAGAGCACATCGATTTTGCCCATTATCTTCACAAGCTCTTTCATCTCCTCATTGCTCAAGGCCATTCAACAACTTTTGCTTGGCCACGATCAGAGGAACTGCATGTTTAACCTTCTGCTCTGCATCTTCCTCTTCTGTCGTTCCTTCAGTTACTTGTCCAACATCCCAACCTGCTAGTATTGGGATTCCTAGGCTAACCAAATAATCAGCGTAGTTGCATTCCCCCACATCAGCAACTTCCCAGAAATACAAATCACACGAATCTTCCCTTTTCTGCACGAATCAAATTGGAAGATCATTAACCAAACTATTAAAAAAATCAGCAACTGAAAGCAGTAGAACAACACTTACACATATTATTACCCCATGATTCGAGCATTTGTAGAAGACTCGGCTAGGGTTGCAGATCATGGTTGAGACGCGACGGATGACTCTGCGTGATTTGCAGTAGTGGCACCACACCAACGGCAGCGGGTTGCGATGAGCAATCGGCTGCGGTGCGCGTGCCGGGGGGGGGGTGTGATGAGACCCACAGGCGATGCTACAGGTGGCAACTTGGCGCATATCTGGTTGTTGCCTGCTGAAGAGCAGGTGGACGAGAAGCCAGCGGACATGGTTGTTGCGGCCAAAGCTCTGATGCTAGGCAGAGTAAGTAGAGAAGAGGAGAAGCGAACGTTGGATATGTCAGTTTCATTACTTGCAGAGTAGCATAGCACCATATATAGTCATAGTCTAGGTTTGGATTTGAACCAGCTACAGGAGCACGTCTTTCTTTTTTCTAAAACTAGGGAACGTTTCTTTACTGGTACACTAGCTTGTCTGTACGCCTTCCCAAGTCTTTGATTTTGTTTCCCTTTTTTTGCGAGGAAGGAAGGAGGACAAAATTGAGAGTTCCTCGGACTCGAACCCAAGACCTCTCGGTTGAAAACCAAGGGTACTAGTCACTTATGTGGCGAACGTTTCCTGTGAGGAGGACGGCAGAGGAACGCATTTTCCTCACAGTTTTCTTCCTATATATAAAAAAATATCCTACTTGGTGTCCGCTTAGTCAAAAAACAATTGTGCCAACCTTGACCGTTGGATTGACATTCAAAGTCTGCCACGTTTCTTCAGTCTCTTCTTCCTCAAGCCGCCAAAGCCAAACTAGCGCTGGCGCGACTGCCTGCTCCCGCCTCCCATGGCTGGCTGTCATCTTCCCCGGCTCCTGTTCGTTCCCATCTGAGGCCTCACCATCGTCCTCCGCCTTGGTTTGCTCGCCGCGGCGCCACCCTCCGGTGTTGTCAACATGGTCAACAACCGAGAGGACTAAGGAGATGACTATACATGGTGAGGATGACAATAGGGACCCAGCAGCGCGCGCAGTAATTTTGTTTTTTCGGGACAGAGAAGGGTATAAACTGGGTTGTGCGGGACCCGTGGCCCATCTAGCCCAGGATTTTATTTCATATGTTTAGCACATGACCAGCCCAGTTTGTTTTTTCCTTTCTGAAAAATGGCTAGCTAGCTATTTTGTTTTTTGCAGAATAACCAACATAGTCCTACTTGCTTTTCTACGCCCTGCTGGGCCGAAAATCTTTCAAGACGAGGAGGGATGAATTTTTCCCAGAAAATGGGCTATAAGTAATAAGAAATGGGCTATAAGTAATAATAAATGGGCTATAAAATGAAAAAAATACAGCAAACAGGCAATTAGTTCCAACATACTGTTTTCTTTCAGATTTTGATATTTTAAATTTCATTGTTTTTGTGCGGGTAAATTTTCATTGAATTTAAATTAAGGTATATTTAGATTTAAAATTAATTTGAATCTGGCTAGAAATTTCGGGCTGTATGCTATTTGGGACAGATTTGGAGGCTGACTTGTGGGTCTACTAGGTTGACGTGTACTTTGGCTTTGTCAACTTAGTCCACAAACGATTCTAGAAGCAGTGACAGTTGGATGTTAATTCAACGGCCGTGCTGCTTCTTTAATATCTGATCTTCTTGCTCCAAATTACCAAACCAGCTCCGTGGACTGCTCGATCCCGCCTCCGTGGCCGGTCTTTGCCGCCGCAGAGCACCGCCCCACCCTACTTCATTGCTGGACAGGCCATTCCTCTACTCACCCACACCTCCTGTTATTTTCCGGCGACGGCAGCCGGACCATTAAACCCTCGTACTCCCCACCGTGTGGGCAACCATTGCCGAGGCTTCCCCGGCTCCGTGTCGTTCCCTTCCTAGGCCTCGCCGTCGTCCACCGCCATGGTGCTCTCGGCGCGGCCTGGTCAACGTGGACAACGAACAACATCCATCGGCCATGGACTGCACACGCAAAATAATGATTCCTCCACCTGAGAGCTGGGACCCACTGGAAGGGCCTCTGTATTTCGAGAAAAAAATGTTCCCCCCGCTGACATGTCGGACCCACCAGCTTTATCTTCACTCGCAGGTAAGTGCCTAATTATTTCGCAGAAAAAAATGAATACCCACCTGCTAGCTGGGACCCACCATAGTGGGAAGATGACTTAGGGCCAACTAAGTTGACGGGACGGAGGGCTTTGTCAACTTAGTCAATATGAATGATTCTAGCTCCGGTGACCGTCTGATGTCCATCCAACGGCCGTGGCGCTTCTTCAACCTCTGGTCTTCTTGCTCCGGCCACAAGAAGTGCCGGTCGTCGTGCCGCATGCTCCGGCCTCCGTGGCCGGCTGTCTTTGCCGGAGGCTTCACCGTCCCTACTATTCCCACCGCTGGCCAGGCCTGCTGCTGACGGCGCAGCCTCACACCGCAGCCGAACCGGTGAAACCTCAGACTCCTCTGCGCGGGCTTCCACTGCCGCGTCTTTCCCGGCTCCGCGTCGTCCCCTTCCTAGGCCTCGCTGTCGTCCGCCGCCGTGGTGCTCTCGGCGCGGCCTGGTCAACATGGGCAAGGAACGACTTCCATTGGACGTGGTCTGTACGTGGAGAGGCTGACAGCTAGGTCCATGGCCGCAGGAAGGAAGTGCCTCCTTATTACGCGGAAAATAATGATTCCTCCACCTGACAACTGGGACCCACCGGACAGGCCACTGTATTTCATGAAAAAAACATTTCCCCCTGACTGCTGGGACCCACCAGCTTCATCTTCGCACGCAAGGAAGTGCGTCCGGGCAAAAAAATGATTTACCCCCCTGACTGCTAGGACCCACCAGCTACACCTTCGCACACAAGGAAGTGCGTCCGAGCAAAAAAACAAAACTATTCGCCCCCTGACTACTGGGACCCACCAGCTACATCTTTGCAGGCAAGGAAGTGCCTGACAGTCGGGACCCACCTGGTCGAAGCGTACGTAGCATTTTCATCCTGGTCGCGAATGTGTACATACATACTGGTCGATGTAGAGGTGCGCACATGTCGTAGTAGAGGCGCGTACGTGTCGTAGTAGAGGCGCGCACGTAGCATGTACACGTACGTACAGCGGCCAGGGTGCAAGAAAGAAAATACAGCCACGTATGTGTACATACGGGCGGGGTCTCGAACGCCTACTCGCGCATAAGTACGGCTAGGGCTCGTTTACATGGCTGGGTTGGAAAGGAGAAACAGCGTCGTCGTCGTGTTCATGGGGAGGCAACGGAATGCGTCGTGTTCATCGGGAGGCAACGGAACACGTGGGAGCCAACCGGCTTGGACGGAATAGGCGATGGAAACGAGGCCTGGCGTACCTTAGAACGGAGGAAACGGCCTTGTGTTCGACCGGCCACGTTCAGAACGTGGTCCTGTTGATCGGGAGGGGTGTGGCGTACCGCAAAATGGACAAAACGGACCTCCTACGGTCGAAACGGGGGTCCTATTGATCGGGAGGGGTGTGGCGTTCCGCAAAATGGATGAAACAGACCTCCTACGGTCGAAACAGGGGTCCTGTTGATCGGGAGGGGTGTGGCGTACCGCAAAACGGACGAAACGGACTTGTGTTGGAGCGCTACGGTCGAAACGGGGGTCCTGTTCATCGGGAGGGGTGTGGCGTACCGCAAAACGGGACTCCACGGGATACTGTTCATCTCCACCGCCGACCTCCTCCAGCCTCCACGGGCTACCGTCGACCTCCTCCAGCCTCCACGGGCTCTTGTTCATCCAGCCTCCACCGCCGCCACTCCACCGGCCATCGTTCAACTACCCCTCCACGGGCACCCCTCCACCGTCTCACCTCGTTCATCCAGCCCTCCACACCACGGGGTCCTGTACAACCACCCCTCCACGGCCACCCCTCCACCCTCTACTGTTCATCCAGCCCTCCACACCACAGGGTCCTCTTCATCCAGAGGCAACGCCACCGCTCACTGTTCATCCAACCCCCCCGCAACGCTCACTCTTCATCCTAGAGGCAGCATCGATCGGCTTCATTTAGCAGCAGTAGCGAAGGAATCGCCGATCGGGTTCGATTAACAGCCATCGCCGCTTCGCTCGGAGTTCGATGAACGTAACTGCGGTCTGTGCAATCGCTCGGGTTCAGTTAGAGCCCAACACCTCGCTCCGGTTCAGTTAGAGCCAACGCCTCGCACGTGTCCGAGAGAAACGTGCATAGCTCGGCCCCCGACCTCCCACCGTAACCGGCAACTCCCCAAAATTTTCCTCGCCCTCGCTTCTACCACGGTTTTTTCTGTCATGGACGACCCAAAGAATGTCATGCAGCTGCGTCTCCGTCCTGCCCAGGACGAAAAGCCCATTTTCTGTCATGATTTTTTGTCATAGAAGTAGGATCCCACCACATCTATGATGATACTGGGATTTGTCACAATTATCGTCATAGAAGTGGCATATGTATGACAGAAAAAAATTCCGTTCGGCCCAAAATGTCATGGATGTGTCTTTTTTTTGTTGTGTCACTTAGACAACCGCCATTTATAGAATGCTCTTTTGCTTCACTTATATTTGTTAGAGCTTGGGCATATCGTTTGTAGAATGAATTAAACTCTATTTTTTCACTTATATCTATTTAGAGAGATGACAGGAACTGGTCATTCACATGGTTAGTCATAAAATCCTACATAAACTTGTAGATCGCTGAATATGATATGTTTGATTCCTTGCAATAGTTTTGCGATATAAAGATGGTGATATTAGAGTCATGCTAGTGGGTAGTTGTGGATTGTAGAAATACTTGTGTTGAAGTTTGTGATTCCCGTAGCATGCATGTATGGTGAACCATTATGTGATGAAGTCGGAGCATGATTTATTTATTGATTGTCTTCCTTATGAGTGGCGGTCGGGGACGAGCGATGGTCTTTTCCTACCAATCTATCCCCCTAGGAGCATGCGCATAGTACTTTGTTTCGATGACTAATAGATTTTTGCAATAAGTATGTGAGTTCTTTATGACTAATGTTGAGTCCATGGATTATACGCACTCTCACCCTTCCATCATTGCTAGCCTCTTGATGCGTGCATTTCCCTTTCTCACCTCGAGAGTTGGTGCAAACTTCGCCGGTGCATCCAAACCCCGTGATACGATACGCTCTATCACACATAAACCTCATTATATCTTCCTCAAAACAGCCACCATACCTACCTATTGTGGCATTTCCATAGCCATTCCGAGATATGTTGCCATTTAACTTCCATCATCATCATATACATGACTTGAGCATTCATTGTCATATTGCTTTGCATGATCATAAGATAGCTAGCATGATATTTTCATGGCTTGTCCGTATTTTGATGTCATTGCTACGCTAGATCATTGCACATCCCGGTACACCGCCGGAGGCATTCATATAGAGTCATATCTTTGTTCCAGATATCGAGTTGTAATATTGAGTTGTAAGTAAATAAAAGTGTGATGATCATCATTATTAAAGAATTGCCCCAATGAGGAAAGGATGATGGAGACTATGATTCCCCCACAAGTCGGGATGAGACTCCGGACTTTCAAAAAAATAAAAGAGGCCAAAGAAGCCCAAGTAAAAAAGAGAGGCCAAAGAAGCCCACCAAAAAAAGAAAAAAAATGAGAGAAAAAGAGAGAAGGCGCAATGTTACTATCCTTTTACCACACTTGTGCTTCAGAGTAGCACCATGTTCTTCATATAGAGAGTCTCTTGAGTTATCACTTTCATATACTAGTGGGAATTTTCATTATAGAACTTCACTTGTATATTCGAACGATGGGCTTCCTCAAATGCCCTAGGTCTTCATGAGCAAGCAAGTTGGATGCACACCCACTTAGTTTCAGTTTGAGCTTTCATATACTTATAGCTCTTAGTGCATTGTTGCATGGCAATCCCTACTCCTCACATTGATATCTATTGATGGGCATCTCCATACCCCGTTGATACACCTATATGATGTGAGACTATCTTCTCCTTTTTGTCTTCTCCACACAACCTCCACCATCATATTCTATTCTACCTATAGTGCTATGCCCATGGCTCACGCTCATGTATTGCGTGAAAGTTGAAAAGGTTTGAGAACGTCAAAAGTATGAAACAATTGCTTGGCTTGTCATCGGGGTTGTGCATGATTTGAATATTTTGTGTGGTGAAGATGGAGCATAGCTAGACTATATGATTTTGTAGGGATAACTTTCTTCGGTCATGTTATTTTGAAAAGACATGATTGCTTTATTAGTAGGCTTGAAGTATTATTGTCTTAATGTCAAATGATAGACTATTGCTTTGAATCACTCGTGTCTTAATATTCATGCCATGATTAGACATATGATCAAGATTATGCTAGGTAGCATTCCGCATCAAAAATTATCTTATTTATCATTTGCCTACTCGAGAACGAGCAGGAATTAAGCTTGGGGATGCTGATACTTCTCCGTCGTATCTATAAGTTTGACTGTTCCATGCCAATATTATTCAACTTTCATATACTTTTTGGCAACTTTTCAGACTATTTTTGGGAACATATTGATCCAGTGCCCAGTGCCAGTTCCTGTTTGTTGCATGTTTTTGGTTTCACAGAATATCCATATCAAACGGAGTCCAAACGGGATAAAAACGGACAGAGATTTTTTTGGAATATTTGGAAAGTCTGGAAGAAAGATCATCGTGAAACGGAGTCCGAGGTGGGCACGAGGTAGGGGCGCGCCTATCCCCCTGTATGCCGACCCTCGTGGCCCACCTGTAAGGCGGTTGATGCCCTCCTTCGGCCGCAAGAAAGCTTATTTTTGGTAAAAAATCACGGCGAAGGTTTCGCTCCAATCGGAGTTACGGATCTCCATATATATACGAAACGGTGAAAGGGCACCAGACGAGAACGCAGAAACAGAGAGAGACAGAGAGATAGATCCAATATCGGAGGGACTCTCACCCCTCCCACACCATGGGAGCCAAGGACCAGAGGGGAAACCCTTCTCCATCTAGGGAGGAGGTCAAGGAAGAAGAAGAAGGGGGGCCCTCTCCCCCTTGCTTCCGGTGGCGCCGGAGCACTGTCGGGGCCATCATCATCACCGCCATCTTCACCAACAACTTCACCGCCATCATCACCAACTCTTCCCCCCCTCTATGCAGCAGTGTAACCTCTCTCTTACCCGCTGTAATCTCTACTTAAACATGGTGCTCAACGCTATATATTATTTCCCAATGATGTATGGCTATCCTATGATGTTTGAGTAGATCTGTTTTGTCCTATGGGCTATTTGATGATCAAGATTGGTTTGAGTTGCATGTTTTATTATTGGTGCTGTCCTATGATGCTCTCTGTGTCGCGCAAGCGTGAGGGATCCCTGCTGTAGGGTGTGGCAATATGTTTATGATTTGCTTATAGTGGGTGGCGTGAGTGAACAGAAGCACAGACCCGAGTAAGTAGGTTGTTTGCGTATGGTATAAAGAGGACTTGATGCTTTAATGCTATGGTTGGGTTTTACCTTAATGATCTTTAGTAGTTGCGGATGCTTGCTCGAGTTCCAATCATAAGTGCATATGATCCAAGTAGAGAAAGTATGTTAGCTTATGCCTCTCCCTCAAATAAAATTGCAATAATGATTACCGGTCTAGTTATCGATTGCCTAAGGACAAATAACTTTCTCGTAACAAAAAGCTCTCTACTAAAACTAATTTAGTTGTGTCCTCATCTAAACAGCCCCTACCTTCTATTTTCGTGCTCTTTACTTTCTTGCAAACCTATCCAAAAACACCTACAAAGTACTTCTAGTTTCATACTTGTTCTAGGTAAAGCGAACGTCAAGCGTGCGTAGAGTTGTATCGGTGATCGATAGAACTTGAGGGAATATGTGTTCTACCTTTAGCTCCTCGTTGGGTTCAATACTCTTACTTATTGAAAGAGGCTACAATTGATCCCCTATACTTGTCGGTTATCAATTAGCAAGCTTAATAGTAACATCAATGCCTTCTATCTCAGTTGGTGCAATATCATTCCTAATTTCATCATATAAAGTACTAGGCATTGCACTAACACTAGCACCCATATAACATAAACCATGATGACAATGATCTGCTATCTTTACCATGATAACAATTGAATAACATGCCCATCAACGTTATCAACCAAGAGATCTTTAACAATAGCAATACTAGGTTCAACTTTAATTTGTTCAGGGGGTGTAGGTGTTCTAATATAGCCTTTACGAATCATAGTTGAAGCTTTAGCATGATCCTTTATTCTAACAGGGAAAGGTGGTTTCTTAATGAAAGCAGTATGAACAACATAATCATTATAAGTCATAGTTTTCTCTTCAACTGGAACAAGTTTAACTACATTTACTTCTATGGGAGGATGATATTTAAACCACTTCTCCTTAGGGAGATTAACATGAGTAGCAAATGATTCACATAGAGAAGCTACTATCTTAGAGTCAAGTCCATACTTAATGCTAAAATCACGAAAGGTATTTGTTTCTACGAAGGATTTAACGCAATCGTATTTAAGATTCATACCTGACTCCTTACCTTCATGAAACTCCCAATATTCAGAGTTGTGTTTAATTCTTTCCAATAAATCCCATATGAAATCAATATCCCTCTCCATAAAAGAACCGGTACAAGAAGTGTCAAGCATGGTGCAATTATTGTGAGAAAGCCGAGCATAAAAGTTATGAATAATAATTTCTCTCAAGAGCTCATGATTGGGGCATGAAAACATTGACTTAAGCCTCCCCCAAGCTTGAGCGATACTTTCTCTATCACGAGGCCATAAATTATAAATATAATTCCGATCACGATGAACCAGGTGCATAGGATAAAACTTCTAATGAAACTCCAATTTCAATCGATTGTAGTTGCATAATCCGGTATCATCACACTGCCTATACCATGTCAATGCTTTATCCCTCAAAGATAAGCAAAAGACCTTCTTCTTGACCTCATCCTCAGGCAAACCTGCAAGCTTAAATAATCCACAAACTTCATCCACATAGATTAAGTGTAAATCGGGATGTGATGTTCCATCTCCTATAAAAGGATTAGCCAGCAGTTTCTCTATCATACCCGAAGGAATCTCATACTAAATATTTTCAGTGGATTCACTAGGTTGAGGACCAACTCTTTGTGCTTCCGGTCAAGGTGAAGATACCCCGAACAAGCCCCTCAAAGGATTAGTTTCTATAGTAACAAGTGACAGTAAATTTCAGCACGCTATATAAATGTTTCCTTACCAAATTCCACTCACCAAAGGCACTTCACTCCCCGGCAACGGCGTTAGAAAAGAGTCTTGATGACCCACAAGTATAGGGGATCTATCATAGTCCTTTAGCTAAATAGGAGTGTCGAACCCAACGAGGAGCAGAAGGAAATGACAAGCGGTTTTCAGTAAGGTATTCTCTGCAAGCACTGAAATTATCGCTAACAGGTAGTTGTGTGATAAGATAATTCATAACGGGTAACAAGTAACAAAAGTAAAAAAGGTGTAGCAAGGTGGCCCAATCACTTTTGTAGAAAGGGACAAGCCTGGACAAACTCTTATATGAATTAAAGCGCTCCCGAGGACATATGGGGATTTCTGTCAAGCTAGTTTTCATCATGCTCATATGATTCGCGTTCGCTACTTTGATAGTTTGATATGTGGGTGGACCGGTGCTTGTGTGTTGTCCTTACTTGGACAAGCATCCCACTTATGATTAACCCCTCTCGCAAGCATCCGCAACTATGAAAGAAGTATTAAGACAAAGTCTAACCATAGCATTAAACTAGTGGATCCAAATCAGCCACTTACAAAGCAACGCATAAACTAGGGTTCAAGCTTCTGTCACTCTAACAACCCATGATCTACTTATTACTTCCCAATGCCTTCCTCTAGTCCCAAAAAATGGTGAAGTGTCATGTAGTTGACGCTCACAAAACACCACTAGAGGAAAGACAACATACAACATATCAAAATATCGAACGAATACCAAGTTCACATGATTACTTATAGAAAGACTTATCCCATGTCCTCAGGAACAAACGTAACTACTCACAAAGCATATTCATGTTCCTGATAAGAGGAGTATAAATTATCATTAAGGATCTGAACATATAATCTTCCACCAAATAAACCAACTAGCACCAACTACAAGGAGTAATCAACACTACTAGCAACCTGACAGGTACCAATCTGAGTTATGAGACAAAGATCAGATACAAGAGATGAACTAGGGTTTGGAGAGGAGATGGTGCTGATGTAGATGTTGATGGAGATTGACCCCCTCTCGATGAGAGGATCATTGGTGTTGACGATGGCTTTGATATCCCCCTCCGGGAGGGAAGTTTCCCCGGTAGGACAGCCCTGACGGAGCTCTAGAATGGTTCTGCTCAAATTCCGCCTCGAGACGGCGGTGCTTCTTCCCGAAAGCTCTCTTATGATTTTTTTCAAGTGAAAACGCTTCATATAGCAGAAGATAGATGTCAGAGGGCTTAGGGGGGCCTGATGAAGCTATGTACCTAAGGTAGGGTCATAGGAATGACCTAGACACCCTCCCCTAGCACATCACCCTAAAGTCGGAAGCACTCAAGGGATACCATCATCCACTCGACCAGAAGCATTCCACTCGGAAGATTCAATGTCGCTTGACAAAGAGATAGTACTCACTCAACCGTAACAAGAATCACTCGACAGATAGAAGATCTAAAGCCACTCTGTACAGCAACGGTCAGACGTTTACTCTGCAGACTTAATGGTCATTTATGTCACTTTATTACTGGTGTTACCAGAAATGCCCCATCTTTATGTACCTTAAGCCATGTGTAACTAAGGGCGGGATGGGCCAGGCGAACTCTATATAAGCTACCCCCTCCTCAGGGACAAGGGTTCGCATCCCCTGTAACTCCACACACATATAATCCAGTCGATCGCCTCCGGGCACCAACACGTAGGGCTGTTACTTCCATCGCGAAGGGCCTGAACTCGTAAACCTTGTGTGTACAAATTCACCACAGCTGAGATCTTGCCTCCCCATACCTACCACCAATCTACTGTCAGTCTTAGAACCACGACAGTTGGCGCCCACCGAGGGGCAGGTGTCTTAGCGACTTTTTGGTGAGGTTGCGATTTTTCCGATTCCCATCATCATGGTTTCCGGCGGTGGATTGGCTGAGGGCCGCGAGATCCGTCTCGGAGCGCTCGTCCTTGTTGCCGATGACTCCGCCTGGCTTCAGGAAGCTCCCCTCGACGTCGAGACGCTCCCCGTCTGTGGGGACCCCGACTCATAAGTCGAGATCGCCGAATGCACGTGTACAGTGATCCGAGAGATCAATGCTCACTGAACACACAGAAGCTGAATAACAAGAGTCTTACATCCATACATACCGTTTTACAAAAGTAGGACCATTATGGTCAGGTCTTGAGAGTATCATGGCAGCGGAAATCTTCAATAACAACTTGGACCCATGCCATCTTCCTTAACCCTACAGGCATTCTAACTGGGAAGCGTCCTAGCTCGCATGTTCCTCACCGAGGTACTCTTCATTATATCCTGTTCTTTCATGCCTAGCCAATAAAATAACCAGTGGCAAGCCAATGAGTACTGTCGGTGTCAAAACCGGCGGATCTCGGGTAGGGGGTCCCGAACTGTGCGTCTAGGCGGATGGTAACAAGAGACAAGGGACACGATGTTTTACCCAGGTTCGGGCCCTCTTGATGGAGATAAAACCCTACGTCCTACTTGATTAATATTGATGATGTGTGTTACAAGAGTGGATCTACCACGAGATCGAAGAGGCTAAACCCTAGAAGCTAGCCTATGGTATGATTGTTGTTCGTCCTATGGACTACAGCCGTCCAGTTTATATAGACACCGGAGAGGGCTAGGGTTACACAAAGTCGGTTACAAAGGTAGGAGATCCACATATCCAGACGCCAAGCTTGCCTTCCACGCCAAGGAAAGTCCCATCCGGACACGGGACGAAGTCTTCAATCTTGTATCTTCATAGTCTTGGAGTCCGCCGATGATGATAGTTCGGCTATTCGGACACCCCTAGTCCGGAACTCCCTTAGTAGCCCCGAACCGGGCTTCAGCGATTTACGAAGTCCGGCGCAGATATTGTCTTCGGCGTTGCAAGGCGGGTTCTCCTTCAAACTTCATGTTTCCGCCGAATAGTGTCCGCTTCCTTATAAATGTTGTGCTCCTTGGCTTCTACGCCCAATAATGGCCTTCTTCCACGTGTCGCATTTAATGCGAAAGGCTGGGGTATTTTTCATTTTACCCCCTAGCCGTGCGAGCAGCCTATAAGAGAGGCGAGGATCTAGATCCAGCTCACACCATCCTCCATCCGCAAGTTCTCATCGATGCGCCTCTGACAAAAATCCATTCCATCATGGATAGCCGACGCGGCTCCTCCTCTCACGCTCCCGGCCCTAAGCCAGGAGATTGGCGGAGATGCTCAGTTTCACACAGCGAGCTAGTGGCACTCCAAACCGAGGGATATCTTCCCCCAGCTTTCATGGTTCCGGTTCGAGCCGGACTAGCCACCTACAAGGGTGGAAAGCAGGTGGAGAGCGTCCCCAACCCTTCCAAAGGGGAGCGGGTATGCTTTGTCCCCTATCTAATAAGGGGACTTGGATTTCCCATACATCTGTTTCTCCGGGGGCTCCTAGAGTTCTACGGACTCCAGCTTCACCACCTCACGCCCGCCTCCATTTTGCACATCGCGGGCTTCAGAAGCTTCATGAGCTGTTCTTGGGCATCGAGCCCCATTTTGCAATCGTGGAAGAGACTATTTTGTCTCGCACCCGTTCTCATGAGGGGTCGATATATCAAGTGGGCGGAGCCTAAATATGGCGCATCGCCGGACCGGATATCTATCCGCACCCGAAGAAGGCGTCCAAGACTGGCCTTGAATGGTTCTACATGGAGGACGCCCCTCTGCCGGATCCAGTTCGGATCGGCCTCTCGGAGTTCAGCAATGCTCCCTTGAAGAAACGCCTGAGCTGGCGCCCGCGGAGCCCTCAACGGGAAGATGATAGGAGCGTCCATTATCTGATGGGCCAGATTAGTTTACTGGCCCACTCCGGATTGACCATGATTGGAGTCATGGCCACGTGCATTAGGCGAGGGGTGCAGCCACTCCAATATAGGGGCCACCCTATGTGGGATTTCAACGGGGAAGATGACGCTACCCGTCATGGCCGCAAAGGGCCAGGCTCGGCAGCCGATCTGGCAAAGATCCTGTCCGGCTTGTACAAGGGAGAGGAGGAGGACTTCCTCCGCACGAATCCGTTGAATGGATTCTCTATGAATAACCCTCGGAGCTGGGTAACCGGATGTTCATCTACCCGATCCATACTTTTAAAGTCAAGTTTCTTACTCTGTGATTTCGACGCAGGAGCTGCGCCGGGACGTGGAGGGCATACGAAGCCTAACTCCACAGCCCGAGGATCTGGAACGATCCCTTGGTCCGACCTCCGAAGAGGATCCGGACATAAAGGTGGAGCTGATTGACGGGGTGTTCGACCAACGTAGCATGGACAATGCCTTAGTCGCCATTACGGCTGACTACCCCGGTTTGTCTCCGGCCTCCCAGGTGACTACGACCGAGGTCTTGACACCATCATTGTATCCGCGCTCAATTCTGACCATCCCATACTGATGGTGTATCGCAGGAGGTGCCTTTAATGCGGGAAGCCGAACACGCGGCGGCCGACCAACAAGGGTCAGTCCGGCCCAGCGGGCGTAAGTGGAGTGCGACGCGAACCGAAACGTCGCCGCAACGGTACGAAGAACCGCTATTTTTAGGGGAAGGATCCCCAGGAGGCGAATACAAGGCATGAGCCGGACGCTCCTCCAACGGAGGATGCCGACAGGCTGTCCGCCACCCGGTCTGAGGTGGAGAGTGCCATGAATCACAGGCGTCGCCGGACAGTTCTTCGTGACGCGTGTTTCTCCCCGGAGGCGTTAAATGCCTTTAATGCGGGAAACGCGCACCTCCGTGCCGCTCAAGATGGGTTAACCAGAGCCACGGAGCAGTATGTGAAAGACATACGGGTAAGTAATTTTAATAGTTATATATGCCAAGAGTCTCGAGAATTAAAATAGTTGAAATAACTGATTTAAGGATCAATTATTATCTTGAGGATCATACGGAGAAGAATACCCATCTGTCCCAGGAGCTCCAAGAGTGCAAGGCCCAACTTGAGGCCGCACTGGCCGCCACAGGGGGAGCCACAGAGACCCCCACTGGTAAGACGTACTTTGAAAAGATAATTATTTAACAAAGTGCGGCATGAATCTGACAATAATATTGCAGAGGGCGCCGGACTAGATCCGGACAAGCAATAGCTACTGCGTCAGCTAAAGGCCGGCGAGAGGGTTCTTAAGAAGGTGCAGAAGGAGAGAAACAAGCTCCAAGATGCCCACACCCAGCAAGGAGAAGAGCTGAAAGGTGTTCGGGCCCAGCTGTCTGGCTCCATAAAGGAGAATAAGCGGCTTCGTCGCAGCATTTATAGTAAGTGCTTGAACAAATTCCTTTGAAAAGAAGAACTCGGCGAGAAAGTCGATTTGACAGAAATATGTATTTAGGTGTGCTCACAGGTCGCCCTGTGGAGGAAATGCCTGGGTCAATGGGTGACCAACTTCCCGGGCTGGTGCAATTGCTTGAACGTGTTCGGCAGGCGATGAGTGGCGTCGTTCATGCTTTATGGCCATCCGTCTCCCTGCCCGAGGGCCTTGGTGAGCTTGCTGAGAAGCTTCAGGGAGCACGGCGACGCCTCCGTTTGTGGAAGATATCGGACTGCCGTCAGGGCGCCAGGGAGGCCTGGGCCATGGTGAAGACGCGTTACCCGAAACCTGACCCAAACCACATGGCCGAGGTTGGACCTGCGGGGCCTGATGGGAAGGAGATCCCTGTGAGCTTGATGTACAGCCGAGTAGAACTGGCCGCGAAATATTCCCAACAGGACTGTAAGTTAGACAGCCTGTTAGATGGGATTGAGGAGTACAATCAGTCGGTTTGACGATGTAATTTGAAATGACATGTAAAATTCCTTCTAGCCGGATTGTAGATCGTTTGTCTTTGCGGGACGTTTCGCTTCAACCTCGGGACCCAACAGTCCAGAGTGTGTCTGAATACCCATACGGCTATAAAAGAACCGGGGCATGCATGGAGACAAGGCGTCGGGGTCATAATTGCTTTATCAGACAAGTACCCAACTAGTTATGTTATATAACATGGTTAGTAAGAAACATCTTCCAGGGAGAATAGTTCCGTTAAGGGTTCCTTTCTCTGGGAGGCATGCCCTAAAGTGCAATGCCGGACTGCGAAAATAGCGTAAAAAAGCATCCGGGGCAGATAAATAAGTAAGTAATAAATCATCTTTCAAGTCACCGACCGAATATTCTCTTAAGAACGCTAGCTTTCGACTTCACCCATCGAGGTACACATCCGGCTGACCGGCAGTAGCAATCGCAGAGGTGCTCCTTTACCTCCTAGCCGAACAATCGGGAACGAGGGGTAAGCAGGAGCCGTGCAACCCAGCTTGGCCAAAACTTAAGTCATATCGATGCATACAATGGTGAATAAAAGGTACATGCGGAAGTATGACACATGTATTGGGCATGATGCCCGTATGAATAAGCTTCTGTTAAAGAAGCCCCCAGGTATAATGAGTGCCTGGAGCACATCAAGTGTGTGCGAACAAAGCGCAAATCATCCTATAAAAGGTATTGAAAGAAAAAAAAGGTGGGAAGAAGGAGGGGGACAAGAGACAGTAAAAAGGTGGACGGGGGAGTGAGACGAACTTGGAGTCCGGCGTTAGGCGTAGAATCTTCGGAGACGGGCTGCGTTCCATGGGTTCGGCTCGAGTCGGTTGTCAGATGAATTACGTAAACGGTATGCTCCGCTGGTCAGGACTTGGTCGATGATGAAGGGACCTTCCCACTTGGGCTTAAGTTTGTCCTTTTTCTTGTCCGGCAGGCGTAGAACAAGTTCACCAACATTGTAAGTTTTGGCCCGTACTTCTCTGCTTTGATATCTTCGAGCCTGCTGGCGATAAAATGCGGAACGAGCGTTTGCCACGTCCGCTCCTCCTCTAAGGCGTCCAAACTGTCCTGCCGATCCAACTCGGCTTCTCTTTCTTCGTACATGCGCACACGAGGTGAGTCATGAATTATATCGCAGGGCAGAACTGCCTCTGCGCCGTATACCATGAAAAATGGTGTGAATCCAGTAGTTCGGTTTGGCGTGGTCCGCAGCCCCCAGAGTACAGAGTCGAGCTCCTCTACCCAGTGCGTGTTAGATTCCTTGAGGGACCGCACTAGTCTGGGTTTGATGCCGCTCATGATTAGACCATTTGCTCGTTCGACTTGACCTTTAGTTTGGGGGTGATAGACTGAAGCGTAATCGATCTTGATGACCATGTTTTTGCACCAGAGTTTAACCTCGTCGGCCGTGAAGTTTGTGCCGTTATCGGTGATGATGCTGTGGGGACGCCAAAAGCGGTGTACTACCCCGGATATGAAGTCTATCACGGTCCAGATTCTGCCCGTTTAACCGGCTTGGCCTCAATCCATTTGGTGAATTTGTCCACCATGACCAATAAGTATTTGTGCTTGTGGGTTCCCCTTTAAGGGATCCAACCATGTCAAGCCCCAGACCCATGACGGCCAGGTAATGTGTATAGTTTTGAGGGCGGTGGGTGGCATGTGGCTCTGATTAGCAAAGAGCTGGCAACCGACGCATCGTTGGACTAAGTCCTGAGCATCTGCCCAGGCTGTCGGCCAATAAAATCCTATACGGAAGGCCTTGCCTAGAAGGGCCCTGGCTGCAGCGTGGTGCCCGCTGAGTCCGGCATGAATTTCAGCCAGGAGATTTCGCCCTTCCTCTTCGGAGATACTCCTTTGAAGGACTTCGGTTGTGCTTTTCTTATAAAGTTCTCCCTCATGGACCTTGTAGGCTTTAGATCGCCAAACTATGCAGCGGGCCTCATTTTGGTCTTCGGGAAGTTCCTGCCGCATTAAGTAGGCTAGGAATGGTTCTGTCCACGGGGCAATTACTACCATTATTTCGTGAGCTGAAGGTGTTATTTCATTGGCTGAGCCGCCGATTGTGTCAGAATGGTCTGAGTTAGGTGATGCAGCTGGCTCCGGATTGTTATTTCCGGACTCCTCTTCCCATAATACGGATGGCTTAAAGAGCCGTTCCTGGAAGATTGGAGGGACGGCGTCTCGTTTCGCGCCGATGCGTGCTAACACGTCTGCTGCCTGGTTATTATCCCGCGCTACATGGTGGAATTCGAGTCCTTCGAACCGAGCTGACATTTTTAGGACAGCGTTGCGGTAAGCTGCCATTTTTGGATCTTTGGCGTTAAAGTCTCCATTTACTTGGGATATTGCGAGGTTTGAATCCCCGCGCACCTCTAGGCATTGAATGCCCATGGAGATTGCCATCCAGAGGGCATGTAGAAGGGCCTCGTATTCGGCTGCGTTGTTGGACTCCATGTACATTATTTGAAGTACGTATTGGATTGTGTCTCCAGTTGGGGACGTCAGGACGACGCCAGCCCCCAAGCCAGCCAACATTTTGGATCCGTCGAAATGCATGATCCAGTTGGAGTACGTGCTGTACTCTTTAGGGAGTTCGGCTTCGGTCCATTTGGCGACGATGTCAGCCAGAACCTGCGACTTTATAGCTTGCCGTGGTTTGTACGTTATGTCAAATGGTAAGAGCTCGATAGCCCATTTTGCAATCCTGCCCGCTATGCGTCGCGATTGTTTATAATATCATTGAGGGGTACATCGGAGGCCATCGTTATTGAACACTCTTGAAAGTAGTGTCGCAGCTTCCGGATGCCATGAACACCGTGACACGCTATCTTTTGATAATGTGGGTACCGGATTTGCATGGAGTTAGAACAATGGATACGTAGTACACTGGTTTTTGAAGAGGAATCATGCCCTTCTATTTCTCGTTCAACGACGAGTACCGCTACCGACAACTTGATGTGTTGCTGCGATATATAATAACATAGGTTCGCCCAGGTTGGGCGCGCCAGAACCGGATTTGTCGCCAAGATGGCCTTTATTTCTTCGAAGTCCGGCCGGCAGCATCCGTCCATTCGAAATGTTCGGTCTTGCGGAGGAGGCGGTAGAGGGGCAGAGCCTTTTCTCCCAAACGGGAGATGAAGTGACTTAAGGCCGCTACGCATCCGGTTAGTTTTTGTATCTACTTGAGGTCTTTTGGAATATCCAATTGTGACAGAGCTCGGATTTTGGCCGGATTTGCTTCAATTCCTCTACCGGATACGATGAAGCCCAAGAGCTTTCCGCCGGTACCAAGACGCATTTTTCCGGATTGAGCTTAATGTCATATGCTCGGAGGTTGTCGAGTGTCACCCTCAAGTCTTCTACTAGATTTCCGACGTGTTTGGTCTTGACGACCACATCGTCTACGTATGCCTCTACTGTTTTGCCTATCTGGGTAGCCAGACATGTTTGAATCATGCGCTGATATGTTGCGCCAGCGTTTTTGAGTCCGAAGGGCATTGTGTTGAAGCAGAATGGCCCATATGGAGTAATGAATGCCATTGCGGCATGATATTTCTCCGCCATCTTGATTTGATGGTATCCGGAGTATGCGTCGAGGAAGCACAATGAATCGTGCCTTGCGATAGCATCAATGATTTGGTCGATGCGAGGGAGGGGGAAAGGGTCCTTTGGACAGGCCTTGTTAAGGTCTTTAAAATCGACGCAGAGGCGCCAGGATTTGTCCTTTTTTGGTACCATTACTAGATTGGCTAGCCAGTCCGGATGTTTTATATCTCTGATGAATCCGGCTTCTAAGAGTTTGGCTAGCTCCTCTCCCATTGCCTGTCTTTTGGGTTCGGAAAATCGCTGAAGAGTTTGTTTGACTGGCTTGAATCCTTTTAGGATATTTAGGTTGTGCTCTGCCAACCTGCGTGGGATTCCTGGCATGTCTGATGGGTGCCAGGCAAAAATGTCCCAATTTTCCCGAAGGAATTCTCGTAGTCTTGACTTCGACATCAGGACTTAATTGTGCCCCAATGGAGGCCGTCTTTGTGGGGTCTGTTGGATGGACTTGAAATTTGACTATTTCGTCTGCTGGTTTAAAAGAGGTGGACTTGGACCTCTTATCGAGGATCACATCGTCCATATCCACCATGGAGCGCAGCGTAGTTAGTTCCTCTGCCGCTAGGGCTTCGGACAATGCCTCTAGGGCCAGTGCGGCTGTCTTATTTTCAGCGCGGAGTGCTTTATCTGGATCACTGGCGAGAGTGATTATCCCATTGGGTCTGGGCATTTTGAGCTTCATGTACCCGTAGTGGGGTATAGCTTGGAAGATTGTGAATGCCTCTCGCCCTAACAAAGCGTGATATCCGCTGCCGAATGGGGCCACTTGGAACGTGACCTCCTCGGACCTGTAATTGTCCGGTGAGCGAACACTACATCTAGTGTGATTTTTCCTGCGTGCATTTCTCGACTAGGGATTATCCCTCTGAAGGTTGTGCTGCGTCGCTCAATGCGGCTCCAGTCAATTTCCATTTTTTGAAGGGTTTCCTCATAGATGAGGTTTAATCCGCTGCCGCCATCCATGAGTACCTTAGTAAGACGGAAACAATCCACTATCGGACTGAGGACCAATGCGGCTGGTGCTCTAGCTGTTCGGAATTTAGGTTCGTCGCTGGAGTTGATGGTGATAGCCGTGTCGCTCCATGGATTTGTTGTTGCAACTTGGTAGACTTCGGCGAGGCTGCGGATTGTTCGTTTCCGCATGTTATTTGATGCGAAAGTCTCAAGACCGTTAATACCGTCTTTGGTACTGCTGGGTTGGTTGCCCGAGGCTAATAATCCTACGCCTCTTTTGGCCACATGCCGTAGTATCCAACACGCTCGAAGGCTGTGTGTTGGAGTGGCGCCCACCGTACAGTGGATTTTGCAGGGTCCGTTGAGCCATCCCTCCAGTACGGTTCCGTACCCTTTAGGGGGTTTTTTCTTTTTGGTTTTTAACCCAGGTGCTTAAGTATGGAGCACCCTTTTATTTTGGACTGGGTTTGTATTCAGGGCCGGATTGTCCCAAAACCTAGTTTCGGTTTTCCAGGCACTCTCCATCGCGCAGTATTTTTGTATGATGGTAGCTAGGTCGGCGAGGCGTGAAACTTCGCGACGACTGATGGCGTTTATGATTCCCTTGTCCGTGCAATTGTTGCAGAAGATTGAAATCGCGCTTTCTTCACGGCAGTCCTTTATCATGTTCATAACCAGGAGGAATCTGGCCCAGTAATGATGTACTGTTTCATCGGGCTCTTTCCGTATTTGAGATAGATCGCTTATGTTTGGGTGGGAGGGTGGAAGTTCGGAACCCTGCCCGATCTGAGGCTCAAAGGCCAAGAAGCTTCCGGATTCAGAAGCTTGGTTTGCTGAGCGCTCTCCAACAAATCTGGTCTGATGCCTGACTTTAGGTTCAGTCTTTGAATAGCGTCTGTCCCTCCGCGGGAATCCGGCATGGAGGGATCCGGAATCCGGACATAGTTGGATTTTAACATAGAAGAAGAGTCACCACATTGTTCCTCTACACGACAACGTGGTGGGTAACCTGGGGAGAGTTAATTTCTCTTAGATCGGTTTTAAGCCCAATCTGATCGTAGTCGGTAGCGACTCCCAGGGCGGCGATGCGATCCAAGAGCTCGTTTACGGAGGAGAGATCAATCGGATCTAGCTGCTCGGCGAACTCTGAGCTGACGTGAAGATCACTTTTAATGACTTGAGAGGTCATTGTCGGGGCGGTGGCCGAACAGGCGGTCACGAGAAAACTGCCTAGCCGGATAGTCTGGCCGGCGGCCAAAGCTCCCTTGACGACGGTGCCGTCTTTAAAGACGGGAAAAGGCATCCTTCCTGATGGTGACGGCACAGAGGAACTCTCAATGAAAGCACCAATGTCGATTGTCAAAACCGCGGATCTCGGGTAGGGGGTCCCGAACTGTGGGTCTAGGCAGATGGTAACGGGAGACAAGGGACACGATGTTTTACCCAGGTTCGGGCCCTCTTGATGGAGGTAAAACCCTACGTCCTGCTTGATTAATATTGATGATGTGTGTTACAAGAGTGGATCTACCACGAGATCGAAGATGCTAAACCCTAGTAGCTAGCCTATGGTATGATTGTTGTTCGTCCTATGGACTACAGCCGTCCGGTTTATATAGACACCGGAGAGGGCTAGGGTTACACAAAGTCGGTTACAAAGGTAGGAGATCTACATATCCGTATCGCCAAGCTTGCCTTCCACGCCAAGGAAAGTCCCATCCGGACACGGGACGAAGTATTCAATCTTGTATCTTCATAGTCTTGGAGTCCGGCCGATGATGATAGTTCGGCTATCCGGACACCCCCTAGTCCGGAACTCCCTCAAGTACTTTGAATGTACTCGCAAGCAACCCAAGGGTGATAACAGAATAATTATGCAAGGCACTACTGCTAATTTGGCATTTTTGCGGAAAGCTAGTTTTTCTCATGCAAGTATGATCAACATTTATCAAGGATATGAATGCGTCTGCAACAAGTATTAGGAGGTTACAGACATCAACATCGAGAGAGAGTTATGAACAACTCATGCTCAAGCTCATCGTGACTTCCTCACGAATCACATCAATAGATTTACCAAACCGTGTTGTTTGTCAGAAACATATGGACGTAGTCTAAGCAGCACCACCCAACTGTCCTTGACCGTGGACACGGCTATTTGAATAGTTTTACACTCTGCAGAGGTTGCGCACTTTACCCACAGGATCCGGGGAACTTCCGTGTCATCCACGACCTGCGGTACCTCAAGTACCCGGGGTAAGCACCCGATCGCTATCTTTCCCTAGACGACACTAACATAGAGTCCACTCGATTGGTAGTAACCCCCGTGCCTGACATTTCACATCTTAAAATTGTGGAGCCTCGCTCCCATATTCATCACATACCACAAGCACGGGGTACCAACGGTGTGTCCCGTGCCCTGTGAAGACAGTCATGGTCGCCCTACCTGGCACGACCCCGTCCCGAGAGAGAGCACCAACTCTCCCCCGTCACTAGTAATGCAGGCTCCAAGCTAGTATCGGCCAAGGTAATCAATAATGCCCTTTCCCACATAAGGGTAGAGTGGTTGCGCATGTTTTGTTGGGACGGTCGAAAAATCTTAAATCTAATCCGTCTCTGTAAACAACACTTTTATCAAGCCTCGGTACACTACTTCTCCACCAAGTAGTGACCTAGTTCATCATCATCTCCCAGGGGCATCAATGGCACCCTCTGGGGCTGTTTGCAAGTATGTCAAACCACACTTGTTTCTTTCCATGCATAACCCTAACCCGCTTTGCGTAGCCATTTACTATAGCATATTTCTACAACCCACCAACACAACTCTAAGCAAGGGTAGAGTCATGAACAATGCAAGTATCAATGGAGTATGCAACGGAGGCAAGCCTAGCAAGGTTTCCATTCAAGGTATATCATGCACTCAGTGAAGCATCGAAAATGCCATTATGATGTAAAATGGTTCATCATGGTCAAAGGGCTGCTTGCCTGGTTCATCTGTGTCTTGAAATCTTCTGGTCTTTTTCCATGTGCTCTGTCTACTTCGTCAACTAACGTCGGAAACAATCACAATAAGCAACACAACAAGGCAGGAAATATAAGTGCTCCAAAAATATTAATTTGACTTTTCTAGGACATCTCTGGTTATATGAAAAATAACCAGAGTGGTTTCATTGCAATTGGATCATTGGATATCCCTGAACATTTCAATATGATGGAATCAAGGGGTTTATGGATTTGCCAGGAGTGTACAGAAATATATTTTTGGAAAATGAGCAAAGGCACCCATTTAACAAACCATGATTTTAGAAGCATCTAGGAGTTGATTTCACTGGATTTGGAGTTCAAATGAATTATGAATTTGCAAAGTTGACAATTATGAAGAAATGGCTCATTATTTTGTGTGGTACAGAAAGTATTAATAAAAATGTTCATAAACTAAGTTATGAACTTAGAAGCATCTAGGAATTTGAATCATGGCATTTGGATCAATTTTGAGCTCTGTGATTTTCTAAAGTTCATCACAGAAATAGGAAAAACAAGATTTGATAAATGTTTGTGAAGAAAAAGTCTCTGGAAAAATGTGCATGTTGCACCAACAGATAGACCATGATTTATAGAGCCACTAGAAATTTGAATCATCAAATTTGGAGGTAATATGAATATTTGGGAGACTTTACAAGTTTCTGGAAAAAGAAAAAGACAAAGGAAGGGGGGCGTTATACCTATGTTGTTCACTGGGTGCAGCATAAGCGCGCATGGCATCTTTGGGCAGCCCAGTTACGGCTCTGTAGCGTCTTTGGGGGCCACGCCGATGGCGCCTTCACAGGAGTACGCCTCCCTGTGGCGAAAACGGCACGCGGCCTAAGCCGCCTCCACTTAAGCGGGCGGGCCCCCGCCGCTGGGTCGCTGACGCGCGGGCCCCAGCGCTCAGGCCGTCGCCTTCAACCTCCCGCGCGGCTTGACGGGGGACAGAGGAGGCGAGGCCGAGCGGTGCCGGCGCTCTCTCCGGCGGCTCCGGCCGTCCCCGGCGACGTTCGGCATACCGACGGACTCGGGAGGCCGAGCCGCACCCATCCATGGGCCTCACGCAGGCTGGGGAGGACCGCAACAATGGTGGCATTGACCCCAGCAGACGAGACTTTTGGGGGAAGATGGATGTGGTGCCATGGGGCACCAGAGCAGGAGGAAAGGAGGGGGAGAGCTCCGCCGGTCATCCACAGTTCCACTGGTGGCCAAAGGAGGGGCGGGGAGGCCCTGGTTTGCCGTCGCCGAGTGGAGGCCGACGGCGACCATGGCGGCGATGGAGAGGCAAGGAGAGCACGAGGGGGATAGAGAGCTTGTGCAGGAGGTTCTTTGGGGAGAGATAGAGCCAAAGGAGTGGAGAGGAGGCTCGGGGGTGGCCTTAAGTAGCCGACCCGTGGCTTACCGTGGACGCGGCGCACGGGTGGCCGCGGCAATGGCTCGGGAGGCCTGGAGGGAGGGAGAGGGGAAGTCTACGGCGTTTGTGGGAGTCGAGTAGGGCGCCACGAAGAGAGAGAGGGAGCGGGGCGAGCTCCTGGTGGAGCCACGGGCTCGTGCGAGCATTGGCGGGCTCGGGCGGCTCTGGGCACGCGCGGCATGGGCAAGAAAGAGGGGGGAAGGAGGGGGCCAGCACGGTGGCGTGTTGCGGACGTCGAGGCACCTCGGCCGCGCGAGGGGAGGCTCGAGGTGGTCGGGGACGCGGGCGTCAGCAGTCGGGAGCACGCCGACGTGCTCGAGGCCGCAAATGGCCGGCACCCATGGCTTTTCCTCGCGTCCTCACGCGCCCAGTTGTGTCTGGAAGCTGGAGGGGGGAGTAAACAATGTGAAAATGGCATTGGATGCCCCAGGGAATCCACTAGAGTGAGGAGGGAGGTTGAGAGAGAGAGAAATGGTGCTGTCCAGAGAGGGAAAAAGAGCTTTTCACCCCCATCATCATGGCTCTTCGGGCAGGGAAAGATGCAGGCGTTAGAGGAAGACTAGATGATGTTGTGGGAGAAAGCTTAGCTCATGGAGATTAGTGGAAATGGCCAAAACATGCATTTTAATTTTCTGCCAGAAAGTGTTTGATGGTGGTTTGGGCAAGAAGATGAACTCCTCTTGTCATGAGGCTTGACAGGGTCAAATTTTATGATAAAATAATAGGTTCCACCAATATTGAGTCCATTTGGGCAAAGTTGCCAATGCAACTTTTGTAAACCCTAGAAATCAACAGAAATGGACTTCCCAAGGTTTAGTCATGCAAACCTATTCACCTTGATGCACCACTTGGTGTGGTGGCCTTATTTGGTCATGTGAACATTCTCACCAAATTTGGGGTCAAGGAGAGAAAGTTGGTAGTACAAAGTTGTTCAAATTTGATTCTGGTCAGAGAAGGTTTTGGGGCTCTTTGATCAAGTTAACGTGTTCTCCAACTTGTGCCATTTGGTCTAGATGAATGATTAAACCAGTTGAGCATGTACACAAGATTTGAGAGCATTTGGACATGTTTGGCAATGTAAAGTTGCTCAAACTTCAAAATGGACAGAAATGGTTTTGAGGGGATTTCATGGGGTTATACTATTCTCCTTGACATGATACTTGTCCAGATCATCAAACATGTCATATGTGACATGCTTGAATTTTCTTGGAATTTTTGGAGAATATTTCCTTTGTAAATATTTCAAAAGCTTGAAATATCCAGAAAGGGTTTCTGAGGGATTTGACCAATATTTTGGACATGACCATGTGTTGAAACTCTAATATATGGGAAATATATGCCCACCGAGTTTCCCTGATTTTTTTCAAATATATTTAAAACAATAATTTTTCCCTATTAAAGACCATTTCTGGCCTTAAGAAAAAGCTTTTAAATAAAATAGTAAAATAAGTTTTAAAAATATATTTTTGTGGTTTATGGGATTCCTTTATCTAATAGGTCTCAAATATACTCTTTGAGATATTTTTCATACCCCAAATCAAGTACTTGCAGTGCAAATCTCAATTCAGGGGTTTTTGGAAAACTATTTTTGAAAATACTATTTGGCCAAATTATTTTTGTAAGAAAATACTATACTGTTCTATACACATGGTATGGTCATTGGGCAGAAGTTTGGAGCAAGGGGATGAAGTATAAGAGTTGGAGGATTTATTTTTGATTTTTAGAGCAATTGCAAACAGCAGACAAAAATCAAATCAAGCAAAGTCCAAAACACTCAAAAGTTTTTGTCAAACCACATTTTATCATGATTTATCATCGTAAGTGTTGTGCCATGAAAATCAGGGTGTGACACCGTCCACGGGGCGACGCACTTTCGCGCGTGCGTTCGCGGCGTCCTTCTCCGGCAGCCGTGGGCCCAGTATCGGTCGGCTCCCGTGGTGTCCTCGCTCCCCGTTGTTCACCGATGCAAGTGATCCGGTCGGTCGCAGCTTCAGCGCTAGGGTGAAACACGCGGTGGCTCGTCAGTCGCCACCCCACAAGTCACGGCAATCGAGCCCAATGAAACTCTCTATGGCATGTTCGACCTGTCGACTGGCTCCGTCGAGACCGCATCCGAGTGCGATAGCAGCGACCCCACGGCTGAAGTCTTGATGGTCGACGGACCATGTAGTCTGCCTGGCTTCCGCCACGACAACGGTGGTGATGGTGGCGGCGATCCGTCACGCGTTCACGAAGAGTACCGCCCCGAACCCCTTTCTTCACAGAAGAGGGAAGAGCTTCGCAGCTGCAACATGGATGCGCTCCACATGCCCACCGTTGGGGAAACCACCGAGGCTCTGGCCTTGGAGGAGGCGCGCCTGGCCAACTTGGCTGAGCACACTCGACTGGAGAACCTTCAGCATGCACTCGACGAGCGTGCTCGGCAGTGAATTCCTGAGTCCAGTCGACGACAACTTTTTCTACCTCAACCTCATGTATACCGCACTCCGATTCAAAATCTCACGGCTACGGACCGTATAGCAGAGTCAATTCAGCCTTCCCAGTCAGAGGGTGGAAGAGGTTTGATGCAGATCCGGGCCTTACTCCGGGAAGCAGGAGAACAGAACACAAAAGTGTCCCAGTCGTGGAATAGGATTCGTAGCAGGTCTGTGATGGCAGATACAATTCAGTCTTCCCACAGCCCAAGATCGCCCCCACGGCGTGAGGGACGTGGGCACCGGCAGGATCAGTACAGAAACCACAAGCAGTAAGATCACCGACTCGGCCGTGATGACCGTCGTCGAGTGCCCACACCTACTCCGAGGAGTGGATCATATGTGCCTCGACAATATGATGACAGACGCCCTCACAATGGCGAGCGAAGAATACCAGTTGACCCAAGGGAACCAGGCTTTGATGCGAGATCTATTATCGTTCAAGGCCTAGTCGACAGGAACAAGAGCACACAGAGAGGGCCTTGATAGAGATCACCCGACTGACAACAGAGTTCATGTTTCAGGTCTAGAGTGTTTCAGCAGAGACATTAGAGCTGCGATGATTCCTCCCAACTTCAGGTTGGCGACTGGAGTCAGCAAGTTCACTGGTGAGTCCAAGCCTGACACATGACTTGAGGATTACCGAGTGGCTGTGCAGATTGGTGGCGGTAATGATGAAGCGGGCATGAAACATCTTCCTCTGATGTTGGAAGCTTCGGCCAGGGCATGGTTGACTCAGTTAACACTAGGCCGTATATTTAGTTGGGAAGAACTGGCCCGAGTGTTTGTCAGAACTTTTGAGGGTACTTGCAAACGGCCAGCAGGATTGACAGAATTGCAACATTGTGTGCAAAAACCGAATGAGACTCTGAGAGATTACATTCAGAGGTGGACCACTTTACATCACATAGTGGAAAATGTGTCCCAACATCAAGCAGTTTGTGCCTTCAAGGAGAGCGTTAAGTATCGAGAGCTAGTCATGAAATTCGGTCGAACGGGAGATTTGTCTCTGACTCGGATCATGGAAATAGCCACTCGGTACGCTAACGGTGAAGAAGAGGATCGACTCCGAAGTGGAAAGAGCAAACCAGTTGGTCAGGACACCGGTGGAGGCAATTCCAATCGAAAACAGAAGTGTAAAGCTGAGCCTGCAGGGCCAGGTGAAACTACGACAGTGATTCAAGGAAAGTTTAATGGGAAACCTAAGGGGCCCTGGACCCCCAAGAAAGTGAAATATCAAGCCGGATATGATGTGTTGGATTTGCCATGTCACATTCACACCAAGAAAGATGAAGAAGGCAATCTGATTTATCCTAAGCATACCAATCGACATTGTTGGGTTCTGATCCAGTAGTTTCGAGAGAAACAACCTAATGATAAGTAAAAAGAGTCAGACAAGGATGAGGACAAAGAGGAAGATGATGGTTTTCCCAATGTCAATTCCACCCTAGTTATTTTTGCTGATGTTGAGAGCCAAAGTCGACTGAAAGCAATCAACATATAAGTGAATATGGTTGCTCCGGCAATGACGACATACCTGAAGTGGTCACAAACAGCTATCACATTTGACCAGTCTGATCATCATGCTCGCGTAGCCACTCCATGGAGGCAAGCATTGGTGGTCGACCCAGTCGTTGGGGGCACCTGATTGACCAAAGTGTTGATGGATGGTGGTAATGGTTTGAATATCCTTTACACTGAAACCTTGAAGGGAATGGGCATTCCGATGTCCAAACTTAGTGAGAGAAACATGAGCTTTCACGACGTCATCCCTGGCAAGAAGGCTGAATCACTCGGCCAGATAACCCTTGACGTGGTTTTCGGTGATTCAAAGAATTACCGTAAGGAAAAGTTCACATTTGAAGTAGTGAATTACCAAAGTGCTTATCATGCTATTTTGGGGAGGCCGGCGTATGCACGATTTATGGCTCGACCATGTTACGTGTATCTCAAATTCAAAATGCCTGGTCCCATAGGAGTGATCACAGTCACTGGCAATCGGCAGAAGGCGGAGGAATGCTTCGAGAAGGGTTCTAAAATTGCCGATGCACAAATGGTAGCAATTGAAATGCAAGACTATCAGAAAAATGCAGATCCGAGTGATTTATTGCGAGCCAAGAAGCCTGTTTCAGTCGTCCGGTGAAACAAAGCCGATTCATATTCAGCCGACCGATCCTAATGCTGCTCCTACTCATATCTCAACATCACTCGACAACAAATAGGAAGAAGCGCTCATCCAGTTCCTCCGTGAAAACTGGGACATCTTTGCATGGCAACCTTTTGACATGCCGGGTGTACCCAGGGGACTGGCTGAGCACCATTTGCGAGTCGACCCGAAAGTGAAGCCAGTCAAGGAACATCTTTGACGGTCCGCCGTACAGAAGAGAAAGGCAATTGGCAAATAAGTGGCTCGGCTCCTAGCAGCTGAGTTCATTCGAGAGATTTACCACTCCAAGTGGCTCGCCAATGTTTTCATGGACCCCAAGAAGGATGACTCACTTCATATGTGCATTGACTTCAAGCATATCAATCGGGCCTGCCCAAAAGGTCATTTCCCTCTTCCTCGTATCGACCAAATCGTCGACTCGACTGCGGGGCGTGAGCGTTTGTCTTTTCCGCACGCCTATTTCGGGTATCATTAGACACCGACTGTATGGACCCAATGAGTTAAAAACAGCTGTCATCACTCCATTCGGGTGCTTTTGTTATGTCACCATGCCATTCGGTCTCAAGAACGCTGGTGCCACATTTATGAGGATGATTCAAAAGTGTCTGCTCACTCAAATTAGTCGGAATGTGGAAGCATATATGGATGACATTGTGGTCAAGTCACGTAAAGGTTCCGACCTACTGACTGACCTCGCTGAAACCTTCGCCAACTGTGAAGGTATGATATCAAGCTTAATCCATCGAAATGCACATTCGGAGTTCCAGGAGGAAAGTTACTCAGTTTCCTTGTTTCCGAACAAGGGATCGACGCGAAACCAGAGAAAGTTGGGGCCATACTCAGGATGAAACGCCCTGTGCGTGTGCATGACATTCAGAAGCTTACTGGTTGTTTGGCCGCCTTGAGTCGATTCATCTCTCGCCTCGGTGAAAAGGCATTGCCTCTTTACCGACTGATGAAGAAATCTGACAAGTTTGAGTGGACTCCTGAAGCTGATGCAGCATTTGCAGAGCTCAAAACCCTGCTTTCCACCCAGCCGGTGCTTGCTACCACAATCAGCAAAGAGCCTTTACTGCTTTATATTGCAGCCACTGGACAAGTTGTCGATAAAGGCTCACAAATGAAAGGGAAGAAGAAGGAAAAGCCTATAAAGTTCAGCGCCCAGTGTACTATATTTCTGAAGTCTTGACTCCGTCCAAGCAGAGATATGCACATTATCAGAAGCTTGTTTATGGAATTTACATGACCACGAAGAAGGTTGCACATTATTTCTCTGATCACTCTATTATAGTCGTCAGCGACGCACCATTGTTAGAAATTCTGAACAACAGAGATGCAACTGGTTGAGTGGCAAAGTGGGCGATTGAACTCCTTCCACTGGATATCAAGTTTTAGGCAAAGAAATCTATCAAGTCCCAAGCAATAGTATATTTCCTCGCCGAGTGGGTTGAGCAGCAACAACCAACTCAGATTCACTCAGAGCATTGGACCATGTTCTTTGATGGATCCAAGATGCTGAATGGTTCTGGTGCTGGGGTGGTATTGGTATGCCCCCAAGGAGACAGACTCAGCTATGTTCTTCAGATTCATTTTGATTCCTCCAACAACGAAGCAGATATGTGGCACTTCTGTACGGGTTGTGTTGGGGATATTACTACCGGGTGTAAACCGGCCAGGAGAGGCCGCGTATCGGTGTCAAAACCGGCGGATCTCGGGTAGGGGGTCCCGAACTGTGCGTCTAGGCGGATGGTAACAGGAGACAAGGGACACGATGTTTTACCCAGGTTCGGGCCCTCTCGATGGAGGTAAAACCCTACGTCCTGCTTGATTAATATTGATGATGTGTGTTACAAGAGTGGATCTACCACGAGATCAAAAAGGCTAAACCCTAGAAGCTTGCCTATGGTATGATTGTTGTTCGTCCTATGGACTAAAGCCATCCGGTTTATATAGACACCGGAGAGGGCTAGGGTTACACAGAGTCGGTTACAAGGGTAGGAGATCTACATATCCGTATCGCCAAGCTTGCCTTCCACGCCAAGGAAAGTCCCATCCGGACACGGGACGAAGTCTTCAATCTTCTATCTTCACAGTCTTGGAGTCCGGCCGATGATGATAGTTCGGCTATCCGGACACCCCCTAGTCCAGAACTCCCTCAGTAGCCCCTGAACCAGGCTTCAATGACGACGAGTCCGGCGCGCATGTTGTCTTCGGCATTGCAAGGCGGGTTCTTCCTCCGAATAATTTATAGGAGATTGTGAACACCAGGATAGTGTCCGGCTATGCAAAAATAAATTCCACATAGCACCGTAGAGAGAATAATATTACACAAGATCAATCTGCTGATGTATTCTGTGGCGCGACGTCGCACCACTACCAAGCTTTTACTCAAATTTTTTTTATTGTTCCACCTCAGTGCATTTAGCGAAGCGGTTTCCTTGGCACGTCTTGTCGAAGCAGAGATCGTGTCCCCCTTATTACGAGATTCCCATCAATACGGACATGGGTAACCCAACCGCGCCATTGATTGTGGCCTTTCGGGAGATAAGCGTTTTACCAGCCGGCGGGGACAGATGTTTTTGTCCGCCCATATAACGGGATAAAGATCCAACCCTTTTACCTGCGCCTTCTTCCTCCTTGGCTTATCCATCTCCGCGAACTCGAGCTCCAGCGCCCAAGTCCGCACTTCTCACCTCAACCTTCTCCAACTATGTCCGGAGCGGGAGGAAAGTGGATGGCCTCCTCCGTCACGGAGGGGCAGATCCAGAAGCTGCGCGACGCCGGATATTTGTCCAGCAACATCGCGCATCGGCTCCCCGATGAGGGAGAGCTCGTTCCCAACCCCATGCCCCATGAGAGGGTAGTATTTCTTCCCCATTTCCTCCGCGGACTGGGCTTCCCTTCATCCCTTTGTCCGGGGCTCATTTTCTCCCTCGGCCTAGATTCCCATGATCTCGCCCAATTTCATCCTCAACATCTCGGCGTTTATAAATGCGTGTGCGAGGCCTTCCTCTGCATCCAGCCCCACTTCAGCTTGTGGCTCAAGACCTTCAGTGTCAAGTCGAAGGTTGTGAAGGGAAGCCAAGCGGAGTGCGGAGGCGCCATGGTGGGCAGGATGTCCCACGTTACGTGGCTGGAGGGCACTTTTGTGGAAACCATCAAGGGGTGGCTATCGGGGTGGTTCTACATCACCGAGCCGCGTGACCCTGATTGGGCAGCGGCCCCCGAATTCAGATCTGGCATCCCTACACGGCTCACCTCCTGGAAAGAGAGTGGACGGATTTGGGGGGATTCGGAGGAGCTGACCGGACTCCAAGCCTGTATCCAGAAGCTGGTGGACAAGAAGCTCAAGCTTGTCAACGTAGTCCAGGTCATGCTCATCCGCCGGATTCTCCCGTGCCAGCGACGGGGCTTCAACATGTGGGAGTTTGATCCGGTGCAGCACCAGACCCTGAGCGGGCTCTTCGACACTACGTACGAAGATGTCTGGAAGGTGCTGTTCAAGGGCGCCGAAGCTCCCGCATCCGCTACCGAAGATCGCGGATTCCGCTCGCAGCGTCCAGCTGACGAGGTAAGTGATTTCACCACTTGTTTTCCATAGTTTGGCTCTATGCGGGATCTAAACTCCCTTGACCTTTGACAGGAATGGCTGGCGAAGGCCGAACGGACTATCTGTCCGGCCCCATTGCCGAAGGACCCAGCGGACGCCCGCCTAACGGGGCTACTGGCTCCGGCACCCCACGTGGTGCCGGAGAAGAAGGCCAAGAAGACGGCCACGGGGACTCGGAAGACTTCCCATTTTCAGGTGCTATCGGATGATGAATCCGAGGCCGACTCCTCCCACCAAGGCGAGGAGGAGAAGAAGAAAGCCTCTCCCCGAAGGAGGGAAGAAAGGAAGGCCTCCCAACAAGGGAGGCCAAGGGTCCAAGAAGGGATAAACTCTTCCCCCGGACTGCTCCGCCAACGCCAGTGACGACGACAAGGACTGGCCTCCAAGGGCCAAGCCCCTCGCGAGATCGTAAGTATCCGGACTCCCGAATAACTTCAGGGTTTTTTCGTTTTGCCACATAATGTATTTCTAATGCCGCATACAACCCTGCAGTCCGCCCAAGGATGATCTTCCCGTTTCGTCGAGCGGGTCCTTGGGTGCGTCGGATATGGATTCCCTTCCGACTGCCTCCACCCCCCGTGCAGCGGACGACGCCGAGGTGGGATCCCAGAAAGGGACCCACCAGGAGGAGGAGGCCCCGGAGGTGTCACAGGACACCCTCCCGGACTTTGCACCGGACTCAGCCCCGGAGGCCACAGTGGCTCCGAGTCCGGGCGGGCACCCTTCGTAAGAAGGGCAAGACCACGACGCCCTGCTGCCTCCGGCCCAACCGGAGGTGCCGGATAATTTGTTGGAGGCGCCAACGGCGCCTCCATCGAAGTGGAACACCGCACTTTGTTATGAGTGCGGTGATTCGAAGGTTCAGCTACCAAGAGCGGGCTGACCGAAGCCTGCAGCAGCCTTCTAACAGGCTTTGAGGTATGAATTTTAATATATGTAAAATGGTACCGCATAGACAGTAGCCCCTGATGCTCGGTTCAGTGTTCGGAAAGAAAAGCCGGACTGAGGATATTTAGAAAGATAAACGCAGGAGTCATAAAAAATATGTCAATATGGGATTGCAGGTTGTGCTATTGACCTCCGCCACACTGACTGCGGAGGTCAATACTTTGAAGGAAAACCTCGAGCGGTCCGAGAACGAGCTCGGTCATGCCAAGAAGCAGCTCGAGGAAAAATAAGGTGAGTAATAGGTTATGAAAAATGTACCTTACAGAAAAGGATTTGGTTGCAAGAAAAATGACAAGGATAACGTGGGTATTGTAGGGGCCACTAACGAGGTGGCGACCCTGAAGGAGGCGGTGGCCGCTGCCGAACGCAATGCGGCGTGAGCGCACTGAGTGAGAGAAGCAGGAGGCGCGGGTGGCGGAGGTACAGCAAGAGCTCCAGGATCTCGTGAAAAAACATGAGAGCTTGGAGCGTGACTCGAAGACTCGAGAGTCTGAGCTTGCAACGGCTCTTGAGAGCTTGCTAAGGCCGAAGCCTACAAGGCCCTCCAGGAGGTTGAGGCGGTGAAGAAAATAGCAGCGGGTAAGGCATTTTTCGTGCAAAGTATGCATGTGAGTGTTAATTACCTGTTACTTACCCGAATTCGGAGCTCTCCAGGAGCGTTCGCAGATCTTCCTCGCAGCTCTCGGGCCAAGGAGGGGAGCTCGACGGAGAAGGTCTTCTGGTCTCAGTATGCTGAGGCTGGACATCTGGTGCCCCTTAGCGACCAGCTGAAGCAGCTGGTCGAGCTCCACAAGGCGGCCGAACAGGCCATGAAGGGCCTCATAGTTCGGCTGTGGCCTAAGGAGGCCATGCACAGGAGCTACTTCGGCCTGCGGCGGCTGATGGATGCGTGCCCGTGGGTTGAAGTCATCAAGCATTCCTCTTGTATTGAGGGTGCCTGTCGGGCCCTTGCCCGCGCAAAGGTGCACTGGGCAAGATGGATGCCTGTAAACTCGTGGACGGACCCGCCACCAGAGGGCAAGGAGCATCGCACGCCCGAGATGTATTATAAGAGTGTGTCAAGGGCGCTGCACTATTGCGTGGTGAGTGCTCCAAAGATGTAATATTTGAGTAGACTCGCATCTTGTTATCCTGTGCGCTGAAAACTTAGTTCATATCGCTAAGCAACACTTGTTAATTTAAAATATTACCTTCGTAATGCGGCTGTTTATCAAATCGAGAGATGGCAAGTCGTCGGCTTCAGCCCCATGCCACGAAAGTGTCGGGGTGTTCGGATAAACTGGAGCGCTCTTGTTCCCATTTTTGGGTCCATCTAGGGAGGTGCTCAACACAGCGAACAAGGCAACCGGACTTATAATGCTTGAACACTCTCACTTAGCCATAGAATTCTATAATTTTAAATTTCGGCGAAGCCCCTAGTCTTCGGAAGGCTGAATTTGGGGCGCTATCCACGCCTTGGCCGGACAGTATCCGGCTCCTCGCTCTAAGCGGCATAAGTCTTTAAGGACTCGCAAAAAACCTCTCGAACAGCGACCGGTTATCGCCTCATCATGACGGTCAGTTTTAGCTTTCTCCACTGAGGCGTTAACCCAGCTCAACTGGGGCGGAATCGCAGTGGTTCTCCCAGTGCTATCTTAGCCGATATAACGGAACGTAAGGTACCAAAACATGGGAGCCGGGCAAACCCAACTATTGACCCAAGACATGATTCGGAGCCGATGCATATAGTGCTATAAGTTCGGGTGCCGCACTTGTGAAAGTGTTCGACTCATCATACCATAATGCGGGAAACATAAGCCCTGGTGTATATTAGTCGTACCAAAGTGTACGGATGCAACATGCCGTGAATGAACATATGTATGAAAAAGAAATGCAATTATAAGCAAAAAGGTGCTACATTGTTTTATTCAATAAGTGCTGCTACGAATGCGGAACGATACAAATAGTGCGATAAGCAAGGTATGGGACTGTTAAACATGTCCCCCTCCAGGGGTAGGCTGCAGATTGGTGTATAAAAAATGCTCGTAATGGAGACCACCTGTATATTTGTTGTAGCCTTTATCCTTCCCTGGCTGTTGCATCGTGAGGCCTCTGACAAACGGAGTCCTGTGGGTAAAAAGTAAAAGGTAAAAAGAAAAGAAAAAGGAACGACACACTTGAGAGCCCCCGGTGTGGTTGAGCCGCAGTCTGGGTTTGTCGTGGTCGTGCTTCTCTCCCCATGCCCATGGTATCTTCAAAGCGTAATGGTGTACGCGAAGGACCTGCTTTGACGTTTCGCAGGGGCTGGGGTTGGGGCCGCACTGCTCTGGCGTGCTGGAACGTGCCAGGTGGTCTTGTTGTAAGTTACTCCGGGTGCGCTTAGCTGTGTCCGGACGCTTAATGGCCGGACTCGAGAATTGCCTTAAGAGGCTGCATTGCACTTCTGCCACGAGAGCCGCTGTATGTTCCTCCGTGCGGAGAGAACGTTCAGTGTTTCCGTTGACCGTGATCACTCCTCGAGGGCCTGGCATCTTGAGCTTGAGGTATGCGTAGTGCGGCACCGCGTTGAACTTTGCAAATGCGGTATGTCCGAGCAAGGCATGATAGCCGCTACGGAACGGGACTATATCGAAGATTAACTCCTCGCTTCGGAAGTTATCCGGGGATCCGAAGACCACTTCCAGTGTAATTGAGCCTGTACAATTGGCTTCTACACCTGGTATGACGCCTTTAAAGGTCGTTTTGGTAGGTTTAATCCTTGAGGGGTCTATGCCCATTTTGCGCACTGTATCCTGGTAAAGCAGGTTCAGGCTGCTGCCGCCGTCCATCAGGACTCTGGTTAGGTGAAATCCATCGATGATTGGGTCTAAGACCAGTGCGGCGAATCCGCCGTGGCGGATGCTGGTGGGGTGGTCCCTTCGGTCAAAAGTGATCGGGCAGGAGGACCATGGATTGAACTTCGGGGCAATCGCTCCATCGCGTAGACATCCTCGAGTGCACGCTTCCGCTCCCTTTTGGGTATGTGCGTTGCGTATATCATGTTCACCTTCCGCACCTGTGGGGAAACCCTTCGTCCTCTATTGTTCGGCGGTTGGGTCTCGTCCTCGTCACCGCTATGCAGCCCCTTGTCATTGTTTTCGGCAATTAACTTGCCTGCCTGCTTGAATACCCAACAGTCCCTGTTGGTGTGGTTAGCTGGCTTTTCGGGGGTGCCGTGTATCTGGCACAATCGGTCGATTATTCGGTCCAAATTGGACAGACCCGGAGTGGTTCTTTTGAATTGCTTTTTCTGCTGACCGGGTTTGGAGCCTCTGAATCCGGCATTGATTGCCGTATCCTCAATATTGTCGCCGTTAATGCGGCGTTTGTTTTTGTTACGACGCGGCCTGCCATTTCGGTCCTTGACGTCCGGACTGCCAGAATTTTTGCTGAGGTTGTTGTTGCGTGCTAGCCAGCTGTCCTCACCCGCGCAGAAGCGGGTCATGAGTGATGTGAGGGCTGCCATGGATTTCGGCTTTTCCTGTCCTAGGTGCCGGGCAAGCCACTCGTCACGGATGTTATGCTTGAAGGCCGCGAGGGCCTCCGCATCCGGACAGTCGACGATTTGGTTTTTCTTGGTTAAGAACCGTGTCCAGAATTGTCTGGCCGATTCGTCTGGCTGCTGAATTATGTGGCTTAGGTCATCGGGCTGGTGGTCGCACATAAGTGCCCCGGAAGTTATCGAGGAATGCGGCTTCCGTGTCCTTCCAGCTCCCAATTGACTCACTGGCAAGCTGTTGAGCCAATGCCGTGCTGGTCCTTTAAGCTTGAGGGGGAGGTATTTGATGGCGTGAAGATCGTCACCACGGGCCATGTGGATGTGAAGGAGATAGTCTTCGATCCAAACCGCGGGGTCTGTTGTGCCATCATAGGATTCAATATTGACGGGTTTTAACCCTTCGGGGATTTGATGATCCATTACTTCGTCTGTGAAGCATAGTGGGTATGCGACGCCTCTGTACTGGGTGATATCACGACGGAGCCCAAAAGAGCTTTGTCTGTTTTGTTCGGCCCGGCCGGACTTACTGTGTCCGGCACGACGGTTGTCGTCACGCACTGCGGCGCCACGCCGATCCATAGATCGATCTTGATTGTCTTGCCTTGTCCTCCAATATATCTCGCAGTCCGGAGCGCTCCCCTCGTGGCCGTGTGCTTTTTGAGCGATGCCGGGTGCGGTTCTAGTGAAGGGCCTAGAGGCCTTCTGTCACGACCACGGAGTGGTCGGTCACCGTATTGTCTCCTCGGTGATGCGGGTTCGTAAGCCTCCTCCTCTAATCGGGGAGCAGCTTGCTTAGGGTAGCTTGGAGGGGCGTTCGAGCTCATGCTCTTCGGCCGCGAGGAGTTGAGTCCATCTGTCGGCTAGCAGATCCTGATCAGCTCTAAGCTGTTGCTGCTTTTTCTTGAGGCTGTTCGCCATGGCCATAAGCCTGCGTCTAAAACGCTCTTGTTCGACAGGATCCTCAGGCACGACGAATTCATCGTCGTCGAGGCTTGCTTCGTCTCCGGAGGGAGGCGCATAATTATCGTCCTCGACCTCTCTTTCGACCGTACTGTCGTGCGGACTTGCTTCTCCCTCCTCCTTCGCTGAGTCCTACTAGAGGGGTTTTCTTACCGTCCGGTGTTATTATCTCCGTGCCGGAATCATCGCTTTTGCTATGGCGGGATTTAGAGCGCGCCACGGCGCCGGTGCTTGATTTGCTTCTTGAGGGGTCATCCTCCGTTGTTCCATCGCCGTTCCCATCTTTTGGGATGTCCACCATGTATATGTCGTATGACGAGGTGGCCTTCCAGTGCCCTGTAGGCGCTGGGTCTTGGTCATCTCCGGCATCGTCGTCCATACCGTCCATGTCTTCGGAGCTGAATTCTAGCATGTCGGTTAAATCATCGACAGTGGCTACCAAGTGGGTGGTGGGTGGGCGTTGAATTTCTTCGTCGTCCGCATCCCAAGCTTCCTGCCCGTAATCCGGCCAGGGCTCTCCAGATAAAGAGAGAGACTTTAGTGAATTCAGGATGTTGCCAAAGGGCGAGTGCTGAAAGATGTCCGCGGCAGTGAACTCCATGACGGGCGCCCAATCGGATTCGATTGGCAGGGGCGCGGGGGTTCGGAGTCCGGAGAGGAGTCCGGCACCCTGGAGTCGAGGTCTTCGCAAAGGACAGGGATAGGGTTCGGCTCAATCGTTGTAGGGATTGTCGCGCCCGAGGCGGTGTCCAACCACTCGTCCTCGATCAGGGAATCCGGCTCCGGATTAAGGGTCGGAGCGGATGCTGGTGCGGCCTCCAGGGCACTATTCGGCTGCAGAGCTAGATCATGCCCCTCGAAACAGTGCGGCACGCTCGGCTGCGGCTCGAATCCATCGAAGATCAAGTCTCCGCGGATATCAGCCGTATAGTTCGAACTTCCAAATCTGACCTGATGGCCAGGGGCGTAGCTTTCGATCTGCTCCAGACGGCCAAGCGAATTGGCCCGCAGTGCAAAGCTGCCGAACACGAAGATCTGTTCGGGGAGAAAAGTCTCACCCTGGACCGCGTCGTTGTTGATGATCAAAGGAGCCATCGGGCCGGTTGGTGACGACATAGAGGAACTCTCAATGAAAGCACCAATGTCGGTGTCAAAACCGGCGGATCTCGGGTAGGGGGTACCGAACTATGCGTCTAGGCGGATGGTAACAGGAGACAAGGGACACGATGTTTTACCTGTGTTCGGGCCCTCTCGATGGAGGTAAAACCCTACGTCCTGCTTGATTAATATTGATGATGTGTGTTACAAGAGTGGATCTACCACTAGATCAAAGAGGCTAAACCCTAGAAGCTAGGCTATGGTATGATTGTTGTTTGTCCTATAGACTAAAGCCATCCGGTTTATATAGACACCAGAGAGGGCTAGGGTTACACAGAGTCGGTTACAAGGGTAGGAGATCTACATATCCGTATTGCCAAGCTTGCCTTCCACGCCAAGGAAAGTCCCATCCGGACACGGGACGAAGTATTCAATCTTCTATCTTCATAGTCTTGGAGTCCGGTCGATGATGATAGTTCGGCTATCCGGACACCCCCTAGTCCAGAACTCCCTCACCGGGTTAACTTCATTAGTAGTTTCCATATCAGAAGTCCATGAAGAGAGACGAAGATGCTTCAAGAAGGCCCAGGGCCCAAAACCGGTTTAAGGCTCGTAGACATAAACCGGCATTGACAATGTAACTTGTACTATAATGTAGAAAGAGTAGATACCGGGTCGGACACGTTTATGAGCCGGCCTCGTGACTCTGTAAACCGACGGGCGTCAACCCATGTATATAAGGGGACGACCTGGTGGCAGTTCAGGAGGACAGACAACAACTCGAGACTCAGGCAAAGCGTATTCACTCCCTGGTCATCGAAACCCCATCAATTCCATCACAACTAGACGTAGGCTTTTACCTTCATTGTAAGGGGCCGAACTAGTATAAAACTCTCTTGCGTCCCTTGTCCGCTTTAACCCCTCTAAGCTAACCCGTTGCGATGGCTCCACAACTAAGTCCTTTCATGAGGACATCTGCCGTGACAAAACCACGACAGTTGGCGCCCATCGTGGGGCTATCGCACGATGGTTTCAAGTACTTGGAGGGCAACTTCGAAGGACTCAAGGGTTAAGCTGTGGGCCTGATGACCAAGAGTCATCGCGACAAGCTCTACATCGATGATGCAGGCTGGAGCCCCGAGGCCGGCTCGATCGAGTACGAGTATCAGGTCCCCTTTGGTGGCATACACATCTTCATCGGCAAGATCGGCGAACCGGGCCCTGAGCCGGACATCTGCACCGACCTCGTCAAAACGTCTCAGCGTGCGAGATCTGCCCGGGTTAAGCCTGTCATGAAGCGTGCCTTCGTGGTAGTCATCCATGGAGGAGAATACGAAGACAGATCGGAATCTGGTGGGGAGACCGTCGTTTATTCCGGCGACGAGTCATCGACCGGAGAGACCGAGTCGTTATATCAGCTGCAAGACACCCAGATTGGGGCCTGTTCCGACAGCGACAGGATTCCGGACCCCTCTGATCTACCAAATCGGGTTGCAATCTTTATGGCCGGTACGCAACCGACGCTCCACTCTTCGACTGCAGCAGCGATGAATTCGGGATCAGCAGCGGCGATGGCAGCCGGGCAGGAGGTCCTGTGCGACCGCCGGCTATAGTCCTATCTGATATATTTGATTCCTTGGCAACGCTGATGGCAGAGGCTAATCCAGCAGATCAGGATGCACACAATGCGGAAGTTGCAAAGGTGAAAGATCAAATCGCGCAGGCCAAGGCCGATTTGGCAGCTAAGGACACCAGGATGGCCGGAGAATGGGTCGCTTTGGACGCATAGGCTAACCGGCTTATGCTGGATCAGAACACATCACACGAAGTCCTGAAGAGGAGGTACCAATCTCGCCTGCCTCCGGTTAATGACGCTAGGAACCTCTTTAATACTCCAGGAGCAGGGACCAGTAATCCACCAGTGGCAAACTGGGCGGAGGCTCCAGGAGCAGGGGGGGCGGTTCAGCCCCGAATGATGGATCCACCTCGTCAGAACAACATTGTGACTCAGCCTGTGCCAACACCGCCGGGCCATTAATCCACCTCGATGGACAATCTTGTTGCTGCCGCTTCACGGTTGGAGGCTATCCCGGCTGAAGGCAATTCTCCGGCGGCGGCTGAGACGCGTCGGGTTAAGGAGCTTCTTCGCACAGCCTTGGCTCAATAGGAGGCATATTCATACAGTCGTGATCGGATTCATTCCACTCCATGTCCAAGTCGGAGCTACAGCAGGCATATAGATGAACCCGCATGGTCAAGCACTGCACGAAACCGTGATCCTCCCCGTGGCAATAACCCAGCGGGCGATGCCTAGGAAGTGGTGGACCGGGCCCGGGCTCGCAGAGAGGTAGAGTTCGTGGCGCAGCATGAAGCCCGTCAGCTCACTCCGGTTTGTCCAACCACGTCGGCAGGACTAGGGGTTACTTCTAGTTCCTTGGGAGTGCCGTGTCTTGTCCTGGCATTGTGCAATGTGCGCCTACCAAAGGATTTCAAGGGTCCGCGCAAGGTGCCGAATTACACGGCCGATTTATTTCCTGAGGCATGGGTCAAAAGCTCAGAGATGTCCATGGAAATGCTAGATGTGGATGATGCGGCGTGTGCGAAGTACTTCACCATGATGCTAGAAGGGACGGCCCGTACTTGGTTAAAGGGTTTAGTGGCCAATTCTATCAGGTCATGGGCCGAGTTGAGAGCCCGGTTTATCCAGAATTTTAAGGATACATGCAAGCAACCCATGTCGATTGTGGACTTAGCTGCATGTGTCCAAGATGAAGGAGAGTCAATGACCCATTGGGTGCGCCAGGTCTCAGAAATTTTGCATTCATCGGACCGCATCAATGTTGGCACCACAGTCCTAACATTGGAAGGTAACTGCCGGTTTCTGCCCCTGAAGTTGATGTTGGGACGGTCAAACGTCATTGTGATGATATGGGAACCCTCATGGCTACGCTGGTGAAACATGTCGATTCTGATAGTACCAAGGATCCCGAGTCTGACGATGATAAGACAGGGAAGGGAAAAAGGAGCGGCAACGCCAAGGGGCAGCACCACAGCCCGACGGGTCATGGAAACGGCGGCAAGCGTAAATCGGACCACAGCTTAGACTTCGTGGCTAATACCAACACGGAAGACAAGGGCCAACGGCGTAAGGGTAAACCACCCTAGCGCGGTGGAGCGCCGAATCCTAACCCGGACTGCCTATCGTATCTGTTGAACCAGCCCTGCCCGAAACACGGGACGAAGGAGATGCCGGCCACACACCTCTGGAAGGAGTGCTACATCATGCAAGAGTTCAAAAATTCCAATTCTTTCCGGTATGATCACGGACCAGGTGGCGGTTCAGGCCCCGGATCCCATGGGCCGGGTTATGGTGGAGGTGGCTCCGGTTCAAATTTTCATAGCAACCAGAGTGGGCATGGTAATCAAGGCAATCAGGGCAACCAGGGAGGCTATAACAATCAGGAAAACCAGCAGCAACATCAGCAGAAGTCGGGTAACCAGAGCCACCCGAAGCAGTTAAATAGTGGGCAGTATCATGTCTTTACCACCAGCCTGGACAAGCGCAATCAAAAGCTTCATAAAAGGGCAGTGAATGTCGTTCAACCGGCGGTACCTCGTTACCTACGCTGGTCGGGGCAGCCGATTGTGTGGAGTAGAGAAGATCATCCACCCCGGGTTGACAATCCGGGTCATCTGGCATTTGTGGTGGCACCTCGGGTGGGAGGTTATTAGTTCACCAAGGTACTCATGGATGGAGGAAGCATTATCAATATCCTTTATTATGAAACTTTCCATCGCACGGGATTAACAGATAAAAATCTTAAACCGTCCAGTACGGTGTTCCATGGTGTGGTACCTGGTAAATCTGCTTATCCTATTGGTAAGATAGCTCTGGAGGTGGATTTTGGTGATGAGCATGACTCGAGATCAGAGACTTTGACCTTTGAAGTGGTGAAAATCAAGAGTCTGTATCACGCCCTGTTTGGACGGCTAGCTTATGCTAAATTTATGGCACGGCCTTGCTATGTCTATCTGCAGCTCAAGATGCCGAGTCATAAGGGAACTATAACCGTACATGGAAGCTACAAGATTGCTCTGGAGTGTGAAGAAGGTGATGCAGCGTATGCTGAGTCGGTTTGTGCCACAGAAGAGTTGAAGTTCTATAAGGACAATGTTGATCCGGCAGATATGACTTCGTTGAAGAAGCCAACTACCAAGCATGATCCGGCCCTAAAGTTTAAATCGGCTGATGAGACTAAGCTTGTGGACTTCGTACCAGGCGATTCGTCCAAGCAGTTCAGCATCAGCGCCAACTTGGATCCGAAATAGGAAAGCGTGCTCATCGAGTTCATCAGTGAGAATCGGGACATCTTTGCGTGGAAGCCTTCTGACATGCCAGGTGTACCGAGAGAACTCGCTGAGCACACACTTAATGTTGATCTTAAGTATAAACGGGTCAAGAAGTTTCTCCGCCGGTTCAATGAAGAAAGACGCAAAGCTATTGGGGAAGAAGTGGCCAGACTTTTAGCGGATGGATTCATCGTTGAAGTATTCCATCCTAAGTGGTTTTCTAATCCAATACTGGTCCTTAAGAAGAACGGCACTTGGCGTGTGTGTGTGGACTACACAGATCTCAACAAAGATTGTCCAGCAGATCCTTTTGCTCTCCCCTGTATGATCAAATTATTGATGCTATGGCGGGTTGCGAGCGTTTGAGCTTTTTGGATGCATATTATGGTTATCATCAGATCCAGATGGCAGTTAAGGACCGGGAGAAGACGGCCTTCGTAACTCCTTTTGGAGCCTTCTGCTATGTTTCCATGCCCTTTGGGCTCAAGAGCGCCCAAGCAACTTATCAAAGGTGTGTGCAGAATTGTCTTCATAAACAAATCGGCCGTGATGTTCATGCTTACGTAAATGATATTGTGGTCAAATCAAGGAAAAGGGAGACATTAATTGATGACTTAAAGGAAACCTTTGATAACCTGCGGGTTTACAAGATGATGCTTAATCTGGCTGTCGGTGTCAAAACTTGCGGATCTCGGGTAGGGGGTCCCGAACTGTGCGTCTAGGCGGATGGTAACAGGAGACAAGGGACACGATGTTTTACCCAGGTACGGGCCCTCTTGATGGAGGTAAAACCCTACGTCCTGCATGATTAATATTGATGATGTGTGTTACAAGAGTGGATCTACCATGAGATCAAAGAGGCTAAACCCTAGAAGCTAGCCTATGGTATGATTGTTGTTCGTCCTATGGACTACAGCCGTCCGGTTTATATAGACACCGGAGAGGGCTAGGGTTACACAAGGTCGGTTACAAAGGTAGGAGATCTACATATACGTATCGCCAAGATTGCCTTCCACGCCAAGGAAAGTCCCATCCGGACACGGGACGAAGTCTTCAATCTTGTATCTTCATAGTCTTGGAGTCGGGCCATGACGATAGTCCGGCTATCCGGACACCCCCTAGTCCGGGACTCCCTCAGTAGCCCCTGAACCAGGCTTCAATGACGATGAGTCCGGCGCGTTGATTGTCTTCGTCATTGCGAGGCGGGTTCCTCCTCCGAATACTTCATAGAAGGTTTTGAACACAAGGATAGTGTCCGCTCGCAAAACAAGTTCCACATAACACCGTAGAGAGAATAATTTTGCACAGATCTGCTGACGATTCCGGGCGTAACATCATCACACCACGGCTAGGCCTTTATATGAATCGCTTTTGTTGTTCCACCTCAGCGTTTTTTAGCAAGGCGGTTTCCTTGGCACGCCTTATCAAAGCGTAGATCGTGCCCCTTATTCCGGATTCTCATCATTACGAACGTAGTAACCCAACCATGCCTGCTGGCCTGCCTTCTCTATCGGGCGAGTCCTAATCGACCATGGGGTGGGCTCTTGGTATTCAAGCTCTTTATGATGAGACCAAGGCCCTCTTCTTCTTTACACCCTCCATCGAAGTTCGCCTCGCTCGAGTTCCAACACCCAAAGCTTGATTCAGCGCCAGTCCACCACAGCGGCCGCATCATGGGTCAACAAGGCTCGACTGGGGCCGCCCAAGGACGTTCCCTCGCTGCAGGGCCGTATTCGAGATCTCCAGAAAGAGGGATCAATCTGGTTGCAAAGGCGCAGGTTATGGTGATCCGCGCCTTCAGCCTGCAAACATCGCCCCCTCCGCTGCGGGGAATTCAATCCGAGGGACCACGAGCTCTCCAAAATTTTATGGGCACGACGCCCGTGGAGATGTATAAATTCTTCTTCGGATCACAAGAGAAGTGTCCGGACTTGACCGAGGACGCAGGACTAAGCTGCAATCGCCTGTGATACTCAAGTAAGTAGTCCTCAGAATCCGACCAGCTATTCATTCATTTATTTAATATATATATGCCCTTTAAATGAGCCGTTTCTTGAACAGGAGTGGATAGCCAAGGCAAATTTAATAAGGTATCCGGCTCCCCTCCCAGATACCACGCCGGATCCCATGTTGACCAAGATGTTGAAGGTCGCGCATTTTGAAGAAGGCGAAGGGGGGAGCAGGGAAGCAACCGCCTCTGCGAAGTAGGATATCAAGGAAGGAGGGATTAAGAGTCCCACCTTCCGAGGAGAGAAGAGGACCGCCTTGAAGATCCGGAGGTCAAGGCCTCAAAGAGGGGGAAGGAATCTTCGGCAGAGAGTCCGGCGCTGGGAAGTAACCCAGCCATATTATTTCCCCAGGGGCATCAGCCCTCCAGCCAGCCGTAAGTAAAAAGAAGGGGTCTTGTAAATAACAAACATCCCTGTATTTATTCATGAGGATAACCGAAATGGTACCTTGTAGTTCGGACTTCAGCCCTTCTCAGCAGAGCTCGTCTTCGGGGGATCTTCTTCCGGAGATGATGGAGAGCGAAACGCCTCCACCGCCGTGACTCTCATGTGTGAGGCGGACGACCCGGAGGTGTCGTCGCGGAGGGTTCCCCCAAGTCCGGCAGGGCCAGAAGGTCCGGCGCCATGTGGCGTGTGGTCGGAGGAGCTGAAGGATCTGCTCGGGCGAGCGGCTGTTTCAGAGGATCACCGTGCTCTAATGGGTACGGTGATTGAAAGAATTGCATCCGCGGAGAGCGGATTGCATGAAGCCGTCAGAAGCTTACCGACGGGGTTTGAGGTACGCAAAAATGATTTACCTTCTTATAGTTATGCATATAAAATGCGCCCTGTATAGATAGTAGCCCCTGAGACTTGGTATGTTGTCAAAATTGACAATGTGCCGAGGATCAAATTCTCAGTTATAACATATCGCCGCTCCTGAACAAGTGGCGGGGTGTTCGGAGGCCAGCCGGACTGCTGAATATGCCGGACTAAAGCGGCAACTTGACGAGGCGGATGCGGACATCGCGCTGGTCAATAAACGGTTTGACGAGTCACAAGGTATGCGACCTCTATGCGGACACCTTGTAAGGGAGCTTGACGCCCATGTCTTACTGTTTGTATGCTTAATGCAGATGGTGCCGCTGCTGTGGAGGAGCTGCGGGCAGAACTCGCCCGAGCGAAAGAGCAAGCCAGAATTAGTAATGCGGCCGCTGTAAAGGCGGCCGAAGAGCTAGAAGCTGAACGGGCTACTCACCGCCGGGTTAAAGAGGAGATGGCCGATATGGCCAAAAAGTTAAGGAATACTACCGACGCTGCGCTGTTCTTGAAAAGGAACGCTAAGCGGAACAAGAGGGTTTAAAAGGCCGCCGAATCCAAGAATGCCCAATCGGCTTTGAGAGCTGCCAAGGAGGAGCTGAGTCAGGCCGGGGCAATTGCGGCTGGAAAACCATTTCTGCTGCGGAGAAAATATACAGATCCAAAGTATGCTCAGATGGATAAATTGTGGAGTTCAGAGGATGCTTAGCTGGACTTGGCGGCGAGCACTGTGGATGCGGTTGAGCACTTCGGGGCCGAAAGGGGCATGTAAGGAAGAGCTATATTGGTCGCGATTCCATAGTCCGGAGCGCCCTCCGCCACGACCGATCGGTTGGCCGAATGGGCCGAGCTGAATCGATTGTCCGGATTTGCCATGAAGCATGTCTTGACTCACTTGTGGTCAAGGACCCCAGCCAAGAGCTATTTTGGTTTAGTGCAGCAGTTTCTTGCGCGGTGCAGATCGACGCAATGAAGCGATCGGCGTGTATTGAGGGAGCGTGGATGGCTCTTGCCCGTGTCAAGACATACTGGGCAGAGATGAAGGCCACTAACGTTGCATCCCAGGATTCAGACAGAGGCCAAGTACCTACCGAGCACTACTTTGAAGAAGTCCTGCCGGGTGCTCGTTTAATAGAGACGCAGTGCTCGAAGGATATTATGTTTAAATGACATGTATGATTTATGAAAACAATGTTTCAATGTAATATAAATGCTTTTTATACTTGTGCGTTCAAGTAGTAAACTACTCCTCAGGCGGCCGCTTATGTATATGTGTATATAACTCGAAAGATGGCAGTCCTTGGCTTTAGCCCCACGCACATAGTGCGGGGTGTTTGGGAAAAAAGGCGCTTTTCACGCTTAATCCAACGTCTTGGTCCTGTTAAGGAGGTGATAAGCGTAGCAAACCAGGCAACCGGACTATAATGCTTTATCACTTTCACTTAGCCATAGGAGTTCGAGGGTGGGGCTACTATATAGCCCTCGGGGCACCGCACTCTCCCGAATTCGGGTGCGTATGTGCCTCGATCGAAAACCGGTCCTTCGTTAATGCGGAGGAATCCTAAACATTCCTGTGAGTCATCGAGTGGTTGACCAGTCTCTCACTATATCATGACAATCAGTTTTCGGCTTTCTCTACTGAGGTGCTCGCCCGGCCGAACCGGAGCACAATCGCAGTAGTTCTCCGGTGCCATGTTAGCCGTGAAAACGGAACGTAAGGCAGCAAAACACAGGAGCCGGGCAACCCAACATTTGACCAAAGACATGATTCGGAGCTGATGCATATAAGGCCTAACTCGAGACGCCGAATACTCCCTAATGTATTCGGTCTTTATGAAAATGGGCAGAATAATGCCCTAAGCCCCTGGTGTCTAGGTACGCGCAAAAATTCTGGTGCGGCCAATGCCAAAGCACCAGCCTCCTCCTCGGTTATATTAAGGAACCGGGGGGATGTATATCAACAAGAGACAGTGAAAAAAGGTTTACACAAGGTCTTAATCTGAAAAGAATCCTTGCAACGGGTCGCTACTGCACGTCTACGCCTATGTCTCCGTTGTGCCGTATCCTGGACGGGTGTAGCACGTTGTTCATCTGTAAAAGAGAGGAACTTAGTTTGAAATAAAAAGGGTCGTGCGAAAGGTGTACTTAATATTAAATAAACAGAGTACGGTTCGAAGAATTAAATAAAATTGAGCTTTATTGTCTCTTTTTATACATGTATGCGGCCCCTCGTATGGGGGTATGCCGCTAGTAGGCTACCGACTGCCTAACCGTGTCCGGGTTTGAATGACCGATTCGTGTTCTTTGCCTAGCGAGCCGGATAGGTGTGGGGCTGTCAAGGCAGTCTCCCGTTCTTCCGTGCTCAAGTGACACTTAATACTTCCTTTTAATGAGATGATGCCGCGTGGACCGGGCATTTTAAGTGTCAGAGATGCATAATGCGGTATTGCGTTAAAGTGGGCGAAAGCTGTACGCCTCGGTAGTGCTTAAGGGCTACTGCTGAATGGGGCGATGGGGAGTGAGCTTTCCGCGACGGGGGTTGTCGGATGAACCGAACACAACCTCTAGTGGTACAGAGACTGTATAATAAAGAAGGCATGGCGTCATTCCTTTGAAGGAAGTGCTGCTATAGCGAATTTTGGTAGGTTCTATCCCCATTATGTGGACGGTGTCCTGGTATGGCAGGTGCCGCGCTGTGTGTTATCACATGAAGTGAGTTCACTGTTTTGACTTCTAGTGGGAAAGTCTTTTGTTTTCCGGAGTGCTGCTTTTATGCTTTCGTCACTTTCACTTGGTGTGTTGAGCCCCTTGTGTTCGGGCGTTAAGTCGGCCGGACTGCTTGAAGACCCAACAATCTCTGTGGGTATGGTTTGCGTGCTTCCTGAGGTACCATGTATTTGACACAGTCTATCCAGAATCTTGTTTAGGTTGGATAGCTCGTCACTGTTATCCTTTAGGGGCAGTGTTTTGTTGTTCGGCCGAGAGCTTTTGAATCCGGTGTTGACCGCCGTACTATTTGGGCCATTTTCCTTATTCCGGTGCTGATCTTTTCTGCGTCATGATTTCCCATTTCCATCCCTGATTTCGGATGTACTCGGGTCGCTGGTGCTGCATCTAGCCAGCCAGCTGTCTTCTCCTGCGCAAAAGCGGTTCATGAGGCTTGTTAATGCGGCCATTGTTCTTGGCTTTTCTTGGCCGAGGTGTCTGGCGAGCCATTCATCTCGGACGTTGTGTTTGAAAGCTGCTAAGGCTTCGGCGTCCGGACAGTAAGGAACCTGTTCCAGAATTTCCGGGCTGACTCTCCAGGCTGTTGAGTTGTGTGACTTAGATCGTCTGCATACGGAGGGCGGACATAGGTCCCCTGAAAATTTGCTCGAAATGCATCCTCGAGCTCTTCCCAGCTTCCAATGGTATTTTCGGGGAGGCTCTTAAGCCAATGCCGAGCTGGCCCTTTGAGTTTAAGGGGTAAGTATTTTATGGCATGGAGATCATCTCCTCTAGCCATGTGTATGTGGAGGATGCAATCCTCAATCCAGATTCCAGGGTCTGTTATTCTGTCATATGCCTCTATGTTTACGGGTTTGAATCCCGCTGGAAATTCATGATCTAGCACCTCATAGGTGAAACATAGGGGGTGTGCGGCGCCCCTATATTTGGGTGTGCCGTGGTTTTCGGAATTTTGGCGTGTTGCATTGCTTTGACGAAGCGTGCTTTCTTGGCCCATAGATGGACCTAATCGGCCATCCTTTTGATGTGAATCCTTAGGCGGATCGCATATTGGCTTGTGTGCGGCACCATTCGCCGCTCTCTTTTTGCCATGAGGTCGTCCATCCGATCGGGTGGCCTTCTTGCTTTTTAATTGTGGGGGCTCTAAGGCCTCCTCGTCGAATTCGGGCAGTAGCTTTCTTTTTCGGTAGCTCTTTGTTCGGCGATCGTCGCCGCATTTATCTGCGGTGCTGAATACTTTGCTCCATCTAATCTCGAGTGCATCTTCCGCTGTTTTAAGCTTCGCTTCGCTTTTTCAGGCGCTACAGCGGGCGATTTGAGCCTTTTCTGGAGGTCATTTTGTTCCAATGGTTTGTCCGGCGTGAGATCATCCGGACTGTTGTCTTCGCCAGGGACAGATTGTTTATCCAAGTTGTCTTGTTCGGACGATTGCTCGATAGCTTGTTCGTCGTCCACCGGTTCGCTTCTGCTCTATAGCTGGGTCTTTGTTGAGGCGGACTTTGTTCGGCGTTTACGTTGCCGTTTTGACTACTTTTCGAGGGATTTATCCTTCGTGGCGTCCCATTGTTCCTCGTCTTCATTTCCTTTAGGTGTATCCACCATGTATACATCATGGGATGAGGTTGTCCAGCATCCTAGAGGTGCTGGTTCATTGTTGTCTCCTACATCGTCGTCCATACCATCAATGTCTTCGGAGTCGAAATCGAGCACGTCGTGTAAGCTTTCGACAGTGGCTATGAAGTGGGTGGTGGGTGGGCATTGAGTTTCTTCATCGTCCGCATCCCAACCTTCCTGACCAAAGTCCGGCCAGGGCTCTCCGGATAAAGAGAGAGACTTCAGTGAATTCAGGATGTCGCCAAAGGGCGAGTGCTGAAAGATGTCCGCGGCCGTGAACTCCATAACGGGCGCCCAATCGGATTTGATTGGCAATGGTGCGGAGGGTTCGAGTCCGGAGAGGAGTCCGCACCGGAGTCGAGGTCTTCGCAGCGACAGGGATGGAGTTCGCCCGATCGTCAGAGAGATTAAAGCCCCGAGGCGGTGTCCAACCACTCGTCCTCGATCGAGGAATCCGGCCCGGATTAAGGGTCGGAGCGCATTCTCGTGCGCGGCCTCCGTGGCAATCGCTCGCCGCAGAGCTAGATCATGCCCATCGAGACAAAGGCGGGCGCTGGCTGGTGCGGCTTGAATCCGTCGAAGATCAAGTCTCCGCGGATATCGGCCGTATAGTTTAAACTTCCAAATCTGACCTGACCGCCAGGGGCGTAGCTTTCGATCTGCTCCAGATGGCCAAGCAAATTGGCCCGCAGTGCAAAACCTCCGAACACGAAGATCTGTCCGGGAGAAGAGTCTCACCCTGTACCGCGTCGTTGTTGATGATCAAAGGAGCCATCGGGCCTGTTGGTGACGACACAGAGGAACTCACAATGAAAGCACCAATGTCGGTGTCAAAACCGGCGGATCTCGGGTAGGGGGTCCCGAATCGCGTGCCTAGGCGGATGGTAACGGGAGACAAGGGACACGATGTTTTACCCAGGTTCGTGCCCTCTTGATGGAGGTAAAACCCTACATCCTGCTTGATTAATATTGATGATGTAACTTATTTCAAGAGTGGATCTACCACGAGATCAAAGAGGCTAAATCCTAGAAGCTAGCCTATGGTATGATTGTTGTTCGTCCTATGGACTACAGCCGTCCGGTTTATATAGACATCGGAGAGGGCTAGGGTTACACAAAGTCGGTTACAAAGGTAGGGGATCTACATATCCGTATCGCCAAGCTTGCCTTCCACGCCAAGGAAAGTCCTATCCGGACACGGGACGAAGTCTTCAATATTGTATGTTCATAGTCTAGGAGTCCGGCCATGACGATAGTCCGGCTATCCGGACACCCCCTAGTCCGGGACTCCCTCACCAGCCAAGTGCGTTTTTGGTGGACCAGCGGGTAAGCTTTTGGGCTTTTTGGTGTCTAACGGGGGCATTGAAGCTAATCTAGAAAAGATCAAGGCTATCACCTCCTTGGCAAAACTGAAGTGTATCAATGATGTTCAACGCTTGGTAGGCCGGATTGCCGCGTTGAGCCGGTTTATAAGCTGCCTTGGCGAGAAGGCCATTCCTTTGTATCAGATGCTGAAGAAAACGGATGACTTTGTCTGCAGTGACGCCGCAAATCAAGCTTTTGAAGATTTAAAGCAGCAGCTCGCTAACCCGCCGGTTCTTGCTGCTCCGGTTGACAAGGAACCATTGTTGCTATATGTGGCAGCTAATGCTCGGGCAGTTAGTGTGGCTATTTTGGTGGAGCACAAGGAGGAAGGAAAGGACTATTCGGTTCAGTGTCAGGTTTATTACATCAGCGAGGTGCTTATTGGGTCCAAGCGGAGGTATCCGCACTGGCAGAAGCTGGTATACGGAGTTTTCATGGCAAGCCGGAAGCTCAAGCAATATTTCCACGGACATCCCATCACAGTGGTTAGCTCTGCTCTGTTGGGAGATATAATTCAGAATAAGGAAGCAACTGGCCGGATTGCCAAGTGGGCTATCAAGCTCGGGCCTCACGGGTTGAAATACATACCCCGAACGGCGATCAAATATCAGGCACTTGTGTATTTCATCAATGATTGGACGAAACTACAAGCACCAGAAGAGAAGCCAGATCACAATTATTGGACTATTCATTTTGATGGGTCCAGGCAATTGGAGGGCTGGAGTCGTATTAACTTCCCCATGAGGTGATAAGTTTTGTTATGTTCTCCGTTTAATGTTCCCCTGTACTAACAATGCAGATGAATATGAGGCCTTACTCCATGGTCTTCGGATGGCTAAAGAAATGAACTTAAGTCGAGTTAAGTGCTTTGGTGACTCGGACCTGGTAGCTCAACAGGTGTCTGGCACTTGGGCTTCCAAGGACCCACTCATGGCAGCATATCGTCGTGAGGTAGATATTGTTGCAGGTCACTTTAAGGGTTATCAGGTGGATCATGTGGACCGGCGGAAGAATGAAGCGGCGGACGCTTTAAGTCGCCTGGGTTCCCAACGTAAACCGGTTCCGCCTAATGTCTTCTTGGATGTTTTACATAAACGATCAGGCAAGCTCCCTGGTGAAGAGGATCTGGCTATTCCTGATCCAGAAGCTCAGCTGGTAGCGGCTCTACATGTTATCCCGGATTGGATGGTTCCTTATCTGGCATATATGAACCGGGGAGAGTTACCAGAGGATGAGACTCTGGGTAGGCAGATAATTCGGTGGTCCAAGTCCAGGACTATTATCAATGGAGAATTGCATCATTGCAGTGTGACAGGGGCCTTTCAACGTTGTGTGTCTTTTGAGGAAGGTTGTGAAATTTTGCGTGAGATCCACCAAGGAGATTGTGGTCACCACGCCAATTCAAAATCTTTGGTGGCCAAGGCGTTTCTTCATGGTTTCTATTAGTTGACATCTCATACTGACGCCGAGGACTTGGTCAGACGATGTGATGGCTGTCAGAAATTCTCAAGGCGCGCTCATGCGACGGCTCAAGAATTGAGGATGATTCCAATTACTTGGCCATTTGCAACATGGGGGCTGGATATGGTTGGGCCTTTCAAGAGGTCCAAGGATGAGAAGACCCACCTTTTGGTGGCGGTTGACAAGTTCACAAAGTGGGTAGAGGCAGAGCCAGTTAGCAAGTGTGATGCAGCTACGGCGGTTCAATTCATCAAAAAGGTGATATTCCAGTTTGGTTTTCCACAAAGCATTATAACAGACAATGGCACCAATCTGTCAAAGGGTGCCATGGAGGAGTTCTGTCAGCATGAACACATCCAGCTTGACGTATCATCAGTGGCTCACCCACAGTCCAATGGTCAGGCAGAGAGGGCCAATCAAGAGATTTTGAGAGGCATCAAACCCCGGCTTATGGTTCCTTTGCAGGGGACACCGGGTTGTTGGGTGGAGGAGCTACCTTCGGTGTTATGGAGTATCAATACCACACCCAACAGATCGACATGATACACGTCGTTCTTCATGGTTTATGGAGCGGAGGCGGTACTTCCTAGGGACATACGTCACGACTCACCTCGTGTGGCGGCGTATGTTGAAGCTGACAACAAGAACGCACGATAGGAAGCATTGTACCTGTAGATGAGGAGCGTGACATAGAGGCAGCCCGTTCGGCGATTTACCACCAAGATCCGCGTCGTTATCACAGCCGTCGGGTTAGAACCAGAACCTTTCAGGAAGGAGATTAGGTGCTTCGGCTCATCCAGGATCAGACGGATATGCACAAGTTATCCCCCCCTTGGGAAGGACCTTTTGTGGTCAGCAAGAATCTACACAACGGGTCGTACTACCTAATCGATGTTCGAGAGCGCAAAGACTCACGTAAATCGGAGGAGGAGAAAAACCGGCCGTGGAATATTGCTCATCTTCGGCCCTATTATACATAAGCTATAGGCACTGCTTATGTACATATTATGATGATGTATATATTATGATCAATATAATAAACTGGGACCTCAGCTAAAGCGGGGTATCTGTTTTTTTCTTACATCATGTGTGGTTACATGGAGCTTCTGTTTTAAAGCGGCGTCCGGTTTACCCCTTGATTTAGCTCCTTAAGGGCTTTATATTATATCACTTGGGGGCTTGGTCGTATCCGAACCATAGCTACATCTCTTGATCGGCGTAATGCCACAGCATCACTTGGGGCTTGGTCATATCCGAACCATAGCTACACCTCTTGATCGGCGTAATTCGACAGCATCACTTGGGGGCTTGGTCGTATCAGAACCATAGTTGCACCTCTTGATCGGCATAATGCCACAACATCACTTGGGGGCTTGGTCGTATCCGAACCATAGCTACACCTCTTGATCGGCGCAATGCCACAGCATCACATGGGGGCTTGGTCGAACCTGAACCATAGCTACACCTCTTGATCGGCGTAATGCCATAACATCATTTGGGGGCCCGGTCGAACCCAGACCACATCTACGCCTTTTGGGGGCTTGGTAGTGTCTGAACCATGGTCACACCTCTTGATCGGCTCATAGCCTCGACTACAAATTTCGGCTGCTTTTTAAACCGGCGTTAACAACCCGGTTCTACTGTCAATTACAAGTTGACGGCGCACGATCAGACCATCATCCGGAGACTATCAGCCCGGTCTTGTTTTCAGCCAAAATTGAAGTATGGAATAAACCGGCGTTTATTGTAACCCGGAACGGTTTATACTATAAGCCGACATTATATCCACAGGAGTTGTTTCTCCTCCAAGAGTTGGCTCATGCCCCTCACTACAATGTTGGTTAGCCAGCCTTATGCCTCAAAGTCATAGGTATTACATATATGTATGTGTTTGGTTATCTTTTATCGCCTTGGTTATATACCTTGGTCGTATATATATGTATAAGTATCATGACCCGCCCGGCGTTAAACCGCCTGGGTGCTTTGAGCTTTTTATCTGCAGGAACAGCTCAAAAAGATGGCTATGGATTATGGATCTCATAAAGCATGTTGGTTTGAGCAAGCAGATAAAAATGCACGAAGGCATACCAGACCAAATGTTTTAACTAGCCTATTACAAGGCGTTCATGTGCCCAAAAGGATAATTTTTTTCTCAAATACATGCCGCAGCATGTGAAAGACTAAACCGGCCTCCGGTTCATGATTGGTCACCAGCTTGACCTGATGGTTGCGGATCATCTCGCGCCGGTTCAACTTCTTCTTCCCTACCCAATGGCTGGAAATCAACAGTTGCCCAGTTGATCCCAGTTAGGGCTTGGAATACAGCTTCATCATTTATCAGCGTAGACAGTTCAATGTCAGGGGCATAAGTGTGCTTACGAATTGGCGGGATAAGGTTCTGAGCTTCTGGAATTGGTGCAGCAACCCGTTTATTCTTGTAATCATAGTTGGCTTGATAGTATGACAGGTCTGCTTCTTCAACCAATTGACAAGCCAGTGGGCGTACTTCCCAGTTTATGATCCGGAGATCACCTTCGCCAAATTCGGTTCCGTCTTCCTTCAACCTGGGATAGCCTTGGGCTGCTTCAATTGGATCAAAGTCAGGTACCCATGCCTTTACCCATGTCGGTGCAGCCAAAGCGCCCGTCCTAGCAGCAGACTTTTTCAGTTCGTCAACCCAGGCAGGAAGCATGGATAACCTTTCTAAGGTATCCTTAATCAAGGTGGGAGGAGGATTATTGTGAGAAGCAGTATATATGATTCGCTGTGCGCCGGTATACAACTGCTCTATCAGAGTATAGGCTGCTTTTAACTTCTTCTACACATCAGATCCCAAGTGGCTAATACGAGTTCCTTTATCATTGCAAGGATTAGTAAACTGCCAAATACATACAAGGATATATTAAATTTAGGAGTCAAGGTTGCTTACCAAACACAGCTGCAGTCATGGCATGAACCTGCCGCTTTACGCTGGTCAGCTCATCCACCACCGGTTTAAGAGCGGCCTATGCCTTCTCAGCTCTTTTAATCAACTCAGATTTTGCATGTTCCCAATCCGTCCGCTCCTTTTTAAATCCTTCTTTCGGTTTTTCCATAGCGCCTATGGCGCTGGTCAATTCTTCCTTCGCCTTGGAAGTTTCAGTTTGTTGTAATTTAAGATTTTCCTGGAGATCGGCGGTTTGGCTCTCGTTCTTGCTTAGCTCATCCTACAAAGAGACAGTCATATGGTGTGGTGACAGTACATATTTAAAGTACCAAATCCACAATAAATTATGCCCTTGGTACTTGGGGGCTAATGCATATTTGCTCTTCATCATACATTTTCTACAAGTCCAAAGCATAATACAAGTATTCAACTTGGCACTTGGGGGCTAATGGCTATTTTCTCAACAAATACTGATAAGGGATTTTCTTATACAAAGTCCCGGTTCACCTTTATATAAGTCAAACCGGCACTTGGGGGCTACTTCAGTGAAGTTTAGAAGCAAAGCATAAAAGTTTTACTAAGTCCCGGTTTAGATTGATATCTTAAACCGTCACTTGGGGGCTACTGTAGTTTGATAAGCTGCAGTTACAAAATAAGGGAGCAACACTTATGAAATTACCTCATATTGTTCCTTCATCATATTCACCAATCCGGCTTCATAATCACGACTAGTGTATAGACGACTTAGATAACCGGAATGAAGTTCATGAGCATTCAGATGAGCGTAAGTGGACAGATCGGCATTCCATTTTTTTTTGCCAGTTGCAGAGAACTCCTCTTTGGCGGTATGCCTTGACAAAGCGACAGAGTTTCCCGGTTCAGTATGGCCAACGCTAGTAACTACAACATCATCATCCTTCTCCTCAGCAGCTCGTACTGGAGTTGCCGGTTTGTCAGTATCTTTCACAGGACTAACCGGTTTGTCAGTCCGTATAGGGCTTGTTGGCTGGTCGGCATGGCCGGTGGTGTCAATTTCTGCCTGCTCAGCAACGAAATCATGATCTTGTGGCCGTGGGTCATTCAGCATATCATCAATGTTGGCGTGTTCAGGATCTGGTATGTTCTCCGGTTCAGCAGTTGTGTCTTCCTCTGCCGGTTTATTCAGCCGAGCTTTTTTGCTGGGTCTAGGCTTGGCCCTGAGAAAAGTAAAAACAAGATCAGTACAACATATATTAAGTAAGATGTTAAGAACATAAGTAAGAGTATGGCTTACCCAAGCACTGTTTTCAGCGGTGGAAGTTTTGTGACAGACGACTCGCCAGAGGATGAATGAGAAGTGCCGTGATAATTTGAGTCAGGCGGATTAAGAGGTTGACGAAAACAACCCGCTTTAGGGCGTGAAGTGTCAAGGGAATAAGAGACCTTCGAACGGGCGCTTCCGAACTGCATCGCTCGTAAACCGCGGAGGTAACTACCTGGCCGCTGTGCCGGGTTGTGCGGCCAGCCTCGTGTTGTTGTGTCTTCATAAGAAAGTTCGGATCCAAGTAAGCAAGATGATGAGAAAATTTAACTTTCCGGTTTGCTCGACGGGATTTTACTGATGGCAAAGGATCTGAATCGGAGGAAAGACCGATTACCTCTGCAGCATCGGCGTGACTAACTTCAGCGTCGTCCTGACGATAATCATTTTTTGGCAGCAAGACTGTAAGGAAACCCCCTACAGTATAATTGGTGCAACAATCCCAAATTACAAGTACCATGCCTTGAACCTAGGTGGGTGGGAAGGCATCAGCACCTTCCCACCACTAGGCTATGCCTTATTCTGTCTGACGATAATAATTATCAGTAAGGCGTATGAAAAATAAATCAAGTGAATCAAGGTCTACATCTACATCAGGGTTACCCACATCATCATCATCAGCTGGTGGATCGAAGGATGCAGTGGTCCTCTTCCGGTTAGCAGTTTTCTTGACAACTTTGGTCTTTTGACGGGTTGGCTTCACCGGTTTGTCTTGTTGGGGTTTCTTGTTCCAGAACGGGTCATTGCCCTGTCAAGAAAATAATCATACTTTCAAACAATATCGGGGTAGAAGCAATTTCAGATAAACATATTATATGATTCTTACAGCTGGCGGTTTGTTGGTGGTGCAGAAAGGGAGTAGGCCGGTTTGAGCACACACAGCTTATGTCTCATTCAACATCTTTTTTACAGCTTCAGTGACTTCGTCATCTATAAGCTGAATGGCAATGTGCCGCTGGACATCTTTCAAGTCCCCAGTATACTCGCACATCAAACCGGGGTGCTGGCTTAAGGGTAAAACGCTCCAGCTTATCCGGCAGCGAGCAAAATCCACTCATTTCAAACCATTGGCCATGAAAGCTCTAAGCTTTCATAGCTGAGGGCATACTTGGATCTTTCCTCTGTGGTCAATCTTGGAGGGAAAGGATGTGTGTTGCTAAGGCGTTCAGGGGGATAACCCGGCAGGGGGTTTTCTTTAGGAGGAGATGTATCGTTGCAGTAAAACCAAGTAGCATTCCAATCCTTGGGGTGACTATGGAGATTGGGATGAGGAAAGGTGACTTCTTTCCTTTTCTGAATCACCATTCCGCCCAATTCTGTGTTGGGTCCATCTTTGAATTCTGTGCGACGGTTTAGACGAAAGAAATCTCGGAACAGTTCTACTGTAGGCTCCTCTTGAAGATAAGCCTAAAAAAACTAGGAAGTGCCAGATGTTGGTCATGGAGTTAGGACCAATGTCTTGTGGGTGCAGTTGAAAACTGGCCAGTACATCCCGGAAAATTTTTGAACCGGGAGGATTGAAACCCCGACTTAACTGATCAGCAAAGATAATGACCTCTCAATCCTTGGGTTCAGGAGGACATTCCGGGCTAGGGACCTTCCAGTGAATAGCATCTTTTTGGGACAAAGCGCTAGTCCTGACAAGGTTATCTAACTGTTCCTCTGTTACGCGAGAAGGGGCCCAGTTGCATTCATACACTTGCTTGGCCATGGCAATGAATGATCTACAACATGACAATTACCGGTTTAAAAATTACAGTGGACAACTATGCAACGGTTCAAGGATATAAGAAGGTTGCTAAACCAGAGTTGGTAATCCTAAACCGGTACTTACTAAATAAAGGCTATAAGTGGAAGAACATTGGCGGTTCAACAAGGGGACTAATGGTATATACCGGGTCATCATTCTTTCAAAGTTAAAATGCCTAGTCTGACATTAAAGATGCAAATCTACAGATGCGTAAGTGAAGGACAAACAGGTTTCACAATATGGCAGTATATCTTTGGATCTACCGTATGTCAGAAAAGGAAACATATTCAGACCTAGGAAGCAGTACCAAAGCAGCGGATAAAGGTTCAGATGAGATCTTCTATTTAAAATTCCTAGATGGAAACAGAGGTTAAAGGCTATCATTATACAGAACAAGTGATTCAGGATGTTATCAAGAGCCATCATATGAAAAAGGAACATTAACGAACACCGAAGAACACTGAAACCCTAGAAGCAGATCTATGGTGGAGGAGCGGAAGCTTACCGATGCTAATGGAAGAGCGGAGGAGCACCGCGGATCTCTGAAATGCTCAGGGGGATGCAGCGGCCGGAGTTGAGGCAGAGACGAAGGTTGACAGTGGTGGCGGAGCTCCAGAGGTCGAGCGGTGCGTGGAAGACGACAAGGCGAAGAGGTACGAGGGGGAAAAGGTGAATATGACCCCTCGGCCGAATTTATAAAGGCAAGGGATAAGTGTCAGGCGCGAAATTTGAGGAGCCAGAAATTTGGAAAAAGGGCAGAGATGTCGCCTCGATTGTCGGAGGCCCGTTAATGAAGATGGGTCATACACAGTTTTAATAACAGATGACGTCACGGCGGTTTAACGCGGTCCGGGGAGATGACGTCACGACGGTTTACAAAATTATGAGGAGATGTTGAAGACGAAGTTTTATTACCAACGAAGGATTGACATGAAACTGTTTAAATCAATCTGGGGCCTAATGTTGGGGATATTACTACTGGGCATAAACCGGCCAGGAGAGGCCGGGTTAACTTCATCAGTAGTTACCATATCAGAAGTCCATGAAGAGAGACGAAGATGCTTCAAGAAGGCCCAGGGCCCAATACCGGTTTAAGGCCCGTAGACATAAACCGGCATTGACAATGTAACTTGTACCGTAAGTTAGAAAGAGCATATACAGGGTCGGACACGTTTATGAGCCGGCCTCGGGACTCTGAAAACCGACGGGCGTCAACCCATGTATATAAGGGGACGACCCGGTGGCGGTTCAGGAGGACAGACAACAACTCGAGACTCAGGCAAAGCGTATTCGCTCCCTGGTCATCGAAACCCAATAAATTCCATCACAACTAGACGTAGGCTTTTACCTTCATCGTAAGGGGCCAAACTAGTATAAAACTCTCTTGCGTCCCTTGTCCGCTTTAACCCCTCTAAGCTAACCCGTTGCAATGGCTCCATGACTAAGTCCTTTCATGAGGACATCTGCCGTGACAAAACCACGACAGTTGGCTCCCACCGTGGGGCTATCGCACGATGGTTTCAAGTTCTTGGAGGGCAACTTCGAAGGACTCAAGGGTTACGCTGTGGGCCGGATGACCAGGAGTCGTCGCGGCAAGCTCTACATCGATGATGCAGGCTGGGGCCCCGAGGCCGGCTCGATCGAGTACGGGTACCGGGTCCCCTTTGGTGGCATACACGCGTCATCGGCAAGATCGGCGAACTGGGCCCTGAGCCGGACATCTGCACCGACCTCGTCGAAATGGCTCAGCGTGCGAGATCTCCCCGGCTTAAGCCTGTCATGAAGCGTGCCTTCGTGGGAGTCATCCATGGAGGAGAATACGAAGACATATCGGAATCTGGTGTTGAGACCGTCGTTTATTCCGGCAACGAGTCATCGACCGGAGAGACTGAGTCGTTATATCAGCTGCAAGACGGCCGGATTGGGGGCTGTTCCGATGTCGACAGTATTCCGGACCCCTCTGATCTGCCAAATCGGGTTGCAATCTTTATGGCCGGTACGCAGCCGACGCTCCACTCTTCGTCTGCAGCAGCGATGAATTCCGGATCAGCACCAGCGACGGCAGCCGGGGCGGGAGGTCCTGTGCGACCGCCAACTCAGGTCTTATCTGATTTATTTGATGCCTTGGCAACGCTGATGGCGGAGGTTAATCCGGAAGATCAGGATGCACACAATGCGGAAGTTGCGAAGGTGAAAGATCCAATCGCGCAGGCCAAGGCCGATTTGGCAGCTGAGGACACCAGGATGGCCGCGGAACAGGCCGCTTTGGACGCACAGGCTTACCGGCTTATGCTGGATTAGAACGCGTCACACGAAGTCCTCAAGAGGAGGTACCGATCTCACCTACCTCCGGTTTATGATGCTAGGAACCTCTTTAATATCCAGGAGCGGGGACCAGTAATCTGCCGGTGGCAAACTGGGCGGAGGCTCCAGGAGCAGGGGGGCCGGTTCAGCCCCGAATGATGGATCCACCTCGTCAGAACAACATTGTGACTCAGCCTGTGCCAACACCGCCGGGCCATTACTCCACTCTGATGGACAATCTTGTTGCTGCCGCTTCACGGTTGGAGGCTATCCAGGCTGAGGCGATTCTCCGGCGGCGGTTGAGACGCGTCGGGTTAAGAAGCTTCATCGTAAGGGGTTGAACTAGTATAAAACTCTCTTGCGTCCCTTGTCTGCTTTAACCCCTCTAAGATAACCCATTGCGATGGCTCCACGACTAAGTCCTTTCATGAGGACATCTGCCGTCACAAAACCATAACAGGTTGCGTATGGACATTTCACTCGGCGTGCATCGCCTAATGGTCTACGGCGACTCAGATTTGGTGGTTAATTAAGTAATGAAGGAGTGGGACATCAGAAGCCCGGCTATGACTGGCTATTGTAATGCAGTAAGAAAGTTAGAGAAGAAGTTTGAGGGGTTAGAGCTCCATCATATACTCCGACTGAAAAATCAAGCAGCTGATGAATTGGCAAAGATAGGTTCCAAGCGTGAGCCTATTCCCAGTAATGTGTTCTTGGAGCATCTTCAAACGCCGTCCATCCAAGAGGATCCCATCACGAAGAAGCCCCACAACCTAAGAGCCCTACTGATCCGACTGAAGTTGAAATCCCAGCCATGGTCGACTTGGTCATGGAATTTTTGGTCGTCATACCCGATTGGACAGTGTCGTACATTGTGTATATTCTCAGGAAAGAGCTCCCAGAGGATGAAGAAGAGGCCCGTCAGATTGTCCGTCGATCTAAAGCTTTCACATTAATGGGTGGACAGCTTTACAGAGAAAGTGTTACCGGAGTCGCTCAGAAGTGCATAACACCGGAAGAAGGTTGAGCGATCCTCAACGACAGCCACTCGGGGACCTGTGGTCACCATGCGTCCTCTCGGACCATTGTGGCCAAAGCATACCGAGCAGGATATTATTGGCCATGAGCAAATGAAATGGCAAAAGATATAGTCGACAAATGTGAATGCTGCCAGTTCTACTCCAACATGTCTCACAAGCCTGCATCAGCCCTGAAGACCATTCCACTCATCTGGCCCTTTGCTATTTGGGGATTAGATATGGCTGGACCTCTGAGGACTGGCAGAGGCGGCTTCACCCATTTGCTCATAGCAGTCGACAAGTTCACCAAATGGATTGTAGCCAAGCCTATCAAAAACCTCGAAGCAAGTACCGCTGTCAGCTTCATCAGAGAGTTAACATTCAGATATGGTGTCCCGCACAGCGTCATCATAGATAATGGGCCGAACTTCGATTCTGATGAGTTCAGAGCTTTTTGCGCTTCCCAAGGCACTCGGGTCGACTATGCTTCAGTCGCCCATCCCCTGTCAAACAGGCAAGCTGAAAGAGCAAATAGATTGATTCTCAAAGGATTGAAACCCCGATTAATGTGTGACCTCAAGCATGCGGCAGGCACCTGGGTCGATGAACTTCCATCAGTGCTTTGGGCATTGAGGACAACTCCTAATCGGTCGATTGGTCGAACTCCATTCTTCTTAGTCTATAGGGCTGAAGCTCTGCTTTCGAGTGACTTTTCTCAGAAGATGAAGCAGAACTGGCTCGACCAGATGCAGTTGATCTCCTGGAAGAATAAAGAGAGATGGCTCTGATCTGGTCGACCATTTATCAGCAAGACCTGCATTGGTTCCACGCTAGAAACATGAGAGGTCGAGCATTTCAAGAGGGAGACTTGGTTCTTCGAGTGGATCAACAGAAACCACACAAGCTCGCTCCTGCTTGGGAAGGCCCCTTCATCATCACCAAAGTGCTTCACAACGGAGCTTATCGCCTCTACAATGTGGAGCACAATAAAGACGAGCCACACGCTTGGAATGCGGAGCTGCTCCACCCCTTTTATAATTAGCATTCAGATTGTTGAGATGTAATAAGAAATACCTTCTACTTTGATTATCAAACACATAGTTTCACAGTCTCAACTAGTTCAAGATGTGAAAGTTTATTGCACAAGTCCTTGCCAATATGAATATGAGTGAAGTATGTTGGCGAAGTCACACTCATGAACACTCTAATTCATCTTTGGGATCCACATCAATTTGATGGGAATCCTTGGAGTTGTAGTTGAACTTGATGAAGTAGACCTTGAAGTAGTCTTGGGAACCCACTTGACCATGGCTTTAGGAGCTTCTTCCAGCTTATCCTTCCCCATCTGGTCTTGTGGTGGAAGATCATCTTGAGCTTGTGTTCCCTTAAAGGAAGTGGGGTCATACTTCTCTTGTTGAGGAACAAACTTTGTCTTTGGGTATTGATCTTCTTCCCGTTCAACTCCATTGGCATTGAACTTCTGTTCAAAACCAACACCTTGATTCTTCTGGTGCCTTCCTTGCTTGCATACAATTTCCTCAAATTTTTTACTTCTGGCAAGTATCTTGTAAACACCTTTCTCTATAAATTCCCTTCAATAAGCTATTTTCTTGCTCAAGTGTAATTGGCTAAGAGAATCATTAGTGTAATCAAGAGAACTACTAGAAGCAACAATATTGGATTTAACATGATTATTGTTACTACTAGAAAAAGAATTTTTCTTGTTCTTATTGCTAGATTTTACTTGAGGCATATAAGTGGATAAGAGTAAATGTTTGGCAACATATAAAGAACTCTTCTTTTGAAGATCGTCATTGATAGCTTTGAGAAACTCATGTTCTTGCTCTAAATTGAGCTTCTTGAAGCGTAGCTTCTCATGGGTTCTTAAAAGTTCTCTATGATCTTCTTGAGTTGTTTCATGAGCTAATTTAGGAGCATTTAGTTCCGTAGTTAAGCTCATAATCTCCTTCATAGCATTGTCATTCATTTCCTCTTGATTATCATGATTACTAGCATTTTCATTATAGCTCACATTACTAGCATTTTCAATAAGTAGATCATCATCACCAAGTAAATCATCCTCATCACTATCAAAATCAAACTATTCGGGGTGTGGTACCTTAGGACCTTTTACCATGAAGCATCCTCCAAACCCTTCATTTGTTGAGTCAAATATGTCATAGGAGTTGGATGACACTAGAGCAAGTCTGGCAACACCTTCATCTTCAGGGTCTTCGGAGCTAGAGTGCTAGATTCTCTCGGAGTAGTTGTCGGATTCGGAGCCGGAGACCCATTCACCAACATGAGCTTGATGTCTTGTTCTTGTGTAGCTCTTGCATGACTTGGCCTTCCATTCCGAATATTTGCATCTTCGAGAGGATCTTTGTTCATAACGATCTTCTTTACTCCTTCTCTCCTTATGAGATGATTCATCTCTACGATATCTTCCTCTTGGTGATTCTACTCTTTTCTTGTGGGGTAACGTACACTCATTTGAATAGTTTCTGAGTCTTCCACAATTTTAGCAATTCCGTTCACGACTTGATGATCTCTTTTCATAGTATCTTGAGCTAGAGCTTCTTTCTTTGGATTTGTTCTTATAGAACTTGTTGAATCTCTTCAGCATTAGACTTCTCTCCTCATTTGAGACTAGCTTGTCGATTGAACTTGTGGGAGCATCAATTGAGGCTTCGTAAGCACCACTTGATTTGTTGTGTAGCTCCTCTTTATCCTTGAGTGACATCTCATGAGCGACAATTCTTCCAATCACTTCCGTGGGCTTGAGATCTTTGTAATTTGGCATCATTTGGATCAATGTGCACACTGTGTCGTATTTTCCATCCAAGGCTCTAAGGATCATCTTGATGATGAATTTTTCGGTCATCTCTTCACTTCCTAAGCCGACAATCTCATTTGTGATGAGAGCTAGCCTAGAGTACATTTCAGTGACTCCTTCACCATCCTTCATCTTGAACTTATCAAGTTGGCTTTGGAGCACATCAAACTTAGATTCCTTGATGGACTCGGTACCCTCATGCATATCAACCAAAGTATCCCAAATTTCTTTTGCATTCTCGAGGTGGCTGATTTTGTTGAATTCCTCGGGGCACAAACCATTGAAGAGAATATCACAAGGTTGAGAATTGTATTGTAGCATCTTCAATTCTTATGCAGTTGCTTCATGATCCGGATCTTTGCCATCCTCAAAGAATTCACCTTGCAAGCTAACACGAGCAACCTCCCAAATGGCGGAGTTATGGCCAAGAATATGCATTTTCATCCTATTTATCCAAATAGCAAAATTTGTACCATAAAAATATGGACCTCTACGGTGATAATTACCCTCACTAGACGGCATACTCTCCTAGTTTGTGAAACCAAGGCTATGATCACCAAAGCAATGGAAATCAAGGCTACGGAAACCAAAGCCCTCATACAACTTGTAGGATCGAAAGTATTTCTAGAAGGGGTGATTAGACTACTTCACCAATTAAAAATATATCATTTTCCCAATTTTAAGTTGTGGGCAGATTTTAGCAAATGACACAAGTCAAGCAATCAACCTACACATGCAATTCTAAGAGCATAGCAACAAAAACTAAATCATTGCATATGAAGGTAAAGAGTAGGGATTTGGAGAAAGCAAACGCAATGGAGACACGAAGATTTTGGCGTGGTTTCGATAGGTGGTGTTATCGTACGTCCGCGTTGATGGAGACTTCCACCCATGAAGGGTAACGGCTACATAAGTCCATGGAGGGCTCCACCCATAAATAATCCACGAAGAAGCAACCTTGTCTATCCCACCATGGCCATCGCCCACGATGGACTTGCCTTAATCGTGTAGATCTTCATGAAGTAGGCGATCTCCTTGCCCTTACAGACTCCTTGGTTCAACTCCACATCTCGTCGAAGGCTCCCGAGTGACACCTAACCAATCTAGGAGACACCACTCTCCAAAAGGTAATAAACGGTGTGTTGATGATGAAATCCTTGCTCAAATGCTTCAAATGATAGTCTACCCAACACTCAAACAGCTCCTCACATATTTGGATATGGTGGAAGAAGAAGTTGAGTGGAAAGCAACTTGGGAAATGCTAGAGAACAAGATTTATGTGGTAGGAATGGATTATCGAGATCTCAACACATGAGTAGGTAGTTCTTTCTCAAATCTAGGTAGGTATGAGTGTAGGCACGATCTGAAGGCTATCCCTCTTGTGAAAGAGTGGGTGGAGGATGTCAGTGTCAAAACCGGCAGATCTCAGGTAGGGGGTCCCGATTTGTGCGTCAAGGCTGATGGTAGGGGGTCTCGATGGAGATAAAACCCTACTTCCTGCTTGATTAATATTGATGATATGGGTAGTACAAGAGTAGATCTACCACGAGATCGTAGAGGCCAAACCCTAAGAGATAGCCTATGATGGTATGATTGTAATTGTGATCGGCCTTCTAAGGACCAACCTCTCCGGTTTATATAGACAACGGAGAGGGCTAGGATTTACATGGAGTCGGTTACAAGGAAGGAAATATAATATCTGGATCGCCAAGCTTGCCTTCCACGCCAAGGAAAGTTCCATCCGGACACGGGCCGAAGTCTTGAGCCTTGTATCTTCACGCTTCGATAGTCCGGATGTTGTACACAGTCCGGCTGTCCGCATACCCCCTAATCCAGGACTCCCTCAGTAGCCCCTGAACCAGGCTTCAATGACGATGAGTCCGGCGCGCAGTCTTGTCTTCGGCATTGCAGGGCAGGTTCCTCCTCCGAATACTCCAAGGTAATTATCGAACACTTGAACCATGTCCGGATCCGCAAAATGATCTTCACACGCCACCGTGGAGAGAATGGTATTTCACAAATGCAATCTGCTAACAACTTTTTTGACAATGCGCCGTGTCATTACGGTCGAGCCGTTATTCGAACCGTCTTCCCATAGCCAGCCACAACACATATTGCGAGGCGTTTTCCTTGACACGTCTGGTCAAAGCAGAGATCGTGTCCCCTTGGGATTCTCATCAACACGGGTATGGGTAATCCAACCGCACCGCGAATTGCGGCGAGCGGGAGGCAAACGGGCTTAACCAGGCAAGTGGGGAGGCGCAAAAAGCACTTACCGCCCCTATAAAGAGACAAGGCCTCTTTCTTTTTACCCACGCCTTTCTCCTTCCGCTTGCTCATTCCCCTCTTTTCGAGCCCTAACGTCCAAGCACTCTTCCTTTCCACCAAAGAGAGTCTTTCCAAAGATGTCCGAATCCGGAGCAGGAGGCAGATGGATGGCCTATACTGTCCGAGAAAAGGATATCAAGAAGCTCCGGGACGCCGAGTATCTGGCCCAGAAGATTGGCCACCATCCCCCCCCCCCCCGGCGGGACAGGCCGTCCCCACCCCGGAACCTCACAAGAGAGTCTTGTTCCTCCCCCATTTTGTCCGCGGGCTTGGGTTTCCCCTGCACCCATTTGTTCGCGGAATCATGCATTACTACGGGATTGATTGTCATGATCTTCCCCCAACTCCTTCCTCAATATCTCGACGTTCATCATCGTGTGCGAGGCTTTTCTTCGGATCTTACCTCACTTCGGCTTGTGGCTGAAGATTTTTAATGTGAAGCCCAAGGTGGTGAGCGGCGAACACGCCGAGTGCGGCGGCACCATGGTGAGCAATATGCCCAAGGTCTTTTGGCCGAAGGGCACTTTTAACGACTCCGTTAAGGAATGGCAGCAGCAGTGGTTCTATATCACCGAACCACGCGGCAAAAAATGGGCGGCGGCTCCAGAGTTCAGATCCGGAGCTCCACTGCGGCTCACGTCCTGGCCCGAGAAGGGCCCGAACTGGTGCTCGTCCGATGAGCTGTTACTGCTCCAGACGCGCCTTCAGGGTGTGGTCGATAGGGACGTCAAACTCGTCGACGTAGTCCAGGTGATGCTAGCTCGCCTGGTCCTCCCCTGTCAGCGCCGAGCTTGTACTCTGTGGGAGTTCGATCTAGCCGAGCACCAAACCCTTCGGGAGCTTTATGATTCCTCCCATAAGGATATCTGGAAGGTGCTCTTTAAGTCCGCCAAATCGTGGTCGGGCCCCGCTGAGGACCGTGGGTATCGATCTTTCCATTCTCCAAGCTCGGTAAGTCACAGCCACACTCTGTCTGTTCATGCTTCATCTGCCATGTCATGAGGGAGACGTCTTAATCGTGTTTCATTGTGACCTCAGGGATGGGTAAAGAACGTGGAGCGGATACATTGTCCGGCCCCGTTGCCGGAGGAGCCAGCCGGGCCTCTTCTGACGAAGTTGCTGGTCCCCGTGCCTTACGAGGCGCCATAGAAGGAGGCCTCCAAGAAGGTCAAGAAGACCCGGAGTGCCCTCCGTCACTGCAAGGCTTCGGACGCAAATTCCGGAGACTCAAGCGACGCTCCTCCTTCGGAAGACGAAGAGGAAGAAGCAGAGGAGGACAAGCCTCACTCTGAAGGTGGGAAGAAGCGTGTAGCTTCCTCGTCCCTGGAGGCTGATTCGCCCAAGAGGAGAAAAGGTTTCCTCCCAGAGGCATCCACCATGGTTGCCGATAGCAGCCCGGAGTGGGATCCCAGGGTCCATCCCCTGCAGAAGTCGTAAGTGTACAAAATCTGAACACGCATACGCGTCCGGGATTATTTTTGTGTATAGTAGTTTTAATTGTTGCTATGTTTTGCACAGTCTGGCAAGGTCTCACGCCGAACAGTCTTCATCCGAGGATTCGCAGAGTTCGGACGCCCTGGCGAGCGAGACGCCTCTAGAGGCCCCTTCCCCAAAGTCCCGGCGCGACACCGAGGTGTCGTCTCAACGGGGCTCGGACCAGGGGGCATATCACTGGAGCCGGACACACGGGAGCAATGGCCCTGGAGTGTGCCGTCGGCGGGGGCGTTCTTGGGTTCGGCCCGCAGCCAGACAAGGTCCGGGAGACCTCTAAGGCTCCCGGATCGGTCGAGCAGCCACCTTCAATGGTGGGAGGCCTGCCTACTCCGCCGACAACCGATGTTCGGGCAGAGCTGCCAGGCGGTCTATCGACAGCGTTAAAGAACGCGTCTATCGTAGATGAACATCGGACCCTTATGGGTGCGGTGGTTGAAAAGATTCATTCCGCCGAGAGCGGGCTGAACGAGTCCTGCCTTGGCCTTATAAAGGCCTTTGAGGTATGTTTCTTGAGAAACTTTTGAGGAATCGTCATAATATGAGTAGTAGCCCCTGACACACTGTCCGGCGAAGGAGAGGGAGCCGGGCAGGGGATCAAATCCTCATTAGTCGTGGGGACATACGTTAATGACGTGTACCTCTTTGTTTGGACATAGGCGTCTGCGGAGAAGACGATCGCTCATAATGCGGAAGTATGCAAACTGAAGCGGAGCCGGGAACGGGCCGAGGAAGAACTTGGCCGCGTGAGGAAGCAATTAGAAGATAAACATGGTATGTTGAAACATTGTCTTACATTAGGCACAAATAAGTAATTGCGCTTATTGAAAAGTATGTGTGCCCTAGGAGCGAGTGCCGAATGTGAGGCACTGGAAAAGGCTGTGGATGATACCAACGAGAAGGCTGTCGCCGAACAGGCACTTTGTGAAAAACACGAGGCCAGGGTTGTCACAGCTGAGCGGGAGCTCCATGAGGCTGTGAAGAAAAGCGAGGGCTTGGAGCAGAGTCTAATAGGGAAAGAATCTGAAATCTCCCAAGCGCTCCAAGCCGTGGAACATGCTCGGGAAGAAGCCCGAGGTGCTGTACGGGACATTCAGGATGCCCGGAAAGTTGCGGCTGGTAAGGCCTTCTATATTCTTAGCCATTTATTCATGATAATGGGAAGAAATCTAAGCGGCAAGCTGAATTCTTATTTTCCCAGGGGCGTTTGCGGATCTTCCTCGCAGCATATCAGATGCCGCCCAATTCTACCGAACCGAGGAAAAGAAGTCCGCGGAGAGGGATTTCTGGTCACAGTATTTGGCACCGAACTATCCGGTGTCCTTTATCGATCAGCTGAAGCAGCTGGTCGAACTGCACCAGGCGGCCGAACTAGCCATGATGGACTTGATTGTCCGGCTGTGGCCGGCGGAGCCAATTTCGAGCAGTTACTTCGGGCTCGTGAAGCGGATTGTGGGCGCTTGTCCTCGGCTTGATGCTATTAAGCGATCGATCTGCATAGAGGGTGCACGTATGGAATTTGCCCGTGCAAAAGTGCACTGGGGGAAGCTTGACGCGGAGAAGCTGATGACTGAGGGGCCGCCAGAGGGTAAGGAGCATCGCAATCCCGAACTGTACTATGAAGGTGTACTGAAGGGAGCCTGCCTTGCGGCGGATAAATGTACCAAAGACATTATTTTTCCCCGAGGGCATTCGTGCCACTTTTTTGTAATATGGGATTATGGCGTGTATATATTGCCTGTTTTGCTTGAACATATGTTCTTCCTGTGCGGCTGTTTAATGTGTGTAAATCCTGAGAGTTGGCCAGTCGTCGGCTTCTGCCCCCACGTAAAAAGAATACGGGGGTGTTCGGAATATATCTGAACGCTCTTTATCCCATAGTTGGGTCCCTTTGCGGAGGCATTTCTCACCATGAACCAGGCAATCGGACTATAAGGCTTTATTACTCTCACTTAGCCATAGGAATTTGAGTATGGTCGGCGCAGCCCCTAGTGTTCAGAAGGCCGAACTAGGGGCTCTATTGGCGCCTAATCACAAGACCGATCCTTCGCACTCTGCATTTATAATGGCGTTGTGCGGAATAAATCTTTAAGGATTTTACAACCTCTCGAACAGCTGACCAGCTCTCGCTGTATCATCACAGTCGGTTTTCGGCTTTCATCGAGGTGCTCGTCCGCAGATCTGGGACACAATCGCAGTAGTTCTCCCTGCGCTACCTTAGCCGATATAGCGGAACGTAAGGTACCAAAACAAGGGAGCCGGGCAAACCCAACCAATGACCCAAGACATGATTCGGAGCTGATGCATATAGTGCTATAAGTTCGGGGTGCCGGACGACCGAGAAGGTGGTCGGACTTTATTGTCAGACATGAAGCCCCTGGCATAATCGAGCATAACACAAGGTGTCGATGAAAAGCGACGTCGGTAAGTGTTATTTAAGTCTACGTATTGTAGCAAAATGATATGTCTCTTCATATGAGTATGATGTATGATTATGAAAAGAGGTGTTTTTTGGCGGAACCTGTGATAGCCGGACTGGCGGGAGTTGTCAGTGGATCAGGAGTGAATCCGGATTGCCTTCTTTTAGGGGGGGCTCCTTGTGTGTCCTGGCCGACTCCACGTCACCTATCCTGAGGGCGGGGTTCGACCATGCGATTGACCACATGGAATATAGGCAACGTGGTTCGTTCCGTTAGCATACGGTAATACAGCATGGTGGGAAGGTGCCGAAGATTTATTCTTTGGCGAAGTATTTTTTTGGTGATCCGAAGACAACCGTTTAGAATGATGGGCCAGAAAGACTTGGCCTTTGTCCCTAGCATCTTTTAGGAGATGTTGTTTGTGGTTTCACACCTGTGGGGGTTTTATGTGTTATGGGGCCCCCGGTTTGCTATGTCCGGAGGTACTGCAATTAAGTTGTTGTGGTTAATGCGGTCGGGAGCGATCGGCCGTACTTTTATGCTAGGGGGGCCTTTTGACCAGATGCCTCCCTTCATTGTTTCCGGCGCGCGACCAGCCGCTTTGTTTTGAGGATCCGGCATTCTCTACTGGTATGCTTTGCCGTCCTTCTAGGGGTACCATGGATTTCACATGGTTGATCAAGTGTGTGACTAGGGCCGGATAGGTCTGAGCTGTTCTTTGTCCGCTGACCGGACTGGGAGTTGCTGGGATTAGCACCAGCCTTCCTGTTTTGACGCTTATGCCGAGGCTTGAGGATGCTTCTTCGTTTGTCCTTCGTATTGTTTTGGACCGTAGTGGCGTGTTGACGTCGGGGCATGTGCCTTGAGTTCTCCTGCTTAGATTGGGGCGGCCGGTTGTGCCCTGTGTGCCCTTTGTCGGGGCGGTCAGGTCCGTATCTTTCAGTGGCCAGGACCTTGGTCCATCTGTCCACCAGCGAATCTTGGTCAGCTTTAAGCTGCTGTTGCTTCCTTTGCAGGTTCCTTGCCGTGGCCATGAGCCGTCGCTCAAAGCGAGCTTGTTCCACTGGATCTTCAGGCACGCCAAATTCATCATTTCCGAGGGTTTCCTCGTCCTCAGAGGGGGGCGTATAGTTATCCCTCTCCAAGTATCCCATAGTGGCCAGTTCGGCCTTCTGAAAGGCAAGCCGACTGGGGTTATATTCATCTTCGGCGCCATCTAGATTGTTTTCGACTTTTGGGCCGGTATTCCTGTGACGGGGCTTGGAGTGGCGCCAACAACGGCCATGCTTTACTTTTCCCCCTGGGGGATTATCCTTCGCTGCCTCATCGCCATTGGTTTCCTTCGGAGTGTCCGCCATGTGTACATCATTGGGATAGGCGACTATCCACCACCTAGTGAGCGGTGCCTCCTGTGATTCTCCAGCATCGTCGTTCATACCATCGATGTCTTCGGAGTCAAAGTCAATCACGTCGGTTAAATCATCGACCGAGGTAATGAAGTGGGAGGTGGGTGGGCAAAGAATTCCTTCATCGCGTGCTTCCCACTCGAGCCGGACATAGCTCGGCCAAGAGCCTCCTGACAAAGAGAGAGACTTTAATGAGTTTAGCGTGTCGCCGAAGGGCGAGTGATGGAAGATATCCGCAGCGGTGAACTCCATTACCGGAGCCCAACCTGGCTCGACTCGATCGGGAGTGCCTGGACCAGAACCAACGTCCGGTTACGAATCCGGGGGTCCGGATTCACACAGCACCACAGGGGTAAGGCCCGTGCTCGGCTCTACCGCTAATGAGTGCGCGACCTGCGGGGCGGGGTCCAGCCCCCCGTCCTTGGGTACCGCAGCCTGCTCCGGATTTAAGTCCGAGGCGACTGCGGGGATGACACCCCGAGTTTGTTCGACAGCAGGTCTAAGCTGTGTTCCTTCTTAATGTCCGGTGCTCCTGGCATAGGCCCGAATCCGTCGAAGATCCAGTCTCCGCGGATGTCCACCGTGCAGTTCAGGTTTCCGACCCTGATCTGGTGGCCAAGGGCGTGGCTATCGATCTGCTCCAGATTTCCAAGTGAATTGGTCCGCAGGGCGAGGCCGCCGGACACGAAGATCTGCCCGAGGAGAAAAGTCTCGCCCAGGACCGTGTTGTTGACAGTGGTTGAAGGAGCCATCGAGCTCGACAAATGACGCATACGTAGGAACTCTCAATGAAAGCACCAATGTCGGCGCTAAAACCGGCGGATCTCGGTAGGGGGTCCCGATCCGTAAGGCCAAGGCTGATGGTAACAGGAAGCAAGGGACACATATGTTTACCTGTGTTCGAGCCCTCTCGATGGAGGTAAAACCCTACTTCCTGCTTGATTAATATTGATGATATGGGTAGTACAAGAGTAGATCTACCACGAGATCGTAGAGGCCAAACCCTAAGAGCTAGCCTATGATGGTATGATGGTAATTTTGATCGGCCTTCTAAGGACCAACCTCTCCGGTTTACATAGACATCGGAGAGGGCTAGGATTTACATGGAGTCGGTTACAAGGAAGGAAATACAATATCCGGATCGCCAAGCTTGCCTTCCACGCCAAGGAAAGTTCCATCCGGACACGGGCCGAAGTGTTGAGTCTTGTATCTTCACGCTTTGATAGTCCGGAAGTTGTACACAGTCCGGCTGTCCGGATACCCCCTAATCCAGGACTCCCTCTGAGGGGTATACATAGCCTGCACACATAATCCAACCGTTACACACAACTGACCCAACTCGGTGAGACCGATTCAGAAAACTCGGACAGAACGACTAGTTCAATAATGTGAGCGTTAGGAATCTCGGTGGGACCAATGTGCTAGGGCTAGAGCAACACAGATTCTCGGTGACGCTGATTGTTCTATCTCGGTGAGACCAAAGCAAAACAACTAGGCTACAGAGTTGGCAAAGCAAACTCAGTGGGCCCGATTGCCATTTCGGTGAAACCGAAATAAATACGATGGGCAACCAAGAGTTTGGCGTACCATCTCGGTGTGACCGAAAGCCATATTGGTGTGACTGATTTGTTAGGGTTTCTGGCTATGGCTTAGTCAAATGTACTCGGTGGCACTGGGTAGAATGAATCGGTGAGGTCGAGTTGGAGTTTAGGGTTTTGACTAGTTTGGATGGAGAAGTCGCTTGAGGATTTTGGAGCATATCACTAAGCACTTTGAGAAAGCTAGTTCTTAAGCAACACCTCATCCCCTTTTAATAGTATTGGCTTTACTATGGACTCAATGTGATCTTGGATCGCTAAAATAAAGATGAAGAGTCTTGAGCTTTTGCCAATGTGTGTCCTTAGCATCTTGAGGGGTTCACATCTCCTACACATGCCATGCCATTCATTGAACTTTCCTGATCTTGAAGGGATAATAGTTCAATGAGATATATGTTGTTATAAATTACCAAAACACCCGAGGATTAGTTGCACTTTCAGTAGCAAGCTCCAGAAACACGCGCTGCTGCAAAGCGAGGCCCACCATGTGGATCAGTTCAAACCTAGCAGTAGCGCCCTGACATAAACCATCGCTACTACTATTTCCATATTAGTAGCGCGGTTTGTAGAAGGGCGCTAGTACTATACCTAGCTTGTCGGCAACGGTGTGGGAATAATAATAATAGTATATTTCTCTCCTCCTGTGTTACTGCTATTTATTTAGTAGTAGCGCCCTTTTGGACACCGCGCTACTGCTAAGTATCAGTAGCGCCTCTTTTTAACTAGCGCTACTAATAAGCTTCAGTGTATAAGGTTTTCCCTGGTAGTGGAAGCGGAAGGGGGTAGCCAATATCTTCCATGCTAAGCGGGTTATTCTCACGGTGAGTGTTTTTTCATTTGTCATTTCATGAGAGTGTGGCCGGTAATAGGGATGCCCAGTCCCCAAATGTGAAATGAAAAATCTTATATGATCACAGTAATAAATTCCTTGAAAAGTGATGGTATGAAGGGCACCCGTGGATACGGCTAGCCATGGAATGTGAAAGTATGGGGGGGGAAAGGAATAACTTTATTTTCTGTTTAGGAACCACCTATAATGTTTTTAGCATGGAAAATATTGGTAATTCTCAGTCGTGTTCGTTGACAGGACATGCATGCCTCCCAAAATATCTGTATCCCTTTAATTTCAACTTTGAGCTTTGTCACATTTGACAAATCTCTTCTTCCCTCTGAGAAGGGCCTATCTATTTACTTTTATGCAAAAGAATTGAGTCACCATCCTCTCTTACAGAAGTGCCAACTAGAGACCACTATTGTCCAAAGAAAAAAATATTTGATATAATATGTGATAGAACAATAGCGCCAACTAAAAAATGAATATGTGATGAATATGATAGGCAGCATTCCACATCAAAAATTCTGTTTTCATCATTTACGTACTCGAAGACGAGCATGAATTAAGCTTGGGGATGCTGATATGTCTCCAACACATCTATAATTTTTTATTGTTCCATGTTGTTATTATCAATATTGGATGTTTTAATTATCATTTACAGCATTATATATCATTTTTGGAGACAAACCAATTAACCTAGTGCCCAGTGTCAGTTGCTGTTTTCTGCCCTGTTTTTGTTTTAGAGAAAACCAATACCAACCGTTTTCCAAATGCCACGAAATTTATTGGAGATTTTTTATTGGACAACATAAACATTGGGAGCTTCGGGAGAAGGCCTGAAGATGAATGAGTGGGCCACGAGGCACCAGGGCGCGCCCCAGGGGGTGGCATGCCCTGGTACCTCGTGGGGCCCACCCAGCTCCGTTCGACCTAATTCCAGCGCTATAAATTCCAAAAAAACAAAAACCCTCAGGGGAGTCCATGATATACTTTTTCCACCATCGCAAGCCTCAGTTCCAGTGAGATCCCATCTGGGGTCCTTCTCCTGTAATCTGCCGGAGGGGGATACGATCATGAGGTGCTCTACATCAACCTTGTTGCCCTTTCAATGATGCGTGAGTACTTTACCACCGACCTTCGGGTCCATAGGCAGTAGCTAGACGGCATGTTCTCTCTTTTTGATCATATTATCTATGATAGTATTTGAGTCTTTTTTCACTCTTTTATGCATGATTGTTATAGCCTCATATTTCTTCTCTAATTTATTGACTTGGTTTGGCCAACTAGATTGATTTATTTTTTCATGAGAAGAGGTGCTTTGTGGTGGGTTTGTTCTTGCGGTGCTCAAACCCAGTGGAAGAAGGGACATGACATGTATCTATCGTTGCTACTTAGGGTAAAAAGATGGAGTTTATTCATACGTGAGTTTATCTCATCTACATCATGTCATCGTTCCTAATGCATTACTCTGTTCTTATGGACTTAATACATTGCATGATGGATAGCGGTCGATGTGTGGACTAATAGTAGTAGATGGAGGGAGGAGTCGGTCTACTAATCTTGGACGCGGTCCCTATATACATGATCATTTCCTTGCATATCGTCATGATTATTTGCTTTTCTATTAATTGACCAATAGTGATTTGTCTACCCACCGTATTCTATTTTTTTGAGAGAATCCTATAGTGAAACCTATGGCCCCCGGGTCTATCTAAATCATATTACTAAAACCCTAAAAATATTGCTGCTATCTTATTTAGCTTATTTTATTTTGTATTTTTGTTTCTATCTATCTATCTATCACATACAATTTAGTCTTGCAATTTACCGCTGAGAGGTTACCTCTCGTTTGCGTTGGGTGCAAGGATTTGTTGTTTGTGTGCAGGTACTGCTAAAGAGGTGTTGCATGATTCTCCTACAGGTTTGATAACCTTGCTTTCATAATAGAGGGAAATACTTATGTCTACTGTGTTGCATCATCCCTTTCTCTTTGGGGAAATACCAACGCAAGTTACCAGTAGCACCTGTACGTCGGCCCACCTCCTTCCGGCCCCGCAGCTCATCTACCACAAGCATGCACCGTCTGGTCATCTCTCCCCCTTGTCCCTCAGTCCGTGGACGGTTGTGCCGACAACAGGTTCCCTGCCGGATCGCCGTCACGATGATGAATGTTCGGGAGCTTCCGCCGTCGGCTAGCTCGCTCCAGAGCCCTCCCCGTGGCTATTTAAGTGCGTCTCCAACCCTCTTTGCAACCCACAACCCTCTCGAGCCAGCCCAGGAGGCCTCCCTAATAGCTCTCGATCAAGCACCGCCGCCCTGGTTTTGGCCCTCGGTCGAAGTCAAGCTCCAGAGCGTTCCCCACACCCTTTGAGCCCGGTGTCCTTTCTCTTGAACTCTGAGGAGCGCCCTAGGAGGAGGAATTGAGTAGCTGAGCTCTACCCACCCGTCTATGGCCATGGCGTCCGCCGTCAGTCCTCAAACGATGGCGAGCCACTGCCCTTTCCCTTGACGATTTAGCTTCCCCCCAACCTACCTTGACCTCGGGGATCCTTCCCCGCCATTAAGTTTTGATGGAGGTGGCCGTGGGGCATGACCCCTCTTCGAGGGAAGCAATTATTTAAATAGCGGGATATGGAAAATAATGACGGGCCTCCAAATCAGCTATAACGGAGCTATAGCGGGCTATTAGTGAAGGCAACGATTTAGCGGCACCTTGCTGAAAAGGCTATAGCCGGCTGTAGCGAAGCTATAGCCGGCTATTTAAAACTATGGAGGGAAGACCCTGCCAGGGATTCCGCTGCGCTCGGTATCCAAGGACTCGTCTCTCGGCAGCGCCGGGACTCCGCGGTCACACCACGATGACCGGTGGCCTTCACTGCGTTACCATTTGCCAGTACTCATCAGGGCCGAGCCGCTCTCCTCCACCCAGTCAGGAGGAAAGAGAAGACCAAGAAGAGGAGGAAGAAGCTGAGGTGGGACCCTCTTGTAAGCCTCTAAGCACTAACCAGGCTGGGCCCGTTGACCGTTTAAGTGGAAGCATATTATCTGAAATCTGCTTTAGAGTGGTAAGAAACAAAAGTGCTCTACAATTATCGCAAATGTTATGGTAAACAAAATATCTTACGTATGCATCCTCAAGGGTGTTACCCCTTCCTTGTCGGAAAAAAAAGAAAAGAAGATAACTGCACGGCTGGCCAAAAACTAGTGGGAGGTATACATGGCATGGGTACGTAGCTGCTTTTCTGGACTAGGATGCAAGCCATGCGCACACATGGATATCACATTATTTCTCGCTATGTGATAAGAAACAAAAATTGCTCTACAATTATCGCAAATGTTATGGTAAACAAAATATATTGTGTATGCGAGTAACTTCTTTAACCATCTTAAATTTGTGGGCTAGTGATTAATATGTCATATGTCGAAACACCCATGTGTTTTGTTTGTAAGTCATAGTAGATGAGTAAATATAATTAATTTTTTTACATGATGTTAGATCAGTGCGCGAGGTTAGTTAACTTTGAAAAAAGTCAATGAACTGGAAGGAAAATTATCTATCCTCCTTAATAGTTAGGCCACGTTAAATTGTGAGAAATACCTTGTTCTGATGTTTGGTCCACTTAGTTACTTACTACATGTCAAAATGTGCTACGTTTTAAAAACATGAATGCTGTCTTCATGGTGAAACTTTGTATGTGTTCTTTTTACTATACATATGTCAACTTATTGGTAGTACAACATATTGGTGGGTACGAGAAGTGTACTAAAATATGGTTAAAAAGTTTCACAAACTTATGGAAAAAATTGATAATATTCGTCTTTCATTTCCGTTCAACCCACAAATTTTTTTGGACGAAGTTTGATAGTTAAATAAAAAAGATAAATAATGTGTTTTCAATTAGGATTTTGAAGTAAGAATGGTGAAAAAGAACAAACCCCTTAGCTTTGATTGGTTATGTCCATTATTCCCTTTTCTTTTGGCTGCAGACATGCGTATTATTCCTTTTGGGTAGAAGCATCCATATCCGAAGGCAGGCAAGATAGAACCGATGCTAATGAAATTCCGGAATACTATTCCCTCCAATGGAGACCTTTGGTTTGCTTTAGATTACATGCGTGAAAACAACGCCAGCCGGTCTTTCAAAAATACAATGTCAGTCATCTGTGATGCAAGCAAGATTATTTGGACCGTCCGATGTTGGAGCATCTCTCAAGACCGGGAGCCGACTACAGGGAGAAGTAGGTGGATCGCCAAGTGTGAAACGTTACTTTTTTTAATGTCCAACTCCTCCTTAATCGGCCACCGGTAATTCGACTACTCTAATTAAAACTTTAGTTGCATCTAAATTTAGAAAAAACTCATGACCGATAATACAATGTCAATATTGGATATGTTCTGCAAAAATTAAACTCATGACCGACTATTGTAGTTCCCTGTTTGCTATATCGAGCTGAGCGTAGCTCAGTTGGTTGTGGTGAAACCTGCGTACCCGGATTTAAGTCCTAGATTAACAATTCGTCAATCAAAAGATTTGCCGGCTCTATCTCACTGAGATGCTCATAATTAAGGATCAGGTGTGTGTGCGTCCGTTTCATACGGATTTGCCGGATCAATCACAAAGCAAAAGTGCAAAATAAAAAAGCGCAAAAAAGGAACCCACCTGCATGCCTTGTTGCACGGGAGCATCTCTCCTCCACTAGGCACCATTTTGACTTGGTTTTTAACTGAAAAAAACGCAACCCAACCCGTCCACTCACTGGTACAACGTGCGTGGTCCTCTCGCCCAGATGGGCAACGCAACCCAACCCATCCACTCATTGGTACAACTTGGTGGTCCAGCCGAGATAGCGTTGGTTTGCGCTATTGACTAAGGATGATTGGACAAGTATCGACTGGACGAAGAAAACATAAGAAAAGGATAGCATTCGAAGGCAAGCAAGATAGAACTGATGGTGATGGAACTCGGAGGGAATCCTATTTGCCCCAATGGAGACCTTTGCTTTGCCTTAGATTACATGCGTGAAAACAGCGCCAGCTGATCTTTCAAAAACTCGACCACAGCCATCTACTACCTCTGTCTCAAATTACTTGTGTTACATTTGTCAAGATACATATGTATCTAACACTAAAACACGCTCAGATATATCTCAGATTCAGACTAATCTAAAACAATTAATTCGGCATTTTATGAAAGTATGACACAAGCAAGATTATTTGAACCATCCCATGTTGGTGGACCACCAAGTGTGAAACGTTACTCTTTTTTATGTCCAACAACTCTTCCTTAAACGCCGACCGGTAATTCAAATACACGAATTACATTTTTTATTGCATCAATCAAAATTTATAGTAAAAAACTCTTGGCCAATGATACAATATCAATTGGATATGTTCTGCAAAATTTATACCCAATATATAATCTATCTATCTATCTATTACAGTATATTATTAATACAACAAGAACGGCTGAGATTAAACTCAGGTCAAGCAACAACAAGCGAGGGTTCAGATCTACAAGATAACAGATAATATTGTTAGAGCATGGACTTGGCCCGCTCCAGTGTTTGCACGATCAGCCCACGATCATACTCATGTCCCTGCCGCGGTTACTCGTCGCCCATATATGTATCTTTGTTCTGTACTTTGTAACACACTGTGAAATCAAACAATCTTTATGGTATCAGATATTCGATCCTCTTCCGCACACCCACAGTCGCCACCCTGACCACCGGCGAACCAACCACCCACAACGGCGGCCAGCCAACTCTTCCCACTCCTGGCGGCCAGCCAACCCTTCCCACTCCTGGCGGCTGCCAACCCTTCCCACTCCCATCCGCCTTCCCTCTGCTTCAGCGATGTGATCACGGACATCACCCATTTTATCCCCATCGTGCTTGATCTCCATAGCCACAAGCCCACAACTACTATCATTGGTGGTATCTTTTTGAGATCCATCTTGGCCGCTGCTCTCTCCTCCACCACATCACCGGCGAAACGCCGCCGGCGCCACACGACCCCAGATGGCTCACGGATGACCTCGCCATCATCCAGTGGCTCTACACCCGCATCTCCACCTAGTTGTTCAACTTGGTGGTGACCGATGGCGCCACCGCCAGCGACATCGGCCTCGTGATGCGCCGGCTGTTTCAGGACAACCATGACGCTCGTGTTTTCGCCCTCAACACCGAGCTCCGCACCATTACTCAAGGAGATCACCCCATCGGCGTCTTCTGTCAGCGCATCAAGGCGATAGGCGATGAGCTTCCTGAGCTCGGCGAGGTGGTTGTTGATAGCTCCCTGCTTCACACTCTCATGGGCGGGCTCGACAAGCGCTTCGCCCAGCAGATGACTCTGATCCCTCTGTTTCGCCCTCTACCAACTCTCGCCTAAGCCCGCTCCATGCTCCAGATGGAGAAGCAAAATCAGGCGCGCAAAGCAAACACTCGGCGCCTATTCCACACCACGGCTCAGCCTACTTCATCTTCTGCAGGGTCTTCGCCTCCCGCCCCGGCGCCTCCAGCCCCTCAACCGCCACCGGGGTGATAGCCTAGTCCCAACTACAAGGGCAAGAATCTGATCTACCATCTGCCTAAGCAGGACTCGGCGTCTTCTTCGTTGTCCTCTGCTCTTGCTCCACCCAACCTCGCGCCGGCTCCTCCTCCGGCTCCCTCGACTTGGCGCCCTTCCCATGACCCGTGGACCGGGCTGTTGCATGCTTGGCCCATGTCGTGGTCTGCGACGTCCCCGTATGGCGATCCGCCAGCCTACGTTGGTGCTTGGGCGCCCGGACTTCGCCCTTCCACTGGCGCTCCTGGGCTCCAGGGCACCCACCCTTCACAGCACGCCTACACCGCCTACGCCCCGTGTACCAGGTCGAGGTGTGTCACGACCGGTTTTTCAATAAAATACTTATTGAGAAACCGATCTTTTGATTCCAGTGTAGGAAGAATCCTCCCTACTGGTAGACAAATACTTGATACAGAAGGCCAGTAGCATTAGATATATTACAGGGTTGAGCAGAGGTTGCTCAACAATTTATTACAAACACGCCAATATTGTACATAAGGGCGGTTATGATACAGGGGTGTGGTGGCATACTACTGACTCGAGATAAAAGTGGTGGTGGATATATCATAGTGGAGTGGATAACATGACTCCTAAACTAGCAGCTGTGACACTCAAAAAAAATTATTTGGTTTTCATCAAAAACTTTGTTGGTTTTGAAGAGGGTCATTTAAACTCTTCCAAAAACTTCTCTCTCAAAACTTTTGACTTGGCAAGGATATTTTTTTATATATATCTTCTTCAACCCTAGTGTTTGGTTAATGAGAACCTTCCTTCTGATTGTTCCCTCCTCAAATATTTATTTGATAATTATTTTCTTTTAACAAGAAAAAGAGTAACCCTATGAGTTTTGGGGCTTCTTTCATTTTGAAACCACCCATGGTTTTACCATGCCTCATGTGGTAAAAACCTCCCAAAACCCCTCCTCCCTCTTTGGAGCAATCTAAACTTTCTGTTCCAACAAGTCCAACCCATTTTTGGATTTTATTTCATTTATTTTATTTCCCGAAACAATTCTATCATTTATTTTAAGCCTAGGTGATTTACAAAACAAGTACCAAATTCCCTTTGAGTTTTGACCCAAGCCAACTCCTCTGTGTAGTCTTTGGCACCCCCAACCTAGATCCATCAAGATCCACTCTTCCTCTTTTCAAAATTTTCAAGTTTCATCCTCTGCAAGTTTGGACCAGATTTGTCAAATTTGGTGAAATTCATATTTCCTCTTCCCCAAAAATTCTACCAAAATTCAGGCAGCCCCCAGATGCAATGAGATGCCACCCCACCAAAAATCAGCTCAAGGAAAATTCCCCATATGCCAAAATCATTTCGTCAAACACCTGGCCGGCATTGTTCCTGTGCACTTTCAGAAAGTTCAGAGTTTCAGAGAGTGCAGTGCCGTTTCTTCGTCAGAGTGTTGTCATCGACCACCAGGCGCGCCTGGCGCTGCTCCACGCCCCTTCCTTGACCTGAGCACCGCACGCCCTCTCGGACGGACGCAGGCGTCGGTGGCGGCGAGCATCGCCAACGCCGACAGCCTCTGCGATGACAGAGCCACCCGTGACGGCCAACGGAGCCAGCGCCGGCTCACTACGCCGTTCTACGCCGCCCAATGCCCCCTAGCCCTCCACGTGGCCTGATGCATGCCAACACCTCAAGAGCACTGCCGCTGCGGGTTCGGCAAGCACAGGCGCGCTCGCCGCCGACGGGCCCGCCCTGCCCCGTTCCATCGCAGCCACCCAGGGAGCCTAATACAAACCTGGTTAGCACCTAAATGGAACCGGTGAGCCTCGACATTGACGCCCAACTCCCTGAACTCCCCAACCAAGCATCAAGGCCATCAGAACCATCGCCGGTGATCCTGCTCACGGCCACCGCCTCGGATCGCCTATAAAGAGGGACCCCGAGCTCGCTCTCGAGCACGCACGACCACTGCACCTCGCCAACACCCCACCAAGCCACTCGGAGGACCTCGAGGAGGTCTCCTACCCCAACTCCGGCCGCCCAGATCCGCCTCGGCCACCAGCTCAAATCACTCCGGTGAGGCCATCCTCGACGCCCAAACCTCGTCAGTCACCTCCTCGAGCACCCAGTGAGCTGACCCAAGCTTCGATTTGAACTTCGCAGCCCTCCCCGGCGAGATCCAACTCCACCCGAGACGCCGTCCGCCGGAGCAAGGACCGCCGTCGACGTAGTGCTCGCCGACGACCACCACCACCACCTACCGACGTGGAAGGACACGCTGAACACACAGGTATCGCCCGATCCCCTCGCCGCTGTGGATCGCTGCCGGCGATCGCCAAGTTTCCTGCGCCGGCTGGCTCGTTTCTTCCCCATTTGAATTTTTCAAACCTGACGGTGGGACCCGCTGTCAGCCTCTCTTTTCTTTTTAAACGAACCGCTTTCTGAAGACGTATTAGGGCAAATACGCTTTCGATCAGGCGTTTTCTGGTCTTTTTCTGTTCAGCCCCGAGAAGTTTACGTTTCATTACGTAGAGGTCCCTGGATTAAAACTCTTATAACTTTTAAACAGAAAAGGATTTTTGATTGATTCTTTTTCTGTCCTCTTTAAAACTTTGTCTAGTTTTTTATCAGATTTATTTGAAAAATATTTAGAACACTTTTCTGTGCACTCACGGTATTTACGATAAGTACGTATTTTCTTATACCGTAGATACCGGAGGAGGTGACGGAACCGCGAACTTCGCCAAGCTAGACTCCGACTACTCCGAACCAGGCAAGCATGTTTGAACTTTTGATATGATAAGTGTCTTTGACATGTTTGCAGTAAGTAGTCCATGGCATGTTTATGAGCATCCCGATGAATGTAATATTGCATGCAAAGTTGAGGTAAGTGAATTTCGATAATCCATAAGTTGCTGGATGTGAGTTGGCATGGCTAGGTGATGGCATGAGGATGGGTAAGATGGCAGTGTTGTAGCATGCTAGTCTTATGCCAGACTATTTGACTCCAGTGTCACCATGAATCAGTCCAGTTTCCGTCCGTTTTCCCTACCTGTACTACCACATGTTTCCCGCAAGGGATATGGCTTAGTGAGTTGCAAACCGCTTTCCTGGTACACACCAAATAGATAGGCCGGGATGAGGGTTCCATGGCCCTGGATTAAAGCCCGTCATCCGGTCATGGGGCATGGGTGTTTCCGGTTGGGACCGAGAGGGGCACCCCTTAGAGCGTATGATATAAATTTGATCCCATGCTATTCGAGGTTGTGATCTCCCCGTCTCAAAGTTTTTCTTGAACATTGTCAAGGGTGATTCCTGGCACCGTGAGGTGGGATGGGTGTGTACTGGTTATAGTGCTTCTGCCGAAATACCGTAAACGGAACTAGTCCTCGTGACTACGGAAATACGTTGGCTGTGGATAATTAGTACAAACTCTGCAGAGTCAAAAATCCTTTGAAACAATCTCATCTATGTCGGATTTCTATGTTCGACTTATCTTGTGAGCATCAGTCTCAGTGGAAAAACTCCCGTAAACCACATGAGTGATGAGTCCGGTTAAGTGTTTATTCCTGTGGATGGACTAACCCGTTTATTATTGTGTGCTGAATATTTCTTATGAATATTATATCCTTGTGAATTTATCAGGCATGAATGATGAAATATAAGCCCTTTCTGCGATGTCGCTCAGACATCCGACTGTGGCACACTTGTTGTTTTCTTTTGATATAAGCCCTTTCTGTGATGTCGCTCAGACATCCGACTGTGGCACGCTTGTTGTTTACTTTTTATATAAGCCCTTTCTGCGATGTCGCTCAAACGTCCGACTGTGGCATGCTTGTTTTCTACTTTTGATATAAGCCCTTTCTGCGATGTCGCTCAGACGTCCGACTGTGGCATGCTTGTTTTCTACTTTTGATATAAGCCCTTTCTGCGATGTCGCTCAGACGTCCGACTGTGGCATGCTTGTTTTCTACTTTCGATGTAAGCCCTTTCTATGATGTCGCCCCGACGTCCGACTGTGGCCCGCTTGTTATTTTACTTTCGACATAAGCCCTTTCTGCGATGTCGCTCAGACGTCCGACTGTGGCATGTATGTCTTTTATTTTCAATATAATCCCTTTATGTGGTGTCGCTTAGACGCCCGACTGCGGCATGTTTATTTATTCGTTTACCCTTCGAGGCGTCGCTCCAGATACCCGATCGGTTTTCACTTATTTTGTTGGGATTTCGGGAAGACTACCGCCGACTTCCTTTTTACTTATCAAGTTGTGCAAATATTTATTATTTGAATGTGCATTTTTATTTGCTCATGACGCATTCGTGCATGCATTTGTTATATCTTATGTCCGAACTGTCTTGCGAGTACCTTCAAAGTACTCACCTGGCTTGTTGATTTGGCCAGATGTTGATGAAGGCGATCTCATGGATGAAGAGTTCAATAGCGAGTCCGACGCCTAGAGGAGTCCCAGTTAGTCTCATCTGACCCTGGATTGGTCATTGTATTATATCCGTTTCCGCTACCCAAATAAATTCATCGAGCCTCACCTCAACGCTCGATGAGCTGCCAGTCTAGGAGTCATTTCACCCACTCCACTGTGTTATTCCACTACCACTTTATTCTCGAGTCAGTAGTATGCCACCCCACACCATTGTGTCATATCCGCCATTATGTATAATTATTGGCGTGCTTGTAATAATGTGTTGAGCACCCTCAGCTCGACCCTGTAATATGTTTTAATGCTACTGGCTTTCTATATCAAGATTTTGTCTACCAGTAAGGAGGATTTTTCCTTATACTGGGACTTAAAGATCGGTTTCTCAATAAGTATTTTATTGGAAAACTAGTCGTGACAGCAGCTCATCGAGTGTCGAGGTGACGCTCGATGAATTTATTCGGGTAGCGGAAGCGGATATAATACAGCTACCAAAACCAGGATCGCACGGGACTAACTTGGACTCCTCTAGGCGTCGGACTCGCTATCGAACTCTTCATCCATGAGATCGCCTTCGTCAACATCTGGCCAAATCAACAAGCCGGGTGAGTACTCTGAAAGTACTCGCAAGACAGTTCGGACATAAGATATAACAAATGCAAGCATGAATGCGTCATGAGCAAATAGCAATGCACACTCAAATAATAAATTTTTGCATGACATGATAAGTAAAAAGGAAGTCGGGCGTTAGTCGTCCCGAAATCCCAACAAAACAACTGAAAACCGATCGGGTGTCTGGAACGACGCCTCGAAAGGTAAACAAATAAATTATCATGCCGCAGTCGGTCGTCTAAGCGACACCACATAAAGGGCTTGTATTGAAAGTAAATAACATGCATGCCACTGTCGGGCGTCTAAGCGACACCACATAAAGGGCTTATATTGAAAATAAAAGACATACATGCCACAGTCGGACGTCTGAGCGACATCGCAGAAAGGGCTTATGTCGAAAGTAAAATAACAAGCGGGTCACAGTCGGACGTCGGAGCGACATCATAGAAAGGGATTACATCGAAAGTAGAAAACAAGCATGCCACAGTCGGACGTCTGAGCGACATCGCAGAAAGGGCTTATATTGAAAGTAAATAACAAGCGTGCCACAGTCGGATGTCTGAGCGACATCGCAAAAAGGGCTTATATTTCATTATTCATATCCGATAAATTCACGAAGATATAACACTCACAGGGAATATGCAACACACAATAATAAAAGGGTTAGTCCATCCACAGGAATAATCATTTAGCCGGACTTAACACTCATACGGTTCATTGGAGTTTTGTCAGTGAGACTGACACTGAAAAGGATAAGTTGAACACAGTACTTGGACATGGATAAGATTATTCGAATGATTTTTACTCTGCAGAGTTTGTACTAATTACCCACAGCCAACGGATTTCTGTAGTCACGAAGGACTAGTTCCGTTTACGGTATTTCGGTAGAAACACATCTAACCAGTACACACCCATCCCACCTCACGATGCCGTGAATCACCCTAGACAACGCTCAAGAAAAACTTTGAGACGGGGAGGTCACAACCTCGAATAGCATGGGATCAAATTTATATACGCGCGCTCTAAGGGGTGCCCCACTCTCGGTCCCAACCGGAAACACCCATGCCCCCTGACCGGATGACTGGCTTTAATCCAGGGCCATGGAACCCTCATCACGGCCTCTCTAATTGGTGTATACCAGGAAAGCGGTTTGCAACTTACTAAGCCATATCCCTTGCGGAAAACATGTGGTAGTACAGGAAGGGAAAACGGATGGAAACTGGACTTAATTCATGATGACACTGGAGTCAGAATAATCTGGCATAAGACTGGCATGCTTCAACACTGCCATCTTACCCACTCTCATGCCATCACATGGCCATGCAAACTCATATCCAACAACATATGGATTTTCGAAGCTCACTTGCCTCAACTTTGCATGTAATATAACACTTATCGAAATGCTCATAAACATGCCATGAAACTACTTAATGCAAACATGCAACAAACACTCATCATATCAAAAGTTTAAACATGCTTGCCTGGTTCGGAGTAGTCGGAGTCTAGCTTGGTGAAGTTCGCGGTTCCATCACCTCCTCTGGTATCTATGGTATAAGAAAATACATACTAATGTAAATACCGCGAGTGCACAAAAAAGTGTTTCAAATATTTTTCAAATAAATATGACAACAAACTAGACAGAAAAATAAAGATGACAAAAAAGAATCAATCAAAATTCATTTTCTGTTTAAAAGTTATAAAGGTTTTAGTCCAGGGACTCATCTGTAATGAAACAGAAAGTTTCCAGGGGCCAGATTATAAAAACAGAAAACCCTTCGGCTAAAAACCCATCAACTGCAAAGCGAGACGTATTATGCCCGAAGGCGTTTTCAGAAAACGGTTCAAAAAAAAAGAAAAGACTGACGAGGTGTCCCACCCGTCAGGTTTGAATTTTCAAACGGGGGGAGAAGCAGAGCGCGTCGGCGCCTGAGGGCTGCGGTGGTCGCCGGCGGCGATCCATGGCGGGTTAGGAGGATCGGAGGGTACCTACATGATCAGTGTGTCCTTACGCGTCTGTGGGTGGTGGAGGTGGTCGTCGCCGAGCACCACGTCGACGGTGGTCCTTGCTCCGGCGGACGGCGGCTCGGGTGAAGTTGGATCTCGTCGGGGAGGGCTGCGGAGGTTAAACTGGAGCTTGGGTTAGAGCACTAGGTGCATGAGAAGACTACTGACGAGGTTTGGGAGGCGGGGATGGCCTCACCGGAGTGGATCGAGCTGGTGGCCCAAGCGGATCGGGGCGGCCGGAGTCGGGGGAGGAGACCTCCTTGAGGTCCTCCTAGTGGCTTGGCGGGGTTCTGTTGAGGTGTAGTGGTGGTGCGTGCTCGAGAACGAGCTCGGGACCTCAATTTATAGGTGATCCGAGGCGGTGGCCGTGAACGGGGATCTCCGGCGATGGTTACGGTGGCGCAGTGTTTGGTTGGGTAGTTTAGGGGGTTGGGCCTCAACGTGGAGGTCCACGGGTTCCATTTAGATGCTAACCTAGGTTGGATTAGGCACGCTTGGGTGGTTTCGACAGAACGGAGCGGCGCGGGCCTGTCGGCGGCAGAGGGCTCGTCCTGTGCTTGCCAGGCTACGGCGACGGTGCTGCAACGTGCGCTGGCAAGCAGAAGGCCACGCAGAGGGCTAGGGTGCGTTGGGCGGCGCCGGACGGCGTAGAGGGCTGGCGCTAGCTCCCGTTGGCCGCCACGGGTGGCTCTGCCACCGCAGAAGCTGCCGGCGTCGGCGAGGCTCGCCGCCACCGACACCTGCGCCTGTCCAAGAGAGCGTGCGGTGCTCTGTTTAAGGAGGAGAGGCCGTGCGCAACGCGCCAGGGTGCACTAGTGATCGATGAGAAGTCACTGACGAAAAATGACACTGACTAAACTCTGAATTTACTGAATATGCACAGAAACAGTGCCGGCCAAGTGTTTGATGAAATGATTTAGGCATTAGAAGAATTTATATGGGGCTGATCTTTGGTGTGGTGGCCTCTCAAAGCACTTGGGGGCTGCCTGATTTTTGGTGGAATTTTTGGAGAAAGGAAAATATGAATTTCACCAAAAATGATGAATCTGGTCCAAACTTGCAGTGGCTGAAACTTGAAAATTTTGAAAAGGGGAAGAGTGGATCTTGATGGATCTAGGTTGGGGGTGCTAGGTACTATCCAGAGGAGTTGGTTTGAGATCAAAACTCAAAGGAAATCAGGTACTTCCTTTGTAAATCATCTAGGCTTAAAATAAATGACAGAACTGTTTTTGGGGATAAAATAAATGAAATAAAATTCAAAAATGGGTTGAACCTGTTGGAACAGAATGTTTGGGTTGCCCAAAAGTGGAGGGAGGGGTTTTGGGAGAATTTACCACATGAGGCATGGTAAAACAATGGATGGTTTCAAAACAAAAGAATAGCCCCAAAACCAGAAAAATAAATTCCAATAATTTATTTGAGGTGGTAAAAATCAGAAGGAAGGTTTTTAATAACCAAACACCAAGGTTGAATAAGATACAAAATAAAATCCTTGCCATGGGGAAAATTTGAGAGAGAGGGGTCTTTGGAAGGATTTTAAATGGCCTCCTTCAAAACAAACAAGGTTTTTGTTAAAAAAATAAATTGGAGTGTCACAAGGCGGCTCCGACGGCCCATTCGGTGTACCCCTACGGCGTGCCTACAACGCCATCCTGGGAGTACGCCGCCCGGCAGGCACCACCACCCCTACCCGCCCCTGTTGTTGCGTCATCTTTGACCACACCGACTTGGGATCAGTCTGCTTTCATCGACGCCATGAACTCTCTTACCACCCAGGACGTAGGTAACGAGTGGATTTTTTATTCTGGTGCATCTTCGCATATGTCTGCATCTAGTGCTTCCTTCTATTCTATTCATCCCTCTCTCCTCTTTCCTTCTATTACTGTTGGTGATGGCTCAACTGTTCCTGTCTCCTGTGTTGGTAAATCCTCCATTCACTCCTCTCGCTCTCCTCTACTTCTTCGCGAGGTCCTGGTCGCCCCTACTCTTATTAAGAATCTTATATCAGTTCGTCATTTCACCATAGATAATCAAGTTTCTGTTGAATTTGACCCTTTTGGATTGTCTGAGAAGGACCTTCACACAAGGACGGAGCTAACTTGGTTCAGTAAGTATGGGGATTGGTATACAGTTCAACATGCTCGCCTCCACCAGTTTGTGGTACCGCCATCTCGGCCACCCCAACAATGCTACGACAACCACCCTCCTTGACGCATTTCGAGATCCCCTACAGTCGTGACTCTCATTATCAGTCTCTCTGTCAATCTTGTCAACTAGGCAAGCATGTCGGTCAGCCGTTTAGTTCTTCTACTACTAGTAGCTATTTTCCCTTTGAACTGTTGCATTCTGACCTTTGACGTCACCTATCTCAAGTGGTTTCAAGTACTACTTTGTTGTTATAGACGATTACTCTCATTTTAAATGGACCTTTCCCCTTCGTGCAAAATCTGATGTCGACAACTTGTTTGTTAATTTTCAACGTAATGTATCCAATTACTTCTCTCTGCCTACTCGCTTCTTGTGATGTGATAATGGTCGCGAGTCGACAACACTCGCAACCGTGAGTTATTTCTTCACCACGGCATTCTCCTTCGCTACTCCTGTCCCTACACCTCCCCATAAAATGGAAAAGGTGAACGATCCCTCCATACTATCAACAATATTCAACGTACCCTACTTATCCATGCGTCGATGCCTCCACAGTATTGGGTTGAAGCCCTTCATCATGCCACATATCTCCTCACACTGGTAGAAAAAGGGCCATCCGTCCCGGTTCATAAGGCCCATTTGTCCCGGTTCGGGAACCGGGACTAAAGGGTCGGTACCACCGCCACACGCCAGATAAGGAGGCGGAGTGCCCTGATCACTCGGCGGAGGAGGAGGCCGAGTGCCCTGACTCGCCGGAGGAGGAGGAGGAGGCGGAGGTGTCCAGTTCGGAAGGTTGATTTGCTCCTTCCGCCATAGGCATGGAGTCTTTAGAGCAGAACCCAGCCAAGTCTCCCCTTCACCAGTAGGGTGGTCAAGCTCGAGGTCCTCAAATCCCTCCATTATTTCGTCCACCGTCACCCTAGTATATCCTTCTGGAATTGGACGGCAGTGAAAAGTTGCGTCGGGTTCAGGAAGTCGAACAGAACCGACAACCGCCTTGACTTTGAGGTGCCCCCATTGTGCCATAAGGTGGCAACCTTGAGACTCCGTGATAGCATCCACGGGGTAGCTAGCAGGAGCCATGAAGACAGGCTCCTGAAGCAGCTCGGTGGAAGCCACGTTGCTTCTCCGCTGAGATGGCGAGGTAGCTTCGGGGGTAGCTTCGGCAGGTCACTGCTACGTCTTGAGCTTGCATTGGTTTTCCCCGAAGAGGAGAGGATGATGTAGCAGAGTAGGATAAGTATTTCCCTCAGTTTTTTGAGAACCAAGGTATCAATCCAGTAGGAGGCCACGCGTAAGTCCCTCGTACCTACACAAAACAAATAGCTCAATGCAACCAACGAGATTAGGGGTTGTCAATTCCTTCACGGTCACTTACGAAAGTGAGATCTGATAGAGATGATAGATAATATTTTTGGTATAAAGATGCAAAGTAAAATAAAAGGCAAAGTATAAATCAAAGCAATAATAAAGCGTAGGAAGATTAATATGATGAGAATAGACCCGGGGGCCATAGATTTCACTAGTGGCTTCTCTCAAGAGCATAAGTATTTTACGGTGGGTGAACAAATTACTGTTGAGCAATTGACAGAATTGAGCATAATTATGAGAGTGTTAGGTATGATCATGTATATAGGCATCATGTCCTAGACAAGTAGACCGATTCCTGCCTGCATCTACTACTATTACTCCACTCATCGACCGCTATCCAGCATGCATCTAGAGTATTAAGTTAATGAAAACATAGTAACGCCTTAAGAAAGATGACATGATGTAGAGGGATAAATTCATGCAATATGATAAAAACTCCATCTTGTTATCATCGATGGCAACAATACAATACGTGCCTTGCTTCCCCTACTGTCACTGGGAAAGGACACCGCAAGATTGAACCCAAAGCTAAGCACTTCTCCCATTGCAAGAACTACCAATCTAGTTGGCCAAACCAAACGGATAATTCGATGAGACTTGCAAAGATAACCAATCATACATAAAAGAATTCAGAGAAGATTCAAACATTGCTCATAGATAATGTTGATCATAAACCCACAATTCATCGGTCTCAACAGACACACCGCAAAAAGAAGATTACATCGAATAGATCTCCAAGAGAGAGGGGGAGAACATTGTATTGAGATTCAAAAAGAGAGAAGAAGCAATCTAGCTACTAACTATGGACCCAAAGGTCTGAAGTAAACTACTCACACATCATCGGAGAGGCTATGATGATGATGTAGAAGCCCTCCATGGTGGATTGCCCTTCCGGCGGAGCTCCGGAATAGGCCCCAAGATGGGATCTCGTGGATACAGATAGTTGCGGCGGTGGAATTAGGTTTTTGGCTCCGTATCTGGAGTACGTCGGTGGAGCTTCAGGGGGACCACGAGGCACGGGGGCACAACCTAGGGGGGGGCGCCCTCCACCCTCGTGGCCGCCTCCCTCCTTTCTTGACCGAGGGTCCAAGTCTCCTGGATCATATCTGATGAGAAAATCACGTTCCCGATGGTTTCATTCCGTTTGGACTCCGTTTGATATTTCGCTTTCTTCAAAACACCGAAATAGGCAAAAACAACAATTCTGGCTGGGCCTCCGTTAATAGGTTAGTCCCAAAAGTACTATAAAAGTGGAAAATAAAGCCCAGTATGGTCCAAAACAGTAGATAATATAGCATGGAGCAATCAAAAATTATAGATACGTTGGAGACGTATCAGTCGCTTGCTGCGAACTGCTTCTCGTTCCTCTAGCGCTCGTACCCTTGCGTGCAGCGCCTGCAATTGGGCCTGCTCCACTTTCTTCTTCCTCTCCTAGCGTTTGTAATCGCCTGCGTCAGGAAACCCAGCATTCCACGAAACGGAGCCTGGTGTGCCTCGTGTCCATTCAGGGTGCTCAGGATTCCCGAGGGCCATTGTGAGATCGTCGTTCTCTCTGTCAGGAACGAACATCCCTTGCTGCGCTTTCGCGATATAGTCCTGAAGCTTCATGACGGGTGTTCGTAGTTGCTCGTTCGTTAGACGCACTTCCCTGTTTCAGGGTCCAACGATCCCCCCCACCCCGAAGAACTAAGTCCTTGAACGGTCTGGCCAGTGCAATGTCTCTGGTTTGACAACTTTATCAATCAGGTCATTCTCAGCCTTGTCCCACAACAGACGGGCTTTGAGGTAGCCACCTGACCCAGTGTGATGGTGATGCTTCTTCTTTGCATCATTTTTCTTATTTTCACTAACATCTTCGTACTCTTCTCCGATTTCTTGTAGGCGAAAAATGCGTCCCAGTGATCTCTAATCTTCTCAAATCGGCGATGAATTCTGGAGTCTTGTTTTTGTCGACATACGTTGTTTTCAGCTCATTCTTCCACCTCCTAGATAGATCTGCCATCTTCTTCAGAGCATGAGCCTTGATCAATGGCTCTTTAACTGGCTTCTCCGGATCCTCCTCTGGCGGTAGGGTGAAATTTTCCTTCAGCACTGGGTAGAATTAATCAGTGAAGCCGAATTGGGGTTTAGGGTTTTGACTAGTTTGGATGGAGAAGTTGCTTCAGGATTTGGAGCATATCACTAAGCACTTTGAGAAAGCTAGTTGTTAAGCAACACCTCATCCCCTTTTAATAGTATTGGCTTTACTATGGACTCAATGTGATCTTGGATCACTAAAATAAAGATGAAGAGTTTTGAGCTTTTGCCAATGTGTGTTCTTAGCATTTTGAGGGGTTCACATCTCCTACACATGCCATGCCATTCATTGAACTTTCCTGAAATATTAATCTTGAAGGGATAATAGTTCAATGAGATATATGTTGTTATAAATTACCAAAACACCCGGGGATTAGTTGCACTTTCAGTAGCAAGCTCCAGAAACACGCGCTGCTGCTAAGGGAGGCCCACCATGTGGATAAGTTCAAACCTAGCAGTAGCGCCCTGACATAAACCAGCGCTACTACTATTTCCTTATCAGTAGCGTGGTCTGTAGAAGGGGGCTACTACTATACCTAGCTTGTTGGCAACGGTGTGGGAATTATAATAATAGTGCGTTTCTCTGCTCCCGCATTACTGCTATTTATTTAGTAGTAGCTCCCTTTTGGACACCGTGCTACTGCTAAGTATCAGTAGCGCCTCTTTTTAATTAGAGCTACTAAAAAGCTTGAGTGTATAAGGTTTTCCCTAGTAGTGGAAGCGGAAGGGGGTAGCCAATATCTTCCATGCTAAGCGGGTTATTCTCACGGTGAGTGTTTTTTCATTTGTCATTTCACGAGAGTGTGGCCGGTAATAGGGATGCCCAGTCCCCAAATGTGAAATGAAATGAAATGAAAAATCTTATATGATCAAAGTAATAAATTCCTTGAAAAGTGATGGTATGGAGGACACCCGTGGATACGGCTAGCCATGGAATGTGAAAGTATGGGGGGAAAGGAATAATTTATTTCCTGTTTAGGAACCACCCATATTGTGTTTAGCATGGAAAATATTGGTAATTCTCGGTCGTTTTCATTTAGAGGAAATGCATGCCTCCCAAAATATCTTTATCTCTTTAATTTCAACTTTGAGCTTTGTCACATTTGACAAATCTCTTTTTCCCTCTGAGAAGGGCCTATCTATTTACATTTATGGAAAAAATTGAGTCACCATCTTCTCTTACAAAAGTGCCAACTAGAGACCACTATTGTCCAAAGAAAAAGAATATGTGATAGAATATGTGATAGGACAATAGCGCCAACTAAAAAAAGAATATGTGATGAATGTGATAGGCAGCATTCCACATAAAAAATTCTATTTTCATCATTTACCTACTTGAGGACGAGCATGAATTAAGCTTGGGGATGCTAATATGTCTCCAACGCATCTATAATTTTTTATTGTCCCATGCTATTATTATCAATATTGGATGCTTTTATTATCATTTACAGCATTATATATCATTTTTGGAGACAAACCAATTAACCTAGTGCCGAATGCCAGTTGTTGTTTTCTGCCCTGTTTTTGTTTTACAGAAAACCAATACCAAACGAAGTCCAAATGCCATGAAACTTTTTTGAGATTTTTTATTGGACAAGATAAACATTGGGAGCTTCAGGAGAAGGCCCGAAGATGAATGAGTGGGCCACGAGGCACCAGGGCACGCCCTGGGGGTGGCATGCCCTGGTACCTAGTGGGGCCCACCCAGCTCCATTCGACCTAATTCCAGCGCTATAAATTCCAAAAAAGTTCAAAAACCCTCAGGGGAGTCGACGATATACTTTTTCCACCGTTGCAAGCCTCAGTTCTAGTGAGATCTCATCTGGGGTCCTTCTTCGGTAATCTGCCGGAGGGGGATTAGATCATGAGGTGCTCTACATCAACCTTGTTGCCCTTTCAATGATGCGTGAGTACTTTTACCACCGACCTTCAGGTCCATAGGCAGTAGCTAGATGGCTTCTTCTCTCTTTTTGATCATATTATCTATGAAAGTATTTGAGTCTTTTTTCATTCTTTTATGCATGATTTTTATAGCCTTATATTTCTTCTCTAATTTATTGACTTGGTTTGGCCAAATAGATTGACTTATCTTGCCATGAGAAGAGGTGCTTTGTGGTGGGTTTGTTATTGCGGTGCTCAATCCCAGTGGAAGAAGGGATATGACATGTATCTATTGTTGCTACTTAGGGTAAAAAGATGGGGTTTATTCATACGTGAGTTTATCTTATCTACATCATGTCATCGTTACTAATGCATTACTATGTTCTTATGGACTTAATAAACTAGATGCATGATGGATAGCGGTCGATGTGTGGAGTAATAGTAGTAGATGCAGGGAGGAGTCGGTCTACTAATCTTGGACGTGATCGCTATATACATGATCATTTCCTTGGATATCATCATGATTATTTGCTTTTCTATCAATTGCCCAATAGTGATTTGTCTACCCACCGTATGCTATTTTTTTGAGAGAAGCCTATAGTGAAACCTATGGACCCCGGGTCTATCTAAATCATATTACTAAAACCCTAAAAATATTGCTGCTATCTTCTTTAGCTTATTTTATTTTGTATTTTTGTTTCAATCTATCTATCTATCACATACAATTTAGTCTTGCAATTTACCATTGAGAGATCGACAACCTCTCGTTTGCGTTGAGTGCAAGGATTTGTTGTTTGTCTGCAGGTACTGCTAACGAGGTGTTGCATGATTCTCCTACAGGTTTGATAACCTTGGTTTCATAATAGAGGGAAATACTTATGTCTACTGTCCTGCATCATCCCTTCCTCTTCGGGGAAACACCAACACAAGCTACAAGTAGCACATGTACGTCGGGCCACCTCCTGCCGGCCCTGCAGCTCATCTACCACAAGCATGCACCGTCTGGTCCTCTCCCCCCCTTGTCCCATAGTCCATGGATGGTTGTGCCAACAACAGGTTCCCCGCCGGATCGCCGTCACGATGATGAACGTTCTGGAGCTTCCGCCGTCGGCTAGCTCGCTCCAAAGCCCTCCCCGCGGCTATTTAAGTGCATCTCCAAGCCTCTTTGCAACCCACAACCCTGTCGAGCCAGCCCAGGAGGCCTCCCTAATAGCTCTCGATCAAGCACCGCCACCCTGGTTTTTGCCCTCGGTCGAAGTCAAGCTCCAGAGAGTTCCCCACACCCTTTGAGCCCGGTGTCCTTTCTCTGGAACTCTGAGGAGCGCCCTAGGAGGAGGAATTGAGTAGCTGAGCTCTACCCACCCGTCTACTGCCATGGCGTCCGTCGTCAGTCCTCAAACGATGGCGAGCCACTACCCTTCCCCTTGACGATTCAGCTGCCCCCCAACCTACCTTGACCTCGAGGAGCCTTCCCCGCCGTTAAGTTTTGCTGGAGGTGGCCGTGGGGCATGACCCCTCTTCGAGGGAAGCAATGTTTTAAATAGCGGGATATGGAAAATAACGACGGGCCTCCAAATCAGCTATAGCGGAGCTATAGCGGGCTATAACGAAGCTATAGCGGGCTATTAGTGAAGGCAACGATTTAGCGGCACGTTGCTGAAAAGGCTACAGCCGGCTATTTAAAACTATGGAGGGAAGACCCTGCCAGGGACTCCGCTGCGCTCGGTATCCAGGGACTGGTCTCTCTACAGCGCCGGGACTCCGCGGTCACACCACGATGACCGGTGGCCTTAATTGCTTTACCGTTTGCCAGTACTCATCAGGGCCGAGCCGCTCTCCTCCACCTAGTCAGGAGGAAAGAGAAGACCAAGAAGAGGAGGAAGAAGCTGAGGTGGGACCCTCTTGTAAGCCTCTAAGCACTGACCAGGCTGGGCCCGTTGACCGTTTAAGTGGAAGCATATTATCTGAAATCTGTTTTAGAGTGGTAAGAAACAAAAATGCTCTACAATTATCGCAAATGTTATGGTAAACAAAATATCTTACGTATGCATCCTCAAGGGTGTTACCCCTTCCTTGTCGGAAAAAAAAAAGCAAAGAAGATAACTGCACGGCTGGCCAAAAACTAGTGGGAGGTATACATGGCATGGGTATGTAGCTGCTTTTCTGAACTAGGATGCAAGCCATGCGCACACATGGATATCACATTATTTCCCGCAATGTGATAAGAAACAAAAATGCTCTACAATTATCGCAAATGTTATAGTAGACAAAATATATTACGTATGCGAGTAACTTCTTTAACCATCTTAAAATTGTGGGCTAGTGATTAATATGTCATATGTCGAAACACCCATGTGTTTTGTTTGTAAGTCATAGTAGATGAGTAAATATAACTAATTTTTGTACATGATGTTAGATCTGTTAGAATAAATCCGAGGCATACCGTTGATCATCCGAGGACCAAGCAATCACACAAGGCACGACACCGAGATTTGTTAACGAGGTTCACCGATATGGCTACATCCCCGGGGCATGACTACGGGCGCTCCTCCCCGTGACACCGTCACAATACCGCACACCGGCCACCCGGGCGCCGGCACAAGCCGCCGGCTCCCCCTTGCGAGCCTGTGCTATTATGTTGGCATAGGTTACATCGTGTGTCTACCCCGCTATATATGAGAGGCCTAGGATACAAGTGTCCTATTAGGACACGACTCCACATCCTATGTAAACACGATACAACTACAAGTCCAACTGTAACCTACCTTGTACACTATATTCGACACAACTCTGACACCGAGATTTGTTAACGAGGTTCACCGATATGGCTACATCCCCGGGGCATGACTATGGGCGCTCCTCCCCGTGACACCGTCACAATATCGCACACCGGCCACCCGGGCGCCGGCACACGCCGCCGGCTCCCCCTTGCGTGCCAGTGCTATTATGTTGGCATAGGTTACATCGTGTGTCTACCCCCACTATAATGAGAGGCCTAAGATACAAGTGTCCTAATAGGACACGACTCCATATCCTATGTAAACACGATACAACTACAAGTCCAACTGTAACCTACCTTGTACACTATATTCGACACAACTCTAACAAACTCCACCTTGGCGAATATTCTCCACCACCTTGAATTCGTCAATGCGTCAAACTTCCATGTACATTGGACTTGAGCTTATCCCATGAGCACCACCGCTGCTACTCCAAAGACTCTATGTGACTCCACCTGCAACTTGTAGTCCCTTCTTTTCTTGATCACAGTCAATACTCGAGCAAAATTAAGTTCCTTGTTACTCTAGTTTGTGCTCCCAACTTCCAGAGTATCCGTCTAACGCCATCACACACTGATCACTGACCTGCGTGAAAGTGAACAACTCACATATTGGGTGTCACACACAAGAATTACCTGACTCAACATCACTGCTCCTTTCTTGACTGCCTGTCTGAAACTTGAAGGAATTTCACCATTGCTTGTAGTCACCCGAGTCAAATTCGCAGTTGTCTCACCACATGTATGACCACCAGAGCCCTGGCCCGTCTCCATGCCCCGTGCATACCGCACGCCTCGCCGCTATTACTGCGTCGAGCCTCCGCTGTCCCGGTCGAGTCTCAAGGGTCGCGAACCCACACCACTCAACCTCCACTGCAGAGTACCATCGATCATCACCGACCGATGACGAGTTTCACGCTTCCATCAGACCACTGGGCTCCAGTCCGAACTACGTGTCACTCGCTTTTTTCCACTTGCTGAATAGGCTTCGATTCCCTGGATCCTTATATCGTAGCCCCTCAATCCAGCTCCACCTTCAACATGACTCCATGGTAGATGATCAGTCCACCCTCGCTCCCCGTCGACTTCAAGCTCCGTGTGCACCGTCTTGAATCAACCCCGTGCCATAGTCTTGTCGAAGCCACACAAAACCCTCGGGGCATGCGCCACGTGTTTCCACGCCCAGAAGTCGGTCACCATCAGCATCACGCTCCTATGTCGTCGTCGTCAATCCCACCACCGTCTTCTGTACCAACCGATTCACGTCGATCTATCCGTCAGACTGACTAGTCCGACCAAGCCGAACTTGTTCGACTGCATGACACGCTCGAGGCTCCCAAATCGTCTTCCACGAATTTCCATCCATCACATAATAATTCCATCTTAGTTAACATGACTTCCCGCAATGCCATCAAGCATCTCCATTGTGCCAACAAATTTTTTACCCTTGTCTGCCATAACCCAAGGTTTCCAGTTCCTTGAACTTCTCCACCTCAAACCTGGTACCCGTTGGCTCCATGATTCTTCGTATGACTGACTTTATGAAAAAAATACCTGAGCTATCCCCGCGACGCCAAAGTACACTAGCAAAACCCAGCGTGGTCTCGCCTCCATGCACTAGTAGCAATCCACCAAAATTGTGGCCTTCACGTGATCTGCTCCTTTGGCTCAACTCCTGACGCTAGCTTTTGCCTTGTTCTGTTCTCCTTGATGGATGCGAACCATGATAGATTTTCTTTTTCCTGATTCGGTCTGCCTCCTTCCGCGTCGCTACGAGAGGCCGCTGCCTCTAGGGACTCAGTCCCTTTTTGTCCAAAACAAATCTCCCGTACACACGTACGTTTCCTTGCTGTTTCCGATTGCACCATGTATCGCTAAAATCTGCACGTCCTGCGACCGATCAAGTCCATGCTCAGCTGCCCCCTGCGCACGTCCTTCCGCCGCTTGGGCCTGTCCGCCTTCCCGCGGGCCACGTACCAACCTCGCCGACTCCGAGTACTCAACTCGGCGTCCACGTGATCGTGACCCACACCGATTTTTCCGATCTCGCCGACGATTGATTCTTCCACGACATTTTCACCTCTAGATCAACTCTCGTCGCCTCTAATTGAACCTTGCTCATGATACCACTTGTTAGAATAAATCCGAGGCATACCGTTGATCATCCGAGGACCAAGCAATCACACAAGGCACGACACCGAGATTTGTTAACGAGGTTCACCTATATGGCTACATCCCCGGGGCATGACTACGGACACTCCTCCCCGTGACACCGTCACAATACCGTATACCGGCCAACCGGGCGCCGGCACCCCCTTGCGTGCCTGTGCTATTATGTTGGCATAGGTTACATCGTGTGTCTACCCCGCTATATATGAGAGGCCTAGGATACAAGTGTCCTATTAGGACACGACTCCACATTCTATGTAAACACGATACAACTACAAGTCCAACTGTAACCTACCTTTGAAAAAAGTCAATGAACTGGAAGGAAAATTATCTATCCTCCTTAATAGTTAGGCCACGTTAAATTGTGAGAAATACCTTGTTCTGATGTTTGATCCACTTAGTTACTTACTCCATGTCAAAATGTGCTACGTTTAAAAACATGAATGCTGTCTTCATGGTGAAACTTTGTATGTGTTCTTTTTACTATACATATGTCAACTTATTGGTAGTACAACATATTGGTGGGTACGAGAAGTGTACTAAAATATGGTTAAAAAGTTTCACAAACTTATGGAAAAAATTGATAATATTCGTCTTTCATTTCCGCTCAACCCACAAATTTTTTTGGACGAAGTTTGATAGTTAAATAAAAAAGATAAATAATGTGTTTTCAATTAGGATTTTGGAGTAAGAATGGTGAAAAAGAACAAACCCCTTAGCTTTGATTGGTTCTGTCCATTATTCCCTTTTCTTTTGGCTGCAGACATGCGAATTATTCCTTTTGGGTAGAAGCATCCATATTCGAAGGCAGGCAAGATAGAACCGATGCTGATGAAATTCCGGAATACTATTCCCTCCAATGGAGACCTTTGGTTTGCTTTAGATTACATGCGTGAAAACAACGCCAGCCGGTCTTTCAAAAATACAATGTCAGTCATCTGTGATGCAAGCAAGATTATTTGAACCGTCCGATGTTGGAGCATGTCTCAAGACCGGGAGCCGAGTACAGGGAGAAGTAGGTGGATCACCAAGTGTGAAACGTTACTTTTTTTTTATGTCCAACTCCTCCTTAATCGGCGACCGGTAATTCGACTACTCAAATAAAAAATTTAGTTGCTTCTAAATTTAGAAAAAACCCATGACCGATAATACAATGTCAATATTGGATATGTTCTGCAAAATTTATACACAATATAATTCTATGTACATAAAGCCCAAGTTCCCTGTTTGCTATATCGAGCTGAGTGTAGCTCAGTTGGTTGTGGTGGAACCTGCGTACCCAAATTTACGTCCTAGATTTACAATTCGTCAATCTCAAGATTTGCCGGCTCTATCTCACTGAGATGCTCATAATTAAGGATCGTGTGTGTGTGTCCGTTTCATACGGATTTGCCGGACCAATCACAAAGCAAAAATGCAAAATAAAAAAGCGCAAAAAAGGAACCCGCCTGCATGCCTTGTTGCACGGGAGCATCTCTCCTCCACTAGGCACCATTTTGACTTGGTTTTTAACTGAAAACAACGCAACCCAACCCGTCCACTCACTGGTACAACGTGGTGGTCCCGCCGAGATAGCGTTGGTTTGCGCTATTGACTAAGGATGATTGGACAAGTATCAACTGGACGAAGAAAACATAAGAAAAGGATAGCATTCGAAGGCAGGCAAGATAGAACTGATGGTGATGGAACTCGGAGGGAATCCTATTTGCCCCAATGGAGACCTTTACTTTGCTTTAGATTACATGCGTGAAAACAGCGCCAGCTGATCTTTCAAAAACTCGACCACAGCCATCTACTACCTCTGTCTCAAATTACTTGTGTTACATTTGTCAAGATATATATGTATCTAACACTAAAACATGTCAAAATATATCTGCATCTAGACTAATCTAAGACAATTAATTCGAGACGGAGGAAGTATGACACAAGCAAGATTATTTGAACCATCCCATGTTGGTGGACCACCAAGTGTGAAACGTTACTCTTTTTTATGTCCAACAACTCCTCCTTAAACGCCGACCGGTAATTCAAGTACACCAATTACATTTTTAATTGCATCAATCAAAATTTATAGAAAAAAACTCTTGGCCAATGATACAATATCAATTGGATATGTTCTGCAAACTTTATACCCAATATATAATCTATCTATCTATCTATCTATCTATTACAGTATATTATTAAAACAACAAACATTGAACGGCTGAGATTAAACTCAGGTCAAGCAACAACAAGCGAGGGTTCAGATCTACAAGATAATATTGTTAGAGCATGGACTTGGCCCGCTCCAGTGTTTGCACGATCGGCCCACGATCGTACTCGCTGCCGCGGTTACTCGTCGCCCATATATGTATCTTTGTTCTGTACTTTGTAACACATTGTGAAATCAAACAATCTTCATGGTATCAGATATTCGATCCTCTTCCGCACACCCACAATCGCCATGATGACCCCCGGCGAACCAACCACCCACAACGGCGGCCAGCCAACCCCTCCCACTCTTGGCGGCCAGCCAACCCTTCCCACTCCCAGCCGCCTTCCCTCTTCTTCAGCGATGCGATCATGGACGTCACCCATTTTATCCCCATCGTGCTTGATCTCCATAGCCACAACTACTACCATTGGCGGCATCTTTTTGAGATCCATCTTGGCCGCTGCTCTCTCCTCCACCACATCACCGGCGAAACGCCGCCGGCGCCACACGACCCCTGATGGCTCATGGATGACCTCGCCATCTTCCAGTGGCTCTACACCCGCATCTCCACCTAGTTGTTCAACTTGGTGGTGACCAATGGCGCCTCCGTCAGCGACATCGGCCCCGTGATGCGCCGGCTGTTTCAGGACAACCGTGACGCTCGTGTTTCCGCCCTCAACACCGAGCTCCGCACCATTACTCAAGGAGATCGCCCCATCGGCGTCTTCTGTCAGCGCATCAAGGCGATAGGCGATGAGCTACGTGAGCTCGGCGAGGTGGTTGTTGATAGCTCCCTACTTCACACTCTCATGGGCGGGCTCGACAACCGCTTCGCCCAGCAGACGACTCTGATCCCTCTGTTTCGCCCTCTACCAACTCTCGCCTAAGCCCGCTCTCCATGCTCCAGATGGAGAAGCAAAATCAGGCGCGCAAAGCAAACACTTGGCGCCTGTTGGGGATATTACCACTAGGCGTAAACCGGCCAGGAGAGGCCGGGTTAACTCCATCAGTAGTTCATCATACTTGAAGCCCATGAAGATAGACGGTGACGCTGTATGAAGGCCCAGGGCCCAGAACCGGTTTAAGGCTTGTAGATATAAACCGGCGTTGATATGTAACTTGCATTGTAGGGTAGAAAGAGCGGAGACCGAGCCGAACACGTTTATGAGCTGGCCTCGGGATTCTGTAAACCGACGGGCGTCAACCCATGTATATAAGGGGACGGCCCGGCGCCGGTTCAAGGACAACAACTCGAGACTCAGGCAAAGCGTATTCGCTCCCTGGTCATCGAAACCCCATTAATTCCATCACAACTAGACGTAGACTTTTACCTTCATCGTAAGGGGCCGAACTAGTATAAAACTCTCTTGCGTCCCTTGTCCGCTTTAAGCCCTTTAAGCTAACCCGTTGCGATGGCTCCTAGACTAAGTCCTTTCACGAGGACATCTGCCGTGACAAAACCACGACAGTTGGCGCCCACCGTGGGGCTATCGCACGATGGTTTCAAGTTCTTGGAGGGCCGCTTTGAAGGACTCAAGGGTTATGCTGTGGGCCGGATGACCAAGAGTCGTCGCGGCAAGCTCTACATCGACGATGCTGGCTGGGGCCCTGAGGCCGGCTCAATTGAGTAGGGGTACCGGGCCCCCTTTGGCGGCATACGGGTCTTCATTGGCAAGATCGGTGAACCCGGCCCTGAGCCAGACATCTGTGCCAACCTCGTCGAAACGGCTCAGCGTGCGAGATCTGCCCGGGTCAAGCCTGTCATGAAGCGTGCGTTCATGGGAGTCATTCACGGAGGGGAATCTGAGGAGAGATCGGAATCTGGTGGTGAGACCGTCGTTTATTCCGGCGACGAGTCATCGACCGGAGAGACCGAGTCGTTATATCATTTGTGAGTTGGCCGGATTAGGGGCTGCTCCGATGGCGGCAGTATTCCGGACCCCTCTGATCTACCAAACCGGGTTGCAATCTTCATGGCCGGTACACAGCCGGCGCTCCACTCTTTGACGGCAGCGGTGATGATTTCCGGATCGGCAGCGGCAACAGCGGCCGGGGCAGGAGGCCCTGTGCGACCGCCAGCTCAGGTTCTATCTGATTTGTCTGACGCGTTGGCAACACTAATGGCGGAGGTTAACCCGGCGGATCAGGATGCACACAATGCAGAAATCGCGAAAGTGAAAGATTAGATCACCCAAGCCAAGGCCGACTTGGCAGCTGAAGATACCAGGATTGCCGCGGAGCGGGCCAGTTTGGATGCACATGCTTACCGGCTTATGCTGGAGCAGAATGCATCGCACGAAGTCCTGAAAAGGAGGCACCGATCTCGCCTACCTCCGGTTTATGATGCTAGGAACCTCTTCAATACCCCAGGAGCGGGGACCAGTAATCCGCCGGTAGCAAACCGGGCGGAGGCACCTGTAGCAGGGTGGTCGGTTCAGCCACGTTTGATGGACCCGCCTCGTCAGAACGACATTGTGACGCAGCCTGTCCCAACACCACCGGGTCATTACTTTACCCTGATGGACAACCTTGTCGCTTCCGGTTCACGGCTGGCGGCCATCCCGATCGAAGGTGATTCTCTAGCGGCGGTTGAGACGCGTCGGGTTAAGGAGCTTCTTCAAACGGCTTTGGTTCAACAGGAGGCTTATTCATATAGTCACCATCGGATTCATTCTACTTCCCGTCCAAGCCGGAGTTACAACAGGCGTATGGATGAACCGGCGGTGTCAAGCAACGCACGGAACCGTGATCTGCCCCGTGGCAATAACCCGGCAGGTGACACTCAGGAGGTGGTGGACCGGGCTCGGGCACGCAGGTAGGCCCGTTAGCTTACTCCGGTTCGTCCAACCATGTCGGTGGAACCGGGGGTCACTTCTAGTTCTTTGGGAGTACCATGTCTCATCCCGGTGTTGCGCAATGTGCACCTGCCCAAGGATTTCAAAGGCCCACGCAAGGTGCCGAATTACACCGCCAATTTGTCCCCTGAGACGTGGGTCGAAAGCTACGAGATGGCCATGGAGATGCTGGATGTGGATGATGCGGCGTGTGCGAAATACTTCACCATGATGCTTGAAGGGACGGCCCGTACTTGGCTAAAGATCTTACCGGCTAATTCTATCAGGTCATGGGCTGAGTTGAGAGCCCGGTTTATCCAGAATTTCAAGGATACATGCAAGCAGCCCATGTCAATTTTGGACTTAGCTGCCTGTGTCCAGGAGGAAGGAGAATCAACAACCCGTTGGGTGCGCCGAGTCTTGGAAATTTTGCATTCATGAGACCGCATCAACGCTGACACCGCAGTGCTAACATTGGAAGGCAATTGCCTGTTCGAACCTCTGAAATGAAGTTGGGACGGCTCAAATGTCACTGTAATGACATGGGAACCCTCATGGCTGCTCTGGTGAAGTATGCCGACTCTTATAGTACCAAGGATCCAGAGTCTGATGATGATAAGACAGGGAAGGGAAAAAGGAGCGGCAACGCCAAGGGGCAGCACCACAACCCGGCGGGTCATGGAAACGGTGGTAAACGTAAAGCGGATCACAGCTTGGACTTTGTGGCTAATACTAGCACGCAAGACAAGGGCCAGCAACGTAAGGGTAAACCGCCCCAGCGCGGTGGAGCACCAAGCCCTAACCCGGACCGCCTATCTTATCTATTGAACCAGCCTTGCCCGAAACATGGGATGAAGGAGATGCCGTCCACACACCTCTGGAAAGATTGCTACATCATGCAGGAGTTTAAAAATTCTAATTCTTTCCGATATGATAATGGGCCAGGTGGCGGTTCAGGCCACGGATCTCATGGGCCGGGTTATGGTGGAGGTAGCTCGGGTTCAGGTTTTCATGGTAACCAGAGTGGGCATGGCAATCAGGGCAATCAAGGTGTTTATAACAATCAGGGAAACCAGCAACAGCAGCAGCAGCAGTCGGATTACCAGAGCAACCCAAAGCAGTTGAATGGCGGACAGTATCATGTCTTTACCACTAGCCTGGACAAGCGCGATCAGAAGCTTCATAAAAGGGCAGTGAATACTGTTGAATCGGCGGTGCCCCGTTATTTGTGCTAGTCCAAGCAGCCGATTGTGTGGAGCAGGGAAGATCATCTACCCCGGGTAGACAATCCGGGTCATCTGGCACTGGTGGTGGCACCTCAGGTGGGAGGTTATAAGTTCACTAAGGTACTCATGGATGGAGGGAGTAGTATCAATATCCTTTATTATGAAACCTTCCGTCGCATGGGGTTAACAGATAAAAATCTTAAACCGTCCAATACGGTGTTCCATGGTGTGGTGCCTGGTAAATCGGCATATCCTGTTGGTAAGATAGCTCTGGAGGTGGCTTTTGGAGATGAGCATGACTCGAGATCAGAAACTTTGACCTTTGAAGTGGTGAAAATCAAAAGTCCGTATCATGCTCTGTTTGGACGGCCGGCTTATGCTAAGTTTATGGCATGGCCTTTCTATGTCTATCTGCAGCTCAAGATGTTGGGTCACAAGGGAACTATAACCGACATAGGAGCCGCAAGATTTCTCTGGAGTGTGAAGAAGGTGATGTGGCTTATGCTGAGTCGGTTTGTGCAACAGAAGAGTTGAAGTTTTATAAAGACAATGTTGATCCGGCCGATATGACTTCGTTGAAAAAACCAACTACAGAGCATGATCTGGCCGAGAAATTTAAATCGGCTGATGAGACTAAGCTTGTTGACTTCGTGCCTGGCGATTCGTCCAAACAATTTATCATCAGCGCTAACTTGGATCCGAAATAGGAAAGCGCGCTCATCGAGTTCATCCATGAGAATCGGGACATATTTGCGTGGAAGCCTTCTGACGTGCCAGGTGTACCGAGAGAACTCGCTGAGCACACTCTCAATGTGAATACCAAGTATAAACCGGTCAAGCAGTTTCTCCGCCGGTTCAATGAGGAAAGACGCAAGGCTATTGGTGAAGAAGTAGCCAGGCTTTTGGCGGCTGGATTTATCGTTGAAGTATTCCATCCTAAGTGGTTGGCTAATCTGGTGATGGTGCTTAAGAAGAACGGCACTTGGCGTATGTGTGTGGACTACACAGATCTCAACAAAGCTTGTCCAGCAGATCCTTTTTCCCTCCCCCGTATTGATCAAATTATTGATGCTATGGCGAGTTGCGAGCGGTTGAGGTTTTTGGATGCATTTTCCGGTTATCATCAGATAAAATGGTAGTTAAGGACCAGGATAAGACGGCCTTCATAACTCCCTTTGGAGCCTTCTGCTATGTGTCCATGCCCTTTGGGATCAAGAGTGCCCAGGCGACTTATCAACAGTGTGTGCAGAATTGTCTTCATAAACAAATCGGCTGTAATGTTCAGGCCTATGTGGATGATATTGTGGTGAAATCAAGGAAGAAGGAGACATTGATTGATGAATTGAAGGAAACCTTCGATAACCTGCGGGTTTACAAAATGATACTTAATCCAGCCAAGTGCGTTTTCGGTGTACCGATAGGCAAGCTCTTTGGCTTTTTGGTGTCTAACAGGGGCATTGAAGCTAATCCGGAAAAGATCAAGGCTATCACCTCCTTGGCCAAACCGAAGTGTATCAATGATGTTCAACGCCTGGCAGGCCGGATTGCCGCGTTGAGCTGGTTTATCAGCCGCCTTGGCGAGAAGGCCATTCCTTTGTATCAGATGCTGAAGAAAACAGATAACTTCGTCTGGAGTGACGCTGCAGATGAAGTGTTTGAGGACTTAAAGCGGCAGCTGGCTAACCCGGCGGTTCTTGCTGCTCCGGTTGACAAAGAGCCATTGTTGCTATATGTGGCGGCTAATGCTCGGGCAGTTAGTGTGGCTATTGTGGTGGAGCACAAGGAGGCAGGAAAGGAATATCTGGTTCCACGTCCGGTTTATTATATCAGTGAGGTGCTTATTGAGTCCAAGCAGAGGTACCCCCACTGGCAGAAGTTGGTATATGGAGTTTTCATGGCAAGCCGGAAGCTTAAGCAATATTTCCAAGGCCATCCTATCACGGTGGTCAGTTCTGCTCCTTTGGGAGATATAATCCAGAACAGGGAAGCAACTCGCCGGTTTGCTAAGTGGGCTATCGAGCTCGGATCTCATGGGTTGAAATACATACCCCGAACGGCGATCAAATCTCAAGCACTTGTGGATTTCATCAACGATTGGACAGAACTACAAGCGCCAGAAGAGAAGCCGGATCACACTTATTGGACTATTCATTTTGATGGGTCCAGGCAATGGGAGGGCTCGGGGGCTGGAGTCGTATTAACTTCCCCATGAGGTGATAAGTTTTGTTATGTTCTCCGTTTAATGTCCCCTTGCACTAACAATGCAGCTGAATATGAGGCCTTACTCCATGGTCTTTGGATGGCTAAGGAGATGAACCTAAGCCAAGTTAAGTGCTTCGGTTACTCGGACCTGGTAGCTCAACAAGTGTCTGGCACTTGGGACTCCAAGGACCCACTCATGGCAGCATATCATCGTGAGGTGGATATTGTTGCAGGTCACTTTAAAGGTTATCAGGTGCATCATGTGGACCGGCGGAAGAATGAAGCGACATACGCTTTAAGCCGCCTGGGTTCCCAATGTAAACCGGTTCCACCTAATTTCTTCTTGGATGTTCTGCATAATCCGTCCGTCAAACTCCCGGTGAAGAGGATTCGGCTATTCCTGATCCGGAAGCTCAGTTGATGGCGGCTCTGCATGTTATCCCAGATTGGACGGTTCCATATCTGGCGTCTATGAACCAGGGCGAGTTACCAGAGGATGCAACTTTGGCCAGGCAAATAATCCGGCGGTCCAAGTCCATGACTATTATCAATGGAGAGTTGCATCATTGCAGTGTGACAGGGGCGTTTCAACGCTGTATGTCCCCTGAAGAAGGCCGCAAAATTTTGCGCGAGATCCACGACGGAGATTGTGGTCACCACACCGGTTCAAAATCTTTGGTGGCTAAGGCGGTTCGTCACGGTTTCTATTGGTTGACAGCTCATGCTGATGCCGAGGACTTGGTCAAAAGATGTGATGGCTGTCAGAAATTCTCAAAGCGCGCTCATGTACCGGCTCAAGAATTGAGGATGATTCCAATCACCTGGTCGTTTGCGACTTGGGGGCTGGATATGGTTGGGCCTTTCAAGAGGTCCAACAGATCGACAAGATACACGCCGTTCTTCATGGTTTATGGAGCGGAGGCGGTTCTTCCTAGTGATATACGTCATGACTCACCTCGTGTAGCGGCATATGTTGAAGCTGACAACGAGAAGGCACGGCAAGAAGCTCTTGACCTGTTAGATGAGGAGTGTGACATAGCGGCAGCCCGTTCAGCGATTTATCAGCAAGATCTGCCTTGTTATCATAGCCGCCGGGTTAGAACCAGAACCTTTCAAGAAGGAGATTTGGTGCTTCGACACATCCAGGATCAGACATATATGCACAAGTTATCCCCCCTTGGGAAGGACCCTTTGTGGTCAGCAAGAATCTACACAACGGGTCGTACTACCTAATCGATGTTCGAGAGCGCAAAGACTCACGTAAATCGTAGGAGGAGACCAACCGGCCGAGGAACATTGCTCATCTTCGGCCTTACTATAATTGAGCTATAGGCTCTGCTTATGTACATATTATGACAATATATATATTATGTTCAATATAATAAACTGGAACCTCAGCTAAAGCAGGGTATCTGTTGTTTTCTTACATCATGTGCGGTTACATGGAGCTTCTGTTTGTAAAGCGGCGTTCGGTTTACCCATTGATTTAGCTTTTCAAAGCTTTATATCACATCACTTGGGGGCTTGGTCGTATCTGAACCACAATCACACCTCTTGATCGGCTCAAAGCCAAATTAATCCGGGGCCAAAGAGAGTGTTGTAAAACAACAACTCAAACATAGGCACCCACTGAGCACAGCTCAAAAAGTTACTTGGGGATTCTTTGCTATCGCAATGAACTTAGAATCTACACTTGTAATGGGCTATCAAGCCATGGCTTGGAAGCCTAGTGTATACACCTAAAACCCCAGGTTAACCTTCCTCTTTAAGTAAATTACTCCGCCCAGGTAAACCTGGTATGACCCTTCGAACTTTGACAAGTTACTCTAAAATACAGATCACCGGAACTTTGACCCTTCGAACTCCGCCGACCAACCATCAATGTCGAAAGAAAGGCAAGCATTTCAAAGGCGAGGAAGATCACCGGAAGAAGCCCGCCATGCGTAGCGGTGATCATGTACTTGCTATGGTCAATGATTTACACGTAATCTTTGGAAAGGTTCCCGGCGGACTAGCTGTTCCAAATGATGCTGAGGAACACACCCCCATGTGGAAGAAGAAATCTATATCTTGGGACCTACCCTACTGGAAAGACCTAGAGGTCCGCTCTTCAATCGACATGATGCACGTGACGAAGAATCTTTGTGTGAACCTGCTAGGCTTCTTGGGCGTGTATGGGAAAACAAAAGATACACCTGAGGCACCGGAGGACATGCAACGTTTGCACGAAAAAAGACGGCACGCCTCCAAAGCTATATGAAGGTCCTGCCAGCTACGCTCTTACGAAAGAAGAGAAGGAAATCTTCTTTGAATGCCTACTCAGTATGAAGGTCCCGACTGGCTTCTCGTCGAATATAAAGGGAATGATAAATATGCCAGAGAATAAGTTCCAGAACCTAAAGTCTCATGACTGCCACGTGATTATGACGCAACTGCTTCCAGTTGCATTGAGGGGGCTTCTACCAGAAAACATACGATTAGCCATTGTGAAGCTATGTGCATTCCTCAATGCAATCTCTCTGAAGGTGATTGAGGGAGTTCCGGACTAGGGGGTGTCCGGATAGCCGAACTATCATCATCGGCCGGACTCCAAGACTATGAAGATACAAGATTGAAGACTTTGTCCCATGTCCGGATGGGACTTTCCTTGGCGCGGAAGGCAAGCTTGGCGATACGGATATGTAGATCTCCTACCTTTGTAACCCTCTCCGGTGTCTATATAAACCGGACGGCTGTAGTCCATAGGACGAACAACAATCATACCATAGGCTAGCTTCTAGGGTTTAGCCTCTTTGATCTCGTGGTAGATCCACTCTTGTAACACACATCATCAATATTAATCAAGAAGGACGTAGGGTTTTACCAACATCAAGAGGGCCCTAACCTGGGTAAAACATGATGTCCCTTGTCTCCTGTTACCATCCGCCTAGACGCACAGTTCGGGACCCCCTACCCGAGATCGCCGGTTTTGACACCGACATTGGTGCTTTCATTGAGAGTTCCTCCGTCGCGTCACCATCGGGAAGGATGCCTTTTCCCGTCTTTAAAGACGGCGCCTTCATCAAGGGAGCTTTGGCCGCCGGCCAGACTATCCGGCTAGGCGGTTTTCTCATGACCGCTTGTTCGGCCACCGCCCCGACAATGACCTCTCAAGTCATTAAAAGCGATCTTCACGTCAGCTCGGAATTCGCCGAGCAGCTAGATCCGATTGAGCTCTCCTCCATAAACGAGCTCTTGGATCGCATCGCCGCCCTTGGAGTCGCTACCGACTACGATCAGATTGGGCTTAAAACCGATCTGAGAGAAATTAACTCTCCACAGGTTACCCACCACGTTGTCGTGGTAGAGGAACAATGCGGGGACTCTTCTTCTATGTTAAAATCCAACTATGTCCGGATTCCAGATCCCTCCATGCCGGATTCCCGCGGAGGGACGGACGCCAATCAAATATTGAACCTAAAGTCAGGCATCAGACCAGATTTGTTGGAAAGCGCTCAGCAATCCAAGCTTCCGAATCCGGAAGCTTCTTGGCCTTTGAGCCTCAGACCGGGCGGGGTTTCGAACTTAATTCCACCCGCCCACCCAAACATAAGCGATCTATCTCAAATACGGCAAGAGCCCGATGAAACGAAGACATCATTACTGGGCCAGATTCCTCCTGGTTATGAACAGGATAAAGGACTGCCGTGAAGAAAGCGCGATTTCAATCTTCTGCAACAATTACACGGACAAGGGAATCATAAACGCCATCAGTCGTCGCGAAGTTTCACGCCTCGCTGACCTAGCGACCATCATACCAAAATATCATACGATGGAGAGTGCAGAAAACCGAAACTAGGTTTTGGGACAATCCGCCACGAATACAAACCCAGTCCGAAATAAAAGGGTGCTTCATACTCAAGCACCTGGGTTAAAACCAAAAAGCAAAAACCCCTAAGGGGTAATGGAACGCATCGAGGGATGGCTCAACGGACCTGCAAAATCCACACCGGAGGGCGCCACTCCAACACACAGCCTTCGAGCGTGTTGGATACTACGGCAGTGGCCAAAAGTGGCGTAGCCTTTTAGCCCCGGCAACCAACCCAGCGATACCGGACGGTATTAACAGTCTTGAGACTTTCGCATCAAATAACATGCGGAAACGAACAATCCGCAGCCTCACCGAAGTCTACCAAGTAGCAACAACAAATCCATGGAGCGACACGGCTATCACCTTCAACGCCAGCGACGAACCTAAATTCCGAGCAGCTAGAGCACCAGCCGCATTGGTCCTCAGTCCGATAGTGGACGGTTTCCGTCTTACTAAGGTACTCATGGATGGCGGCAGCGGATTAAACCTCATCTATGAGGAAACCCTTCAAAAATGGAAATTGGTGGAGCCGCATTGAGCGCAGCAAGACAACATTCAGAGGAATAATCCCTAGTCGGGAAGTACGCTGCACAGGAAAAATCACACTAGATGTAGTGTTCGGCTCACCGGACAATTACAGGTCCGAGGAGGTCACGTTCCAAGTGGCCCCATTCAGCAGCGGATATCACGCTTTGTTAGGGCGAGAGGCATTCACAATCTTCCAAGCTATACCCCACTACGGGTACATGAAGCTCAAAATGCCCAGACCCAATGGGATAATCACTCTCGCCAGTGATCCAGATACAGCACTCCGCACTGAAAATAAGACAGCCGCACTGGCCCTAGAGGCATTGTCCGAAGCCCTAGCGGCAGAGGAACTAACTACGCTGCGCTCCACGATGGATAGGGACGACGTGATACTCGATAAGAGGTCCAAGTCCACCTCTTTTAAACTAGCAGACGAAATAGTCAAACGGACCCCACAAAGACGGCCTCCATTGGGGCACAATTAAGTCCTGATGTCGAAGCCGCACTACGAGAATTCCTTCGGGAAAATTGGGACACTTTCGCCTGGCACCCTCCAGAGATGCCAGGAATCCCACGCAGGCTGGCAGAGCACAACCTAAATATCCTAAAAGGATTCAAGCCAGTCAAAAAAGCTCTTCGGCAATTTTCCGAACCCAAAAGACAGGCAATGGGAGAGGAGCTATCCAAACTCTTAGAAGCCGGGTTCATCAGAGATATAAAACATCCGGACTGGCTAGCTAATCTAGTAATGGTACCAAAAAAGGACAAATCCTGGCGCCTCTGTGTCGATTTTAAAGACCTTAACAAGTCCTGTCCAAAGGACCCTTTCCCCCTCCCTCGCATCGACCAAATCATCGATGCTACCGCAGGGCGACGCATACTCCGGATACCATCAAATCAAGATGGCGGAGAAAGATCAGGCCGCAACGGCATTCATTACTCCATATGGGCCATTCTGCTTCAACACAATGCCCTTCGGACTCAAAACGCCGGCGCAACATATCAGCGCATGATTCAAACATGTCTGGCTACCCAGATAGGCAAAACAGTAGAGGCATACGTAGACGATGTGGTCGTCAAGACCAAACACGTCGGAACTCTAGAAGAAGACTTGAGGGTGACTTTCGACAATCTCCGAGCATATGACATTAAGCTCAATCCGGAAAAATGCGTCTTCGGCGTACCAGCCGGAAAGCTCTTGGGCTTCATCGTATCTGGTAGAGGAATTGAAGCAAACCCGGCCAAAATCCGAGCTCTGTCACAATTGGATATTCCAAAAGACCTCAAGCAGATACAAAAACTAACCGGATGCGTAGCGGCCTTAAGTCGCTTCATCTCCCATTTGGGAGAAAAAGCTCTGCCCCTCTACCGCCTCCTCCGGCGCACCGAACATTTCGAATGGACGGATGCTGCCATAGCCGGACTCGAAGAAATAAAGGCCATACTGGCAACAAATCCGGTTCTGGCCGCGCCCAACCTGGGCGAACCTATGTTATTATATATCGTAGCAACACATCAAGTTGTCAGCGCGGTACTCGTCGTTGAACGAGAAACAGAAGGGCACAGATTCCCTCTTCAAAAACCAGTGTACTACGTATCCACTGTTCTAACTCCATGCAAATCCCGGTACCCACATTATCAAAAGATAGTGTATGCGGTGTTCATGGCATCCCGTAAGCTGCGACACTACTTTCAAGAGTGTTCAATAACGGTGCCCTCCGAAGTACCTCTCAACGATATTATAAACAACCACGGCGCAACGGGCAGGATTGCAAAATGAGCTATCGAGCTCTTACCATTTGACATAACTTACAAACCACGGCGAGCTATAAAGTCGCAGGTTCTGGCTGACTTCGTCGCCGAATGGACCGAAGCCGAACTCCCTAAAGAGTACAACGCGTACTCCAACTGGATCATGCATTTCGACGGATCCAAAATGTTGGCTGGCTTGGGGGCTGGCGTCGTCCTGATGTCCCCAATTGGAGACACAATCCAATACGTACTTCAAATAATGTACATGGACTCCAACAACACAGCCGAATACGCGGCCCTTCTACATGGCCTCCGGATGGCAATCTCCATGGGCATTCAACGCCTAGAGGTGCGCGGGGATTCAAAGCTCGCAATATCCCAAGTAAATGGAGACTTTGACGCCAAAGATCCAAAAATGGCAGCTTACCGCAACGCCGTCCTAAAAATGTCAGCTCGGTTCGAAGGACTTGAATTCCACCATGTAGCCCGGGATAATAACCAGGCAGCAGACGTGTTAGCACGCATCGGCGTGAAACGAGACGCTGTCCCTCCAAACATCGTCCTGGAACGGCTCTTTAAGCCATCCGTATTATGGGAAGAGGAGTCCGGAAATAACAATCCGGAGCCAGCTGCATCACCTAACTCAGACCATTCTGACACAATCGGCGGCTCAGCCAATGAAATAACACCTTCAGCTCACGAAATAATGGCAGTAATTGCCCCATGGACAGAACCATTCCTAGCCTACTTAATGCAGCAGAACTTCCGAAGACCAAAATGAGGCCCGCTGCATAGTTCAGCGATCTAAAGCCTACAAGGTCCATGATGTAGAACTTTATAAGAAAAGCACAACCGGAGTCCTTCAAAGGTGTATCTCCTAAGATGAATTGCGTAATCTCCTGGCTGAAATTCACGCCAGACTCGGCGGGCACCACGCTGCAGCCCGGGCCCTTGTAGGGAAGGCCTTCCGTACAGGATTTTATTGGCGGACAGCCCGGGCAGATGCTCAGGACTTAGTCCAATGATGCGTCGGTTGCCAGCTCTTTGCTAATCAGAGCCACATGCCACCCACCGCCCTCAAAACTATTCCCATTACCTGGCCGTTCATGGTGCAGGGGCTTGACATGGTTGGACCCCTTAAAGGGGGAACCCACAAGCACAAATACTTATTGGTCATGGTGGACAAATTCACCAAATGGATTGAGGCCAAGCCGGTTAAAACGGCAGAATCCGGACCGGTGATAGACTTCATATCCGGGGTAGTACACCGTTTTGGCGTCCCCCACAGCATCATCACTGATAACGGCACGAACTTCACGGCCGACGAGGTTAAACTCTAGTGCAAAGGCATGGGCATCAAGCTCGATTACGCTTCAGTCTATCACCCCCAAACTAATGGTCAAGTCGAGCGAGCAAATGGTCTAATCATGAGCGGCATCAAACCCAGACTAGTGCGGTCCCTCAAGGAATCTAACACGCACTGGGTAGAGGAGCTCGACTCCGTACTCTGGGGGCTGCGGACCACGCCAAACCGAACTACTGGATTCACACCATTTTTCATGGTATACGGCGCAGAGGCAGTTCTGCCCTGCGATATAATTCATGACTCACCTCGTGTGCGCATGTACGAAGAAAGAGAAGCCGAGTTGGATCGGCAGGACAGTTTGGACGCCTTAGAGGAGGAGCGGGACGTGGCAAAGGCTCGTTCCACATTTTATCAGCAGCAGGCTCGAAGATATCAAAGCAGAGAAGTACGGGCCAAAACTTACAATGTTGGCGAACTTGTTCTACGCTGCCGGACAAGAAAAAGGACAAAATTAAGCCCAAGTGGGAAGGTCCCTTCATCATCGACCAAGTCCTGACCGGCGGAGCATACCGTCTACGTAACGCATCTGACAACCGACTCGAGCCGAACCCATGGAACGCAGGCCGTCTCCGAAGATTCTACGCCTAACGCGGACTCGAGTTCGCCTCACTCCCGCCTACCTTTTTATATTTTTACCGCCTCTTGTCCCCCTCGTTCTTCCCACCTTTTTTTTTCAATACCTTTTATAGGCTGATTTGCGCTTTGTTCGCACACACTTGATGTGCTCCTGGCACTCATTATACCTGGGGGCTTCTTTAACAGAAGCTTTTTCATACGGGCTTCATGCCCAATACATTTGTCATACTTCCGCATGTACCTTTTATTCACCATTGTATGCATCGATATGACTTAAGTTTTGGCCAAGCTGGGTTGCCTGGCTCCTGTGCTTACCCCTACGTTCCCGATTTTTTCGGCTAGGAGGTAAAGGAGCACCTCTGCGATTACATCTTGCCGGGTCAGCCGGATGTGTACCTCAGACTGGGTGAAGCCAAAAGCTAGCGTTCTTAAGAGAATATTCGGTCGGTGACTCGAAAGATGATTTACTACTTACTTATTTATCTGCCCCCAGATGCTTTTTCTGCTATTTTCGCAGTCCGGCATTGCACTTTAGGGCATGCCTCCCAGGGAAAGGAACCCTTAACGGAACTATTCTCCCTGGAAGATGTTTCTTACTAACCATGTAATATAACATAACTAGTTGGGCACTTGTCTGATAAAGAAATTATGACCCCGACGCCTTGTCTCCATGCATGCCCCGGTTCTTTTATAACCGTAAGGGTATCCGGACACACTCCGGACTGTTGGGTCCCGAGGTTGAAGCGAAACGGTCCGCAAAGACAAACGATCTACAATCTAGCTAGAAGGCATTTTACATGTCATTTCAAATTACATCGTCAAACCGACTGATTGTACTCCTCCTCAATCCCACCTAACAGGCTATCTAATTTACAGTCCTGTTGGGAATATTTCACGGCCAGTTCTACTTGGCCGTACATCAAGCTCACAGAGATCTACTTCCCATCAGGCCCCGCAGGTCCGACCTCGGCAATGTGGTTTGGGTCAGCCTTCGGTTAACGCGTCTTCACCATGGCCCAGGCCTCCCTGGCACCCTGACGGCATGCCGATGTCTTCCACAAACGGAGGCGTCGCCGTGCTCCCTGAAGCTTCTCAGCAAGCTCACCAAGGCCCTCGGGTATGGAGACGAATGGCCATAAAGCATGAACGACGCCACTCATCGCCTGCCGAACACGTTCGAGCAATTGCACCAGCTCGGGAAGTTGGTCACCCGTTGACCTGTGCATTTCCTCCATGAGGCGACACTGTGAGCACACCTAAAGACATATTTACGTCAATCGACTTCCTCGCCGAATTCTTCTTTTCAAGGAATTTGTTCAAGCACTTACTGTAAATGACGCGACGAACCCGCTGATACTCAATCACGGAGCAAGACAGATGGGCCCGAACACCTTTCAGCTCTTCTCCTCGCTGGGAGAGGGCATCTTGGAGCTTGATTCTCTCTGCTGCACCTTCATAAGCACCTCTCTACTGCATTTAGTCGACGCGATAGCTGTTGCTTGTCCGGATCTAGTCCGGCGCCCTCTGCAATATTTTTGTCGATTCACGCCGCACTTTGTTAAATAATTATCTTTTCAAAGTCGTCTTACCAGTGGGGTCTCTGTGGCTCCCCACAGGCGGCGTCTTGACCTCAAGTAGGGCCTTGCACTCTTGGAGCTCCTGGGATAGATGGGTATTCTTCTTCGTAAAATCCTGCATAATAATTGATCTTTAAAACAGTTATTTCAACTATTTTAAGTCTCGGGGGCTACTGGCATATATAACTATGAAAATTACTTACCCGTATGTCTTTCACATACTGCTCCGTGGCTCTGGTTAACCCATCTTTGAGCGGCACGGAGGTGCGCGTTTCCCGCATCAAAGGCATTTAACGCCTCCGGGGAGAAACACGCGTCACGAAGAACTGTCCGGTGACGCCTGTGATTCATGGCGCTCTCCACCTCAGACCGGGTGGCGGACAGCCTGTCGGCATCCTCCGTCGGAGGAGCGTCCGGCTCATGCCTTGTATTCGCCTCCCCTCCCGGACCATGCGTTGGAGCATGGCTGGCGGAGGCTTGATTGGCAACCTCTCCGGACACTGTCCGGCGAGCGCTCTTTCTGGAAAAGTTATGAGCATTAAGATACCTCCTGGGGATCCTTCCCTTAAAAATAGCGGTGCTCCGTACCATTGCGGTGACGTTTCGGTTCACGTCGCACTCCTCTTCCGCCCGCTGGGCCGGACTGACCCTTGTTGGTCGGCCGCCGGGGGTTCGGCTTCCCGCCTTAAAGGCACCTCCTGCGATGCACCATCAATATGGGATGGTCAGAATTGAGCGCGGATCAAATGATGGTGCCAAGACCTCGGTCGTAGTCACACGAGGCCGAAACAAACCGGGTAGTCACCGTAATGGCGACTAGGGCATTGTCCATGCTACGTTGGTGGAACACCCCGTCAATCAGCTCCACCTTTATGTCCGGATCCTCTTGAGGTCGGATCAAGGGATCGTTCGGATCCTCGGACTGTGGAGTTAGGCTTCAGATGCCCTCCACGTCCGGCGCAGCTCCTGCGTCGAAATCACGAGTAAGATACTTGACTTTAAAAGTATGGATCGGGTAGATGAACATCCGCTTACCCAGCTCCGAGGGTTATTCATAGAGAATCCATTCAACGGATTCATGCGGAGGAAGTCCTCCTCCTCTCCCTTGTACAAGTCGGACAAGATCTTTGCGGATCGGCTGCCGAGCCTGGCCCTTTGCGCCATGACGGGTGGCGTCATCTTCCCGTTGAAATCCCACATAGGGTGGCTCCTATATTGGAGTGGCTGCACCCTTGCATAATGCACGTGGCCATGACTCCAATCATGGTCAATCCGGAGTGGGCGATAACCTAATCCGCCCATCGGATAATGGACGCTCCTATCATCTTCCCGTTGAGGGCTCATGGCGCCAACTCAGGCGTTTCTTCAAGGGAGCATTGCTGAACTCCAGGAGGCTGATCTGAACTGGATCCGGCAGAGGGGCGTCCTCCATGTAGAACCATTCCGAAGGCCAGTCTTCGGACGCCTTCTTCGGGGTGCCGGATAGATATCCGGTCCCGGCGATGCGCCATATTTCGGCTCCGCCCACTTGATATATCGAACCCTCATGAGAACGGGGTACGAGACAAAACAATCTCTTCCACATCACAAAATTGGGCTCGATGCCCAAGAACAGCTTGCAAAGAGCTATGAAGCCCGCGATGTGCAAAATGGAGGCGGGCGTAAGGTGGTGAAGCTGGAGTCCGTAGAACTCTAGGAGCCCCCGGAGAAACGGATGTATGGGAAATCCGAGTCCCCTTATTAGATAGGGGACAAAGCATACCCGCTCCCCTTTGGAAGGGTTGGGGACGCTCTCCGCCTGCTTTTCACCCTTGTAGGCGGCTAGTCCGGCTCGAACCGGAACCATGAAGCTGGGGGAAGATATCCCTTGGTTTGGAGTGCCACTAGCTCATTGTGTGGGCAGAGCATCTCCCCAATCTCCTGGCTTAGGGCTGGGGCCTTGAGAGGAGGAGCCGCGTCGGCTATCCATGATGGAATGGATTTTTGTCAGAGGTGCTTCGATGAGAACTTGCGGATGGAGGATGGTGTGAGATGGATCTAGATCCTCGCCTCTCTTATAGGCGGCTCGTTCGCACGACTAGGGGGTAAAATGTAAAAATACCCCAACCTTTTGCATTCGTACGACACGTGGAAGAAGGCCATTATTGGGCGTAGAAGCCAAGGAGCGCAACATTTATAAGGAAGCTGGACACTATTCGACAGGAACATGAAGTTTGAAGGAGAACCCGCCTTGCAACGCCGAAGACAATATCTGGCGCCGGACTGCGTCGTCGCTGAAGCCGGTTCGGAGACTCTTGAGGAGTTCGGACCAGGGGGTGTCCGGATAGCCGAACTATCATCATCGGCCGGACTACAAGACTATGAAGATACAAGATTGAAGACTTTGTCCCGTGTCCGGATGGGACTTTCCTTGGCGTGGAAGGCAAGCTTGGCGATACGGATATGTAGATCTCCTACCTTTTGTAACCGACTTTGTGTAACCCTAGCCCTCTCCGGTGTGTATATAAACCGGACGGCTGTAGTCCATAGGACGAACAACAATCATACCATAGGCTAGCTTCTAGGGTTTAGCCTCTTTGATCTCGTGGTAGATCCACTCTTGTAACACACATCATCAATATTAATCAAGCAGGATGTAGGGTTTTACCTCCATCAAGAGGGCCCGAACCTGGGTAAAACATCGTGTCTCTTGTCTCCTGTTACCATCCGCCTAGACGCACAGTTCGGGACCCCCTACCCGAGATCCGCCGGTTTTGACACCGACAGTGATCGATCCAGAAATCATACCAAGGCTAAGGAGTGATGTGGCGCAATGTCTTGTCAGTTTCGAGCTGGTATTCCCACCATCCTTCTTCAATATCATGACGCACGTCCTAGTTCATCTAGTCGACGAGATTGTCATTCTGGGGCCCATATTTCTACACAATATGTAGGAAGCATCTCCATGGGCCATCAAACAGAGGATGTCATTGGGTTTTGTGTTGACTTCATTCCTAGCCTTAAGAAGATTGGTCTCCCTAAATCACGGTATGAGGGGAGACCCATTTGGAAAAAGGCATGATTGGAGGGGACAAAATAATATGCAGGGACGGATATTCTTGGTCTCAAGCACACTACACAATTCTACAGAACTCTACCTTGGTGACCCCGTATGTCGATAAACACAAGAACAATCTGCACTCCAAACACCGGAGGCGGTCGTCATTGGATTACATGTGAACACATCAGGACTTTCAGCAGTTGGTTGGAAACACGTCTCAGAGGTGACAACACTGTTTGTGATGAGCTGTACTCATTGTCCAGGGGACCATCTTTGACTGTATTGACTTACAAAGGATACGAGATAAATGGGAATACATTTTACACGATCGCCCAAGATCAAAAGAGCACCAACCAAAACAGCGGTGTCAGCTTTGATGCAGCAACCGAGAGGGGAAATGACACATATTATGGTCAGATAGTGGACATATGGGAACTTGACTAGGGACATGATTTTAAGGTCCCTTTGTTTAAGTGCAAATGGGTCAATCTATCAGGAGGCGGGGTATAGGTAGACCCACAGTACGTAATGACAACAGTGGATCTGAACAATCTTGGGTACACTGACGAACCGTTCGTCCTAGCCAATGATGTGGCACAGGTTATCTATGTGAAGGACATGTCTACCAAACAGAGAACAAGAAAAGATAAGGAAGCGAATACATCATAAGATGAGCCAAAGCGCCACATAGTTCTTTCAGGAAAAAGGGACATCGTGGGAGTGGAGGGCAAGACAGACATGTCTGATGATTATGTAAAGTTTCATGAAATTCCTCCCTTCAAAGTCAAGGCTGACCCAAGCATCCTGATAAACGATGAAGATTATCCATGGTTACGGCGCAATAAGCAAATGACACAAGCGAAGTAAAAGTGAAGACTTTCTCCCGCAACTATTATGATGATACCATGCCATCTTTGGAACAGATGAGTATGATACCATTGTCCATTTTCTACACGAAGTGCATCAAGTTTTTGCCGTAACCCTCTCAACTTTCTTGCACATGCTATGTGGATGAAATGATCATACCATGCCAACTTTCAACCTTTTCAGAGTTCATTTGAAATGCTTTTCAATTTCAGGGTCTTATAGCTCAAAATAATCAATAAATGCATGAAAAATAACAAATGAAGTCAGAAAGGGTTCAAAATTAATGATGTGGCTTTGAATGGTCCATCTAAAGTGCTTTTCAATTTTCATAAAGAACTTTTTTGTTAGAAAGTAAAATAGCAAAAAAGAATTTTCATAAAGAACTTTCATAAAGAATTATCAAAAATAGCAAAAAGAATTTTCATAAAGAACTTTTTTTTAGAAATTAAATGGCAAAAAGAAGCTTTAAATATTTTTTTAGAAACTAAAATAACAAAAAGTGTTTATGAATATAATGATAAAATACACTAATATTAAATAGCAGGAAAAATAATCACTCCAAAATCTAGTGATTCACACAAATTTCAAAGAATTCAAATTTAAACAATTCAAATTGGAAAAGCAAAAGGAAATAAAAAATAAAACAAAACAAAAGGAAGTTTATATTTTTATTACCTAAAAGCAAAAGGAACTAAAAAAAGAAAAAAAAAGAAAATAAATAATGCAAAAAACAGAAGAAAAAAACTGGGAAAAAAATAAAAAATGCCACCTACTAGGCCACTACGGCCTGAATACGACTAGAAACCCTACCATGGGCCAGGATTCAGGCCCGGAGAAGGCCCAGTAGGCCCATCAGGCATAGCAGTGACATTTAGGCCCGTAAGCCTGCAATAGAGAGGAGCTCGAGAGGGGTGCCGCAGTGGGGCTTATAAACCACTGCGCGCCCCTCTCAACTAGTGAGGTGGGACTAAAGGTTTGGCCGCGACGCGGGCAGCACAGGCCTTTGGTCCCGGTTCGTGCCACTAACCGGGACTAAAGGGGTGAATTGGTACCGGTTCGTGGCACCAACCGGGACCAATGCGCCCCCTTTAGTCCCGGTTGGTGCCTCAACCGGGACCAAAGGTCGCCGCTTCCGCCCTTTGGGCTGCTGAAAAGAGACCTTTGGTACCGGTTCGTGGCACCAACCGGGACTAAATGGGGGTATTGGTCCCGGTCGGTGCCACGAACCGGGACCAATGGCTTTGCTATATAAGCAAACACTTAGCATATTTCAGATTCATCTCCGTAGTTGCCCGCCCCGACGACGCCGAGCACATCGATGCCGCCAGGCTGCCCCGACGCCGCCCGCCGCCGCTGCCGTCGCCGTCGGCGTGCCCTCGCCCGAAGCCGTCGCCGCGTGCCTTCCCTGCCCCTGCACGCGCCGTCCCTGCCCAGACGCGCATTGTCCCTGCCCCGACGCATGCCGCCCCTTCCCTGACGCGCGCCGCTACTGCCTCGCCGTCTTGCTCCTGCCCCTGTCGCCCGTCACGCCACTCCCAGCGCCCCTTCTCGCCTCGACGCCGCGCGCTCCTCCCTCTGTGAGCTAGCACCACGCCTCTGCCGGCCCCGCAGCCGCCGTGCTCATTTTCAAGTTATACATGCTATTTTTTACATGGTTTTAGATTTTCATATATGTATGTATGTATTTTTTAGATATATGTTATTTTTTATGTATGTTCATATATGTATGTATGTATTTTTTACATGTTTTTTGTATGTATGTATGTATTTTTTCAATTGTATTGATGTTTTAAAAATACATATATGCAAAATTTAGATTTTTAGAGAAGTTTTATCTATATATGTTCTCTCATTTAGTAATTATTAGGTTAGTTTCATTTTTAGAAAAGTTTTATATATTTAGGAAGAAGGAATAGAAGGAAGAAGAAGGAAGAAGAAGTTTTTTTATATATGCAAAAGTTACATTTTTAGAAAAGTTTTATATATCTAGCTAGGAATGGAAGAACAAGAAAAAGATTGAGAGGAAAAAGGAAAATAAGAAGAGGAAGAAAGGAGAAGAAGAGGAGAGGAAGAAGAGGAGAAATAAATAAGAGGAAGAAAAAGAAGAGGAGTAGAAGAAAGGAATAAAGGAGAAGAAGAGAAAATAGAATATTCTATTTTCTATTCTTCTCCTCTATTCCTTTCTTCTTCTCCTCTTTTTGTTTCTTCTTTTTTTTTTTAATTCTTATCCTCTATTCCATTATTCTTCTCCTCTTTTTATTTCTTCTTCGTCTTCTAATTTTTTATCGGATATGCCGTTGTCGATATACCCCGTGTCCCGATAACTTCAACATGAGGGGGAGGGGTTCGACCTACCCCCTCTCCGATAACCTTACTTTCCCATGTATGTATGTCATCGTTGTCGACAAATCAGGGGCGGTCGATATATATACCCCCTCTCGACCGTGATAACTTATACCACGGGAGCACCCCCCTCCCCCCCCCCCCCGGCCCTCTCGCTCGACTAAAACTCTCGAGGACACCCAAACCCTAGAAAAAAAACAATGTCGGTATCTACCCCCTCCCGCCGCGCCCCTACCCGACAAACTCTCTCGAGGTGGACATCGGACTTGTGATGAGGGAGGACATCGGACATGTGATGAGTGGGTCGAGGATCGGGAACTGCGGTATGATGATGCTAGTCTTCGAACCCTTGAAGCCACCCAAATTTACCAAGTTAAAAGAGCGTTGTTGTCGAGGCCACCCTGAACCCTTGAAGCGTTGCCGAGGCCACCCCAATCCCGAAATAAGCTAGGTCTACATTTGCCACTAATATCCACCTGCTGTCATGTATGTGTAATAATTGCCATGTTGTAATATTTGCAGAAAAAATGGAGCACGGACGAGACGAGGAAGCAGAAGAGGTGTTGGGAGACATAATCTTAGCCGGAGGTGATGTCTTGTCGTATCTTAACTACAATGATGGTCTGGAAGAACAGGGTGAAGAAGCAGGCTACGGTGATCGAAGCATGGAGGAGGAAAGACATGATTATGATGGCTCCGGTGACCCAATGCCGGTGCGAGAAGGAGCCCGTGGTGATGGCTCCGGAGACAGAACAGAGTCCGGCCAGGTATATATATTAGTTAAGCCTGTGCTGACTAGCTAATTAATGCATTCATTGTTTTGGTATGTACACATATTAATTAACTCTCGTCTTCCTTCTTTTTTCTAGCCCTCCGGATCGAGAACAACTTCGGTAAAGAGACGAGGCCTAAAGAAAAGTTTGCGCTCGGATTAAAGGTTTGAGATCACAGCACTCGCGCGCGACGGCCAACCGATTGAAGCCATCTGGACAAAGGAAGCACTTGCTGCTCAGTGCGGGGTTCTTGTTAGGGACAAGATCTTGATCAGCATCCACCAATGGTATAAGCCTAAGAAGGAAGACCCTGAGGTGTCTTATGTCAATGATATGAAGAAAGATGATCTTTGGACTGAGCTGAAGCCATTTGTCACCCTACCGCCAGAGGAGGATCCGGAGAAGCCAGTTAAAGAGCAATTAATCAAGTCTCATGCTCTTAAGAAGATGGCAGACATATTCAGGAGGTGGAAGAATGAGCTGAAAACGTTTGTCGACAAAGAAGAGACAACAGAATTCATCGGCAAATATGAGAAGATCAGAGATCACTGGCCCGCATTTGTGGCCCACAAGACATCGGAAAAGAGTAAGAACCTGTCTGCGACAAACAAGAAAAATGATGCAAAGAAGACGCTTCACTATCGCACGGGGTCAGGTGGCTACCTCAAAGCCCGGTCGTTGTGGGCCGAGGCTGAGAATGACCTGCTTGATAAAGTGATCGAACCAGAGACAATGAATTGGCCAGACTGTTTTCAGACTTGGTTCTTCGGGGTTAGCGGAACCTTGGACCCTGTATCAGGGAAGTGCATTTGGACGGACGAGCAAATGAGAATACCAGTCACGAGGCTTCAGCAGTATATCGCTGCAGCGCAGCAAGGGAAGTTCGTTCCAGACAGAGAGAACGACGAGCTCACAATGGCCCTCGGGAATCCTGAGCACCCTGGACGGACACGAGGCACGCCAGGCTCCGTTCTGTGGAAGGCTGGTCTTCCAGACGCAGGCGGTTACAAATGCCAGGAGAGGAGGAAGAAAGTGGAGCAGACCCAAATTCATAAGCCGCACGAAAGGGTTCAAGTGCTAGAGGAACGAGACGTAGCTCGCAGCAAGCGACCTGCCGAAACTACCCCCGAAGCTACCCCGCCATCTCAGCGGAGAAGCAGCGTGGCTTCCACCGAGCTGCTTCAGCCGGAGCATGTCTTGACGGCTCCTGCTAGCTACCCCGTGGATGCTATCACGGAGTCTCAACATTGCCACCTTATGACGTAATGGCAGAACTTCAAAGTCAAGGCTGCTGTTGGCTCTATTCGACCTCCTGAACCAGGGGCAACTTTTCACTATCATCCGATTCCAGAAGGATATGCTAGGGTGACGGTGGATGAGATAACGGAGGGATTTGAGGAGCTCGAGCTTGACCACCCTACCGGTGAAGGGGAGACTCGGCTGGGTTCCTCTCTGAGGAATCCATGCCTATGGCGGAAGGAGCTCATCAACCTTCCGAACTGGACGCATCTTCCTCCTCCTCCTCGTCTGGCGAATAAGGGCACTCCGCCTCCTCCTCCGCCTCCTCCTCCGGCGAGTGATCAGGGCACTCAGTCTCCTTCTCTGGCGCGTGGCGGCACTCCGCCTCCTTCTCCTCCTGCGCCGGCACTCCCGAGCAGCCAGCCTCCTCCTTCTCCGCCTCGTCAGCAAGGGCGAAAGAGTCCCGCCGCCGCTCCAGCTGCTCCGACGCGTCGTAGTCCTTCTCTGCCAAGGAAGAAAGGAAAGAAGACAGCCGCAGCCGCTCCGTCTCCTCTAGCTTCAAGCAGTACAACCAGAGGCAGGAGGCAATACAGATTCGGTGCTTCTCTGAAGACTCCAAAGAAGTTACCATACGAGAGGACCCCGGAGTAAACCACGAAGACCGTGGAAGCCCATGTGACGAACTTCTTTGAAGGGGTGAAAGCAAAGAAACATCCACCTCCAGAGCAGAAGTTAGATCCGGTGAAAGCGAAGCGCACTCTGGCTGCCCTGAAGAAATCACCAAACTCTCCGCCAAAAGCCAACTATGACCACATTATTAAAAAGTCATTTCTCGAAGCGAAGCGGTCAGGAAGTACTATCAGTGATAAAAGGTTAGCAGAACGACGAGCTGGGAAACAAATTGCCCAAGGTGTATAGCGACATCGTCGCTAATGATCCGAGGATGGTGGCCGGTATTAGCAATCTTAGAGATTACCTGCCCGACGATGTACATTACGATTTCTTGGAGGTGGACAAACACAGATACGAGTACGGGAAGCCTCCCGTCAAAGATGAAAGTTCTCTAACAACAATGATGCGAAGATTCCATGATTGGTACATGAAAACCTATAGAGAATCTGGGGGAGGAATATTTTGATGTTGAGAGTTAAAGAGGAGCATGACCTCGTTGGAATTGAACTGTTGAATGTTCCATTTGAGGAGTTCTTCCAGTTTTTCTATCAAAAGTCCCTCGATAAATTAACAGTCACTTGCTACTGTCTGTAAGTAGTACTACTTCTGTCATTAAGTCTCTATATATAGGTCAGCTCTTTCATTGCATGTATTTATAATTATCCTCACTATATTATGCAGATTGAAGATCGCCGAATTGAAGAATAGATAAATCGGTGATATTGGGTTCATTAACACAAATCTCATAGATGCAAATGAGGTTAAATATCATGCCCAAAATACCGAGGCCAACTTGCTATGATCGTTGGTAATAAATGAAAACAAAGATATAATACTCTTTCCTTACAACTTTAAGTGAGTGTTACTGTTACTGTCTTGTGCATATTCGGTTTCCCTTATTAGTCCAGGTTATAGTAATGTAATTGATGAGTTATGCATGCGCGCACAACTTCCACTATATTCTCCTAGAGATTAAGCTTGAGCAGGGACTAGTAACCGTCTTAGACTCGAGACGAAAAGATCCTAAGGAGTATGCGGACATCACTGAAATGCTCAAGAAGTAAGTTAAATCGATCATTATCCACCATATCAGCAACTTTGTTCATTTCCTGATATCAAGTAATTATTTTCTTTGTCTGGCAGGGTTTGGACAAAATTCACCAAAAAAGCTCCGGGATTGGCGAAGAAGCTGCAATTTAGACACCCGAAAGTACGTACTATAGTAGCATGTTCCGCGCATCTCCTCGTGATTCAAGCGTTAGTTTCATCAATACCATTTAGCATGCTTGCTTATCAGTTTGATTGACCACTATTTCTTGTGAAGTGTTTGTGGCAGGAATAAGGGAATGATTTCTGTCGATACTACGTTTGCGAGTCCATCCGCCACACGACCTGTGAGCGGGGCTACTCTGACGAACAGTATGAAGTGCGTAAGCAATAATATTCACAATTGTATTTTATTACCATCGTTTGTGTTGAGTTTCATTTATTCATATATATATATATATGTATATATATATATATATGTATTGACCCCCTTCTTCAAATTAGATCTTTCGGATGCGGGATGAACTCCTACCACCAGATCGTATGCGAGCAATTCAAGAGGAATTGGCGGCATTTTTCCTTGACCACGTGATCGCTAAAGATGGAGAATACTATGTGGACCCTGTGTTCATATATAATTAGGAGATTATATTGTAAGAGATAATTATTGTATATATGTAGCCAGTAGTGTCGCATAGATATACAAGAACTTGTTGTTCGACCAATCTCTCGGAGAAGGAGAGGTGGTCGATATCACTTCTCTCTGTATGCATATGTTAATGACGATCTTCTGTTTCCTTCATTTGCTTACTAGCTAGCATGTCTAGTCCTCTCTATATATACATATATAGTACGTAGCGTCGAACAAGCACAGAGATAAGAGAGGACAGTTCTCTCTATTAATTAGCTAGCTACCACAATATATGAAACACCTAGATTAACCCCCCAAAACCCCCAACCCCCCCCCCCCCTTTAAAAAAACAAAAACCCCAGCCCCTGAAATGTTGACGCATGGATGCCTATTGGTCCCGGTTGGTGCCACCAACCGGGGCCAAAGACCCTCCTGCCTGGGCTCACCGCACCGGCCACGTGGAGGCCCATCTGTCCCGGTTCGTGTAAGAACCGGGACTAATGGGCTAGGGCATTAGTAACGACCCTTTAGTCCTGGTTCAGCAACCGGGACAAAAGGCCCTTACCAACCAGGACAGATGACCCTTTTTCTACTAGTGCATCGGGGCAGGGCTTGGCGGCGATGGCGATGCTACTTCTTGAGCTTGCGTTGGTTTTTCCCTTGAAGAGGAAAGGGTGATGCAGCAAAAGTAGAGATAAGTATTTCCCTCAGTGTGAGAACCAAGGTATCAATCCAGTAGAACTATCAAGACAAAGCACCAAAGCACCTGCACAAATATCAAACTCTTGCACCCAACACGATAAAGGGGGTACCTAAAAAAACACGATAAAGGGGTTGTCAATCCCTTCACGGTTACATGCAAATGTACGATCTTATAAAGGTAATTGATAGATAAAAAATAATATAAAACAAATAAGTAAAAGTACAACAAGGTATTTTTGTATTTTTATGTTTAGATCTGAAAGTATATGATGAAAGATAGACCCGGGGGCCATAGGTTTCACTAGAGGCTTCTCTCTTGATAGCAAGTATTACAGTGGGTGAATAAATTACTGTCGACCAATTGATAGAATAGCGCCAGGTCATGACGATATCTAAGGAAATGATCATACATATAGGCATCACGTCCGAGACAAGTAGACCGATATTGTGTGAATCTACAACTATTACTCCACACATCGACCGCTATCCAGCAGGCATCTAGTGTATTAAGTTCATGACAAACGGAGTAACGCCTTAAGCAAGATGACATGATGTAGAGGGATAAACTCAAGCAATATGATATAAAACCCATCTTTTTACCCTTGATGGCAACAACACGATACGTGCCTCGCTACCCCTTCTGTCACTGGCTAAGGACACCGCACGGTATGAACACAAAACCAAGCACTTCTCCCGTGGCAAGAATCATAGATCTAGTTGGCCAAACAAAACCCATAACTTGAAGAGACTTGCATGGATAGGAAATCATGCATGAGAGAATTCAGAGAAGATTCAATTAATATTCATAGATAATCTGATCATAAATCCACAATTCATAGGATCTCGACAAACACTCCGCAAAAAAGATTACATCGAATAGATCTCCATAAAGATCATGGAGAACTTTGTATTGAAGATCAAAGAGAGAGAAGAAGCCATCTAGCTACTAGCTATGGACCCGAAATTCCGAAGTAAACTACTCACGCATCATCGAAGAGGCAATGGTGTTGATGAAGAAGCCCTCCGTGATCGATTCACCCTCTGGCAGGACGCCGAAAAAGGCCCCAAGATGGGATCTCGCGGAAACAGAGGCTTGCGGCGGCGGAAAAGTATTTTCGTGGCTCTCTCTGTTGGTTTTGGTATTTTAGGGAATTTATAGGCAAAAGAGGTAGGGCAAAAGGTGGACGGCAGGCCCACGAGCCTGCTATAGGCGCCCCCCTGGGGCGCGCCTAGGGGGCTGGTGACCTCCGTCGTACTCCTCTGCCTTGGTTCTCAAGTCTCGTGGATATCTTCTGTTATGGAAAAAATCATCCCGAAGGTTTTAGTCCGTTTGGACTCCATTTAATATTCTTATCTGCAAAAGGTCAAAAACACGAAAAAAACAGGAACTGGCACTGGGCACTGTGTTAATAGGTTAGTCCCAAAAATAATATAAAATAGCATATAATTGCATATAAAACATCCAACGTTGATAATATAATAGCATGGAACAATCAAAAATTATAAATACGTTAGAGACGTATCAAGCATCCCCAAGCTTAACTCCTACTCGTCCTCGAGTAGGGAAGTGATAAAAACAAAAATTTTGATGTGGAATGCTACTAGCATATTTCTTCTTATAATCTTCTTTATTGTGGCATGAATGTTCAGATCCATAACATTCAAAACCAAAGTTTAATGTTGACATGAAAATAATAATACTTCAAGCATACCAGCAAAGTAATCAAAAACTTTCGAAATAACATGGCCAAAGAAAGTTATCACTACAAAATCATGTAGTCTGGCTATGCTCCATCTTCCCCACACAACGAATTTAAATCATGTACAACCCCGGTATTGGCCAAGTAATTGTTTTTACACTCTTACTTTCTCAAACTTTTTCAACTCTCACGCAATACATGAGCGTGAGCCATGGATATAGCACTATAGGTGGAATAGAATATGGTGGAGGTTGTGAGGCAAAAAGGAAGAAGATGGTCACATCGACTAGGCGTATCAACGGGCTATGGGGATGCCCACCAATAGATATCAATGTGAATGAGTACGGATTGCCATGCAACGGATGCACTAGAGCTATAAGTGTATGAAAGCTCAAGATAAAACTAGTGGGCGTGCACCTAATTTGCCTGCTCACGAAGACCTAGGGAAATTTTGAGGAAGCCCATTGTCGGTGTCAAAACCGGCGGATCTCGGGTAGGGGGTCCCGAACTGTGCGTCTAGACGGATGGTAACAGGAGACAAGGGGCACGATGTTTTTACCCAGGTTCAGGCCCTCTCGATGGAGGTAAAATCCAACTCCTGCTTGATTAATATTGATGATATGGGTAGTACAAGAGTGGATCTACCACGAGATCAGAGAGGCTAAACCCTAGAAGCTAGCCTATGGTATGATTGTTGTTCGTCCTACGGACTAAAACCCTCCGGTTTATATAGGCACCGAATAGGGTTAGGGTTACACAGAGTCGGTTACAATGGTAGGAGATCTACATATCCATATCGCCAAGATTGCCTTCCACGCCAAGGAAAGTCCCATCCGGACACGGGACGAAGTCTTCACTCTTGTATCTTGATAGTCCAGGAGTCCGGCCAACGGTGATAGTTCGGCTATCCGGACACCCCCTAATCCAGGACTCCCTCAGTAGCCCCCGAACCAGGCTTCAATGGCGATGAGTCCGGCGCGTAGATTGTCTTTGGCATTGCGAGGCGGGTTCTTCTCCAAATTCCATATACTTTTCGAATAGTGTCCGGCTTCTGATAAATGTTGCGCTCCTTGGCTTCCACGCCCAATAATGGCCATCTTCCACGTGTTGAATGAATGCGAAAAGCCAGGGTATTTTTACACTTATCCCCCTAGCTGCGCAAATGAGCCGTCTATAAAAGGGACGAGGATCTAGATCCGAGTCACACGATCCTCCCTCCACGAGCTTTCATCGGAGCGCCTCTGACAAAAATCCATTTCATCATGGACAGTCGACGCGGCACCTCCTCTCGCGCTCCCAGCCCTCAGCTTGGAAATTGGGAGAGATGCTCAGTCCCGCATAGCGAGCTAGTGACACTCCAAACCGAGGGATATCTTCCCCCGAACTTCATGGTTCCTGTTCGAGCCGGACTCACCACCTATAAGGGCGGAAAGTGAGCGGAGAGTGTCGCCGATCCCTCCAAAGGAGAGCGGGTATGCTTTGTCTCTTACCTAGTAAGAGGACTCGGATTTCCAATTCATCCGTTTCTCCGGGGGCTCTTGGAGTTCTACGGCCTCCAGTTGCACCACCTTACGCCTGCCTCCATTTTGCACATCGCGGGCTTCATGGCCCTTTGCGAACTGTTCTTGGGCGTCGAGGCTCATTTTGCGCTGTGGAAGAGATTATTCTGCCTTGTACCCCGTTCTCATTAGGGGTCAATATATCAAGTGGGCGGAGCCGAGCTATGGCGCATCGCCGGGACAGGATATCTACCCAGATCCCCGAAGAAGGCGTCCAAAGACTGGCCTTCGGAATGGTTTTATATAGAAGACGTCCCGCTACCGGATCCTGTTCGGATCGGTCTCCCGGAGTTCAGCAATGCTCCTTTGAAGAAACGCCTGAGTTGGCGCCCGCGGAGCCCCCAGAGGGAAGACGACAGGGACGTCCTTTACCTGATGAGCCGAATAAGATTGTTAGCTCATTCCGGACTGACCATGATCGGTGTCATGGCCACATGCATTATGCGGGGGGTGCAGCCACTCCAGTATAGGGGCCACCCCATGTGGGATTTCAACGGGGAGGACGACGCGACCCGTCATGGCCGTAAGTGGCCGGGATCAGTCACCGATCTGGTGAAGATCTTGCGCGCGCTGTACAAGGGAGAAGAGGAGGATTTCCTCCGCGTCAGTCCATTGAACGGATTTTCTATGAACAATCCTCGAAGCTGGGTAAGCGGACATTTCTTTTTTTTGCACATCCGATCCGTATTCCCATGGTTAGGTATCTCATTTTGTGATTTTGACGAAGGAACTGCGCCAGGCCGTGAAAGACATAAACAGCCCGCCTCCACAACCTGAGGATCCGGAATGAATCCTCGATCCGGCCTCCTAAGAGGATCCGTACATATTGGAGGAGCTGATTGATGGGGTATTTCACCAACTAAGCATCGATAATGCCTTGGTTGCCATTAGGGCCGATTACCCCGGAATACTTCCAGCCTCACAGGTAACTGAGACCGAGGTTCCAATACTCTGATAATGACCCATCCGTGCTTATTTTTTATCACCGTATACCAATGGTGTTTCGCAGGGGTGCCTTCGAGGCAGGAGGCCGAGCCCGCGGCGGCTAGCCAACAAGGGGCAGCACGGCCCCGCAGGCTAAAAAGAAGTGCGGTCCGGATCGAAACGCCGCCGCAACGGTATGGTGCGTCACCATATTCCCAGGATTGATTCCTGGAAGGCGTACTAACGCTGGTGCTCTTTTCAGGAAAAAGAGCGCTCGCCGGACTATGTCCGGAGAGGTTGCCAATCGAGCCTCCGCCAGCCAGGCTCCAAAGCCGGGTCCAGAAGCGGAGGCGAGCACGAGGCGTGCGTCGGATGCTCCTCCGACAGAGGATGCCGACAGATTGTCCGCCACCAACTCCGAGGTCGAGAGTGCCATGAATCACAAAGCCGCCCGGACAGTTCTTCGTGACGCATGTTTCTCCCAAGAGGCATTGAATACCTTAAATTGGAGATGCGCACCTCCGTGCCGCTCAAGATGGTCTAGCCAGAGCCACGGGCAGTATGTAAAGGACATACAGTGAGGAAATTTGACGGTTATATATGCCAAGAGTCTCCGAGACTTAAAATAGTTAGAATAACTGATTTAAGGATCATTTGTTATGCAGGATCTTACAAAAGAATACTCATTTGTCCCAGGAGCTTGAAGAATGCAAGGCCCAACTTGAGGCCGCACTAGCCGCCATGAGGGAGCCACAGAGACCCCCTCCGTAATATATGCTTCAAAAGAGAAGTATTTTGTGAAGTGCGGCGTGTGTGTAAATCTGACAATAATATTGCAGATGGCTCCGGACTAGATCCGGACAAGGAACAGCTCTTGCGCCGGTTGAAGGCCGGCGAGAATGTGCTTACAAGGGTGAAGCAAGAGAAAAATAATCTCCAAGATGCCAACACCCAGCTGGGCGAGGATCTAAAGGATGTTCGTGCCTGGCTGTCTGACTCCGTGAAGGAGAATCGACGACTTTGTCGCGACATTTATAGTAAGTGCTTGAGCGAACTTTGAAAAAGAGTTCAGCGAGGAAGTCAACTAACAGAGTTATGTCTGTAGGTATGCTCACGGGTCGTCCTGCAGAGGAAACGCCCAGTTCTACGGGTGACCTTCTTCCCGAGCTATTGCAACTGCACGAACGAGTTCGGCAGGTGATGAAAGGCGTCGCCCAGGCCTTGTGGCCATCTATCTCCCTGCCCGAAGGCCTTGGAGAGCTTGTAGAGAAGCTTCAGGGAGCACGGCGGGGCTTCCGACTATGGAAGATATCGGCATGTCGTCAAGGCGCCAGGGAGGCCTGGGCCATGGTGAAGACGCGGTACACGAAGGCGGACCCAAACCACATGGCCGAGGTCGGACCTATGGGGCCCGACGGCAAGGAGATCCCTGTGAGCTTAGTGTACGGCCAAGTAGAGTTGGCATAAAGTATTCCCAGCAGGATCAGTAAACTAGACAGCCTATTAGATGGCATTGAAGAGGAATACAATCAGTCAATTTGACTATGTAATTTAAAATGACATGTAAAATGCCTTCTAGCCGGATTGTAGATCGTTTGTCGTAGCGGACCATTTCGCTTCAACCTCGGGACCCAATAGTCCGGAGTTTGTCCGAATACCCTTGCAGTTATGGAAAAACCGGGGCATGCGTGGAGACCAGGCGTAGGGGTCATGAGTGCTTTATCAGACAAGTGCCCAACTAGTTATGTTATATTACATGGTTAGTAAGAAACATCTTCCAGGGAGAATAGTTCTGTTAGGGGTTCCTTTCCCTCGGAGGCAGGCCCTAAAGTGCATGTCCGGACTGCGAAAAAAGCAGAAAAGCATCTGGGGGCAGATAAATGAAAAATAAAAAGTCATCTTTTAGTTCACCAACCGAATATTCCCTTAAGAACGCTAGCTTTCGGCTTCACCCAGTCTGAGGTACACGTCCGGCTGACCCGGCGGTAATAATTGCAGAGGTGCTCCCTTTACCACCTAGCCGAACAATTGGGAGCGAGGGTAAGCACAGGAGCCAGGCAACCTAGCTTGGACAAAACTTAAGTCATATCGATTCATATATTGGTGAATAAAAGGTACATGCGGAAGTGTGACACATGTGTTGGGCATAAAACCCGTATAAATAAGCTTCTGTAAAGAAGCCCCCAGGTATAATGAGCGCGGATAGCGCGTCAAGTGTGTGCGAACAATGCGCAAACGAGCCTTTAACGGCTTCGGAAAAAAAGAGGAAGAAGGAGAGAAATAAAAGACAACTTAAAGTATAAAATATAGATGGAGAAGGAGACGAACTTAGAAGCCGACGCTAGGCGTAGAATCTTCGGAGACGGGCTGCGTTCCATGGGTTCGGCTCGAGTCGGTTATCCTATGCGTTTCGCAGACGGTACGCTCCGTCGGTCAGGACTTGGTCGATGATGAAGGGACCCTCCCATTTGGGCTTGAGTTTGTCCTTTTTCTTAAACGGCAGGCGTAGAACTAGTTCACCAACATTGTAAGCTTTGGCCCATACTTCCCTGCTTTGATATCTTTGAGCCTGCTGTTGATAGAATGCGGAACGAGCTTTTGCCACGTCACGCTCCTCCTCCAAGGCGTCCAATCTATCCTGCCGATCGAGCTCGGCTTCTCTTTCTTCGTACATGCGCACGCGAGGTGAGTCATGAATTATGTCGCAGGGCAAAACAGCCTCTGCGCCGTATACCATAAAAAATGGTGTGAATCCGGTAGTGCGATTCGGCGTGGTCCGCAGCCCCCAGAGTACGGAGTCGACCTCCTCTACCCAGTGCGTGTTAGATTCCTTGAGGGACCGCACCAGTCTGGGTTTAATGCCGCTCATGATTAGACCGTTTGCTCGCTCGACTTGACCGTTAGTTTGGGGGTGATATACTGAAGCATAGTCGAGCTTGATGCCCATGTTTTTGCACCAGAGTTGACCTCGTCGGCCATGAAGTTCGTGCCGTTATCTGTGATGATTCTATGGTGTGACACTAAAAAATTCTTGTTTGGTTTTCAAAAAAAAACTTTGTTGGATTTGAAGAAGGTCATTTAAATTCTTCCAAAAACCACTCCCTCAAAACTTCTTCCTTGGCAAGGATTTTATTTTTGATATCTTCTTCAACTCTGGTGTTTGGTTATTGAAAACCTTTCTTCTGATTGTCCCCTTCTCAAATTTATTTTTGGGATTTATTTTCTTTTAAAGAAACCCTAGGATTTTTGGGACTTCTCTTATATTGAAACCATCCATGATTTTACCATGCCTCATGTGGTAAATCTTCCCAAAACCCCTCCTTCCACTTTGGGGCAACCCCAACATTCTGTTCCTACAAGACCAACCCATGTTTGGATTTTATTTCATTTAATTTTTCTCCCAAAACTATTCTGTCATTTATTTTGAGCCTAGATGATTTTCAAAGCAAGTACCTAATTCATTTTGAGTTTTGAACTCAAACCAATTCCTGTGGATAGTCTTTAACACCCACAACCTAGATCCATCAAGATCCACTCTTCCTCTTTTCAAAATTTTCAAGTTTCAACCTCTGCAAGTTTGGACCAGATTTGTCAAATTTGGTGAAATTCATATCTTCTCTTCTCCAAAAATTCTACCAAAATTCAGGCAGCCCCCAGATGCAGTGAAAGGCCACCCCACCAAAAATCAGCTCAAGGAAAATTCCCCACATGCCAAAATCATTTCGTCGAACACCTGGCCGGCTTTGTTCCTGTGCACTTTCAGAAAGTTCAGAGAGTCAGAGTTTTCTTCAGTGTCGTTTTCGTCAGTGACTTGTCACCGATCACCCGTGCGCCCTGGCGCGTTGCGCATGGCCCCTTCTCCTGGCGCAGCACCGCCGCCCTCTTGGGCCGGGTGCAGGTGTCGGTGGCGGCGAGCATCGCCAACGCCGACAGCCTCTGCGGTGGCAGAGCCACCCGTGGCGGCCAGCGAGAGCCCGTGCCAGCTCGCTACGCCGTTCTGCGCCGCCCATTGCTCCCTTGCCCTCCGCATGGCCTCGCGCACGCCAGCGCACCGCGCAGCACCGTCGCCGTGGCCCGGCAAGCACAGGGCGCGCTCTCTGCCGCCGACGGGCCTACACCGCCCCGTTCTGTCGAACCCACCCAGAGGACCTAATCCGAACTCGTTTAGCGCCTAAGCGGAACCAGTGGAACTCCATGTTAACGCCCAAGTCCCTAAACTCCCCGACCAAGCTCTGCGCCGCCGTAACCATCACCGGAGATCTCCGTTCACGGCCACCGCCTCGGATCGCCTATAAAAGGAAGCCCCGAGCTCGTTCTCGAGCACGCACCGCCTCTACACCTCACCAACACCCCGCCAGGCCACTAGGAGGACCTCGAGGAGGTTTCCTCCCCCAACTCCGGCCGCCCCGATCCGCCTCGGCCACCACCTCGATCCACTCCGGTGAGCCCATCCCCGGCACCCAAACCTCGTCAGTAACCTCCTTGAGCACCCAGTAAGCTAACCCATGATTTGATTTGACCTTCGCAGCCCTCCCCGACGAGGCCCAGCTCCACGCGAGCCGCCGTCCGCCGGAGCCAGGGCCGCCGTCGACGTAGTGCTCGCCAGCGACCACCACCACAACTCACCGACGCGGAAGGTCACGCTGAGCATGGAGGTAACGCCCAATCCCCCTGCCTCGTCGTGGATCGCCGCCGGCGACCATCGCAGCTCTCGGGCGCCGACGAGCTCTGTTTTCTCTGTTTGAAAATTCAAACCTGACGGGTGGGACCCGCCCGTCAGCCTGTCTGTTCTTTTTTTACGAACTGCTTTCTGAAAACGTATTCGGGCAAATACGCTTTCAGTCTGAAATGTTTTTCTGGTCCTTTCTGTTCAGCCCCCTGAGAAGTTTCTGTTTCATTACAGAAAGGTCCCTGGATTAAAACCCTTATAACTTTTAAACAGAAAAAGATTTTTGATTGATTCTTTTTCTGTCCTCTTTAAAATTTTGTCAAGTTTTTTATCAGATTTATTTGAAAAATATTTGGAATATTTTTGTGCACCTCACGGTATTTACGATAGTGCGTGTATTTCTGTATACCGTAGATACCGGAGGAGGTGACGGAACCGAGAACTTCACCGAGCTAGGCTTCGACTACTCTGAACCAGGCAAGCATGTTTGAAATTTTGATATGATGAGTCCCTTGGCATGTTTGCATTAAGTAGTTCCATGGCATGTTTTTGGAGCATTGTCAGTGTCAAAACCGGCGGATCTCGGGTAGGGGGTCCCAAACTGTGCGTCTAGGCGGATGGTAACAGGAGACAAGGGACACGATGTTTTTACACAGGTTCGGGCCCTCTCGATGGAGGTAATACCCTACTCCTGCTTGATTAATATTGATGATGTGTGTTACAAGAGTGGATCTACCACGAGATCAAAGAGGCTAAACCCTAGAAGCTAGCCTATGGTATGATTGTTGTTCGTCCTATGGACTACAGCCGTCCAGTTTATATAGACACCGGAGAGGGCTAGGGTTACACAAAGTCGGTTACAAAGGTAGGAGATCTACATATCCGTATCGCCAAGCTTGCGTTCCGCGCCAAGGAAAGTCCCATCCGGACACGGGACGAAGTCTTCAATCTTGTATCTTCAATGGGTAGTACAAGAGTAGATCTACCACGAGATCAAGGAGGCTAAACCCTAGAAGCTAGCCTATGGTATGATTGTTGTTCATCCTAAGGACTAAAACCCTCCGGTTTATATAGACACCAGATAGGTTAGGGTTACACAGAGTCGGTTACAATGGTAGGAAATCTACATATCCGTATCGCCAAGCTTGCCTTCCACGCCAAGGAAAGTCCCATCCGGACACGGACGAAGTCTTCAATCTTGTATCCTCATAGTCTTGGAGTCCGGCCATGACGATAGTCCGCTATCCGGACACCGCCTAGTCCGGACTCCTCGGTAGCTCTGAACCAGGCTTCAATGACGACGAGTCCGGCCGCATATTGTCGTCGGCTTTGCATGGCGGGTTCCTCCTCCGAATACTTCATAGAAGGTTTTGAACACAAGGATAGTGTCCGGCTCTGCAAAACAAGTTCCACATAACACCGTAGAAAGAATAATTTTTTGCACAGATCTGCTGACATATTCCGCGGCGTGACATCACACCACGGCCAGGCCTTTATATGAATCGTTTTTTACTGTTCCACCTCAGCGTGTTTAGCGAGGCGGTTTCCTTGGCACGTCTTATCAAAGCATAGATCGTGCCCCCTTATCCGGGATTGCCATCAATACGGACGTGGGTAACCCATCCGCGCCATTGATTACGGCGCTTGGGAAATAAGCGAGTTTTACCAGGCTGGTGGGGGACGCATAGCTTCGTCTGTCCATATAAGAGGATAAGGATCCACCTTTTCACCTACGCCTTCTTCCTCCTTTGCTTCTCCATTTCCGCGCACTCGAGCTCCAATGCCCAAGTCTGCACATCCCACCTCAACCTTCTCCAACCATGTCAGGAGCGGGAGGCAGGTGGATGGCCTCCTCCGTCACGTAGGGGCACATCACAAGACTGCGGGAGGCCGGCTACTTGTCCGGCGACATCGCGCACATGCTGCCCGATCCGGGGCAGCTTATTCCAACCCCCGGGCCCCATGAGAGGGTAGTGTTTCTCCCCCACTTCCTCCGCGGACTAGGTTTTCCACTTCACCCATTTGTCCGGGGGCTCATGTTCTACTACGGCCTAGACTTCCACGACATGGCCCCGAATTTCATCCTCAACATCTCGGCGTTTGTCGTCGTGTGTGAGGCCTTCCTCTGCATCCAGCCCCACTTAGGCTTATGGCTGAAGATCTTCAACGTCCGGCCGAAGGTAGTGGGCGGCCGTCAAGCGGAGTGCGGAGGCGCCATGGTTGGCAAGATGGCCAAGGTCCTACGGCTCGAGGGCGCCTTTGTGGAGAAAATAAAGGGGTGGCAATCGAGGTGGTTCTACATTACCGAGCCACGTGACCCCGAATGGGTGGCGGCCCCCGAATTCAGATCTGGCTTCCCCACACGGCTTTCGTCATGGAAGGAGACGGGCCTGACGTGGGGGAATTCGGAAGAGCTATCCGGACTCCAAACATGCGACCGAAACCTGGTGGACAAGAATCTCAGGCTTGTCGACGTAATCCAGGTGATGCTCATCCGCCGGATTCTCCCATGCCAACAACGGGCCTTTAACTTGTGGGAGTTCGATCCGGCACAGCACCGAACCTTGAGCCGGCTCTTCGACACTACGTACGAAGATTCCTGGAAGGTGCTATTCAAGGGACCTGAAGCCCCAGCATCCGCTACCAAAGATAGCGGATACAGCTCGTGGCATCCAGCCGGCGAGGTAAGTTATTTTACCCTTTATGGGACTCTTTTTTCATAGATTGACTCTATGTGGGATCTAAAACTCCCTAATCTTTGACAGGACTGGCTGAAGACGTACGGACAGATTAACTGTCCGGCTCCTTTACCGGAAGACCCGGAGGAAGCCCGATTGACGGGACTGCTGGCTCCGGCGCCGCATGTGGTGCCGGAGAAGAAGGCCAAGAAGGAGGCCACGGGAACTCGAAGGAGCTCCCGACGCCAGGTGCTGCCAGATTCTGATGCACAATCTTCTCCTGAAGACGAGGAGGAAGAAGAAGAAGCTCCTCCCCCAGCGGGGGAGGAGAAGAAAGGAAGGCCGCCCTAACCGGGAGGCCGGAGGGTCCAAGAAGGGAAGAACCCTTCCTCCGGACTTCTCCACCAACGTCGACGACGACGAGGAGGATTGGTCTACAAGGGCCAATCCCCTGGCAAGATCATAAGTGTTCGGATAGCCATGGCTTTTTATTATTTCAGAGTGTTCTCTAACGTTGAACAACCGTGCAGCCCGCCCAAGGGCGAGTTCGCCGATTCATCGAGCGGGTCCCTGGGCTCGTCGGAAATGGAGAGTACTTCGCTTCCGACCGCCTCCTCGCCTCACGCTGTGGACGACGCCACGGTGGGGCCCCAAGGGGGGTTTGGTCAAGAGGAGGTAGTGCAGGAGGTGCCACAAGGCGACCTCCCGGACTCCAGGCGCGCGGGGGGCAAGACCCCCAGGGGGTCTAAGCCCGACCCTCGTCCGGACTCCATGCCGGAACCATCAGTGGTTCCGAAGTCCGGACAGCGGATCCTTCGCAAGAAGGGTAAGACGCTGGTGTCCTCCGCCCAACCAGAGGCACCGGATAGCTTACTGGAGGTGCTTAACAGCGCTTCCATCAAAGAGGAGCACCGCACTGTTATGAGTGCGGTGATCCGGACAGTTCAGTCCGCCAAGAGCGGACTAACCGAAGCCTGTACCAGCCTTCTAACAGGCATTGAGGTAAGTTTAGAATATGTAAAAATATTACCGCATAGACAGGAGCCCCTGATGCTTAGTTCGGTGTTCGGAAAGAAAAGCCGGACTAAGGATCTAAAAAGATATACACAGGAGTAACATAAGTATGTCAATATGGGAATGCAGGATGCGCTGCCGACCTCTGCCGCACTGACTGCGGAGGTCAATGCATTGAAGCAGAACCTCGAGCGGTCCGAGAACGAGCTCGGACAAGCCAAGACACAGCTCGAGGACAAGGAAGGTAAGAAATACCTTATTAAAGAAATACCTTATAGAAAAGGTTTTGGTTGCAAAAAATAACAGGAATAACTTGGGTACTACAGGGGCCACGAACGAGGTGGCAGCCCTGAAGGAAGCGGTGTCCGTGGCCGAAAACAAAGCGGCCACGGAGCGCACCGAGCGAGAGAAGGGGGAGGCGCAGCTGGCCAAGGTACGGCAAGAGCTCAAGGCTCTCGTGGAAAAACACGAGGGTTTGGAGCGTGACTCGAAGACTCGAGAGTCCGAGCTCACCTCGGCTCTTGAAATTGCCAAAGCTGCTAAGGCCGAGGCCCAAAAAGCCCTCCAAGAAATTGAGTCATTGAAGAAGATAGCGGCGGGTAAGGCATTCTTTATGCAAAGCAAGCATGTGAAAGTGAATTACCTATTACTTACCCGGATTCGGAGCTCTCCAGGAGCATTTGCAGATTTGCCCTGTAGTGTTTTTGATGCTGCCGCATTCTACCGCGCCAAGGAGGGGAGCTCGACGGAAAAGGTGTTCTGGTCTCAGTATGCTGAGGCCGAACATTCGGTGCCCCTGAGCGACCAGCTGAAGCAGCTGGTCGAGCTCCACAAGGTCACCGAACAGGCCATGAAGGGCCTTATAGCGCGGCTGTGGCCATTGGAGGCCATGCTCGGGAGCTACTTCGGCTTGGTGCAGCGGCTGGTGGATGCCTGTCCGTGGCTTGAAGTCATCAAGCGCTCCGTCTGCTTTGAACGTGTCCATCGGGCCCTTGCCCGTGCTAAAGTGCACTGGGGCAAGCTGGAAGCGGAGAAGCTTGTGACGGACGGGCCACCGAACGGCCATGAGCATCGCACGCCCGAAATGTACTACGAGGGCCTCTTGAAGGGTGCCCGCCGAATAGCGGATGAGTGCTCCAGAGATGTAATTTTTGAATAGACTCGCATTTGTTATAATGTACGCTGAAAACATGTTCATATGCGCTAAGCAACACTTGTTAATTTAAAATATTACCTTCTGTGCGGCCGTTTATCAAATTTGAGAGATGGCAAGTCGTTGGCTTCAGCCCCCATGCCACGAGTGTTGGGGTGTTCGGGATAAACTTGAGCACTCTTGTTCCCCTTCTTGGGTCCATCTAGGCAGGCGCTCAACACAACGAACAAGGCAACCGGACTTATAATGCTTGAACACTCTCACTTAGCCATAGAATTCTATAATTTTAAATTTCGGCGCAGCCCCTAGTATTCGGAAGACCGAGTTCGGGGCGCTATCCACGCCTTGGCCGGACAATTCCGGTTCCTCGCTCTAAGCGGCATAAGTCTTTAGGGACCCGAAAAACCTTCTCGAACAGCGACCGGCTCTCGCCTTGTCATGACGGTCAGTTTTAGCTTTCTCCATCGAGGTGCTCGACCCAGCATAACCGGGCTCAATCGCAGTGGTTCTCCCGGTGCTACCTTAGCCGATATAGCGGAACGTAAGGTACCAAAACACGGAGCCGCAAACCCAACTATTGACCCAAGACATGATTCAAGCCAATTCATATAATGCTATAAGTTCGGGTGCCGCACTTGTGAAAGTGTTCGGACTTATCACACCATAATTTTGGGATACTTAAGCCCCGGGTGTATTTGAAGTACCAAAGTGTACGGTTGCAACATGTCGCGAAATGAACATATGTATATATAAAGGAAGTAGAGAAATAATAAGAAAAAGCTATGTATTGTTTATTCAAAAAGGTACTGCAATGGGAGCAGAACGATACAAATAGTGTGATAAGCAAGGGATGGGACTATCTAACATGTCCCCCTCCAGGCGTAAGCTGCGGGATGGTATGTAAAACTGGTATAATGCTCGTAATAGAGACCACCTGAACACTTGATGTGGCTTTCTGCTTGCCTGGTTGTTGCATCGTGAGTTCGGCGATTCCAGTGCCGGACAGGACTTCTCAAAGACGGAGTCCTGAAAGTAAAAAAAAAGGAAGAAGAAAAAAAGGAAAAAGAAAAAAGAAATGACACTAACGGGAGCCCCTGGTGCGGTCGATCCGCATTCTTGGCGTGTCGTGGTCTTGTCCCTCCCCATATGCCCATGGTATCTCCAGAGCGTAATTATGTACGCGTAATACTAGCTTCGCAATTTCGCGAGGGCAGGGGTTGGGGCCGGATTGCTACGCGTGCGTGAATCGTGCCAGGCGGTCTTGTTGTAGGTTACTCCGGGCGCGCTTGACAGTGTCCGGACGCTTAGTGGCCGGACTCGAGAATTGTTGTGAGAGGCTGCTTTGTACTTCCGCCGCGAGGGCCGTCGTGTGCTCCTCCATTCGGAGAGAGCGTTCGGTGTTTCCATTGACCGTGATTACTCCTCGAGGGCCTGGCATCTTGAGCTTGAGGTATGCGTAGTGCGGCACCGCATTGAACTTTGCAAATGCGGTTCATCCGAGCAGTGCATGATAGCAACTGCGGAATGGGACGATGTCGAAGATTAACTCTTCGCTTCGGAAGTTATCTGGGGATCCGAAGACCACATCGAAGTTATCTGGGGAACCCTTACAACTGGCCTCTACACCCGGTATGACGCCTTTAAAGGTCGTCTTTGTAGGTTTAATCCTTAAGGGGTCTATGCCCATTTTGCGCACGGTATCCTGGTAAAGCAGGTTCAGGCTACTACCGCCGTCCATCAGGACTCTGGTGAGGCGAAATCCGTCGATAATTGGGTCAAGAACCAGTGCGGCGAAGCCGCCGTGACGGATGTGTTGGAAATATGCCCTAGAGGCAATAATAAAAGGATTATTATTATATTTCCTTGTTCATGATAATTGTCTTTTATTCATGCTATAATTGTTTTATCTGGAAATCGTAATACACGTGTGAATACATAGACCACAATATGTCCCTAGTGAGCCTCTAGTTGACTAGCTCGTTGAGCAATAGATAGTCATGGTTTCCTGACTATGGACATTGGATGTCAATGATAACGGGATCACGTCATTAGGAGAATGATGTGATGGACAAGACCCAATCCTAAGCATAGCACAAGATCGTGTAGTTCGTTTTGCTAGAGCTTTTCCAATGTCAAGTATCTCTTCCTTAGACCATGAGATCGTAACTCCCGGATACCGTAGGAGTGCTTTGGGTGTACCAAACATCACAACGTAACCGGGTGACTATAAAGGTGCACTACAGGTATCTCCGAAAGTGTCTGTTGGGTTGACACGGATCGAGACTGGGATTTGTCACTCCGTGTTACGGAGAGGTATCACTGGGCCCACTCGGTAGTGCATCATCATAATGAGCTCAAAGTGACCAAGTGTCTGGTCACAGGATCATGCATTACGGTACGAGTAAAGTGACTTGCCGGTAACGAGATTGAACGAGGTATTGGGACACCGACGATCGAATCTCGGGCAAGTAACATACCGTCTGACAAAGGGAATAGTATAGGGGGTTGCTTGAATCCTCGACATCGTGGTTCATTCGATGAGATCATCGAGGAGTATGTGGGAGCCAACATGGGTATCCAGATCCCGCTGTTGGTTATTGACCGGAGAGCCGTCTCGGTCATGTCTACATGTCTCCCGAACCCGTAGGGTCTACACACTTAAGGTTCGGTGACGCTAGGGTTATTAGGAAGACTTGTATGTGATTACCGAATGTTGTTCGGAGTCCCGAATGAGATCCCGGACGTCACGAGGAGTTCCGGAATAGTCCGGAGGTAAAGATTTATATATGGGAAGTCATCATACGGTCACCGGAAAGGTTCGGGGGCATATCGGTATTGTACCGGGGCCACCGGAGGGGTTCCGGGGGTCCACCGGAGGGGGCCACCTCTCCCGGAGGGCCTTATGGGCTGTATGAGGAAGGGATCCAGCCCAAAGTGGGCTGGGGCGCCACTCCCCCCTAGGGCCCATGCGCCTAGGGTTGGGGGAAACCCTGAGGCGCCCCCCTTGGCAGGGGCAAGCCCACTCCCCTTGGTCACGCCCCTCTAGATCCAATCTAGAGGGCCGCCCCCTTCTCCCTTCCCCTATAAATAGAGGCGAGGGAGGGCTGCAACACACTTCAAGGCGCAGCCCTCCCTCCCAACACCTCTCCTCCTCCGTTGAGTGCTTGGCGAAGCTCTGAGCCGAATCTTGCCTCTCCACCATCATCACGCCGTCGTGCTGCTGCTGGAGCCATCTTCCTCAACCTCTCCTTCTCCCTTGCTGGATCAAGAAGGAGGAGACGTCATCCGCTCCGTACGTGTGTTGAACGCGGAGGTGCCGTCCGTTCGGCGCAAGGATCTCCGGTGATAGGATCATGACGAGAACGACTACTTCAACCCCGTTCTTTTGAACGCTTCCGCTCGCGATCTACAAGTGGTATGTAGATGCAATCTCTCTCCCATGACTCGTTGCTTAGGTGAACTCATAGATGGATCTTGGTGAAACCGTAGGAAAATTTTTAATTTTCTGCAACGTTCCCCAACAGGATGCTAGTGGGGTGGTCCCTTCGATCGAAGGTGATCGGGAAGGAAGACCATGGGTTGAACTTTGGGGCGACTGGCTCCATCGCATATACGTCCCTTAGTGCACGCTTCCGCTCCCTTTTGTTTATGTGGGTTGCGTATATCATGTTCACCGTCCGCACTTGTGTAGGAAAACCCTTCTGTCCTCTATTGTTCGGCGGCCGGGGCTCTTCCTCTTCATCGCTATGCAGCCCCTTGTCATTGAGTTCGGCACTTAACTTGCCTGCTTGCTTGAACACCCAACAATCCCTATTGGTGTGATTGGCTGGTTTTTCGGGGGTGCCATGTATCTGGCACAAGCGGTCGAGTATTCGGTCCAAGTTGGGCCGAACCTTTGGGTATTTCTTTTGAATGGCTTGTTCCGCTGACCGGGTTTAGAGCCTCTGAATCAGGCATTGACGGCCGTATCTTCAGTGTTATCACCGTTAATGCGGCGCTTGTTCTTGTTGCGACGCGACCTGCCATTGCTGTCCTTGGTATCCGAACTATCAGGGTGTTTTGCCAAGTTGTTGCTTCGAGCTAGCCAGCTGTCCTCTCCCGCACAAAAGCGAGTCATGAGGGTTGTGAGGGCTGCCATAGATTTCGGCTTTTCCTGTCCTAGGTGCCGGGCAAGCCACTCGTCACGGATGTTATGTTTGAAGGCTGCAAGGGCCTCTGCATCCGGACAGTCAACAATCTGATTTTTCATTGTGAGGAATTGTGTCCAGAATTGTATGGCCGATTCTTCTGGCTGCTGAATTATGTGGCTAAGGTCATCGGCGTCTGGTGGTCGCACATATGTGCCCTGGAAGTTATCAAGGAATGCGGCTTCCAGGTCCTCCCAACAACCAATTGATTCTGGCGGCAAGCTGTTGAGCCAATGCCGAGCTGGTCCTTTAAGCTTGAGTGGGAGGTATTTGATGGCATGTAGATCATCACCGCGGGCCATGTGGATATGGAGGAGATAGTCCTCGATCCAGACCGCAGGGTCTGTGGTACCATCGTATGATTCGATGTTTACGGGTTTGAAGCCCTTGGGGATTTGATGATCCATTACTTCATCTGTGAAGCATACTTTGGGTCTTGTGGCGCCTCAGATTGGGCTATATCACGACGTAGCTCATATGAGCTTTGTCTACTGTGTTCGGCCCGGCCAGGTTTGCTGTATCCGGCGCGACGGTAATCATCCCGCGTTGTTGGGCGCCCACGCGATCCGTAGATCGATCTTGTATGTTTTGCCTTATCCTTCAATATATCTCGCAAGTCCGGCGCGTTTTCCCGTGCCTTGGTACTTTTTCAGCAGCGTCGGGGTGTGGCTTGAGAAGAGGGCCGAGAGGCTTCTCTGTCGCGGCCGCGGGGTGGCCGGTCTGTCATGTCGTGCGCTTGTGACTTGGGTGCTTCCTCCTCTAGTCGATGCAACGGCCTGCGTTTGGGGTAGCTTTTGGAGGGGCGTTCGAGTTCATACTCTTCGGCTACAAGGACTTCAGTCCATCTGTCAGCTAGCAGGTCTTAATCAGCTCTAAGTTGTTGCTGCATTTTCTTGAGGCTGCTTGCCGTGGCTATAAGCCTGCGTTTGAAACGCTCCTGTTTGGCAGGATCCTCAGGCACGACAAATTCATCGTCGTCGAGGCTTGACTCATCTTCAGAGGGAGGCGCATAATTATCGTCCTCGACCTCTCTTTCTGCCGCACTGTCGTGCGGACTTGCTTCTCCCTCCTCCTGCGATGAGTCCTGCTGGAGGGGTTTCTCTTCGGCACTGTCCGGGGTGTTATTATCTCCCGTGCCGGAATCACCGTTTTTATTGTGGCGGGATTTAGAGCGGCGCCGCTGACGTCGGCGCATCGGCTGTTTCTTGGAGGGGTCATCCTCCGTTGTTCCATCGATGTTCCCATCTTTTGGGATGTCCACCATATATATGTCATATGATGAGGTGGCCTTCCAGTGCCCTGTAGGCGCTGGGTCTTGGTCGTCTCCGGCATCATCGTCCATACCGTCGATGTCTTCGGAGTCGTAGTCTAGCATGTCGGTTAAATCATCGACAATGGCTACAAAGTGGGTGGTGGGTGGGCGTTGAATTTCTTCGTCGTCCGCATCCCAACCTTCTTCTCCGTAGTCCGACCAGGGCTCTCCGGATAAAGAGAGAGACTTTAATGAATTCAGGATGTCGCCAAAGGGCGAGTGCTGAAAGATGTCTGCGGTAGTGAACTCCATGACCGGTGCCCAATCGGATTCGATCGGCAGGGGCGCGGAGGGTTCGGAGTCCGGAGAGGAGTCCGGCACCCTGGAGTCGAGGCCTTCGCAAAGGACAGGGATGGAGTTCGGCTCGATCGCCGAAGGGATTGTAGCCCCCGAGGCGGTGTCCAACCACTCATCCTCGATCCGGGAATCCGGCTCCGGATTAAGGGTCGGAGCGGATATTGGTGCGGCCTCCAGGGCACTGTTCGGCTGCAGAGCTAGATCATGCCCATTGAGACAGTGCGGCAAGCTTGGCTGCGGCTCGAATCCGTCGAAGATCAAGTCTCCACAGATATCGGTCGTATAGTTCAAACTTCCAAATCTGACCTGATGGCCAGGGGCGTAGCTTTCGATCTGCTCCAGATGGCCAAGCGAATTGGCCCGCAGTGCAAAACCGCCGAACACGAAGATCTGTCCGGGGAGAAAAGTCTCACCCTGGACCGCGTCGTTGTTGATGATCGAAGGAGCCATCGGGCCTATCGGTGGCGACACAGAGGAACTCTCAATGAAAGCACCAATGTCGGTGTCAAAACCGGCGAATCTGGGGTAGGGGTCCCGAACTGTGCGTCTAGGCGGATGGTAACAGGAGACAAGGGACACGATGTTTTTACCCAGGTTCGGGCCCTCTCGATGGAGGTAATACCCTACTCCTGCTTGATTAATATTGATGATATGGGTAGTACAAGAGTAGATCTACCACGAGATCAAGGAGGCTAAACCCTAGAAGCTAGCCTATGGTATGATTGTTGTTAGTCCTATGGACTAAAACCCTCCGGTTTATATAGACACCGGATAGGTTAGGGTTACACAGAGTCGGTTACAATGGTAGGAAATCTACATATCCGTATCGCCAAGCTTGCCTTCCACGCCAAGGAAAGTCCCATCCGGACAAGGGACGAAGTCTTCAATCTTGTATCTTCATAGTCTTGGAGTCCGGCCATGACGATAGTCCGGCTATCCGGACACCCCCTAGTCCGGGAATCCCTCGAGCATCTCGATGAAGGTTATATTACATGAAAAGTCGAGTCAAGTGAATTTCGATAATCCATAAGTTGTTGGATATGAGTTTGCATGGCCATGAGATGGCATGAGAATGGGTAAGATGGCAGTGTTGTAGCATGCCAGTCTTATGCCAGACCGTTTGACCCAGTGTTAACATGAATCAGTCAAGTTCCCGTTCGTTTTCCCTTTCCGTACTACCACATGTTTTCCGCAAGGGATACGGCTTAGTAAGTTGCAAACCGTTTTCCTGGTACACACCAAATCAAGAGGCCGGGATGAGGGTTCCATGGCCCTGGATTAAAGCCTATCATCCGGTCAGGGGGCATGGGGGTTTCCGGTTGGGACTGAGAGGGGGGCACCCCTTAGAGCGACTATAAAAATTTGATCCCATGCTATTCGAGATTGTGATCTCCCCGTCTCAAAGTTTTTTCTTGAACGCTGTCTAGGGTGATTCCTAGCATCGTGAGGTGGGATGGGTGTGTACTGGTTAGATGTGTTTCTTCCGAAATACCGTAAACGGAACTAGTCCTTCGTGACTACGGAAATCCGTTGGCTGTGGGTATTTTAGTACAAACTCTGCAGAGTCAATAATCCTTGAAATCATCTTATCCATGTCCAAGTACTGTGTTCATCTTATCTTGTCAAGTATCAGTCGCGGTGACAGAAACTCCAGAGAACCACATGAGCGTCAAGTCCGGTTAAATGTTTATTCCTATGGATGGACTAACCCGTTTATTATCATGTGTTGAATTTTTTATGAACATTATTCTTGCAAGTTTAACAGATATGAACAATGAATATAAGCCCTTTCTGCGATGTCGCTCAGACGTCCGACTGTGGCACACTTGTTATTTACTTTGATATAAGCCCTTTCTGCGATGTCGCTCAGACGTCCGACTGTGGCACACTTGTTATTTACTTTGATATAAGCCCTTTATGCGATGTCGCTCAGACATCCGACTGTGGCACGCTTGTTATTTTACCTTGGACATAAGCCCTTTCTGCGATGTCGCTCAGACGTCCGACTCTGGCACGTTTATTATTTACTTTCAATATAAGCCCTTTCTGTGATGTCGCTCCGACGTCCGACTGTGGCACGTATGTCTATTACTTTCAATATAAGCCCTTTATGTGGTGTCACTTCGACGCCCGACTGCGACATGATTTATTTATTTGTTCACCCTTCGAGGCGTCGCTTCAGACACCCGATCGGTTTTCAGTTATTTGTTGTGGATTTCGGGAAGATTACCCCTGACTTCCTTAATTACTAATAATGTCGTGCAAGTTCATCATTTGAATGTATATCACTAATTGCTCATGAAGCATTCATGCATGCATTTGTTATATCTTATGTCCGAACTGTCTTGCGAGTACTTTCAAAGTACTCACATGGCTTGTTGATTTGGCGGAATCTTGTGAAAGGCGATCTCATGGATGAAGAGTTCAATAGCGAGTCCGACGCCTAGAGGAGTCCCATTCAGTCTCGTGCGACCCTGGATTTGGTCACTGTGTTGTATCCGCTTCCGCTACCCAAATAAATTCATGGAGCCTCACCTCGACGCTCCATGAGCCGCCAGTATAGGAGTCATATTATCCACTCCATTGTGTTATTCCACCACCACTTTCATCTCGAGTCAGTAGTATGCCACCCCACTCCATTGTGTCATATCCGCCATTATGTATAATTATTGGCGTGCTTGTAATAAATGGTTGAGCACCCCATCTCGACCTGTAATATGTTCTAATGCTACTGGCTTATTGTATCAAGATTTTGTCTACCAGTCAGGAGGATTTTTCCTCGTACTGGACTCAAAAGGTCGGTTTCTCAATAAGCATTTTATTGGAAAACCGGTCGTGACAAGCTTGGTACCAGAGCCAGGCTGACTGTAGGAAGCCACTAGGTGCGATCGCTAATCGGTTATTAGCATAATAGAGCTAATTCATATTTTTGCAAATGTAGTCATTTTCTGACAGTCAGCATAGATTTATGATCTGACCACTCAGAATTTTTTGCCTACTTTTGTAGAGGGCCGGTAGCGACTGCTAGTCACAGATGTTCGCCAACATGCCTGATGGGTTCGTCAAGCTTCTCTCCTTCATCGTCCAAGTCTCAATGGGTCCATCTGTGCGCCCAGTCTTCACACTCTCTCAGCACAAGGTCAACGATAGTCTGACCATGCACCAGGCCGCGGTGCAATTCAAAGGAGGGCGTGTTGAGTTACGCCGCTTCCGGTTCTTGGGGAGAGCCATGCCTATGGAGAAGCATGCGATGCAGATGGCAGCACGTGAGGCGATAGCTCGTCTGAGGGATGTCCTTCCTTCGATTAGGACTCATCGTTACCGCTACCTTCCATGTCACGTGCCATACACCTGTCACTACGCGTTCTCTTGCCCCAGAGGAGAACGAGACGAGGCTTTTGAGATGCTTATCGAGTATCTCCGGGCTCTGGAGGCAGCCTTCGACAACCTGGTGGACGACCTTGTGGCTGCCCGCATGGACTCAGTCCATGGCTGTGCCGCCAACAGGAGGGAGCTCCTGCACACCGCACCGCCACTGACTTTCGTCTCGTCATCAGCATCTTTTGCACCTACTACTCTCGCCACTGCTCGTCGCCTGCCTACCACCGAGGAGTTCAACCAAGTAATTGCGCCCACTCCTGTTCGTGTTGTTCCGCATACGGTGCCCGCTCCATCAACTCAGCGCAGCGCTTCACGTCTGGAGCCTATTAGCGAGGAGGAGGTTGAGTCCCCAGCCTCACTGCGCCTCACCCTCGGCAGGCCAAGGGAAATCCTTGCCATCTCCGACTGAGTACGCTTAGCCGCCATGCGATGTACCGACTTGTACGATATGTTTATATGTACATAGGTTGTGAGGAGTAGCTTGCTTGCGCATCATGTAGGAACTGGGAGGAGTGCGCTAGCCTAAATAACATGTCAGGAATATGTACGCATATCCTGAGTGATGTATTGTATAATTACTGCTTGCGTGTAAGATATGTAATGAGCAGTCCATCTCCGTGCGAAAACGTTTATTCTCTTGAAAAATCTTGGAGCATTTAAGACTTTTCCGGTCTTCATGAATTTTATTGACTTTTGCGACTCAATTTCTTTTCTTATGAGTTTTACAAAATATATCCCCAGAGTGAAAAATGTCTCGTCCTTGGACGCGCTCCATGCCAACTCCGCCAGAGCAAAATTATGGCACGGAACCAAGCAACAATTTCTCACAGGGGCAGTCAAGTCAACAGGACAGTGAAACAACACATTCCCAAATGTGCCGTCTTTATGAGCAAAGTCAGCAATAACATCAGGAAATGATGAACCAAGTCATCAATATGGGAAATCACCGTGGACAGTATCAGCAGCAATCCAAGTTATCTGAGCTACAGAAGACGCGTCCCCAAACATTTTCTCATACTGACAAACCTCTTGAGGCCGAGGAATGGCTTCGAGACATGGAAAGAAAATTAATTATTGCACAATGTTCAGATCTTGAGAAAGTGCTATATGCACCGCACTATCTCACTGGAGCAGCTGCATCGTGGTGGGAAAATTTCCTACAAATGCACCCCAACGAAAGTAATATAACCTGGGAAGAGTTCAAAGAAGGTTTTCGTGGGGCACATATTCCTAAAAGTCTTATGAAGATCAAGAAGAGAGAATTTGATGACCTCAAACAAAGGACCATGACGGTGTGAGAATACAACGGTCAGTTTACTCTGTTGTCTCGCTACGCCAACGAGGAGCGTATGTCTGAAAGCAAGAAGATGGAAAATTCCTAGCCGGTCTGGCGCCCGTGCTTAAATGCCAGCTGGTTGTGCACACCTTCCCAGATTTTAAAACACTGGTGGATAAGGCCATTACCTTGGAAAATGAGAGACGCAGCTTGGAAGATTTCCGCAAGCGAAAAAGGGACCGGACTAATCTTGCTTGCATCCACCGAAGCAAGACAGATTTTCAGAAAAGTGGGACACACAAACCCACGACAAACGTCTCATGCCCAATCAAGAATTTCCATGCAAGGGACAAGGAGTTCACATATCGCCCAGGCGTTACTTGCTACGCTTGTGGAGAAGAAGGGCACTATGCCAAGCAGTGCCCCAAGCCAAGGAACTCGACCCCAAAGCCGAACAATGGTGGCAATAATTCAGCGCCAAAGCGCAACAATTTCAACCCCAATAACAACCACAGGAAGGGTCATCTGAACCACGTGACCAGAGAGGAAGCACAAAATGCCCCGGATATCGTACTCAGTACATTCCCTATCAACACAATACCTGCCATGATTTTGTTTGATTCTGGAGCTTCCCACTCATTCATTTCGAAAAGTTTTGCCTTGCAAAATAATTTTTCGATGCTTCCTTTGGAAAAATCCATGATCGTCAAGTCCCCTGGGATTAAGCAAGTTACCCAGAGTTATTGCCAAGGTGTGGTTATTGAGTTTGAAGAGTTGAAGTTTCACGCCAACCTTATTGTATTGGAAAATAAAGGACTGGATGTTATCTTAGGGATGGATTGGTTAACCACCAACGAAGGTTTTATTGACTGCTTCAATCGGACCGTAATTCTCACCCACCACCACAGGAAGACAATAAAAGTTTCAGCCAAAGAAAGGAAAATATCCCGGCAACCGAGATTTGAACAAAGTGGATATTTATGAATTAAGCAAGGTTCCAGTAGTGTGTGAATTTCCAGACGTATTTCCCGAAGAACTACCAGGCATGCCACCAGACCGAGAGATAGAGTTTAGCATTGAGCTAGCACCCGGAACCGCCCCCATATACAAGAAAACATACAGAATGGCACCATCTGAATTGGTAGAACTGAAGAAGCAAATAAAAGAATTACTGGACAAAGGATATATACGAGCCAGCTCCTCACCTTGGGGTTCACCAATTTTATTTGCCAAGAAAAAGGATGGGACACTGAGATTGTGCATAGACTATCGAGCACTTAACATGGTCACAATCAAAAATAAATACCCAATGCCAAGGATAAATGATTTATTTGATCAGCTCGCTCAGGCCAAGGTCTTCTCAAAAATTGACTTAAGGTCGGGATACCATCAATTAAAAGTACGGACAGAGGATATCCGCAAGACAGCCTTGACCTCCAGATACGGACTGTATGAGTTCACAGTAATGCCGTTTGGACTAACAAACGCCCCGGCATATTTTGTTCACCTCATGAACAAAGTATTTATGAATTTTATGGACAAGTTTGTTGTAGTATTCATCGACGATATCCTGATATACTCCAAGACACTAGAAGAGCACGCTGAACATCTCCGAATCATACTAGGAGAACTAAGGAAACATCAATTATACGCTAAATTCAGCAAGTGTGAATTTTGGCTAAGGCAGGTAGGTTTTCTGGGCCACGTACTGACCCAAGAAGGTATTGCCATAGACCCGGAAAAAGTCTAGGCCGTACTTGGCTGGAAACCACCAGCCAGCGTAACAGATGTACGAAGTTTCTTGGGAATGGCAGGATACTACCGAAGATTTATTGAAGGATTCTCCACCATAGCAAAGCCAATGACGCAGCTACTCAAGAAAGACAAGAAGTTTGAATGGACGGAAGCTTGCGGAAAATTTTCCAAGAACTAAAAAGGAATTTAACGACAGCACCAGTATTAATTGTGCCAGACATACACAAGAATTTTGAGGTGTATTGTGACGCATCCCGGAAGGTCCTCGGATGCGTGTTGATGCAAGAAGGCAAGGTAGTCGCGTATGTCTCCAGACAACTTCGCAAGCATGAGGATAATTATCCTACTCATGACCTGGAGTTAGCAGCAGTTATTCATGCACTCAAGGAATGGAGACACGTTTTACTTGGAAATCGTTGTGAAATATACACGGACCATAAGAGCCTCAATTATATCTTCACACAACCAGAACTGAATTTCTGGCAACAACGCTGGTTGGAATTAGTGAAGGATTATGATGTTGGAATCCACTACCATCCAGGAAAAGCAAATGTAGTGGCAGATGCTTTAAGTCAAAACCCCAGTCCGAACAACGACAGCCTACCAAACCTGAGACCTAAATTTCGGCAGGAGTTTGCTAAGCTCAACTTGATGGTGGTCACCGAAGGCAGTGTGTCAAATTTAGAAATACAGCCTACCCTGATAGGAAAGGTTAAAGAGGCTCAGCATGGACACCCCAGCATTGAAGGCATTAAACGGAAAGTGAGTTTGGGCAAGGCCTTAGAATTCGTTATCGACGAGCAGGGAATATTGTGGTACGAAAGTAGACTTTTTGTACCAAATATCGAGGACCTTAAACTGCAAATATTAGCTGAAGACCACACCGCCCCGTATTCAATCCATCTTGGAGGAACAAAAATGTACAAGGATATTCAGGAAAAAATTTAGTGGCACCGTCTAAAAAGGGACATAGCCACGTTCATCGCATGTTGTGACTCTTGTCAATGCATCAAGGCCGAGCACCAGAAACCGGCCGGACTTTTACAGCCAAATAAAATACCCGAGTGGAAATGGGACGAGATTGGAATGGATTTTATTGTTGGGCTACCGCGGTCACGACACGGAAATGATGCCATATGGGTCATCACAGATAGACTGACTAAAGTAGCACACTTCATCCCCGTATCGTCTGCTTACATGGAGTTCCAAAGACAATAATATCAGACAGAGGCACTCAATTTATCTCCCGAATTTGGGATGACTTACAACAAGCTCTGGGAACTCAACTGGCGTTTAGTACAGCATACCACCCCCAGACTGATGGACAAACTAAACGCGTAAACCAAATTCTAGAAGACATGCTAAGAGCATGTGTCCTCACCTATGGAACCAGTTGGGAAGAAAGCTTGCCTTACGTAGAGTTCGCATACAACAACATTTACCAAGCCACCCTGCAAATGGAACCATTTGAAGCTCTGTACGGGCGAAGATGTCGTACCCCGCTAAATTGGTCAGAAACCGGAGACATCCATATCTTCGGCCCAGACATGCTCAAGGAGGCTGAAGATAAAGTTAAAGTAATTAGGGATCGACTCGAGACAGCCCAAAGTCGACAGAAGAGTTATTACGATCAAAAACATCGGGGAGTCAGTTTTGAACCCGGTGAGTTTGTATACCGGCGAGTATCTCCTATGAGGGGCCTACAACGACTCAAGATTAAGGGAAAGCTAGCACCAAGATTCATCGGACCATTCTGTATAGTGGCACGGAGAGGCACGGTAGCCTACCAGCTAGACTTACCTGAAGAATTATCCGATGTCCACGACGTGTTCCACGTCTCGCAGTTGAGGAAGTGCGTAAGCAACCCAGAGAAGCAAGTATCCCATGAAAGTATTGACGTGCAGCCAGACCTCACCTATCGGGAGCATCCAATAAAAATCTTGGAGGAGTCTGAAAGGAGGACCCGACAGAAAACCATCATGTTTTTCAGAGTTCAGTGGAGCAATCACACCAAGAGTGAAGCCACTTGGGAAAGGGAGGATTTTCTTCGAATAGAGTGCCCACACTTATTTAAGGATCAGCTGAAATCTCGGGGACGAGATTTTTCCTAAGGGGGTAGGTGTTGTGACACTCAAAAATTCTTGTTTCGTTTTCAACAAAAAAAACTTTGTTGGATTTGAAGAAGGTCATTTAAATTCTTCCAAAAACCTCTCTGTCGGTGTCAAAACCGGCGGATCTCGGGTAGGGGGTCCCAAACTGTGCGTCTAGGCGGATGGTAACAGGAGACAAGGGACACGATGTTTTACCCAGGTTCGGGCCCTCTTGATGGAGGTAAAACCCTATGTCCTGCTTGATTGATTTATATTGTGGATGTTTACAAGAGTGGATCTACCACGAGATCAAGGAGGCTAAACCCTAGAAGCTAGCCTATGGTATGATTGTAAGGGTTGTTGTTATGTCCTACGGACTAGAGCCATCTGGTTTATATAGATACCGAAGAGGGCTAGGGTTACACAGAGTCGGTTACAATGGTAGGAGATCTACATATCCGTATCGCCAAGCTTGCCTTCCACGCCAAGGAAAGTCCCATCTGGACACGGGGCGAAGTCTTCAATCTTGTATCTTCATAGTCTTGGAGTCTGGTCGATGATGACAGTCCGGCCAATGTTAGTCCGGCCGATGATGGTAGTCCGGCTATCCGGACACCCCCTAATCTGGGACTCCCTCAGTAGCCCCTGAACCAGGCTTCAATGACGATAAGTCCGGCGCGTATATTGCTTGGCATTGCAAGGAGGGTTCCTCCTCCGAATGATAGAAGATTGTGAACACCAGGATAGTGTCCGGCTCGCAAAATAAATTCCACATTCCACCGTAGAGAATAATATATACACAATTTCAATCTGCTGACGTTTCCTGCGGCATGAAGTCACGCCGCCACCAATCCATTATTTAAATAGTTTTTACTCTACCACCTCGGTAGCATTTAGCGAAGCGGTTTCCTTAACGCGTCTTGTCGAAGCAGAGATCGTGTTCCCCCTTAATCCAGGATTCTCATCAATACGGACGTGGGTAACCCAACCGCGCCATTAATGGTGACGCTTGGGAGATAAGCGAGTTTTACCAGGCCGGTGGGGGACGCGTAGACTTCGCCCGCCCATATAAGGGATAAGGATTCACCTTTTCACCTACGCCTTCTTCCTCCTTTGCTTATCCATCTCCGCGCACTCGAGCTCCAGCGCCCAAGTTCGCGCATCTCGTCTCAACCTTCTCCGACCATGTCCGGAGCGGGAGGTAAATGGTTGGCCTCCACCATTAAGGAGGAGCACATCGCCAAACTGCGGCGCCGGATACCTCTCCGGCGACATCGCGCACCGGCTGCCCGACGAGGGGCAACTCATCCCCACCCCCGGGCCCCATGAGAGGGTCGTTTTCCTTCCCCACTTCCTCCGCGGACTAGGCTTTCCACTTCACCCCTTTGTCCGGGGGCTCATGTTCTACTACGGCCTGGATTTCCATGATCTGGTGCCGAACTTCATCCTCAACATCTCGGTGTTTATAAATCGTGTGCGAGGCCTTCCTCTGCATCCAGCCCCACTTGACATGGCTCAAGACCTTCAATGTCAAGCCGAAGGTAGTGAAGGGCACTCAAGCGGAGTGTGGAGGCGCCATGTTGGGCAAGATGCCCAATGTCCTTTGGTTCGAAGGGGCCTTCGTGGAATCCGTCAAGGGGTGGCAATCGGGGTGGTTCTATGTCACCGAGCCGCGTGACCCTACATGGGCGGCGGCCCCCGAGTTCAGATCTGGTATCCCCACGCAGCTCACCTCCTGGAAAGAGAAGGGCTTGGTGTGGGGTAGTTCGGAGGAGCTGACGGGACTCCAAGCCTGTATCCGAAGCTGGTGAAGAAGCTCAGGCTGGTTAACGTGGTCCAAGTCATGCTCGTCCGCCGGATTCTCCCATGCCAAGAGCGGGCATTCAATCTGTGGGAGTTCGATCCGGAACAGCACCGGCGCTGAGCGGCCTCTTCGACACGACGTACGAACGCGCTTGGAGGGTGCTGTTCAAGGGCGCCGAAGCCCCCGCATCCGCGACTGAAGATCGCGGATTTCGCTCGCAGCGCCAAGACGACGAGGTAAGTGATTCTACCCCTTTACCGGACACTTGCTTTTCATAGTTTGACTCTATGTGGGTTTTACTTCCCCCTTTTCCTTTGACAGGACTGGATGAGGAAGGCGGAGCAGATTATCTGCCCAGCTCCTATGCCAGAAAATCCAGTAGACGCCCGTCTAGCGAGGCTGCTGGTTCCGGCACCTTGCGTGGTGCGGAGAAGAAGGCCAAGAAGGAGGCCACGGGTGCTCGATAGAGTTCCCGTTTTCAGGTGTCCGACGACTCCGGGGCGGACTCCTCCCCCAAAAACAAGGAGGAGAAAGAGGACTCTCTCCCAGAGGAGGGAGAGAGGAAGAGGAAGGCTTCCCCAACAGGGGAGGCCGAAGGGTCCAAGAGGGGAAGGACTATTCCCCCGGACAGCTTCGCCAACATCAACGTTGGCGAGGAAGAATGGCCTTCAAGGGCCAGGCCTCCGGCGAGATCGTAAGTATCTGGATTCCTGAATGATTTATAATTTCTTTTCTGCGTCACATAGTGTCATTCTCGATGCCGCATGCTGCTGTAGTCCGCCGGTGATAATCTCCCGCTTCATCGAGCGGGTCGTTGGCTCCGTCGGATGTAGACTCCATCCCGACCGCCTCCACCCCTCGCGACATCGAGGACGCCGACGTGGGATCCCAAGAAGGGACCCATCAGGGGGAGGCTCCGGAGGCGTCACAAGGCATCCTCCCGGACTTTGCGCCGGACTCCATATCAGAACCCGCAGTGGTTCCGGGGTCCGGCCGGCGGCCCCTTCGAATGAAGAGCAAGACCGTGACACCGGCGGCTTCCTTCCAACCGGAGGCACCGGGCAATTTGTTGGAGGCGCTGCAGAGCGCTTCCGTCGAGGAAGAACACCGCACTATTATGAGTGCGGTGATTTAGAAGGTGCAGCTTGCTAAGAGCGGGCTGACCGAAGCCTGCAGTAGCCTTCTATCAGGCTTTGAGGTAAGAAGTTAAAAGTACGCAATGTAATACCGCATAGACAGTAGCCCCTGATGCTCGGTTCGGTGTTCGGGAAGAAAAGCCAGACTGAGGATCTGAAAAAAAAAGAAGATATACGCAGGGTTGCTAAAAATTATGTCAATATGGGTTGCAGGCTGCCTTGACCTCTGCCGCCTTGGCTGCGGAGGTCGGTGCTTTGAAGCAGAGCTCGAGCGGTCCGAGCAAGAGCTCGGCAGCGCCAGAAGCAGCTCAGGACAAAGAAGGTGAGTAACACCACTTTGAACTTGTACCTTCTGAGAAAAGGATTTAGGTTGCAACAAAAATAACAAGGATAACATGGGTACTGCAGGGGCCACGAATGAGGTGGCGACCACGAAGGAGGCCGTGTCCATGACGAACGCATAATGCGGCCACACGGAACGGGCAGAGCGAGAAAGCAGGAGGCGCGGGTGGCGGTGGTTCAGCAAGAGCTCCAGGCTCTCATGGAAAAGCATGAGAGTTTGGAGCGTGACTCAAAGACTCTAGAGTCCGAGCTTGCCTCGGCTCTCAAAAGTGCCAAAACTGCCAAGGCCGATGCCCATAAGTCCCTTCAGGAGATTGAGTTGGTGAGGAAGATAGCGGCGGGTAAGGCATTTTACATGCAAAGTAAGCATGTGAATGTAAATTTCGTGTTACTTACCCGAATTCGGAGCTCTCCAGGGGCGTTTGCAGATCTGCCTCGCATGGCGTCTCGATGCCGCCCGCATTCTACCGAGCCGAGGAGGGAGCTCAACGGAGAAGGTCTTCGTCTCGATATCTTTGAGGCCGGCCATCCAGTGCCCCTAGTGACCAGTGAAGCAGCTGGTCGAGCTCCACAAGGTGGCCGAGCAGGCCATGAAGGGCCTCATAGTCCGGTGTGGCACGGAGAGGCCATGCACAGGAGCTACTTGGCCTCGTCTGACGGTTGGTGGATGCGTGCCCCTGGGTGGAGGTTATCAAGCGCTCACTTTGTATTGAAGGTGCTCGTCGGGACCTTGCCAGCGCAAAGGTGCATTGGGGCAAGCTGGATGCGGAGAAGCTAATCAGCAGCGCCACCAGCCGGGCAAGGAATGTCGTCACGCCGAAATGTACTATAAGACTGTCTGAAGGGTGCCCGCAAGATTGCGGATGAGTGCCCCGAGGATGTAATTATTGAGTAAATTCGCAATGTGTTATCACATGCGCTAAACTTTGTTCATATCGCTAAGCAACGCTTGTTAATTTAAAATATTACCTTACATGCGGCCGTTTATTAAATCGAGAGATGGCAAGTCGTCGGCTTCAGCCCCCATGCCACGAAAGTGCTTTGGGGTGTTCGGGATAAACTTGAGCACTCTTGTTCCCATTTTTGGGTCCATCTAGGGAGGCGCTCAACACAACGAACCAGGCAACCGGACTTATAGTGCTTGAACACTCTCACTTAGCCATAGAATTCTATAATTTTAAATTTCGGCGAAGCCCCTAGATTCGGAGGACAAAATTAGGGGCGCTATCCACGCCTTCGTCGGACATTATCCGGAACTTCGCTCGAAGCGGCGTAGGTCTTTAAGGACCCGAAAGGACCTCTCGAACAGCGACCAGTCTCTCGCCTTATCATGACAGTCAGGTTTAGCTTTCTCCACTGAGGCGTTAACCCGGCTCAACCGGGGCGCAATCGCAGTGGTTCTCCCAGTGCTACCTTAGCCGATAGAACGGAACGTATGGTGCCAAACATGGGAGACGGGCAAACCCAAGTATTGAACCAAGACATGATTCGGAGCCGATTCATATAATGCTATAAGTTCGGGGTGCCGCACTTGTGAAAGTGTTCGGACTTTATCACACCATAATGCGGAGAACATAAGCCCCTGGTGTATTTGGCCGTACCAAAATGTACGGGTGCAACATGTCGTAAATGAACATATATATATATAAGGTAATGCAATTATGGGCAAAAAGTGCTGCATTTTATTCGAGAAGATGTGCTATGAGTGCGGAATGATACACATAGTGCGGAAAGCAAGGGATTGGACGAATTAAAGGTGTCTCCCTCCAGGGGTAGGCCGCAGAATGTTGTATTTAACAAATTTAATGCTCGTGATGGAGACCACCTGAGTGTTCGTCGCGGCCTTTGTCCTTCCCTGGTTGTTGCATCATGAGTTCGGCAGGTTTGCCGCCGGACAGAGTTCTGTATGAAAAAGAGAGAAATAAAAGAAAAAAGAGCGACACAATTGGGAGCCCCTGGTGTGGTCGAACCGCACTCTGGGTCTGTTGTGGTTGTTCCTTTCCCCCTATGCCCATGGTATCTCCAGGGCGTAATTATGTACGCGGAGAGTTTGTCTTACAATTTTGCAAGGGCTGGGGTTGAGGCCGCATTGCTACGCGTGCTCGGAACATGCCAGGTGGTCTTGGTTGATGTTGCTCCGGGCGCGTTTGGCCGTGTCCGGTCGTGTAACGGCCGGACTCGAAAATTGCCTTAAAAGGCTGCTATGTACTTCTGCCGCGAGAGCCGCTGTATGTTCCTCCGTTCGGAGGGAGCGTTCCGTGTTTCCATTGACCGTGATGACTCCACGAGGGCCTGGCATCTTGAGCTTAAGGTATGCATAATGCGGCACCGCGTTGAATTTTCTTGACAGCGGTTCGTCCGGCGAGCGTGATAGCCGCTGTGGAACGGGACTATGTCGAAGATTAACTCCTCGCCGGAAATTATCTGGGGATCCGAAGACCACTTCCAGTGTAACTGAGCCTGTACAACTGGCCTCGACACCTGGTATGACGCCTTTGAAGGTTGTCTTTGTAGGTTTAATCCTTGAAGGGTCTATGCCCATCTTGCACACTGTATCCTGATAAAGCAGGTTCAGGCTACTACCGCCGTCCATCAGGACTCTCGTGAGGTGAAATCCATCGACGATTGGGTCTAAAACCAATGCGGCGAATCCGCCATGGCGGATACTGGTCGGATGGTCTCTTCGATCGAAAGTGATCGGGCAAGAGGACCATGGGTTGAATTTCGGGCGGCGCTCCATCGCCAGCGTATCGTCCCTTAGTGCACGCTTCCGCTCCCTCTTGGGAATACGCGTTGCGTATATCATGCTTACCGTCCGAACTTGAGGGGGGAATCCCTTTTGTCCTCTGTTGTTCGGCGGTCGGGTCTCTTCCTCGTCATCGCTGTGTAGCCCCTTGTCACTGTTTTCGGCGATTAATTTGCCTGCCTGCTTGAATACCCAACAATCTCTGTTGGTGTGGTTAGCTGGATTTTCGGGGGTTCCATGTATTTGACAGGAGCGGTCGAGTATTCGGTCCAAATTGGACGGGCCCGGAGTGGTTCTTGTGAATGGCTTCTTCCGTTGACCCGGTTTGGAGCCTCAGAATCCGGCGTTGACTGCCGTATCCTCATTGCTGTCGCCGTTAATGTGGCGTTTGTTTTTGTTTCGACGCAACCTGCCATTGCAGTCCTTGGTATCCGGACTGCCAGCGTTTTTGCTAAGGTTGTTGCTGCGAGCCAGCCAGCTATCCTCTCCCGCACAGAAGCGGGTCATGAGTCATGTGAGGGCTGCCATGGATTTCGGCTTCTCTTGTCCTAGGTGCCGGGCCATCCACTCGTCGCGGATGTTATGTTTGAAGGCAGCGAGTGCCTCTGCATCCGGACAGTCGACGATTTGATTTTTCTTTGTTAAGAACCGTGTCCAGAATTGCACTGGCGATTAAATGCAGCTGCTGGATTATGTGGCTTAGGTCATCTGCGTCCGTGGTCGCATTTGCGTGCCACGAAGTTGTCGAGGAATGCGGCTTCCAGGTCTTCCCAGCATCCAATTGACTCTGTGGGCAGGCTGTCAAGCCAATGCCGAGCAGGTCCTTTAAGCTTGAGCGGGAGATATTTGATGGCGTGAAGATCGTCGCCGCGGGCCATATGTATATGGAGGAGATAATCCTCAATCCAAACCGCGGGGTCTGTTGTGCCATCGTAGGATTCGATATTAACGGGTTTAAACCATTCGTGGATTTGATGATCCATTACTTCGTCGGTGAAGCATAGTGGGTGTCTTGGCGCCTCAGATTGAGCAATATCGCGGCGTAGCTCGAGAGAGCGCGTTATCTGCTGTGTTCGCCCGGCCGAGTAGTTGTATCCGGCGAGATGGTATTCGTCGTGGGTCTTGGGGCGCTCGCGTGATCCATAGATAGATCTGGATTGTCTTGCCTTGTCCTCCAATATATCCCGCAAGTCCGGCGCGTTCCCCCGTAGCTTCATGCTTTTTGAGCGATGCCGGGGTACGGTTTTGGTGGAGGGCTTGCACGCCTCTCTGTCGGGCCACGCGAGGTGGTCGGTCTGACCGTATTATTGCACCGTGATGCAGGTTTGTACGCTTCCTCCCCTAGTCGGGGGAGCAACTTGCGTTTTGGGTAACTTTTGGAGGGGCATTCATACTCTTCGGCCGCGAGGACCTCGGTCCATCTGTCGGCCAGTAGGTCTTGATCAGCTTGAAGCTGTTGCTGTTTTTTCTTTAGGCTGTTTGCCGTGGCCATTAGCCTGCGTCTGAAACGCTCTTGTTCGACGGGATCCTCAGGCACGACGAATTCGTCGTCGTCGAGGCTTGCCTCGTCTCCGGAGGGAGGTAAGTAATTGTCATCCTCGACCTCTTCGTCTACCGCCCTCTCGTGAGGGCTTGCTTCTGCCTCCTCCTACGCTGGATCATGCTGGAGGGGGTTGTCTTCGGCACTTTCTGGGGTGTTATTGTCTCCTGTGCCGGAATCTCCATTCTTGCCGTGACGGGATTTAGAGCGGCACCGCTGACGTCGGCGCTTGGGCTGTTTCCTTAAGGAATCGGCCTCCGTTGCTTCTTCGCCGTCCCCATCTTTTGGGGTGTCCACCATGTATATGTCGTATGATGAGGTGGTCTCCCAGTGTCCTGTAGGCACTGGTTCTTGGTAGTCTCCGGCACCGTCGTCCATACCGTCGATGTCTTCGGAGTCGTAGTCGAGTACGTCGGTTAAATCGTCGATGGTGGCTACGAAGTGGGTGGTGGGTGGGCTCTGAATTTATTCGTCGTCCGCGTCCCATCCATCCTGGCCGTAGTTCGCCTAGGGCTCTCCGGATAGTGAGAGATGCTTCAGTGAATTTATGATATCGCCGAAGGGCGAGTCTTTGAAAAAGATGTCCGCAGCGGTGAATTCCATGATCGGCACCCAATCGGATTCGACCGGCGAGGACGCAGGAGGTTCGTAGTCCGGCAGAGTCCGGCACCTCGGAGTCATGAGCTTTATGCGGGACAAGGTAAGTGTTCGGCTCCATCACCGTAGAAGTTGCAGCTCCCGAGGCGGTGTCTAGCCATCCGTCCTCGATCCAAGCGATTGGCTCCGGACTATGGGTCGGAGCGGATTCGTGTGCGGCCTCCAAGGTGCTGTCCGGCGGCAGAGTTAGGTCATGCCCACCGTGACTGCGCGACACGCTCGGCTATGGCTCAGATCCATCGAAGGTCAAGTCCCCGCGGATATCAGCCGTGAAGTTTAGGCTTCCAAACCTGACCTGACGGCCAGGGGCGTAGCTTTCGATCTGCTCCAGATGGCCAAGTGAGTTGGCCCTTGATGCGAAGCCGCCGAATATGAAGATCTGTCCGGGGAGAAAAGTCTCACCCAGGACTGCGTCGTTGTCGATTGAAGAGGCCATCAAGCCTATCGGTGACGACACAGAGGAACTCTCAATGAAAGCACCAATGTCGGTGTCAAAACCGGCGGATCTCGGGTAGGGGGTCCCAAACTATGCGTCTAGGCGGATGGTAACAGGAGACAAGGAACCCGATGTTTTACCCAGGTTCGGGCCCTCTTGATGGAGGTAAAACCCTACGTCCTGCTTGATTGATATTGATATTGTGGATGTTTACAAGAGTGGATCTACCACGAGATCAAGGAGGCTAAACCCTAGAAGCTAGCCTATGGTATGATTGTAAGGGTTGTTGTTATGTCCCTACGGACTAGAGCCATCCGGTTTATATAGACACCGGAGAGGGCTAGGGTTACAGAGTCGGTTACAATGGTAGGAGATCTACATATCCGTATCGCCAAGCTTGCCTTCCACGCCAAGGAAAGTCCCATCCGGACACGGGGCGAAGTCTTCAATCTTGTATCTTCATAGTCTTGGAGTCCGGTCGATGATGATAGTCCGGCCAATGTTAGTCCGGCCGATGATGGTAGTCCGGCTATCCGGACACCCCCTAATCCGGGACTCCCTCAGCCTCAAAAGTTCTTCCTTGGCACGGATTTTATTTTTGATATCTTCTTCAACTATGTTGTTTGCTTATTGAAAACCTTTCTTCTAATTGTCCCCTTCTCAAATTTATTTTTGGGATTTATTTTATTTTAAAGAAACCCTATGAGTTTTGGGACTTCTCTTATATTGAAACCATCCATGATTTTACCATGCCTCATGTGGTAAATCTTCCCAAAATCCCTCCTTCCACTTTGGGGCTACCCAAACATTCTGTTCCTACATTCTGTTCCTACAAGACCAAAACTATGCTGCCATTTATTTTGAGCCTAGATGATTTTCAAAGCAAGTACCTAATTCCTTTTGAGATTTGAACTCAAACCAACTCCTCTGGATAGTCTTTAACACCCACAACCTAGATCCATCAAGATCCACTCTTTCTCTCTTCAAAATTTTCAAGTTTCAACCTCTGCAAGTTTGGACCAGATTTGTCAAATTTGGTGAAATTCATATCTTCTCTTCTCCAAAAATTCTACCAAAATTCAGGCAGCCCCCCGATGAAGTGAGAGGCCACCCCACCAAAAATCAGCTCAAGGAAAATTCCCCACATGCCAAAATCATTTCGTCGAACACCTGGCTGGCTTTGTTCATGTGCACTTTCAGAAAGTTCAGAGATTCAGAGTTTTCTTCAGTGTTTTTTTGGCCAGTGACTTGTCACCGATCACCCGTGCGCCCTGGCGCGTTGCGGGCGGCCCCTTCTCCCTGGCCAGAGCACCGCACGCCCTCTTGGACGGGTGCAGGTGTCGGTGGCGGCGAGCATCACCAACGCCGGCAGCCTCTGCGGTGGCAGAGCCACCCGTGGCGGCCAGCGAGAGCCTGTGCCAGCTCGCTACGCCGTTCTGCGCCGCCCATTGCTCCCTTGCCCTCCGCGTGGCCTCACGCACACCAGCACACCCCGAAGCACCGTCGCCGTGGCCCGGCAAGCACAAGGCGCTCTCTCTGCCGCCGACGGGCCCGCGCTGCCCCGTTCCGTCGAACCCACCCAGAGCACCTAATCCAAACTCTTTTAGCGCCTAAGCGGAACCAGTGGAACTCCACGTTGACGCCCAACTCCCTAAACTCTCCGACCAAGCTCTGCACCGCCGTAACCATCACCGGAGATCTCCGTTCATGGCCACCGCCTCGGATCGCCTATAAAAGGAAGCCCCGAGCTCGTTCTCGAGCACGCACCACCTCTACACCTCACCAACACCCCGCCAGGCCACTAGGAGGACCTCGAGGAGGTCTCATCCCCCAACTTCGGCCGCCCCGATCCGCCTCGGCCACCACCTTGATCCACTCCGGTGAGCCCATCCCCGGCACCCAAACCTCATCAATAACCTCCTCGAGCACCCAGTAAGCTAACCCATGATTTGATTTGACCTTCGCAGCCCTCCCTGACAAGACCCAGGTCCACCCGAGCCGCCGTCCGCCGGAGCCAGGGCCGCCGTCGATGTAGTGCTCGCCGGCAACCACCACCACCACTCACCAACGCGGAAGGTCACGCTGAGCACGGAGGTAACACCCGATCCCCCTGCATCGCCGTGGATCGCCGCCGGCGACCACCGCAGCTCTCGGGCACCAACGAGCTCTGTTTTCTCCGTTTGAAAATTTAAACCTGACGGGTGGGACCCGCCCGTCAGCCCTCTCTGTTCTTTTTCTTCGAACCGCTTTCTGAAAACGTATACGGGCAAATACGCTTTCAGTCTGAAACGTTTTTCTGGTCTTTTCTGTTCAGCCCACGAAGTTTCATTTCATTACAGAAAGGTCCCTGGATTAAAACCCTTATAACTTTTAAACAGAAAAGGATTTTTGATTGATTCTTTTTCTGTCCTCTTTAAAAAAATTCTAGTTTTTTATCAGATTTATTTGAAAAATATTTGGATTATTTTTGCACCTCACGGTATTTACGATAGTGCGTGTATTTCTGTATACCGTAGATACCGGAGGAGGTGACGAAACCGCGAACTTCACCGAGCTAGGCTCCGACTACTCCGAACCAGGAAAGCATGTTTGAACTTTTGATATGATGAGTGTCTTGGCATGTTTGCATTAAGTAGTTCCATGGCATGTTTTTGGAGCATCTCGATGAAGGTTATATTACATGCAAAGTTGAGGCAAGTGAATTTCGATAATCCATAAGTTGTTGGATATGAGTTTGCATGGCCATGAGATGGCATGAGAATGGGTAAGATGGCAGTGTTGTAGCATGCCAGTCTTATGCCAGACCGTTTGACCCAGTGTCAACATGAATCAGTCAAGGTCCCGTCCGTTTTCCCTTTCCGTACTACCACATGTTTTCCGCAAGGAATCTGACTTAGTAAGTTGCAAACCGCTTTTCTGGTACACACCAAATCGAGAGGCGGGATGAGGGTTCCATGGCCCTGGATTAAAGCCTATCATCCGGTCGGGGCATGGGTGTTTCCGGTTGGGACCGAGAGGGGGCACCCCTTAGAGCGCCACAGATATATATTTGATCCCATGCTATTCGAGATTGTGATCTCCCGTCTCAAAGTTTTTCTTGAACGTTGTCTAGGGTGATTCCTGGCATCGTGAGGTGGGATGGGTGTGTCTTGGTTAGATGTGTTTCTTTGAAATACCGTAAACGGAACTAGTCCTTCGTGACTACGGAAATCCGTTGGCTGTGGGTATTTTAGTACAAACTCTGCAGAGTCAATAATCCTTGAAATCATCTTATCCATGTCCAAGTACTGTGTTCATCTTATCTTGTCAAGTGTCAGTCTCGGTGATAGAAACTCCAGAGAACCACATGAGTGTCAAGTCGGGTTAAATGTTTATTCCTATGGATGGACTAACCCGTTTATTATCATGTATTGAATATTTTTTTATGAACATTATTCTTGCATGTTTAACAGATATGAACAATGAATATATGCCCTTTCTGCTATGTCGCTCAGACGTCCGACTGTGGCACACTTGTTATTTACATTGATATAAGCCCTTTCTGCGATATCGCTCAGATGTCCGACTGTGGCACACTTGTTATTTACTTTGATATAAGCCCTTTCTGCGATGTCGCTCAGACGTCCGACTGTGGCACACTTGTTATTTACTTTGATATAAGCCCTTTCTGCGATGTCGCTCAGACGTCCGACTGTGGCACGCTTGTTATTTTACCTTGGACATAAGCCCTTTCTGCGATGTCGCTCAGACGTCCGACTATGGCATGTTTAATATTTACTTTCAGTATAAGCCCTTTCTGTGATGTCGCTCTGACGTCCGACTATGGCACGTATGTCTATTAGTTTCAATATAAGCCCTTCATGTTGTGTCGCTTAGACGCCCGACTGCGGCATGATTGATTTATTTGTTCACCCTTCGAGGCGTCGCTTCAGACACCCGATCGGTTTTCAGTTATTTGTTGTGGATTTCGGGAAGATTACCGCCTGACTTCCTTAATTACTAATAATGTCGTGCAAGTTCATCATAGAATGTATATCACTAATTGCTCATGAAGCATTCATGCATGCATTTGTTATATCTTATGTCCGAACTGTCTTGCGAGTACTTTCAAAGTACTCACCTGGCTTGTTGATTTGGCCAGATGCTGACGAAGGCGATCTCATGGATGAAGGGTTCAATAGCTAGTCCGACGCCTAGAGGAGTCCCAGTCAGTCTCGTGCGACCCTGGATTTGGTCACTGTGTTGTATCCGCATCCGCTACCCAAATAAATTCATCGAGCCTCACCTCGACGCTCGATGAGCCGCCAGTATAGGAGTCATATTATCCACTCCATTGTGTTATTCCACCACCACTTTCATCTCGAGTCAGTAGTATGCCACACCACTCCATTGTGTCATATCCGCCATTATGTATAATTATTGGCATGCTTGTAAAAATGGTTGAGCACCCCAGCTCGACTCTGTAATATATTCTAATGCTACTGGCTTATTGTATCAAGATTTTTTCTACTAGTTAGGATGATTTTTCCTCGTACTGGACTCAAAAGGTCGGTTTCTCAATAAGCATTTTATTGGAAAACTGGTCGTGACATATGGGGGACGCCATAACGGTGTACTACCCCTGATATGAAGTCTATCACCGGTCCGAATTCGGCCGTCTTTACAGGCTTGGCCTCTATCCATTTGGTGAATTTATCCACCATGACCAATAGGTATTTTTGCTTGTGGGTTCCTCCTTTAAGGGGTCCAACCATGTCAAGCACTCAGACCGCGAAGGGCTGTGATGGGTATAGTTTTGAGGGCGGTGGGTGGCATGTGGCTTTGATTAGCAAAGAGCTGGCAACTGACGCATCGTTGGACTAAGTCCTGAGCATCTGCCCGGGCCGTCGGCCAATAAAATCCTGTACGGAAGGCCTTGCCTACAAGGGCCCGGGCTGCGGCATGGTGCCCACCGAGTCCGTCATGAATTTCAGCCAGGAGATTCCGCCCTTCCTCTTCGGAGATACACCTTTGAAGGACTCCGGTTGTGCTTTTCTTATAAAGATCCCCTCATGGACCTTATAGGCTTTAGACCGCCGCACTATGCACCGGGCCTCGTTTTGGTCCTCGGGAAGTTCCTGCCTAGTTAGGTAGGCTAGGAATGGTTCTGTCCACGGGCAATGACTGCCATTATTGCGTGGGCTGGCGGTGTTATTTCGTTGGTGGAACCACCAACTATGTCGTAATGTTCGTGTGGGGCGGTGTGGTTGGGTCCGGGTTGTTATTTCCGGACTCTCCCTCCCATTATCTGGATGGCTTGAAAAGCCTCTGTAGGAAGATGTTGGGGGGGGGGGGACGGCATCGCGCTTTGCGCCAATGCGTGCCAACACGTCTGCTGCCTGGTTGTTATCCCGGGCTATATGGCGAAATTCGAGCCCCTCAAACCAAGCTGACATTTTTAGGACAGTATTGCGATAAGCTGCCATTTTCAGATCCTTGGCATCAAAGTCCCCATTTATTTGGGATATCGTGAGGTTTGAATCCCCGCGCACCTCTAGGCGTTGAATGCCCATGGAGACTGCCATCCGGAGACCATGTAGAAGGGCCTCGTATTCGGCTGCGTTGTTGGAGTCCGTGTACATTATTTGAAGTACGTATTGGACTACCGGTTGGGGACGTCAGAACGACGCCAGCCCCCAGGCCGGCCAACATTTTGGAGCCGTCGAAGTGCATGATCCAGTTGGAATATGCACTGTACTCTATAGGGAGTTCAGCTTCAGTCCATTCGGCGATGAAGTCAGCCAAAACTTGCGACTTAAGAGCTCGCCGTGGCTTGTAGGTTATGTCGAACGGGAGGAGCTCAATGGTCCATTTAGCAATCCGGCCCGTTGCGTCGTTGTTGGTTATAATGTCATTAAGAGGTACTTCGGAGGCTACTGTTATTGAACACTCTTGGAAGTAGTGTCGCAGCTTCCGGGATGCCATGAACACCGCGTATGCTATCTTTTGATAATGCGGGTACCGTGACTTGCATGGAGTTAGGACAGTGGACACGTAGTAAACTGGTTTTTGGAGAGGGAACTTGTGTCCGTCCGTTTCTCATTCGACAACGAGCACCGCGCTTACAACTTGATGGGTTGCTGCGATGTATAATAGCATTGGTTCGCCCATGTTGGGCGCGGCCAGGACCGGATTTGTTGCCAATATGGCTTTGATTTCTTCGAGTTCGCCCGTCGCGTTATCCGTCCACTCGAAGTGTTCGGTGCACGGGAGGAGGCGATAAAGGGGTAATGCCTTTTCTCCTAAGCGGGAGATAAAGCGGCTTAGAGCCGCCACGCATCTAGTCAATTTTTGTATTTGTTTGAGGTCTTTGGGGATATCCAATTGAAACAGAGCTCGGATCTTTGCTGGGTTTGCTTCAATTCCTCTACCGGATACAATGAAGCCCAAGAGCTTTCCGGCTGTACGCCAAAAACGCATTTTTCCGTGTTGAGCTTGATGTCATATGTTCGGAGATTATCGAATGTGAGCCTCAAGTCGTCGACTAGGGTTTCAACATGCTTGGATTTGACGACCACATCGTCTACGTATGCCTCCACTGTTTTGCCGATCTGGTTTGCCAGACATGTCTGAATCATGCGCTGATATGTTGCGCCGGCGTTTTTGAGCCCAAAGGGCATTGTGTTGAAGCAGAATGGGCCGTATGGAGTAATGAATGCCGTTGCGGCTTGGTCTGGCTCCGCCATCTTAATTTGGTGGTAGCCGGAGTATGCGTCGAGGAAACACAATGAATCGTGTCCTGCGGTAGCATCGATAATTTGATCGATGCGGGGGAGGGGGAAGGGATCCTTTGGGCAAGCCTTGTTAAGGTCCTTAAAATCGACACATAGGCGCCAGGATTTGTCCTTTTGTGGTACCATTACCGGGTTTGCTAGCCAGTTCGGATGTTTAATATCTCTGATGAATCCGGCCTCCAATAGTTTGGCTAGCTCCTCTCCCATGGCCTGTCTCTTGGGTTCGGAGAAACGCCAAAGAGCTTGTTTGACTGGCATGAATCCTTTTAGGATATTTAGGCTGTGCTCGGCCAGCCGGAGTGGGATTCCTGGCATGTCTGAAGGGTGCCAGGCAAAAATGTCCCAATTTTCGCGTAGAAATTCTCGTAGTCACGGCATCCACATCGAGGGTTTAATTGTGCCCGATGGAGGCCATTTTTGTAGGGTCCGTTGGATGAACTTGGAATTTGACTATTTAAATGCGCGGTTTAAAAGAGGTGGACTTGGATCTCTGATCGAGTATCACATCGTCCCCTGTTCACCGTGGAGCGTGAAGCGCAGGAGTTCCTCTCTGCCGCTAGGGCTTTGGATAGTGCCTCAAGGGCAAGTGCGGCTGTTTTATTTTTGGCGCGAGCGCTATGTCCGGTCACTAGCGAGAGTGATAATTCCGTTGGGTCCGGGCATTTTGAGCTTCATGTACCCGTAATGGGGTATAGCTTGAAAAATTTGAATGCCTCTCGCCCTAATAGAGCGTGGTATCCGCTGCTGAACGGGCCACTTGGAATGTGACCTCCTCGGACCTATAATTGTCCAGATGTGCGAACACCACATCCAGTGTGATCTTTCCTCAGACTATGCTTCCCGACTGGGGATTATTCCTCTAAAGGTTGTGCTGCTTTGCTCAATGCGGCTCCAGTCTATTTCCATTTTTCGAAGGGTTTCCTCGTAGATGAGGTTTAATCCGCTGCCGCCGTCCATGAGTACCTTGGTAAGGCGAAAGCCGTCCACTATTGGACTGAGGACCAATGCGGCTGGTGCTCGGGCTATTCGGAATTTAGGTTCGTCACTAGCGTTAAAGGTAATAGCCGTGTCACTCCATGGATTTATTGTTGCTATCTGGTAAACTTCGGCAAGGCTGCGGAGTGTTCGTTTCCTCATATTATTTGATGCGAATGTCTCGAAGACTGTTAATATCGTACTGGTATGGCTGGGCTGGTGCTCTGGAGCTAAGAGCTCTTCGCCACTTTTGGCCACCTGCCGTAGTATCCAACATGCTCTAAGGCTATGAGTTGGAGTGGCGCCCTACGTGCTATGAATTTTGCAGGTCCATTGAGCCATCCCTCCAAAGACGGTTCCATGCCCTTTGGGGGTTTTGCTTTTGGTATGTAACCCAGGTGCTCGTGATGATGCACCCTTTTATTTCGGACTAGGGTCGTATTCGGGGCGGATTATCCCAAAATTTGATTTCGGTTTTCGTGCGCTCTCCATCGCAAGCGATACTTTCGTACTATGGACGCCAAGTCAGCGAGCGTGTAATTTCAATGACGACTTATGGTGTTTTGGATTCCCTTGTCCGTGCAATTGTTGCGTAAGAATGAGATTGCGTCCTCCTCGCGGCAATCCTTTATCCTGTCCATAACTAGGAGGAATCGCCCAAGAATGATGTGCGTTTCACCGGCTCTTGCGGATTTGGGATAGATCGCTTATGTTTGGGTGGGCGGGTGGAATTAAATTCAACCCCGTCCGATCTAAGACTCAGGGCCAAGAAGTTTCCGAACTTGGAAGCTTGGGTTCTTGGAGTTTGTCCAATGAATCTAGCCCGCTGCACGACTTTAAGTTCGGGGCTTGAGTGGTGTCCTCCCTCCGCTGAATCCGGCATGGAGGGGTCAGGAATCCGGACATAGCTAGTCCTTAAGGTAGGAGAAGAGTCGCCGTATTGTTCCTCTACCACAGCAACGTGGTGGGTAGCCTGGGGAGAGTTGATCTCTCTCAGATCGGTTTTAGGCCCAATCTGATCGTAGTCTGTAGCAACTCCCAGGGCGGCGATGCGATCCAAGAGCTCGTTTAAAGAAGAGAGCTCCATCGTATCTAACTGCTCGGCTAGTTCCGAGTTAACGTGAAGATTGCTTTCGATGACCCGAGAAGTCATCGTCGGCGCGGCGGCCGAACAGGCGGTCATAAGAAAACCGCCTAGCCAGAGAGTTTGGCCGGTGGCCAAAGCTCCTTTAGCAACGGTGCCGTCTTTAAAGACGAGATGAGGCATCCTTCCTGACAGCGACGACACAGAGGAACTCTCAATGAAAGCACCAATGTCAGTGTCAAAACCGGCGGATCTTAGGTAGGGGGTCCCGAACTATGTGTCTATGCAGATGGTAACAGGAGACAAGGGACACGATGTTTTTACCCAGGTTCGGGCCCTCTCAATGGAGGTAAAACCCTACTCCTGCTTGATTAATATTGATGATATGGGTAGTACAAGAGTAGATCTACCACGAGATCAAGGAGGCTAAACCCTAGAAGCTAGCCTATGGTATGATTGTTGTTCGTCCTATGGACTAAAACCCTCCGGTTTATATAGGCACCGAATAGGGTTAGGGTTACACAGAGTCGGTTACAATGTTAGGAGATCTACATATCCATATCGCCAAGCTTTCCTTCCACGCCAAGGAAAGTCCCATCCGGACACGGGACGAAGTCTTCAATCTTGTATCTTCATAGTCCAGGAGTCCGGCCAACGGTGATAGTTCGGTTATCCGGACACCCCCTAATCCAGGACTCCCTCACCCATCATTGGAATATACAAGCCAAGTTATATAATGAAGAATTCCACTAGTATATGAAAGTGACAAAATATGAGACTCTCTATCATGAAGAACATGGTGCTACTTTGAAGCACAAGTGTGGAAAAAGATAGTAACATTGTCCCTTCTCTCATTTTCTCTCTCTCCCTCCCTCTCTCTTTTGGTGAGCATCTTTGGCCTCTTTTTTTTATTTGGGCATCGCTAGCCTCTTTTATTATTTTCTCACATGGGACAATGTTCTAATAATGATAATCATCACACTTTTATTTACTTACAACTCGATACTTAGAACAAAGATGACTCTATATGAAGTGCCGCCGGCAGTGTACCGGGATGTGCAATGATCTAGCTTAGCGTATGACATTAAGGAACATCTCACTAGCTATCTTACGATCATGCAATGGCAATATGACAGTGATGGCACGTGTCATGAATGACGGAACGGTGAAAGTTGCGTGGCAAAATATCTCAGAATGGCTATGCAAATGCCATAATAGTTAGGTATGGTGTCTGTTTTAAGGAAGGTATATGGTGGGTGTATGCACCGGCAAAAGTTGCGCGGTACTGGAGAGGCTAGCAATGGTGGAAGGGTGAGAGTGCATATATTCCATGGACTCACAGTAGTCATAAAGAAGTCACATACTTGTTGCAAAAGTTTTATTAGTTGTCGAAACAAAGTGCTAGACGCATACTCCTAGGGGAAGGGTTGGTAGGACTTAACCATCGTGCGATCCCGACCGCCACACAAAGGATGACAATCAATAAATCAATCATGCTCTGAATTCCTAACATAGAGGTTCACCATACGTGCATGCTACGGGAACCACAAACCTCAACACAAGTATTTTTACGATTGATGTCTACTACGCAACCTTCTTCTTGTAGACGTTGTTGGGCCTCCAAGTGCAGAGGTTTGTAGGGCAGTAGCAAATTTCCCTTAAGTGGATGACCTAAGGTTTGTCAATCCGTGGGAGGCGTAGGTTGAAGATGGTCTCTCTCAAACAGCCCTGCAACCAAATAACAAAGAGTCTCTTGTGTCCCCAGCACACCCAATACAATGGTAAATTGTATAGGTGCACTAGTTCGGCGAAGAGATGGTGATACAAGTGCAATATGGATGGTAGATATAGGTTTTTGTAATCTGAAAATATAAAAACAGCAAGGTAACTAATGATAAAAGTGAGCGTAAACGGTATTGCAGTCATAGGAAACAAGGCCTAGGGTTCATACTTTCACTAGTGCAAGTTCTCTCAACAATAATAACATAATTGGATCGTATAACTATCCCTCAACATGCAACAAAGAGTCACTCCAAATTCACTAATAGTGGAGAACAAACGAAGAGATTATGGTAGGGTACAAAACCACCTCAAAGTTATTCTTTCCAATCAATCCGTTGGGCTATTCCTATAAGTGTCACAAACAACCATAGAGTTCGTACTATAATAACACATTAAGACAGAAATCAACTAAAACCCTAATGTCACCTAGATACTCCAATGTCACCTCAAGTATCCGTGGGTATGATTATACGATATGCATCACACAATCTCATATTCATCTATTCAATCCAACACAAAGTACTTACTAAGAGTGCCCAAAAGTTTCTACCGGAGAATCAAGACGAAAACGTGTGCCAACCCCTATGCATAGGTTCATGGGCGGAACCCGCAAGTTGATCACCAAAACATACATCAAGCTCGCGATACATCAAGATAGTGCCAAATCAAGAAGACGAGAGACCATATGTTAGTCCCAAAAATAATATAAAAGTGGAAAATAAAGCCCAATATTGCCCAAAACCATAGATAATATAGCATGGAGCAATCAAAAATTATAGATACGTTGGAGATGTATCAAGCATCCCCAAGCTTAATTCCTGCTCGTCCTCGAGTAGGTAAATGATAAAAAAGATAATTTTTTATGTGGAATGCTAGTGGGCATAATATCAATGTAATTCTTCTCACTTATGATATGAATATTAAGATCCGAAAGATTCAAGAAAAAAGTTCATGTTGACATAAAACTAATAATACTTCAAGCATACTAACTAAGCAATTATGTCTTCTCAAAATAACATGGCCAAAGAAAGTTCATCCCTACAAAATCATATAGTTTAGTCAAGCTCCGTTTTAGTCACACAAGAATGCTCTCATCATGCACAACCCCGATGACAAGCCAAGTAATTGTTTCATACTTTAATAATCTCAAACTTATAAACCATTACGCAATACATGAGCGCGAACCATGGATATAGCACTATGGGTGGAATAGAATATGATGATGGGGGTTTTGTGGAGAAGATAAAAAGGAGAAAGTCTCACATCAACGAGGCTAATCAATGAGCTACGGAGATGCCCATCGATTTATGTTAATGCGAGGAGTAGGGATTGCCATGCAACGGATGCACTAGAGCTATAAATGAATGTAAGCTCAACAAAAGAAACTAAGTGGGTGTGCATCCAACTTGCTTGCTCACGAAGACTTAGGGCACTTGAGGAGGCCCATCGTTGGAATATACAAGCCAAGTTCTATAATGAAAAATTCCCACTAGTATATGAAAGTAACAACTTAAGAGACTCTCTATATGAAGAACATGGTGCTACTTTGAAGCACAAGTGTGGAAAAAAGGATAGTAGCATTGCCCCTTTTTATTTTTTTTATTTTTTTGGGCCTTCTTTTTTTTTCTTTCACCTTTCTTTTTTCTTCTTTGGGACAATGCTCTATTAAATGATGATCATCACACTTCTATTAATTTACAACTCAATTATTACAACTCGATACTAGAACAAAGTATGACCCTATATGAATGCCTCTGGCGGTGTACCGGGATATGCAATGAATCAAGAGTGACATGTATGAAAGAATTATGAATGGTGGCTTTGCCACAAGTACTATGTCAACCACATGATCATGCTAAGCAATATGACAATGATGAATGTGTCATGAAGAACGGAACGGTGGAAAGTTGCATAGCAATATATCTCGGAATGGCTATGGAAATGCCATAATAGGTAGGTATGGTGGCTGTTTTGAGGAAGATATAAGGAGGTTTATGTGTGAAAGAGCGTATCATATCACGGAGTTTGGATGCACCGGCGAAGTTTGCACCAACTCTCAATGTGAGAAAGGGCAATGCACGATCCATGGACTCAACATTAGTCATAAAGAATGCACATACTTATTGCAAAAATCTACAAGCCTTCAAAAACCAAAGTACTACGTGCATGCTCCTAGGGGGATATATTTGTAGGAAAAGACCACCGCTCGTCCCCGACCGCCACTCATAAGGAGGACAATCAAATAACACCTCATGTTTCAAATTTGTTACATAACATTTACCATACGTGCATGCTACGGTACTTGAAAACTTCAACACAAGCATTTCTCAAATTCACAACTACTCAACTAGCACGACTTTGATATTATTACCTCCATATCTGAAAACAATCACCAAGCATCAAACTTCTCTTAGTATTCAACACACTCATAAGAAAGTTTTTACTACTCTTGAATACCTAGCATATTAAGCACATTACCATGCTATTTAACATTCTCAAAATAATCTAAGTGAAGCATGAGAGATCAATATTTTTTATAAAGCAAATCCACCACCGTGCTCTAAAAGATATAAGTGAAGTACTAGAGCAAACAACAAACTACTCCGAAAGATATAAGTGAAGATCAATGAGTAGTCGAATAATTATGCAACTATATGAAGACTCTCCCATTTAATAATTTCAGATCTTGGTATTTTATTCAAAAAACAAGCAAAGCTAAAGAAAATAAAACGACGCTCCAAGCAAAACACATATCATGTGGTGAATAAAAATATATCTCCAAGTAAAGTTAGCGATGAACGAAGACGAAAGAGGGGATGCCATCCGGAGCATCCCCAAGCTTAGATGCTTGGTTATCCTTGAATATTACCTTGGGGTGCCTTGGGCATCCCCAAGATTAGGCTCTTGGCACTCCTTATTCCATAGTCCATCAAATCTTTACCCAAAACTTGAAAACTTCACAACACAAAACTTAACAGAAAACTCGTAAGCTCCGTTAGCGGAAGAAAACAAAACACCACTTCAAGGTACTGTAATGAACTCATTATTTATTTATATTGGTGTTAAACCTACTGTATTCCAACTTCTCTATGGTTTACAAACTATTTTCCTTGCCATAGATTCATCAAAATAAGCAAGCAACACAATGAAAACAGAATCTGTCAAAAATAGAACAGTCTGTAGTAATCTGTAACTAACACAAACTTCTGGAACTCCAAAACTTATACCAAAATTGGAAGACCTAGATAATTTGTTTATTGATCTTCTGCAATTGGAATCAGTATTTTATCGCGTTATGGTGATTTTTAATAATTGTTTTCGTGAACATAAAGTTTCTGGAATTTTCAGCAAGATCAAATAACTATCATCCAAGAAGATCCTATAGGTCTTACTTGGCACAAACACTAATTAAAACACAAAACCACATCTAACCAGAGGCTAGATGATTTATTTATTCCTAAACAGAACCAAAAGTCAAGAAACTAAAATAAAATTGGGTTGCCTCCCAACAAGCGCTAACGTTTAACGCCCCTAGCTAGGCATGATGATTTCAATGATGCTCACATAAGAGATAAGGATTGAAACATAAAGAGAGCATCATGAAGAATATGACTAGCACATTTAAGTCTAACCCACTGCCTATGCATAGGGATTTTTGGAGCAAACAACTTATGGGAACAAGAATCGATTTGCATAGGAAGGTAAAACAAGCATAACTTCATGACTTTAAGCACATAGAGAGGAAACTTAATATTATTGCAATTCCTACAAGCATATATTCCTCCCTCATAATAATTTGCAGTAGCATCATGAATGAATTCAACAATATAACCAGCACATAAATCATTCTTTTCATGATCTACAAGCATACAAATTTTATTACTCTCCACATAAGAAAATTTATTCTCATTCGGAATAGTGGGAGTATCATAAGAGACTTGAATACTATAAATTGTTTCCACATTAAAAGAGTAATGTTCAGAATAAGGGTACTCATAATTATGACAAGTTTTATAATTAGAATCATCACTACTCTTTATAGCATAAGTTTCATCACAATAATCATCATAAGTAGCAACTTTGTCCTCTTCATAATCGATTGAAACCTCTTCCGAAATAGTGGATACATCACTTAATTAAGTCATGACCTCTCCAAATCCAATTTCATAAATATTGTAAGATTCAACATCCTCCAAAATAGTGGGATTATTACTTCCGAAAGTTGACACTCTTCCAAACCCACTTTCATCAATATAATCATCATAGGTAGAAGGCATGCTATCATCATAACAACTTTGCATATCAAAACTTGGGAGACTAAAAATATCATCATTATTAAACACAGCGTCCCCAAGCTTGGTACAAACATTAATTGCAGCAAATATATTCTCAAATATATCATCCTCATCAAACATAGCTTCCCCAAGCTTGGGCCTTTTCATATCATAAGCATAATCACTGTCATCATTAATAGTATGGATAGCACCAATAGTATAGCAATTATCATATTCTTCCAAGAAAGTGCCAAAAAGATATTCAAGATCATAAGAAGTATCATTATCTTCCCAATCATAATCATCACAACAAGCAATAGGCATAACGAGATCATCATCAAGTGCATCATTTTCCACAATTATTTTTGATTCATTTTCAAGAGGCTCAACAATAATAGGAGCAACATTATTTGGGAGAGATATCTTTTTACCTCTCTTCCTTTTTATTTTCTTCTTCTTCACCACATCATGTGTGGGTTCAATTATCTTTTTGGAGCTCCTTATTAATGAAATTGGTTGAATAGAAGGCTCCTCCTCGTTACCAGATTCATCATAAGAAATAATAGGAGGATATTGGGAAGTCTCTTCCCCTTTCATTAGTATTCTCTTCATCTTCTATTTGCTTTCTTTTCTTTATGTAATTGGCAATATAAGGATTTTCAATGCAATTCACTGCACAATACATATAAATTTCCTCTAGATTAAAATGAAGAACTCTATCAAGGGCAAATTTTTGAATATCTTCAGTTATACGTTTCATTTCTTCATAACCCAAGGGCAAACTAAGTTCATTATGATGTGCATGGGAAATCAAGTCATCACAATTTTTGGACACGATACGGTCATGAAACAATTTGCATTGGGTACTGAAATGATCACGTTCATTGCAAAGTTCACAAGTACGACTAAGAAAATTTAAACTTTCAGCACAATCATCTAGCCTTTCTTGCAACCATTTAGTTTCTAAATGTTTATGCCTCTTGCAATATCTATCTTCCCTATTTGGTGTGTACTTGCAAACCCAACGTACTCCACCAAAAAGACATGTTTATAGGAGATATTTTCATCATAACTAGTGCAATCATCATTAGTACTATGGATATTCAAGGAGTTCATACTAACAACATTGCAATCATACTCATCCTTCAAAGATTTAGTAACAAACATTTTAATGCATTCTTCTTCTAACACTTTGGCACAATTTTCCTTTCCATCATACTCATGAAAGATATTAAAAAGATGAAGCGTATGAGACAAACTCAATTCCATTTTTTTTGTAGTTTTGTTTTATAAACTAAACTAGTGCTAAAACAAGAAACACAAAGATTCGATTGCAAGATCCAAAGATATACCTTCAAGCACTCACCTCCCCGGCAACGGCGCCCGAAAAGAGATTGGTTGACAGGGTGTGAGTGCCGCTTACCTAGGCTCCCCGGCAACGGCGCCAGAAAAGAGCTTGATGTCTACTACGCAACCTTCTTCTTGTAGACGTTGCTGGGCCTCCAAGTGCAGAGGTTTGTAGGACAGTAGCAAATTTCCCTCAAGTGGATGAACTAAGGTTTATCAATCCGTGGGAGGCGTAGGTTGAAGATGGTCTCTCTCAAGCAGCCCTGCAACCAAATAACAAAGAGTCTCTTGTGTCCCCAACACACCCAATACAATGGTAAATTGTATAGGTGCAGTAGTTCGGCGAAGAGATGGTGATACAAGTGTAATATGGATGGTAGATATAGGTTTTTGTAATCTGAAAATATAAAAACAGCAAGGTAACTAATGATAAAAGTGAGCGTAAATGGTATTGCAATGATTGGAAACAAGGCCTAGGGTTCATACTTTCACTAGCGCAAGTTCCCTCAACAATAATAACATAATTGGATCATATAACTATCCCTCAACATGCAACAAAGAGTCACTCCAAAGTCACTAATAGTGGAGAACAAACGAAGAGATTATGGTAGGGTACGAAACCACCTCAAAGTTATTCTTTCCAATCAATCCGTTGGGCTATTCCTATAAGTGTCACAAGCAGCCCTATAGTTCGTACTAGAAGAACACCTTAAGACACAAATCAACCAAAACCCTAATGTCACCTAGATACTCCAATGTCACCTCAAGTATCCGTGGGTATGACTATACGATATGCATCACACAATCTCAGATTCATCTATTCAATCCAACACAAAGTACTTCAAATAGTGCCCACAAGTTTCTACCGGAGAATCAAGACGAAAACGTGTGCCAACCCCTATGCATAGGTTCATGGGCGGAACCCGCAAGTTGATCACCAAGACATACATCAAGTGAATCACGTGATATCCCATTGTCACCAAAGATACGCACGACAAGACATACATCAAGTGTTCTCAAGTCATTAAAGACTCAATCCGATAAGATTACTCAAAGGGAAAACTCAATCAATTACAAGAGAGAAGAGGGGGAGAAGAAACATAAAAACCAACTATAATATCAAAGGTCGCGATACATCAAGATCGTGCCAAATCAAGAACACGAGAGAGAGAGATCAAACACATAGCTACTGGTACATACCCTCAGTCCCGAGGGTGAACTACTCCCTCCTCGTCATGGAGAGCGCCGGGATGATGAATATAGCCACCGGTGAGGGTTCCCCCCTCCGGCAGGGTGCCAGAATAGGGTCCCGATTGACTTTTGGTGGCTACAGAGGCTTGCGGCGGCGGAACTCCCGATCTATTCTCGTCTTTGAAGTTTTTTAGGGTACGTGGGTATATATGGGTGAAAGAAGTACGTCGGTGGACCTCCGGGCTGTCCACGAGGCAGGGGCGCGCCCTAGAGGGGGGGGGGGGGCCCACTCTCGTGGGCATCCCGGGACTCCCCTGGTGAGCTTCCGGTACTCCGTGGGCTTCTTCTGGTCCAAAAATAAGTTCCGTGGAGTTTCAGGTCAATTGGACTCCGTTTGATATTCCTTTTCTTCGAAACACTGAAATAGGCAAAAAAACAGCAATTCTGGGCTGGGCCTCCGGTTAATAGGTTAGTCCCAAAAATAATATAAAAGTGGAAAATAAAGCCCAATATTTCCCAAAACAGTAGATAATATAGCATGGAGCAATCAAAAATTATAGATACGTGGGAGACGTATCAACGATTCACAACCATCTACTACATGACTCTAATACCACCATCTCCATGTCTCAAAACTAATTGCAAGGAATCAAACTTCTCTTGCTAATCAATGCACTTGAATGTGAAAGTTTTTATTATATCCCCTTTGGATGCATATCATATTAGGACTAATTTCATTGCACACGCCAATTACCAAGTTATTTAGAGAGCACTCTCAAAATGATATAAGTGAAGATCGAGAGTTTTTATTTTCACAAAATATAACACCGCCGTGCTCTACAAAGATATAAGTGAAGCACTAGAGCAAAATTACCTAGCTCAAAGGATATAAGTGAAGCATATGAGCAAAACTACCAAGCTCAAAAGATATAAGTGAAGCACATGAGCAAAATTGCCTAACTCAAAAGATATAAGTGAAGCACATAGAGTATTCTAACAAATTCAAGATGAGTGTGTGTCCCTCTCAAAAGGTGTGCAGCAAGGATGATTGTGATAAAAAAAAGGCAAAGAGTCCTATCATACAATACGCTACAAGGAAAACACATATCATGTGGTAAATAAAAATATAGCTCCAAGTAAAGTTACCGATGGATTGAAGACGAAAGAGGGGATGCCTTCCCGGGGCATCCCCAAGCTTAGGATTTTTGGTGTCCTTGAGTTTTTCTTGGTATGCCTTGGGCATCCCCAAGCTTAGGCTCTTGCCACTCTTTATTCCATTGTCCATAAGAACGTCACCCAAAACTTGAAAACTTCACAACACAAAGCTTAAACAGAAACTCGTGATATCATTATCATAAGAAAACAAACCACCAACTTTTTAGGTACTGTTGTGAACTCAATTTCTATTTAGATTGACGTTATATTACTGTATTCCCACTTCTCCATGGCTCTTACCCCCCGATACTAACCATAGATGCATCAAAATAAGCAATCAACACAACAAAAACAGAACAGTCTGTAGAAATCTGTATAATTCATATACCTATGGTACCCCAAAAATTCTTCAAAAATTATGACAATTAGGAAAATTTGTATACCAATCGGCAGCAAAACGTATCAACTCAAAAGCTCTTTCTGGGTAGGCATGAAAAATAATTTCGGGAGCGCAAAGTTTCTGTCTTTTTTAGCATGATCAAACAACTATCACCCAAACTAATCATAAAGGCTTTACTTGGCACAAACACTAATTAAAACATAAAAACACAATCATAACAGAAGCGTGATGGTGTTGTCACACAAAAACAGAAAGTAAAAAGCGAAAATAAATTTATTCATTGGGTTGCCTCCCAATAAGCGCTATCGTTTAACGCCCTTAGCTAGGCGTAAATAGATTCAAGTATTATCATCTTTAGTGCTCAAACCATAAGTAGCTCTCATAATAAGTTCATAAAGCAATTTTATTTTCTTTCTAGGGAAGTGTTCCATGTCCTTCCTTAATGGAAACTGAAATTTAATATTCCCTTCCTTCATATCACTAATTGCAACAATAGTTCTAAGGAAAGGTCTACCAAGAATAATAGGACATGTAGGATTGCAATCTATATAAAGAACAATGAAATCTACGGGCACATAATTCCTATTTGAAACAATAAGAACATCATTAAACCTTCCCGTAGGTTTCTTAATAGTAGAATCCGCAAGATGCAAATTGAGAGAGCACTCATCAATCTCATTAAAACCTAGAACATCACATAAAGATTTCGGAATCGTGGAAACACTAGCACCCAAATCACACAAAGCACGGAATTCATAATTTTTTATCTTAATCTTAATAGTAGGTTCCCACTCATCATGAAATTTTCTAGATATAGAGACTTCCAACTCAAGCTTTTCTTCAAAAGATTTCATCATAGCATCAACGATATGTTTAGGAAAAGCTTTGTTTTGACTATAAGCATGTGGAGAATTTAGCATGTATTGCATCAAGGAAATAACGTCCATTCGTTGGGTGATCCCTTGCTCTCACGTTTGTATTATAATTAAATTCCTAGAAATCCAAAGTAGTGGGCTCATCACTATTCAAAGTTTTAATATCTTCTACTCCACATTTAGTAATTTTAGCATCAAGATAAATAGACTCCGAATCATTGGGACATTTTTCAACCAAAGTGGATTCACATCTAGCCCCATTATCATCAAGATTAACATGAGAAAACAAATATTCAATAGGAGTCACACCAAGCATTTTAAGATCTTCACGACCTTTATCACGAGAACACGCCTTTTTAGGCCATTCGTGTCCAACACGAATTTGGGCGATTCTTTCTCTACTTTCACCAATAGAAACATGCATAGCTTTCAAAGTTTCATCCATATTAAGCTTGGGAGGAACACACTTCAATTTTAAAGAAACAATCATTCTATCAACGTTCCTAGCCAAATCATCAATCCTGAGAAAATTTTCTTCTATAGAAGCATTGAAAATCTTTTGCGAATTAATAAATTCCTTAATAATATTCGCAAGATGAGAGGGAATTTTATTATAATTTCCATAAGCATTGTTGTAGGAATTGCCAAAATTATTAGAGGGATTACTAGGAAAAGGCCTAGGATTGAAATTACCTCTATAAGCATTGTTGTTACCAAAATTATTCCTACCAAAAAAATTAACATCCATATTTTCATTGCTATTCCCAATCAAAGAAGACAAATGCATATCATTTGGATCAATAGGAGCACTCCTACTAGCAAACAACTTCATTAATTCATCCATCTTTTCACTCAAAGTGTTTATTTATTCTATAGCATGCACTTTTTTACTAGTAGGAGATCTTTTGGTATGCCATTAAGAATAATTAGTCATGATATTATCTAGGAGTTTGGTAGCTTATCCTAGTGTGATTTCCATAAAAGTTCCACCTGAGGCGGAATCCAAGATATTTCTAGAAGCAAAATTCAAACCCGCATAGAAAATTTGTATAATCATCCATAAACTTAAGCCATGTGCGGGACAATTTCTAATCATCAATTTCATTCTCTCCCAAGATTGTGCAACATGCTCATGATCAAGTAGCTTAAAATTCATGATATCATTACGGAGAGAGATAATCTTAGTAGGTGGGAAGTACTTGGAAATAAAGGCATCTTTACACTTATTCCATGAATCAATACTATTTTTAGGCAAAGATGAAAACCAAGTTTTAGCTCGATCTCGTAGCAAGAACGGGAATAGCTTTAATATAACCATATCATTATCCACATCTTTCTTCTTTTGCATATCACATAACTCAATAAAGGTATTAAGATGGGATGCAGGATCTTCACCAGGAAGGCCGGAGAATTGCTCTTTCATAACAAGATTCAACAAGGCAGCATTAAATTCATAAGATTCCGCACTAGTGGCGGGAGCAATTGGAGTACTAATAAAATCATTATTATTAGTATTAGAGCAGTCACACAATTTAGTGTTTTTAGACATGGTGACCAAGCAATCAAACTAGCCCACAAGCAAACAAAAGGCAAGCGAAAGAAAGGAAAACGAGAAAGGCAAATATTTTTTGGTTTTTTGGAAAAAAAATTAGAAGAGGGGGAGAGGAAAACGAGAGGCAAATGACAAATAATGTAAATGAAAGAGATGAGTTTGCGATGGGTACTTGGTAGATGACTCCTAGCCTTGCTTGAATACTCCCTGGCAACAGCGCCGGAAGTTATTCCTGCTACTTCTTGAGCTTGCGTTGGTTTTTCCCTTGAAGAGGAAAGGGTGATGCACCAAAAGTAGAGATAAGTATTTCCCTCGGTGTGAGAAACAAGGTATCAATCCAGTAGGAGTATCAAGACAAAGGACCAAAGCACCTGCACAAATATAAAACTCTTACAACCAACGCGACAAAGGGGTTGTCAATCCCTTCAGTTACTTGCAAACGTGAGATCTTATAAAGGTAATTGATAAATAAAACAATAATATCAATTAAATAAGTAAAACTACAGCAAGGTATTTTTGTATTTTTATGTTTAGATCTGAAAGTATATGATGAAAGATAGACCCGGGGGCCATAGGTTTCAATAAAGGCTTCTCTCTTGATAGCAAGTATTACGGTGAGTGAACAAATTACTGTTGAGCAATTTATAGAATAGCGCAAAGTCATGATGATATCTAAGGCAATGATCATACATATAGGCATCACGTCCGAGACAAGTAGATTGCTACCTCTTGAGCACTGCGTTGGTTTTCCCTTGAAGAGGAAAGGGTGATGCAGTAAAGCAGCATAAGTATTTCCCTCTATTTTTGAGAACCAAGGTATCAATCCAGTAGGAGGCCACACATGAGTCCCTCGCACCTACACAAAAAAATAAAATCCTCGCAACCAACGCGATAAAGGGGTTGTCAATCCCTTCACGGTCACTTATGAAAGTGAGATCTGATAGATATGATAAGATAATATTTTTGGTATTTTTATGATAAAGATGCAAAGTAAAATAAAAGGCAATAAAAATAGCTAAGTGTTGGAAGATTAATATGATAAAAAATAGACTCGGGGGCCATAGGTTTCACTAGTGGTTTCTCTCGAGAGCATAAGTATTACGGTGGGTGAACAAATTACTGTTGAGCAATTGACAGAATTGAGCATAGTTATGAGAATATCTAGGTATGATCATGTATATAGGCATCACGTCCACGACAAGTAGACCGACTCCTGCCTGCATCTACTACTATTACTCCACACATAGACCGCTATCCAGCATGCATCTAGAGTATTAAGTTCATAAGAACAGAGTAACGCTTTAAGTAAGATGACATGATGTAGAGGGATAAACTCATGCAATATGATATAAACACCATCTTGTTATCCTCGATGGCAACAATACAATACGTGCCTTGCTACCCCTGCTAACACTGGGAAAGGACACCGCAAGATTGAACCCAAAGCTAAGCACTTCTCCCATTGCAAGAAAGATCAATCTAGTAGGCCAAACCAAACTGATAATTCTAAGAGACTTGCAAAGATAACCAATCATACATAAAATAATTCAGAGAAGATTCAAATATTGTTCATAGATAAACTTGATCATAAACCCACAATTCATCGGTCTCAACAAACACACCGCAAAAGAAGATTACATCGAATAGATCTCCACGAGAATCGTGTAGAACTTTGTATTGATATCCAAAGAGAGAGAAGAAGCCATCTAGCTAATAACTATGGACCCGGAGGTCTGAGGTAAACTACTCACACATCATCGAAGAGGCTATGGTGTTGATGTAGAAGCCCTGTGTGATCAATGCCCCCTCCGGCGGAGCTCCAGAACAGGCCCTAAGATGGGATATCACGAGTACAGAAGGTTGCGGCGGTGGACTTAGGTTTTTGGCTCCGTTTCTGGTAGTTTGGGGGTACGTAGGTATATATAGGAGGAAGAAGTACGTCGGTGGAGCAACGTGGGGCCCACAAGGGTGGAGGGCGCGCCTAGGGGGGTAGGCGCGCCCCCTACCTCGTGCTGACCTCCTCTATTGCTTGGCGTCCACTTCAAGTCCTATGGATCACGTTTGTTCTGAAAATCACGTTCCCGAAGGTTTCATTCCGTTTGGACTCCGTTTGATATTCTTTTTCGGTGAAACTCTGAAATAGGCAAAAAACAGCAATTCTGGGCTGGGCCTCCGGTTAATAGGTTAGTCCCAAAAATAATATAAAAGTGTATAATAAAGCCCATTAATGTCCAAAATAGAATAAAATATAGCATGAAGCAATAAAAAATTATAGATACGTTGGAGAAGTATCAAGCATCCCCAAGCTTAATTCTTGCTCGTCCTCGAGTAGGTAAATGATAAAAACGGAATTTATGATGCGGAGTGCTACTTAGCATAATTTCAATTTAATTCTCTTAATTGTGGTATGAATATTCAGATCCGAAAGATTCAAGACAAAAGTTTAATATTGACATAAAAATAATAATACTTCAAGCATACTAACTAAGAAATTATGTCTTCTCAAAATAACATGGCCAAAGAAAGTTATCCCTACAAAATCACCTAGTCTGGCTATGCTCTATCTTCACCACACAAAATATTTAAATCATGCATAACCCCGATGACAAGCCAAGCAATTGTTTCATACTTTTGGTGTTCTCAAACTTTTTCAATCTTCACACAATACATGAGCGTGATCCATAGACATAGCACTATATGTGGAATAGAATGGTGGTTGTGGAGAAGACAAAAAGGAGAATATAGTCTCACATCAACTAGGCGTATCAACAGGCTATGGAGATGCCCATTAATAGATATCAATGTGAGTGAGTAGGGATTGCCATGCAACGGATGCACTAGAGCAATAAGTATATGAAAGCTCAACAAAAGAAACTAAGTGGGTGTGCATCCAACTCGCTTGCTCACGAAGACCTAGGGCATTTTGAGGAAGCCCATCATTGGAATATGCAAGCCAAGTTCTATAATGAAGAATTCCCACTAGTATTTGGTAGTGACAACATAAGAGACTCTCTATCATGAAGATCATGGTGCTATTTTGAAGCATAAGTGTGCTAAAAGGATAGTAGCATTGTCCCTTCTCTCTTTTTCTCTCATTTTTTTATTTGGGCCTTTCTCTTTTTTTATGGCCTCTTTTTTTTGTCCGGAGTCTCATCACGACTTGTGGGGGAATCATAGTCTCCATCATTCTTTCCTCACTGGGGACAATGCTCTAATAATGATGATCATCACACTTTTATTTACTTACAACTTCAACAATTACAACTCAACAAAAATATGACTCTATGTGAATGCCTCCGGCGGAGTACCGGGATATATAATGAATCAAGAGTGACATGTATGAAAGAATTATGAACGGTGGCTTTGCCAAAAATACGGTGTCAACTACATGATCATGCAAAGCAATATGACAATGATGGAGCGTGCACAGCAAACGGAACGGTGGTAAGTTGCATGGAAAAATATCTCGGAATGGCTATGGAAATGCCATAATAGGTAGGTAATGTGGATGTTTTGAGGAAGGTATATGGTGGGTGTATGATACCGGCGAAAAGTGTGCGGTATTAGAGAGGCTAGCAATGGTGGAAGGATGAGAGTGTGTATAATCCATGGACTCAACATTAGTCATAAAGAACTCATATATTTATTGTAAAAATCTACAAGTTATCAAAGAAAAGTATTACGCGCATGCTCCTAGGAGGATAGATTGGTAGGAAAAGACCATTGCTCTTCCCGACCGCCACTCATAAGGAAGACAATCAATAAATAAATCATGCTCCCACTTCATCACATAATGGTTCACCGTACGTGCATGCTACGATAATCACAAACTTTAACACAAGTATCTCTCAAATTCACAACTAATCAACTAGCATGACTCTAATATCACCATCTTCATATCTCAAAAAAATTATCAAGCATCAAACTTCTCATAGTATTCAACACACTCATAAGAAAATTTATATTTATTTTTTGTTTACTAATCTTGGATGCCTTTCATAATTAAAGCAAGTTACCATGCTGTTTTGTAGGACTCTCAAAATTATATAAGTGAAGCATGAGAGAACAATAGTTTCTATAAAACAAATCCACCACCGTGCACTAAAAGATATAAGTGAAGCACTAGAGCAAAAACTATATATCTCAAAAGATATAAGTGAAGCACATAGATTATTCTAATAAATTCCGAATCATGTGTGTCTCTCTCAAAAGCTGTGTACATCAAAGATTATTGTGGTAAACTAAAAAGCAACGACTCAAATAATACAAGACGCTCCAAGGAAAACACATATCGTGTGGTGAATAAAAATATAGCTCCAAGTAAAGTTATCGATGGAAGTAGACGAAAGAGGGGATGGCTTCCGGGGCATCCCCAAGCTTTGGATTTTTGGTGTCCTTAGATTAACTTGGGATGCTTGAGAATACCCAAGCTTAGGCTCTTGCCGATCCCTTTTCCATAATCCATCAAATCTTTACCCAAAACTTGAAAACTTCACAACACAAAACTCAACAGAAAATCTCATGAGCTCCGTTAGCGAAAGAAAACAAAAAACCACTTCAAGGTACTGTAATGAACTCATTCTTTATTTATATTGGTGTTAAACCTACTGTATTCCGACTTCTCTATGGTTTATAAGCTATTTTAATAGCCATAGATTCATCAAAATAAGCAATCAACACACGAAAAACAGAATCTGTCAAAAAGAGAACAGTCAGTAGTAATCTGTAACTAACACAAACTTCTGGAACTGCAACAAATCTACCAAAATAGGACGACCTAGAAAATTCGATTATAGATCAGCAGCAATTGGAATCAATATTTTATCACGTTTTGGTGATTTTTAATAATTGTTTTCGTGAACATAAAGTTTCAGGAATTTTCAGCTAGATCAAATAACTATCATCCAAGAAGATCCTATAGGTTTAACTTGGCACAAACACTAAATAAAACATAAATACAAATCTAACCAGAGGCTAGATCAAATATTTATTTCTAAATAGAAGCAAAAAAGCAAAAAAAATCAAATTGGGTTGCCTCCCAACAAGCGCTATCGTTTAACGCCCCTAGCTAGGCATAAATAATTTTAATGATACTCGCATGAGAGACAAGAACTAAAGCACAAAGAGAGCATCAAATAGCTTGTGACAAACACATCTAAGTCTAACATACTTCCTATGCATAGGCATTTTATAAGCAAACAAATTATCAAGGCAAGCAAAAACTAGCATATGGAAGGAAGAAGAAAGAGACAATAGCAATCTCAACATGACGAGAGGTAATTTAGTAACATGAAAATTTATACAACCATAATTTCCTCTCTCATAATAATTACATGTAGGATCATAAGCAAATTCAACAATATAGCTATCATATAAAATATTTTCAACATGATCCACATGCATGCAAAGTTGACACTCTTTTGAAATAGTGGGATTAACATTAACTAAAGTCATGACCTCTCCAAACCCACTTTCAATATTATTGGAAACAATATTATCAATCTCATATTCATCATGGGATTAAATAAATTTTCAAGATCATAAGAAAAATCACCCCAATCATGATCATTGCAACAAATAGTGGACATAGCAACACTAGCATCCCCAAGCTTAGGGTTTTGCATATTATTAGCACAATTGACATAAAGAGAATTTATCGTGAAATCATTGCAATCATGCTTTTCGTCGAAGGAACTATCAAACATGGGTGCAATAGCAGCGATCTCATTTTTAACATAAGGAACGATAGCAATTTCGTCTTCATAAATATTAGCATCATGGCCACAAGAATAGCAAGCATCATGTTCATCAAGGGATATTTCAACCAAATCATCGGAATCATCATTATCTATAGATTCACGCATATCATTATTTTCTTCCAAAGCAACGGTCATTCTTTCAATAAATTCTTGGACATAGACATTATGAGCAAAATTTTCATTGCAATATTTAAGTATGACGGAATTTTCAGATTTGTTGAGAGTAAAATCATACATTTCAATCAAAGAAGCAACTTCATGAGCATCCTTAAAAATGACAAATTCTTCAATTTATTCGATATCATAGTAACTATAAACACCCTTTGCATGAGAAGATAAGATTTCATTATAATTGAACTCACATAGGTAGGTAAGGTGTTTTTTAGGGTTCTTAGAGCAACAAGTAAAATCACAAATTTCACAAAGATTCCAAGCATAGCATGGCAAACTATTTATATGATACCATAAGAGCTTCCCCTTTTCAGAAAAACGATGATGCACAAAATGAGCATGCTCATCTAAAGATTTCAAATCAACTAGGCTAGTTGGGGCTTCAGCATGAGCGCATAAGGATCGAAGATGATCCAAGTAGAACACTTTAAGTGGATCCATATCAATAGATTTTCAGCAAGCGAAGATGCAAGCATATAGAAGGCACATGGCAACACGAGCAAACAAAAGGATGAACGGAAAAGAGAGGGCAAATAAAACAGCAAGGACGAAGTGGGGGAGAGGAAAATGAGAGGCAAATGCCAAACAATGTAATGCGGGAGATAAGGGTTTGTGATGGGTACTTTGGTATGTTGACTTTTGCGTAGACTCCCCGGGAAAGGTGCCAGTAATCCTTCTTGCTACCTCTTGAGCACTGCGTTGGTTTTCCCTTGTTTTTTAGAACAGTAAAGCAGTGTAAGTATTTCCCTCAGTTTTTGAGAACCAAGGTATCAATCCAGTAGGAGGCCATGCACGAGTCCCTCGCACCTACACAAACAAATAAAATCCTCGCAACCAACGCGATAAAGGGGTTGTCAATCCCTTCACGGTCACTTACGAAAGTGAGATCTGATAGATATAATAAGATAATATTTTTGGTATTTTTATGATAAAGATGCAAAGTAAAATAAAAAGCAATAAAAATAGCTAAGTGTTGGAAGATTAATATGATGGAAAATAGACCCGGGGGCCATAGGTTTCACTAGTGGCTTCTCTCGAGAGCATAAATATTGAGGTGGGTGAACAAATTACTATTGAGCAATTGACAGAATTGAGCATAGTTATGAGAATATCTAGGTATGACGATGTATATAGGCATCACGTCCGCGACAAGTAGACCGACTCCTGCCTGCATCTACTACTATTACTCCACACATCGACCGCTATCCAGCATGCATCTAAAGTATTAAGTTCATAAGAACAGAGTAATGCTTTAAGTAAGATGAAATGATGTAGAGGGATAAACTCATGCGATATTATATAAACCCCATCTTGTTATCCTCGATGGCAACAATAGAATACGTGCCTTGCTACCCCTGCTGTCACTGGGAAATGACATCGCAAGATTGAATCCAAAGCTAAGCACTTCTCCCATTGCAAGAAAGATCAATCTAGTAGGCCAAACCAAACTGATAATTCGAAGAGACTTGCAAAGATAACCAATCATACATAAAAGAATTCAGGGGGATTCAAATATTGTTCATAGATAAACTTGATCATAAACCAAGAATTCATCGGTCTCAACAAACACACCACAAAAGAAGATTACATCGAATAGATCTCCACGAGAATCGTGGAGAACTTTGTATTGAGATCCAAATAGAGAGAAGAAGCCATCTAGCTAATAACTATGGACCCGAAGGTCTGAGGTAAACTACTCACACATCATCGGAGAGGCTATGGTGTTGATGTAGAAGCCCTCCGTGATCGATGCCCCCTCCGGCGGAGCTCCAGAACATGCCCCAAGATGGGATCTCATGGGTGCAGAAGGTTGCGGCTTCGTTTTTGGTAGTTTGGAGGTACGTACGTATATATAGAAGGAAGAAGTATGTCGGTGGAGCAACGTGGGGCCCAGGAGGGTGGAGGGCGCGCCTAGGGGGGGGGTAGGCACGCCCCCTACCTCGTGCCCACTTCCTCCGTTGCTTGGCGTCCACTCCCAGTCCTGTAGATCACATTTGTTCCGAAAATCACGTTCCCGAAGGTTTCATTCCATTTGGACTCCGTTTGATATTCATTTTCTGTGAAACTCTAAAATAGGCAAAAAAAACTGCAATTCTGGGCTGGGCCTCCGGTTAATAGGTTAGTCCCAAAAATAATATAAAAGTGTATAATAACGCCCATTAATGTCCAAAACAGAATATAATATAGCATGAAGCAATCAAAAATTATAGATATGTTGGAGACGTATAATAGACCGATATTGTCTGCATCTACTACTATTACTCCCACATCGACCGCTATCCAGCATGCATCTAGTGTATTAAGTTCATGACAAACGGAGTAACGTCTTAAGCAAGATGACATGATGTAGAGGGATAAACTCAAGCAATATGATATAAACCCCATATTTTTACCATTGATGGCAACAACACGATACGTGCCTCGCTACCCCTTTTGTCACTGGCTGAGGACACCACACGGTATGAACACAAAACCAAGCACTTCTCCCATGGCAAGAATCATAGATCTAGTTGGCCAAACAAAACCCATAACTCGAAGAGACTTGCAAGGATACGAAATCATGCATAAAAGAATTCAAAGAAGATTCAATTAATATTCATAAATAATCTGATCATAAATCCACAATTCATCGGATCTCGACAAACACACCGCAAAGAAGATTACATCGAATATATCTCCATGAAGATCATGGAGAACTTTGTATTGAAGATCAAAGAGAGAGAAGAACCCATCTAGCTACTAGCTATGGACCCGATGGTCTGAAGTAAACAACTCATGCATTATCGAAGAGGCAATGGTGTTGATGAAGAAGCCCTCCGTGATCGATTCCCCCTCCGTCAGGACGCCGGAAAAGGCCCCAAGATGGGATCTCTTGGAAACAGAGGCTTGCGGCGGCCGAAAAGTATTTTTGTGGCTCTCTCTGTTGGTTCTGGGATTTTAGGGAATTTATAGGCGAAAGAGGTAGGGAGAAATGTGGACGAGGGGCCCACGAGCCTGCTAGGCGCACCCCCTAGGGTGCACCTAGGGGGCTCGTGACCTCCCTGGTACTTGTTCGCACACGAACACGTCACCGTGTACCTCCGACGCCGAGGGTGATGCACCGCAGCTCGCGCCGAAGGAGACCCGTCCGGAAGCGCGGTACGCAAGCAATCCGGCGGGCGCTTTTGAGCACCCGAAACCCCATGCGCCCGGGAGGGACCCCGTCTGGACGCGCGGCGGCTATGGGCTGCCCTAGGTCGGTTCGCCCACCCCTAGAGCCTCGAGGATCGCTGCCCTTCAACACGAAGAACGAACGAAGAACGAGAGAGAAAGAAGAAGGGAGAGATGTAAAACTAGGGTAAAAAGTAGATTGATTGTTCGATTGTGTGTTGTTCAATCGGCCGTCACCCCTTGGGTATATAAGAGGCGGCTGGACTTCCCGTGCAAGGAAAAGGCTTGGATTCACGTCCAAAATCCTAGTCAAATTCGGATCGATTTTGTCCGAACTTTACAAAACTGCTCGGTTTAAACTGGCTGCACCTTGCGGGTCTTTTTTGTGGTGGTAAACGATCTCGGATGGAAACGAGCCCAAAAGCAATCTTGACCGTTTCGACGAGACGAACAACTTTTATGTTGAACGTTTTCCGATTAGAGGCCATCTTCTGGGGCAAAACACTCACGCATTACGTCAGACACTTGCCAAGACATGTCTGGTCTCCCGCGTCATATTTCGCCTCTTGACAGGGCTGCATTCAGATAGCTCTAACTTTTGCATACGAACTCGGATTGAGATGATTTTATATAAAAATCGACCGTTTTGACGAGACGAAGACAATTCATGTAGAGCATTCCTTCATCCGAGGTTGTCCTGGAGGCTTAATTGACCAAAAAGCACTCAGAACACCTAAACATGACAATCTGAGTGTAGTTTTGGTCTTTGATATGATGCCGAATAATTATGGTCCAAACATTAAAGTTGTTCCATTCGGTGATGTGAAACTTTTCATGCTGAAAACCCTTTCACTCTGTATCTTGCCAAAATCAGGCGTCAACACATGCCCCCCTGTTTTTCGGCAAAGCTAGCGCGCCGAAAAATAACTTGCAGAACGTTTGTCTAAGGACGATGTCAACACTCCATCGGCCATTTATATGCGCTTAGGGCGATAATCTCTATATCGGCCATGTTTATGCTTAGGGCGATAACTTTATATCGGTCATGTTTATGCTTAGGGCGATAACTTTATATCGGCCATTGATTTTAACTTCTGGTTCACATCATACCTTGTAACCGATTACCACCAATCGGTTTTAAAGAGATGGAATGAACCCGTTCCTTGTAGCACTAAGGAAATCAAACTCCGAGAGGTCACACCCTGTTAAGCAAGTAACATCGATGATTCCAATCCACCGATGCATCGGCCAAATCAACACAAGACGAATTATCCGCGTTAATTATTTCTACCTCATCATCGATCCATTGTATTAAAAATTGATGCATGGTAGATGGCACACATTGGTTAGCATGAACCCAATCACGACCTAATATAACATTATAGTTACCTTGCACCTCGGCGATGAAGAATGTGGTGGCCAAAGTTTTGCTTCCCACGGTGAGTTCCATGCACATCACACCTTTGGCCTCTGTCTTTTCTTTACCCTCGAATCCATTAAGTACCATATTGGTCTTCATCAATGCATCATCATCTAACCCCAACTTTTTGAAGATCGAGTAGGGAATAAGATTTATCACAGCACCACCATCAACGAGCATCCTAGCAACCGGCGATCCATTAATATGACCTTTGAGGTACAATGGCTTCAAGTGTTTCACCGGTTCTCTTGGCTTCTTGAAAATAGCATTCTTAGGACCAAAATTCAGCTGGGCTACCTCCCCTTCTTCACCTATAGCACGAAACTCGGCAGGTAAGTAATATACCATATTAATATCCATACCTTCCCGAACCGGCGTATATTCATAATCCACCATCTCATCTTCGCCTCCCAATGTGAATATTGGGCTCAAAGATTCCTCAATTGAAGGGGATGTTTCAGGTGGTGTGGACGATGTAATAGGGGTTGCATCATCCTCTTTTGGTGGTGAATCTGTTGTTGTAGCTAATGTAGAAGCATCTGCGTTTTCTTTTCTTTAGGCCTCCACACTTGTTTTGTGAGTGCCATGGGCCGAATTTCACTTAACAATTCGTCCCTTTGCCTCTCCTCGTTGTGCTCTACCTTCTCGTGGTTCCTCATGCGTTGTAATCTCCTTTTCATGGTCTTGGTAAAACTGGGAGGACACCATTTAGGTTGAGTATATTTGGGATCCCTTGGTTTGGCCTTGCTTGTGCTCGCCTCATGATCACTAAGCATGGAACCCTGCTGAAAAATAACAATATCACCATTAGAAGTAGCCACATTACCAACAACCAGCTTTTTGATCTCCTTTTGCTTGTCGCATTCTGAAATTTCCGCACTAGATGACTTAAGACGCCACACTTTTTTATTGGCCTTACTTGGAGAAATTTTTGTTGGCCGATTAGCACCATATCTCAAACGGCCTTGTGTGGGATAATAAAGCCTCTCACGAGCAGGCCTTCTAGGTGCTGCCCACCCCATATGGAAAGCATAAGGAGCCATTGGGGGCTGCCCCCATCCTCCACCGAAGCCTCTCATGTAATATGGCGCATAGGAGGGTTGTGACATCCATGGTGTCGATGCCCCTGACCCATATGGCCTTGCATATCGTTGAAACTCTTGCTCCGGAGGCAATCTCGAACGCTTTGAATGTGATGGCCGATTAGAGCTAGAACCGGCCGCTTGACTTGCATATTTGGATAGCAACATATCAAAAGTTGGCTTGATTCTTTTGTTCTTAGTTTCATTCTTTTTCCACTTGCCAACTTCTGAATTCTTGGGCTTGATCAATTCAACATGAGCATCCTCTTGTACTTGCGGTTGCCCCCGAGTGTGGCATTCTTTATAGTGATCTTCAACACTTCCTTGCCATCTGGTTGCTTCTCAAGCACAATCATTCTTCCCAAGACCTTGTCGCCTCCTTGCTATTCCTGGGTTCACCAATAACAACATTATCTTTATTAGCAGATTCGGCTATGCTAGGCCGAATCAACATTTTCTTTCCCTCCATTTCCATGGTGTTTATCGAAAGGGTTGTTTATCAACTTGCATCTCAGCAAAATTCAATCGTCCGTCATTAATGGCCGATTGTATCTGTCGTCGGAAAACATTGCAATCGTTAGTAGCATGAGAAAATGAATTATGGTACTTGCAATAAGCACGCCGTTTCAGCTCCTCAAACGGCGGTATGGTGTGTGATATTCTAATCATCTTATCTTGCAACAGTGCATCAAATATTTTATCACATTTTGATATATCAAAAGTAAACCTCATCTCCTCATCACGATTCTTGCGAATCGGCTTAAGAGCATTGCACATATAGGGTTTGGCCTTTGAGGACCAAACAAATTCAGTAGTATAGACATCAACCTCATCATCCGAATTATCATCATTGTGTTCAACCATATGCATTCTAGGACGATCGGTTGTAGACCTATGGACCTCTTTACTTCGACACTCTTGGGCCAAAGCTTTTTGTAAGACTTGATTAATGCTCAAAAACTCACAACTTTCTAGCTTCTCTTTAATGTGAGTTTTCAAACCATTAAGAACAAGATCTGGCAAGTCTCTCTCAGTTATCACTAAGCTATAACATCGGTTTTTATATCTCTAAATCTCTTGACATAATCGGTGACCGATTCATCATGTTTCTGCCTAACCGATGTAAGATGTGACAACTTCAGCTCATTATCGCCGCTATAAAAATGATCATGAAACTTTTGTCCTAATTGCGACCATAAGAGAATTGAGCCATGTGGTAAAGCAGCAAACCATGAAAATGCGGTGCCAGTTAAAGACAAGGGAAATAAACGCACTTTCAACTCTTCTATGGAACCTGCTTCACCCAGCTGTGCTAGATACTGACTCACATGCTCCCAAGTTGTTTTCGTACCCTCACCACTAAATTTAACAAAATCAGGAACCTTATAACCTTGAGGGTAAGAAATTGCATCGAAGTGTTCAGGATAAGGCTTTTGATACACACGACTCTTTACTTTCGGCTCATTTCCGAAAGTTTCTTGAAACATCTTATGCAAATCCTCCCTTAATTTAGCTAAAATTGGATCCGAGGTAGATGAAGATGTTTGTGGCAATGACATAGGAGCAACCTGAGTACTAGCTATTGGTGCAACTTGTGGGATGGGCGCTGAACCATAATTCGGCGAAAGACCAAACATACTTGCGCCTATGGGTGGTGTGACAAAATGATTCGGCGTTGACGCCGAATTGGGCACACTCATAATAGGATTAGGGTATGTAGGTGTAGTCACAAGCTGGTTGGTTTGACTAGGGTAGAAATTCAACGGCATACTATATTGTTGTTGTATGGGAGGCGCCGATGAAATCGGTAAAGTTGGACTGGCGTTTTCAGATACACCAACAGTACCACTATATGACGGAGGCATATTTTTCTGAGCATTAGCACTAACCACAAAAGAATTGTATGCCATCACATTACCCTTGCTAACAAGACTTTCAATCACAGCCACTTGCTCTGGAGAAAAAACTTTACCCACAGTGATTACATCTTGTTCGTCGATGAGGGGAGGAAAATTGACGTTTCCAACCGGGGTGATGTTGCCTTGACGGTCCTTCTTGAAACTTGAAAGAAACGCTTCCAAATCCTCCTCCTCGCGCTTCTTCTTGAGCGCCTCAAAAGCCTCTTCACGCTGCTTCTTGCGTTAGCCGTGAGGCTTGGCGATGTTCATCTGATAGTTCATCAAGGCCGGGCTTAATGATGTTATCGGCGTCAACTTCTGAGGGCTTGGGGAGATTAGACATGGTTGATGATGATTCTTGATCTTTCTTCCCCAGCGGAGTCGCCAAAAAGTGTGTTCGCACACGAACACGTCACCGTGTACCTCCGACGCCGAGGGTGATGCACCGCAGCTCGCGCCGAAGGAGACCCGTCCGGAAGCGCGGTACGCAAGCAATCCGGCGGGCGCTTTTGAGCAACCGAAACCCCACGCGCCCGGGAGGGACCCTGTCTGGACGCGCGGCGGCTATGGGCTGCCCTAGGTCGGTTCGCCCGCCCCTAGAGCCTCGAGGATCGCTGCCCTTCAACACGAAGAACGAACGAAGAACGAGAGAGAAAGAAGAAGGGAGAGATGTAAAACTAGGGTAAAAAGTAGATTGATTGTTCGATTGTGTGTTGTTCAATCGGCCGTCACCCCTTAGGTATATAAGAGGCGGCTGGACTTCCCGTGCAAGGAAAAGGCTTGGATTCACGTCCAAAACCCTAGTCAAATTCGGATCGATTTTGTCCGAACTTTCCAAAACTGCTCGGTTTAAACTGGCTGCACCTTGCGGCTCTTTTTTGTGGTGGTAAACGATCTCGGATGGGAACGAGACCAAAAGCAATCTTGACCGTTTCGACGAGACGAACAACTTTTATGTTGAATGTTTTCCGATTCGAGGCCATCTTCTGGGGCAAAACACTCACGCATTACGTCAGACACTTGCCAAGACATGTCTGGTCTCCCGCGTCATATTTCGCCTCTTGACAGGGCTGCATTCAGATAGCTCTAACTTTTGCATACGAACTCGGATTGAGATGATTTTTATATAAAAATCGACCGATTTGACGAGACGAAGACAATTCATGTAGAGCATTCCTTCATCCGAGGTTGTCCTGGAGGCTTAATTGACCAAAAAGCACTCAGAACACCTAAACATGACAATCTGAGTGTAGTTTTGGTCTTTGATATGATGCCGAATAATTATGGTCCAAACATTAAAGTTGTTCCATTCGGTGATGTGAAAATTTTCATGCTGAAAACCCTTTCACTTTGTATCTTGCCAAAATCAGGCGTCAACAGTACTCCTCTGCCTTGGTTCTCAAGTCTCGTGGATATCTTCTGTTATGGAAAAAATCATCCCGAAGGTTTTGTTCCCTTTGGACTCCGTTTAATATTCTTATCTACAAAAGGTGAAAAACATGGAAAAACAGGAACTAGCACTGGGCACTGTGTTAATAGTTTAGTCCCAAAAATAATAAAAAATAGCATGTAATTGCATATAAAACATCCAAAGTTGATACTATATTAGCATGGAACAATGAAAAATTATAAATATGTTGGAGATGTATCAGGCGACGAGGAGTAGGGGGCGTCGGGCGGAGAAGAAAGTGATGGATTTATGGAAACTGCGCTTATATAGCAAAGGAATTGGTACCGGTTCGTGGCACCAACTGGGACCAATGCCACCCTTTGGTCCCGGTTGGTGCCACCAACCGGGACGAAATCCGGTTGGTGGCACGAATCAGGACCAAAGGGGGGAGTTGGTACCGGTTTGTACCACCAACCGGGACGGAAGGGTGGCACAGCGGTGGTGTGGTGGGAGTTTAGTCCCACCTTGCTAGCTGAGAGAGCTCATCACCTATTTATAAGCTGCGTTGCGGCTCAGGTGCTGAGCTCCTCTCTAATATGCATGCAGTACTTGCCTACCCCTCTCACTGCCATTTTGGGCCTATTGGGCCTGCGGGCCTGCATCCTGGCCCATGTGCAGATGGGTTTCTAGTCGTATGCAGGCCGTGTGGCCTAGTTGGCCCATTTTTTTAATTTTTTCCAGTATTTTTGTTTTGTTTTTTGAATTATTTATTTTCTTTTGTTTTTTCTTTAATTTTTTAATTCCTTTTGCTTTTAGGTCAGAATAATTATAAACTTTCTGTTAGTGCCATTAGTTTCCAAATTTGAATAATTTAAATTTGAATTCTTTGAAATTTGTGTGAATCACTAGTTTGTGAATAACTTCACTATAAAAAACTATTTTGAGTGATTCTTTTTCCTGCTATTTAATATTACTGTGTTTTATCATTATGTTCATTTTTTTTGTTATTTTAGTTTCTATCAAAAAATTCTTTATGAAAATTCTTTTTGCTATTAAAGTTTCTAACAAAAAGTTATTTATGATAATTCTTTTTGCTTTTCATGTTTTGAACAGAAAATACTTTGATAATTTTAGTTGCATATATTTTAGCTATTAGTTCATTTTTTTTCTCTATTAGTACATTTATTTTTTATATGAGTTCATTCTTTGAGCTAAATGACCTTGAAATTGAAAAGCACTACAAATGAACTCTGAAAAGGTTGAAAGTTGGCATGGTATCATCATTTCACCCAAATAGCATGTGCTAAAAAGATGAGAGGGTTACAGCAAAAACTGGATGCATTTCGTGTACAAAACGGACAATCTCTTTCGAAGTATCAGAGTTTCATATGGAAACTCGTCTGTTACATGGATATTCTAGATCAAAGGCATCATCATAATAGTCATGGAGAGAAAGTCTTCACTTTTTATTTGCTTCTGTCCTTTGCTTATTGCGCCGTAACCACGGATAATCGTCATCCTTTAACACGGTGCTTGGGTCAGCCTTGACTTTGAAGGGAGGAATTTCATGAAACTTTCCATAATCTTCGGACATGTCTATCTTGCCCTCCACTCCTGTGATGTTTCTTTTTCCTGAAAGAACTATGTGGCACTTTGGCTCATCGTATGATGTGTCCGCTTCCTTATCTTTTCTTTTTCTCGGTTTAGTATACATGTCCTTCACATAGAGAACCTGCGCCACATCATTGGCTTGGATGAACGGTTCGTCTACTTACCCAAGATTGTTCAGATCCACTGTTGTCATTCCGTACTGTGGATCTACCTGTACCCCGCCTCCTGGCAGATTTACCCATTTTCACTTAAAAAAAAGGGACCTTCAAATCATGTCCGTAGTCAAGTTCCCATATGTCCACTATGTAACCATAATATGTGTCCTTTCCCCTCTTGGTTACAGCATCAAAGCAGACATCACTGTTTCGGTTGGTGCTATTTTGATCTTGGGCGATCGTGTAAAATGTATTCTCATTTATCTCATATCCTTTGTAAGTCAATACAGTCGAAGATGGTCCCCTGGAAAACGAGTACAGCTCATCACAAACAGTGTTGCCATCTCTGAGACGTGTTTCCAACCAACTGCCAAAAGTCCTGATGTGTTCACATGTAATCCAGTCGTCACACTACTTCGGGTGTTTGGAGCGCAGACTGTTCTTGTGTTCATCGACATACGGGGTCACCAAGTTAGAGTTTTGTAGAACTGTGTAGTGTGCTTGAGACCAAGAATGCCCGTCCCTACATATTATTGAGTCCCCTCCAAGCGTGCCTTTTCCAGTCAGTCTCCCCTCATACCGCGATTTAGGGAGACTAATCTTATTAAGGCCAGGAATGAAGTCAACACAAAATCCAATGACATCCTCTATTTGATGGCCCATGGAGATGCTTCCTTCTGGCATAGCACGGTTACAGACATATTTCTTTAGGACTCCCATGAACCTCTCAAAGGGGAACATATTGTGTAGAATACGTGGCCCAAAATGACAATCTCGTCGACTAGATGAACTAGGACGTGCGTCATATATTGAAGAAGGATGGTGGGAACACTAGCTCGAAACTGACAAGACATTGCACCACATAACTCCTTAGCCTTGGTATGATTTCTGGATCGATCACCTTAGAGAGATTTCATTGAGGAATGCACATAGCTTCACAATGGCTAATCGGACGTTTCCCGGTAGAAGCCCCCTCAATGCAACCGAAAGCAGTTGCGTCATAATCACGTGGCAGTCATGAGACTTTAGGTTCTGGAACTTTTTCTATGGCATATTTATTTTTCCCTTTATATTCGATGAGAAGCCAGACGGGACCTTCATACTGAGCAGGCATGCAAAGAAGATTTCCTTCTCTTCTTTGGTAAGAGCGTAGCTGGCAGGACCTTCATACTGCTTTGGAGGCATGCCATCTTTTTTGTGCATTGCAGGTCCTCCCGTGCCTCCAGTGTATCTTTTGTCTTCCCATACACGCCTAAAAAGCCTAGCAGGTTCACGCAAAGGTTCTTCGCCACGTGCATCACGTTGATTGAAGAGCGGACATCTATGTCTTTCCAGTAGGGTAGGTCCCAAAATATAGATTTCTTCTTCCACATGGGTGCGCGTCCCTCGATGCCATTCGGAACAGATAGTTCGCCGGGACCCTTTACAAATATTGCGTGTGAATCATTGACCATAGCAAGTATGTGATCACCGGTACGCATGGCGGGCTTCTTCCGGTGATCTTCCTCAACTTTGAAATGCTTGCCTTTCTTTAAACATTGATGGTTGGTTGGAAGAAATTGACGATGGCCCAGTTACACATTCTTCCTGCATTTGTCCAAGTATATACTTTCGGTGTCAACAAAACAGTGCATGCATGCGTGGTATCCCTTGTTTGTCTGTCCTGAAAGATTACTAAGAATGGGCCAATCGTTGATGGTTACAAACAGCAACACATGCAGGTCAAATTCGTCCTGTTTGTGCTCATCCCACACACGTACACCTTTTCCAATCCATATTGTAACGTTCTTCAACTAATGGCCTTAGGTACACATCAATGTTGTTGCCGGGTTGCTTAGGGCCTTGGATGAGAACTGGAATAATAATGAACTTCCGCTTCATGCACATCCAAGGAGGAAGGTTATACATACATAGAGTCACGGGCCAGGTGCTGTGATTGCTTCTCTGCTCCTCGAAAGGATTAATGCCTTTCGCGCTTAAACCAAACCATACGTTCCTTGGCTCACCTGCAAACTCAGCCCGGTACTTTCTCTCGATTTTTCTCCACTGCGACCCGTCAGCGGGTGCTCTCAACTTCCCGTCTTTCTTACAGTCCTCTCTGTGCCATCGCATCAACTTGGCATGCTCTTCGTTTCTTAATAGACGTTTGAACGGTGGTATTATAGGAGCATACCACATCACCTTCGCAGGAACCCTCTTCCTTGGGGCTCGCCATCAACATCACCAAGGTCATCTCGTCTGATCTTATAATGCAATGCACCGCATACCGGGCATGCGTTCAAATCCTCGTACGCACCACGGTAGAGGATGCAGTCATTAGGGCATGAATGTATCTTCTGCACCTCTAATCCTAGAGGGCATACGACCTTCTTTGTTGCATACGTACTGTTAAGCAATTCGTTATCCTTTGGAAGCTTCTTCTTAAATATTTTCAGTAGCTTCTCAAAACCTTTGTCAGGCACAGCATTCTCTGCCTTCCACTGCAGCAATTCCAGTACGGTACCGAGCTTTTGTGTTGCCATCTTTGCAATTGGGGTACAACCTTTTTTTGTGATCCTCTAACATGCGATCGAACTTCAGCTTCTCCTTTTCACTTTCCACTGACTCCTTGCATCAACAATGACCCGGCGGAGATCATCATCGGGCACAATATCGTCTGGTTCCTCTTGATCTTCAGCAGCTTCCGCCGTTGTAGCATCACCGTATTCCGAGGGCACATAGTTGTCATCGTCCTCTTCTTCTTTGTTGTCTTCCATCATAACCCCTATTTCTCCATGTTTGGTCCGAACACTATAGTGTGGCATGAAACCCTTATAAAGCAGGTTGGTGTGAAGGATTTTCCGGTGAGAGTAAGACTTCGTATTCCCACAACCAGGGCATGGACAACACATAAAACTATTCTGCTTTTTTGCCTCAGCCACTTCGAGAAAATTATGCACGCCCTTAACGTACTCGGAGGTGTGTCTGTCACCGTACATCCATTGCCGGTTCATCTGCGTGCTTTATATATAATTAAGTGTGTCAAAGACCATTACAGAACATCATGGATAGATACGTGACCAAATTAATAGACGTTCATCATCACATTAGAACCAAACTACATACATAGTTCTCATTGAACAACATATAGCTCTCCAGAGCATCTAATTAAACCATACATTGAAACTATGTCAAACATTTCAATGCAACAACAAATGCGATCATAATCACAACCAAGGTAACAATTGATCCAACGGCATGTAACGCCCTCGATGCGGCTATATCTCCCACGTGTCGAAGCACGACTTAGAGGCATAACCGCATTGAAAGCAATGTCGCAAGTGAGGTAATCTTCACACAACCCATGTAATACATAAGGGAAAAGAGATACATAGTTGGCTTACAATCGCCACTTCACATAATACATGAGTAAAACATTACATCATACAGATACAATCAAGGTCCGACTACGGAACCAAAATAAAAGAAGACTACCCCAAATGCTACACAGATCCCCGATCGTCCCAACTGGGCTCCACTACTGATCAACTGAAACGAAACAACACAAAGAACAAGATCTTCATCGAGCTCCTCCTTGAGCTCGGATGCGTCACCTGCACGGTTTCATCGGCACCTGCAAACTGGTTTTGGAAGTATCTGTGAGTCATGTGGACTCAGCAATCTCACACCCGCGAGATCAAGACTATTTAAGCTTAAAGGTAGGACAGGGTAGTGAGGTGGAGCTGCAGCAAGCGACTAGCATATATGGTGGCTAACATACGCAAAAGAGAGCGAGAAGAGGAGGCAAAGCACGGTCGAACAACTATGATCAAGAAGTGATCCTGAAACTACTTACGTCAAGCATAACTCCAACACCGTGTTCACTTCCCGGACTCCGCCGAGAAGAGACCATCACGGTTACACACGCCTTGATTGGTGTATTTTAATTAAGATCAACTTCGGGTTTTCTACAACCGGACATTAACAAATTCCCATCTGCCACATAACCGCTGGCACGGCTTTCGAAAGTTCAAACCCTGCAGGGTGTCCCAACTTAGCCCATGATAAGCTCTCGCGATCAACGAAGGAATAGACCTTCTCCCGGAAGCCCGATCAGTCTCGGAATCCGGCTACAAGACATTTCACAGCAATAAAACAAGTCCAAGAAACCGCCTGGATGCGCCGACAATCCCGATAGGAGCTGCACATATCTCGTTCTCGTGGCAACACCGGATGTGACTAGCTACGAGTAAAACCATCCCTCGAGTTGCCTCAAGGTGGCCCCGCAGGCAGCTCGGTTCGGGCCAGCACTTAGAGGAGCACTGGTCCGGGGGGGGCTAAATAAAGATGACCCTCGAGAGAGCGACTCCCAAGGGAAAAGTAGGTGGTGGTGAGGCAAATGGTAAAACCAATGTTGGGCCTTCTTTGGAAAAGTCTTATTCAAAGCGAACTGTCAAGGGGGTCCCATAAATCACCCGACCGCGTTAGGGACGCAAAATTCCGGGAACATAATACCGATATGACAGAAACTAGGGCGGCAAGAGTGGAACAAAACACCAGGCATAAGGCCGAGCCTTCCACCCTTTACCAAGTATATAGATGCATTAATTAAAATAAGATATAATGTGATATCCCAACAAGTAAACACGTTCCAACAAGGAACAACATCTCCAGGTTCCAACAAGGAACAAACTTCATCTTCACCTGCAACTAACAACGCTATAAGAGGGCTGAGCAAAGCGGCAACATAGCCAAACAACGGTTTGCTAGGAAAGGATGGTTAGGGGCTTGACATGGCAACATGGGAGGCATGATATAGCAAGTGGTAGGCATCGTAGCATAGGCATAGCAAAAGAGCGAGCATCTAGCAAGCAAAGATAGAAGTGATTTCGAGGGTATGGTCATCTTGCCTGAAATCCCGCAAGGAAGAAGAACGAGTCCATGAAGAAGACAAAAGGACGAAGTCGAACGAATCCTCACAACTCCGGAACGGAACCAAGCTAACGAGAGAAGCAAACCGGAAAGAAGCAAACAACATAGTAAACACACAATCATAAACATGGCATGATGCACAAACAAATATGATGCATGTCCGGTTTAATGAGGCATGGCATGGCAATATGCACAAACAACACTACAGGTTAAGTGGAGCTCAATATGCAACGAGTTGCATATTGACGAAACACCACAACACTTATTTAGTTTGATCTCGGTTAGGTACACAACAATATTAAATGTTGTTAAACATGGCAAGAGGTGGAGCATAATTAAACTAGCTATTTAGGAAAGTTTAAATGAGGCCGGAAATAAGAAACAACAATTCGGAAAATCCCCATAAGCAATATTTTAGATTCGGTACTGTTCTGCCCTAAACACAATTTTAGAGTTGTTAAACAGCAACATAAAGTGGACCATGATAATCTAGGCATTTTTCCACCCCATTTACATATAAAGAACATTTAATTCCGAGTTACGGTTATTTAGTTATGAAATAAATCATTTTAGCATGGCATATTAGCAAATTAATGCAAACATCAATTTAAACATTTTAACATAGATTAAAGTGGCATATTATTAATCTACACAATTTTCTGAGCATATTACATATAAGGTTTGTTTAAATCCGATGCACGGTTAATTAATTATTACATGCATGAACTTGAGGGCAATCAGAATATGCAGTTTCGGATAATTAGCAAAAATCGCAAGACGGAAAAAATGCAACAGGCGAATCCGGCTAGCCCAACAGTGCACAGGGGCTCGGGAGGCAGCTCACCATGGCCTTGGCCCGGTCGGTGAGGAAGGAGGCCGGAGGGTGGCGGACCGGACTGGCCGAGGGAGGCCCACGCTGGTGAGGTTGGGCCACGAGGCCCACGTGGCCGGCTGGGGCGTCGTTCTCCTCCACGATCCAGAGGGGGTCGAGGGAAGCAGGGGCGGCGCGGCCCTGCTGGAGTGGAAGGCGGCGGCGCCGGGTCGCCGGAAGGAGGTCGGGGCGGCGGGAACTGGCAGATCCGGGCAACGACGACGGTGGGCGGAGCTCCGGGAGGCATTGGTTCACACCATGGCGACTCTGCGAGGCAGAGAGAGACGGAGGGAGAAGTTAGAGAGAGATTCGGGAGAAGGAAAGAGGGTGCGGGTTGCCGGAACTCATCTCCGGCGAGGGCGGCAGATGGCTTCGCCAGGGCGGCGGCGAAGCGCTCGATCCCATCGGGATCGAGCGGAGGGCGCGAGAGGTGGGAGGAGCGGGCGGCTCGGCCGGCTGCAGGGCGTCGGGCCCGGTCGGCCCGGGCGGCGCGATGGGCCTGGCCGGGCCGCGGCGAAGTGGGGCGCGGGGGAGGACGTGGCGACGCCCGGTTGGAGGGGAGCGGCGGCTGGTGGCGGCGCAGCCACTAGGGGCTTGCCAAGTGGCGAGAGGAGGCTGGGGAGGCGCCGGATTTGAAGGGGAAAGGCGGCGGAGCGGCCCCCGAGGTGGGAGGAGGCGGCTGCGGGTTGGGTGGCGCGGAAAAGAGGAGGAGGGGTTTAAGGTTGCCCAAAATGGAGATGTGTTGTCCATTTATAGCGAGGATGGCTAGGGTTTGGTTTTGGGGGTTTTGGAGCCCTCCGATCTCGATCGGGCGGTTCCGGACGCGAGGGGTTAGGTGGGCTGCAGGTTGGGTTGTGACGAGAGGGTCTGGACCGAGGGGAGAAATAGAAATGCAGCCCGGCAATCTGTTTCCGGAGACCGAAACGTCCGGCGAAGGTACCGCAATGGTACCGCTTATGTTTAACGGTTGGGCTATCAAACGGACTCGAATGCATTTAAACTTGGCAGGCGGCCTGTCTACACTATAATAAGACCGCATGACAAGTTGCAACCCATTCCGAGAACATTATTATGCCACTTATAAAATAATATTTCGGAGGTGCCGCGGGCGCGCGCGAGTGTATCGGGGCTCGGAACGGACAACGGAGAGAACTGACGGAACACGACCGGATGCAAGTTTTGAAAAACATGCGGATGAAATGCTGATGATGCCATGAGACTAGATGCATAACAAGAACAAAATGCAAAACAACAGACAAAAACCCAACCACGAAGGAAAAAATAAATCACATCTCCGGAAAGGGCAAGAGTCGGAGTTACGAATATGGAAAGTTGTATCCGGGGCGTTACAACACTCCACCACTACGAGAGGATCTCGTCCCGAGATATAGGATGGCACCGGAGAAAAACGGAAGAGGAAGAGGTAAAACAAAGTTGCTTCTTTGACAAACGAATGAAACCAAAGAACCTTGAGAGGTTGAACAAAATGAAAGAAAGAAAACAATGAAGATGAAGAAAGTTGAAAACACTCTGTTAGAAAAAAAGGAACAAGGGATACGACGAAAACCAAGAGGTTTAGTGATAAGATAGATACTGAAACCACTCTGGTCAAAACTAGATGAGAGAGGAAGAATTCGGGCAGCACTCCGATTGAACATGGAAGGATTAGAACATGAACTTTACAAGATGAGAGGATACTTGATGAGATCAACAAGACACTACCTCCAAACTATTGACAGAATTGCACAAGGGGTAAGAAAGATTTCAGACAGCTCTCCGGTTGAGGAAAGAGGCAAAACCTGATAAGATGAGAAAACTTGAATGGATGATACAACACTCCGGTTAAATGAATAATGCAAGAAAAGAACATGATCTTTACAAAACGAGGTGATTGGTGAAGAGAGCAACATCACAATGCCTCCGGAAACAATGCATGATAGATAGAAAGTTGGAATGAATAGAACGAAGAATGAAACCAACATCTCCCACCATAAATGAATTTGAAAGAGCATCCTTATGAAGTAGGATTGAACGGAGTTGTTTGAAAAACAACAACGGTAAGGATAAGCTTGTAGTGGGCTTATGAAAACATCTCAAAAATTATGAGGTGAGCTTACGCCACCAACGGAAACAATTGATTGGATTGAGAGCAACACGGAGATGAAAACTTCTTTCATTGAGAGGATAGGAGGAAAACTTGGATCATTGATAAGCACCACAAATAGCAACATTCCTTCGGAAAGGCTTTAGGTGAAATCTAAACCAAGATAACACCAACGAATAAATTGTTGGGTTGAAAGGATCTCGTGAACGAAGAAAAATGATGGATTTAAATATCTCATTCCTGACAACTTGTGAATCAAGAAACACGAAGGGAAATTGTCAAGAATGACATAACACCATCTCAAGAGATAAGGTAGAAAGAATTGCACTTTTGAATGCAAGATGAAGAATGCTTGAACTCCTCAAAACAAAACATGTGTTGGAGCCATGTTTATATTGAAGTATGGCTTGACGGATCTTAACTCCATGAGAAATCTTGATGAACAATTGAAGAATGAAACGAATCCTTGATGAACCATCATGTATAGCCTCCATGAAGAACTCCGGTAAGAAAAGGATGATAAAAGAAAGAGAAGTTGCAAATACAAGGTGAAGCCTTGCAGTGGTAAGATGAAGCTTTGAAATGATATAGCCGAGAAGAACTTGGAACTCCGGAAAGAAAAGATGAAGCAAATGAAATCAAGAATTTTGATGAACCTCCAAAATAAGGAATTGAATTTACTCGATGAAACAAGAATAAGAATTACATTATGCTGATCCTTCACCAATTAAATTGATGACAAGCAATGGATTAGGCATACTACTTATTCTCGTAGAAAGTATTAAGATAGATATGGCAAACTTGGGAAGGTCTTCAACGAACCACCGGTAGGATTGGAAAGAAACGAATGAGTCTATATGATAACGAAGGAAGAGAACTCTTGAACAAACCACCATAAGAATTGAAAATGAAAGTAGCAAAGGCACAATTCACCGGGAAGAATTGGAAAAGCGAATAAAGATGCTTGACAAAATTTAGATACATTAGAACGAAGAGATCATGAACTGATTAGAGGAAATTTCGACGATGCACCGTGAGATTTGGAAAACCAGAGTTGAATGCTTGAATGAATAATTCTGAGATGATGGGCTCGAAGAATCAAACTGAAAAGACTCCTGAAATGCTCCGGTGGGTTAAAAGAATTCTCACAATCAAAACAATTATGAGGATGGCACGAAGCTAGAACCATGAATCTTGAAGAGAAAGAAGCGAGATTTAAGAGAAACTCTTCTTCGGTCTTCAAAATTCGAGAATGACGACGAGAAACACCATGAATTATTGAATCACTCCGAATGAAAATTAGGAAGGTTGAACCAACAATGAAAATAATTTGGAAGATCTTGGAGAAAACCAAGACTGATGATAATTCCTTCTTACGTCAAACTTTGCAAAGAATTTGGGAATAGCTCCAGGAAAATAAAAGAGTCAGGTAAGATCCTGGAAAAAGACCTGTGGGTTAGGGCCCACTCAAAAGAACCACCGTTGAACAAATGTTTGAAATAGATATTGCACCGGTAGAGTTAAATGGCTTGAATGAGATAGCATCCTCAAAAGAACTTGAGTGAATTGAGAATGGAAACTAGAATCTTCCGAGATATCTTCAACACTCGGAACAATTGAATAGCGAGAAGTGGATGATTAAGAGATGCACCGATGTGAGAAAGCATTTGAAATGATGAAAAGAATACGATCAACACCGAAAACTTGGCTTGAGTCCACCGGAGAAGAAAATTAGAATGGAACAATGATAAGGTTAAAGCTTCCTTAGCGTCTTCATGAGAAATCACCGGATAAAACATTAAAGGAAAAGAATGAAGAAACTTCACTCAATAAAATGGATACTTGATTAAGAAATCTGAGTCCTTGAAGAAAAGGGGTGGGAGGCGGAAATCAAAACAACTTGGGTCGGATGAAACGAACACCGTTGAGAAAAAGCTTAGAATTGATCTTGCGAATGTTGGAATGATCGGATTCACTTGAAGAGAAGCACGCGGTTGGAAAAGAATTAACATGACAAGCTCAGTGATCAAGAAGGATTAGTATTCCCATAGCAATATGAGAACACCAATTAGGAAAGGTATGGAATCAACACTTGGCATTGAAGCAACTTGAATAACACAAAACGGAACAAAAACAAAGGATTTGGCTTGCAGGGTAAGCCGAAACAAATACATATGATAGATCCCATATCGTATCATGTGTGTGTTGGAAAGATATCCTACGAGATACTTGAATTCCCACCTATAAACTCCCGAAACTTTCTGGTTATGCAATCTGGTGTTGGGGATACAGGGGACACAAAATATATCACCCAAACTAACAATACCTAGATCCAGCTGTATCCATCCGTCAACACATAACCAAGAAATCCTCGGAAATCGTGTACCTCGACCTTCGAAAAACATCCGTTATACAAGTCATGGCAATACTCCCGCACTCGCCACAGTACTGGGCTATCAGGGTTATCTCACCAACAACTGCACAAAAGAGATTTCGATGTCGGTAAAACTCAGGTATTCCAGAACTGCAACGATAAAATTGTGACGACAACACCTCGGAGCTCAACTCCCCGGGACACTGCCACAACCCCTAAATGTCAGGAGGCACCAAGAACAATGTTCTCGCCACAAAACCATCGGAACGATCCCAAGATACCAGCGTGATCCTAAAATTTTTTAGTGAAATTTGAGGAGAGAAAAGTCAAAACTTCTACGTCAGAGACCTCACCAGAGCGACGAAGGGACTGAGGAGTAAAAAAATCCTACTCTCCGATATATATAATCCTAAGACTCAAAACATTTTCCATTCTAGACTCAACAACGCCAAAGAAACAATCAAGTAGGGGCTCCTAAGTCGGGAAGGCTCGATTACCAACTTGTAACGCCTCGATGCGGCTATATCTCCCACGTGTCGAAGCACGACTTAGAGGCATAACCGCATTGAAAGCAATGTCGCAAGTGAGGTAATCTTCACACAACCCATGTAATACATAAGGGAAAAGAGATACATAGTTGGCTTACAATCGCCACTTCACACAATACATGAGTAAAACATTACATCATACAGATACAATCAAGGTCCGACTACGGAACCAAAATAAAAGAAGACTACCCCGAATGCTACACAGCATCCCCGATCGTCCCAACTGGGCTCCACTCTTGATCAACTGAAACGAAACAACACAAAGAACAAGATCTTCATCGAGCTCCTCCTTGAGCTCGGGTGCATCACCTGCACGGTCTCATCGGCACTGCAAACTGGTTTTGGAAGTATCTGTGAGTCACGGGGACTCAGCAATCTCACACCATGAGATCAAGACTATTTAAGCTTAAAGGTAGGACAAAGTAGTGAGGTGGAGCTGCAGCAAGCGACTAGCATATATGGTGGCTAACATACGCAAAAGAGAGCGAGAAGAGGAGGCAAAGCACGGTCGAACAACTATGATCAAGAAGTGATCCTGAAACTACTTACGTCAAGCATAACTCCAACACCGTGTTCACTTCCCGGACTCCGCCGAGAAGAGACCATCACGGTTACACACGCAGTTGGTGTATTTTAATTAAGATCAACTTCGGGTTTTCTACAACCGGACATTAACAAATTCCCATCTGCCACATAACCGCGGGCACGGCTTTCGAAAGTTCAAACCCTGCAGGTGTCCCAACTTAGCCCATGATAAGCTCTCGCGATCAACGAAGGAATAGACCTTCTCCCGGGAAGCCCGATCAGTCTCGGAATCCCGGCTACAAGACATTTCACAGCAATAAAACAAGTCCAGCAAAACCGCCTGGCGCGCCGACAATCCCGATAGGAGCTGCACATATCTCGTTCTCGTGGCAACACCGGATGAGACTAGCTACGAGTAAAACCAAACCTCGGGTTGCCTCAAGGTGGCCCCAGCAGTAGCTCGGTTCGGGCCAAGCACTTAGAGGAGCACCGGTCCGGGGGCTAAATAAAGATGACCCTCGAGAGAGCGACTCCCAAGGGAAAAGTAGGTGGTGGTGAGGCAAATGGTAAAACCAATGTTGGGCCTTGCTGGAAAAGTCTTATTCAAAGCGAATCAGTAAAGGGGTCCCATAAATCACCCGACCGCTGTTAGGGGACGCAAAATTCCGGGAACATAATACCGATATGACGGAAACTAGGGCGGCAAGAGTGGAACAAAACACCAGGCATAAGGCCGAGCCTTCCACCCTTTACCAAGTATATAGATGCATTAATTAAAATAAGATATAATGTGATATCCCAACAAGTAAACACGTTCCAACAAGGAACAACATCTCCGAGTTCCAACAAGGAACAAACTTCATCTTCACCTGCAACTAACAACGCTTATAAGAGGGCTGAGCAAAGCGGTAACATAGCCAAACAACGGTTTGCTAGGAAAGGATGGTTAGGGGCTTGACATGGCAACATGGGAGGCATGATATAGCAAGTGGTAGGCATCGTAGCATAGGCATAGCAAAAGAGCGAGCATCTAGCAAGCAAAGATAGAAGTGATTTCGAGGGTATGGTCATCTTGCCTGAAATCCCATAAGGAAGAAGAACGAGTCCATGAAGAAGACAAAAGGACGAAGTCGAGCGAATCCTCACAACTCCGGAACGGAACCGAAGCTAACGAGAGAAGCAAACCGGAAAGAAGCAAACAACATAGTAAACACACAATCATAAACATGGCATGATGCACAAACAAATATGATGCATGTCCGGTTTAATGAGGCATGGCATGGCAATATGCACAAACAACACTACAGGTTAAGTGGAGCTCAATATGCAACGAGTTGCATATTGACGAAACACCACAACACTTATTTAGTTTGATCTCGGTTAGGTACACAACAATATTAAATGTTGTTAAACATGGCAAGAGGTGGAGCATAATTAAACTAGCTATTTAGGCAAGTTTAAATGAGGCCGGAAATAAGAAACAACAATTCCGGAAAATCCCCATAAGCAATATTTTAGATTCGGTACTGTTCTGCCCTAAACACAATTTTAGAGTTGTTAAACAGCAACATAAAGTGGACCATGATAATCTAGGAATTTTTCCACCCCATTTACATATAAAGAACATTTAATTCCGAGTTACGGTTATTTAGTTATGAAATAAATCATTTTAGCATGGCATATTAGCAAATTAATGCAAACATCAATTTAAACATTTTTAACATAGATGAAAGTGGCATATTATTAATCTACACAATTTTCTGAGCATATTACATATAAGGTTTGTTTAAATCCGATGCACGGTTAATTAATTATTACATGCATGAACTTGAGGGCAATCTGTAAATATGCAGTTTCGGATAATTAGCAAAAATCGCAAGACGGAAAAAATGCAACAGGCGAATCCGCTAGCCCAACAGTGCAGGGGGCTCGGGAGGCAGCTCACCATGGCCTTGGCCCGGTCGGTGAGGAAGGAGGCCGGAGGGTGGCGGACCGGGCCCAGGCCGAGGGAGGCCCACGCGGGTGCGGGGTTGGGCCACGAGGCCCACGTGGCCGGCTGGGGCGTCGTTCTCCTCACGATCCAGAGGGGGGTCGAGGGAAGCAGGGGGCGGCACGGCCCTGCTGGAGTGGAAGGCGGCGGCGCCGGGTCGCCGGTAGGAGGTCGGGCGGCGGAATCGGCAGATCCGGCCGGCGGCGCCGGATCCGCAACGACGACGGTGGGCGGAGCTCCGGGAGGCACGGGTTCACACCCATGGCGACCTGCGAGGCAGAGAGAGAGACGGAGGGAGAAGTTAGAGAGAGATTCGGGAGAAGGAAAGAGGGTGCGGGGTTGCCGGGAACTCATCTCCGGCGAGGGCGGCGGCAGATGGCTTCGGCCAGAGGGCGGCGGCGAGCGCTCCCGATCCCATCGGGATCGAGCGGGAGGGCGCGAGAGGTGGGAGGAGCGGGGCGGCTCGGTCGGCTGCAGGGCGGCGTCGGGCCCGGTCGGCCCGGGCGGCCTGGATGGGCCTGGCTGGCGCGGCGGGGCGCTGGGAGGACGTGGCGACGCCTGCTGGAGGGGAGCGGCGGCTGGTGGCGGCGCAGCCACTAGGGGCTTGCCAAGTGGCGAGAGGAGGCTGGGGAGGCGCCGGATTTGAAGGGGAAAGGCGGCGGAGCGGCCCCCGAGGTGGGAGGAGGCGGCTGCGGGTTGGGTGGCGCGGAAAAAGAGGAGGAGCGGGTTTAAGGTTGCCCAAAATGGAGATGTGGTGTCCATTTATAGCAGGGATGGCTAGGGTTTGGTTTTTGGGGGGTTTTTGGAGCCCTCCGATCTTGATCGGGCGGTTCCGGACGCGAGGGGGGGTTAGGTGGGCTGCAGGTTGGGTTGTGACGAGAGGGTCTGGACTGAGGGGAGAAATAGAAATGCAGCCCGGCAACTGTTTCCGGAGACCGAAAACGTCCGACGAAGGTACCGGCAATGGTACCGCTATGTTTAACGGTTGGGCTATCAAACGGACTCCGAATGCGACGAAACTTGGCAGGCGGCCTGTCTACACTATAATAAGACCGCATGACAAGTTGCAACCCATTCCGAGAACATTATTATGCCACTTATAAAATAATATTTCGAAGGTGCCGCGGGCGCGCGCGAGTGTATCGGGGCTCGGAACGGACAACGGAGAGAACTGACGGAACACGACCGGATGCAAGTTTTGAAAAACATGCGGATGAAATGCTGATGATGCCATGAGACTAGATGCATAACAAGAACAAAATGCAAAACAACATAAAAAAACCCAACCACGAAGGAAAAAATAAATCACATCTCCGGAAAGGGCAAGAGTCGGAGTTACGAATATGGAAAGTTGTATCCGGCGCGTTACACGGCATAATGATACCAAGCCTCGGTATGAATGGCATATTTTCTAATCTTTCTAATATTCAAATGGCATAATATATACCACATTCGAATCATAGACAGGACGAGGGCCGACGGGGGCGGATACCAAAACCGTCGCACTATATAATAACAAGCAATAATAAAAGTAAGAAAATTAGACAAGTATCTATCTAAAGTAAGAATTCTTTTCTTTCCGAAAGAAGATAAGAACAAGAGGCTCACCACGGTGGTGCCGGCGACGAGATCGGCGCGGGGGACCGACGGCGGTGAAGACGGGGACGGGACGTGACCGACCACTAAACCTAGACAAATCTCGGGAAAATGGAGCTTGGAGGTCGAGCTTCGAGAGGAGAAAGCTTAACTAGTGTGGCTCGGGCATTTCATCGAACACCTCATGTGCATAGAAGGTGAGCTAGAGCACCACAAAGCTTTCCCCTCACCGGCCAGAAAAAATAGAGCACTATGGAGTGCTCTGCTTTGGCAATGGGGTATATATAGACGACTCATTGGTCCTGGTTCGTGGCTGGAACCGGGACTAAAGGCCCACCTTCTGTCCCGGTTCTAGGCACGAACCGGGACCAATGGCTATGGTCCAGGAGCGAGGGCCATTGGTCCCGGTTCGTGGCTGGAACCGGGACAAATGGGTCCACTCTCACCCCATATGAGTCTCTCTTCCTAGTCCCACCTACTTACACCGATCCTCGTATTCTTGGCTGCCTTTCATTTCCACTTCTGGCAACATACTCTCACCATGATCCTTTCCATACATTTTTCTCGGGTTTTCTCATTCTCACAAAGACTATTTGTCGGTGTAAAAACCGGCGGATCTCGGGTAGGGGGTCCCGAACTGTGCGTCTAGGCGGATGGTAACATGAGACAAGGGACACGATGTTTTTACCCAGGTTCGGGCCCTCTCAATGGAGGTAAAACCCTACTCCTGCTTGATTAATATTGATGATATGGGTAGTACAAGAGTGGATCTACCACGAGATCAGAGAGGCTAAACCCTAGAAGCTAGCCTATGGTATGATTGTTGTTCATCCTACAGACTAAAACCCTCCGGTTTATATAGACACCGGATAGGGTTAGGGTTACACAAAGTCAGTTACAACGGTAGGAGTTCTATATATCCGTATCGCCAAGCTTGCCTTCCACGCCAAGGAAAGTCCCATCCGGACACGGGACGAAGTCTTCAATCTTGTATCTTCATAGTCCAGGAGTCCGGCCAACGTTGATAGTTCGGCCATCCGGACACCCCTAATCCAGGACTCCCTCAGTAGCCCCTGAACCACACTTCAATGATGACGAATCCGGCGCGCGCGCATATTGTCTTCGGCATTGCAAGGTGGGTTCCTCCTCCGAATACTTCATAGAAGATTTTGAACACAAGGATTGTGTCCGGCTCTGCAAAACAAGTTCCACATACCACCGTAGAGAGAATAAGCTTTGCACAGATCTACTGACATATTCCGCGGCGTGACATCACACCACGGCCAGGCCTTTATACGAATCGTTTTTACTGTTCCACCTCAGCGCGTTTAGCGAGGCGGTTCCCTTGGCACGTCTTATCAGAGCGGAGATCCTTCCCTCTTTTTCCGGGATTCCCATCAATACGGACGTGGGTAACCTAACCGCGCCATTGATTACGACGCTTGGGAGATAAGCGAGTTTTACCAGGCTGGCGGGGGACGCATAGCTTCGTCAGTCCATAAAAGGGGATAAGGATCCACCTTTTAACCTACGCCTTCTTCCTCCTTTGCTCATCCATTTCCGCACACTCGAGCTCCAGCGCCCAAGTCCGCACATCCCTCCTCAACCTTCTCCAGCCATGTCCGGAGTGGGAGGCAGGATGGTCCCCTCCGTCACGGAGGGACAAGTCAAAAGCTGCGGAAGGCCGGATACTTGTCCAAATGACATCGCGCACCGGCTCCCTGACGAGGGGCAGCTCATTCCCACCCCCAGGCCCCATGAGAGGGTAGTGTTCCTCACCCACTTCCTCCGCGGACTAGGTTTTCCACTTCACCCATTTGTCCGGGCGCTCATGTTCTACTACGGCCTGGATTTCCACGATCTGGCCCTGAATTTCATCCTCAACATCTCGGTGTTCATCGTCTTGTGCGAGGCCTTTCTCTGCATCCAGCCCCACTTCGGCTTATGGATGAAGACCTTCAATGTCAAGCCGAAGGTAGTGGGCTGCCGCCAAGCGGAGTGCGGAGGTGCCATGGTTGGCAAGATGGCGAAAGTCCTATGGCTCGAGGGCTCCTTTGTGGTGACCGTGAAGGGGTGGCCATCGGGCTGGTTCTACATCACTGAGCCGCGCAACCCTAAATGGGCAGCGGCCCCCGAATTCAGATCTATTTTCCCTACACGGCTCACCTCTTGGAAAGAGACGGGCCTGACGTGGGGTAATCCGAAAGAGCTGACCGGACTCCAAACCTACATGCAATCCCTGGTGGACAAGAATCTCAGGCTTGTCAATGTAGTCCAGGTTATGCTCATCCGCCGGATCCTCCCATGCCAACTATGGGCCTTCAAATTGTGGGAGTTTGATCCGGCACAGCACCAAACTCTGAAAAGGCTCTTCGACACTACGTACGAAGATGCCTGGAAGGTGTTGTTCAAGGGCGCCGAGGCTCCCACATCCGCTACCGAAGATCGCGGATTCAGCTCGCAGCGCCAAGCTACCGAGGTAAGCTATTTTACCCTTTACGGGACTCTTGTTTTTCATAGTTTGACTCTATGTGGGATCTAAACTCCCTTACCTTTGACAGGACTGGCGTTACACGTCCGGGCAGGTTAACTGTCCGGCTCCCTTGCCAGAAGACCCAGCGGACGCCCGCTTGACGGGGCTGCTGGCTCCGGCACCTCACGTGGTGCCGGAGAATAAGGCCAAGAAGAAGGCCACGGGGACTCGAAGGAGCGCCCGACGCCAGGTGTTGTCGGACTCATCGTCCGACGACTCTGAGAGGGAATCCTCCGCTGAGGACGAGGGGGAGGAAAAAGAAGCCTCTCCCCCTGGGGGGGAGAGAAGAAAAGGAAGGCCGCCCCGACTGGGGAGGCCAGAGGGTTCAAGAAAGGAAGGACCCTTCCTCCGGACTTCTCCACCGACGCCGACAACGACGAGGAGGAGTGGCCACCAAGGGCCAAGCCCCTGGCGAGATCGTAAGTGTCCGGACTCCGGAATAGCTCATGACTTTTTATTTGTCGCACAGTGTCTTCTAACGCCGAATATAACCATGTAGCCCGCCCAAGGGCAGGCTCGCCGCTTCGTCGAGCGGCTCCCTGGATTCTTCGGATGTGAATAGCACTTCACTTCCGACCGCCTCCTCTCCTCGTGATGCAGACGACACCGCGATGGAGTCCCAAAAGGGGCCCAGCTAGGAGGAGGTGGTCCTGGAGGCGCCGCAAGGCGACCTCCAGGACTCCGGGCGCAAAGGGGGCGAGACCCCAGAGGGCTCTAAGTCCGGCCCTGTGCCGGACTCCGTACCGGAACCTTCAGTGGTTCCGAAGTCCGGCAAGCGGCCCCTTCGTAAGAAGGGCAAGACTACGACACCGGTGACCTCCGTCCATCCGGAGGCACCGGATAACTTGCTGGAGGCGCTTAACGGCGCCTCCATCGACGAGGAGCACCGCACTGTTATGAGTGTGGTGATCCAAAAAGTTCAGTCCGCCAAGAGCGGGCTGACTGAAGCCTGTACCAGCCTTCTAACAGGCTTTGAGGTAAGTTTAGAATATGTAAAAATATTACCGCATAGACAGTAGCCCCTGATGCTTAGTTCGGTGTCCGGAAAGAAAAGCCGGACTGAGGATCTAAAAAGATATATGCAGGAGTCTAACATAAGTATCTCAATATGGCGATGCAGGCTGCGCTGCTGACCTCTGCCGCACTGACTGTGGAGGTCAATGCATTGAAGCAGAGCCTCGAGCGGTCCGAGAACAAGCTCGGCCTTGCCAAGAAGCAACTCGAGGACAAGGAAGGTAAGTAATATCTTATTAAAGTAATACCTTATAGAAAGGATTTGGTTGCAAAAATGACAGGACTAACGTGGGTATTGTAGGGGCCATTTAACGAGGTGGCGACCACGAAGGAAGCGGTGTCCACGGCCGAAAGCAAAGCGGCCGCGGAGCGCACCGAGCGAGAGAAGCAGGAGGCGCGGGTGGCGGAGGTGCGGCAAGAGCTCCAGGCTCTCGTGAAAAAACATGAGAGTTTGGAGCGTGACTAGAGTGTCTCGAGAGTTCGAGCTCGCCTCGGCTCTTGAGAGTGCCAAAGCCGCTAAGGCCGAAGCCCAAAAAGCCCTCCAGGAAATTGAATCATTGAAGAAGATAGCAGCGGGTAAGGCATTCTTTATTCAAAGAAAGCATGTGAAAGTGAATTATCTATTACTTACCCGAATCTGGAGCTCTCTAGGAGCATTCACAGATCTGCCCCGTAGTGTGTCTGATGCTGCCGCGTTCTACTGCGCCGAGGAGGGGAGCTCGATGGAAAAGGTGTTCTGGTCTCAGTATGCTGAGGCCGGACATCCGGTGCCCCTGAGCGACCAGCTGAAGCAGCTGGTCGAGCTCCACAAGGTCGCCGAACAGGCCATGAAGGGCCTCATAGTTCGGCTGTGGCCAACGGAAGCCATGCCCGGGAGCTACTTGGGCTAGTCTGCGGCTGGTGGACGCCTTGTCCATGGATTGAAGTCATCAAGCGCTCCATCTGCATTGAAGGTGCCTGTCGGGCCTTGCCCGTGCTCAAGTGCACTGGGGAAAGATGGATGCTGAGAAGCTTGTGACGGACGGGCCACCGCCGGGCAAGGAGCATCGCAAGCCCGAAATGTACTATGAGGGCGTCCTGAAGGGTGCCTGCCTTATAGCGGGTGAATGCTCCAAAGATGTAATTTTTTAATAGACTCGCATTTGTTATCCTGTACGCTGAGAACTTGTCCATATGCGCTAAGCAACGCTTGTGAATCTAAAATATTACCTTCTGTGCGGCCGTTTATCAAATTTGAGAGATGGCAAGTCGTTGGCTTCAGCCCCCATGCCACGAGTGCTGGGGTGTTCGGGATAAACTTGAGCGCTCTTGTTCCCATTCCTGGGTCCTTCGAGGGAGGCGCTCAACGCAACGAACAAGGCAACCGGACTATAGTGCTTGAACACTCTCACATAGCCATAGAATTCTATAATTTTAAATTTTGGCAAAGCCCCTAGTATTCGGAAGAACGAGTTCGGGGTGCTATCCATGCATTGGCCGGACAATGCCGACTCCTCGCTCTAAGTGGCATAAGTCTTTAGGGACCCAAAAAACCTCTCGAACGGCGACCGGCTCTCGCCCTAGCATGACGGTCAGTTTTAGCTTTCTCCACTGAGGTGCTCAACCCAGCTCAACCAGGGCACAATCGCAGTGGTTCTCCCAGCGCTACCTTAGCCGATATAACGGAACGTAAGGTACCAAAACATGGGAGCCGGGCAAACCCAACTATTGACCAAATACATGATTCGGAGCCGATGCATATAATGCTATAAGTTCGGGGTGCCGCACTTGTGAAAGTGTTCGGACTCATCACACCATATTTTTGGGGTACTTAAGCCCCTGGTGTATTGGCTGTACCAAAGTGTACGGGTGCAACATGTCATGAATGAACATATATATAGATAAAGAAAAGAGTGCAATAATAGGCAAAAGCTATGTATTGTTTATTCAAAAAGGTACTGCAATGAAAAGCAGAACGATACAAATAGTGCATAAGCAAGGGACGGGACTATTTAACATGTCCCCCTCCAGGGGTAAGCTGCGGGTTGGTATGTAAAACAGGTATAATGCTCATAGTAGAGACCACCTGGACACTTCGACGTAGCTTTCTGCTTCCCTGGCTGTTGCATCGAGAGTTCGGCAATTCTAGTGCCGGACAGGGCTTCTGGAAAATGGAGTCCCGAAAGTAAGAGAAAATAAGAAAGAAAAAGAATGACACAATCGGGAGCCCCTGGTGCGGTTGAGCCGCATTCAGGCGTCTTTGTGGTCGTGCCCCTCCCCTTATGCCCATGGTATCTCCAGAGCGTAGTTATGTACGTGTAGTGCTGGCTTCGCAATTTCGTGAGGGCTGGGGCTGGGGCCGGATTGCTACGCGTGCTCGGATCGTGCCAGGCGGTCTTGTTGTAGGTTACTCCGGGCGCGCTTGACGGTGTCCGGACGTTTAGTAGCCGGACTCAAGAATTGCTGTGAGAGGCTGCTTTGCACCTCCGCCGCCAGGGCCGCCGTATGCTCCTTCGTTCGGAGAGAGTGTTCGTTGTTTCCATTGACCGTGATTACTCCTCGAGGGCCTGGCATCTTGAGCTTGAGGTATGCGTAGTGCGGCACCGCATTGAACTTTGCAAATGCCTTTCGCCCAAGCAGTGCGTGATAGCCGCTGCGGAACGGGACTTTGTCGAAGATTAACTCTTCGCTTCGGAAGTTATCCGGGGATCCGAAGACCACTTCGAGTGTAACTGAGCCTGTACAATTGGCCTCTACACCTGGTATGATGCCTTTAAAGGCCGTCTTTATGGGTTTAATCCTTGAGGGGTCAATGTCCATTTTGCGCACTGTATCCTGATAGGGCAGGTTCAGGCTGCTACCGCCGTCCATCAGGACTCTAGTGAGGTGAAATCCGTCGATAATTGGGTCAAGAACCAATGCGACGAATCCGCCGTGGCGGATGCTAGTGGGGTGGTCCCTTCGATCAAAGGTGATCGGGCAGGAGGACCATGGGTTGAACTTTCGGCGACTGGCTCCATCGCATATACGCCCCTTAGCGCATGCTTCCGCCTCCCTTTGGGGTATGTGGGTTGCGATATCATGTTCACCGTCCGCACTTGTGGGGGAAGCCCTTCTGTCCTCTATTGTTCGGGCGTCGGGCTCCTCCTCGTCATCGCTATGCAGCCCCTTGTCATTGAGTTCGGCATTTAACTTGCCTGCCTGTTTGAAGAACCAACAATCCCTGTTGGAGTGGTTGGCTGGTTTTTCGGGGGTGCCATGTATTTGGCACGAGCGATCGAGTATTCGGTCCATATTGGACGAGCCCTGAGTATTTCTTTTGAACGGCTTTTTCCGCTGACCGGGTATAGAGCCTCTGAATCCGGCATTGACTGTCGTATCTTCAGCATTATCTCCGTTGATGTGGTGCTTGTGCTTGTTGCGACGTGACCTGCCATTGCTGTCCTTGGTATGCGAACTACCATGGTTTTTGGTCATGTTGTTACTACGAGCTAGCCAGCTGTCCTCTCCCGCGCAAAAGCGGGTCATGAGTGTTGTGAGGGCTGCCATGGATTTCGGCTTTTCCTGTCCTAGGTGCCGGGCAAGCCACTCGTCATGATGTTTTGTTTAAAGGCTGCAAGGGCCTCTGCATCCGGACAGTCAACGATTTGATTTTTCTTGGTTAGGAACCGTGTCCAGAATTATCTGGCCGATTCTTCTGGCTGCTGAATTATGTGGCTGAGGTCATCGGCGTCTGGTGGTCGCACATATGTGCCCTGGAAGTTATCAAGGAATGCGGCTTCCAGGTCCTCCCAACAACCAATTGATTCTGCTGGCAAGTTGTTAAGCCAATGCCGAGCTGGTCCTTTAAGCTTGAGTGGGAGGTATTTGATGGTGTGTAGATCATCACCGCGGGCCATGTGGATATGGAAGAGGTAGTCCTTGATCCAAACCGCAGGATCTGTTGTGCCATCGTATGATTCAATGTTTATGGGTTTGAAACCCTCGGGGATTTCATGATCCATCACTTCATCTATGAAGCATAGTGGGTGTGCGGCGCCTCTGTATTGAGCTATGTCACGACGCAGCTCAAATGAGCTTTGTCTACTGTGTTCGGCCTGGCCGTAATTGCTGTATACGGTGTGACGGTTATCATCACGTGTCATGGGGGGCCCACGCGATCCGTAGATCGATCTTGTTTGCCTTGCCTTGTCCTCCAATATGTCTTGCAGGTCTGGCGCGTTTCCCCGTGCCTTGGTACTTTTCGAGCGACACCGGGGTGCGGCTTGAATGGAGGGCCTAGAGGCCTCTCTGTCGCGGCCACGGGGTGGCCGGTCGGCCGCATCATGCGCTGGTGATGTAGGTTTGGGCGCTTCCTCCTCTAATTGGGGTAGCAGCCTGCGTTTTGGGTATCTCTTGGAGGGGTGTTCGAGTTCGTACTCTTTGGCTGCAAGGACTTCAGTCCATCTGTCAGCTAGCAAGTCTTGCTCAGCTCTAAGCTGCTGCTGCTTTTTCTTGAGGCTGCTTGCCGTGGCCATAAGCCTACGTTTGAAATTCTCCTGTTCGGCAAGATCCTCAGGCACGACAAATTCGTCGTCGTCGAGGCTTGCCTCATATTCGGAGGGAGGCATATAATTATCGTCCTCCACCTCCTTGTCTGCCGCTCTATCATGAGGGCTGGCTTCTCCCTCTTCTGTCTTTGAATCCTGCCGAGGAGGTTGTCTTCGCACCGTCCGGGTGTTATTATCTCCCGTGCCGGAATCACCGTTTTTGCTGTGGCGGGATTTAGAGCGGCGCCGTAGATGCCGGCGCTTGGGCTGTTTCTTGGAGGGGTCATCCTCCACTGTTCCATCGCCGTTCCCATCTTTTGGGATGTCCACCATGTATATGTCGTATGACGAGGTGGCCTTCCAGTGCCCTGTAGGCGCTGGTTCTTGGTCGTCTCCAGCATCATCGTCCATACCGTCGATGTCTTCGGAGTCGAAGTCGAGCATGTCGGTTAAATCATCGACAGTGGCTACAAAGTGGGTGGTGGGTGGGCGTTGAATTTCTTCGTTGTCCGCATCCCAACCTTCCTGACCGTAGTTCGGCCAGGGCTCTCCTAATAAAGAGAGATACTTTAGTGAATTCAGGATGTCGCCAAAGGGCGAAGTGCCGAAGATGTCCGCGCAAAGTGAACTCCATAACCAGCGCCCAATTGGATTCGATTGGCAGGGGCGCGGAGGGTTCGGAGTCCGTAGAGGAGTCCGGCACCTTGGAGTCACGGTCTTCGCAAAGGACAGGGATGGAGTTTGGCTCAATCGCCGTAGAGATCGTAGCCCCCGAGGCGGTGTCCAGCCACTCATCCTCGATCGGCAGAGTCGGCTCCAAGCTAAGGGTTGGAGCGGACGCTCGTGCGGCCTCCAGGGCACTGTTTGGTGGCAGAGCTAGATCATGCCCATCGAGACAGTGCGGCGCACTTGGCTGTGGCTCGAATCCGTCGAAGATCAAGTCTCCGCGGATGTCGGCCGTGTAGTTCAAACTCCCAAATCTAACATGATGGCCAGGGGCGTAGCTTTCGATCTACTGCAGATGGCCAACTGAATTGGCCAGCAGTGCAAAGCCGCCGAATACGAAGATCTGTCCGGGGAGAAAAGTCTCACCCTAGACCGCGTCGTTGTTGATGATCGAAGGAGCCATCGGGCCTAAGGATGACGACACAGAGGAACTCTCAATGAAAGCACCAATGTCGGTGTCAAAACCGGCGGATCTCGGGTAGGAGGTCCCGAACCGTGCGTCTAGGCGGATGGTAACACGAGACAAGGGACACGATGTTTTTACCCAGGTTCGGGCTCTCTCGATGGAGGTAAAACCCTACTCCTGCTTGATTAATATTGATGATATGGGTAGTACAAGAGTGGATCTACCATGAGATCAGAGAGGCTAAACCCTAGAAGCTAGCCTATGGTATGATTGTTGTTCGTCCTACGGACTAAAACCCTCCGGTTTATATAGACACCGGATAGGGTTAGGGTTACACATAGTCGGTTACAACGGTAGGAGACCTATATATCCGTATCGCCAAGCTTGCCTTCCACGCCAAGGAAAGTCCCATCCTGACACGGGACGAAGTCTTCAATCTTGTATCTTCATAGTCCAGGAGTCCGGCTAACGGTGATAGTTCGTCTATCCGGACACCCCCTAATCCAGGACTCCCTCACTATCGTTGCCTACATCTTCCCACTGGCCGGGTTATCATCTCCCGCCATATCACTTTTGACGAAGCCATCTTTCCCTTCGCCAGTCACATCCCACCACATATTTCTGCGCTCCCATTGCCGGCATGTTCCACTCCTCCCCGCACTTCCCCATGATCGACATGCATGGCGCTGTTCCTTTGGGCCCTACGCAACCACTGCATGGCGCTGACCCCTCGTCCAGTACCACTCCTGCTCCTGACAAACCCAGCCCCATTGATCTCTCAGATCCCGCGCCCGCCAGTCCCCCTGCCCACTCTTCCCAACCAGCCTCTCCACCGCTCATCTCGCCCGGGCCCGCCACCCCACCCTCTAGATCGCCTGGTCCAACTGAGCCTCCCTCTTTTCCTGCACCCTCCACTCCACCAACCACGCCGCGTCTCTCTGATTCCGCTGATCCCTCCTCCGATCACATCTCCTCCTCTATTGTGGTTCAACCACTCCCCCCCCCGAGCTATCCCCATCCCCATTCCTCACAACAACCACAACATGCGTACTCGCAGCAAATCTGGCTTTGGACTGACCGTCAACAGACTCAATCTCCCAGCCTCTCCGTCTTCTATCTCTCTCATTCCCAAATCCCACAAGGCAGCCTTGCTGGACCCGAACTGGTGCCACGCCATGAAGGAAGAATATGATGCACTTCTCCATAATAAAACTTGGTCTCTCACACCTCGTCCTCCTGGTGCCAACATAGTCTCTGGGAAATGGGCGTTTCACCACAAATATCACTCTAACGGATCTCTCTCTCGCTACAAAGCTCGCCGGGTTTTTGTGGCGATTCACAGCAGCCTGGTGTTGATTTTGACGAGACTTTTTCGCCCATTGTTAAGCCTAGCACCATTCGTATTGTCCTTAGCCTCGTTGTCTCCTCCTCCTGGCCCATTCACCAACTCGACATCAAAAATGCTTTTCTTCATGGCTCCCTTAGTGAGACTGTTTACTGTCGGCAACCCCCTGGGTTTTCCCATCCTTCCTACCATGAACATGTGTGTCATCTTCAGAAATCTTTATATGGTCTCAAACAGGCCCCTCGGACTTGGTTTCTCGCCATGTTCATGCAAAGCCTAGGTTTCACTCCCTCTCGCTCGGACTCCTCTCTGTTCATCTTTCACTCATCTACGCATGTCGCATATTTGCTTCTATATGTTGACGATATCGTCTTATCTGCCTCCAGCGATTCCTTCCTCAACCACATCATATCTTCCTTGCCTGCCGAATTCCGTATGACTGACCTAGGTCGGCTTCATGATTTTCACGGCATCACCGTTAGCAGATCCTCCGGTGGGCTTTTCCTCTTGCAACGCCAGTATGCTATTGATCTCCTCTCCAAATCTGGCATGATCGACTGTCATCCCACTTGCACACCTGCTAAAACTGGCGCCAAGTTATCTGCTAGTGGTGAACCTGTCCCCGACCCTAGTCTCTATAGTAGCATCACCGGAGCCCTATAGTATATCACTCTAACTCGACCCGAAATCACATACGCCATTCAGCAAGCATTCTTATACATGCATGATCCCCACCTCCCTCATCTGCACCATGTCCAGCGCATCCTTCACTATCTCAAAGGCACACTTGATCACGGTCTCTTCATCTCTCCCTCTACACCAAACTCCCTCACAACATACTCAGATGCATACTGGGTAGGATGTCCTGATACTAGACGATCTACCTCAGGATATTGTGTTTATTTGGGTGATAATTTCGTCTCATGGTCGTCGAAACGGAAGCTTACTCTTTCCAGGTCATCTGCGGAGGCGGAATACCGCTCGGTCGCTCACACAGTGGCTGAAACTGTCTGGCTTTGACAACTACTCAGCGAGCTTCACCGTCATGTGCATCCAGCTACTATTGTCAATTGCGACAATGTCTCTGCTGTATACATGCCATGTAATCCTGTTCAGCACCGTAGAACCTAACACCTAGAGATCAACAAACATTTTGTTAAAAAAGGTAGCGCTAGGTGAGGTCAGAGTTCTGCATGTTCCAACTTCAGCACAGTTCGCTGGCATCATCACCAAAGAGCTCCCAACCATGGCCTTCCTTGAAATCCGCTCCAGTCTCAACATCGGCGACGCCGCCGCTGACACTGCAGGGGGGGGGGTGTCGGTGTCAAAACCGGCGGATCTCGGGTAGGGGGTCCCGAACTGTGCGTCTAGGCGGATGGTAACAGGAGACAAGGGACACAATGTTTTTACCCAGGTTCGGGCCCTCTCGATGGAGGTAATACCCTACTCCTGCTTGATTAATATTGATGATATGGGTAGTATAAGAGTAGATCTACCACGAGGTCAAGGAGGCTAAACCCTAGAAGCTAGCCTATGGTATGACTGTTGTTCGTCCTACGGACTAAAACCTCCGGTTTATATAGACACCGGATAGGTTAATGTTACACAGAGTCGGTTACAATGGTAGGAAATCTACATATCCGTATAGCCAAGCTTGCCTTCCACGCCAAGGAAAGTCCCATCCGGACACGGGACGAAGTCTTCAATCTTGTATCTTCATATTCTTGGAGTCCGGCCGTGACGATAGTCCGGCTATCCGGACACCCCCTAGTCCGGGGCTACCTCTGTAGCCCCTGAACCAGGCTTCAATGACGACGAGTCCGGCGTGCATATTGTCTTCGGCATTGCAAGGCGGGTTCCTCCTCCGAATACTTCATAGAATGTTTTGAACACAAGGATAGTGTCCGGCTCTGCAAAACAAGTTCCACATAACACCGTAGAGAGAATAATTTTTCGCACAGATCTGCTGACGTATTCCGCGGCGTGACATCACACCACGGCCAGGCCTTTATATGAATTGTTTTTTACTGTTCCACCTCAGCGTGTTTAGTGAGGCGGTTTCCTTGGCACGTCTTATCAAAGCATAGATCGTGCCCCCTTATCCGGGATTGCCATCAATACGGACGTGGGTAACCCATCCGCGCCATTGATTACGGGCGCTTGGGAAATAAGCGAGTTTTACCAGCTGGTGGGGGACGATAGTTTCGTCTGCATATAAGGGGATAAGGATCCACCTTTTTCACCTACGCCTTCTTCCTCCTTTGCTTATCCATTTCCGCGCACTCGAGCTCTAGCGCCCAAGTCCGCACATCCCACCTCAACCTTCTCCAACCATGTTAGGAGCGGGAGGCAGGTGGATGGCCTCCTCCGTCATGGAGGGGCACATCACAAGACTGCGGGAGGCCGGATACTTGTTCGGCGACATCGCGCACAGGCTGCCCGATGCGGGGCAGCTTATTCCAACCCCCGGGCCCCATGAGAGGGTAGTGTTTCTCCCCCGCTTCCTCCGCGGACTAGGTTTTCCACTTCACCCATTTGTCCGGGGGCTCATGTTCTACTACGGCCTGGACTTCCACGACCTGGCCCCGAATTTCATCCTCAACATCTCGGCGTTTATCGTCGTGTGTGAGGCCTTCCTCTGCATCCAGCCCCACTTCGGCTTATGGCTGAAGATATTCAACGTCCGGCCGTCAAGCCGAGTGCGGAGGCGCCATGGTTGGCAATATGCGAAGGTCCTATGGCTCGAGGGCGCCTTTGTGGATACAATAAAGGTGTGGCAACCAGGGTGGTTCTACATCACCGAGCCACGCGACCCCGGATGGGTGGCGGCCCCCGAATTCAGCTCTGGCTTCCCCCCACGGCTCTCGTCATGGAAGGAGACGGGCCTGACGTGGGGGAATTCGGAAGAGCTATCCGGACTCCAAACATGCGTCCGAAACCTGGTGGACAAGAATCTCAGGCTTGTCGACGTAATCCAGGTGATGCTCATCTGCCGGATTCTCCCATGCCAACAACGGGCCTTTAACTTGTGGGAGTTCGATCCGGCACAGCACCGAACCTTGAGCCGGCTCTTCGACACTACGTACGAAGATGCCTGGAAGGTGCTGTTCAAGGGCGCTGAAGCCCCAGCATCCGCTACCAAAGATCACGGATACAGCTCGCGGCGTCCAGCTGGCGAGGTAAGTTATTTTACCCTTTACGGGACTCTTCATAGATTGACTCTACGTGGGATCTAAAACTCCCTAATCTTTGACAGGACTGGCTGAAGATGTCCCGATAGATTAACTGTCTGGCTCCTTTACCGGAAGACCCGGAGGAAGCCCGATTGACGGGGCTGCTGGCTTCGGTGCCGCATGTGGTGCCGGAGAAGAAGGCCAAGAAGGAGGCCATGGGAACTCAAAGGAGCTCCCGACGCCAGGTGCTGTCAGATTCTGAAGCAGAATCTTCTCCTGAAGACGAGGAGGAAGAAGAAGAAGCTCCTCCCCCAGCGGGGGAGGATAAGAAAAGGAAGGCCGCCCCAACTAGGGAGGCCGGAGGGTCCAAGAAGGGAAGAACCCTTCCTCCGGACATCTCCACCAACGTCGACAACGACGAGGAGGATTGGCCTAGAAGGGCCAAGCCCCTGGCGAGATCGTAAGTGTCCGGATACCCATGGCTTTTTATTATTGTAGAGTGTTCTCTAACGTCCAACAACCGTAAAGCCCGCCCAAGGGCGAGTTCGCCGATTCATCGAGCGGGTCCCTAGGCTCGTCGGAAATGGAGAGTACTTCGCTTCCGACCGCCTCCTCGCCTCACGCTGCGGACGACGCCGCGGTGGGGCCCCAAGGGGGGCTTGGTCAAGAGGAGGCAGTGCAGGAGGTGCCACAAGGCGACCTTCCAGACTCCAGGCGTGCGGGGGGCAAGATCCCCAGGGGCTCTAAGCCCGACCCTCGTCCGGACTCCATGCCTGAACCATCAGTGGTTCCGAAGTCCGTACAGCGGATCCTTCGCAAGAGGGTAAGACGCCGGTGTCCTCCGCCCAACCGGAGGCACCGGATAGCTTACTGGAGGAGCTTAACAGCGCTACCATCAAAGAGGAGCACCGCACTGTTATGAGTGCTTTGATCCGGACAGTTCAGTCCGCAAGAGCGGACTGACCGAAGCCTGTACCAGCCTTCTAACAGGCTTTGAGGTAAGTTTAGAATATGTAAAAATATTACCGCATAGACAATAGCCCCTGATGCTTAGTTCGATGTTCGGAAAGAAAAGCCGGACTAATGATCTAAAAAGATATATGCAGGAGTCTAACATAAGTATGTCAATATGGGAATGCAGGCTGCTGACCTCTGCCCGCATGCATCATGGATGTCAATACATTGAAGCAGAACCTCGAGCGGTCCGAGAACGAGCTCGGACAAGCCAAGAAGCAGCTCGAGGACAAGGAAGGTAAGAAATACCTTATTAAAGAAATACCTTATAGAAAAGGTTTTGGTTGCAAAAAATAACAGGAATAACTTGGGTACTACAGGGGCCACGAACGAGGTGGCGACCCTGAAGGAGGCGGTGTCCGTGGCCGAAAACAAAGCGGCCGCAGAGAGCACCGAGCGAGAGAAGGGGGAGGCGCAGCTGGCCAAGGTACGGAACTCCAAGCTCTCGTGGAAAAACACGAGGGTTTGGAGCGTGACTCGAAGACTCGAGAGTCCGAGCTCGCCTCGGCTCTTGAAAGTGCCAAAGCTGCTAAGGTCGAGGCCCAAAAAGCCCTCCAAGAAATTGAGTCGTTGAAGAAGATAGCAGCGGGTAAGGCATTCTTTATGCAAAGCAAGTATGTGAAAGTGAATTACCTATTACTTACCCGGATTCGGAGCTCTCCAGGAGCATTTGCAGATTTGCCCCGTAGTGTTTCTGATGCTGCCGCATTCTACCACGCCAAGGAGGGGAGCTCGACGGAAAAGGTGTTCTGGTCTCGATGTCGAGGCCGACCATCCGGTGCCCCTGAGCGACCAGCTGAAGCAGCTGGTCGAGCTCCACAAGGTCGCCGAACAGGCCATGAAGGGCCTTATAGCGCGGCTGTGGCCATTGGAGGCCATGCCCGGGAGCTACTTCGGCTTGGTGCAGCGGCTGTTGGATGCCTGTCCGTGGCTTGAAGTCATGAAGCGCTCCGTCTGCATTGAAGGTGTCCGTCGGGCCCTTGCCCGTGCTAAAGTGCACTAGGGCAAGCTGGATGCGGAGAAGCTTGTGATCGACGGGCCACCGAAGGGCCATGAGCATCGCACGCCCAAAATGTACTACGAGGACCTCCTGAAGGGTGCCCGCCGAATAGCGGATGAGTGCTCCAGAGATGTAATTTTTGAATAGACTCGCATTTGTTATCCTGTACGCTGAAAACTTGTTCATATGAGCTAAGCAACGCTTGTTAATTTAAAATCTTACCTTCAGGCGGCCGTTTATCAAATTTGAGAGATGGCAATTGTTGGCTTCAGCCCCCATGCCACGAAAGTCTTTGGGGTGTTCGGGATAAACTTGAGCACTCTTGTTCCCATTCTTGGGTCCATCTAGGGAGGCGCTCAACACAACGAACAAGGCAACCGGACTTATAATGCTTGAACACTCTCACTTAGCCATAGAATTCTATAATTTTAAATTGCGGCGAAGCCCCTAGTATTCGGAAGACCGAGTTCGGGGCGCTATCCATGCCTTGGCCGGACAATTCCGGTTCCTAGCTCTAAGCGGCATAAGTCTTTAGGGACCCGAAAAAACCTCTCAAACAGCGACCGATTCTCGCCTTATCATGACGGTCAGTTTTAGCTTTCTCCACTGAGGTGCTCGACCCAGCATAACTGGGGCAAAATCGCAGTGGTTCTCCCGGTGCTACCTTAGCCGATATAGCATAACGAAAGGTACCAAAACACGGAGCCGGGCAAACCCAACTATTGACCCAAGACATGATTTGGAGCCAATTCATATAATGCTATAAGTTCGGGTGCCGAACTTGGGGAAGTGTTCGGACTTATCACACCATAATTTTGGGATACTTAAGCCCCTGGTGTATTGGCCGTACCAAAGTGTACGGTTGCAACATGTCGTGAAATGAACATATGTATATATAAAGGAAGTAGAGCAATAATAAGCAAAAGCTATGTATTGTTTATTCAAAAAGGTACTGCAATGGGAGCATAACGATACAAATAGTGCGATAAGCAAGGGATGGGACTATCTAACATGTCCCCCCTCCAGGGGTAAGTGGCGGGATGGTATGTAAAACAGGTATAATGCTCGTAATAGAGACCGCCTGAACACTTGACGTGGCTTTCTGCTTCCCTGGCTGTTGCATCATGAGTTCGGCGATTCTAGTGCCGGACAGGACTTCTCAAAGACGGAGTCCTGAAAGTAAAAAAAAGGAAGAAGAAAATAAGAAAAAAGAAAAAAGAAATGACACAAACGGGAGCCCCTGGTGCGGTCGAGCCGCATTCTTGGCGTGCCGTGGTCTTGTCCCTCCCCATATGCCCATGGTATCTCCAGAGCGTAATTATGTACGCGTAATACTAGCTTCGCAATTTCGCGAGGGCAGGGGTTGGGGCCGGATTGCTACGCGTGCTTGAATCATGCCAGGCGGTCTTGTTGTAGGTTACTCCGGGCGCGCTTGCGGTGTCCGGACGCTTAGTGGCCGGACTCGAGAATTGCTGTGAGAGGCTGCTTTGTACCTCCGCCATGAGGGCCGCCGTGGTGCTCCTCCGTTCGGAGAGAGTGTTTGGTGTTTCCATTGACCATGATTACTCCTCGAGGGCCTGGCATCTTGAGCTTGAGGTATGCGTAGTGCGGCACCGCATTGAACTTTGCAAATGCAGTTCGTCCGAGCAGTGCATGATAGCCACTGCGGAATGGGACGATGTCGAGGATTAACTCTTTGCTTTGGAAGTTATCAGGGGATCCGAAGACCACTTCGAGTGTAACTGAGCCCGTACAACTTGCCTCTACACCCGGTATGACGCCTTTAAAGGTCGTCTTTGTAGGTTTAATCCTTAAGGGGTCTATGCCCATTTTGCGCATTGTATCCTGGTAAAGCAGGTTCAGGCTACTACCGCCGTCCACCAGGACTCTGGTGAGGTGAAATCCGTCGATAATTGGGTCAAGAACCAGTGCGGCGAAGCCGCCGTGACGTATGCTAGTGGGGTGGTCCCTTCGATCGAAGGTGATCGGGCAGGAAGACCATGGGTTGAACTTTGGGGCGACTGGCTCCATCGCATATACGTCCCTTAGTGCATGCTTCCGCTCCCTTTTGGGTATGTGGGTTGCGTATATCATGTTCACCATCCGCACTTGTGTAGGAAACCCTTTTGTCCTCTATTGCTCGGCGGCCGGGGCTCTTCCTCGTCATCGCTATGCAGCCCCTTGTCATTGAGTTCGGCACTTAACTTGCCTGCTTGCTTGAACACCCAACAATCCCTGTTGGTGAGATTGGCTGGTTTTTCGGGGGTGCCATGTATCCGCACAAGCGATCGAGTATTCGGTCCAAGTTGGACGGGCCCTGGGTATTTCTTTTGAATGGCTTCTTCTCTTGACCGGTTTAGAGCCTCGAATCCGGCATTGACGGCCGTATCTTCAGTGTTATCGCCGTTAATGCGGCGCTTGTTCTTGTTGCGACGCGACCTGCCATTGCTATCCTTGGTATCCGAACTATCAGGGTGTTTGGCCAAGTTGTTTCTTCGAGCTAGCCAGCTGTCCTCTCCCGCACAAAAGCGAGTCATGAGGGTTCTGAGGGCTGCCATAGATTTCGGCTTTTCCTGTCCTAGGTGCCGGGCAAGCCACTCGTCGCAGATGTTATGTTTGAAGGCTGTAAGGGCCTCAGCATCCGGACAGTCAACAACTTGATTTTTCTTTGTGAGGAACCGAGTCCAGAATTGTCTGGCCGATTCTTCTGGCTGCTGAATTATGTGGCTAAGGTCATCAGCGTCTGGTGGTCGCACATACATGCCCTGGAAGTTATCAAGGAATGCGGCTTCCACGTCCTCCCAACAACCAATTGATTCTGCTGGCAAGCTGTTGAGCCAATGCCGAGCTGGTCCTTTAAGCTTGAGTGGGAGGTATTTGATGGCATGTAGATCATCACCACGGGCCATGTGGATATGGCGGAGATAGTCCTTGATCCAGACCGCAGGGTCTGTGGTACCATCGTATGATCCGATGTTTACGGGTTTGAAGCCCTCGGGGATTTGATGATCCATTACTTCATCTGTGAAGCATAGTGGGTGTGCGGCGCCTCTGTACTGGGCTATATCACGACATAGCTCATATGAGCTTTGTCTACTATGTTCGGCCCGGCCGAGTTTGCTGTATCCGGCGCGACGGTAATCATCTCGCGTCGTTGGGCGTCCACGCGGTCCGTAGATCGATCTTGTATGTTTTGCCTTATCCTCCAATATATCCCGCAAGTCCGGCGCTTTTTCCCGTGCCTTGGTACTTTTTGAGCGGCGTCGGGGTGTGGCTTGAGCAGAGGGCCGAGAGGCTTCTCTGTCGCGGCCGCGGAGTGGCCGGTCTGCCATGTCGTGCGCTGGTGACTTGGGTGCTTCCTCCTCTAGTCGAGGCAGCGGCCTACGTTTGGGGTAGCTTTTGGAGGGGCGTTCGAGTTCATATTCTTCGGCTGCAAGGACTTCAGTCCATCTATCAGCTAGCAGGTCTTGATCAGCTCTAAGTTGTTGCTGCTTTTTCTTGAGGCTGCTTGCCGTGGCTATAAGCCTGCTGTAGCGACCAGACCCGAATGGATCAAGTCTCTGTGCTCAGTGTCATCCCTGGATCAGTAATGCTGACACCACACAGTACTTCGAAGGATTTTATAGCAGAGTAGCAATCACACACTTATTACATCATTGTCCACAAGGGAACTTAATACAATAATATGCCTTAAGGCCATCTAATGATAACAGCGGAAGGCTTGGAAGATAAGCGAGTCCATCAACTCCAACGGCATCACTGAGTATAGAACCACGACCTAACACCTTACTGTCGATCGAAAAAGTCTGCATACGTTAAAGTTGCAGCCCAAAACGGGTCAGCACATGGAATATGCCGCAATGTAACACATAAGAGCAATGAATGAATAAGCCTACACTACATGCATATATGGCTGGTGGTAAGGCTCTACGGTTACATTTGCATAAAGCTGATTTTTCCCTACAACAAAGGAATAAATTTTATTTAACTATCATGGTGGTTGTTAAACATTGAGAATGGTTGACAGCATCCTCAATCCCAATTAAAAGTACTCATCAAAACCCAATAACTTTTATTAGAAGTAACATGTTGGGATTCACATGATATTCAATTACCAGATACTCAAATTGTCCATAACCGGGGACACGGCTAATCATGATTAGTTTATACACTCTGCAGAGGTTTTATGACTTTTCCCCACAAGACTCGATCGCCTCCGCTTGGTTCTCGTGACTACCTGGTGTTTGAGAAACGGATGACCGAGACATAGTCTTTCGTAAGCGCTTAGCACCTTACATGTGGGTAGACCGTACCAACCTACATCCCCTACATCAGCTAGCCTACCCGTAAGAGTTCGCACAACTTAGTCAACTACGCCAGAGCCCATAATTGGCTTGTGGCTGCACACGGAAGTTTCCAGTTTGAATAATCTTATGATCCCTTAGAGCCCGGGTGGCGGTCCAAGAAATACAGTAAGTCCTCGATGGAAACCAGGTGCCTAAATCCACCCAGATGTGTGTTTAGGTTGCCACCTTAGATAAACCATTAATTAACAATCTCACATCTGTCATGGATATTCACTCACCCAATCCACGTCTACTAGCATAGCATGGCATAAAAAGCAAACGTAGAAGTAACTCCCAAGGTTTCATAAATAAAACAGGTAATAGGTACTACCTCAATCTACTTCCCAAACCCACAATTTAATTTGATCCTAAACATGCAAGTGTTTGAGGGTTTGATCTAATGCAATAAAACTGGGTAGTAGAAAAGGTATGATCAAAGTGTTACTTGCCTTGCTGATGATCCGCGAGATCTAGAGATTCGAAGTAACAAGCGGCGCACTCTGGGTGATCTAACGCAGACAAACAACAAGCATACAATAAGTACTCATCTAATGCACAGGGAAATCTCGAATAAAAGATCTAACCAGAAAGTTCAACTTAAGAACCCTGGTTGCAAAAGATTCGAATCAAAATAAACATCGAAAGTCGAAACTCGGGAGAGAACGACTCGGTTTAGCAATCTGAAACTAGGTCAAAATTTCACAGTAGCAAAACTCTTTGAAAGTAGGGTAGTCGGAACGGCGGTTTCGTTACGAAACTCCAGGCGCTTGAATCACCTGATTCCGATAAACGAGCGAGAAATAAAACAGATTTGAAAATCGGATCGGAAATCGAATCAGAAAAATAACGGATTAATTCCGATTAAAAGAAAACGACGAACGGATTAAATAACGGACGTTCGTTAACAGAACTAATCTAACGAACACGTTCATTGAAACGAACGGTTCGGTGAACGTTCGTTAAATAAGAAAACCGAAAAAAAATAAAAACCATCTAGGGTTTTTTTTTAAAAAAAACCGAATATCTTAAAAAAAACCGGATCGGGTTTTTGGAGAAAACTGGATCGGGGCGGGGCGGGGCGGCTACCTCCGGTGGCTCGCCGGGCGAGGTCCCGGGCTCCGCGGCGGGGTCCGCGGGGTTCGGAGGGGCGGCGAGGGCGGCGGTGCTCAAATGACGGCGGGAACGGCGGTGGCGGCGCCCACGGCGGCGGGCGGGGCTGCACCGGCTCGGCTTGGGAGGCGGCGGCGGCTCGGGGTGAGAGAGAGGGGGGGGGGCGGCGTATTTAAGGAGGGGGGGGGTGAGTCGGGTAGGGGAGGAGGCAAGGGGGCGCCGGGGTGGAGGCGGACTCGAGCGGCGTGGCGTCGTCTGGCGGGACGCCTCTCGGGCGGGCGTCTTGTGAGGAGAGAGGGAGGTGGGCTGGCTGGGCCGGGCCTTGGCCTGTGGGGGCGCGTAGTTTTTTTAAATTAAAATTTAAACCAAACGAAGTAAAAAAAATACCAAATGAACTCCGATTTAAATAAAACAAAATTTCCCCGACTCCTAAAAATGAGTCGAACAAAATGAACTTTAAAAATGGCAAACATGCATAATTTTTTTTTAAATGCTCATTTTTGCCTAAGCAAAATAAATCTTTCAAAACCAAATTTTGATTTATTTATAATACCTTCATTTTTCCTATATGTTGGGAAAGTCATATTATTCCCTCTCTTAAAATTTTTTATAGGAAAACTTTATGAAGATAATTTAAATAAATCCAAATGATCCTATTTTCAAAATTAGGGAAATCCCAAATATGAAAATAATGAAACTTCCAACTCTCTCCGAGGGTCCTTGAGTTGCGTGAAATTTTCTAGGATCGGAAAATGCGAGAAAAATATGATATGCATGATGACCTAATGTATAACATTCCAAATTGAAAATTTGGGATGTTACAAACCTACCCTTAAGATGAATCTCGCCCTCGAGATTCGGGTTGGCTAGAAAATAGGTGAGGGTGGTCCTTAAGCAAAACTTCCTCTCTTTCCTGTGTGGCTTCATCCTCGGTGTGGTGGCTCCAATCGAACTTTGCAAAACTTGATAACCTTGCTGCGGGTAACTCTGGGCATAATCGAGAATCTTAACTGGTTTTTCCTCATATGTCAAGTCATCCTTCAACTGAATTGCTTCCAAAGTGGGCTGTGTCTCTTAACGGTACCTCTGCTATCTCGGGTGACATTTCTTCAATCGAGAAACATGGAATACATCATGAACTCCCGACAGTCCTTCCGCAATTCCAACTTATACGCAACTTCTCCCATGCGTTGCAAAATCTTATATGGTCCAACGAAACGGGTGCTAACTTTCCTTTCACTCCAAAACGCTTAACTCCTCAAGCGGGATACTCTAAGATATACTCTGTCTCCAACTTCATACTCAATCGCTTTGCGCTTTGAATCGGCATAGCTCTTACATGCAGACTGGGCTACCTTGAGCCTGTCTCGAATCAACTTAACTTTCTGTTCGCACTCCTTAATCAAATCTGGTCCAAACAACTGACGATCTCCAGTTTCGTCCCATGACAACGGTGTCCTGCACCTTCTTCCATACAGAGCCTCGAAAGGTGCCATCTTTAAGCTGGTTTGGTAACTGTTGTTGTAGGAAAATTCTGCATACGGCAAATTATCATCCCAGCTAGATCCATAATCTAGTGCACAAGCTCTCAGCATGTCCTCCAAAATCTGATTGACTCTCTCGGTGCATCCATCGATTACGTGGGTGGAAAGCTGTACTGAATTCTAGTCTGGTTCCCAATGTTTCGTGCAACTGGTTCCAAAATTTTGAGGTAAATTGGGTTCCTCTGTCTGATACAATGCTCCTCGGAACTCCGTGTAAACACACAATTCTGGTCATGTATATCTTCGCCAACTTAGCACTGCTATAGGTAGTCTTGACTGGAATGAAATGAGCTACCTTGGTCAAACGGTCGACTATGACCCAAATCGAGTCATATCCTGAACGGGTCTTTGGCAAACCTGTGATGAAATCCATGCCTAGTTTATCCCACTTCCATTCGGTATCGGCAATGGTTGTAACAATCCTGCTGGCTTCTGATGCTCTGCCTTTACTTTCTGACATACATCGCAAATTGCTACATACTCCGCAATATCCTTCTTCATTCCGGTCCACCAGAAAATATTCTTCAAATCCAAATACATCTTGGTATTTCCTGGGTGAATCGAATAAGGTGAATCATGGGCTTCTTGTAAAATCAACTTCCTGATCTCTGGGTCATTGGGCACATAAACACGGTCTTCAAACCATAGGGTATCGTGTTCATCCTCACGAAATCCTTTAGCTTTTCCTTTGCTCATTTTCTCCTTTATAGAGGCAACTTCCTTATCTGCCTTTTGGGCTTCTCTGATTTTGTCCATCGCTGTAATCGAATCTCCAATGCTGCTACATAGCCTCTCGAACTATTTCCAAACATAGCTCTCGAAGGTCCTCGGCTAACTCATTGGGTATTCCTCCCATAATTAGGGTATTGACGTGGCTCTTACGGCTCAATGCGTCTGCTACGACATTAGCCTTTCCGGGGTGATAATGCAATCTCATATCATAATCCTTGATTAGTTCTAACCATCTCCTTTGTCTGAGATTCAATTCCTTCTGTGTGAAGATGTACTTCAAACTCTTGTGATCCGTGTATACTTCACAATGATTTCCAATGAGAAAATGTCTCCATGTCTTCAAGGCATGCACAACGGCTGCTAACTCCAAATCATGAGTGGCATAATTCAACTCATGGGGCTTAATTTGTCGTGAAGAGTACTAAACAACTCTTCCTTACTGCATAAGCACTGCTACAAGTCCTCGACGTGTAGCGTAGCTATACACCTCATAATCCTTAGTCCGATCCGCAATATCAAAACTGGTGAGGTAACCAATCTTTTCTTCAACTCCTGAAAACTTGCCTCGCAGTCCTCAGTCCATATGAATTTGTTTTCCTTCTTCAACAATTCTGTCATAGGCTTTGCAATTCTTGAGAAATTCTCAATGAATCTTCGGTAGTATCCTCATGAGTCCAAGGAAACTCCGAATCTCTCCAACTGTCGTTGGTGCTTCCCATTTGGTTACGGTCTCAACTTTTGTGGGGTGAACTGCTATCCCTTCTCCGGATATAACATGTCCGAGAAATCCAACTTCCTTTAGCCAAAACTCACATTTGCTGAACTTGGCATACAACTGGTGTTCCCTCAGTTTCTCCAAAACCAATCGCAAATGTTCCTTGTGTTCCTCTTCATTCTTTGAGAAAATCGAAATATCATCAATGAACACCACGATTTAACTTATCCAAAAACTCCATAAACACTTTGTTCATCAGGTTCATGAAATAGGCTGGTGCGTTAGTCAGTCCAAATGACATAACGGTATACTCATACAGTCCATATCTCGTGGTAAATGCGGTCTTGGGTATGTCTTGCTCCCGAATCTTCAATCGATGGTACCCTCGATCGCAAGTCGATCTTAGAAAACACTTTGGCTCCTTTGCAAGCGTTTATCAAACAGATCATTTATCATAGGTAGTGGGTACTTGTTCTTGATTGTTACTTCATTCAATCCACGGTAATCAACAACCATTCTCAACGATCCATCCTTCTTCTCCACTAACAAAACGGGTGATCCCCAAGGTGAAGAACTTAGGCGAATAAAACCTTTATCCAATAGTTCCTTAATCTGTTTCTTGATTTCCGCCAAATCCTTTGCGGGCATCCTGTACGGTCGCTTCGATATCGGGCCTGTTCTCGCAACAGCTCGATCAAAACTCAATGTCTCTATCCGTGGCATTCCCGCAATTCTTCCGGAAATACATCAGGATAATCATTTACCACTGGTACTTCTTCCTGTACCACTCCTGATAAGCAATTAACTTGTGCTCTCCTCGGCTCGTGCCGTGATACGTACTTAATCCTCCTTCCTCCTTGGCGTAAGTTGCGAAACTCACGCTTCTTCATGGCCATGGCTCCTGCTGAAACATGGGCAGTGCGAAAAGCTTGCTGAAATTGATCCCATGTGACAGTGTCTACCGGGTAAGTGGCTGTGAAATTCTCCCACCATGCTGCTGCGGGTCCTTCAAGCTGATGTGCTGCAAACTTCACTCTTTCACCATCTGTGCATCCTGCAGTTGGTCAGCTCCTTCCTATCTTGCGGAGCCAGTCATCTGCTACAATCGGCTCGGTGCTACTGGAATACACCGGCGGATTCAGTCTAAGGAAACGAGTCAGATGATCCGCAGGTGGTGGTGGTGGCGGTGGGTTGTTGTTGTTGTTGTTGTTGTTGTTCTGCACCAATGTTTGAATCAGGGTATTCTGCTGCTGGATCAATTGGGTGATCTCTGGCGGGAAAACGAATCCGGTGTCGCGTCTCGGAGGCATCTGATGGGTTTAGAAAAGAAGAGAAATGTAGAATAGAATGAGGTCTAAGGGAATCACTACCCAAATGCACATGAGCAAATGCACACAAAATCACTTCATTCAATCAAACAAGGGCTTACAACGATCTAACTATCGCAAAAGTGCGTGTACTATAATGTTTACATGGAGGGAAATACTACTAATATGTGGGGACTTCTACTAATTTGAACCGTGGAAGACTCCATGATGTCCGCTCCAGCTTCGCCTTCAAAGTCGGGTTCACTTGGATCCGAATCGGTGTCGTCGATGTTAATGTAGTCGCTGGGTATTCGGACATACCGGTCTTCATTCCTGAGCGCCAACTTCTTCTTGAGTTCTTCGATCTCGTACTTAAGATCGTTATTGTGTCTTGCCAGAGCTACGATCTCGTCCATGTAGTCCTTGCGTGTAGTCTTTAGTTCTTCTTCCAGTTCGATGATCCTTCCCTTTGTCTTCTGCAACTCCAACATGTCATTGCACATTTGGTTCTCCTGGCGTCGAATGTGCTGATTTAACTCCTGGATGAAAGCTGCAATGGACCTATCCTTCTTGGTGCTGACGACGTCCCAGTTGTCATCTCGGCGTCCGCAAATCTGGTAGATGGTATCCTTGAGGTCTTCTTGATAAACTTCTCCAATGCGTCCCATGGTAATGTGAGCTGCCATGCTCTTTCCTGCACTCCAAGTTGGTGCAATCGAAACACTATCTATAGGTTTGGTGATTGGGGCGAATGTCCTTCCTAGAACGTGAGCGTGAATCTTCCAGCGCTCCTCTTCAGGCGGAGTGGCGTTGAAAGTCCCGGTGAAGCTTGGTAGTCCAATGTTCAGGTATTTAGTAACTTCCTTCAAGTGAAATCCAAAAGGTGTGCCTTCATCCGGTTGGGTGTACTTGATCTTCGCGTCCGTCATCCTAAAGAGAGTAGAAAAGATGAGGAGTTAGAAAATGGGAAGAGAGTAGTGATCTATGGCTTTAACTTAGTGGTCGTGTCCTACAACAGTAGTGCTCGATACCATTCTCTCAGAGCGACCAGACCCGAATGGATCAAGTCTCTGTGCTTAGTGTCATCCCTGGATCAGTAATGCTGACACCACATAGTACTTCGAAGGATTTTATAGCAGAGTGGCAATCACACACTTATTACATCGTTGTCCACAAGGGAACTTAATACAATAATATGGCTTAAGGCCATCTAATGATAACAGCGGAAGGCTTGGAAGATAAGCGAGTCCATCAACTCCAATGGCATCACTGAGTATAGAACCACGACCTAACACCTTACTCGTCAACTGAAAAGTCTGCAACGTGAAAGTTGCAGCCCGAAAACGGGTCAGCACATGGAATATGCTGGCAATGTAACACATAAGAGCAATGAATGAATAAGCCTACACTACATGCATATATGGCTGGTGGTAAGGCTCTACGGTTACATTTGCATAAAGCTGATTTTTCCCTACAACAAAGGAATAAATTTTATTTAACTATCATGGTGGTTGTTAAACATTGAGAATGGTTGACAGCATGCTCAATCCCAATTAAAAGTACTCATCAAAACCCAATAACTTTTATTAGAAGTAACATGTTGAGATTCACATGATATTCAATTACCAGATACTCAAATTGTCCATAACCGGGGACACGGCTAATCATGATTAGTTTATACACTCTGCAGAGGTTTTATGACTTTTCCCCACAAGACTCGATCGCCTCCGCTTGGTTCTCGTGACTACCGGTGTTTGAGAAACGGATGAGCGAGACATAGTCTTTCGAAGCGCTTAGCACCTTACATGTGGGTAGACCTGTACCAACCTACATCCCCTACATCAGCTAGCCTACCCGTAAGAGTTCGCACAACTTAGTCAACTACGCCAGAGCCCATAATTGGCTTGTGGCTGCACACGGAAGTTTCCAGTTTGAATAATCTTATGATCCCTTAGAGCCCGGGTGGCGGTCCAAGAAATACAGCAAGTCCTGATGGAAACCAGGTGCCTCAATCCACCCAGATGTGTGTTTAGGTTGCCACCTTAGATAAACCATTAATTAACAATCTCACATCTGTCATGGATATTCACTCACCCAATCCACGTCTACTAGCATAGCATGGCATAAAAAGCAAACGTAGAAGTAACTCCCAAGGTTTCATAAATAAAACAGGTAATAGGTACTACCTCAATCTACTTCCCAAACCCACAATTTAATTTGATCCTAAACATGCAAGTGTTTGAGGGTTTGATCTAATGCAATAAAACTGGGTAGTAGAAAAGGTATGATCAAAGTGTTACTTGCCTTGCTGATGATCCGCGAGATCTAGAGATTCGAAGTAACAAGCGGCGCACTCCGGGTGATCTAACGCAGACAAACAACAAGCATACAATAAGTACTCATCTAATGCACAGGGAAATCTCGAATAAAAGATCTAACCAGAAAGTTCAACTTAAGAACCCTGGTTGCAAAAGATTCGAATCAAAATAAACATCGAAAGTCGAAACTCGGGAGAGAACGACTCGGTTTAGCAATCTGAAACTAGGTCAAAATTTCACAGTAGCAAAACTCTGTGAATGTAGGGTAGTCGGAACGGCGGTTTCATATTTAAACTCCAGCGCTTGAATCACCTGATTCCGATAAACGAGCGAGAAATAAAACAGATTTGAAAATCGGATCGAAATCGAATCGTAAAAATAACGGATTAATTCCGATTAAAAGAAAAACGATTTAACGGATTAAATAACGGACGTTCGTTAACAGAACTAATCTAACGAACACGTTCATTGAAACGAACGGTTCGGTGAACGTTCGTTAAATAAGAAAACCGAAAAAAAATTAAAAACCATCTAGGGTTTTTTTTTATTTACAAAACCGAATATCTTAAAAAAAACCGGATCGCGTTTTTGGAGAAAACCGGATCGGGGCGGGGCGGGGCGGCTACCTCCGGTGGCTCTCGCCGGCGAGGTCCGGCGGGGCTCCGGGCGGCGGGGTCCGGCGGGGTTCGAGGGGCGGCGAGGGGCGGCGGGGCTCCGCGACGGCGGGGAACGGCGGCGGCAAGGCCCACGGGCGGCGGCGTGGCTCGGCGCTGGCTCGGCTTGGGAGGCGGGCGGCGGCTCGGGTGAGAGAGAGGGGGGGGCGGGCGATTTAAGGAGGGGGGTGAGTCGGCTTGGGAGGGGGCAAGGGGGCGCCGGGGTGGAGGCGGACTCCGGGCGGCGGCGGGACGCCGCTCGGGCGGGCGTGCGCGCGAGGGAGAGAGGGAGGTGGGCCGCTGGGCCGGCTGGGCCTTGGCCCAGGGGGGGGGGCGCAGGTTTTTTTTTTTAAATTAAAATTTAAACCAAACGAAGTAAAAAAAATACCAAATGAACTCCGATTTAAATAAAACAAAATTTCCCCGACTCCTAAAAATGAGTCGAACAAAATGAACTTTAAAAACGGCAAACATGCATAATTTTTTTAAAATGCTCATTTTTGCCTAAGCAAAATAAATCTTTCAAAACCAAATTTTGATTTATTTATAATACCTTCGCTTTTTCCTAAATGTTGGGAAAGTCATATTATTCCCTCTCTTAAAATTTTTATAGGAAAACTTTATGAAGATAATTTAAATAAATCCAAATGATCCTATTTTCAAAATTTGGGAAATCCCAAATATGAAAATAATGAAACTTCCAACTCTCTCCGAGGGTCCTTGAGTTGCGTGAAATTTTCTAGGATCGGAAAATGCGAGAAAAATATGATATGCATGATGACCTAATGTATAACATTCCAAATTGAAAATTTGGGATGTTACACCTGCGTTTGAAACGCTCCTGTTCGACAGGATCCTCAGGCACGAAAAATTCGTCATCGTCGAGGCTTGCCTCATCTTCGGAGGGAGGCGCATAATTATCGCCCTCGACCTTCTTTTTCTCGCAGACCGTCGTGCGGACTTGCGTCTCCCTCCTCCGGCGCTGAGTCCTGCGGGCGGGGGTTGTCTTAGGCACTGTCCGGGGTGTTATTATCTCCCGTGCCGGAATCACCCTTTTTATTGTGGCGGGATTTAGAGCGGCGCCGCTGACGTTGGCGCTTCGGCTGTTTCTTGGAGGGGTCATCCTCCATTGTTGCATCGCCGTTCCCATCTTTTGGGATGTCCACCATATATATGTCATACGACGAGGTGGCCTTCCAGTGCCCTGTAGGCGCTGGGTCTTGGTCGTCTCCGGCATCGTCGTCCATACCATCGATGTCTTCGGAGTCGTAGTCTAGCATGTCGGTTAAATCATCGACAGTGGCTACGAAGTGGGTGGTGGGTGGGCGTTGAATTTCTTCGTCATCCGCATCCCAACCTTCCTGTCCGTAGTCCGGCCAGGGCTCTCCGGATAAAGAGAGAGACTTTAATGAATTCAGGATGTCACCAAAGGGCGAAAAGTAAAGATGTCCATGGCTGTGAACTCCATGACCGGGCGCCAATCGGATTCGATTAAGGTGTGCACGGAGGGTTCAGAGTCCGGAGAGGAGTCCGCACCTGAGTCGAGGCCTTCGCAAAGGGCGATCTGGATGGAGTTCGCCCGATCGCCGGCGGGATTGTAGTCCCCGAGGCGGTGTCCAACCACTGCCCTCGATCGGGGAATCCGGCTCCGGATTAAGGGTCGGAGCAGACATCGTGCGGCCTCCGGCACCGCTCGCCGCAGAGCTAGATCATGCCCATCGACATAAAGGCGGCACGCTTGGTCGTGGCTCGAATCCGTCAAGATCAAGTCTCAAATGATATCGGCCAGATAGTTCAAACTTCCAAATCTGACCTGATGGCCAGGGGTGTAGCTTTCGATCTGCTTCCGGATGGCTGCTTAATTGGCCCGCAGTGCAAAGCCGCCGAACACGAAGATCTGTCCTGGGAGAAAAGTCTCACCCTGGACCGCGTCGTTGTTGATGATCGAAGGAGCCATCGGGCGCATCGGTGACGACACAGAGGAACTCTCAAGGAAAGCACCAATGTCGGTGTCAAAACCGGCAGATCTCGGGTAGGGGGTCCATGTCGGATTACGGGTTCCGGCAGACCCTTAAGGTTCGAACTCTGGGGTGCGCGCGGAGATCCAACCCTCCACCGTCTCGTACCTCACCGAATCGCAGGGACCTAAACTACTAGCAAGAACAACACAAGGGACGCAAGATTTATACTGGTTCGGGCCACCATCGTGGTGTAATACCCTACTCCAGTGTGTGGTGTGTGGATTGCCTCTGGGGCTGATGAAGAACAGTACAGGGAAGAACAACCTCGCGAGGGTCTGTTCTTGGTGGGTGTGATGAACTGCTTAGTGGTGTCCCGTCGCTCTAGCTTGAGGATCGGGTCTCTATCTCTATCTCTGGACCCCAAAATGCCGCGCGGGAGGAGAGATTCCTTTTCTACTATGGTGGCTAGCTCTACTTATATAGACGAAGGCCCTGGGCCTCTTCCCAAATATTGAGCGGGAAGGGCGCCAACAATTGGCCAATTTGAAGGGGAACAGCAGGTACACTTATCCTGACTAAAGTTGGTCCTCGCCTGCCAAAGGCTGTGGTGATGACGCCCGCTTGGGCTCCACGATGACTGCATTCCAGCCGTTGGGGCTGGTCTTGGTCTTGTTGCAAAGAAAAGGATGCCTTTGCTTGATGCCCTTGCCTACGCTTGCCCCTTTGCACCAAAGAGGAAAGGAGGACGCTGCTGGCCGGGCGCCTCGATCGGGCGCCTTGGTCGTCATGGCTTACGTCATGGGCACCTCGCGAGGTACCCCGCCTTGAACTCTCCGCCTCCTCATGAGCCAGCCTGACGAGGCTGTGCCTGAGGAAGCTCCTGGTCGTCCGCCCCGCGAGGCTTGCCCCTCGCGAGGGTCTTGAGCATGTGTAGATGAAGATGGGCCGCCTTGGGCCTCCTTTGAGCCACGCTGCAGGCCGCAGGCAGGCAAGTCTGGGGACCCCTGCTCCTGCATCGGCATGACAGAGTCTCGGGGCCATGGCGCGCCTGAACTTGGCCGTGCAGAGGGGCGAAAGGGAAAGTGCGAAGCGTCGTGGGCTCTAACAGCCTACGGCCTTGGGTGCCGCGTGGCGGTTGATTGGACGTGGGTGCCTCTGCAACCGCGCGGGTCGATAATAGAGCGGCATCTTCCTTGCCTCCTTTACTTTCTCCAGTTGCTGCTCAGATCCCCTTTCTCGCACCTCTCCTCCCTGCTTCCAAGACCTTTAGATCCACTCCGCCTTCGTGCCCTAGCCGGTCAAGGCTCCTCGTCAAACCCCGGCCGGAGCCTGGTACTCTCCCGCCTTGGACCTGCCGAATGTGTCAGCGGCGAGCCTTGCCCTGATGCGCCGGTTGGCGGAGGCGTAGGGCGTCAATGGAACGGCGGTGTTCAAGGCCGGCTCCTCCGCCCCTGAGGGTCGGGGGAGTACCGTCTACCCGTTCTTCGTGAGCGCCATCATTGCTGGTCTGTCGCCTCCCTACTCTGAGTTCTTCTTCTCCGTCCTCCGCCACTACAACATTCACGCTCTGCACCTTCATCCCAACTCCGTCCTTCTTCCGGCAATCTTCGCCTACTATTGTGAGGCCCATGTCGGGGTGAAGCCCTCGGTGGCCTTGCTGCGCCACTACTTCTTCCTCCGACTCTCCCGTGGTGCCGTCTCCGCGTGCGCGAGCTTCCTGACATATGGCGGAGCCATTGCAATTTCAAACACTGTGAAGCGGATGGAGGGCTTCAGGAGCAAGTGGGTCTTGATGGATGCTGGGCGGATCCACCCTCGGCTGATCCTGCCCACGGAGCCCGCCGAGAGCTCCGATGACTGGTCCCGAGCGAAGCTTCGGGATCCCCGCGCGAAGCTTCGGGATCCCCGCGCGAAGCTGGTGCTGGAGAAGATGGATGCAGATCTGAAGCCGGACGACGACCGGCGCGGTTGACTGCAAGGCCACCGCTGAGGGAGTTCTGGAGCACCAATCGGCTCCGCCAAGATTGCCTCGATGTGGAGGCCTCACCCGAGCCCGTGGTTCGGCCGGGCGAGGATCTGGCGACGATCCTCCAGTCCTTGGTTGGGGGCGATGTGGCGAGCCCGGAGGGCGCCCCCGTGCCCCTGTTTCTTCGCGAGGATTGAGAGCAGGTTGTGGGGTCCATGCCCGCCTTCAATGGGGACGGGCTCGTGCCCGCGGAGGCTCCGGAGGACCTGGTGGATGTGTCCTCTTCCGACTCCAGCGAAGAGGTGGAGGCAAGAGAGCCAGGAGAGGGGGTTCATTCGGGGGCGGAGTCAAGGGCTCCTCCCCTGCGGCGTAGGCCCCGCGTTCTCTGCCTCCCCGAGAGTGACGACGAAGAGGATGAGGGTGAGCGGGGAGGCAGAAGCCTGCCCCAGATCCCGAAGAAGGACCGGACTGGGCTGGTCCCCCGTGGGTCTGCCCCGTCCCCGGGGCGATCCGCAGACGCGCCTCCCGCTCCCGGTCCCCTTGAAGCTGATCCCTGCAGCCGGCTCTCGGGCTTGAAGTATGGCCGGAGGCTGCTCGAGTCCACCAGCGATGACTTGTAAGTGCCTGCTTCCTGTCTTGATTATTGTTTTGTCGACGAGATCTGATGTCCTTGCTCTTCGGCCAGGCTGGCGCCCGCGGCGAAGAAGCTGAAGGGGGCTCCTGAGGCCCCATCCGTGGCGGCGCCTTTGCCCGAAAAGGAAGATGACCCCGACGCCCAGGCCTCTCCTGCCCAGGCATCCTCGCGAGGCCTGGCTGAGCCCGCTGGGGCGAGCTCAGCCCCCTTGGTCCAGGCGACCTCCGAGGTGGCCTTGTTGGGCGCTGCCTCCACCGTTGCCGTGGCGCCGCTGGCTCCGCCGCAAGGCGCAGTGGATACGCCGCCGCCAAGTCCTCCTACTCCGCCAACTGCTGTCTCTCCGACCTCCTCCAGCGTTCGACTGCTGCCGCAGAATCGACCGGCTGCGGCAGGATCTTCCGGGCGCCGACCTCGCCAGGCCAGCGCTTGAGCTGGCCTCTAATCGGATTCGCGCCGACGCTCGATTCGGGCGGCGCTGGTCTGTGCTTCAAAGCTACCAGACAAGGAGAAGCAGCTGTTCATGAGGCGAAGGTAGCCCGCGATGTTGCCTTGGGGGAGGCAGCCAGCATCCGAGGTCGCTGTGAGACGCTGGAGGGCGAGCTGAAGGGCCTACAGAACCAGCTCGCCGAGGAGCCTGCCTTCGCCAGGAGCAGAAGGAAGGCATGAAGGCTCGCGAGGCAGCCATCAAGGACTAGGAGGCCAAGCTGAAGAAGCGCCGCGACCGCCTAGGCACGCTGGAGCAGGAGCTGGAGGCGAGGAAGGTCGAGCTGGACGCCAAGGGGCGGGTTCTTGCTGAAGATCGTGTGGCCTTCATGGATATGGAGGTGAAGGCTCGCGTCCTGCTGAGGGAACTTTATGATAGCGGCCTGGAGAGCCCACTGGCTGGTGCAGAGGACGGCCCCGCCAAGCTGCTTCCCTTCCTGATCCGTGCTCTTGAAGATGTTTCCCCTGGTCTTGGCCCCACGGCTGAGGCCGAGGCGCGGGTCTTGTCTTCTGCGGCATTGACGCGGATCCTCACCCACATCTATCTTCGCGATCCTAGCGTCGACATGGACAGCCTGCTGGAGCCGGCAAGCGGCGAGCATGCAGCTGCCACAGCCGAGGCTATGAAGGGTCTCGCGGAGGCTCTGTTGGGGAAGTTCCGGGCCTTCAGCACCAAGCCGAAGCAAGGCGCTGCCGGCCCTGCTGCTTCACGAGGCGAGCCCACTCCGCGCTGCTCCACCGCCGACAAGTGACTCCGCTGCCGCTCCTGTCAGGCTTTTAATTCCTGCACATGTATCATGCCTCGGGGAGGCGTTTAAACTTGCGTTTGGTACTGCGATAACAGTGTGGACTGTAATATTTGCTTTTGAATTCCTTGAAATTTGTGCTTCCTACTTGCTTATGTTCTACACCGGCAGAGCCCGACCCCGCGCATACCTCAGCCGCCGTTAGCCCCGACCGGAAACCAGGACGGGACCAAGGAGTGAGGGGCTACGTGACAAGTTAGGCTCTCGAGTCGTGATGCTCGTGGAGTCCCCTTGGCGCATTTAACAGCAAGTAGGGAGGTGAGGCGCCGGGCGGATCCACCGTTCTCGTCCGCAGAGGCGGCCAAGCATACCCCAACCACCATTAGCCTTTTCAGAACAAAGGGGTGAGGGGCTACGTGACGAGTTAGGCTCCTGAGTCGCGATGCTCAGGTGTCCCCCTTGACGCTCAAACGGCATGCGTACCTTGGCTCCGCTCGGGGAGTGGCGTGCGACGAACCAGGCTAGAGGGGCCTGGCTGGGTGGCGCGTGTCTGGGCGTGACCCAGGCGTAGCCCCCGTGCCCAGCCCCCTCGCGTGGCGCTCCCGAGGGGAGGCGTTGCAACGAGGCCAGACACTGAGCTCTGGGCTCCCTGAGGTTGATGCGACCCGGAGGCAACCCCCAGTTGTTTATCACCAGCGCGGAGCATAGCGCTCAAGATGCGACGGGCATAGCCGCCTCGGCAATGTCGCCACCAACAAGGAGCATGGTGCTTCCATCGAACGTGGGAGGGGCTCCTCCGGGAGGAGCACCGCGATACAACCCCACCTCGACACGTGGCTGGCACGGTAGGGCTGTACGAGGTGTATCTGGAACTCATGAGCCAGCTGGACTCCACAGCCCTACCTCAAGGCGGGTTGCGCCTGGCTCTGGGCCTTATCTTCCAAAGTGTTCCTGCAAATTTGGCCAGATGCCGGTTTCACGCCTTGGTCCCGGCTCTCGGGCTGGTCTCAGCCGTCGCTGGCAAGCCAGGTCGCGATGCCATGGACAAGACCAGAGGGTGAGGGCCGGAGAGCCGGTAGGAGCCCTGAGTCGTGATGCTCAGGCACCCCCCTTTAATGCGCAAGGTAGGTTAGATGACACAACTCTACATCCTCGGGTCCCGGCTCTCGGGCTCGTCTCAGCCGTCGCTGGCAAGCCAGGTCGCGATGCCACGGACAAGACCAAAGGGTGAGGGCCGGAGAGCCGGTAGGAGCCCTGAGTCGCGATGCTCAGGCACCCCACCTTTAACGCGCAAGCTGGGTCAGACGACGCAACTCTACGTCCTCGGGTCCCGGCTCTCGGCCTGGTCTCAGTCGTCACCGGGCAAGCCGTGTCATGGCGCCATGGACAAGACCAGAGGGTGAGGGCCGAGAGCCGGTAGGAGCTCTGAGTCGCGGTGCTCGTGCACCCCTTTAACGCTGCAAGCTAGATTAGATGACGCAACTCTACGCCCTCGGTCCCGGCTCTCGGGCTGGTCTCACCGTCATTGGCAAGCCAGGTCGCGATGCCATGGACAAGACCAGAGGGTGAGGGCCGGAGAGCCGGTAGGAGCCCTGAATCACGATGCTCAGGCACCCCCCTTTAGCGCGCAAGCTGGGTCAAACGGCGCAACTCTACGTCCTCGGGTCCCGGCTCTCGGGCTGGTCTCAATCGTCGCTGGCAAGCCAGGTCGTGATGCCATGGACAAGACCAGAGGGTGAGGGCCGGAGAGCCGGTAGGAGCCCTGAGTCGCGATGCTCAGGCACCCCCCTTTAATGCGCAAGGTAGGTTAGATGACGCAACTTCACGCCCTCGGGTCCCGGCTCGGGCTGGTCTCACCTGCCGCTAGCAAGCCGTGTCGTGATGCCACGGACAAGACCAGAGGGTGAGGGCCGGAGAGCCGGTAGGAGCCTCGAGTCGCGGTGCTCGTGCACCCCCTTTAACGCTGTTAGCTAGGTTAGATGACGCAACTTCACGCCCTCGGGTCCCGCTCGGGCTGGTCTCAGCCGTCGCTGGCAAGCCAGGTCGCGATGCCATGGACAAGACCAGAGGTTGAGGGCCGGACAGCCGGTAGGAGCCCTGAGTCGCGATGCTCAGGCACCCCCCCTTTAATGCGCAAGCTGGGTCAAATGGCGCAACTCTACGTCCTCGGGTCCCGGCTCTCGGGCTGGTCTAAGCCGTCGCTGGCAAGCCAGGTCGCGATCCCATGGACGAGACCAGAGGGTGAGGGCCGGAGAGCCGGTAGGAGCCCTCAGTCGCGATGCTCAGGCCCCCCCCCCTTTAACGCGCAATCTTTTGCCACCCAGGAGAAGGCACCAAATAACCAGCATGGTAGAGCGAGAGCATAATCCTAAGGAAAACGCATGAAGGATACATGCCGCTGGGGCTGGCCTGAGCGGCTTGGGGATGATGCAGCCCGAGGGGCGCCCCCAACAGGATAAGCTAAAGACATGGAATAAAAGGGATACATGCCGCAGGGACGGACCCACGCAGCCTGGGAATAATGCGGCCCTGAAGGCGCTCCCAGCCGGAAATAAAAGTTAAAGATATCACCTGGTGATGTTGGGGATGAAGGGTTTGTTGATGTAGCAGACTCGGTGGGCTGCGGGAGCCGATCCTCACGAGCCCCCAGGCCCGGGGGCCTCGGGAGGCTCTGGAGGCGCTGGTGGCTCCTCATGGGCCATCTCCATCTCCGCCAGGGCTGCGGCGTGCCTGACGTCTTGAGACTCCTGGATTGTCCTCATGAGGCGCTATTGCGCAGCAGCCGTGTTTGGCAGGCCATAAGGCATGCGTACGTAGCTGTGGGGCGGACCCTCGCAACGTCCCACTCGTGAGGGCCAGAGGCACTCTTGAGACGCGGCTCGGTTGAGCCCTGGTATGTCGATGCAGACGCGCAACCCACCATCCTCGCCTGGATGGGGGGCCATAGCGGGTAGCCGGCGGCTGCCCCTCATGACCCTTGACTCCTGTAGCTCCTGAGTGGCCTTGCTGATGAACTCTTGAGGGTTCTGTCCTCCTGGTCTTGCTCCTGCTTGCGGGAAACGTGCTTCGAAACACGCCTCCATGTGGTGCCCAAGCGCCTCCCTCGAGACCTTGGCGAGGTCGGCGGCCCTCCAGGGGAGAGCCCCCTAGCCCTGCCTGAGGAGGGCGCCGGGCGCGCTTTCCTATGCGATGGAAGGAGGCTCCCCTTGGCCCGATGTGGACTCGGAGGGGCATGTCTCTTGAAGAGCTGAGCCGGTCGATGTCTTCTTCTTCTTGGGTGCTGCCTCGGGAGGCATCCTGCTGTGGTGCTGGTCTTCCAAATGATGCGGCTCAAAAGCTCGCCTGTGGAGCACATCGCATCTCTCTCTTCACAGGCACCGTGATAACCCCGCCGCTTCCTGGCATATTGAGGATGTTGTAGCCATGGTGGGTTACGGCCATGAACTTGGCTAACGCCGGGTACCCGAGGATGGCGTTGTACGGCAGGCGAATGTGGGCGACATCGAAGTCGATGAGCTCGGTGTGGTAGTTGTCGCGGGCCCCGAAGGTGACAGGAAGGCGGACCTGCCCGATCGGGACCGTGGAGCCGTCGGTGACTCCAGAGAAAGGCTCTGTTGGCTGAAGCTGACTGTAGGGAACTTGTAGATTGTTGAATGTCTCCACGGACAGGACGTTGAGCCCTGCTCCGCCGTTGATGAGGGTCTTGGTGACCAGCACGTTGCTGATGATTGGGGAGCAAAGCATTGGGAGAACTCCGGCTGTGGCTGCGCACTTGAGCTGATCCGCCGAGCTGAACGTGATGGCGCACGCCGACCACCTGAGAGGGCGCGTGGACTCGAGCTTGGGGAGGACTGCATTCACTTCACGGGCGAACTGCTTGAAGATGCGGTGAGAGGTCGGGCTTGAGCTCCGCCCAGGATGCAGGCGATCGCACGCGCTTCCTGGAAGCCCCCAGCCCCCTCGTCCTGATGATGGTCTTCGACTCTCCTTGGTGGCGGCGGCAGCGGATGGAGGCCTGCGTTCCCTTGCGGACGATCCTCACGAGGCTGATCCCTCCAGCCCCCCTCGCGATGTGGGTCTTGCCAGCGGTCCTCGCGAGGTTGGTCGTGCCACCCTTGGCGTGGGCCGCGGTCTTCCCAGCGTCCTGCATTCCTTCCTCCTCCTCACCAGAGCCCGGTCGCTGCGCCGGGCGTCTGCCGACCCTTCCTTCACGCACGGCCCGGAGCTCTTGACATTCATTGGTGTTGTGGGTGTGGAGGTCGTGGTACACGCAGTACTGGCTGCCCTTAGAGGACACGGGCTGATCTTTTCCTCGCTTGGTGTCTGGTTCGGCCGCGAGCACGGCAACCCCCTTGCGCTTCACGTCTTTGGCCTTGGACTTCTTCTCTTCGGGATCCGCGGCAGGCAGCTCGAGGAGGGAGAGGCGCCCTTCCTCAGCCCTGGCGCACTTGGTCGCCAAGTTGAACAGCTCCAGGGAGGTGCACAGTTCTTCATGCATCACCAGCTCCTCCTTCATCTTGAGGTCGCGCACGCCGTCAGAGAAGGCAGAGATGATGGCCTCCTCCATTACCCTGGGGATCTTGAGGCGTGCGTTGTTGAAGCGCTTGATGTACTTTTGCAGGGTTTCCCCTGGCTGCTGCTTGATCCGACGCATGTCGCTCACGGCGGGTGGCCGGTCGCGAGTACCTTGGAAGTTGGCGATGAAGCGGGTACGCAACTCGGCCCAGGAAGAGCTCGTGCTCGGGGCCAGATTCAGAGCCAAAAGGGCTCCGCCCTTGAGCGCCATGGGAAACCAGTTCGCCATGACCTTTTCATCCCCGTTGGCAGCTCGATGCCCAGCTCAGAGAGCTGGAGGAACTCCGTAGGGTCAGCCGTGCCGTCAGAAGCGTGGAGGCAGGTCTGGCTTGAACTTGGCGGGCCACGCGACGCTGCAGCTCGGTGGTGAAGGCGCGGCAGCCCGCCGTGGCCGCGGGGGGCCTCGGACGGCAGAGAGCTTGGTCTTGCAGGCCTCCCTGCACCGCGGCTGGGGGCAACGCAGATTCTTGACGTGCTGGAGCGATGAGGGCTCGGGCAGCTTCTTGCGGGCGAGGAACTTCTTGGCAGCTCTGCTCTTGCCGCGCCGGCGCCTGGCGGAACGGGTTCTGCCCAGGGTCGCGCGCTTGGTGCCAGGGCGCCGTCTTGAGGAGGAGGCGGCTGAGGCGCCCCGGGAGCTTCATCGCCCAGCGGGCGGGTGCGGTGCAGCGAGACGGACGGCGCGGGGTCACCTCCCGCAGCGCGGACGAGCTCGGCAACGCGGTCGAGCCATTCATCGTAGACGTCGTCGACGGGGCGGTAGCGCAGGAGCTCATTGGCCGCGATGAGTGCAGCTCGGGCTTCCATGGCCGTGCGGGGCGCGCGTGACGAAGAACCAGCGGGGGTGAGCGAAGGCGTGGCGGTGCGGCCGTCCCGCCTCATGGGCCAGTGCTGGGGCGGCGCTTTTCGTTCCCCGCCGGGCCGGTGGCGGCGTTGACCGCAGGTGACGGGGAACGACGAGGACGCCTGCCGACGGGGGCCATCTGGGCGACATGGGAGGCGAGGGTGGCTCGGCGCTCGGCGCGGGCCCGACGAGCATCAGACATGGTGGCGGTGGTCGGGGAAGAACGAGGCGACGAGAGGCAGATTCCGGCGCACCCCTACCTGGCGCGCCAAATGTCGGATTACGGGTTCCGGCTGCACTTTAAGGTTCGAACTCTGGGGTGCGCGCGGAGATCCAACCCTCCACCGTCTCATACCTCACCGAATCGCAGGGACCTAAACTACTAGCAAGAACAACACAAGGGACGCAAGATTTATACTGGCTCGGGCCACCATCGTGGTGTAATACCCTACTCCAGTGTGTGATGTGTGGATAGCCTCTGGGGCTGATGAAGAACAGTACAGGGAAGAACAACCTCGCGAGGGTCTGTTCTTGGTGGGTGTGATGAACTGCTTAGTTGTTGGAAATATGCCCTAGAGGCAATAATAAGTTCGTTATTATTATATTTCCTTGTTCACGATAATCGTTTATTATCCATGCTATAATTGTATTGATAGGAAACTCAGATACATGTGTGGCTACATAGACAACACCATGTCCCTAGTAAGCCTCTAGTTGACTAGCTCGTTGATCAATAGATGGTTACGGTTTCCTGACCATGGACATTGGATGTCATTGATAACGGGATCACATCATTAGGAGAATGATGTGATGGACAAGACCCAATCCTAAGCCTAGCACAAAGATCGTAGTTCGTATGCTAAAGCTTTTCCAATGTCAAGTATCATTTCCTTAGACAATGAGATTATGCAACTCCCGGATATTGTAGGAATGCTTTGGGTGTACCAAACGTAACAACGTAACTGGGTGGCTATAAAGGTGCACTACAGGTATCTCCGAAAGTGTCTGTTGGGTTGGCACGAATCGAGACTGGGATTTGTCACTCCATGTAAACGGAGAGGTATCTCTGGGCCCACTCGGTAGGACATCATCATAATGTGCACAATGTGACCAAGGGGTTGATCACGGGATGATGTGTTACGGAACGAGTAAAGAGACTTGCCGGTAACGAGATTGAACAAGGTATCGGTATACCGACGATCGAATCTCGGGCAAGTACAATACCGCTAGACAAAGGGAATTGAATCACGGGATCGATTGAGTCCTTGACATCGTGGTTCATCCGATGAGATCATCGTGGAATATGTGGGAACCAACATGGGTATCCAGATCCCGCTGTTGGTTATTGACCGGAGAACGCCTCGGTCATGTCTCAAGATGGTTCCCGAACCCGTAGGGTCTACACACTTAAGGTTCGATGACGCTAGGGTTATAAAGGAAGTTTGTATGTGGTTACCGAATGTTGTTAGGAGTCTCGGATAAGATCCGGGACGTCACGAGGAGTTCCAGAATAGTCCGGAGGTAAAGAATAATATATAGGAAGTGAGGTTTTGGTCACCGGAAAAGTTTCGGGTTTTTTCAGATCGCATCAGACCACCGGGAGGGTCCTGGGGTCCACCAAGTGGGGCCACCATCCCCGGAGGGCTGCATGGGCTAAGTGTGGGAGGGACCAGCCCTGTGTGGGCTGGTGCGCCCCATATGGCCCAAGGCGCAGCTAGGTGGTGAGAGGGAAACCCTAGGCGCAGATGGGCCTAAAGGCCCACCCTAGGGGGCGCCTCTCTCTTCCCCTCTTGGTCAGCTTCAAGTCCCATCTAGGGCTTCCGCACCCCTTGGGTGGGAACCCTAGATGGGGGCGCAGCCACCTCCCCTCCTCCTATAAATAGTGGGGGTTTTGGGGCTGCCCAACACATGAGAACATCTCCCTCTTGGCGCAGCCCTACCTCTCTCCCTTCTCCTCTCTCGCGGTGCTTGGCAAAGCCCTGCTGGATTGCCACGCTCCTCCATCACCACCACGCCGTTGTTCTGCTGCTGGATGGAGTCTTCCTCAACCTCTCCCTCTCTCCTTGCTGGATCAAGGCGTGGGAGACGTCACCGGGCTGTACGTGTGTTGAACGCGGAGGTGCCGTCCGTTCGGCACTAGGATCTCCGGTGATTTGGATCACGACAAGTACGACTCCATCAACCCCATTCACTTGAACGCTTCCACTTAGCGATCTACAAGGGTATGTAGATGCACTCTCCTTCCCATCGTTGTTGGTTTCTCCATAGATAGATCTTGGTGACACGTAGGAATTTTTTTTGAATTTCTGCTACGTTCCCCAACATTAGTGGTGTCCGGTCGCTCTAGCTTGAGGATCGGGTCTCTATCTCTATCTTTGGACCCCAAAATGCCGCGCGGGAGGAGAGATTCCTTTTCTACTATGGTGGCTAGCTCTACTTATATGGACGAAGGCCCTGGGCCTCTTCCCAAATATTGAGCGGGAAGGGCGCCAACAATTGGCCACTTTGAAGGGGAACAGCGGGTACACTTATCCTGACTAAAGTTGGTCCTCGCCTGCCAAAGGCTCTGGCGATGACGCCCGCTTGGGCTCCACGATGACTGCATTCCAGCCGTTGGGGCTGGTCTTGGTCTTCTTGCACCGAAACGGATGCCTTTGGTTGATGCCCTTGCCTGCGCTTGCCCCCTTTGCACCAAAGAGGAAAGGAGGACGCTGCGCGGCTGGCGCCCGACTGGCGCCCTTGGTCGTCATGGCTTACGTCATGGGCACCTCGCGAGGTACCCCGCCTTGAACTCTCCGCCTCCTCATGAGCCAGCCTGACGAGGCTGTGCCTGAGGAAGCTCCTGGTCGTCCGCCCCTCGAGGCTTGGCCCCTCGCGAGTGTCTTGAGCATGTGTAGATGAAGATGGGCCGCCCTGGGCCTCCTTTGAGCCATGCCGCAGGCCGCAGGCAGGCAAGTCTGGGGACCCCCGTTCGCAGAACGCCGACAGTCCTGAACTATGCGTCTAGGCGGATGGTAACAGGAGACAAGGGACACGAAGTTTTTACCCAGGTCCGGGCCCTCTCGATGGAGGTAATACCCTACTCCTGCTTGATTAATATTGATGATATGGGTAGTATAAGAGTAGATCTACCACGAGATCAAGGAGGCTAAACCCTAGAAGCTAGCCTATGATATGATTGTTGTTCGTCCTACGAACAAAAACCCTCCGGTTTATATAGACACCGGATAAGTTAGGGTTACACAGAGTCGGTTACAATGGTAGGAAATCTACATATCCGTATCGCCAAGCTTGCCTTCGACGCCAAGGAAAGTCCCATCCGGACACGGGACAAAGTTTTCAATCTTGTATCTTCATAGTCTTGGAGTCCGGCCGTGACGATAGTACGGCTATCCGGACACCCCCTAGTCCGGGACTCCCTCAGGGGAGAGATGGGTGGTGGTAGTTAGAGCGTGAACTTGGCCCGTTGCAGCGTTTGCACGATCGTCCTCATGTCGCTGCCGCGGTTACTCGCTACCCCTATATGTATCTTTGTTCTGTACTTTCTAACACACTATGAAATCGAACAATCTTCAAATATAACTCTAATACACAAGGAAAAGTCTGAACTGAGGATGTCAAGATCGACTACGATACATTTGTTGGAACCAAGGATCGACAAAAGATCACAAAAACACGAGGATACGAATTTTGCCGGGCGACGAACACCCGCGGCGACGAAAGCCGGGGGTCCTTTTCTACCTCTGTAACTTACAAGATTACACCGAGGAGAGCTTTATACCCTTGCACACATACGACCAGGCCACTTCATCAGGCCACTAACTGCATGGCCTCTTCCTACGCATGCACTAACACACGCCCCAACCGGCTTTGTAGCTACAGAACCCACGCACGTCCATGCTCCTGTTGAGCCGGTCTACACCCAACATGAGCACCTACTCGTTCGTAGTACCTGGTCACCATCTCGCATAGCTAGCGCTGCTGCAACTACTCTGCACCAACAAACGATCTCAAGCCGAGCCACAAACCGGCTCGACTCGGACCCGACCTAAACAAATGCTGGTCACCATCATGGCGTGGCGTGGCTTAGTCCTAACATTCTCCCCCTAAGCCACGACCTCGCTGTCGCCGGAGTTGTTGCAGCTCCCATCCTTGATGTTGTCACGACCGTGACCCAGCCCGCGGACCCGACCTGGCGCACCGACGCCGGTCACACCATGCTCTGTCACGTCTCCGACGACACACGCCGAGCTCCTTCTCTGCCAGCGACACATGCCTGGTGAGGCAGTCCTGGATTAGGGGGTGCCGGATAGCGAGACTATAGCCTTTGGCCGGACTCCTGGACTATGAAGATACAGGATTGAAGACTTTGTCCTGTGTCCGGATGGGACTTTCCTTGGCGTGGAAGGCAAGCTTGGCGATACGGATATGTAGATTTCCTACCATTGTAACCGACTCTGTGTAACCCTAACCCTCTTTGGTGCCTATATAAACCAGAGGGTGAGGGAGTCCTGGATTAGGGGGTGTCCGGATAGCCGGACTATGACCTTTGGCCGGACTCCTGGACTATGAAGATACAAGATTGAAGACTTCGTCCCGTGTCCGGATGGGACTTTCCTTGGCGTGGAAGGCAAGCTTGGCGATACGGATGTGTAGATCTCCTACCATTGTAACCGACTCTGTGTAACCCTGACCCAATTCGGAGCCTATATAAACCGGAGGGTTTTAGTCCGTAGGACGAACAACAATCATACCATAGGCTATCTTCTAGGGTTTAGCCTCTCTGATCTCGTGGTAGATCTACTGTTGTACTACCCATATCATCAATATTAATCAAGTAGGAGTAGGGTTTTACCTCAATCGAGAGGGCCCGAACCTGGGTAAAAACATCGTGTCCCTTGTCTGCTGTTACCATCCGCCTAGACGCACAGTTCGGGACTCCCTACCCGAGATCCGCCGGTTTTGAATCATCCGGTGTCTCCGGTTGGACGGAGGTCACCGGCCTCGCAGTCTTGCCCTTCTTAAGAAGGGGTCGCCTGTCGGACTCCGGAACCACTGAAGGTTCCGGTATGGAGTCCGGCACAGGGCCGGACTTGAAGCCCTTCGGGGTTTTATCCCCTTTGAGCCCGGATTCCGGGAGGTCGCCTTGTGGCACCTCCATAGCCACCTCCTCCTGGGTGGGCCCCTTTTGGGACTCCACCCCGGCGTCATCCACGGCAGGAGGAGACGAGGTGGCCGGAGGTGAGGTGCTATTCACCTCCGACGAATCCAGGGAGCCACTCGACGAATCGTCGAGCCCATCCTTGGATGGGCTGCATGGTTATATCCAGCGTTATAGGATGTTGTGCGACAAATGAAATGCCACGAGTTATTCTGGTGTCCGGACACTTACGATTTCGCCAGGGGCTTGGTCCTTGGAGCCCACCCCTCTTCGCCGTCGTCGGCATTGGCGGTGTAGTTCGAAGGAAGGGTCCTTCCCTTCTTTGACCCTTCGGCCTCCCCAGTTGGGGCGGCCTTCCTTTTCTTTTCTACCCCCGCTGGGGGAGAGGCCTCTTTTTCCTCCTCTCGTCTTCGCGGGAGGAGTCCGCCTCGGCGTCATCGGACGATGAGTCCGATAGCACCTGGCGCCGGGAACTCCTTCGAGTTCCCTTGTTGTCGGTGTCAAAACCGGCGGATCTCGGGTAGGGGGTCCCAAACTGTGTGTCTAGGCGGATGGTAACAGGAGACAAGGGACACGATGTTTTACCCAGGTTTGGGCCCTCTTGATGGAGGTAAAACCCCACGCCCCTGCTTGATTAATATTGATGATGTGTGTTACAAGAGTGGATCTACCACGAGATGAAAGAGGCTAAACCCTAGAAGCTAGCCTATGGTATGATTGTTGTTCGTCATACCGACTAAAACCCTCCGGTTTATATAGACACCGGATAGGTTTAGGGTTACACAGAGTCGGTTACAATGGTAGGAGATCTACATATCCGTATCACCAAGCTTGCCTTCCACGCCAAGGAAAGTCCCATCCGGACACGGGACGAAGTCTTCAATCTTGTATCTTCATAGTCTTGGAGTCCGGCCGATGATGACAGTTCGGCTAGCCGGACACCCCTAGTCCGAACTCCCTCGGTAGCCCCGAACCGGGCTTCAGCGACGACGAAGTCCGGGCGCCAGATATTGTCTTCGGCGTTGTAAGGCGGGTTCTCCTTCAAACTTCATGTTCCCGTCGAATAGTGTCCGGCTTCCTTATAAATGTTGCGCTCCTTGGCTTCTACGCCAATAATGGCCTTCTTCCACGTGTCGCATTTAATGCGAAAGGCTAGGGTATTTTTAGATTTTACCCCTAGCCGCGAGTAACGAGCCGCCTATAAGAGAGGCGAGGATCTAGATCCGGCTCACACCATCCTCCATCCGCAAGTTCTCATCGAAGCGCCTCTGACAAAAATCCATTTCATCATGGATAGCCGACGCAGCTCCTCCTCTCGCGCTCCCAGCCCTAAGCCAGGAGATTGGCGGAGATGCTCAGTTCCACACAGCGAGCTAGTGGCACTCCAAACCAAGGGATATCTTCCCCCAGCTTTCGTGGTTCCGGTTCGATCCGGACTAGCCACCAACAAGGGTGGAAAGCAGGCGGAGAGCGTCCCCAACCCTTCCAAAGGGGAGCGGGTATGCTTTGTCCCTTATCTAATAAGGGGACTTGGATTTCCCATACATCCGTTCCTCCGGGGGCTCCTAGAGTTCTACGGATTCCAGCTTCACCACCTCACGCCCGCCTCCATTTTGCACATCATGGGCTTCAGAGCTCTTTGCGAGCTGTTCTTGGGCATCGAGCCCCATTTCAAGGCCTGTGGAAGAGATTGTTTTGTCTCATACCCCGTTCTCATGAGGGGTCGATATATCAAGTGGGCGGAGCCAAATATGGCGCATCGCCGGGACCGGATATCTATCCAAAGACTCGAAGAAGGCGTCCAAGACTGGCCTTCGGAATGGTTCTATATGGAGGACGCCTCTGCCGGATCCAGTTCGGATCGGCCTCCCGGAGTTCAACAATGCTCCCTTGAAGAAACGCTGAGTTGGCGCCCATGAGCCGCTAACGAGAAGATAATAGGAGCGCCCATTATCCGATGGGCGGATTAGGTTATCGCCCACTCCAGATTGACCATGATCGGAGTGATGGCCACGTGCATTATGCGAGGGTGCAGCCACTCCAATATAGGGGCCACCCTATGTGGGATTTCAACGGGGAAGATGACGCCACCCGTCATGGCCGCAAAGGGCCAGGCTCGGCAGCCGATCTGGCAAAGATCCTGTCCGGCTTGTACAAGGGAGAGGAGGAGGACTTCCTCCGCATGAATCCGTTGAATGGATTCTCTATGAATAACCCTCGGAGCTGGGTAAGCGGATGTTCATCTTCCCGGTCCATACTTTTAAAGTCAAGTATCTTACTCTGTGGTTTCGATGCAGGAGCTGCGCCGGGACGTGGAGGGCATACGAAGCCTAAGTCCACAGCCCGAGGATCCGGAACGATCCCTTGATCCGACCTCTGAAGAGGATCCGGACATAAAGGTGGAGCTAATTGACGGGGTGTTCCACCAACGTAGCATGGACAATGCCCTAGTCGCCATTACGGCTGACTACCCCGGTTTGTTTCCGGCCTGCCAGGTGACTACGACCGAGGTCTTGACACCATCATTTGATCCGCTCAATTCGACCATCCTATACCGACGGTGCATTGCAGGAGGTGCCTTTAAGGCGGGAAGTCAACTCAGCGGCGTGACCAACAAGGGTCAGTCCGCCCAATGCGGCGGAAGAGTAGTGCGACGCGAACCGAAACCTCACCGCAACGGTATGGAGCACCGCTATTTTTAAGGGAAGGATCCCCAGGAGGTATATTAATGCTCATAACTTTTCCAGAAAGAGCGCTCGCCGGACTGTGTCCGGAGAGGTTGCCAATCAAGCCTCCGACAGCCATGCTCCAACGCATGGTCTGGGAGGGGAGGCGAATACAAGGCATGAGCCGGACGCTCCTCCGACGGAGGATGCCGACAGGCTGTCCGCCACCCGGTCTGAGGGGGAGAGCGCCATGAATCACAGGCGTCGCCGGACAGTTCTTCGTGACGCGTGTTTATCCCCGGAGGCATTAAATGCCTTTGATGCGGGAAACGCGCACCTCCGTGCCGCTCAAGATGAGTTAACCAAAGCCACGGAGCAGTATGTGAAAGACATACGGGTAAGTAATTTTAATAGTTATACATGCCAGTAGCCCCCGAGACTTAAAATAGTTGAAATAACTGATTTAAGGATCAATTATTATTCAGGATCTTACGGAGAAGAATACCCATCTGTCCCAGGAGCTCCAAGAGTGCAAGGCCCAACTTGAGGCCGCACTGGCCGCCACAGGGGGAGCCACAGAGACCGCCAATGGTAAGAAGTACTTTGAAAAGATAATTATTTAACAAAGTGCGGCATGAATCTGACAATAATATTGCAGAGGGCGCCGGACTAGAGCCGGACAAGCAACAGCTACTGCGTCAGCTAAAGGCTGGCGAGAGGGTGCTTAAGAAGGTGCAGCAGGAGAGAAACAAGCTCCAAGATGCCCACACCCAGCAAGGAGAAGAGCTGAAAGGAGTTCTGGCCCAGATGTCTGGCTCCATGAAGGCGAATCAGCGGCTTCGTCATGGCATTTATAGTAAGTGCTTGAAAAAATTCCTTTGAAAAGAAGAATTCAGCGAGGGAGTCGATTGACAGAAATATGTCTTTAGGTGTGCTCACAGGTCGCCCTGCGGAGGAAATGCCTGGGCAACGGGTGACCAACTTCCCGAGCTGGTGCAATTGCTCGAACGTGTTCGGCAGGCGATGAGAAGCTTCAGGGAGCACGGCGACGCCTCCGTTTGTGGAAGATATCGGCCTGCCGTCCGGGCGCCAGGGAGGCCTGGGCCATGGTGAAGACGCGTTACCTGAAGGCTGACCCAAACCACATGGCCGAGGTCGGACCTGCGGGGCCTGATGGGAAGGAGATCCCTGTGAGCTTGATGTACGGCCAAGTAGAATTGCCCGTGAAATATTCCCAACAGGACTGTAAGTTAGACAGCCTATTAGATGGGATTGAGGAGGAGTACAATTAGTCGGTTTGACGATGTAATTTGAAATGACATGTAAAATGCCTTCTAGCCGGATTGTAGATCGTTTGTCTTTATGACCGTTTCGCTTCAACCTCGGGACCCAACAGTCCGGAGTGTGTCCGAATACCCTTACAGTTATAAAAGAACCGGGGCATGCATGGAGACAAGGCGTCGGGGTCATAATTGCTTTATGAGACAAGTGCCCAACTAGTTATGTTATATTACATGGTTAGTAAGAAACATCTTCCAGGGAGAATAGTTCCGTTAAGGGTTCCTTTCCCTGGGGGGCATGCCCTAAAGTGCAATGTCGGACTGCGAAAATAGCGTAAAAAGCATATGGGGGCAGATAAATAAGTAAGTAGTAAATCATCTTTCAAGTCACCGAATCTAATATTCTATTAAGAATGCTAGCTTTCGGCTTCACCCCCGAGGTACACATCCGCTGACCCGACAAGTAGTAATCGCAGAGGTGCTCCCTTTACCTCCTAGCCGAACAATCGGGGACGTAGGGGTAAGCACAGGAGCCAGGCAACCCAGATTGGCCAAAACTTAAGTCATATCGATGCATACAATGGTGAATAAAAGGTACATGCGGAAGTATGACACATGTATTGGGCATGAAGCCCGTTAATAAGCTTCTGTTAAAGAAGCCCCCAGGTATAATGAGTGCCAGGAGCACATCAAGTGTGTGCGAACAAAGCGCAAATCAGCCTATAAAAGGTATTGAAAAAAGTGGGAAGAAGGAGGGGACAAGAGACAGTAAAAATATAAAAAGGTGGACGGGGGAGTGAGACGAACTTGGAGTCCGGCGTTAGGCGTAGAATCTTCGGAGACGGGCTGCGTTCCATGGGTTCGGCTCGAGTCGGTTGTCAGATGCGTTACGTAGACGGTATGCTCCGCCGGTCAGGACTTGGTCGATGATGAAGGGACCTTCCCACTTGGGCTTAAGTTTGTCCTTTTTCTTGTCCGGCAGGCGTAGAACAAGTTCGCCAACATTGTAAGTTTTGGCCCGTACTTCTCTGCTTTGATATCTTCGAGCCTGCTGCTGATAAAATGCGGAACGAGCCTTTGCCACGTCCCGCTCCTCCTCTAAGGCGTCCAAACTGTCCTGCCGATCCAACTCGGCTTCTCTTTCTTCGTACATGCGCACACGAGGTGAGTCATGAATTATATCGCAGGGCAGAACTGCCTCTGCGCCATATACCATGAAAAATGGTGTGAATCCAGTAGTTCGGTTTGGCGTGGTACGCAGCCCCCAGAGTACGGAGTCGAGCTCCTCTACCCAGTGCGTGCTAGATTCCTTGAGGGACCGCACTAGTATGGGTTTGATGCCGCTCATGATTAGACCATTTGCTCGCTCGACTTGATCGTTAGTTTGGGGGTGATAGATCAAGCGTAATCGAGCTTGATGCCCATGTTTTTGCACCAGAGTTTAACCTCGTTGGCCGTGAAGTTCGTGCCGTTATCGCTGATGATGCTGTGGGGACGCCAAAATGGTGTACTACCCGGATATGAAGTCTATCACCAGTCCGATTCTGCTTTTTACCGCTTGGCCTCAATCTATTTGGTGAATTTGTCCACCATGACCAATAAGTATTTGTGCTTGTGGGTTCCCCTTTAAGGGGTCCAACCATGTCAAGCCCTGCACCGCGAACGGCCATGTAATGGGTATAGTTTAAAGGGCGGTTGTTGGCATGTGGCTCTAATTAGCAAAGAGCTGTCAACCGACGCATCGTTGGACTAAGACCTAAGCATCTTCCCGGGCTGTCGGCCAATAAAATCCTGTACGGAAGGCCTTGCCTACAAGGGCCCGGGCTACAGCGTGGTGCCCGCCGAGTCCGGCGTGAATTTCAGCCAGGAGATTTCGCCCTTCCACTTTGGAGATACACCTTTGAAGGACTTCGGTTGTGATTTTCTTATAAAGTTCTCGCTCATGGACCTTGTAGGCTTTAGATCGTTGAACTATGCAGCGGGCCTCATTTTGGTCTTCGGGAAGTTCCTACCGCATTAAGTAGGCTAGGAATGGTTCTGTCCACGGGGCAATTACTGCCATTATTTCGTGAGCTGAAGGTGTTATTTCATTGGCTGGGCTGCCGATTGTGTCAGAATGGTCTGAGTTAGGTGATGCAGCTGGCTCCGGATTGTTATTTCCGGACTCCTCTTCCCATAATACGGATGGCTTGAAGAGCCGTTCTAGGAAGATGTTTGGAGGGACGGTGTCTCGTTGCTACCGATGCGTATAACACGTCTGCTGCCTGGTTATTATCCTGCTACATGGTGGAATTCGAGTCCTTCGAACCGAGCTGACATTTTTAGGACGGTGTTATGTAAGCTGCCATTTTTGGATCTTTGGCATCAAAGTCTCCATTTACTTGGGATATTGCGAGGTTTGAATCCCCGCGCACCTCTAGGCGTTGAATGCCCATGAAGATTGCCATCCGGAGGCCATGTAGGAGGGCCTCGTATTCGGCTGCGTTGTTGGAATCCATGTACATTATTTGAAGTACGTATTCGATTGTGTCTCCCATTGGGGACGTCAGGACGACGCCAGCCCCCAAGCCAACCAACATTTTGGATCCATCGAAATGCATGATCCAGTTGGAGTACGTGCCGTACTCTTTAGGGAGTTCGCCGGTCCATTCGCCATTTAAGTCAGCCGTAACTCATGCGACTTTATAGATCGCCGTGGTTTGTAGGTTATATCAAATGGTAAGAGCTCGATAGCCCATTTTGCAATCCTGCCCGTTAAGGCCGCGATTGTTTATAATATCATTGAGAGGTACTTCGGAGGCCACCGTTATTGAACACTCTTGAAAGTAGTGTCGCAGCTTCCGGATGCTATGAACACCGTGACACGCTATCTTTTGATAATGTGGGTACCGGATTTGCATGGAGTTAGAACAGTGGATACATAGTACACTGGTTTTTGAAGAGGGAATCTGCGTTCTTCGCTTCTCGCTCAACGATTTAGTACCGCTACCGACAACTTGATGTGTTGCCGCGATATATAATAACATAGGTTCGCCTAGGTTGGGCGCGGCTAGAACCGGATTTGTTGCCAGTATGGCCTTTATTTCTTCGAGTCCGGTTGTGGCAGCATCCGTCCATTCAAAATGTTCGGTGCGCCGGAGGAGGCGGTAGAGGGGCAGAGCCTTTTCTCCCAAACGGGAGATGAAGCGACTTAAGGCCGCTACGCATCCGGTTAGTTTTTGTATCTGCTTGAGGTGTTTTGGAATATCCAATTGTGACAGAGCTCGGATTTTGGCCGGGTTTGCTTCAATTCCTCTACCGGATACGATGAAGCCCAAGTGCTTTCTGGCTGGTACGCTGAAGACGCATTTTTCTGGATTGAGCTTAATGTCATATGCTCGGAGGTTGTCGAATGTCACCCTCAAGTCTTCTACTAGAGTTCCGACGTGTTTGTTCTTGACGACCACATCGTCTACGTATGCCTCTACTGTTTTGCCTATCTGGTAGCCGGACATGTTTGAATCATGTGCTGATATGTTGCGCCGGGCGTTTTGAGTCCGAAGGGCATTGTGTTGAAGCGTAATGGCCCATATGGAGTAATGAATGCCGTTGGGGCCTGATCTTTCTCCGCCATCTTGATTTGATGTTATCCGGAGTATGCGTCGAGGAAGCACAATGAATCGTGCCCTGCGGTAGCATCGATGATTTGGTCGATGCGAGGGAGGGGGAAAGGGTCCTTTGGACAGGCCTTGTTAAGGTCTTTAAAATCGACGCAGAGGCGCCAGGATTTGTCCTTTTTGGTTCCATTACTAGATTGGCTAGCCAGTCCGATGTTTTATATCTCTGATGAATCCGGCTTCTAAGAGTTTGGCTAGCTCCTCTCCCATTGCCTGTCCTTTGGGTTCGGAAAATCGCCGAAGAGTTTGTTTGACTGGCTTGAATCCTTTTAGGATATTTAGGCTGTGCTCTGCCAGCCTGCGTGGGATTCCTGGCATGCCTGAAGGGTGCCAGGCAAAAATGTTCCAATTTTCCCGAAGGAATTCTCGTAGTGCGGCTTTGACATCAGGACTTAATGGTGCCCCAATGGAGGCCGTCTTTGTGGGGTCCGTTGGATGGACCTGAAATTTGACTATTTCGTCTGCCGGTTTAAAAGAGGTGGACTTGGACCTCTTATCGAGGATCACATCGTCCCTATCCACCGTGGAGCGCAGCGTAGTTAGTTCCTCTGCCGCTAGGGCTTCGGACAATGCCTCTAGGGCCAGTGCGGCTGTCTTATTTTCAGCGCGGAGTGCTGTATCTGGATCACTGGCGAGAGTAATTATCCCATTGGGTCCGGGCATTTTGAGATACATATACCCGTAGTGGGGTATAGCTTGGAAGATTGTGAATGCCTCTCGCCCTAACAAAGCGTGATATCCGCTGCCGAATGGGGCCACTTGGAACGTGACCTCCTCGGACCTGTAATTGTCCGGTGAGCCGAACACTACATCTAGTGTGATTTCTCCTGTGCAGCGTACTTCTCGACTAGGGATTATCCCTATGAAGGTTGTGCTGCTACGCTCAATGCGGCTCCAGTCAATTTCCATTTTTTGAAGGGTTTCCTCATAGATGAGGTTTAATCCGCTGCCGCCATCCATGAGTACCTTAGTAAGACGGAAACCGTCCACTATCGGACTGAGGACCAATGCGGCTGGTGCTCTAGCTGTTCGGAATTTAGGTTTGTCGTTGGCGTTGAAGGTGATAGCCGTGTCGCTCCATGGATTTGTTGTTGCTACTTGGTAGACTTCGGCGAGGCTGCGGATTGTTTGTTTCTGCATGTAATTTGATGCGAAAGTCTCGAAGACTGTTAATACCGTACTGGTACTGCTGGGTTGGTTGCCCGGGGCTAAAAAGCCTACGCCACTTTTGGCCACCTGCCATAGTATCCAACACGCTCGAAGGCTATGTGTTGGAGTGGCGCCCTCCGTACTGTGGATTTTGCAGGGTCCGTTGAGCCAACCCTCCAAGACGGTTCCGTACCCTTTAGGGGTTTTGGTTTTTGGTATTCAACCCGGTGCTTGATAATGATGCACCCTTTTGTTTCGGACTAGGGATGTATTCGGGGCGGATTATCCCAAAATTTACTTTCGGTTTTCGAGCGCTCTCCATCGCAAGATTACTTTTGTACTATGGTCACCAAGTCAGTAAAGCGTGTTATTTCGCGACGACTTATGGCGTTTAGGATTCCCTTGTCCGTGCAATTATTGCAGAAAATTGGGATTGCGTCCCCCTCTCTGCAGTCCTTTATCCTGTTCATAACCAGGAGGAATCTGGCCCAGTAATGATGTCGCTTTCAGCGGGCTCTTGCCGAATTCGAGAGATCGCTAATGTTTGGGTGGGCGGGTGGAACTAGATCTGGAACCCCGTCCAATTTAGGACTCAAGGGCCGAGAAGTTTCCGTACTTGGAAGTTTGGATTTTTTGAGTGTTATCCAATGAGTACAACCCGCCGCCTGACTTTAAGTTCAGGGCTTGATCGACATCCGGCCCTCTGCGGGAATCCGGCATGGAGGGATTGGGAATCCGGACGTAACTAGTCCTTAAGATACAAGAAGAATCGCCGCATTGCTGCTCTATAAGAGCAACATGATGGGTAGCCTGGCGAGAGTTGATCTCTCTCAGATCGGTTTTAGGCCCGATCCGGTCATAGTTGTGGCGACTCCTGTATGCGATGCGATCCAAGAGCTCGTTTATGGAGGAGAGCTCGATCGGATCTAACTGTCCGGCAAGTTCCGAACTAACCTGGAGATTGGTTTCGATGACTCGAGAGGTCATCGTCGGCACGGTGGCCGGACTGGCGGTCATAAGAAAACCACCTAGCCGAAGAGTCTGGCAAGCGGCCAAGGCTCCTTTGGCGATAGTATTGTCTTTAAAGACAAGATGAGGCATCCTACCTGATGGCGACGACACAGAGGAACTCTCAATGAAAGCACCAATGTCGGTGTCAAAACCGGCGGATCTCGGGTAGGGGGTCCCGAATCGTGCGCTTAGGGCGGATGGTAACAGGAGACAAGGGACACAATGTTTTACCCAGGTTCGGGCCCTCTTGATGGAGGTAAAACCCTACGCCCCTGCTAGATTAATATTGATGATGTGTGTTACAAGAGTGGATCTACCACGAGATCAAAGAGGCTAAACCCTAGAAGCTAGCCTATGGTATGATTGTTGTTCGTCCTACCGACTAAAACCCTCCGGTTTATATAGACACCGGATAGGGTTAGGGTTACACAGAGTCGGTTACAATGGTAGGAGATCTACATATCCGTATCGCCAAGCTTGCCTTCCACGCCAAGGAAAGTCCCATCCGGACACGGGATGAAGTCTTCAATCTTGTATCTTCATAGTCTTGGAGTCCGGCCGATGATGACAGTTCGGCTAGCCGGACACCCCCTAGTCCGGAACTCCCTCACTTGGCCTTCTTCCACGGCACCACGTGAGGTGCCGGAACCAGCAGCCCCGTCAATCGGGCGTCCGCTGGGTCTTATGGCAAGGGAGTCGGACAGTCGATCTGTCCGGACGTCTTCAGCCAGTCCTTTCAAAGGTGAGGAAGTTTTTGATCCCGCATTGAGTCAAACTATGAAAAAAGAGTCCCATAAAGGGTAAAATAACTTACCTCGCTGGCTTGATGCTGCGATCTGAATCTGCGATCTTCCGTCGCGGATGCGGGAGCTTCGGCGCCCTTGAACAACACCTTCCAAGCATCTTCGTACATAGTGTCAAAGAGCCGGTTCAAGGTTCGGTGCTGTGCCGGATAAAACTCCAACAAATTGAAGTCCCGTTTCTGGCATGGGAGAATCCGGCGTATGAGCATCACCTGGATTACGTTGACAAGCTTGAGATTCTTGTCCACCAGGTTTGGACGCTTGAGTTTGGAGTCCGGCCAGCTCTTCCGAATTACCCCACGTCAGGACCATCTCTTTCCATGAGGTGAGCCGTGTGGGGAAGCCAGATCAGAATTCAGGGGCCGCCGCCCATTGAGAGTCGCGCGGCTCGGTGATATAGAACCACCCCGATTGCCATCCCTTTATGGTCTACACAAAGGAGCCCTCGAGCCATAGGACGTTGGCCATCCTGCCCACCATGGCGCCTCCGCACTCCGCTTGGCGGCCGCCCACTACCTTCGTCTTGACATTGAAGGTCTTCAGCCATAAGCCGAAGTGGGGATGGATGTAGAGGAAGGCCTCGCACACGACGATAAACGCCGAGATGTTGAGGATGAAATTCGGGGACAAATCATGGAAATCTAGGCCATAGTAGAACATCAGCCCCCAGACGAATGGGTGAAGTGGAAACCCTAGTCCGTGGAGGATGTGGGGGAGGAACACCACCCTCTCATGGGGCCTGCGGGTGGGGATGAGCTGCCCCTCGTTGGGGAGCCTATGCGCGACGTCGCCGGACAAGTGTCTGGCCTTCCGCAGCTTTTTGATGTGCCCCTCCGTGACGGAGGAGGCCATCCACTTGCCTCCCGCTCCGGACATAGTTGGAGAAGGTTGAGGTGGGATGTGCAGACTTGGGCGCTGGAGCTCGAGTATGCGGAAATGGATAAGCAAAGGAGGAAGAAGGCGTGTGTGAAAAAGCGGATCCTTATCCCCTTATATGGACGGACAAAGCTATGCGTCCCCACCGGCCTGATAAAACTCGCTTATCTCCCAAGCGCCGTAATCAATGGCGCGGTTGGGTTACCAACGCCCGTATTGATGAGAATCCCGGAATAAGGGGACATGATCTCTGCTTTGACAAGACGTGCCAAGGAAACCGTCTCGCTAAACGCGCTGAGGTGGGACAGTGAAAACGATTCGAATAAAGGCTTGGCTGTGGTGTGATGTCACGCTGCGGAATACGTCAGCAGATTGACCTTGTGTAAATGTTATTCTCTCTACCGTGGTATGTGGAACCTATTTTGCAGAGCCGGACACTATCCTTGTGTTCAAAATCTTCTATGAAGTATTCGGAGGAGGAACCCGCCTTGCAATGCCGAAGACAATATGCGCGCCGGACCCATCGTCATTGAAGCCTGGTTCAGAGGCTACTGTGGGAGTCCTGGATTAGGGGGTGTCCGGATAGCCGGACTATGACCTTTGGCCGGACTCCTGGATTATGAAGATACAAGATTGAAGACTTCGTCCCGTGTCCGGATGGGACTTTCCTTGGCGTGGAAGGCAAGCTTGGCGATACGGATATGTAGATCTCCTACCATTGTAACCGACTCAGTAACCCTAACCCTATTCGGTGCCTATATAAACCGGAGGATTTTAGTCCAGAGGATCTAACAACAATCATACCATAGGCTAGCTTCTAGGGTTTAGCCTCTCTGATCTCGTGGTAGATCTACTCTTGTACTACCCATATCATCAATATTAATCAAACAGGAGTAGGGTTTTACCTCCATCGAGAGGGCCCGAACCAGGGTAAAAACATCGTGTCCCTTGTCTCCTGTTACCATCCGCCTAGACGCACAGTTCGGGACCCCCTACCCGAGATCCGCCGGTTTTGACACCGACAGAGGGTTTTAGTCCGTAGGACGAACAACTATCATACCATAGTCTAGCTTCTAGGGTTTAGCCTCTCTGATCTCGTGGTAGATCTACTCTTGTACTACCCATATCATCAATATTAATCAAGCAGGAGTAGGGTTTTACCTCCATCGAGAGGGCCCGAACCTGGGTAAAAACATCGTGTCCCTTGCCTCCTGTTACCATCCGCCTAGACGCACAGTTCGGGACCCCCTACCTGAGATCCACCGGTTTTGACACCGACATTGGTGCTTTCATTGAGAGTTCCTCTGTGTCGTCATCTTTAGGCCAGATGGCTCCTCCGATCATCAACAACGATGCGCTCCAGGGTGAGACTTTTCTCCCCGGACTGATCTTCGTATTCGGCTACTTTGCACTACGGGCCAATTCGCTTGGCCATCTCGAGCAGATTGAAAGCTAGGCCCCTGGCCACCAGGTCAGATTTGGAAGTTTGAACTACACGGCTGACGTCCGCGGAGACGTGATCTTCGATGGGTTCGAGCCACAGCCAAGCGCGCCACACTGTCATGAGGGGCATGATCTAGCTCTGCCGCCGAACAGTGTCCTGGAGGCCGCACCAGTGTCCGCTCCGACCTTTAGCTCGAGCCGATTACCGATCGAGGACGGGTGGCTGGACACCGCCTCGGGGGCTGCGATCTCTACGGCGATTGAGCCGTACACCTACCCCGTCCTCTGCGAAGCTCGTAACGCCAAGGTGCGGGCCTCCTCTCTGGACTCCGAGCCTTCCGCGCCCCCGCCAATCGAATCCGATTGGATGCCGATCATGGAATTCACCACCGCGGACATCTTTCAGCACTCTCCCTTTGGCGACATCCTGAATTCACTAAAGTCTCTCTCTTTATCAGTAGAGCCCTGGCCGGATTATGGTCAGGAAGATTGGGATGCGGACGATGAAGAAATTCAAAGCCCACCCACAACCCACTTCGTAGCCACTGTCGATGATTTAACGGACATGCTCGACTTTGACTCCGAAGACATTGACACTATGGACGACGATGCAGGAGACGACCAAGAACCAGCACCCACAGGGCACTGGAATGCCACCTCGTCATACGACATATACATGGTGGACATCCCAAAAGATGGGAATGGCGATGGAACAGTGGAGGATGACCCCTCCAAGAAACAACCTAAGCGCCGGCGTCAGCGGCGCCGCCTAAATCCCGCCACAGCAAAAACGGTGATTCCGGCACAGGAGACAATAACACCCCTGGACAGTGCCGAAGATAACCCCCTCCAGTATGATTCAGCGCAGGAGGATGGAGAATCCTGCCCTCATGAGAGAGCGGCAGAAAGAGAGATAGAGGACGATAATTACATGCCTCCCTCCGAAGATGAGGCAAGCCTCGACGACGACGAACTCGTCGTGCCCGAGGATCCCGTCGAACAAGAGCGTTTCAAACGTAGGCTCATGGCCACGGCAAGCAGCGTCAAGAAAAAGCAGCAACAGGTTAGAGCTGACCAAGACTTGCTAGCTGACAGATGGATTGAAGTCCTTGCGGCCGAAGAGTATGAATTCGAGCGCCCCTCCAAGAGCTACCCAGAACGGAGGCTGCTACCCTGATTAGAGGAGGAAGCACCCAAACCTACATCACCAGCGCCTGATACGGCTGACCAGCCACCTCGTGGCCGCGACAGAGAGGCCTCTCGGCCCTCAACTCAAGCCGCACCCCGGCGCCGCTCAAAAAATACCAAGGCGCGGGGAAATGCGCCAGACCTGCGAGATATATTGGAGGATAAGGAAAGTCAAACAAGATCGATCTACGGATCGCGTGGGCGCCCCACGACACGTGACGATAACCGTGATGCCGGATATGGCAACTCTGGCCGGGCCAAACACAGTAGACAAAGCTCATTTGAGCTGCGTCGTGATATAGCCCAATACAGAGGTGCCGCACACCCACTATGTTTCACAGATGAAGTGATGGATTATGAAATCCCTGAGGGTTTCAAACCAACATTGAATCATACGATGGCACAACAGATCCTACGGTTTGGATCGAGGACTATCTCCTTCACATCCACATGGCCCGCGGCGATGATCTACACGCCATCAAATCCCACCCACTCAAGCTTAAAGGGCCAGCCCGGCATTGCCTTAACAGCTTGCCAGCAGAGTGAATTGGTTGTTAGGAAGACCTGGCAGCCGCATTCCTCGACAATTTCCAAGGCACATATGTGTGACCTAAGCCACATAATTCAGCAGCCAGAGGAATCGGCCAGACAATTCTGGACACGGTTCCTAACCAAGAAAAATCAAATCGTCGATTGTCCGGATGCAGAGGCCCTTCCAGCCTTCAAACACAACATCCGCGATGAGTGGCTTGCCCGACACCTAGGACAGGAAAAGCCGAAATCTATGGCAGCCCTCACAACACTCAAGACCCGCTTTTGCGCGGGAGAGGACAGCTGGCTAGCTCGTAGTAACAACATGACCAAAAGCCCTGGTAATTCGGATACCAAGGACAGTAGTGGCAGGTCGCGTCGCAACAAGCACCAGCGCTGCATTAACGGCGATAATGCTGACGATACGGAAGTCAATGCCGGATCCAGAGGCTCTAAACCCGTTCAGCGGAAAAAGCCATTTAAAAGAAATACTCCGGGCCCGTCCAATTTGGACCAAATACTCGAGCGCTCGTGCCAGATACACGGCACCCCTGAAAAACCAGCCAATCACATGTAACACCCCAAAAATTAACCAGGTTTTAATTATTAAAATTCTTCCAGGAGTTTAAATTTTTTGCTTTCTGGATTTTTTGTTGATTTCAGAACCCTTCTTTTTAATATTGAAGAGTTTTACCCAAGTGGAAACTTTCAAAATGTATTGGACTTATATGCTCTCTCAATATAACATTTCTTAATCAGTAGATTTATTTATTTAATTATTTCTCTCTGAGCTTTATTCCTTAAAAATGACTTCCATTTAGTTTGGAGCTCTTTTTGAACTACAACCATTTGATAAATTTAACTAAAATTCTAACCAAAATTTGGAGAATGTCATGTGATGTTTCTAAATCACTTTCATGCAAAAATATATTTCTTTCATTGAATATTTTGAGTTCTACACCTGATTTTCAAATCTGATGGAGTGGACAGTTTTGCACTGCAGCCTAATTAAATATTTCTTTAGAGCCTCCACCAAAATTATGGGAAGTCAGTGGTAGCATGCCACCCAACTTTATGCAAAAACCTAGTGTTGTTCTTTGGAAAAATTGAGTGAATCAACCTCTTTTTCATTCTGGTCCAGCCTTGTGATTTCTACTGCAACCCTATTTATTTTTGCTCTAGTGCCCTTGTGCTTTCTCCTGCTTGTAGTCAACCCTGCAAAACCCCTAAGTCCAGGAGCATGCACCCTTTGGGACATTTTTGGTTCATGTAATGATGCCATTTACCACCTGTCCAGAATTGAAGTTTTACAAAACTTGCACTAACAAGTTCCTTCATTTGGCAAACTAACCTCACCACCCTCTCTTGCATCTAAAGAGACCCCACTCTGGGAGATTTGACCACCCCAAGTGATGACTAGCTGCCTCTGGCATTTTGTCAAACACCCTGTGTGCATAGACAGATTTGGCATGGTTGAAGGTTTGGTGTGGTGAACTTTCCCCTTGCCCCAAACCAAGTTGTGTAGTAGCCTTCTCTATGTCTCTAACCTAGGCCTGTGGATTTGCAGCGGCTCTCTAGCATCTTTGGTCGCCCTGGCATTTTGTCGAACGAGTGCACGCCAGAGCGCCGAAAGCAGAGCACGCGTTTTGCACGTGTCAGCGCTACCGAGCCAGCACCCCCCTGGATAAGTTTCCGAGCTCGTCCAAATCCTCTCCCTCTCGCCTCGTCACGCTAGAAGCCCCGACCGCCTCCTCGCCCCCTGCAGCGTCGCCAGCAAGCCGCTTGGCGGCACGCCCGCGGCCGCATCCGCCACCGCCATGGACAGCACCGCCCATCTCGCCTCCCTCGACAGTGGAGTGGTCGTATTTAGCCCCTGGAGCTAGCCAGCCACCGCCACGTCGCCCTGCAGCACGGTAGGGCGGTCCGCCGAGGAGCTCATCAACGGTCGCCGTGAACCGACTTGGAGGCGCTATAAAAGGAAGCCCCCGAGCTCCCCCATCACTCAAACAGCCTCACGCCGTCCTCCTTGTGCCCCGTTGCCATCAATTGAAGAGGGGAAGGCCATCTTCAACCTCTCCGGCCAGTTCGGCCGCCGCCTCGTTCCGGTTCACCCCGGCGCCCCCAGAGCCTCCCCCACCCTGCCATCACCACCACTCTGCTCCACATCGTCTTGCGGAGCCGCCCAGACCCCAAACGATGAGGGAGCATCACCGTAGCCCGAGCCCCCAAATCCACCGAAGCTTTCCTCCGCCGCAGAGCTCATCGCCGGCGATTTCCTCCACCTCCGACGACCCTACGACCAGCGGAAGGACCGCCCCTGATCCGCGGATCCATCCTTGCCCTCAGCTCCCGGCGAGGAACCGCCGTTCGCCAGCGACGGTCGCCAGAGTATCGTCTCTGCACGGGCAGAAGAAGTAGAGGGAGGGGAGACCAGTCAAACATGACTAGTGGGCCCCCTGGACCCACTGTCAGCGACTCCCCACGCGGTCCACGCTGGATAAGTGGAGGCGTAAAACCCCAAGTACGCCTCCCCTGACCAAAAATGTAATCTCGTTTGAAACGTTTTCTTTTTCTGTTTTTATTAAAAACATATTCTTACCAAAACTTTGACTAGCTATAACTTTTTAAATATAACTCCAAATGAGTTGATTCTTTTTCCTACCTCTTTCAAATATTGTCTAGTTTATTTTAAGATTGATTTCAGAAAATTTCAGACAACTTTTTGGTACTGTTTTTGAGCTATATATTGATTCAAAAATATTTTAAATAGGATTTGTGGAGAGAGGAGAAAACTTTCAAGAGTTTTGGAATGCACCCAGCCTCCCCACAACTTGAAGGCAAGCATTCTGAACCCTGGCATATTATTGTGTGTGTTATCTGACGCCGTGACAACACCACCTCGACACGGCGTATACGTCATTTTATGTGATGATATGTTCCTACTCATGAGTGCATTTTTAATGTTTTCATGCTATTGGAGTTTGATATGGTTGTGATGGTAATCACCGTCATGTGCCTTTCATGCATACCGGAAGAGAAACCGGGAAGGCCTCTGTCTTGGGTAGACACGGTCTTGTCCCTAGCCTTCCGTCGAGACGGTCGAGTCCGGTATGGCATGAGGGGGTACGTCGCGTGACGATTCTGTCTGTTGGTTGATGTATATATATATTGTTATGCTAATCATGCAGGGAATATTTAAACCTCCTCAGTCGACCGTAGATCGAGTCTTGTCCCGGTAACCCCCATACTTGTTTCGTGCTGCCACTTGCCTCTGCCATAGGTAGGGTACGGTTCAGTAAGTTGTCAACCCCTTTCCAAGCACACAACATACAGAGAGGCCTTGGTGGAAGATACCAGAGGCATCCGGTAGGCATGCCACCTGGTCCGGGAGCATGGGTGTTTTGGTTGTAGCCGAAGGGGTAGCTCCCCTAGTGTGCACGCGGTATAAAATTTTGATCCCATGTTACGTCGAGGTTGTAGCCTCCCCACTTAAAGTTTCGCTTAACGGGTGTCATGGGTGATTCCAGACACCGGTAAGTTAGGCTGGTGTGTGCAGATAGGTGTGTTTACAATTAAAAGGCCGTAGACGGAATTAGCCCCGATGGACTAAAGGAATCCATTATTCGTGGGTAAAGAGTACACCCTCTGCAGAGTTTAAGCCTGTTCGAATAGCCGTGTCCATGGTTAAGGGTTACAGTCTGGGATGGGTCGAGTGTCGGTCTTAGTGTCGGTCTTCGGAGGAGAAACTGTTAAACCAAACATGGATATGACTTGTGAGGACCATGATTATTATTTTGTTATGGACTAACCTTATATTATTTGAATTATTGAGTATCCCTGGGATGGTCCTACCTCCTGGATATTCACTGTGTTTATCTATAAGCCCTTTACGTGGTGTCGCTGAGACGCCCAACTGTGGCATGCTTGTATTTATTTTCTTTATAAGCACTTTATGTGGTGTCGCTCAGACGCCCTTCTGAGGCAAATTCTCTTTGTTTACTAACCTTTCGAGGTGTCGCTTAAGACATCTGATCGATGCATTTTATTACTGCTACATTATTGCATATCCATAAATAACCTGCTTGCATGCATCAGAGGTTTTACTTTCGTGACTGGCATCATGATCTTAAAATATTTTCAGAGCAAAATTATCGTTGTTATATTATACCCGTGCTCATAATGTTTGCGAGTACATTCAAAAGTACTCACTGGCTTGTCCCTGGCTATTGTCTTGGCCAGATTTCTTGCGCGGAGAGGAGTGACCGTGATGACGGCCCCGGAACCTAAGCATAGCAGCCTGGCGAAGATAGGAGTTATCCTGGTCAGCTGTTCCTGTGGGAAAAGGAGTCCCATATACACTGATGTACCACAAACCGCTTCCTCCATCAACCATTAGAAACCATTTGTTGTACTCACAGGCCAGGTTGGTCTTGTACTACATATTTTGTATTTTTATTGGAATTTCTGTAGCAATTTGGTGCCTCATCAGCTAACAGTAATCCTGGGGCTGGTGAGCACCAGGGCCATTTTCTGGAAATTAATACCCGGAAAACAAGTCGTCACATCACACCAACAAGGATTGTTGGGTGTTCAAGCAGGCAGGCAAGTTAAATGCCGAAAACAATGACAAGGGGCTGCAAAGCGATGACGAGGAGGAGCCCCGGCCGCCGAACAATAGAGGACAGAAGGGCTTCCCCCCGCAAGTGCGGGACGGTGAACATGATATACGCAACCCACATACCCAAAAGGGAGCGAAAGCGTGCACTAAGGGACGTATATGTGATGGAGCCAGTCGCCCCAAAGTTCAACCCGTGGTCTTCCTGCCCGATCACTTTTAATCGAAGGGACCACCAAACTAGCATCCGCCATGGCGGATTCACCGCGTTGGTTCTAGACCCAATCATTGATGGATTTCATCTCACTAGAGTCCTAATGGACGGCAGCAGCAGCCTGAACCTGCTTTATCAGGACACAATGCGCAAAATGGGTATAGGCCCATCAAGGATTAAACCCACGAAGACGACCTCTAAAGGCGTCATACCAGGTGTAGAGGCCAACTGTACAGGCTCAGTTACACTTGAAGTGGTCTTCGGATCCCTGGATAACTTCCGAAGCGTGGAGTTAATCTTTGACATAGTCCCGTTCCGCAGCGGCTATCACGCACTGCTCGGACGAACCGCATTTGCAAAGTTCAATGCGGTGCCGCACTACGCATATCTCAAGCTCAAGATGTCAGGTCCTCAAGGAGTCATTATGGTCAATGGAAACACCGAACGATCTCTCCGGACGGAGGAGCATACGGCGGCCCTCGCGGCGGAAGTACAAAGCAGCCTTTTAAGGCAATTCTCAAGTCCGGCTATTAAACATCCGGACACCGTCAAGCGTGCCCGGAGTAACCTACAACAAGACCGCTTGGCACGTTCCGAGCATGCATAGCAATGTGGCCCAAAGCCCCAGCGCTCACAAAATTGCGAAACCAGTACTACGCGTACATAATTACGCTATAGAAATACCATGGGCATAGGGAAAGGGGCACGACCATGACATGCCCCGAATGCGGCTCAACCGCACCAGGGGCTCCCGATTGTGTCATTCTTTTCTTCTCTTCTCTTTGTTTTTACTTTCAGGACTCCGTTCTCATGAAGCCCTGTCCAACAGTAGAATCACCGAACACACGATGCAACAGCCAGGGAAGCAGAAAGCTACGTCGAGTGCCCAGGTGGTCTCTATTACGAGCAGTATACCTGTTTTACACATCATCCAGCGGCTTACCCCTGGAGGAGGACATGTTAAAAAGTCCCGTCCCTTGCTTATCGCACTATTTGTATCGTTCTGCTCTTACTGCAGCCCTTTTGAATAAACAATACATAGCTTCTGCCTATTATTGAATTCCCTTTTTCTATATATATATATATATATATATATATATATGTTCAGTTATGACATTGTGCAACCGTACACTTTGGTACGGGCAATACACCAGGGGCTTAAGTACCCCGCAATATGGTGTGATAAGTCCGAACACTTTCAAAAGTGCGCCACCCCGAACTTATACCATTATATGCATTGGCTCCGAATCATGTCTTGGGTCAATAGTTGGGTTTGCCCGGCTACCATGTTTTGGTACCTTATGTTCCATTATATCGGCTAAGGTAGCGCTGGGAGAACCACTGCGATTGTGCCCTGGTTGAGCTGGGTTAAGCACCTCAGTGGAGAAAGTTAAAATTGACCGTCATGATAGGGCGAGAGTCGGTCGCTGTTCGAGAGGTTTTCGAGTCCCTAAAGACTTATGCCGCTTAGAGCGAGGAGTCGGCATTGTCCGGCCTAGGCGTGGATAGCGCCCCGAACTCGGTGTTCCGAATACTAGGGGCTTCGCTGAAATTTAAAATTATAGAATTCTATGGCTAAGTGAGAGTGTTTAAGCATTATAGTCTGGTTGCCTTGTTCGTTGCGTTGAGCGCCTCCCTCGAAGGACCCAAGAATGGGAACAAGAGCGCTCAAGTTTATCCCGAACACCCCAGCACTCGTGGCATGGGGGCTGAAGCCAACGACTCGCCATCTCTCAATCTTAATACACGACCACACAGAAGGTAATATTTTAAATTCAAAAGTGTTGCTTAGCGCATATGAACAAGTTTTCAGCGTATAGGATAACAAATGCGAGTCTACTCAAAAATTACATCTTTGGAGCATTCATCCGCTATAAGGAGGGCACCCTTCAGGACGCCCTCATAATACATTTCAGGCTTGCGATGCTCCTTGCGCGGTGGTGGTCCGTTCGTCACAAGCTTCTCAGCATCCATCTTGCCCCAGTGCACCTTAGCACGGGCAAGGGCCCTACAGGTACCTTCGATGCAGACGGAGCGATTGACGACTTCAACTCATGGACAGGCGTCCACCAGCCGCCACACCAGCCCGAAGTAGCTCCCAGGCATGGCTTCCTTAGGCCACAGCCGAACTATGAGGCCTTTCATGGCCTGTTCGGCCACCTTATGGAGCTCGACCAGCTGCTTCAACTGGTCGCTTAAGTGCACCGGGTGTCCGGCCTCAGCATACTGAGACCAGAACACCTTGTTCGTCGAGCTTCCCTCCTCGGCTTGGTGGAATGCGGCAGCATCAGACACACTACGGGGCAGATCTGCGAATGCTCCTGGAGAGCTCCGGATTCGGGTAAGTAACAGATAATTCACTTTCACATGCTTGCTTTGCATATAGAATGCCTTACCCGCCTCTATCAAGGGCCGAGGCGAGCTCGGACTCTCGAGTCTTTGAGTCACGCTCCAAACTCTCGTGTTTTTCCACGAGAGCCTGGAGCTCTTGCCGCACCTCCGTCACCCGTGCCTCCTGCTTCTCTCGCTCAGGCGCCCAAGGCCGCATTGCTTTCGGCCTTGGACACCGCTTCCTTCATGGTCGCCACCTCGTTCGTGGCCCCTGCAGTATTCGCGTAATTCCTGTCATCTTTTGCAACCACATCTTTTAAATACTCCCATAAGGTATTACTTACCTTCCTTGTCCTCGAGCTGCTTTTTGGCAAGTCCGAGCTCGTTCTCGGACCGCTCGAGGCTCTGCTTCAATGCATCAACCTCCGCAGTCAGTGCGGCAGAGGTCAGCAGCGCAGCCTGCATTCCCATATTGACATACTTATGTTAGACTCCTGCGTATATCTTTTAGATCCTTAGTTTGGCTTTTTCTTTCCGAACACCAAACTGAGCATCATGGGCTACTGTCTATGCGGTAATATTTTTACATAACTTAAATACACACCTGAAAGCCTATTAGAAGGCTGGCACAGGCTTCGGTCAGCCCGGTCTTGGCGGACTGAACTTTCTGGATCACCACACTCTTAACAGTGCGGTGCTCCTTGTCGATGGAAGCGCCGTTAAGCGCCTCCATCAAATCATCTGGTGCCTCCGGTTGGATGGAGGTCACCGGCGTCGCAGTCTTGCCCTTCTTACGAAGGGTCGCTGCCGGACTCGGAACCACTGAAGGTTCTGCATGCGAGTCCCGCATGGCCGGACTTGAAGCCCTTCGGGGTTTTATCCCCTTTGCGCCTGGAGTCTGGGAGGTCGCCTTGCGGCGCCTCCAGGGCCACCACCTCCTGGCTGGGCCCCTTTTGGGACTCCACCCCGGCGTCATCCGCGGCGGGAGGAGACGAGGCGATCGGAAGTGACGTGCTATTCACATCCGACAAATCCAGGCAGCCGCTCGACAAAGCGTCGAGCCCGTCCTTGGGCGGGCTGCATGGTTATACTCGGCGATAGAAGATGATGTGCGACAAATTGAACGCCATGAGTTATTCTGGTGTCCGGACACTTACGATTTCGCCAGGGGCTTGGTCCTTGGTGGCCACTCCTCTCCACCATTGTCGGCGCTGGTGGTGTAGTCCAGTTGGGGCGGCCTTCCTTTTCTTCTCTCCCCCACCTGTGGGAGAGGCCTCTTTTTCTTCCTCCTCGTCGTCGCGGGAGGAGTATGCCTCGGAGTCATCGGACGATGAGTCCGACAACACCTGGCGCCGGGAACTCCTTCGAGTCCCCGTGGCCTTCTTCTTGGCCTTCTTCTCCGGCACCACGTAAGGTGCCGGAACCAGCAGCCCCGTCAATCGGGCGTCCGCTGGGTCTTCTGGCAAGGGAGCCGGACAGTCAACCTGTCCGGACGTCTTCTGCCAGTCTTGTCAAAGGTGAGGGAGTTTTAGATCCCGCATAGAGTCAAACTATGAAAAAAGAGTCCCGTAAAGGGTATAATAGCTTACCTCACTGGCTTGATGCCGCGAGCTGAATCCGCGATCTTCGGTAGCGGATGTGGCAGCCTCGGCACCCTTGAACAGCACCTTTCAGGCATCTTCGTACGTACTGTCGAAGAGCCGGCTCAAGGTTCGGTGCTGTGCCGGATCAAACTCCCACAATTTGAAGGCCAGTTGCTGGCATGGGAGGATCCGGCGGATGAGCATAACTTGGACTACGTTGACAAGCTTGAGCTTCTTGTCCACCATGTTTCGAACACAGGTTTGGAGTCCGGTCAGCTCTTCCAAATTACCCCACGTCGGGCCCGTCTCTTTCCATGAGGTGAGCCGTGTAGGGAAGCCAGATCGAAATTCGGGGGCCGCCGCCCATTTAGAGTCGTGCGGCTCTGTGATGTAGAACCACCCCGATTGCCACCCCTTTATGGTCTCCACGAAGGAGCCCTCGAGCCATAGGACGTTGGCCATCTTGCCCACCATGGCACCTCCGCACTCCGCTTGGCGGCCGCCCACTACATTCGGCTTGACATTGAAGGTCTTCAGCCATAAGCGAAGTGGGGCTGGATGCGAAGGAAGGTTTCGCATACCCACGATGAACGCCGAGATGTTGAGGATGAAATTCGGGGCCTGATCGTGGAAATCCAGGCCATAGTAGAACATGAGCCCGCAGACAAATGGGTGAAGTGGAAACCCTAGTCCGCAGAGGAAGTGGGGGAGGAACACCACCCTCTCATGTGGCCTGGGGGTGGGGATGAGCTGCCCCTTGTCGGGGAGCCGATGGGCGATGTCGTCGGACAAGTATCCGGCCTTCCGCAACTTTTTGATTTGCCCCTCCGTGACGGAGGAGGCCATCCACTTGCCTCCCGCTCCGGACATAGTTCGAGAAGATTGAGGTGGGATGTGCGGACTTGGGCGCTGGAGCTCGAGTGCGCGGAAACTGATAAGCAAAGGAGGAAGAAGGCGTGTGAAAAAAAGTGCATCCTTATCCCCTTATATGGACGGACAAAGCTATGCGTCCCCACCTGCCTGATAAAACTCGCTTATCTCCGAAGCGTTGTAATCAATGGCGCGGTTGGGTTACCCACGCCCATATTGATGAGAATCCCGGAATAAGGGGACACCGATCTCTGCTTTGACAAGACGTGCCAAGGAAACCGCCTCGCTAAACGCGCTGCGGTGGGACAGTAAAGACGATTCGAATTAAGGCTTGGCCGTGGTGTGATGTCACGCTGCGGAATATGTCAGCAGATTGTACTTGTGTAAATATTATTCTCTCTGGTGGTATGTGGAACTTATTTTGCAGAGCCGGACAATATCCTTGCGTTCAAAATCTTCTATGAAGTATTCGGAGGAGGAACCCGCCTTGCAATGCCGAAGACAATATGCGCGCCGGACTCGTCGTCATTGAGTCCTGGTTCAGGGGCTACTGAGGGAGTCCTGTATTAGGGGGTGACCGGATAGCCGGACTATAGCCTTTGGCCGGACTCTAGGACTATGAAGATACAAGATTGAAGACTTCGTCCCGCGGAAGGCAAGCTTGGCGATACGGATATGTAGATTTCCTACCATTGTAACCGACTCTGTGTAACCCTAACCCTCTTCGGTGCCTATATAAACCGGAGGGTTTTAGTCCGTAGGACGAACAACAATCATACCATAGGCTAGCTTCTAGGGTTTAGCCTCTCTGATCTTGTGATAGATCTACTCAATATTAATCAAGCAGGAGTAGGGTTTTACCTCGGCCCGAACCTGGGTAAAAACATCGTGTCCCTTGCCTCCTGTTACCATCCGCCTAGACGCACAGTTCGGGACCCCCTACCCGAGATCGGCCGGTTTTGACATGGACACCTGGCATCCCTCTGCGCCCCACACGTCCCGCACGCACCCTACATGCCCGATGAGCCCGACCGCTGCAGTGCGTCCTGCACATCCCGCGCGCACTCGACGCGCTCGACGAGCCCGACGCACCAATGCGTGGACTCACCGCGCACCGCCTCCGCGTCCGCCATGTCAGCCGCATCGTCGCGCACCTCCACAAGCTGACACACGGCCCGGAACTTCACCTCAGCCGCCGACGAACGCCGCCTCCGCCGGCACGCCTCCGGCAAAGGAGACGACACCCAAGATGAACCAGCTCATGATACCGACTGTTGGAACCAAGGATCGACAAACAATCACAAGAACACGAGGATACGAATTTTGCCGGGCGACGAACACCCGCGGTGACGGACGCCCGCCCCGGCGATGAACGCCGGGGTCCTTTTCTTCCTCTGTATTCACTTGGCTCAACTTAGAAGAGTACGCCCAGGAGAGCTTTATACCCGTGCACATCGTTGGAGACAAGAGTTTTGGCAATGCATCACGATGTATTGATGAGTGCATAGTGCATGTATATATGGAGTACAAGGTGGGCCACAACCTCAACTATACAAAGACTAGGAGGTGGGCCAGGCTATACAATATACATGCACAAACCATATATTCAACACCCCCCCCCCACGGTCAAAGCGTCGCCGGAGACGCAAAGACTGGACCTGAACTCCTCGAAGACAGAAGTAGGCAGTCCTTTCATCATGACGTCGGCAAACTGCTGCGCCGTCAGGACATGGAGGACCCGGATGTGCCCAAGAGCCACTGCTCACGAACGAAGTGTATATCGAGCTCAATATGCTTCGTTCGACGATGATGGACCGGGTTGGCGGAGAGGTAGACGGCGGAGACATTGTCGCAGTAGACGAGTGTGGCCTTGTGAACATCACAAAGCAACTTCTGAAGCAGCTGATGGAGCCAAGAGCATTCAGCAACAGCGTTAGCCACTGCTTGATACTCAGCATCGGCAGTCGAGCGGGACACGGTGGGCTGTCGCTTGGAGGACCAAGAGATCACGGATGGCCCAAGGTAGACACAGTACCCCCGAGGTGGAGCGCCGTGTGTCCGGGCAGCCGGCCCAGTCCGCATCAGAATAGGCGACGAGGTCGGTGGAGGCGGAGGCCGTCAGCGTAAGTCCCAAAGACTGGGTGCCGCGTATGTATCCGAGGATTCACTTCACCAGAGTCCAGTGGGAGTCGCGAGGAGCATGCATGTGAAGACAGACCTGCTGAACAGCATACACAATGGAGCGGTAGAAGGCCGCATCAGGGTCAGGTACTGCAAGGCACCCAAAATGGAGCGGTAGAAGGCCGCATCAGATGCAGGAGAATCCTCCAAAGCAGAAACCTTGTCATTGGTGTTGACGGGCGTAGGAGCGGGGTTGCAGTTAAGCATGCCAGCTCGATCGAGAAGCTCATGGGCGTAGCACTGCTGGTGCAGGAAGAACCCATCGGGCCGTCGAACCACCTCAATGCCGAGGAAGTAATGCAGGGGACCCAAGTCCTTCAGGGCAAACTCATCGCGAAGACGAGCAGTTAGCCGCTGGAGGAGCGCGACAGTGGATGCCGTCAGAATGATGTCATCGACGTACAACAGCAAGTAGGCCGTGTCAACTCCATGATGATACACGAAGAGGGACGCATCGGAGCGAGTCGATGTAAATCCAAGCATGTGCAGGAAGGCGGCGATGCGCTCGTACCAGGCCCGAGGTGCCTGCTTCAACCCGTAAAGAGAACGGGAGAGAAAACACACATGATCTGGATGCGTGGCATCGACGAAACCGGTGGACTGCTCACAGAACACCTGCTCATCGAGGTGACCATGCAAGAAGGCGTTGGACACATCCAACTGATGCACAGGCCAAGCTCGATACATGGCTAGCTGGAGCACGGCGCGGATCGTGCCCGGTTTAACAACTGGGGCAAATGTGTCGGTGAAGTCCACTCCCGCGCATTGTCGAAAGCCCCGAACAACCCAGCGAGCTTTATAACGCTCGAGAGTACCGTCCGGACGAGTCTTGTGCTGAAAGACCCACTTCCCGTGATGATGTTGGCACGGGGCGGCCGAGGGATGAGCTGCCAGGTACGGTTCCACTGGAGCGCGTCAAACTGTTCCTGCATCGCAGCGAGCCAATGAGGATCCCGAAGGGCGGCTCGAGCTGACGATGGGAGAGGGGACGGCTCGAAGACGGAAGCAGCGAGAAGGTACTCATCGCTAGGGTACCGTGTGCTCGGGCGGAGGGTGCCAGCCCGAGAGTGCTACGTCTCCAACGTATCTATAATTTTTGATTGCTCCATGCTACTTTATCTATTGTTTTGGACTATAATGGGCTTTATTTTACACTTTTATATTACTTTTGGTACTAACCTATTAACCGGAGACCCAGCCCAGAATTGCTGTTTTTTGCCTTTTTCAGTGTTTCGAAGAAACAGAATGTCAAACGAAGTCCAAACGGAATGAAAGCTACGGAAACGTGATTTTCTCACCGAACGTGATCTAGGAGACTTGGACCCTACGCCAAGCAACATCGGAGGCGCTCACGAGGGTGGGGGGCGCCCCCCCTAGGGCGCGCCCCCTGCCTCGTGGGCCCCCTGATGCTCCACCGACGTACTCCTTCCTCCTATATATAACTTCGTACCCCCAAACGATCAGAACAGGAGCCAAAAACCTAATTCCACTGCCGCAAATTCCTGTATCCACGAGAACCCATCTTGGGGCCTGTTCCGGAGCTCCACCGGAGGGGGCATCAACCACGAAGGGCTTCTACATCATCACCATAGCCCCTCCGATGAAGTGTGAGTAGTTTGCTTCACACCTTCGGGTCCATAGCTAGTAGGAAGTTGGCTTCTTCTCTCTTTTTGGATCCCAATACAATGTTCTCCCCCTCTCTCGTGGAGATCTATTCGATGTAATCTTCTTTTTGTGGTGTGTTTGTTGAGATCGATGAATTGTGGGTTTATGATCCAGGTTATCTATGAATAATATTTGAATCTTCTCTGAATTCTTTTATGTATGATTGAGTTATCTTTGCAAGTCTCTTCGAATTATCCATTTGGTTTGGCCAACTAGATTTGTAGTTCTTGCAATGGGGAGAAGTGCATGGCTTTGGGTTCAATCTTGCGGTGTCCTTACCCAGTGACAGAAGGGGTTGCAAGGCACATATTGTATTGTTGCCATCGAGGATAAAAAGATGGGGTATTTATCATATTGCATGAATTTATTCCTCTACATCATGTCATCTTGCTTAAGGCGTTACTCTGTTTTTAACTTAATACTCTAGATGCATGCTGGATAGCAGTCGATGAGTGGAGTAATAGTAGTAGATGCAGAATCGTTTCGGTCTACTTGTCTCGGACGTGATGCCTATATACATGATCATACCTAGATATACTCATAACTATGCTCAATTCATCAATTGCTCAACAGTAATTTGTTCACCCACCATAGAATACTTATGCTCTTGAGAGAAGCCACTAGTGAAACCTATGGCCCCCGGGTCTATTCTCATCATATCAATCTCCATTACTTTAATACTTGCTTTGTTTTTACTTTGCTTTTTACTTTTCACTTTGCATCTTTATACCAAAAATACCAAAAATATTATCTCTATCAGATCTCACTCTAAAAGTGACCGTGAAGGGATTGACAACCCCTAATCACGTTGGTTGCAGTAGCTATCGCTTTGTGCAGGTACGAGGGACTTGTGCGTGGCCTCCTACTGGATTGATACCTTGGTTCTCAAAACTGAGGGAAATACTTACGCTACTGTGCTGCATCATCCTCTCCTCTTCGGGGAAAACCAACGCAAGCTCAAGACCTAGCAAGAAGGATTTCTGGCGCCGTTGCCGGGGAGCCTACGCAAAAGTCAACATACCAAGTACCCATCACAAACCCTATCTCTCGCATTACATTATTTGCCATTTGCCTCTCGTTTTCCTCTCCCCAACTTCACCCTTGCCGTTTTAATCGCCCTCTCTTTCCCAATCTCCTCCTCTTTTTCCCGTTGCCTTTTCCTCGTCTGTTTGTTTGCTCGTGTGTTAGTTTGCTTGTTTGTCACGATGGCCCTACCTAAATTTGGTGATCTTCACCTTAAAAGGCTAGAGGAGATTGAAAATAATGTCAGGAAGTTAATGGTTTTGCAATTTGAGCATAATAATTTCTTTAGAAATGAGCTTAAGGAACAAAAGAGTTTTATGGTTTATATGAATAAAGAGCTCGATGATATGTCCAAAGAATTTGATGGTATAAGAGCCCAAATTGCTCGTCTTGAAAAGATGACCGCTGAAATTTTGGATATGCAAGCTACCTTAGTCAATAAGATGGCCGCTAAACCGAATTCCTATGATAATCAAGACGTAGATCTAAAAGTTATTGATGTGTCCCCTATTAAATCTTTGATTTTCAATATGAATCTTGATGAAACTGAATATGATCTTCCTTTACCTAGAAGGCGTTCTAAGAATTCGGAGTTTTTAGATCTTGATGATGAAATTGATGAAAATGGGATTGAAAGAAATAAAAATCTAGATATTTCTAAAACCACTATATTGGATCTCAAGGAATTTAATTATGAAAATTTCTCTTTGATTGATTGTATTTCCATGTTGCAAACCGTGCTAAATTCTCCTCATGCTTATAGTCAAAATAAGGCCTTTACCGAACACATTGTTGATGCCTTGATGCAATCTTATGAAGAAAAACTTGAGTTGAAAGTTTCTATCCCTAGGAAACTCTATGATGAGTGGGAACCTACTACCAAAATTAAAATTAAAGATCATGAGTTTAATGCTTTGTGTGATTTGGGTGCTAGTGTCTCTACTATTCCCAAAACTTTGTGTGATTTGCTAGATTTCCATGACTTTGATGATTGCTCTCTAAACTTGCATCTTGCGGATTCCACTATTAAAAAAGCCTATGGGAAGAATTAATGATGTTCTTATTGTTGCAAATAGGAATTATGTGCCCGTAGATTTTATCGTTCTTGATATAGATTGCAATCCTTCATGTCCTATTATTCTTGGTAGACCTTTCCTTAGAACGATTGGTGCGTTCTTGATATGAAGGAAGGGAATATTAGATTCCAATTTCCATTAAAGAAAGGCATGGAACACTTCCTTAGAAAGAAAATAAAATTACCACATGAATCTATTATGAGAGCCACTTATGGATTGCCTACCAAAGATGGCAATACCTAGATCTATCCTCGCTTTTATGCCTAGCTAGGGGCGTTAAACGATAGCGCTTGTTAGGAGGCAACCCAATTTTATTTTTAGTTTTTTGTTTTTGCTTCTGTTTAGGAATAAGTAATCCATCTAGCCTCTATTTAGATGTGGTTTTATCTTTTAATTAGTGTTTGTGCCAAGTTAAACCTATTGGATCTTCTTGGATGATAGTTATTTGATCTTGCTGTAATTTCCGGAAACTTTGCGCTCAGTGCGCGAATCGTTAAAAATCACCAGAACGTGATAAAATACTGATTCCAATTTCTGCTGATCAATAAAAAAATTCCAGGTCGTCTAATTTTGGTATAATTTTTTGAGTTCCAGAAGTTTGAGTTAGTTACAGATTACTACAGACTGTACTGTTTTTGACAGATTCTGTTTTGCGTGTGTTGTTTGCTTATTTTTATGAATCTATGGCTAGTAATATAGTTTATGATCCATAGAGAAGTTGGAATACAGTAGGTTTAACACCAATACAAATACATAATGAGTTCATTACAGTACCTTAAAGTAGTCTTTTGTTTTCTTTCTCTAACGGAGCTCACGAGATTTCTATTGAGTTTTGTGTTGTGAAGTTTTCAAGTTTTGGGTGAATTCTTTTGATGGATTATGGAACAAGGAGTGGCAAGAGCCTAAGCTTGGGGATGCCCATTTCACCACCAAGATAATCCAAGGACACCAAAAAGTCAAAGCTTGGGGATGCCCTGGAAGGCATCCCCTCTTTCGTCCACTTCCATCGGTAATTTACTTGGAGCTATATTTTTATTCACCACATGATATGTGTTTTGCTTGGAGCGTCTTGTATTATTTATGCGTCTTTTCTTGTTAGTTTACCACAATCATCCTTGCTGTACACACCTTTTGAGAGAGCCATACATGAATTGGAATTTGATAGAATACTCTATGTGCTTCACTTATATCTTTTGAGCTTGATAGTTTTGCTCATAGTGCTTCACTTATATCTTTTGAGCGTGATAATTTTTGCTCTAGTGCTTCACTTAGATCTTTTAGAGCACGGTGGTGGATTTGTTTTAAAGAAACTTGATCTCTCATGCTTCTCTTAGATTATTTTGAGAGTCGTTAATAGCATGGTAATTTGCTTAATGTTAATATACTTGGTATTCAAGATATGTGAAACTTTCTTTTGAGTGCGTTGAATACTAAGATAAGTTTGATGCTTGATAATTGTTTTAAGATATGAAGATGATGATATTAGAGTCATGCTAGTTGAGTAGTTGTGAATTCAAAGAATACTTGTGTTGAAGTTTGTGATTCCCGTAGCATGCACGTATGGTGAACCGTTATGTGATGAACTCGGAGCATGATTTATTTATTGATTGTCTTCCTTATGAGTGGTGGTCGGGGACGAGCGATGGTCTTTTTCTACCAATCTATCCCCCTAGGAGCATGCGCATAATACTTTGTTTTGATAACTTCTAGATTTTCGCAATAAGTATATGAGTTCTTTATGACTAATGTTGAGTCCATGGATTATACACACTTTTTCCCATCCTTCCACTATTGCTAGCCTCTCTAATACCGCGCACCTTTCGCCGGTATCATACACCCACCATATACCTTCCTCAAAACAGCCACCATACCTACCTATCATGGCATTTCCATAGCCATTCCGAGATATATTGCCATGCAACTTTCCACCATTCCGTTTATTATGACACGCTCCATCATTGTCATATTGCTAGCATGATCATGTAGTAAACATCGTATTTGTGGCAAAGCCACCATTCATAATTCTTTCATACATGTCACTCATGTTTCATTGCATATCCCGGTACACCGCCGGAGGCATTCATATAGAGTCATATTTTGTTCTAAGTATTGAGTTGTAATTGTTGAGTTGTAAGAAAAATAAAAGTGTGATGATCATCAGTATTAGAGAATTGTCCCAACCAAGGAACGGATGATGGAGACTATGATTCCCCCACAAGTCGGGATGAGACTCCGGAGGACAAATAAAAAAAGAGGCCATAAAAAAGAGAAAAGGCCCAAAAAAATGAGAGAAGAAGAGAGAAGGGACAATGTTACTATCCTTTTACCACACTTGTGCTTCAAAGTAGCACCATGATCCTCATCATAGAGAGTCTCTCATTTTGTCACCTTCATATAAGTGCGAAATAGTTTATTTTTTAAATCTTGCGATCTGTTTTTTAGGGCAAGAACCGCCTTTTTTGGGCTAGATATTTTCAGTGCGCGTGCACATGTGTATATGTGGATGTGTAAATTCTTCCCGATCGGAGAATTAGAAGTCCTATCATCTCAATTATCCGATACCTTTCCAACACCTATGAAAATTACTCAAACGGAGCTTTTTATGACTCACGTTGATAGTCTCGGTCACTATGATCAATAGGATGAGTTTTGTCTTTTCTCTGTTCACCGATTCTGCCCTAATGTGAGCCTAGCACCGTGTTGTACCAAGTCCATGGTCAAGGCGCATATTTCTGCAGACCATACGGATTTGTTGGCCCATAAAATTTCGAGCTATAAGTGCGAAATAGTTTGTTTTTTCAATCTTGCGATCTGTTTTTGAGGGCACGAACCGCCTTTTTGGGCTAGATATTTTCAATGCGCGTGCACGTGTGTATGTGGATGCGTAAATTCTTCCATATCAGAGAATTAGAAGTTCTATCATCTCAATTCTCCGATACCTTTCCAACACCTATGAAAATTACTCAAACGGAGCTTTTTCTGACTCATGTTGATAGTCTCGGTCAATATGATCAATAGGTTGAGATTTGTCTTTTCTCTATTCACCAATTCTGCCCTAATGTGAGCCTAGCACCGTGTTGTACCAAGTCCATGGTCAAGGCGCATATTTCTGCAGACCATACGGATTTGTTGGCCCATAAAATTTCGAGCTATAAGTGTGAAATAGTTTGTTTTTCAATCTTGCGATCTATTTTTGAGGGCACGAACCGCGTTTTTTGGGCTAGATATTTTCAGTGCGCGTGCACGTATGTATGTGGATGTGTAAATTCTTCCAGATCGGAGAATTAGAAGTCCTATCATCTAAATTCTCCGATACCTTTCCAACACCTATGAAAATTACTCAAACCGAGCTTTTTCTGACTCATGTTCATAGTCTCGGTCAATATGATCAATAGGTTGAGATTTGTCTTTTCTCTATTCACCGATTCTGCCCTAATGTGAGCCTAGCACCATGTTGTACCAAGCCCATGGTCAAGGCGCATATTTCTGCAGACCATACGGATTTGTTGGCCCATAAAATTTCGAGCTATAAGTGTGAAATAGTTTGTTTTTCAATCTTGCGATCTTTTTCTGAGGGCACGAACCGCCTTTTTTGGGCTAGATAATTTCAGTCTTGGCGTGCACGTGTGTATGTCGATTTGTAAATTCTTCCAGATCGGAGAATTAGAAGTTCTATCATCTCAATTCTCCGATACCTTTCCAACACCTATGAAAATTACTCAAACGGAGCTTTTTCTGACTCACGTTGATAGTCTCGGTCAATACGATCAATAGGGTGAGATTTGTCTTTTCTCTGTTCACCGATTCTGCCCTAATGTGAGCCTAGCACCGTGTTGTACCAAGTCCATGGTCAAGGCGCATATTTCTGCAGACCATACGGATTTGTTGGCCCATAAAATTTCGAGCTATAAGTGCGAAATAGTTTGTTTTTTCAATCTTGCGATCTGTTTTTGAGGGCACGAACCGCCTTTTTTGGGCTAGATATTTTCAGTGCGCGTGCACGTGTGTATGTGGATGTGTAAATTCTTCCAGATCGGAGAATTAGAAGTTCTATCATCTCAATTCTCCGATACCTTTCTAACACCTATGAAAATTACTCAAACGTAGCTTTTTCTGATTCACGTTGATAGTCTCAGTCAATACGATCAATACGGTGAGATTTGTCTTTTCTCTGTTCATCGATTTTGCCCTAATGTGAGCCTAGCACCGTGTTGTACCAAGTCCATGGTCAAGGCGCATATTTCTTCAGACCATACGGATTTGTTGACCCATAAAATTTCGAGCTATAAGTGCGAAATAGTTTGTTTTTTCAATCTTGCGATCTATTTTTTAGGGCACGAACCGCCTTTTTTGGGCTAGATATTTTCGGTCTTGGCGTGCGTGTGTATGTCGATTTGTAAATTCTTCCAGATCGGAGAATTAGAAGTTCTATCATCTCAATTCTCCGATACCTTTCCAACACCTATGAAAATTACTCAAACGGAGCTTTTTCTGACTCACGTTGATAGTCTCGGTCAATACGATCAATAGGGTGAGATTTGTCTTTTCTCTGTTCACCGATTCTGCCCTAATGTGAGCCTAGCACCGTGTTGTACCAAGTCCATGGTCAAGGCGCATATTTCTGCAGACCATACGGATTTGTTGGCCCATAAAATTTCGAGCTATAAGTGTGAAATAGTTTGTTTTTTCAATCTCGCGATCTGTTTTTGAGGGCACAAACCGCCTTTTTTGGGCTAGATAATTTCAGTGCGCGTGCACGTGTGTATGTGGATGTGTAAATTCTTCCAGATCGGAGAATTAGAAGTTCTATCATCTCAATTCTCCGATACCTTTCTAACACCTATGAAAATTACTCAAACGGATCTTTTTCTCGATTCACGTTGATAGTCTCGGTCAATACGAGCAATAAGGTGAGATTTGTCTTTTCTCTATTCACCGATTTTGCCCTAATGTGAGCTTAGCACCGTGTTGTACCAAGTCCATGGTCAAGGCGCTTATTTCTGCAGACCATACGGATTTGTTGGCCCATAAAATTTCGAGCTATAAGTGCGAAATAGTTTGTTTTTTCAATCTTGCGATCTATTTTTGAGGGCACGAACCGCCTTTTTTGGGCTAGATATTTTCAGTGCGCGTGCACGTGTGTATGTGGATGTGTAAATTCTTCCAGATCGGAGAATTAGAAGTCCTATCATCTCAATTCTCCGATACCTTTCCAACACCTATGAAAATTACTCAAACGGAGCTTTTTCTGACTCACGTTGATAGTCTCGGTCAATACGATCAATAGGGTGAGATTTGTCTTTTCTCTGTTCACCGATTCTGCCCTAATGTGAGCCTAGCACCGTGTTGTACCAAGTCCATGGTCAAGGCGCATATTTGTGCAGACCATACGGATTTGTTGGCCCATAAAATTTCGAGCTATAAGTGCAAAATAGTTTGTTTTTTCAATCTTGCGATCTGTTTTTGAGGGCACAAACCGCCTTTTTTTGGCCTAGATAATTTTAGTGCGCGTGCACGTGTGTATGTGGATATGTAAATTCTTCCAGATCGGAGAATTAGAAGTTCTATCATCTCAATTCTCCGATACCTTTCTAACACCTATGAAAATTACTCAAACGGATCTTTTCTCATTCACGTTGATAGTCTCGGTCAATACGAGCAATAAGGTGAGATTTGTCTTTTCTCTATTCACCGATTTTGCCCTAATGTGAGCTTAGCACCGTGTTGTACCAAGTCCATGGTCAAGGCGCTTATTTCTGCAGACCATACGGATTTGTTGGCCCATAAAATTTCGAGCTATAAGTGCGAAATAGTTTGTTTTTTCAATCTTGCGATCTGTTTTTTGAGGGCACGAACCGCCTTTTTTGGGCTAGATATTTTCAGTGCGCGTGCAGGTGTGTATGTGGATGTGTAAATTCTTCCAGATCGGAGAATTAGAAGTCCTATCATCTCAATTCTCCGATACCTTTCCAACACCTATGAAAATTACTCAAACGGAGCTTTTTCTGACTCACGTTGATAGTCTCGGTCAATACGATCAATAGGGTGAGATTTGTCTTTTCTCTGTTCACCGATTCTGCCCTAATGTGAGCCTAGCACCGTGTTGTACCAAGTCCATGGTCAAGGCGCATATTTCTGCAGACCATACGGATTTGTTGGCCCATAAAATTTCGAGCTATAAGTGTGAAATAGTTTGTTTTTCAATCTTGCGATCTTTTTTTGAGGGCACTAACCGCCTTTTTTGGGCTAGTTAATTTCAGTGCGCGTGCGTGTGTATGTGGATGTGTAAATTCTTCCAGATCGGAGAATTAGAAGTTCTATCATCTCAATTCTCCGATACCTTTCTAACACCTATGAAAATTACTCAAACGGAGCTTTTTCTGACTCACGTTGATAGTCTCGGTCAATACGATCAATAGGGTGAGATTTGTCTTTTCTCTATTCACCGATTTTGCCCTAATGTGAGCTTAGCACCGTGTTGTACCAAGTCCATGGTCAAGGCGCTTATTTCTGCAGACCATACGGATTTGTTGGCCCATAAAATTTCGAGCTATAAGTGCGAAATAGTTTGTTTTTTCACTCTTGCGATCTGTTTTTGAGGGCACGAACCGCCTTTTTTGGGCTAGATAATTTCAGTGCGCGTGCACGTGTGTATGTGGATGTGTAAATTCTTCCAGATCGGAGAATTAGAAGTTCTATCATCTCAATTCTCCGATACCTTTCTAACACCTATGAAAATTACTCAAACGGATCTTTTCTGATTCACGTTGATAGTCTCGGTCAATACGATCAATAGGGTGAGATTTGTCTTTTCTCTGTTCACCGATTCTGCCCTAATGTGAGCCTAGCACCGTGTTGTACCAAGTCCATGGTCAAGGCGCATATTTGTGCAGACCATACGGATTTGTTGGCCCATAAAATTTCGAGCTATAAGTGCAAAATAGTTTGTTTTTTCAATCTTGCGATCTGTTTTTGAGGGCACAAACCGCCTTTTTTGGGCTTTATAATTTCAGTGCGTGTGCACGTGTGTATGTGGATGTGTAAATTCTTCTAGATCGGAGAATTAGAAGTTCTATCATCTCAATTCTCCGATACCTTTCTAACACCTATGAAAATTACTCAAACGGAGCTTTTTCTGACTCACGTTGATAGTCTCGGTCAATACGAGCAATAAGGTGAGATTTGTCTTTTCTCTATTCACCGATTTTGCCCTAATGTGAGCTTAGCACCGTGTTGTACCAAGTCCATGGTCAAGGCGCTTATTTCTGCAGACCATACGGATTTGTTGGCCCATAAAATTTCGAGCTATAAGTGCGAAATAGTTTTTTTTTAAAGCTTGCGATCTATTTTTTAGGGCACGAACCGCTTTTTTGGGCTAGATATTTTCAGTGCGCGTGCACGTGTGTATGTGGATGTGTAAATTCTTCCAGATCGGAGAATTAGAAGTCCTATCATCTCAATTCTCCGATACCTTTCCAACACCTATGAAAATTACTCAAACGGAGCTTTTTCTGACTCACGTTGATAGTCTCGGTCAATACGATCAATAGGGTGAGATTTGTCTTTTCTCTGTTCACCGATTCTGCCCTAATGTGAGCCTAGCACCGTGTTGTACCAAGTCCATGGTCAAGGCGCATATTTGTGCAGACCATACGGATTTGTTGGCCCATAAAATTTCGAGCTATAAGTGCAAAATAGTTTGTTTTTTCAATCTTGCGATCTGTTTTGAGGGCACAAACCGCCTTTTTTGGGCTAGATAATTTTCAGTGCTGCGTGCGCGTGTGTATGTGGATGTGTAAATTCTTCCAGATCGGAGAATTAGAAGTTCTATCATCTCAATTCTCCGATACCTTTCTAACACCTATGAAAATTACTCAAACGGATCTTTTCTGATTCACGTTGATAGTCTCGGTCAATACGAGCAATAAGGTGAGATTTGTCTTTTCTCTATTCACCGATTTTGCCCTAATGTGAGCTTAGCACCGTGTTGTACCAAGTCCATGGTCAAGGCGCTTATTTCTGCAGACCATACGGATTTGTTGGCCCATAAAATTTCGAGCTATAAGTGCGAAATAGTTTGTTTTTCAAGCTTGCGATCTATTTTTGAGGGCACGAACCGCCTTTTTGGGCTAGATATTTTCAGTGCTTGGCGTGCGTGTGTATGTGGATGTGTAAATTCTTCCAGATCGGAGAATTAGAAGTCCTATCATCTCAATTCTCCGATACCTTTCCAACACCTATGAAAATTACTCAAACGGAGCTTTTTCTGACTCACGTTGATAGTCTCGGTCAATACGATCAATAGGGTGAGATTTGTCTTTTCTCTGTTCACCGATTCTGCCCTAATGTGAGCCTAGCACCGTGTTGTACCAAGTCCATGGTCAAGGCGCATATTTCTGCAGACCATACGGATTTGTTGGCCCATAAAATTTCGAGCTATAAGTGCAAAATAGTTTGTTTTTCAATCTTGCGATCTGTTTTTGAGGGCACAAACCGCCTTTTTTGGGCTAGATAATTTCAGTGCGCGTGCACGTGTGTATGTGGATGTGTAAATTCTTCCAGATCGGAGAATTAGAAGTTCTATCATCTCAATTCTCCGATACCTTTCTAACACCTATGAAAATTACTCAAACGGATCTTTTTTGATTCACGTTGATAGTCTCGGTCAATACGAGCAATAAGGTGAGATTTGTCTTTTCTCTATTCACCGATTTTGCCCTAATGTGAGCTTAGCACCGTGTTGTACCAAGTCCATGGTCAAGGCGCTTATTTCTGCAGACCATACGGATTTGTTGGCCCATAAAATTTCGAGCTATAAGTGCGAAATAGTTTGTTTTTTCAAGCTTGCGATCTATTTTTTAGGGCACGAACCACCTTTTTTGGGCAAGATATTTTCAGTGCGCGTGCACGTGTGTATGTGGATGTGTAAATTCTTCCAGATCGGAGAATTAGAAGTCCTATCATCTCAATTCTCCGATACCTTTCCAACACCTATGAAAATTACTCAAACGGAGCTTTTTCTGACTCACGTTGATAGTCTCGGTCAATACGATCAATAGGGTGAGATTTGTCTTTTCTCTGTTCACCGATTCTGCCCTAATGTGAGCCTAGCACCGTGTTGTACCAAGTCCATGGTCAAGGCGCATATTTGTGCAGACCATACGGATTTGTTGGCCCATAAAATTTCGAGCTATAAGTGCAAAATAGTTTGTTTTTCAATCTTGCGATCTGTTTTGTGGGCACAAACGGCCTTTTTGGGCTAGATATTTTAAGTGCGCGTGCACGTGTGTATGTGGATGTGTAAATTCTTCCAGATCGGAGAATTAGAAGTTCTATCATCTCAATTCTCCGATACCTTTCTAACACCTATGAAAATTACTCAAACGGATCTTTTCTGATTCACGTTGATAGTCTCGGTCAATACGAGCAATAAGGTGAGATTTGTCTTTTCTCTATTCACCGATTTTGCCCTAATGTGAGCTTAGCACCGTGTTGTACCAAGTCCATGGTCAAGGCGCTTATTTCTGCAGACCATACGGATTTGTTGGCCCATAAAATTTCGAGCTATAAGTGCGAAATAGTTTGTTTTCAAGCTTGCGATCTATTTTTTAGGGCACGAACCGCCTTTTTTGGGCTAGATATTTTCAGTGCGGGTGCACGTGTGTATGTGGATGTGTAAATTCTTCCAGATCGGAGAATTAGAAGTCCTATCATCTCAATTCTCCGATACCTTTCCAACACCTATGAAAATTACTCAAACGGAGCTTTTTCTGACTCACGTTGATAGTCTCGGTCAATACGATCAATAGGGTGAGATTTGTCTTTTCTCTGTTCACCGATTCTGCCCTAATGTGAGCCTAGCACCGTGTTGTACCAAGTCCATGGTCAAGGCGCATATTTCTGCAGACCATACGGATTTGTTGGCCCATAAAATTTCGAGCTATAAGTGCAAAATAGTTTGTTTTTCAATCTTGCGATCTGTTTTTGAGGGCACAAACCGCCTTTTTGGGCTAGATAATTTCAGTCTTGGCGTGCTGCGTGTGTATGTGGATGTGTAAATTCTTCCAGATCGGAGAATTAGAAGTCCTATCATCTCAATTCTCCGATACCTTTCTAACACCTATGAAAATTACTCAAACGGATCTTTTTTGATTCACGTTGATAGTCTCGGTCAATACGAGCAATAAGGTGAGATTTGTCTTTTCTCTATTCACCGATTTTGCCCTAATGTGAGCTTAGCACCGTGTTGTACCAAGTCCATGGTCAAGGCGCTTATTTCTGCAGACCATACGGATTTGTTGGCCCATAAAATTTCGAGCTATAAGTGCGAAATAGTTTGTTTTTTCAATCTTGCGATCTATTTTTTAGGGCACGAACCGCCTTTTTTGGGCTAGATATTTTCAGTGCGGGTGCACGTGTGTATGTGGATGTGTAAATTCTTCCAGATCGGAGAATTAGAAGTCCTATCATCTCAATTCTCCGATACCTTTCCAACACCTATGAAAATTACTCAAACGGAGCTTTTTCTGACTCACGTTGATAGTCTCGGTCAATACGATCAATAGGGTGAGATTTGTCTTTTCTCTGTTCACCGATTCTGCCCTAATGTGAGCCTAGCACCGTGTTGTACCAAGTCCATGGTCAAGGCGCATATTTCTGCAGACCATACGGATTTGTTGGCCCATAAAATTTCGAGCTATAAGTGCAAAATAGTTTGTTTTTCAATCTTGCGATCTGTTTTGAGGGCACAAACCGCCTTTTTTGGGCTAGATAATTTCAGTGCGCGTGCACGTGTGTATGTGGATGTGTAAATTCTTCCAGATCGGAGAATTAGAAGTTCTATCATCTCAATTCTCCGATACCTTTCTAACACCTATGAAAATTACTCAAACGGATCTTTTATGATTCACGTTGATAGTCTCGGTCAATACGAGCAATAAGGTGAGATTTGTCTTTTCTCTATTCACCGATTTTGCCCTAATGTGAGCTTAGCACCGTGTTGTACCAAGTCCATGGTCAAGGCGCTTATTTCTGCAGACCATACGGATTTGTTGGCCCATAAAATTTCGAGCTATAAGTGCGAAATAGTTTGTTTTTTCAAGCTTGCGATCTATTTTTGAGGGCACGAACCGCCTTTTTTGGGCTAGATATTTTCAGTGCGTGTGCACGTGTGTATGTGGATGTGTAAATTCTTCCAGATCGGAGAATTAGAAGTCCTATCATCTCAATTCTCCGATACCTTTCCAACACCTATGAAAATTACTCAAACGGAGCTTTTTCTGACTCACGTTGATAGTCTCGGTCAATACGATCAATAGGGTGAGATTTGTCTTTTCTCTGTTCACCGATTCTGCCCTAATGTGAGCCTAGCACCGTGTTGTACCAAGTCCATGGTCAAGGCGCATATTTCTGCAGACCATACGGATTTGTTGGCCCATAAAATTTCGAGCTATAAGTGCAAAATAGTTTGTTTTTCAATCTTGCGATCTGTTTTGAGGGCACAAACCGCCTTTTTGGGCTAGATAATTTCAAAGGCGTGCACGTGTGTATGTGGATGTGTAAATTCTTCCAGATCGGAGAATTAGAAGTTCTATCATCTCAATTCTCCGATACCTTTCTAACACCTATGAAAAGTACTCAATCGGATCTTTTTTGATTCACGTTGATAGTCTCGGTCAATACGAGCAATAAGGTGAGATTTGTCTTTTCTCTATTCACCGATTTTGCCCTAATGTGAGCTTAGCACCGTGTTGTACCAAGTCCATGGTCAAGGCGCTTATTTCTGCAGACCATACGGATTTGTTGGCCCATAAAATTTCGAGCTATAAGTGCGAAATAGTTTGTTTTTTCAATCTTGCGATCTGTTTTTGAGGGCACAAACCGCCCTTTTTGGGCTAGATAATTTAATTTCGCGTGCACGTGTGTATGTGGATGTGTAAATTCTTCCAGATCGGAGAATTAGAAGTCCTATCATCTCAATTCTCCGATACCTTTCCAACACCTATGAAAATTACTCAAACGGAGCTTTTTCTGACTCACGTTGATAGTCTCGGTCAATACGATCAATAGGGTGAGATTTGTCTTTTCTCTGTTCACCGATTCTGCCCTAATGTGAGCCTAGCACCGTGTTGTACCAAGTCCATGGTCAAGGCGCATATTTGTGCAGACCATACGGATTTGTTGGCCCATAAAATTTCGAGCTATAAGTGCAAAATAGTTTGTTTTTCAATCTTGCGATCTGTTTTTGAGGGCACAAACCGCCTTTTTGGGCTAGATAATTTCAGTCTTGGCGTGCTGCGTGTGTATGTGGATGTGTAAATTCTTCCAGATCGGAGAATTAGAAGTTCTATCATCTCAATTCTCCGATACCTTTCTAACACCTATGAAAATTACTCAAACGGATCTTTTTTGATTCACGTTGATAGTCTCGGTCAATACGAGCAATAAGGTGAGATTTGTCTTTTCTCTATTCACCGATTTTGCCCTAATGTGAGCTTAGCACCGTGTTGTACCAAGTCCATGGTCAAGGCGCTTATTTCTGCAGACCATACGGATTTGTTGGCCCATAAAATTTCGAGCTATAAGTGCGAAATAGTTTGTTTTTCAAGCTTGCGATCTATTTTTGAGGGCACGAACCGCCTTTTTGGGCTAGATATTTTCAGTGCTTGGCGTGCACGTGTGTATGTGGATGTGTAAATTCTTCCAGATCGGAGAATTAGAAGTCCTATCATCTCAATTCTCCGATACCTTTCCAACACCTATGAAAATTACTCAAACGGAGCTTTTTCTGACTCACGTTGATAGTCTCGGTCAATACGATCAATAGGGTGAGATTTGTCTTTTCTCTGTTCACCGATTCTGCCCTAATGTGAGCCTAGCACCGTGTTGTACCAAGTCCATGGTCAAGGCGCATATTTCTGCAGACCATACGGATTTGTTGGCCCATAAAATTTCGAGCTATAAGTGCAAAATAGTTTGTTTTTCAATCTTGCGATCTGTTTTTGAGGGCACGAACCGCCTTTTTTGGGCTAGATATTTTCAGTGCGCGTGCACGTGTGTATGTCTATTTGTAAATTCTTCCAGATCGGAGAATTAGAAGTCCTACCATCTCAATTCTCCGATACCTTTCTAACACCTATGAAAATTACTCAAACGGATCTTTTCTGATTCACGTTGATAGTCTCGGTCAATACGAGCAATAAGGTGAGATTTGTCTTTTCTCTATTCACCGATTTTGCCCTAATGTGAGCTTAGCACCGTGTTGTACCAAGTCCATGGTCAAGGCGCTTATTTCTGCAGACCATACGGATTTGTTGGCCCATAAAATTTCGAGCTATAAGTGCGAAATAGTTTGTTTTTTCAAGCTTGCGATCTATTTTTGAGGGCACGAACCGCCTTTTTTGGGCTAGATATTTTCAGTGCGCGTGCACGTGTGTATGTGGATGTGTAAATTCTTCCAGATCGGAGAATTAGAAGTCCTATCATCTCAATTCTCCGATACCTTTCCAACACCTATGAAAATTACTCAAACGGAGCTTTTTCTGACTCACGTTGATAGTCTCGGTCAATACGATCAATAGGGTGAGATTTGTCTTTTCTCTGTTCACCGATTCTGCCCTAATGTGAGCCTAGCACCGTGTTGTACCAAGTCCATGGTCAAGGCGCATATTTCTGCAGACCATACGGATTTGTTGGCCCATAAAATTTCGAGCTATAAGTGCAAAATAGTTTGTTTTTCAATCTTGCGATCTGTTTTTGAGGGCACAAACCGCCTTTTTGGGCTAGATAATTTCGGCGCGTGCACGTGTGTATGTGGATGTGTAAATTCATCCAGATCGGAGAATTAGAAGTTCTATCATCTCAATTCTCCGATACCTTTCTAACACCTATGAAAATTACTCAAACGGATCTTTTCTGATTCACGTTGATAGTCTCGGTCAATACGAGCAATAAGGTGAGATTTGTCTTTTCTCTATTCACCGATTTTGCCCTAATGTGAGCTTAGCACCGTGTTGTACCAAGTCCATGGTCAAGGCGCTTATTTCTGCAGACCATACGGATTTGTTGGCCCATAAAATTTCGAGCTATAAGTGCGAAATAGTTTGTTTTTTCAAGCTTGCGATCTATTTTTGAGGGCACGAACCGCCTTTTTGGGCTAGATATTTTCAGTGCGCGTGCACGTGTGTATGTGGATGTGTAAATTCTTCCAGATCGGAGAATTAGAAGTCCTATCATCTCAATTCTCCGATACCTTTCCAACACCTATGAAAATTACTCAAACGGAGCTTTTTCTGACTCACGTTGATAGTCTCGGTCAATACGATCAATAGGGTGAGATTTGTCTTTTCTCTGTTCACCGATTCTGCCCTAATGTGAGCCTAGCACCGTGTTGTACCAAGTCCATGGTCAAGGCGCATATTTCTGCAGACCATACGGATTTGTTGGCCCATAAAATTTCGAGCTATAAGTGCAAAATAGTTTGTTTTTCAATCTTGCGATCTGTTTTTGAGGGCACAAACCGCCTTTTTTGGGCTAGATATTTTCAGTGCGCGTGCACGTGTGTATGTGGATGTGTAAATTCTTCCAGATCGGAGAATTAGAAGTTCTATCATCTCAATTCTCCGATACCTTTCTAACACCTATGAAAATTACTCAAACAGATCTTTTCTGATTCACGTTGATAGTCTCGGTCAATACGAGCAATAAGGTGAGATTTGTCTTTTCTCTATTCACCGATTTTGCCCTAATGTGAGCTTAGCACCGTGTTGTACCAAGTCCATGGTCAAGGCGCTTATTTCTGCAGACCATACGGATTTGTTGGCCCATAAAATTTCGAGCTATAAGTGCGAAATAGTTTGTTTTTTCAAGCTTGCGATATATTTTTTAGGGCTAGAACCGCCTTTTTGGGCTAGATATTTTCAGTGCTCGTGCACGTGTGTATGTGGATGTGTAAATTCTTCCAGATCGGAGAATTAGAAGTCCTATCATCTCAATTCTCCGATACCTTTCCAACACCTATGAAAATTACTCAAACGGAGCTTTTTCTGACTCACGTTGATAGTCTCGGTCAATACGATCAATAGGGTGAGATTTGTCTTTTCTCTGTTCACCGATTCTGCCCTAATGTGAGCCTAGCACCGTGTTGTACCAAGTCCATGGTCAAGGCGCATATTTCTGCAGACCATACGGATTTGTTGGCCCATAAAATTTCGAGCTATAAGTGCAAAATAGTTTGTTTTTCAATCTTGCGATCTGTTTTTGAGGGCACGAACCGCCTTTTTTGGGCTAGATATTTTCAGTGCGCGTGCACGTGTGTATGTGGATGTGTAAATTCTTCCAGATCGGAGAATTAGAAGTTCTATCATCTCAATTCTTCGATACCTTTCTAACACCTATGAAAATTACTCAATCGGATCTTTTCTGTTTCACGTTGATAGTCTCGGTCAAAACGAGCAATAAGGTGAGATTTGTCTTTTCTCAATTCACCGATTTTGCCCTAATGTGAGCTTAGCACCGTGTTGTACCAAGTCCATGTCAAGGCGCTTATTTCTGCAGACCATACGGATTTGTTGGCCCATAAAATTTCGAGCTATAAGTGCGAAATAGTTTGTTTTTTCAAGCTTGCGATATATTTTTGAGGGCACGAACCGCCTTTTTTGGGCTAGATATTTTCAGTGCGCGTGTGTATGTGGATGTGTAAATTCTTCCAGATCGGAGAATTAGAAGTCCTATCATCTCAATTCTCCGATACCTTTCCAACACCTATGAAAATTACTCAAACGGAGCTTTTTCTGACTCACGTTGATAGTCTCGGTCAATACGATCAATAGGGTGAGATTTGTCTTTTCTCTGTTCACCGATTCTGCCCTAATGTGAGCCTAGCACCGTGTTGTACCAAGTCCATGGTCAAGGCGCATATTTCTGCAGACCATACGGATTTGTTGGCCCATAAAATTTCGAGCTATAAGTGCAAAATAGTTTGTTTTTTCAATCTTGCGATCTGTTTTTGAGGGCACAAACCGCCTTTTTGGGCTAGATAATTTCAGTGCGCGTGCACGTGTGTATGTGGATGTGTAAATTCTTCCAGATCGGAGAATTAGAAGTTCTATCATCTCAATTCTCCGATACCTTTCTAACACCTATGAAAATTACTCAAACGGATCTTTTTTGATTCACGTTGATAGTCTCGGTCAATACGAGCAATAAGGTGAGATTTGTCTTTTCTCTATTCACCGATTTTGCCCTAATGTGAGCTTAGCACCGTGTTGTACCAAGTCCATGGTCAAGGCGCTTATTTCTGCAGACCATACGGATTTGTTGGCCCATAAAATTTCGAGCTATAAGTGCGAAATAGTTTGTTTTTTCAAGCTTGCGATCTATTTTTGAGGGCACGAACCGCCTTTTTTGGGCTAGATATTTTCAGTCGCGTGCACGTGTGTATGTGGATGTGTAAATTCTTCCAGATCGGAGAATTAGAAGTCCTATCATCTCAATTCTCCGATACCTTTCCAACACCTATGAAAATTACTCAAACGGAGCTTTTTCTGACTCACGTTGATAGTCTCGGTCAATACGATCAATAGGGTGAGATTTGTCTTTTCTCTGTTCACCGATTCTGCCCTAATGTGAGCCTAGCACCGTGTTGTACCAAGTCCATGGTCAAGGCGCATATTTCTGCAGACCATACGGATTTGTTGGCCCATAAAATTTCGAGCTATAAGTGCAAAATAGTTTGTTTTTCAATCTTGCGATCTGTTTTTGAGGGCACAAACCGCCTTTTTGGGCTAGATAATTTCAGTCTTGGCGTGCGCGTGTGTATGTGGATGTGTAAATTCTTCCAGATCGGAGAATTAGAAGTTCTATCATCTCAATTCTCCGATACCTTTCTAACACCTATGAAAATTACTCAAACGGATCTTTTCGATTCACGTTGATAGTCTCGGTCAATACGAGCAATAAGGTGAGATTTGTCTTTTCTCTATTCACCGATTTTGCCCTAATGTGAGCTTAGCACCGTGTTGTACCAAGTCCATGGTCAAGGCGCTTATTTCTGCAGACCATACGGATTTGTTGGCCCATAAAATTTCGAGCTATAAGTGCGAAATAGTTTTTTTTTCAAGCTTGCGATCTATTTTTGAGGGCACGAACCGCCTTTTTTGGGCTAGATATTTTCAGTGCACGTGTGTATGTGGATGTGTAAATTCTTCCAGATCGGAGAATTAGAAGTCCTATCATCTCAATTCTCCGATACCTTTCCAACACCTATGAAAATTACTCAAACGGAGCTTTTTCTGACTCACGTTGATAGTCTCGGTCAATACGATCAATAGGGTGAGATTTGTCTTTTCTCTGTTCACCGATTCTGCCCTAATGTGAGCCTAGCACCGTGTTGTACCAAGTCCATGGTCAAGGCGCATATTTCTGCAGACCATACGGATTTGTTGGCCCATAAAATTTCGAGCTATAAGTGCAAAATAGTTTGTTTTTTCAATCTTGCGATCTGTTTTTGAGGGCACAAACCGCCTTTTTTGGGCTAGATAATTTCAGTGCGCGTGCACGTGTGTATGTGGATGTGTAAATTCTTCTAGATCGGAGAATTAGAAGTTCTATCATCTCAATTCTCCGATACCTTTCTAACACCTATGAAAATTACTCAAACGGATCTTTTCTGATTCACGTTGATAGTCTCGGTCAATACGAGCAATAAGGTGAGATTTGTCTTTTCTCTATTCACCGATTTTGCCCTAATGTGAGCTTAGCACCGTGTTGTACCAAGTCCATGGTCAAGGCGCTTATTTCTGCAGACCATACGGATTTGTTGGCCCATAAAATTTCGAGCTATAAGTGCGAAATAGTTTGTTTTTTCAATCTTGCGATTTATTTTTGAGGGCACGAACCGTCTTTTTTGGGCTAGATGTTTTAAGTGCGCGTGCACGTGTGTATGTGGATGTGTAAATTCTTCCAGATCGTAGAGTTAGAAGTTCTATCATCTCAATTCTCCGATACCTTTCCAACACCTATGAAAATTACTCAAACGTAGCTTTTTCTGATTCACGTTGATAGTCTCAGTCAATACGATCAATAGGGTGAGATTTGTCTTTTCTCTGTTCACCGATTTTGCCCTAATGTGAGCCTAGCACCGTGTTGTACCAAGTCCATGGTCAAGGCGCATATTTCTGTAGACCATACGGATTTGTTGACCCATAAAATTTTGAGCTATAAGTGCGAAATAGTTTGTTTTTTCAATCTTGCGATCTATTTTTTAGGGCACGAACCGCCTTTTTTTGGGCTAGATATTTTCAGTGCGCGTGCACGTGTGTATGTGGATGTGTAAATTCTTCCAGATCGGAGAATTAGAAGTCCTATCATCTAAATTCTCCGATACCTTTCCAACACCTATGAAAATTACTCAAACCGAGCTTTTTCTGACTCATGTTCATAGTCTCGGTCAATACGATCAATAGGTTGAGATTTGTCTTTTCTCTATTCACCGATTCTGCCCTAATGTGAGCCTAGCACCGTGTTGTACCAAGTCCATGGTCAAGGCGCATATTTCTGCAGACCATACGGATTTGTTGGCCCATAAAATTTCGAGCTATAAGTGTGAAATAGTTTGTTTTTCAATCTTGCTATCTGTATTTGAGGGCAAGAACCGCCTTTTTGGGCTAGATAATTTTCAGTGCGGCGTGCACGTGTGTATGTGGATGTGTAAATTCTTCCAGATCGGAGAATTAGAAGTTCTATCATCTCAATTCTCCGATACCTTTCTAACACCTATGAAAATTACTCAAACGGATCTTTTCTGATTCACGTTGATAGTCTCGGTCAATACGAGCAATAAGGTGAGATTTGTCTTTTCTCTATTCACCGATTTTGCCCTAATGTGAGCCTAGCACCGTGTTGTACCAAGTTCATGGTCAAGGCGCATATTTGTGCAGACCATACGGATTTGTTGGCCCATAAAATTTCGAGCTATAAGTGCAAAATAGTTTGTTTTTCAATCTTGCGATCTGTTTTTGAGGGCACAAACCGCCTTTTTTGGGCTAGATAATTTCAGTTCGCGTGCACGTGTGTATGTGGATGTGTAAATTCTTCTAGATCGGAGAATTAGAAGTTCTATCATCTCAATTCTCCGATACCTTTCTAACACCTATGAAAATTACTCAAACGGATCTTTTCTGATTCACGTTGATAGTCTCGGTCAATACGAGCAATAAGGTGAGATTTGTCTTTTCTCTATTCACCGATTTTGCCCTAATGTGAGCTTAGCACCGTGTTGTACCAAGTCCATGGTCAAGGCGCTTATTTCTGCAGACCATACGGATTTGTTGGCCCATAAAATTTCGAGCTATAAGTGCGAAATAGTTTGTTTTTTCAAGCTTGCGATCTATTTTTGAGGGCACGAACCGCCTTTTTTGGGCTAGATATTTTCAGTGCGCGTGCACGTGTGTATGTGGATGTGTAAATTCTTCCAGATCGGAGAATTAGAAGTCCTATCATCTCAATTCTCCGATACCTTTCCAACACCTATGAAAATTACTCAAACGGAGCTTTTTCTGACTCACGTTGATAGTCTCGGTCAATACGATCAATAGGGTGAGATTTGTCTTTTCTCTGTTCACCGATTCTGCCCTAATGTGAGCCTAGCACCGTGTTGTACCAAGTCCATGGTCAAGGCGCATATTTCTGCAGACCATACGGATTTGTTGGCCCATAAAATTTCGAGCTATAAGTGCAAAATAGTTTGTTTTTCAATCTTGCGATCTGTTTTTGAGGGCACAAACCGCCTTTTTGGGCTAGATAATTTCAGTGTGCGTGCACGTGTGTATGTGGATGTGTAAATTCTTCCAGATCGGAGAATTAGAAGTTCTATCATCTCAATTCTCCGATACCTTTCTAACACCTATGAAAATTACTCAAACGGATCTTTTCTGATTCACGTTGATAGTCTCGGTCAATACGAGCAATAAGGTGAGATTTGTCTTTTCTCTATTCACCGATTTTGCCCTAATGTGAGCTTAGCACCGTGTTGTACCAAGTCCATGGTCAAGGCGCTTATTTCTGCAGACCATACGGATTTGTTGGCCCATAAAATTTCGAGCTATAAGTGCGAAATAGTTTGTTTTTCAAGCTTGCGATCTATTTTTGAGGGCACGAACCGCCTTTTTGGGCTAGATATTTTCAGTCTTGGCGTGCTGCGTGTGTATGTGGATGTGTAAATTCTTCCAGATCGGAGAATTAGAAGTCCTATCATCTCAATTCTCCGATACCTTTCCAACACCTATGAAAATTACTCAAACGGAGCTTTTTCTGACTCACGTTGATAGTCTCGGTCAATACGATCAATAGGGTGAGATTTGTCTTTTCTCTGTTCACCGATTCTGCCCTAATGTGAGCCTAGCACCGTGTTGTACCAAGTCCATGGTCAAGGCGCATATTTCTGCAGACCATACGGATTTGTTGGCCCATAAAATTTCGAGCTATAAGTGCAAAATAGTTTGTTTTTCAATCTTGCGATCTGTTTTTGAGGGCACAAACCGCCCTTTTTGGGCTAGATAATTTCAGTGCGCGTGCACGTGTGTATGTGGATGTGTAAATTCTTCCAGATCGGAGAATTAGAAGTTCTATCATCTCAATTCTCCGATACCTTTCTAACACCTATGAAAATTACTCAAACGGATCTTTTCTGATTCACGTTGATAGTCTCGGTCAATACGAGCAATAAGGTGAGATTTGTCTTTTCTCTATTCACCGATTTTGCCCTAATGTGAGCTTAGCACCGTGTTGTACCAAGTCCATGGTCAAGGCGCTTATTTCTGCAGACCATACGGATTTGTTGGCCCATAAAATTTCGAGCTATAAGTGCGAAATAGTTTTTTTTTCAAGCTTGCGATCTATTTTTGAGGGCACGAACCGCCTTTTTTGGGCTAGATATTTTCAGTGCGCGTGCACGTGTGTATGTGGATGTGTAAATTCTTCCAGATCGGAGAATTAGAAGTCCTATCATCTCAATTCTCCGATACCTTTCCAACACCTATGAAAATTACTCAAACGGAGCTTTTTCTGACTCACGTTGATAGTCTCGGTCAATACGATCAATAGGGTGAGATTTGTCTTTTCTCTGTTCACCGATTCTGCCCTAATGTGAGCCTAGCACCGTGTTGTACCAAGTCCATGGTCAAGGCGCATATTTCTGCAGACCATACGGATTTGTTGGCCCATAAAATTTCGAGCTATAAGTGCAAAATAGTTTGTTTTTCAATCTTGCGATCTGTTTTGAGGGCACAAACCGCCTTTTTTGGGCTAGATAATTTCAGTGCGCGCACGTGTGTATGTGGATGTGTAAATTCTTCCAGATCGGAGAATTAGAAGTTCTATCATCTCAATTCTCCGATACCTTTCTAACACCTATGAAAATTACTCAATCGGATCTTTTTCTCGATTCACGTTGATAGTCTCGGTCAATACGAGCAATAAGGTGAGATTTGTCTTTTCTCTATTCACCGATTTTGCCCTAATGTGAGCTTAGCACCGTGTTGTACCAAGTCCATGGTCAAGGCGCTTATTTCTGCAGACCATACGGATTTGTTGGCCCATAAAATTTCGAGCTATAAGTGCGAAATAGTTTGTTTTTTCAAGCTAGAGATCTATTATTGAGGGCACTAACCGACTTTTTTGGGCTAGATATTTTCAGTGCGCGTGCACGTGTGTATGTGGATGTGTAAATTCTTCCAGATCGGAGAATTAGAAGTCCTATCATCTCAATTCTCCGATACCTTTCCAACACCTATGAAAATTACTCAAACGGATCTTTTCTGACTCACGTTGATAGTCTCGGTCAATACGATCAATAGGGTGAGATTTGTCTTTTCTCTGTTCACCGATTCTGCCCTAATGTGAGCCTAGCACCGTGTTGTACCAAGTCCATGGTCAAGGCGCATATTTCTGCAGACCATACGGATTTGTTGGCCCATAAAATTTCGAGCTATAAGTGCAAAATAGTTTGTTTTTCAATCTTGCGATCTGTTTTTGAGGGCACAAACCGCCTTTTTTGGGCTAGATAATTTCAGTGTGCGTGCACGTGTGTATGTGGATGTGTAAATTCTTCCAGATCGGAGAATTAGAAGTTCTATCATCTCAATTCTCCGATACCTTTCTAACACCTATGAAAATTACTCAAACGGAGCTTTTTCTTATTCACGTTGATAGTCTCGGTCAATACGAGCAATAAGGTGAGATTTGTCTTTTCTCTATTCACCGATTTTGCCCTAATGTGAGCTTAGCACCGTGTTGTACCAAGTCCATGGTCAAGGCGCTTATTTCTGCAGACCATACGGATTTGTTGGCCCATAAAATTTCGAGCTATAAGTGCGAAATAGTTTGTTTTTCAAGCTTGCGATCTATTTTTGAGGGCACGAACCGCCTTTTTTGGGCTAGATATTTTCAGTCTTGGCGTGCACGTGTGTATGTGGATGTGTAAATTCTTCCAGATCGGAGAATTAGAAGTCCTATCATCTCAATTCTCCGATACCTTTCCAACACCTATGAAAATTACTCAAACGGAGCTTTTTCTGACTCACGTTGATAGTCTCGGTCAATACGATCAATAGGGTGAGATTTGTCTTTTCTCTGTTCACCGATTCTGCCCTAATGTGAGCCTAGCACCGTGTTGTACCAAGTCCATGGTCAAGGCGCATATTTCTGCAGACCATACGGATTTGTTGGCCCATAAAATTTCGAGCTATAAGTGCAAAATAGTTTGTTTTTTCAATCTTGCGATCTGTTTTGAGGGCACAAACCGCCTTTTTTGGGCTAGATAATTTCAGTGCGCGTGCACGTGTGTATGTGGATGTGTAAATTCTTCCAGATCGGAGAATTAGAAGTTCTATCATCTCAATTCTCCGATACCTTTCTAACACCTATGAAAATTACTCAAACGGATCTTTTCTGATTCACGTTGATAGTCTCGGTCAATACGAGCAATAAGGTGAGATTTGTCTTTTCTCTATTCACCGATTTTGCCCTAATGTGAGCTTAGCACCGTGTTGTACCAAGTCCATGGTCAAGGCGCTTATTTCTGCAGACCATACGGATTTGTTGGCCCATAAAATTTCGAGCTATAAGTGCGAAATAGTTTGTTTTTTCAAGCTTGCGATATATTTTTGAGGGCATGAACCGCCTTTTTTTGGCTAGATATTTTCAGTGCGCGTGCACGTGTGTATGTGGATGTGTAAATTCTTCCAGATCGGAGAATTAGAAGTCCTATCATCTCAATTCTCCGATACCTTTCCAACACCTATGAAAATTACTCAAACGGAGCTTTTTCTGACTCACGTTGATAGTCTCGGTCAATACGATCAATAGGGTGAGATTTGTCTTTTCTCTGTTCACCGATTCTGCCCTAATGTGAGCCTAGCACCGTGTTGTACCAAGTCCATGGTCAAGGCGCATATTTGTGCAGACCATACGGATTTGTTGGCCCATAAAATTTCGAGCTATAAGTGCAAAATAGTTTGTTTTTCAATCTTGCGATCTGTTTTGAGGGCACAAACCGCCTTTTTGGGCTAGATAATTTCAGTGCGCGTGCACGTGTGTATGTGGATGTGTAAATTCTTCCAGATCGGAGAATTAGAAGTTCTATCATCTCAATTCTCCGATACCTTTCTAACACCTATGAAAATTACTCAAACGGATCTTTTTTGATTCACGTTGATAGTCTCGGTCAATACGAGCAATAAGGTGAGATTTGTCTTTTCTCTATTCACCGATTTTGCCCTAATGTGAGCTTAGCACCGTGTTGTACCAAGTCCATGGTCAAGGCGCTTATTTCTGCAGACCATACGGATTTGTTGGCCCATAAAATTTCGAGCTATAAGTGCGAAATAGTTTGTTTTTTCAATCTTGCGATCTATTTTTGAGGGCACGAACCGCCTTTTTTGGGCTAGATATTTTCAGTGCGCGTGCACGTGTGTATGTGGATGTGTAAATTCTTCCAGATCGGAGAATTAGAAGTCCTATCATCTCAATTCTCCGATACCTTTCCAACACCTATGAAAATTACTCAAACGGAGCTTTTTCTGACTCACGTTGATAGTCTCGGTCAATACGATCAATAGGGTGAGATTTGTCTTTTCTCTGTTCACCGATTCTGCCCTAATGTGAGCCTAGCACCGTGTTGTACCAAGTCCATGGTCAAGGCGCATATTTGTGCAGACCATACGGATTTGTTGGCCCATAAAATTTCGAGCTATAAGTGCAAAATAGTTTGTTTTTCAATCTTGCGATCTGTTTTTGAGGGCACAAACCGCCTTTTTTGGGCTAGATAATTTCAGTGCGCGTGCACGTGTGTATGTGGATGTGTAAATTCTTCCAGATCGGAGAATTAGAAGTTCTATCATCTCAATTCTCCGATACCTTTCTAACACCTATGAAAATTACTCAAACGGAGCTTTTTCTGATTCACGTTGATAGTCTCGGTCAATACGAGCAATAAGGTGAGATTTGTCTTTTCTCTATTCACCGATTTTGCCCTAATGTGAGCTTAGCACCGTGTTGTACCAAGTCCATGGTCAAGGCGCTTATTTCTGCAGACCATACGGATTTGTTGGCCCATAAAATTTCGAGCTATAAGTGCGAAATAGTTTGTTTTTTCAAGCTTGCGATCTATTTTTGAGGGCACGAACCGCCTTTTTTGGGCTAGATATTTTCAGTGCGTGCACGTGTGTATGTGGATGTGTAAATTCTTCCAGATCGGAGAATTAGAAGTCCTATCATCTCAATTCTCCGATACCTTTCCAACACCTATGAAAATTACTCAAACGGAGCTTTTTCTGACTCACGTTGATAGTCTCGGTCAATACGATCAATAGGGTGAGATTTGTCTTTTCTCTGTTCACCGATTCTGCCCTAATGTGAGCCTAGCACCGTGTTGTACCAAGTCCATGGTCAAGGCGCATATTTCTGCAGACCATACGGATTTGTTGGCCCATAAAATTTCGAGCTATAAGTGCAAAATAGTTTGTTTTTCAATCTTGCGATCTGTTTTTGAGGGCACAAACCGCCTTTTTTGGGCTAGATAATTTCAGTGCGCGTGCACGTGTGTATGTGGATGTGTAAATTCTTCCAGATCGGAGAATTAGAAGTTCTATCATCTCAATTCTCCGATACCTTTCTAACACCTATGAAAATTACTCAAACGGATCTTTTCTGATTCACGTTGATAGTCTCGGTCAATACGAGCAATAAGGTGAGATTTGTCTTTTCTCTATTCACCGATTTTGCCCTAATGTGAGCTTAGCACCGTGTTGTACCAAGTCCATGGTCAAGGCGCTTATTTCTGCAGACCATACGGATTTGTTGGCCCATAAAATTTCGAGCTATAAGTGCGAAATAGTTTGTTTTTCAAGCTTGCGATCTATTTTTGAGGGCACGAACCGCCTTTTTGGGCTAGATATTTTCAGTCTTGGCGTGCTGCGTGTGTATGTGGATGTGTAAATTCTTCCAGATCGGAGAATTAGAAGTCCTATCATCTCAATTCTCCGATACCTTTCCAACACCTATGAAAATTACTCAAACGGAGCTTTTTCTGACTCACGTTGATAGTCTCGGTCAATACGATCAATAGGGTGAGATTTGTCTTTTCTCTGTTCACCGATTCTGCCCTAATGTGAGCCTAGCACCGTGTTGTACCAAGTCCATGGTCAAGGCGCATATTTGTGCAGACCATACGGATTTGTTGGCCCATAAAATTTCGAGCTATAAGTGCAAAATAGTTTGTTTTTCAATCTTGCGATCTGTTTTTGAGGGCACAAACCGCCTTTTTTGGGCTAGATAATTTCAGTGCGCGTGCACGTGTGTATGTGGATGTGTAAATTCTTCCAGATCGGAGAATTAGAAGTTCTATCATCTCAATTCTCCGATACCTTTCTAACACCTATGAAAATTACTCAAACGTAGCTTTTTCTGATTCACGTTGATAGTCTCGGTCAATACGAGCAATAAGGTGAGATTTGTCTTTTCTCTATTCACCGATTTTGCCCTAATGTGAGCTTAGCACCGTGTTGTACCAAGTCCATGGTCAAGGCGCTTATTTCTGCAGACCATACGGATTTGTTGGCCCATAAAATTTCGAGCTATAAGTGCGAAATAGTTTGTTTTTTCAAGCTTGCGATCTATTTTTGAGGGCACGAACCGCCTTTTTTGGGCTAGATATTTTCATTGCGCGTGCTCGTGTGTATGTGGATGTGTAAATTCTTCCAGATCGGAGAATTAGAAGTCCTATCATCTCAATTCTCCGATACCTTTCCAACACCTATGAAAATTACTCAAACGGAGCTTTTTCTGACTCACGTTGATAGTCTCGGTCAATACGATCAATAGGGTGAGATTTGTCTTTTCTCTGTTCACCGATTCTGCCCTAATGTGAGCCTAGCACCGTGTTGTACCAAGTCCATGGTCAAGGCGCATATTTGTGCAGACCATACGGATTTGTTGGCCCATAAAATTTCGAGCTATAAGTGCAAAATAGTTTGTTTTTCAATCTTGCGATCTGTTTTGAGGGCACAAACCGCCTTTTTTGGGCTAGATAATTTCAGTCTTGGCGTGCGTGTGTATGTGGATGTGTAAATTCTTCCAGATCGGAGAATTAGAAGTTCTATCATCTCAATTCTCCGATACCTTTCTAACACCTATGAAAATTACTCAAACTGATCTTTTTCTCGATTCACGTTGATAGTCTCGGTCAATACGAGCAATAAGGTGAGATTTGTCTTTTCTCTATTCACCGATTTTGCCCTAATGTGAGCTTAGCACCGTGTTGTACCAAGTCCATGGTCAAGGCGCTTATTTCTGCAGACCATACGGATTTGTTGGCCCATAAAATTTCGAGCTATAAGTGCGAAATAGTTTGTTTTTTCAATCTTGCGATCTGTTTTTGAGGGCACGAACCGCCTTTTTTGGTCTAGATATTTTCAGTGCGCGTGCACGTGTGTATGTGGATGTGTAAATTCTTCTAGATCGGAGAATTAGAAGTCCTATCATCTCAATTCTCCGATACCTTTCCAACACCTATGAAAATTACTCAAACGGAGCTTTTTCAGACTCACGTTGATAGTCTCGGTCAATACGATCAATAGGGTGAGATTTGTCTTTTCTCTGTTCACCGATTCTGCCCTAATGTGAGCCTAGCACCGTGTTGTACCAAGTCCATGGTCAAGGCGCATATTTCTGCAGACCATACGGATTTGTTGGCCCATAAAATTTCGAGCTATAAGTGCAAAATAGTTTGTTTTTTCACTCTTGCGATCTGTTTTTGAGGGCACGAACCGCCTTTTTTGGGCTAGATATTTTCAGTGCGCGTGCACGTGTGTATGTGGATTTGTAAATTCTTCCAGATCGGAGAATTAGAAGTTCTATCATCTCAATTCTCCGATACCTTTCCAACACCTATGAAAATTACTCAAACGGAGCTTTTTCTGACTCACGTTGATAGTCTCGGTCAATACGATCAATAGGGTGAGATTTGTCTTTTCTCTGTTCACCGATTCTGCCCTAATGTGAGCCTAGCACCGTGTTGTACCAAGTCCATGGTCAAGGCGCATATTTCTGCAGACCATACGGATTTGTTGGCCCATAAAATTTCGAGCTATAAGTGCAAAATAGTTTGTTTTTCAATCTTGCGATCTGTTTTTGAGGGCACAAACTGCCTTTTTTGGGCTAGATAATTTCAGTCTTGGCGTGCTGCGTGTGTATGTGGATGTGTAAACTCTTCCAGATCGGAGTATTAGAAGTTCTATCATCTCAATTCTCCGATACCTTTCTAACACCTATGAAAATTACTCAAACGGATCTTTTTCTCGATTCACGTTGATAGTCTCGGTCAATACGAGCAATAAGGTGAGATTTGTCTTTTCTCTATTCACCGATTTTGCCCTAATGTGAGCTTAGCACCGTGTTGTACCAAGTCCATGGTCAAGGCGCTTATTTCTGCAGACCATACGGATTTGTTGGCCCATAAAATTTCGAGCTATAAGTGCGAAATAGTTTGTTTTTTCACTCTTGCGATCTGTTTTTGAGGGCACGAACCGCCTTTTTTGGGCTAGATATTTTCGGTCTTGGCGTGCTGCACGTGTGTATGTGGATGTGTAAATTCTTCCATATCGGAGAATTAGAAGTCCTATCATCTCAATTATCCGATACCTTTCCAACACCTATGAAAATTACTCAAACGGAGCTTTTCCTGACTCACGTTGATGGTCTCGGTCAATACGATCAATAGGGTGAGATTTGTCTTTTCTCTGTTCACCGATTCTGCCCTAATGTGAGCCTAGCACCGTGTTGTACCAAGTCCATGGTCAAGGCGCATATTTGTGCAGACCATACGGATTTGTTGGCCCATAAAATTTCGAGCTATAAGTGCAAAATAGTTTGTTTTTCAATCTTGCGATCTGTTTTTGAGGGCACAAACCGCCTTTTTTGGGCTAGATAATTTCAGTGCGCGTGCACGTGTGTATGTGGATGTGTAAATTCTTCCAGATCGGAGAATTAGAAGTTCTATCATCTCAATTCTCCGATACCTTTCTAACACCTATGAAAATTACTCAAACGGATCTTTTTATGACTCACGTTGATAGTCTCGGTCAATACGAGCAATAAGGTGAGATTTGTCTTTTCTCTATTCACCGATTTTGCCCTAATGTGAGCTTAGCACCGTGTTGTACCAAGTCCATGGTCAAGGCGCTTATTTCTGCAGACCATACGGATTTGTTGGCCCATAAAATTTCGAGCTATAAGTGCGAAATAGTTTGTTTTTTCAAGCTTGCGATCTATTTTTGAGGGCACGAACCGCCTTTTTTGGTCTAGATATTTTCAGTCTTGGCGTGCTGCGTGTGTATGTGGATGTGTAAATTCTTCCAGATCGGAGAATTAGAAGTCCTATCATCTCAATTCTCCGATACCTTTCCAACACCTATGAAAATTACTCAAACGGAGCTTTTTCTGACTCACGTTGATAGTCTCGGTCAATACGATCAATAGGGTGAGATTTGTCTTTTCTCTGTTCACCGATTCTGCCCTAATGTGAGCCTAGCACCGTGTTGTACCAAGTCCATGGTCAAGGCGCATATTTGTGCAGACCATACGGATTTGTTGGCCCATAAAATTTCGAGCTATAAGTGCAAAATAGTTTGTTTTTCAATCTTGCGATCTGTTTTTGAGGGCACAAACCGCCTTTTTTGGCCTAGATAATTTCAGTGCGCGTGCACGTGTGTATGTGGATGTGTAAATTCTTCCAGATCGGAGAATTAGAAGTTCTATCATCTCAATTCTCCGATACCTTTCTAACACCTATGAAAATTACTCAAACGGATCTTTTCTGATTCACGTTGATAGTCTCGGTCAATACGAGCAATAAGGTGAGATTTGTCTTTTCTCTATTCACCGATTTTGCCCTAATGTGAGCTTAGCACCGTGTTGTACCAAGTCCATGGTCAAGGCGCTTATTTCTGCAGACCATACGGATTTGTTGGCCCATAAAATTTCGAGCTATAAGTGCGAAATAGTTTGTTTTTTCAAGCTTGCGATCTATTTTTGAGGGCACGAACCGCCTTTTTTGGGCTAGATATTTTCAGTGCGCGTGCACGTGTGTATGTGGATTTGTAAATTCTTCTAGATCGGAGAATTAGAAGTCCTATCATCTCAATTCTCCGATACCTTTCCAACACCTATGAAAATTACTCAAACGGAGCTTTTTCTGACTCACGTTGATAGTCTCGGTCAATACGATCAATAGGGTGAGATTTGTCTTTTCTCTGTTCACCGATTCTGCCCTAATGTGAGCCTAGCACCGTGTTGTACCAAGTCCATGGTCAAGGCGCATATTTCTGCAGACCATACGGATTTGTTGGCCCATAAAATTTCGAGCTATAAGTGCAAAATAGTTTGTTTTTCAATCTTGCGATCTGTTTTTGAGGGCACAAACCGCCTTTTTTGGGCTAGATAATTTCAGTGCGCGTGCACGTGTGTATGTGGATGTGTAAATTCTTCCAGATCGGAGAATTAGAAGTTCTATCATCTCAATTCTCCGATACCTTTCTAACACCTATGAAAATTACTCAAACGTAGCTTTTTCTGATTCACGTTGATAGTCTCGGTCAATACGAGCAATAAGGTGAGATTTGTCTTTTCTCTATTCACCGATTTTGCCCTAATGTGAGCTTAGCACCGTGTTGTACCAAGTCCATGGTCAAGGCGCTTATTTCTGCAGACCATACGGATTTGTTGGCCCATAAAATTTCGAGCTATAAGTGCGAAATAGTTTGTTTTTCAAGCTTGCGATCTATTTTTGAGGCACGAACCGCCTTTTTGGGCTAGATATATTTTCGGTCTTGGCGTGCGTGTGTATGTGGATGTGTAAATTCTTCCAGATCGGAGAATTAGAAGTCCTATCATCTCAATTCTCCGATACCTTTCCAACACCTATGAAAATTACTCAAACGGAGCTTTTTCTGACTCACGTTGATAGTCTCGGTCAATACGATCAATAGGGTGAGATTTGTCTTTTCTCTGTTCACCGATTCTGCCCTAATGTGAGCCTAGCACCGTGTTGTACCAAGTCCATGGTCAAGGCGCATATTTCTGCAGACCATACGGATTTGTTGGCCCATAAAATTTCGAGCTATAAGTGCAAAATAGTTTGTTTTTCAATCTTGCGATCTGTTTTTGAGGGCACAAACCGCCTTTTTTGGGCTAGATAATTTCAGTGCGCGTGCACCTGTGTATGTGGATGTGTAAATTCTTCTAGATCGGAGAATTAGAAGTTCTATCATCTCAATTCTCCGATACCTTTCTAACACCTATGAAAATTACTCAAACGGATCTTTTCTGATTCACGTTGATAGTCTCGGTCAATACGAGCAATAAGGTGAGATTTGTCTTTTCTCTATTCACCGATTTTGCCCTAATGTGAGCTTAGCACCGTGTTGTACCAAGTCCATGGTCAAGGCGCTTATTTCTGCAGACCATACGGATTTGTTGGCCCATAAAATTTCGAGCTATAAGTGCGAAATAGTTTTTTTTTCAAGCTTGCGATCTGTTTTTGAGGGCACGAACCGCCTTTTTTGGGCTAGATATTTTCAGTGCGCGTGCACGTGTGTATGTGGATGTGTAAATTCTTCCAGATCGGAGAATTAGAAGTCCTATCATCTCAATTCTCCGATACCTTTCCAACACCTATGAAAATTACTCAAACGGAGCTTTTTCTGACTCACGTTGATAGTCTCGGTCAATACGATCAATAGGGTGAGATTTGTCTTTTCTCTGTTCACCGATTCTGCCCTAATGTGAGCCTAGCACCGTGTTGTACCAAGTCCATGGTCAAGGCGCATATTTGTGCAGACCATACGGATTTGTTGGCCCATAAAATTTCGAGCTATAAGTGCAAAATAGTTTGTTTTTTCAATCTTGCGATCTGTTTTTGAGGGCACAAACCGCCTTTTTTGGGCTAGATAATTTCAGTGCGCGTGCACGTGTGTATGTGGATGTGTAAATTCTTCCAGATCGGAGAATTAGAAGTTCTATCATCTCAATTCTCCGATACCTTTCTAACACCTATGAAAATTACTCAAACGTAGCTTTTTCTGATTCACGTTGATAGTCTCGGTCAATACGAGCAATAAGGTGAGATTTGTCTTTTCTCTATTCACCGATTTTGCCCTAATGTGAGCTTAGCACCGTGTTGTACCAAGTCCATGGTCAAGGCGCTTATTTCTGCAGACCATACGGATTTGTTGGCCCATAAAATTTCGAGCTATAAGTGCGAAATAGTTTGTTTTTTCAAGCTTGCGATCTATTTTTGAGGGCACGAACCGCCTTTTTTGGGCTAGATATTTTCAGTGCGCTTGCACGTGTGTATGTGGATGTGTAAATTCTTCCAGATCGGAGAATTAGAAGTCCTATCATCTCAATTCTCCGATACCTTTCCAACACCTATGAAAATTACTCAAACGGAGCTTTTTCTGACTCACGTTGATAGTCTCGGTCAATACGATCAATAGGGTGAGATTTGTCTTTTCTCTGTTCACCGATTCTGCCCTAATGTGAGCCTAGCACCGTGTTGTACCAAGTCCATGGTCAAGGCGCATATTTGTGCAGACCATACGGATTTGTTGGCCCATAAAATTTCGAGCTATAAGTGCAAAATAGTTTGTTTTTTCAATCTTGCGATCTGTTTTTGAGGGCACAAACCGCCTTTTTTGGGCTAGATAATTTCAGTCTTGGCGTGCACGTGTGTATGTGGATGTGTAAATTCTTCTAGATCGGAGAATTAGAAGTTCTATCATCTCAATTCTCCGATACCTTTCTAACACCTATGAAAATTACTCAAACGGATCTTTTCTAATTCACGTTGATAGTCTCGGTCAATACGAGCAATAAGGTGAGATTTGTCTTTTCTCTATTCACCGATTTTGCCCTAATGTGAGCTTAGCACCGTGTTGTACCAAGTCCATGGTCAAGGCGCTTATTTCTGCAGACCATACGGATTTGTTGGCCCATAAAATTTCGAGCTATAAGTGCGAAATAGTTTGTTTTTTCAAGCTTGCGATCTATTTTTGAGGGCACGAACCGCCTTTTTTGGGCTAGATATTTTCAGTGCGCGTGCACGTGTGTATGTGGATGTGTAAATTCTTCCAGATCGGAGAATTAGAAGTCCTATCATCTCAATTCTCCGATACCTTTCCAACACCTATGAAAATTACTCAAACGGAGCTTTTTCTGACTCACGTTGATAGTCTCGGTCAATACGATCAATAGGGTGAGATTTGTCTTTTCTCTGTTCACCGATTCTGCCCTAATGTGAGCCTAGCACCGTGTTGTACCAAGTCCATGGTCAAGGCGCATATTTGTGCAGACCATACGGATTTGTTGGCCCATAAAATTTCGAGCTATAAGTGCAAAATAGTTTGTTTTTTCAATCTTGCGATCTGTTTTTGAGGGCACAAACCGCCTTTTTTGGGCTAGATAATTTCAGTGCGCGCACGTGTGTATGTGGATGTGTAAATTCTTCCAGATCGGAGAATTAGAAGTTCTATCATCTCAATTCTCCGATACCTTTCTAACACCTATGAAAATTACTCAATCGGATCTTTTCTGATTCACGTTGATAGTCTCGGGCAATACAAGCAATAAGGTGAGATTTGTCTTTTCTCTATTCACCGATTTTGCCCTAATGTGAGCTTAGCACCGTGTTGTACCAAGTCCATGGTCAAGGCGCTTATTTCTGCAGACCATACGGATTTGTTGGCCCATAAAATTTCGAGCTATAAGTGCGAAATAGTTTGTTTTTTCAATCTTGCGATCTATTTTTGAGGGCACGAACCGCCTTTTTTGGGCTAGATATTTTCAGTGCGCGTGCACGTGTGTATGTGGATGTGTAAATTCTTCCAGATCGGAGAATTAGAAGTCCTATCATCTCAATTCTCCGATACCTTTCCAACACCTATGAAAATTACTCAAACGGAGCTTTTTCTGACTCACGTTGATAGTCTCGGTCAATACGATCAATAGGGTGAGATTTGTCTTTTCTCTGTTCACCGATTCTGCCCTAATGTGAGCCTAGCACCGTGTTGTACCAAGTCCATGGTCAAGGCGCATATTTCTGCAGACCATACGGATTTGTTGGCCCATAAAATTTCGAGCTATAAGTGCAAAATAGTTTGTTTTTCAATCTTGCGATCTGTTTTGAGGGCACAAACCGCCTTTTTGGGCAAGATAATTTAAGTGCGCCTGCACGTGTGTATGTGGATGTGTAAATTCTTCAAGATCGGAGAATTAGAAGTACTATCATCTCAATTCTCCGATACCTTTCTAACACCTATGAAAATTACTCAAACGGATCTTTTTCTCGATTCACGTTGATAGTCTCGGTCAATACGAGCAATAAGGTGAGATTTGTCTTTTCTCTATTCACCGATTTTGCCCTAATGTGAGCTTAGCACCGTGTTGTACCAAGTCCATGGTCAAGGCGCTTATTTCTGCAGACCATACGGATTTGTTGGCCCATAAAATTTCGAGCTATAAGTGCGAAATAGTTTGTTTTTAAATCTTGCGATCTATTTTTGAGGGCACGAAGAGCCTTTTTTGGGCTAGATATTTTCCGTGCGCGTGCACGTGTGTATGTGGATCTGTAAATTCTTCCAGATCGGAGAATTAGAAGTCCTATCACCTCAATTCTCCGATACCTTTCCAACACCGATAAAAATTACTCAAACGGAGCTTTTCTCGACTCACGTTTATAGTCTCGGTCAATACCATCAATAGGGTGAGTTTTGTCTTTTCTCTGTTCACCGATTCTGCCCTAATGTGAGCCTAGCACCGTGTTGTACCAAGTCCATGGTCAAGGCGCATATTTCTGCAGACCATACGGATTTGTTGGCCCATAAAATTTCGAGCTATAAGTGCAAAATAGTTTGTTTTTCAATCTTGCGATCTGTTTTTGAGGGCACAAACCGCCTTTTTTGGGCTAGATAATTTCAGTGCGGCGTGCACGTGTGTATGTGGATGTGTAAATTCTTCCAGATCGGAGAATTAGAAGTTCTATCATCTCAATTCTCCGATACCTTTCTAAAACCAATGAAAATTACACAAAAGGATCTTTTTCTCGATTCACGTTGATAGTCTCGGTCAATACGAGCAATAAGGTGAGATTTGTCTTTTCTCTATTCACCGATTTTGCCCTAATGTGAGCTTAGCACCGTGTTGTACCAAGTCCATGGTCAAGGCGCTTATTTCTGCAGACCATACGGATTTGTTGGCCCATAAAATTTCGAGCTATAAGTGCGAAATAGTTTGTTTTTCAATCTTGCGATCTATTTTGAGGGCACGAACCGCCTTTTTTGGGCTAGATATTTTCAGTGCGCTGCACGTGTGTATGTGGATGTAAATTCTTCCAGATCGGAGAATTAGAAGTCCTATCATCTCAATTCTCCGATACCTTTCCAACACCTATGAAAATTACTCAAACGGAGCTTTTTCTGACTCACGTTGATAGTCTCGGTCAATACGATCAATAGGGTGAGATTTGTCTTTTCTCTGTTCACCGATTCTGCCCTAATGTGAGCCTAGCACCGTGTTGTACCAAGTCCATGGTCAAGGCGCATATTTGTGCAGACCATACGGATTTGTTGGCCCATAAAATTTCGAGCTATAAGTGCAAAATAGTTTGTTTTTTCAATCTTGCGATCTGTTTTTGAGGGCACAAACCGCCTTTTTTGGGCTAGATAATTTCAGTGCGCGCACGTGTGTATGTGGATGTGTAAATTCTTCCAGATCGGAGAATTAGAAGTTCTATCATCTCAATTCTCCGATACCTTTCTAACACCTATGAAAATTACTCAAACGGATCTTTTCTGATTCACGTTGATAGTCTCGGTCAATACGAGCAATAAGGTGAGATTTGTCTTTTCTCTATTCACCGATTTTGCCCTAATGTGAGCTTAGCACCGTGTTGTACCAAGTCCATGGTCAAGGCGCTTATTTCTGCAGACCATACGGATTTGTTGGCCCATAAAATTTCGAGCTATAAGTGCGAAATAGTTTGTTTTTTAATCTTGCGATCTGTTTTTTGAGGGCACGAACCGCCTTTTTTGGGCTAGATATTTTCAGTGCGCTGCACGTGTGTATGTGGATGTGTAAATTCTTCCAGATCGGAGAATTAGAAGTCCTATCATCTCAATTCTCCGATACCTTTCCAACACCTATGAAAATTACTCAAACGGAGCTTTTTCTGACTCACGTTGATAGTCTCGGTCAATACGATCAATAGGGTGAGATTTGTCTTTTCTCTGTTCACCGATTCTGCCCTAATGTGAGCCTAGCACCGTGTTGTACCAAGTCCATGGTCAAGGCGCATATTTCTGCAGACCATACGGATTTGTTGGCCCATAAAATTTCGAGCTATAAGTGCAAAATAGTTTGTTTTTCAATCTTGCGATCTGTTTATGAGGTCACAAACCGCCTATATTGGGATAGATAATTTCAGTGCGCTTGAACGTGTGTATGTGTATGTGTAAATTCTTCCAGATCGGAGAATTAGAAGTTCTATCATCTCAATTCTCCGATACCTTTCTAACACCTATGAAAATTATTCAAACGGATGTTTTCTGATTCACGTTGATAGTCTCGGTCAATACGAGCAATAAGGTGAGATTTGTCTTTTCTCTATTCACCGATTTTGCCCTAATGTGAGCTTAGCACCGTGTTGTACCAAGTCCATGGTCAAGGCGCTTATTTCTGCAGACCATACGGATTTGTTGGCCCATAAAATTTCGAGCTATAAGTGCGAAATAGTTTGTTTTAACAATCTTGCGATCTATTTTTGAGGGCACGAACCGCCTTTTTTGGGCTAGATATTTTCAGTGTGCGTGCACGTGTGTATGTGGATGTGTAAATTCTTCCAGATCGGAGAATTAGAAGTCCTATCATCTCAATTCTCCGATACCTTTCCAACACCTATGAAAATTACTCAAACGGAGCTTTTTCTGACTCACGTTGATAGTCTCGGTCAATACGATCAATAGGGTGAGATTTGTCTTTTCTCTGTTCACCGATTCTGCCCTAATGTGAGCCTAGCACCGTGTTGTACCAAGTCCATGGTCAAGGCGCATATTTCTGCAGACCATACGGATTTGTTGGCCCATAAAATTTCGAGCTATAAGTGCGAAATAGTTTGTTTTTTCAATCTTGCGATCTGTTTTTGAGGGCACAAACCGCCTTTTTTGGGCTAGATAATTTCAGTGCGCGCACGTGTGTATGTGGATGTGTAAATTCTTCCAGATCGGAGAATTAGAAGTTCTATCATCTCAATTCTCCGATACCTTTCTAACACCTATGAAAATTACTCAAACGGATCTTTTTCTCGATTCACGTTGATAGTCTCGGTCAATACGAGCAATAAGGTGAGATTTGTCTTTTCTCTATTCACCGATTTTGCCCTAATGTGAGCTTAGCACCGTGTTGTACCAAGTCCATGGTCAAGGCGCTTATTTCTGCAGACCATACGGATTTGTTGGCCCATAAAATTTCGAGCTATAAGTGCGAAATAGTTTGTTTTTTCAAGCTTGCGATCTATTTTTGAGGGCACGAACCGCCTTTTTTGGGCTAGATATTTTCAGTGCGCGTGCACGTGTGTATGTGGATGTGTAAATTCTTCCAGATCGGAGAATTAGAAGTCCTATCATCTCAATTCTCCGATACCTTTCCAACACCTATGAAAATTACTCAAACGGAGCTTTTTTCTGACTCACGTTGATAGTCTCGGTCAATACGATCAATAGGGTGAGATTTGTCTTTTCTCTGTTCACCGATTCTGCCCTAATGTGAGCCTAGCACCGTGTTGTACCAAGTCCATGGTCAAGGCGCATATTTGTGCAGACCATACGGATTTGTTGGCCCATAAAATTTCGAGCTATAAGTGCAAAATAGTTTGTTTTTTCAATCTTGCGATCTGTTTTTGAGGGCACAAACCGCCTTTTTGGGCTAGATAATTTCAGTGCGCGTGCACGTGTGTATGTGGATGTGTAAATTCTTCCAGATCGGAGAATTAGAAGTTCTATCATCTCAATTCTCCGATACCTTTCTAACACCTATGAAAATTACTCAATCGGATCTTTTCTGATTCACGTTGATAGTCTCGGGCAATACAAGCAATAAGGTGAGATTTGTCTTTTCTCTATTCACCGATTTTGCCCTAATGTGAGCTTAGCACCGTGTTGTACCAAGTCCATGGTCAAGGCGCTTATTTCTGCAGACCATACGGATTTGTTGGCCCATAAAATTTCGAGCTATAAGTGCAAAATAGTTTGTTTTTTCAATCTTGCGATCTGTTTTTGAGGGCACGAACCGCCTTTTTTGGGCTAGATATTTTCAGTGCGCGTGCACGTGTGTATGTGGATGTGTAAATTCTTCCAGATCGGAGAATTAGAAGTCCTATCATCTCAATTCTCCGATACCTTTCCAACACCTATGAAAATTACTCAAACGGAGCTTTTTCTGACTCACGTTGATAGTCTCGGTCAATACGATCAATAGGGTGAGATTTGTCTTTTCTCTGTTCACCGATTCTGCCCTAATGTGAGCCTAGCACCGTGTTGTACCAAGTCCATGGTCAAGGCGCATATTTCTGCAGACCATACGGATTTGTTGGCCCATAAAATTTCGAGCTATAAGTGCGAAATAGTTTGTTTTTTCAATCTTGCGATCTATTATTGATGGCACGAACCGACTTTTTTGTGCTAGATATTTTCAAAGGCGCTGCACGTGTGTATGTGGATGTGTAAATTCTTCCAGATCGGAGAATTAGAAGTCCTATCATCTCAATTCTCCGATACCTTTCCAACACCTATGAAAATTACTCAAACCGAGCTTTTTCTGACTCATGTTCATAGTCTCGGTCAATACGATCAATAGGTTGAGATTTGTCTTTTCTCTATTCACCGATTCTGCCCTAATGTGAGCCTAGCACCGTGTTGTACCAAGTCCATGGTCAAGGCGCATATTTGTGCAGACCATACGGATTTGTTGGCCCATAAACGTTCGAGCTATAAGTGCAAAATAGTTTGTTTTTTCAATCTTGCGATCTGTTTTTGAGGCCACAAACCGCCTTTTTTGGGCTAGATAATTTCAGTGCGCGTGCACGTGTGTATGTCGATTTGTAAATTCTTCCAGATCGGAGAATTAGAAGTTCTATCATCTCAATTCTCCGATACCTTTCCAACACCTATGAAAATTACTGAAACGGAGCTTTTTCTGATTCACGTTGATAGTCTCAGTCAATACGATCAATAGGGTGAGATTTGTCTTTTCTCTGTTCACCGATTTTGCCCTAATGTGAGCCTAGCACCGTGTTGTACCAAGTCCATGGTCAAGGCGCATATTTCTGTAGACCATACGGATTTGTTGACCCATAAAATTTTGAGCTATAAGTGCGAAATAGTTTGTTTTTTCAATCTTGCGATCTATTTTTTAGGGCACGAACCGCCTTTTTTGGGCTAGATATTTTCAGTGCGCGTGCACGTGTGTATGTGGATGTGTAAATTCTTCCAGATCGGAGAATTAGAAGTCCTATCATCTCAATTCTCCGATACCTTTCCAACACCTATGAAAATTACTCAAACGGAGCTTTTTCTGACTCACGTTGATAGTCTCGGTCAATACGATCAATAGGGTGAGATTTGTCTTTTCTCTGTTCACCGATTTTGCCCTAATGTGAGCTTAGCACCGTGTTGTACCAAGTCCATGGTCAAGGCGCATATTTGTGCAGACCATACGGATTTGTTGGCCCATAAAATTTCGAGCTATAAGTGCTAAATAGTTTGTTTTTTCAATCTTGCGATCTTTTTTTGAGGGCACTAACCGCCTTTTTGGGCTAGATATTTTCAGGTCTTGGCGTGCACGTATGTATGTGGATGTGTAAATTCTTCCAGATCGGAGAATTAGAAGTCCTATCATCTAAATTCTCCGATACCTTTCCAACACCTATGAAAATTACTCAAACCGAGCTTTTTCTGACTCATGTTCATAGTCTCGGTCAATACGATCAATAGGTTGAGATTTGTCTTTTCTCTATTCACCGATTCTGCCCTAATGTGAGCCTAGCACCATGTTGTACCAAGCCCATGGTCAAGGCGCATATTTCTGCAGACCATACGGATTTGTTGGCCCATAAATTTTGTTGCTTTATGTGCTAAATTTTTTTTTTTTCAATCTTGCGATCTGTTTTTGAGGGCACGAACCTCCTTTTTTGGGCTAGATATTTTCAGTGCGCGTGCACGTGTGTATGTCTATTTGTAAATTCTTCCAGATCGGAGAATTAGAAGTCCTACCATCTCAATTCTCCGATACCTTTCTAACACCTATGAAAATGACTCAAACGGAGCTTTTTCTGATTCACGTTGATAGTCTCGGCAGTACGATCAATAGGGTGAGATTTGTCTTTTCTGTTCACCGATTCTGCCCTAATGTGAGCCTAGCACCGTGTTGTACCAAGTCCATGGTCAAGGCGCATATTTCTGCAGACCATACGGATTTGTTGGCCCATAAAATTTCGAGCTATAAGTGCAAAATAGTTTGTTTTTTCAATCTTGCGATCTATTTTTGAGGGCACGAACCGCCTTTTTTGGGCTAGATATTTTCAGTGCGCGTGCACGTGTGTATGTGGATGTGTAAATTCTTCCAGATCGGAGAATTAGAAGTCCTATCATCTCAATTCTCCGATACCTTTCCAACACCTATGAAAATTACTCAAACGGAGCTTTTTCTGACTCACGTTGATAGTCTCGGTCAATACGATCAATAGGGTGAGATTTGTCTTTTCTCTGTTCACCGATTCTGCCCTAATGTGAGCCTAGCACCGTGTTGTACCAAGTCCATGGTCAAGGCGCATATTTCTGCAGACCATACGGATTTGTTGGCCCATAAAATTTCGAGCTATAAGTGCGAAATAGTTTGTTTTTTCAATCTTGCGATCTGTTTTTGAGGGCACAAACCGCCTTTTTTGGGCTAGATAATTTCAGTGCGCGTGCACGTGTGTATGTGGATGTGTAAATTCTTCCAGATCGGAGAATTAGAAGTTCTATCATCTCAATTCTCCGATACCTTTCTAACACCTATGAAAATTACTCAAACGGATCTTTTCTGATTCACGTTGATAGTCTCGGTCAATACGAGCAATAAGGTGAGATTTGTCTTTTCTCTATTCACCGATTTTGCCCTAATGTGAGCTTAGCACCGTGTTGTACCAAGTCCATGGTCAAGGCGCTTATTTCTGCAGACCATACGGATTTGTTGGCCCATAAAATTTCGAGCTATAAGTGCAAAATAGTTTGTTATTTCACTCCAGCGATCCGATTTTGAGGGCACGAACCGCCTTTTTTGGGCTAGATATTTTCAGTGCACGTGCACGTGTGTATGTCGATTTGTAAATTCTTCCAGATCGGAGAATTAGAAGTTCTATCATCTCAATTCTCCGATACCTTTCCAACACCTATGAAAATTACTCAAACGGAGCTTTTTCTGACTCACGTTGATAGTCTCGGTCAATACGATCAATAGGGTGAGATTTGTCTTTTCTCTGTTCACCGATTCTGCCCTAATGTGAGCCTAGCACCGTGTTGTACCAAGTCCATGGTCAAGGCGCATATTTCTGCAGACCATACGGATTTGTTGGCCCATAAAATTTCGAGCTATAAGTGCGAAATAGTTTGTTTTTTCAATCTTGCGATCTATTTTTTAGGGCACGAACCGCCTTTTTTGGGCTAGATATTTTCAGTGCGCGTGCACGTGTGTATGTGGATGTGTAAATTCTTCCAGATCGGAGAATTAGAAGTTCTATCATCTCAATTCTCCGATACCTTTCCAACACCTATGAAAATTACTCAAACGGAGCTTTTTCTGACTCACGTTGATAGTCTCGGTCAATACGATCAATAGGGTGAGATTTGTCTTTTCTCTATTCACCGATTCTGCCCTAATGTGAGCCTAGCACCATGTTGTACCAAGTCCATGGTCAAGGCGCATATTTCTGCAGACCATACGGATTTGTTGACCCATAAAATTTTGAGCTATAAGTGCGAAATAGTTTGTTTTTTCAATCTTGCGATCTATTTTTTAGGGCACGAACCGCCTTTTTTGGGCTAGATATTTTCAGTGCGCGTGCACGTGTATGTGGATGTGTAAATTCTTCCAGATCGGAGAATTAGAAGTCCTATCATCTCAATTCTCCGATACCTTTCCAACACCTATGAAAATTACTCAAACGGAGCTTTTTCTGACTCACGTTGATAGTCTCGGTCAATACGATCAATAGGGTGAGATTTGTCTTTTCTCTGCTCACCGATTTTGCCCTAATGTGAGCCTAGCACCGTGTTGTACCAAGTCCATGGTAAAGGCGCATATTTCTGCAGACCATACGGATTTGTTGGCCCATAAAATTTCGAGCTATAAGTGCGAAATAGTTTGTTTTTTCAATCTTGCGATCAGTTTTTGAGGGCACTAACCGCCAGTTTTGGGCTAGATATTTTCAAGGCGCTGCACGTGTGTATGTGGATGTGTAAATTCTTCCAGATCGGAGAATTAGAAGTTCTATCATCTCAATTCTCCGATACCTTTCTAACACCTATGAAAATTACTCAAACGGATCTTTTGTTAATAAAGTTGATAGTCTCGGTCAATACGATCAATAAGGTGAGATTTGTCTTTTCTCTATTCACCGATTTTGCCCTAATGTGAGCTTAGCACCGTGTTGTACCAAGTCCATGGTCAAGGCGCTTATTTCTGCAGACCATACGGATTTGTTGGCCCATAAAATTTCGAGCTATAAGTGCAAAATAGTTTGTTTTTTCAATCTTGCGATCTGTTTTTGAGGGCACGAACCGCCTTTTTTGGGCTAGATAATTTCAGTGCGCGTGCACGGTAGTATATGGATGTGTAAATTCTTCAAGATCGGAGAATTAGAAGTACTATCATCTCAATTCTCCGATACCTTTCCAACACCTATGAAAATTACTCAAACGGAGCTTTTTTCTGACTCACGTTGATAGTCTCGGTCAATACGATCAATAGGGTGAGATTTGTCTTTTCTCTGTTCACCGATTCTGCCCTAATGTGAGCCTAGCACCATGTTGTACCAAGTCCATGGTCAAGGCGCATATTTCTGCAGACCATACGGATTTGTTGGCCCATAAAATTTCGAGCTATAAGTGCGAAATAGTTTGTTTTTTCAATCTTGCGATCTGTTTTTGAGGGCACAAACCGCCTTTTTTGGGCTAGATAATTTCAGTGCGCGTGCACGTGTGTATGTCGATTTGTAAATTCTTCCAGATCTTAGAATTAGAAGTTCTATCATCTCAATTCTCCGATACCTTTCTAACACCTATGAAAATTACTCAAACGGATCTTTTCTGATTCACGTTGATAGTCTCGGTCAATACGAGCAATAAGGTGAGATTTGTCTTTTCTCTATTCAACGATTTTGCCCTAATGTGAGCTTAGCACGGTGTTGTACCAAGTCCATGGTCAAGGCGCTTATTTCTGCAGACCATACGGATTTGTTGGCCCATAAAATTTCGAGCTATAAGTGCGAAATAATTTGTTTTTTCAAGCTTGCGATCTATTTTTGAGGGCACGAACCGCCTTTTTGGGCTAGATATTTTCAGTGCGCTGCACGTGTGTATGTGGATGTGTAAATTCTTCCAGATCGGAGAATTAGAAGTCCTATCATCTCAATTCTCCGATACCTTTCCAACACCTATGAAAATTACTCAAACGGAGCTTTTTCTGACTCACGTTGATAGTCTCGGTCAATACGATCAATAGGGTGAGATTTGTCTTTTCTCTGTTCACCGATTCTGCCCTAATGTGAGCCTAGCACCGTGTTGTACCAAGTCCATGGTCAAGGCGCATATTTCTGCAGACCATACGGATTTGTTGGCCCATAAAATTTCGAGCTATAAGTGCTAAATAGTTTGTTTTTTCAATCTTGCGATCTGTTTTTGAGGGCACGAACCGCCTTTTTTGGGCTAGATATTTTCAGTGCGCCTGCATGTGTGTATGTCGATTTGTAAATTCTTCCAGATCGGAGAATTAGAAGTTCTATCATCTCAATTCTCCGATACCTTTCCAACACCTATGAAAATTACTGAAACGGAGCTTTTTCTGATTCACGTTGATAGTCTCAGTCAATACGATCAATAGGGTGAGATTTGTCTTTTCTCTATTCACCGATTTTGCCCTAATGTGAGCTTAGCACCGTGTTGTACCAAGTCCATGGTCAAGGCGCTTATTTCTGCAGACCATACGGATTTGTTGGCCCATAAAATTTCGAGCTATAAGTGCGAAATAGTTTGTTTTTCAATCTTGCGATCTATTTTTGAGGGCACGAACCGCCTTTTTTGGGCTAGATATTTTCAAAGGCGCTGCGTGCACGTGTGTATGTGGATGTGTAAATTCTTCCAGATCGGAGAATTAGAAGTCCTATCATCTCAATTCTCCGATACCTTTCCAACACCTATGAAAATTACTCAAACGGAGCTTTTTCTGACTCACGTTGATAGTCTCGGTCAATACGATCAATAGGGTGAGATTTGTCTTTTCTCTGTTCACCGATTCTGCCCTAATGTGAGCCTAGCACCATGTTGTACCAAGTCCATGGTCAAGGCGCATATTTCTGCAGACCATACGGATTTGTTGGCCCATAAAATTTCGAGCTATAAGTGCGAAATAGTTTGTTTTTTCAATCTTGCGATCTGTTTTGAGGGCACGAACCACCTTTTTGGGCTAGATAATTTCAGTGCGGCGTGCGTGTGTATGTGGATGTGTAAATTCTTCCAGATCGGAGAATTAGAAGTTCTATCATCTCAATTCTCCGATACCTTTCTAACACCTATGAAAATTACTCAATCGGATCTTTTTCTCGATTCACGTTGATAGTCTCGGTCAATACGAGCAATAAGGTGAGATTTGTCTTTTCTCTATTCACCGATTTTGCCCTAATGTGAGCTTAGCACCGTGTTGTACCAAGTCCATGGTCAAGGCGCTTATTTCTGCAGACCATACGGATTTGTTGGCCCATAAAATTTCGAGCTATAAGTGCGAAATAGTTTGTTTTTTCAAGCTTGCGATCTATTTTTGAGGGCACGAACCGCCTTTTTTGGGCTAGATATTTTCAGTGCGCGTGCACGTGTGTATGTGGATGTGTAAATTCTTCCAGATCGGAGAATTAGAAGTCCTATCATCTCAATTCTCCGATACCTTTCCAACACCTATGAAAATTACTCAAACGGAGCTTTTTCTGACTCACGTTGATAGTCTCGGTCAATACGATCAATAGGGTGAGATTTGTCTTTTCTCTGTTCACCGATTCTGCCCTAATGTGAGCCTAGCACCGTGTTGTACCAAGTCCATGGTCAAGGCGCATATTTCTGCAGACCATACGGATTTGTTGGCCCATAAAATTTCGAGCTATAAGTGCGAAATAGTTTGTTTTTTCAATCTTGCGATCTATTTTTTAGGGCACGAACCGCCTTTTTGGGCTAGATATTTTCAGTGCGCGTGCACGTGTGTATGTGGATGTGTAAATTCTTCCAGATCGGAGAATTAGAAGTTCTATCATCTCAATTCTCCGATACCTTTCCAACACCTATGAAAATTACTCAAACGGATCTTTTCTGATTCACGTTGATAGTCTCGGTAAATACGATCAATAGGGTGAGATTTGTCTTTTCTCTATTCACCGATTCTGCCCTAATGTGAGCCTAGCACCGTGTTGTACCAAGTCCATGGTCAAGGCGCATATTTCTGCAGACCATACGGATTTGTTGGCCCATAAAATTTCGAGCTATAAGTGCGAAATAGTTTGTTTTTTCAATCTTGCGATCTGTTTTTGAGGGCACGAACCGCCTTTTTTGGGCTAGATATTTTCAGTGCACGTGCACGTGTGTATGTCGATTTGTAAATTCTTCCAGATCGGAGAATTAGAAGTTCTATCATCTCAATTCTCCGATACCTTTCCAACACCTATGAAAATTACTCAAACGGAGCTTTTTCTGACTCACGTTGATAGTCTCGGTCAATACGATCAATAGGGTGAGATTTGTCTTTTCTCTGTTCACCGATTTTGCCCTAATGTGAGCCTAGCACCGTGTTGTACCAAGTCCATGGTCAAGGCGCTTATTTCTGCAGACCATACGGATTTGTTGGCCCATAAACTTTCGAGCTATAAGTGCGAAATAGTTTGTTTTTTCAAGCTTGCGATCTATTTTTGAGGGCACGAACCGCCTTTTTTGGGCTAGATAATTTCAGTGCGCGTGCACGTGTATGTGGATGTGTAAATTCTTCCAGATCGGAGAATTAGAAGTCCTATCATCTCAATTCTCCGATACCTTTCCAACACCTATGAAAATTACTCAAACGGAGCTTTTTCTGACTCACGTTGATAGTCTCGGTCAATACGATCAATAGGGTGAGATTTGTCTTTTCTCTGATCACTGATTCTGCCCTAATGTGAGCCTAGCACCATGTTGTACCAAGTCCATGGTCAAGGCGCATATTTCTGCAGACCATACGGATTTGTTGGCCCATAAAATTTCGAGCTATAAGTGCGAAATAGTTTGTTTTTTCAATCTTGCGATGTATTTTTTAGGGCACGAACCGCCTTTTTTGGGCTAGATATTTTCAGTGCGCGTGCACGTGTGTATGTCGATTTGTAAATTCTTCCAGATCGGAGAATTAGAAGTTCTATCATCTCAATTCTCCGATACCTTTCCAACACCTATGAAAATTACTCAAACGGAGCTTTTTCTGACTCACGTTGATAGTCTCGGTCAATACGATCAATAGGGTGAGATTTGTCTTTTCTCTGTTCACCGATTCTGCCCTAATGTGAGCCTAGCACCGTGTTGTACCAAGTCCATGGTCAAGGCGCATATTTCTGCAGACCATACGGATTTGTTGGCCCATAAAATTTCGAGCTATAAGTGCGAAATAGTTTGTTTTTTCAAGCTTGCGATCTATTTTTGAGGGCACGAACCGCCTTTTTTGGGCTAGATAATTTCAGTGCGCGTGCACGTGTGTATGTGGATGTGTAAATTCTTCCAGATCGGAGAATTAGAAGTTCTATCATCTCAATTCTCCGATACCTTTCCAACACCTATGAAAATTACTCAAACGGATCTTTTCTGATTCACGTTGATAGTCTCGGTCAATACGAGCAATAAGGTGAGATTTGTCTTTTCTCTATTCACCGATTTTGCCCTAATGTGAGCCTAGCACCGTGTTGTACCAAGTCCATGGTCAAGGCGCATATTTGTGCAGACCATACGGATTTGTTGGCCCATAAAATTTCGAGCTATAAGTGCAAAATAGTTTGTTTTTTCAATCTTGCGATCTATTTTTGAGGGCACCAACCGCCTTTTTTGGGCTAGATAATTTCAGCGCTGCTGCACGTGTGTATGTGGATGTGTAAATTCTTCCAGATCGGAGAATTAGAAGTCCTATCATCTCAATTCTCCGATACCTTTCCAACACCTATGAAAATTACTCAAACGGAGCTTTTTCTGACTCACGTTGATAGTCTCGGTCAATACGATCAATAGGGTGAGATTTGTCTTTTCTCTGTTCACCGATTCTGCCCTAATGTGAGCCTAGCACCGTGTTGTACCAAGTCCATGGTCAAGGCGCATATTTCTGCAGACCATACGGATTTGTTGGCCCATAAAATTTCGAGCTATAAGTGGTATATAGTTTGTTTTTTCAATCTTATGATCTGTTTTGAGGGCACGAACCGCCTTTTTTGGGCTAGATATTTTCAGTGCGCTGCACGTGTATGTGGATGTGTAAATTCTTCCAGATCGGAGAATTAGAAGTCCTATCATCTCAATTCTCCGATACCTTTCCAACACCTATGAAAATTACTCAAACGGAGCTTTTTCTGACTCACGTTGATAGTCTCGGTCAATACGATCAATAGGGTGAGATTTGTCTTTTCTCTGTTCACCGATTCTGCCCTAATGTGAGCCTAGCACCATGTTGTACCAAGTCCATGGTCAAGGCGCATATTTCTGCAGACCATACGGATTTGTCGGCCCATAAAATTTCGAGCTATAAGTGCAAAATAGTTTGTTTTTTCAAGCTTGCGATCTATTTTTGAGGGCACGAACCGCCTATTTTGGGCTAGATATTTTCAGTGCGCATGCACGTGTGTATGTGGATGTGTAAATTCTTCCAGATCGGAGAATTAGAAGTTCTATCATCTCAATTCTCCGATACCTTTCTAACACCTATGAAAATTACTCAAACGGATCTTTTCTGATTCACGTTGATAGTCTCGGTCAATACGATCAATAAGGTGAGATTTGTCTTTTCTCTATTCACCGATTTTGCCCTAATGTGAGCTTAGCACCGTGTTGTACCAAGTCCATGGTCAAGGCGCATATTTCTGCAGACCATACGGATTTGTTGGCCCATAAAATTTCGAGCTATAAGTGCAAAATAGTTTGTTTTTTCAATCTTGCGATCTATTTTTGAGGGCACGAACCGCGTTTTTTGGGCTAGATATTTTCAGTGCGCGTGCACGTATGTATGTGGATGTGTAAATTCTTCCAGATCGGAGAATTAGAAGTCCTATCATCTCAATTCTCCGATACCTTTCCAACACCTATGAAAATTACTCAAACGGAGCTTTTTCTGACTCACGTTGATAGTCTCGGTCAATACGATCAATAGGGTGAGATTTGTCTTTTCTCTGTTCACCGATTCTGCCCTAATGTGAGCCTAGCACCATGTTGTACCAAGTCCATGGTCAAGGCGCATATTTCTACAGACCATACGGATTTGTCGGCCCATAAAATTTCGAGCTATAAGTGCAAAATAGTTTGTTTTTTCAATCTTGCGATCTGTTTTTGAGGGCACAAACCGCCTTTTTTGGGCTAGATAATTTCAATGCGCGTGCTGCACGTGTATGTCGATTTGTAAATTCTTCCAGATCGGAGAATTAGAAGTTCTATCATCTCAATTCTCCGATACCTTTCCAACACCTATGAAAATTACTGAAACGGAGCTTTTTCTGATTCACGTTGATAGTCTCAGTCAATACGATCAATAGGGTGAGATTTGTCTTTTCTCTATTCACCGATTTTGCCCTAATGTGAGCTTAGCACCGTGTTGTACCAAGTCCATGGTCAAGGCGCATATTTCTGCAGACCATACGGATTTGTTGGCCCATAAAATTTCGAGCTATAAGTGCGAAATAGTTTGTTTTTTCAATCTTGCGATCTATTTCTGAGGGCACGAACCGTCTTTTTTTGGGCTAGATATTTTCAAAGGCGCTGCGGCACGGGTGTATGTGGATGTGTAAATTCTTCCAGATCGGAGAATTAGAAGTCCTATCATCTCAATTCTCCGATACCTTTCCAACACCTATGAAAATTACTCAAACGGAGCTTTTTCTGACTCACGTTGATAGTCTCGGTCAATACGATCAATAGGGTGAGATTTGTCTTTTCTCTGGTCACCGATTCTGCCCTAATGTGAGCCTAGCACCGTGTTGTACCAAGTCCATGGTCAAGGCGCATATTTCTGCAGACCATACGGATTTGTTGGCCCATAAAATTTCGAGCTATAAGTGCGAAATAGTTTGTTTTTTCAATCTTGCGATCTGTTTTTGAGGGCACAAACCGCCTTTTTTGGGCTAGATAATTTCAGTGTGCGTGCACGTGTGTATGTGGATGTGTAAATTCTTCCAGATCGGAGAATTAGAAGTTCTATCATCTCAATTCTCCGATACCTTTCTAACACCTATGAAAATTACTCAAACGGAGCTTTTTCTCGATTCACGTTGATAGTCTCGGTCAATACGAGCAATAAGGTGAGATTTGTCTTTTCTCTATTCACCGATTTTGCCCTAATGTGAGCTTAGCACCGTGTTGTACCAAGTCCATGGTCAAGGCGCTTATTTCTGCAGACCATACGGATTTGTTGGCCCATAAAATTTCGAGCTATAAGTGCAAAATAGTTTGTTTTTTCAATCTTGTGATCCATTTTTGAGGGCACGAACCGCCTTTTTTGGGCTAGATATTTCCAGTGCGCCTGAACGTGTGTATGTGGATGTGTAAATTCTTCCAGATCGGAGAATTAGAAGTCCTATCATCTCAATTCTCCGATACCTTTCCAACACCTATGAAAATTACTCAAACGGAGCTTTTTCTGACTCACGTTGATAGTCTCGGTCAATACGATCAATAGGGTGAGATTTGTCTTTTCTCTGTTCACCGATTCTGCCCTAATGTGAGCCTAGCACCGTGTTGTACCAAGTCCATGGTCAAGGCGCATATTTCTGCAGACCATACGGATTTGTTGGCCCATAAAATTTCGAGCTATAAGTGCTAAATAGTTTGTTTTTTCAATCTTGCGATCTTTTTTTGAGGGCACGAACCGCCTTTTTTGGGCTAGATATTTTCAGTGCGCATGCACGTGTGTATGTGGATGTGTAAATTCTTCCAGATCGGAGAATTAGAAGTCCTATCATCTCAATTCTCCGATACCTTTCCAACACCTATGAAAATTACTCAAACGGAGCTTTTTCTGACTCACGTTGATAGTCTCGGTCAATACGATCAATAGGGTGAGATTTGTCTTTTCTCTGTTCACCGATTCTGCCCTAATGTGAGCCTAGCACCATGTTGTACCAAGTCCATGGTCAAGGCGCATATTTCTGCAGACCATACGGATTTGTTGGCCCATAAAATTTCGAGCTATAAGTGCGAAATAGTTTGTTTTTTCAATCTTGCGATCTATTTTTTAGGGCACGAACCGCCTTTTTTGGGCTAGATATTTTCAGTGCGGTTGCACGTGTGTATGTCGATTTGTAAATTCTTCCAGATCGGAGAATTAGAAGTTCTATCATCTCAATTCTCCGATACCTTTCCAACACCTATGAAAATTACTCAAACGGAGCTTTTTCTGACTCACGTTGATAGTCTCGGTCAATACGATCAATAGGGTGAGATTTGTCTTTTCTCTATTCACCGATTTTGCCCTAATGTGAGCCTAGCACCATGTTGTACCAAGCCCATGGTCAAGGCGCATATTTCTGCAGACCATACGGATTAGTTGGCCCATAAAATTTCGAGCTATAAGTGCGAAATAGTTTGTTTTTTCAATCTTGCGATCTGTTTTTGAGGGCACGAACCGCCTTTTTTGGGCTAGATATTTTCAGTGCGCGTGCACGTGTGTATGTGGATGTGTAAATTCTTCCAGATCGGAGAATTAGAAGTTCTATCATCTCAATTCTCCGATACCTTTCCAACACCTATGAAAATTACTCAAACGGAGCTTTTTTCTCGACTCATGTTGATAGTCTCGGTCACTATGATCAATAGGGTGAGATTTGTCTTTTCTCTATTCACCGATTCTGCCCTAATGTGAGCCTAGCACCGTGTTGTACCAAGTCCATGGTCAAGGCGCATATTTCTGCAGACCATACGGATTTGTTGGCCCATAAAATTTCGAGCTATAAGTGCGAAATAGTTTGTTTTTTCAATCTTGCGATCTGTTTTTGAGGGCACGAACCGCCTTTTTTGGGCTAGATATTTTCAGTGCGCGTGCACGTGTGTATGTGGATGTGTAAATTCTTCCATATCGGAGAATTAGAAGTCCTATCATCTCAATTATCCGATACCTTTCCAACACCTATGAAAATTACTCAAACGGAGCTTTTTCTGACTCACGTTGATAGTCTCGGTCAATACGATCAATAGGGTGAGATTTGTCTTTTCTCTGTTCACCGATTCTGCCCTAATGTGAGCCTAGCACCATGTTGTACCAAGTCCATGGTCAAGGCGCATATTTCTGCAGACCATACGGATTTGTCGGCCCATAAAATTTCGAGCTATAAGTGCAAAATAGTTTGTTTTTTCAATCTTGCGATCTGTTTTTGAGGGCACAAACCGCCTTTTTTGGGCTAGATAATTTCAGTGCACGTGTGTATGTGGATGTGTAAATTCTTCCAGATCGGAGAATTAGAAGTTCTATCATCTCAATTCTCCGATACCTTTCTAACACCTATGAAAATTACTCAAACGGATCTTTTCTGATTCACGTTGATAGTCTCGGTTAATACGAGCAATAAGGTGAGATTTGTCTTTTCTCTCTTCACCGATTTTGCCCTAATGTGAGCCGAGCACCATGTTGTAACAAGCCTATGGTCAAGGCGCATATTTCTGCAGACCATACGGATTAGTTGGCCCAGAAAATTTCGAGCTATAAGTGCGAAATAGTTTGTTTTTTCAATCTTGCGATCTATTTTTTAGGGCACGAACCGCCTTTTTTGGGCTAGATATTTTCAGTGCACGTGCACGTGTGTATGTCGATTTGTAAATTCTTCCAGATCGGAGAATTAGAAGTTCTATCATCTCAATTCTCCGATACCTTTCCAACACCTATGAAAATTACTCAAACGGAGCTTTTTCTGACTCACGTTGATAGTCTCGGTCAATACGATCAATAGGGTGAGATTTGTCTTTTCTCTGTTCACCGATTCTGCCCTAATGTGAGCCTAGCACCGTGTTGTACCAAGTCCATGGTCAAGGCGCATATTTCTGCAGACCATACGGATTTGTTGGCCCATAAAATTTCGAGCTATAAGTGCGAAATAGTTTGTTTTTTCAATCTTGCGATCTATTTTTGAGGGCACAAACCGCCTTTTTTGGGCTAGATAATTTCAGTGCGCGTGCACGTGTGTATGTGGATGTGTAAATTCTTCCAGATCGGAGAATTAGAAGTTCTATCATCTCAATTCTCCGATACCTTTTGTAACGACCCGGATTCGATGCGCCAGGTGTCTGCCAGTTATTCGTCGGTGTTGCCATGTCATGTGCCTGCGTGTCTCTCTTTGCCATGTCATCTTTTGCATTTCATATCATGTCATCATGTGCATTTCATTTTGCATACATGTTCGTCTCATGCATCCGAGCATTTTCCCCGTTGTCTGTTTTTCAATCCGGCACTCCTATGTCTCCCGGCGCCCCCTTTTACCTCTTTTCATGTGCAGGTGTTAAACGGCCTCGGAATGGACCGAGGTTTGTCAAGCGGCCTTGGTATAGCACCGGTAGACCGCCTGTCAAGTTTCGGATCATTTGGAGGTCGTTTGGTACTCCAACGGTTAACCGGGTAACCGCAAAGCTCTCTTTTGTTGCAGCCCAACTACCCCTCCAAAGTGGCCCAAAACCCATCTAACTCCTCTCCATGCTCTCGGTCGTTCGATCACGATCGCGTGGTAACCGCACCTCATTTGGACTCTCCTAGCTCCCTCTACCTATAAATATGTGTGCCTCTCCCGGTTTTTCGCGCAGTCCAAACTCCTCCCCGCGCCGCCGGACATGTCCGCCTGGCGGCCGGACGCGTCCAGCCGCCACCTCACGCCGACGAATGGCGTAGCGCCACGTCAACCCCGCCGCCGCACCCGGCCAGCGGCGCCACCTCAGCCAGCGCCCTCTTTCTCTCTCCTCGCGCCGCCGCCCGAGCGAGTCGCCCGCGCCCGGCCAAGGCCCCGCGCCCGCCCGGCTCCGGCGTCCCGCTCCGGCCGAGCTTCGCCCGGCCGCCGCCTCGCCGAACTCCGCTCCCGCCGCCACGCCGCCGCCCCTCGTAGGCTTCGCCGCCCGGCGCCAGCCCCCAGCCGCCTCCGTGAAACTAGCTCGGCGCCGCCGCCCGGCTCTTCCATTGCGCCCGACCCGCCGCCGCGCTCCCTGTTGGCGCCCACCTCGCCCTCGCCGGTTGCCGCGCCTCACGCAGCGCCGGCGACCCCGCCCTCCGCCTCGGCGCCCGCGCCCGCCCGGCCGGCCGGATCGGTGCCTCGCCTCCGTCGCCCTCGCCTCCAACTCCGGCCGAGCCCTCATTTGGAGCTCTCGCCGGAGCCGCCGGACCCGTCGCCCCGGATCGGGATGAGATCCACCGGGATCTCATCCAAACGTCCACGCCCGCGTCCCGGATCTGCCCATCCCGCACGAATCGGTCCCGTTGACTTTTCGGAGGGTAAAATTCATCCAAGTCCCCGTGCCTGCAGTTATTTTGTGCCATTTTCATTGCATCATATCTCTGTCATCGTAGCTCCGTTTTGCGCGTTTAATATGTCAAAATGTTCACCTCGAAGAGTAGATCATTTCATCTGATTGCATCATTTTTCATTTGAGCTCATCTTGATGCCCGTAATGCTGTTGGAAGAGTGCTATGTGATGTTAGTTTCTGATTTTTATCAGAACATGCACTTTTGTCATTTTTGCCATGATTGATGTGTGCATCCTATGGACTTGAGTCCTACATGTGTTTTGTAATATGCCATGTCTTCCTTCCAGTGGTGCTTGCTATGTATTTTTGTGATCTATGTGGTGACTAGCACAAGCATGCAAACTAGGTGTTTTGTTATTGCTGTTTTCAGCCCTGTGTTGCTGATATTTTGATGCCATGTTAACTTGATGCTACAGAGGGATCCATGCATATTTTGAGATACTTCAGTAAGGATGTTTGGTAAAGCATGTCTTGCTCTATCCATCCATGCCCTTGTTTGCAATTATGGAGTAGTCTAGCTTGAGTCAATCGAGCTCTACTTTTGCTATCAACTGTTTCCTGGCAGATTGTTTACATGTTATTCAATTTTGCCAAGGTTGTTGTGGTTGATCCATGCGTGATATGTTATTGTTCTTGCCATGTATGTCTTCTATGCCATGTATTCTTGATGTATGTATGCTTAGTTTCTCGTTTAAGGCTCTGTAGTGAGTGCATTGAGCTTGTAAACATGCCTACTTGTTATCAGTTTTTGACATGCCATGTTGCTGAATCTGTTAACGAGACTTTCAATATTGACATGCGTGTTACTATATTTTCTGACCCTTTTTGGCTTATGGTCACTAAAGAAATTTTGTTCTATGCTTTGATTAGATTCATGCCATGCCTTTGTTTGCCATGATAAGTTCCTGTAACATGTTGTTTCATAGCTCTAAACATTGCAACCTGTTGTTATTTCTGCCAATGCCTGAAACTGTTATTAGTTGCAATCTTGCCATGTCATTTTGAGCATGTTCTATTCATTTCTGGAGGTAGCTCAGTTCTCATGTTTTGTAATGCTTTACCTGTAGATCATGCCCATGCCTTTCTTTTTCATATTGTGGTGCTGTAGCATGTTGGTTTGATGCTTGCAATATGCCTAGTTGTTGTTTTGGACAGCTTGTCCTTTAAACTTGTATAGGGTGTATGTGTTGATCCGTTGCTCCGTTTTGAGTGTGCTCTATATGAAACTTGCTTGATTTTGAATGTAGTTTCATATTATCATGTTGGATCCTTGTTTTGAGGTGTTTTGCTTGATGTTTGTGTGCATTTTGCATCAATGACATGTTTAACTTGTTTTGCTCATATCTTCTAGGCCGTAGCTCCGAATCTAATGAACTTTATATGTAACTTGACTAGAATTTCGTGTAGATCATCGTGGTGCATTTTAAATTGCTGATTAACAACTTGAACATAAGGTTTATCCAGATCTGGACCAATTTCGAAATTTGCATATGAGGACTTACCGGAGTTGTTCTATGTTGTTCCCGGCCTCATTTAAACTTGCCTTGATGTGTTTGGTCTTGTTTGCATCATCCCTTGCCATGAGTAGTTTCATGTAGCTTTGTCATGTGTCATGCTTGTTTGTGCATCATGTCTTGTTCATGGTGGTGTGTTTACTATGTTGTGTGCTTCTTCTTGTTAGTTCCTGTTTCGTTGCGATCGTGAGGATTCGTTCGTCTACGCTTGGTTCGGCTTCACCCGTTCATCTTCTTCATGGACTCGTTCATCTTCTTCATGGACTCATTCTTCTTCCTTGCGGGATTTCAGGCAAGATGACCGCTACCCTGGATCTCACTACTATCATTGCTATGCTAGTTGCTTTGCTCTTTCGCTATGCTGCGTTACCTATTACCTGTTCCTCAAGCCATCCCAAATTGCCATGAACCTCTAACTCGTTGTCATCCTTCCTAGCAAACCGTTGTTTAGCTATGTTACCGCTTTGCTCAGCCCCTCTTATAGCGTTGTTAGTTGCAGGTGAAGATGAAGTTTGTTCCTTGTTGGAACATGGAGATGTTGTTCCTTGTTGGAACATGTTTACTTGTTGGGATATCACAATATATCTTATTTAATTAATGCATCTATATACTTGGTAAAGGGTGGAAGGCTCGGCCTTATGCCTGGTGTTTTGTTCCACTCTTGCCGCCCTAGTTTCCGTCATATCGGTATTATGTTCCCGGATTGTGCGTCCCTAACGCGGTCGGGTGATTTATGGGACCCCCTTGACAGTTCGCTTTGAATAAGACTTTTCCAGCAAGGCCCAACTTTGGTTTTACCATTTGCCTCACCACCACCTATATTTCCCTTGGGAGTAATTAACCCAAGGGTCATCTTTATTTAGCCCCCCCCCCCGGACCAGTGCTTCTCTAAGTGCTGGCCCGAACGAGCCTTGCCAGGGCCACCTTAGGGGCAACTTGAGGTTGGTTTTACTCAGAGCCTGTCTCATCCGGTGTTGCCACGAGAACGAGATATGTGCAGCTCCTATCGGGATTGTCGGCGCATCAGGCGGTCTTGCTGGTCTTGTTTTATTGCTGTGAAATGTCTTGTAGCCGGATTCCGAGACTGATCGGGCTTCCCGGGAGAAGGTCTATTCGCTTCGTTGATCGCGAGAGCTTATCATGGGCTAAGTTGGGACACCCTGCAGGGTTTGAACTTTCGAAAGCCGTGCCTGCGGTTATGTGGCAGATGGGAATTTGTTAATGTCCGGTTGTAGAAAACCCGAAGTTGATCTTAATTAAAATACACCAACCGTGTGCGTAACTGTGAGTGTCTCTTTTCGGGGTTGATCGAGAGGAGAACACGGTTTCTGGGTTATGTTTGACGTAAGTAGGAGTTCATGATCACTTCTTGATCATTACTAGTTGACGACCGTTCCTTTGTTTCTCTTCTCGCTCTCTTTTGTTTGCGTATGTTAGCCACCATATCATGCTTAGCCGCTGCTGCAACCTCACCACTTTACCCCTTCCTTACCCATTAAGCTTTGCTAGTCTTGATACCCATGGTAATGGGATTGCTGAGTCCTCGTGGCTCACAGATTACTACACCACCGATTTGCAGGTACAGGTTTGCGATGATCATGACGTGAGAGCGATGTTTGCTTGTGGTGGAGTTCTTCTTCTGCTTCTTCTTCGATCAGGGGATAGGTTCCAGGTCGGCAGCCTGGGTTAGCAGGGTGGATGCCGTTTGAGCTTCTGTTTATGTTTCATCCGTAGTCGGATGTTGTTCTCTTGTATATGATGTTGTTGTATTCGTGTGGCTTTTGTGCCTTATGCATGTATCCCTATGTATTATGTAATGTTGATGTAATGATATCCACCTTGCAAAAGCGTTTCAATATGCGGGTCTATCCTTGGTGGGACCATCGAGTTCCTTTTGGATAGGGTCGCATATTGGGCGTGACAAGTTGGTATCGAGCCTCGACCGACCCTAGGAGCCCCCTTGATTGATCGTGTAGTTTGGCCGCAGTTGAGTCTAGAATAAAACTTTTCGGAGTCTAGTTATATCGGAGAGTAGGAATTCTTTTTACTCCTCATCCCCTTCGTCGCTCTAGTAAGGAATCTTGACGTAGGTGTTTTGAACTACTCCTCTTCCCCTTCAAATTTTTCTTCAGGTTCACGCAGTTGGTTTTCCGGTAGTTGTTCCTCAGCTCTTTTTATCCGGTGCATTTCTCGTCATGGTGATTCGACCCTCTTTGTTTTGCAAGTTCAATCCTCAGTTCTTCCTCCGACGTCGTTGTTTTTCCTTGTCCGAACTTGTCCTTGTTTTTCCCACCGCCCTCCTTCTTCGTCTCGGAACCGGAGTCCGTGTCGAGTATCCATCCTACTCGTCGAAGTCTTTGCTTTCTTTCCTCAATATTTTCAACTGGTGTTTTCTCTTCAAGATATTAAATCGGTTTCCTTCCAAGTTGTCTTTGTTTTCCGCCTCCCACCCTATTATTCCCGGAGTTCGAGTTTCTTCCGACCATCAATTTCATTCGTGTGGAGTCTTCCCTCAATTATTTCAACCGGTGAATTCTCGTCTCGTTCGTCATTCTTCATCTCTTTCTTTTTCTGGTGCACTCAATTCAAGTTTTTTCAGGTTAATCATATTCTTTTCCTGGATCAAGTGTTCTCCTTGCTCGTTCGCCTCTCGCCAGTTTATCATTCCGGAGTTCCGAAGACATCTCAGGATATTCGTCTATGTTTAAATTAATTCGAGGCTGTCACCTCAGTCAAATATTCCATTTGTTCCGGTGCATCATCTATCTGTTCAACAATCCTTTCCAACGGTGTTTTCTTTTAGTGGGCCCTAACCCACAGGTCTTTCCCAGGATCTTACCTGACTCTTCTAATTTCCCCGGAGTTATTCTCAATTCTTTTCAAGTGTGACGTAAGAATGGATATCATCAGTCACTTGCCTTTTCCAAGATCGATTTCGAATCATTTCATTGTTGGCTCAACCTCTTTGCTTTTCATTCTCCCGGAGCGCCTCAACAATTTTGGTGGTGTTTTCTCGTCGACATTTGAAGACCGAAGTAGAGTTTCTCTTAAATCTTGTCCGTTCCCCCGGAGTTTCATGGTTCTAGTTCGTTGTTATCCTATGTAATTGTTTTCAATCGTGCAAATTCTTTTCATCAATCCGGAGTATTTCAGGAGTTGCTTTCTGTCTGAATCATCCGGAGGTCATCTTTTCGGAATATTTCTTCCTTCTAAGTTTTTAAATTCGTTCTCCAATTATTCTATATTCGTGCCCCTTCGTTCGTCTCAATATTCTTCCGGTGCTGCGTTCAAGCATTCATTAATCAGTTCGCGATCTCTTCGATCTCTTTTCTCTAAATTCCCTCAAGTATCAACGTGCTTTTCTAATTCTTCCCGGTGATTCTTTCTCTTTCATCAGTCAATTCCAAATTCTTACGGTGGTTCGCTCAAGATTATTTTTCTTTGATTATCATATATCCATTCGTTCTTTTTAATCCGACCGGTGGTTCATGAACTCCTTCTCAAGTTTGCGATATGTCACTTCTCAATCCTTTTTCAAGAAGAATAAGTAGTATGCAAATCCATTGTTGGTCATCAATTTAATTTGATGAAGGATAAGCATACAATTAATCTTATTTTTTTTCATCCAAGCTGATTAATCCTTTCCTTCGGAGTTTGTTCTTGATGAATAAATTCTAGTTCCAAGTGTTTTTCATCTTTTCTTTACCGGAGTTCTTCATGGTGGTTCTTCATGATTTAATTCATTCTTCAAGAGTTTCAACAAGATTTTGTTGGTGGAGTTCAAGTATCTTTTCTTCTCGCATCTCGAAGTGCAATTAATTCTCCGTATTCTTTTGAAGTGGAGTTTTGCATTTCTTCGTTCTTCTCAGCTATCCAATCATTTTCGTTTGTGGTCGGCGATCAGCTCATAATTTTGAGATGTTATCCATAAGTCCACATCAAGCTTATTCTTTCGTTGTTGATTTTCTCAACAGCTCCATTCAATCTTTTCTTCTAAGGTTGCTTTCTATTTCATTCGTGGCACAAGTTGTCATATTCTTACCAGTACTTTCCATTCAATTCTCTTTCAATTCTTTCCGGAGATTTTGTGTCATGTCTTCATCAAGTATCATTCCACCCTCTCAAGCTGTGTTCTATTCTTTCCTTGTTTAGCCGGAGTTTTTGCCTAAACCCTTCAGCCTTATCCGTTTCTTTTTCCATTCTAACCATTCCGGTTAGAACGAGTTGTTTCATAGTCTATCTGTTTCTGTGAGTTTTCGATTCTCGTCATTCTCGCCGTTTCCTCTCTTATTCTCGAGTGCTCTCGATTCTTTGCTTCTTCTCTTCAGTTCTTGTTTTACCTCATCCTTTTTCCCTTCCGTCTCGGTCCTAAGATCTCGGGACGAGATCTCTTGTTAGTGGAGGAGTGTTGTAACGCCCCGGATTCGATGCGCCAGGTGTCTGCCAGTTATTCGTCGGTGTTGCCATGTCATGTGCCTGCGTGTCTCTCTTTGCCATGTCATCTTTTGCATTTCATATCATGTCATCATGTGCATTTCATTTTGCATACATGTTCGTCTCATGCATCCGAGCATTTTCCCCGTTGTCCGTTTTTCAATCCGGCACTCCTATGTCTCCCGGCGCCCCCTTTTACCTCTTTTCATGTGCGGGTGTTAAACGGCCTCGGAATGGACCGAGGTTTGTCAAGCGGCCTTGGTATAGCACCGGTAGACCGCCTGTCAAGTTTCGGATCATTTGGAGGTCGTTTGGTACTCCAACGGTTAACCGGGTAACCGCAAAGCTCTCTTTTGTTGCAGCCCAACTCCCCCTCCAAAGTGGCCCAAAACCCATCTAACTCCTCTCCATGCTCTCGGTCGTTCGATCACGATCGCGTGGGCGAAAACCGCACCTCATTTGGACTCTCCTAGCTCCCTCTACCTATAAATATGTGTGCCTCTCCCGGATTTTCGCGCAGTCCAAACTCCTCCCCGCGCCGCCGGACATGTCCGCCCGGCGGCCGGACGCGTCCAGCCGCCACCTCACTCCGACGAATGGCGTCGCGCCACGTCAACCCCGCCGCCGCACCCGGCCAACCGGGACGCGCCACCTCAGCCGCGCCCTCTTTCTCTCTCCTCCGCGCCCGCCGCCGGCCCGCGGGCAAAGTCGGCCGCCGCGCCCGGCCGGGCCAGCCGCCGCCCGCTCCAGCGTCCTCGCTCCCGGGCGAGCTTCGCGGCCGCCGCCTCGCCGGAGCTCCGCTCCCGCCGCCCGCCGCCGCCCCTCGCGAGCTTCGCCGCCCGGCTGCCCGGCCCCGCTGCCGCCCTCCGGCGAAACTAGCTTCGGCGCCGCCGCCCGCTCTTCCGGCTGCGCCCGACCCGCCGCCGCGCCTCCCCTCGCCAGGCGCCCACCTCGCCTCGCCGGTTGCCGCGCCTCACGCGCCCGGCGACCCATAACCCTCCGCCTCGGGCGCCGCGCGCCCGGCCCCGGATCCCGGTGCCTCGCCTCCCGTCGCCCTCGCCTCCAACTCCGGCCGGAGCCCTCGCCGGAGCTCTCGCCGGAGCCGCCGGACCCGTCGCCCCGGATTGGGATGAGATCCACCGGGATCTCATCCAAACGTCCACGCCCGCGTCCCGGATCTGCCCATCCGCATTTAATCGGTCCCGTTGACTTTTCGGAGGGTAAAATTCATCCAAGTCCCGTGCCTGCAGTTATTTTGTGCCATTTTCATTGCATCATATCTCTGTCATCGTAGTCTCCGTTTTGCGCGTTTAATATGTCAAAATGTTCACCTCGAAGAGTAGATCATTTCATCTGATTGCATCATTTTTCATTTGAGCTCATCTTGATGCCCGTAATGCTGTTGGAAGAGTGCTATGTGATGTTAGTTTCTGATTTTTATCAGAACATGCACTTTTGTCATTTTTGCCATGATTGATGTGTGCATCCTATGTACTTGAGTCCTACATGTGTTTTGTAATATGCCATGTCTTCTTTCCAGTGGTGCTTGCTATGTATTTTTGTGATCTATGTGGTGACTAGCACAAGCATGCAAACTAGGTGTCTTGTTATTGCTGTTTTCAGCCCTGTGTTGCTGATATTTTGATGCCATGTTAACTTGATGCTACAGAGGGTCCATGCATATTTTGAGATACTTCAGTAAGGATGTTTTGTAAATCATGTCTTGCTCTATCCATCCATGCCCTTGTTTGCAATTATGGAGTAGTCTAGCTTGAGTCAATCGAGCTCTACTTTTGCTATCAACTGTTTCCTGGCAGATTGTTTACATGTTATTCAATTTTGCCAAGGTTGTTGTGGTTGATCCATGCACGATATGTTATTGTTCTTGCCATGTATGTCTTCTATGCCATGTCTTCTTGATGTATGTATGCTTAGTTTATTGTTTAAGGCTCTGTAGTGAGTGCATTGAGCTTGTAAACATGGCTACTTGTTATCAGTTTTTGACATGCCATGTTGCTGAATCTGTTAACGAGACTTTCAATATTGACATGGGTGTTACTATATTTTCTGACCCTTTTTGGCTTATGGTCACTAAAGGAATTTTGTTCTATGCTTTGAGTAGATTCATGCCATGCCTCTGTTTGCCATGATAAGTTCCTGTAACATGTTGTTTCATAGCTCTAAACATTGCAACCTGTTGTTATTTCTGCCAATGCCTGAAACTGTTATTAGTTGCAATCTTGCCATGTCATTTTGAGCATGTTCTATTCATTTCTGGAGGTAGCTCAGTTCTCATGTTTTGTAATGCTTTACCTGTAGATCATACCCATGCCTTTTGTTTTCATATTGTGGTGCTGTAGCATGTTGTTTTGATGCTTGCAATATGCCTAGTTGTTGTTTTGGACAGCTTGTCCTTTAAACTTGTATAGGGTGTATGTGTTGATCCGTTGCTCCGTTTTGAGTGTGCTCTATATGAAACTTGCTTGATTTTGAATGTAGTTTCATATTATCATGTTGGATCCTTGTTTTGAGGTGTTTTGCTTGATGTTTGTGTGCATTTTGCATCAATGACATGTTTAACTTGTTTTGCTCATATCTTCTAGGCCGTAGCTCCGAATCTAATGAACTTTATATGTAACTTGACTAGAATTTCGTGTAGATCATCGTGGTGCATTTTAAATTGCTGATTAACAACTTGAACATAAGGTTTATCCAGATCTGGACCAATTTTGAAATTTGCATATGAGGACTTACCGGAGTTGTTCTATGTTGTTCCCGGCCTCATTTAAACTTGCCTTGATGTGTTTGGTCTTGTTTGCATCGTCCCTTGCCATGAGTAGTTTCATGTAGCTTTGTCATGTGTCATGCTTGTTTGTGCATCATGTCTTGTTCATGGTGGTGTGTTTACTATGTTGTGTGCTTCTTCTTGTTAGTTCCCGTTTCGTTGCGATCGTGAGGATTCGTTCGTCTACGCTTGGTGCGGCTTCATCCGTTCATCTTCTTCATGGACTCGTTCATCTTCTTCATGGACTCGTTCTTCTTCCTTGCGGGATTTCAGGCAAGATGACCGCTACCCTGGATCTCACTACTATCATTGCTATGCTAGTTGCTTCGCTTCTTCGCTATGCTTTGCGTTACCTATTACCTGTTCCTCAAGCCATCCCAAATTGCCATGAACCTCTAACTCGTTGTCACCCTTCCTAGCAAACCGTTGTTTGGCTATGTTACCGCTTTGCTCAGCCCCTCTTATAGCGTTGTTAGTTGCAGGTGAAGACGAAGTTTGTTCCTTGTTGGAACATGGAGATGTTGTTCCTTGTTGGAACATGTTTACTTGTTGGGATATCACAATATATCTTATTTAATTAATGCATCTATATACTTGGTAAAGGGTGGAAGGCTCGGCCTTATGCCTGGTGTTTTGTTCCACTCTTGCCGCCCTAGTTTCCGTCATATCGGTATTATGTTCCCGGATTGTGCGTCCCTAACGTGGTCCGGTGATTTATGGGACCCCCTTGACAGTTCGCTTTGAATAAGACTTTTCCAGCAAGGCCCAACATTGGTTTTACCATTTGCCTCACCACCACCTATATTTCCCTTGGGAGTAATTAACCCAAGGGTCATCTTTATTTAGCCCCCCCCGGACCAGTGCTTCTCTAAGTGCTGGCCCGAACCGAGCCGCCTGCGGGGCCACCTTGGGGCAACTTGAGGGTTGGTTTTACTCGTAGCCTGTCTCATCCGGTGTTGCCCTGAGAACGAGATATGTGCAGCTCCTATCGGGATTGTCGGCGCATCGGGCGGTCTTGCTGGTCTTGTTTTATTGTTGTGAAATGTCTTGTAGCCGGGATTCCGAGACTGATCGGGCTTCCCGGGGAGAAGGTCTATTCCTTCGTTGATCGCGAGAGCTTATCATGGGCTAATTTGGGACACCCCTGCAGGGTTTGAACTTTCGAAAGCCGTGCCCGCGGTTATGTGGCATATGGGAATTTGTTAATGTCCGGTTGTAGAAAACCCGAAGTTGATCTTAATTAAAATACACCAACCGTGTGCGTAACCGTGAGTGTCTCTTTTCGGGGTTGATCGAGAGGAGAACACGGTTTCTGGGTTATGTTTGACGTAAGTAGGAGTTCAGGATCACTTCTTGATCATTACTAGTTGACGACCGTTCCTTTGTTTCTCTTCTCGCTCTCTTTTGTTTGCGTATGTTAGCCACCATATCATGCTTAGCCGCTGCTGCAACCTCACCACTTTACCCCTTCCTTACCCATTAAGCTTTGCTAGTCTTGATACCCATGGTAATGGGATTGCTGAGTCCTCGTGGCTCACAGATTACTACACCACCAGTTGCAGGTACAGGTTTGCGATGATCATGACGTGAGAGCGATGTTTGCTTGTGGTGGAGTTCTTCTTCTGCTTCTTCTTCGATCAGGGGATAGGTTCCAGGTCGGCAGCCTGGGTTAACAGGGTGGATGTCGTTTGAGCTTCTGTTTATGTTTCATCCGTAGTCGGATGTTGTTCTCTTGTATATGATGTTGTTGTATTCGTGTGGCTTTTGTGCCTTATGCATGTATCCCTATGTATTATGTAATGTTGATGTAATGATATCCACCTTGCAAAAGCGTTTCAATATGCGGGTCTATCCTTGGTGGGACCGTTGAGTTCCTTTTGGATAGGGTCGCATATTAGGGTCAAGGCGCATATTTCTGCAGACCATACGGATTAGTTGGCCCAGAAAATTTCGAGCTATAAGTGCTAAATAGTTTGTTCTTTCAATCTAGCGATCTGTTTTTGAGGGCACGAACCGCCTTTTTTGGGCTAGATATTTTCAGTGCGCGTGCATGTGTGTATGTGGATGTGTAAATTCTTCCAGATCGGAGAATTAGAAGTCCTATCATCTCAATTCTCCGATACCTTTCCAACACCTATGAAAATTACTCAAACGGAGCTTTTTCTGACGCACGTTGATATTCTCGGTCAATACGATCATTAGGGTGAGTTTTGTATTTTCTCTGTTCACTGATTCTGCCCTAATGTGAGCAGAGCACCATGTTGTAACAAGCCCATAGTCAAGGCGCATATTTCTGCAGACCATACGGATTAGTTGGCCCAGAAAATTTCGAGCTATAAGTGCGAAATAGTTTGTTTTTTCAATCTTGCGATCTATTTTTGAGGGCACGAACCGTCTTTTTTGGGCTAGATATTTTAAGTGCGCGTGCACGTGTGTATGTGGATGTGTAAATTCTTCTAGATCGGAGAGTTAGAAGTTCTATCATCTCAATTCTCCGATACCTTTCCAACACCTATGAAAATTACTCAAACGTAGCTTTTTCCGACTCACGTTGATAGTCTCGCTCACTATGATCAATGGGGTGAGTTTTGTATTTTCTCTGTTCACCGATTCTGCCCTAATGTGAGCCTAGCACCGTGTTGTAACAAGCCCATGGTCAAGGCGCATATTTCTGCAGACCATACGGATTAGTTGGCCCAGAAAATTTCGAGCTATAAGTGCTAAATAGTTTGTTCTTTCAATCTAGCGATCTGTTTTTGAGGGCACGAACCGCCTTTTTTGGGCTAGATATTTTCAGTGCGCGTGCAAGTGTGTATGTGGATGTGTAAATTATTCCAGATCGGAGAATAAGAAGTTCTATCATCTCAATTCTCCGATACCTTTCCAACACCTATGAAAATTACTCAAACGGAGCTTTTTCTGACGCACGTTGATATTCTCGGTCAATACGATCATTAGGGTGAGTTTTGTATTTTCTCTGTTCACTGATTCTGCCCTAATGTGAGCCGAGCACCATGTTGTAACAAGCCCATGGTCAAGGCGCATATTTCTGCAGACCATACGGATTAGTTGGCCCAGAAAATTTCGAGCTATAAGTGCGAAATAGTTTGTTTTTTCAATCTTGCGATCTATTTTTGAGGGCACGAACCGTCTTTTTTGGGCTAGATATTTTAAGTGCGCGTGCACGTGTGTATGTGGATGTGTAAATTCTTCCAGATCGGAGAATTAGAAGTCCTATCATCTCAATTCTCCGATACCTTTCCAACACCTATGAAAATTACTCAAACGGAGCTTTTTCTGACGCACGTTGATATTCTCGGTCAATACGATCATTAGGGTGAGTTTTGTATTTTCTCTGTTCACTGATTCTGCCCTAATGTGAGCCGAGCACCATGTTGTAACAAGCCCATGGTCAAGGCGCATATTTCTGCAGACCATACGGATTAGTTGGCCCAGAAAATTTCGAGCTATAAGTGCGAAATAGTTTGTTTTTTCAATCTTGCGATCTATTTTTGAGGGCACGAACCGTCTTTTTTGGGCTAGATATTTTAAGTGCGCGTGCACGTGTGTATGTGGATGTGTAAATTCTTCCAGATCGGAGAATTAGAAGTTCTATCATCTCAATTCTCCGATACCTTTCCAACACCTATGAAAATTACTCAAACGTAGCTTTTTCCGACTCACGTTGATAGTCTCGCTCACTATGATCAATGGGGTGAGTTTTGTATTTTCTCTGTTCACCGATTCTGCCCTAATGTGAGCCTAGCACCATGTTGTAACAAGCCCATGGTCAAGGCGCATATTTCTGCAGACCATACGGATTAGTTGGCCCAGAAAATTTCGAGCTATAAGTGCGAAATAGTTTGTTTTTTCAATCTTGCGATCTGTTTTTGAGGGCACGAACCGCCTTTTTTGGGCTAGATATTTTCAGTGCGCGTGCACGTGTGTATGTCGATTTGTAAATTCTTCCAGATCGGAGAATTAGAAGTTCTATCATCTCAATTCTCCGATACCTTTCCAACACCTATGAAAATTACTGAAACGGAGCTTTTTCTGATTCACGTTGATAGTCTCGGTCAATACCATCAATAGGGTGAGTTTTATCATTTCTCTGTTCACCGATTCTGCCCTAATGTGAGCCGAGCACCATGTTGTAACAAGCCTATGGTCAAGGCGCATATTTCTGCAGACCATACGGATTAGTTGGCCCAGAAAATTTCGAGCTATAAGTGCGAAATAGTTTGTTTTTTCAATCTTGCGATCTATTTTTGAGGGCACGAACCGCCTTTTTTGGGCTAGATATTTTCAGTGCGCGTGCACGTGTGTATGTGGATGTGTAAATTCTTCCAGATCGGAGAATTAGAAGTCCTATCATCTCAATTCTCCGATACCTTTCCAACACCTATGAAAATTACTCAAACGGAGCTTTTTCTGACTCACGTTGATAGTCTCGGTCAATACGATCAATAGGGTGAGTTTTGTCTTTTCTCTGTTCACCGATTCTGCCCTAATGTGAGCCTAGCACCATGTTGTAACAAGTCTATGGCCAAGGCGCATATTTCTGCAGACCATACGGATTAGTTGGCCCAGAAAATTTCGAGCTATAAGTGCGAAATAGTTTGTTTTTTCAATCTTGCGATCTATTTTTGAGGGCACGAACCGCGTTTTTGGGCTAGATATTTTAAGTGCGCGTGCACGTGTGTATGTGGATGTGTAAATTCTTCCAGATCGGAGAATTAGAAGTCCTATCATCTCAATTCTCCGATACCTTTCCAACACCTATGAAAATTACTCAAACGGAGCTTTTTCCGACTCACGTTTATAGCCTCGGTCAATACCATCAATAGGGTGAGTTTTGTCTTTTCTCTGTTCACCGATTCTGCCCTAATGTGAGCCTAGCACCATGTTGTAACAAGTCCATGGTCAAGGCGCATATTTCTGCAGACCATACTACTCAGTTGGACCAGAAAATTTTGAGATATAAGTGCTAAATAGTTTCTTTTTTCTATCTTGCTATCCGTTCTTGAGGGCTCGCACCGCCTTTTTGGGCTAGATATTTTCAGTGCGGTTTATCGTTTGTATGTGGATGTGTAAATTTTTCCAGATCGGAGAATTAGAAGTCCTATCATCTCAATTCTCCGATACCTTTCCAACACCTATGAAAATTACTCAAACGGAGCTTTTTCCGACTCACGTTTATAGCCTCGGTCAATACCATCAATAGGGTGAGTTTTGTCTTTTCTCTGTTCACCGATTCTGCCCTAATGTGAGCCTAGCACCATGTTGTAACAAGTCTATGGCCAAGGCGCATATTTCTGCAGACCATACGGATTAGTTGGCCCAGAAAATTTTGAGCTATAAGTGCGAAATAGTTTGTTTTTTCAATCTTGCGATCCGTTTTTGAGGGCACGAACCGCCTTTTTTGGGCTAGATATTTTCAGTGCGCGTGCACGTGTGTATGTGGATGTGTAAATTCTTCCAGATCGGAGAATTAGAAGTCCTATCATCTCAATTCTCCGATACCTTTCCAACACCTATGAAAATTACTCAAACGGAGCTTTTTCCGACTCACGTTTATAGCCTCGGTCAATACCATCAATAGGGTGAGTTTTGTCTTTTCTCTGTTCACCGATTCTGCACTAATGTGAGCCGAGCACCATGTTGTAACAAGCCCATGGTCAAGGCGCCTATTTCTGCAGACCATACGGATTAGTTGGCCCAGAAAATTTCGAGCTATAAGTGCGAAATAGTTTGTTTTTTCAATCTTGCGATCTATTTTTGAGGGCACGAACCGCGTTTTTTGGGCTAGATATTTTCAGTGCGCGTGCACGTATGTATGTGGATGTGTAAATTCTTCCAGATCGGAGAATTAGAAGTCCTATCATCTCAATTGTCCGATACCTTTCCAACACCTATGAAAATTACTCAAACGGAGCTTTTTCCGACTCACGTTTATAGCCTCGGTCAATACCATCAATAGGGTGAGTTTTGTCTTTTCTCTGTTCACCGATTCTGCCCTAATGTGAGCCTAGCACCATGTTGTAACAAGCCCATGGTCAAGGCGCATATTTCTGCAGACCATACGGATTAGTTGGCCCAGAAAATTTCGAGCTATAAGTGCGAAATAGTTTGTTTTTTCAATCTTGCGATCTATTTTTGAGGGCACGAACCGCCTTTTTTGGGCTAGATATTTTCAGTGCGCTTGCACGTGTGTATGTGGATGTGTAAATTCTTCCAGATCGGAGAATTAGAAGTCCTATCATCTCAATTCTCCGATACCTTTCCAACACCTATGAAAATTACTCAAACGGAGCTTTTTCCGACTCACGTTTATAGCCTCGGTCAATACCATCAATAGGGTGAGTTTTGTCTTTTCTCTGTTCACCGATTCTGCCCTAATGTGAGCCTAGCACCATGTTGTAACAAGTCTATGGCCAAGGCGCATATTTCTGCAGACCATACGGATTAGTTGGCCCAGAAAATTTCGAGCTATAAGTGCGAAATAGTTTGTTTTTTCAATCTTGCGATCCGTTTTTGAGGGCACGAACCGCCTTTTTTGGGCTAGATATTTTCAGTGCGCGTGCACGTGTGTATGTGGATGTGTAAATTCTTCCAGATCGGAGAATTAGAAGTCCTATCATCTCAATTCTCCGATACCTTTCCAACACCTATGAAAATTACTCAAACGGAGCTTTTTCCGACTCACGTTTATAGCCTCGGTCAATACCATCAATAGGGTGAGTTTTGTCTTTTCTCTGTTCACCGATTCTGCCCTAATGTGAGCCTAGCACCATGTTGTAACAAGTCCATGGCCAATGCGCATATTTCTGCAGACCATACGGATAAGTTGGCCCAGAAAATTTCGAGCTATAAGTGCGAAATAGTTTGTTTTTTCAATCTTGCGATCCGTTTTTGAGGGCACGAACCGCCTTTTTTGGGCTAGATATTTTCAGTGCGCGTGCACGTGTGTATGTGGATGTGTAAATTCTTCCAGATCGGAGAATTAGAAGTCCTATCATCTCAATTCTCCGATACCTTTCCAACACCTATGAAAATTACTCAAACGGAGCTTTTTCTGACGCACGTTGATATTCTCGGTCAATACGATCATTAGGGTGAGTTTTGTATTTTCTCTGTTCACTGATTCTGCCCTAATGTGAGCCTAGCACCATGTTGTAACAAGTCTATGGCCAAGGCGCATATTTCTGCAGACCATACGGATTAGTTGGCCCAGAAAATTTTGAGCTATAAGTGCGAAATAGTTTGTTTTTTCAATCTTGCGATCCGTTTTTGAGGGCACGAACCGCCTTTTTTGGGCTAGATATTTTCAGTGCGCTTGCACGTGTGTATGTGGATGTGTAAATTCTTCCAGATCGGAGAATTAGAAGTCCTATCACCTCAATTCTCTGATACGTTTCCAACACCTATGAAAATTACTCAAACGGAGCTTTTTCCGACTCACATTTATAGCCTCGGTCAATACCATCAATAGGGTGAGTTTTGTCTTTTCTCTGTTCACCGATTCTGCCCTAATGTGAGCCTAGCACCATGTTGTAACAAGTCCATGGCCAAGGCGCATATTTCTGCAGACCATACGGATTAGTTGGCCCAGAAAATTTCGAGCTATAAGTGCGAAATAGTTTGTTTTTTCAATCTTGCGATCCGTTTTTGAGGGCACGAACCGCCTTTTTTGGGCTAGATATTTTCTGTGCGCTTGCACGTATGTATGTGGATGTGTAAATTCTTCCAGATTAGAAAATTAGAAGTCCTATCACCTCAATTCTCCGATACCTTTCCAACACCTATGAAAATTACTCAAACGGAGCTTTTTCCGACTCACGTTTATAGCCTCGGTCAATACCATCAATAGGGTGAGTTTTGTCTTTTCTCTGTTCACCGATTCTGCCCTAATGTGAGCCTAGCACCATGTTGTAACAAGTCTATGGCCAAGGCGCATATTTCTGCAGACCATACGGATTAGTTGGCCCAGAAAATTTTGAGCTATAAGTGCGAAATAGTTTGTTTTTTCAATCTTGCGATCCGTTTTTGAGGGCACGAACCGCCTTTTATGGGCTAGATATTTTCAGTGCGCTTGCACGTGTGTATGTGGATGTGTAAATTCTTCCAGATCGGAGAATTAGAAGTCCTATCACCTCAATTCTCCGATACGTTTCCAACACCTATGAAAATTACTCAAACAGAGCTTTTTCCGACTCACGTTTATAGCCTCGGTCAATACCATCAATAGGGTGAGTTTTGTCTTTTCTCTGTTCACCGATTCTGCCCTAATGTGAGCCTAGCACCATGTTGTAACAAGTCCATGGCCAATGCGCATATTTCTGCAGACCATACGGATAAGTTGGCCCAGAAAATTTCGAGCTATAAGTGCGAAATAGTTTGTTTTTTCAATCTTGCGATCCGTTTTTGAGGGCACGAACCGCCTTTTTTGGGCTAGATATTTTCTGTGCGCGTGCACGTGTGTATGTGGATGTGTAAATTCTTCCAGATCGGAGAATTAGAAGTCCTATCATCTCAATTGTCCGATACCTTTCCAACACCTATGAAAATTACTCAAACGGAGCTTTTTCCGACTCACGTTTATAGCCTCGGTCAATACCATCAATAGGGTGAGTTTTGTCTTTTCTCTGTTCACCGATTCTGCCCTAATGTGAGCCTAGCACCATGTTGTAACAAGTCCATGGCCAAGGCGCATATTTCTGCAGACCATACGGATCAGTTGGCCCAGAAAATTTTGAGCTATAAGTGCGAAATAGTTTGTTTTTTCAATCTTGCGATCCGTTTTTGAGGGCACGGACCGCCTTTTTTTGGGCTAGATATTTTCAGTGCGCGTGCACGTGTGTATGTGGATGTGTAAATTCTTCCAGATCGGAGAATTAGAAGTCCTATCATCTCAATTCTCCGATACCTTTCCAACACCTATGAAAATTACTCAAACGGAGCTTTTCCCGACTCACGTTTATAGTCTCGGTCAATACCATCAATAGGGTGAGTTTTGTCTTTTCTCTGCTCACCGATTCTGCCCTAATGTGAGCCTAGCACCATGTTGTAACAAGTCCATGGCCAAGGCGCATATTTCTGCAGACCATACGGATTAGTTGGCCCAGAAAATTTCGAGCTATAAGTGCGAAACAGTTTATTTTTTCAATCTTGCGATCCGTTTTTGAGGGCACGAACCGCCTTTTTTGGGCTAGATATTTTCAGTGCGCGTGCACGTGTGTATGTGGATGTGTAAATTCTTCCAGATCGGAGAATTAGAAGTCCTATCATCTCAATTCTCCGATACCTTTCCAACACCTATGAAAATTACTCAAACGGAGCTTTTTCCGACTCACGTTTATAGCCTCGGTCAATACCATCAATAGGGTGAGTTTTGTCTTTTCTCTGTTCACCGATTCTGCCCTAATGTGAGCCTAGCACCATGTTGTAACAAGTCCATGGTCAAGGCGCATATTTCTGCAGACCATACGGATCAGTTGGCCCAGAAAATTTCGAGCTATAAGTGCGAAATAGTTTGTTTTTTCAATCTTGTGATCCGCTTTTGAGGGCACGAACCGCCTTTTTTGGGCTAGATATTTTCAGTGCGCGTGCACGTGTGTATGTGGATGTGTAAATTCTTCCAGATCGGAGAATTAGAAGTCCTATCATCTCAATTCTCCGATACCTTTCCAACACCTATGAAAATTACTCAAACGGAGCTTTTTCCGACTCACGTTTATAGCCTCGGTCAATACCATCAATAGGGTGAGTTTTGTCTTTTCTCTGTTCACCGATTCTGCCCTAATGTGAGCCTAGCACCATGTTGTAACAAGTCTATGGCCAAGGCGCATATTTCTGCAGACCATACGGATTAGTTGGCCCAGAAAATTTTGAGCTATAAGTGCGAAATAGTTTGTTTTTTCAATCTTGCGATCCGTTTTTGAGGGCACGAACCGCCTTTTTTGGGCTAGATATTTTCAGTGCGCGTGCACATGTGTATGTGGATGTGTAAATTCTTCCAGATCGGAGAATTAGAAGTCCTATCACCTCAATTCTCCGATACGTTTCCAACACCTATGAAAATTACTCAAACGGAGCTTTTTCCGACTCACGTTTATAGCCTCGGTCAATACCATCAATAGGGTGAGTTTTGTCTTTTCTCTGTTCACCGATTCTGCCCTAATGTGAGCCTAGCACCATGTTGTAACAAGTCCATGGCCAAGGCGCATATTTCTGCAGACCATACGGATCAGTTGGCCCAGAAAATTTTGAGCTATAAGTGCGAAATAGTTTCTTTTTTCAATCTTGCGATCCGTTTTTGAGGGCACGGGCCGACTTTTTTGGGCTAGATATTTTCAGTGCGCGTGCACGTGTGTATGTTGATGTGTAATTTCTTCCAGATCGGAGAATTAGAATTCCTATCATCTCAATTCTCCGATACCTTTCCAACACCTATGAAAATTACTCAAACGGAGCTTTTTCCGACTCACGTTTATAGCCTCGGTCAATACCATCAATAGGGTGAGTTTTGTCTTTTCTCTGTTCACCGATTCTGCCCTAATGTGAGCCTAGCACCATGTTGTAACAAGTCCATGGTCAAGGCGCATATTTCTGCAGACCATACAGATCAGTTGGCCCAGAAAATTTCGAGCTATAAGTGCGAAATAGTTTGTTTTTTCAATCTTGCGATCCGTTTTTGAGGGCACGAACCGCCTTTTTTGGGCTAGATATTTTCAGTGCGCTTGCACGTGTGTATGTGGATGTGTAAATTCTTCCAGATTGGAAAATTAGAAGTCCTATCATCTCAATTCTCCGATACCTTTCCAACACCTATGAAAATTACTCAAACGGAGCTTTTTCCGACTCACGTTTATAGCCTCGGTCAATACCATCAATAGGGTGAGTTTTGTCTTTTCTCTGTTCACCGATTCTGCCCTAATGTGAGCCTAGCACCATGTTGTAACAAGTCTATGGCCAAGGCGCATATTTCTGCAGACCATACGGATTAGTTGGCCCAGAAAATTTTGAGCTATAAGTGCGAAATAGTTTGTTTTTTCAATCTTGCGATCCGTTTTTGAGGGCACGAACCGCCTTTTTTGGGCTAGATATTTTCAGTGCGCGTGCACGTGTGTATGTGGATGTGTAAATTCTTCCAGATCGGAGAATTAGAAGTCCTATCATCTCAATTCTCCGATACCTTTCCAACACCTATGAAAATTACTCAAACGGAGCTTTTTCCGACTCACGTTTATAGCCTCGGTCAATACCATCAATAGGGTGAGTTTTGTCTTTTCTCTGTTCACCGATTCTGCCCTAATGTGAGCCTAGCACCATGTTGTAACAAGTCCATGGTCAAGGCGCATATTTCTGCAGACCATACGGATCAGTTGGCCCAGAAAATTTCGAGCTATAAGTGCGAAATAATTTGTTTTTTCAATCTTGCGATCCGTTTTTGAGGGCACGAACCGCCTTTTTGGGCTAGATATTTTCAGTGCGCGTGCACGTGTGTATGTGGATGTGTAAATTCTTCCAGATCGGAGAATTAGAAGTCCTATCATCTCAATTGTCCGATACCTTTCCAACACCTATGAAAATTACTCAAACGGAGCTTTTTCCGACTCACGTTTATAGCCTCGGTCAATACCATCAATAGGGTGAGTTTTGTCTTTTCTCTGTTCACCGATTCTGCCCTAATGTGAGCCTAGCACCATGTTGTAACAAGTCTATGGCCAAGGCGCATATTTCTGCAGACCATACGGATTGGTTGGCCCAGAAAATTTTGAGCTATAAGTGCGAAATAGTTTGTTTTTTCAATCTTGCGATCCGTTTTTGAGGGCACGAACCGCCTTTTATGGGCTAGATATTTTCAGTGCGCTTGCACGTGTGTATGTGGATGTGTAAATTCTTCCAGATTAGAAAATTAGAAGTCCTATCATCTCAATTGTCCGATACCTTTCCAACACCTATGAAAATTACTCAAACGGAGCTTTTTCCGACTCACGTTTATAGCCTCGGTCAATACCATCAATAGGGTGAGTTTTGTCTTTTCTCTGTTCACCGATTCTGCCCTAATGTGAGCCTAGCACCATGTTGTAACAAGTCCATGGTCAAGGCGCATATTTCTGCAGACCATACAGATCAGTTGGCCCAGAAAATTTCGAGCTATAAGTGCGAAATAGTTTGTTTTTTCAATCTTGTGATCCGCTTTTGAGGGCACGAACCGCCTTTTTTGGGCTAGATATTTTCAGTGCGCGTGCACGTGTGTATGTGGATGTGTAAATTCTTCCAGATCGGAGAATTAGAAGTCCTATCATCTCAATTCTCCGATACCTTTCCAACACCTATGAAAATTACTCAAACGGAGCTTTTCCCGACTCACGTTTATAGTCTCGGTCAATACCATCAATAGGGTGAGTTTTGTCTTTTCTCTGTTCACCGATTCTGCCCTAATGTGAGCCTAGCACCATGTTGTAACAAGTCCATGGCCAAGGCGCATATTTCTGCAGACCATACGGATCAGTTGGCCCAGAAAATTTCGAGCTATAAGTGCGAAATAGTTTGTTTTTTAATCTTGCGATCCGTTTTTGAGGGCACCAACCGCCTTTTTTGGGCTAGATCTTTTTAGTGCGCTTGCACGTGTGTATGTGGATGTGTAAATTCTTCCAGATCGGAGAATTAGAAGTCCTATCACCTCAATTCTCCGATACCTTTCCAACACCTATGAAAATTACTCAAACAGAGCTTTTTCCGACTCATGTTTATAGCCTCGGTCAATACCATCAATAGGGTGAGTTTTGTCTTTTCTCTGTTCACCGATTCTGCCCTAATGTGAGCCTAGCACCATGTTGTAACAAGTCCATGGTCAAGGCGCATATTTCTGCAGACCATACGGATCAGTTGGCCCAGAAAATTTCGAGCTATAAGTGCGAAATAGTTTGTTTTTTCAATCTTGCGATCCGTTTTTGAGGGCACGGACCGCCTTTTTTTGGGCTAGATATTTTCTGTGCGCTTGCACGTGCGTATGTGGATGTGTAAATTCTTCCAGATTAGAAAATTAGAAGTCCTATCATCTCAATTCTCCGATACCTTTCCAACACCTATGAAAATTACTCAAACGGAGCTTTTTCCGACTCACGTTTATAGCCTCGGTCAATACCATCAATAGGGTGAGTTTTGTCTTTTCTCTGTTCACCGATTCTGCCCTAATGTGAGCCTAGCACCATGTTGTAACAAGTCCATGGTCAAGGCGCATATTTCTGCAGACCATACGGATCAGTTGGCCCAGAAAATTTCGAGCTATAAGTGCGAAATAGTTTGTTTTTTCAATCTTGTGATCCGCTTTTGAGGGCACGAACCGCCTTTTTTGGGCTAGATATTTTCAGTGCGCGTGCACGTGTGTATGTGGATGTGTAAATTCTTCCAGATCGGAGAATTAGAAGTCCTATCATCTCAATTCTCCGATACCTTTCCAACACCTATGAAAATTACTCAAACGGAGCTTTTCCCGACTCACGTTTATAGTCTCGGTCAATACCATCAATAGGGTGAGTTTTGTCTTTTCTCTGTTCACCGATTCTGCCCTAATGTGAGCCTAGCACCATGTTGTAACAAGTCCATGGTCAAGGCGCATATTTCTGCAGACCATACGGATCAGTTGGCCCAGAAAATTTCGAGCTATAAGTGCGAAATAGTTTGTTTTTTCAATCTTGCGATCCGTTTTTGAGGGCACGGACCGCCTTTTTTTGGGCTAGATATTTTCTGTGCACGTGCACGTGTGTATGTGGATGTGTAAATTCTTCCAGATTGGAAAATTAGAAGTCCTATCATCTCAATTGTCCGATACCTTTCCAACACCTATGAAAATTACTCAAACGGAGCTTTTTCCGACTCACGTTTATAGCCTCGGTCAATACCATCAATAGGGTGAGTTTTGTCTTTTCTCTGTTCACCGATTCTGCCCTAATGTGAGCCTAGCACCATGTTGTAACAAGTCCATGGTCAAGGCGCATATTTCTGCAGACCATACAGATCAGTTGGCCCAGAAAATTTCGAGCTATAAGTGCGAAATAGTTTGTTTTTCAATCTTGCGATCCGCTTTTGAGGGCACGAACCGCCTTTTTGGGCTAGATATTTTCAGTGCGCGTGCACGTGTGTATGTGGATGTGTAAATTCTTCCAGATCGGAGAATTAGAAGTCCTATCATCTCAATTCTCCGATACCTTTCCAACACCTATGAAAATTACTCAAACGGAGCTTTTTCCGACTCACGTTTATAGCCTCGGTCAATACCATCAATAGGGTGAGTTTTGTCTTTTCTCTGTTCACCGATTCTGCCCTAATGTGAGCCTAGCACCATGTTGTAACAAGTCCATGGCCAAGGCGCATATTTCTGCAGACCATACGGATCAGTTGGCCCAGAAAATTTTGAGCTATAAGTGCGAAATAGTTTGTTTTTTCAATCTTGCGATCCGTTTTTGAGGGCACAGGCCGACTTTTTTGGGCTAGATATTTTCAGTGCGCGTGCACGTGTGTATGTTGATGTGTAATTTCTTCCAGATCGGAGAATTAGAATTCCTATCATCTCAATTCTCCGATACCTTTCCAACACCTATGAAAATTACTCAAACGGAGCTTTTTCCGACTCACGTTTATAGCCTCGGTCAATACCATCAATAGGGTGAGTTTTGTCTTTTCTCTGTTCACCGATTCTGCCCTAATGTGAGCCTAGCACCATGTTGTAACAAGTCCATGGTCAAGGCGCATATTTCTGCAGACCATACAGATCAGTTGGCCCAGAAAATTTCGAGCTATAAGTGCGAAATAGTTTGTTTTTTCAATCTTGCGATCCGTTTTTGAGGGCACGAACCGCCTTTTTTGGGCTAGATATTTTCAGTGCGCGTGCACGTGTGTATGTGGATGTGTAAATTCTTCCAGATCGGAGAATTAGAAGTCCTATCATCTCAATTCTCCGATACCTTTCCAACACCTATGAAAATTACTCAAACGGAGCTTTTCCCGACTCACGTTTATAGTCTCGGTCAATACCATCAATAGGGTGAGTTTTGTCTTTTCTCTGTTCACCGATTCTGCCCTAATGTGAGCCTAGCACCATGTTGTAACAAGTCCATGGCCAAGGCGCATATTTCTGCAGACCATACGGATCAGTTGGCCCAGAAAATTTCGAGCTATAAGTGCGAAATAGTTTGTTTTTTCAATCTTGCGATCCGTTTTTGAGGGCACGAACCGCCTTTTTTGGGCTAGATATTTTCAGTGCACGTGCACGTGTGTATGTGGATGTGTAAATTTTTCCAGATCAGAGAATTAGAAGTCCTATCATCTCAATTCTCCGATACCTTTCCAACACCTATGAAAATTGCTCAAACGGAGCTTTTTCCGACTCACGTTTATAGCCTCGGTCAATACCATCAATAGGGTGAGTTTTGTCTTTTCTCTGTTCACCGATTCTGCCCTAATGTGAGCCTAGCACCATGTTGTAACAAGTCCATGGTCAAGGCGCATATTTCTGCAGACCATACGGATCAGTTGGCCCAGAAAATTTCGAGCTATAAGTGCGAAATAGTTTGTTTTTTCAATCTTGTGATCCGTTTTTGAGGGCACGAACCGCCTTTTTTGGGCTAGATATTTTCAGTGCGCGTGCACGTGTGTATGTGGATGTGTAAATTCTTCCAGATCGGAGAATTAGAATTCCTATCATCTCAATTCTCCGATACCTTTCCAACACCGATCAAAATTACTCAAACGGAGCTTTTCTCGACTCACGTTTATAGTCTCGGTCAATACCATCAATACCGTGAGTTTTGTCTTTTCTCTGCTCACCGATTCTGCCCTAATGTGAGCCTAGCACCATGTTGTAACAAGTCCATGGCCAAGGCGCATATTTCTGCAGACCATACGGATCAGTTGGCCCAGAAAATTTCGAGCTATAAGTGCGAAATAGTTTGTTTTTTCACTCTTGCGATCTGTTTTTGAGGGCACGAACCGCCTTTTTTGGGCTAGATATTTTCAGTGCGCGTGCACGTGTGTATGTGGATGTGTAAATTCTTCCAGATCGGAGAATTAGAAGTCCTATCATCTCAATTCTCCGATACCTTTCCAACACCTATGAAAATTACTCAAACGGAGCTTTTTCCGACTCACGTTTATAGCCTCGGTCAATACCATCAATAGGGTGAGTTTTGTCTTTTCTCTGTTCACCGATTCTGCCCTAATGTGAGCCTAGCACCATGTTGTAACAAGTCCATGGTCAAGGCGCATATTTCTGCAGACCATACGGATCAGTTGGCCCAGAAAATTTCGAGCTATAAGTGCGAAATAGTTTGTTTTTTCAATCTTGCGATCCGTTTTTGAGGGCACGAACCGCCTTTTTTGGGCTAGATATTTTCAGTGCGCTTGCACGTGTGTATGTGGATGTGTAAATTCTTCCAGATTAGAAAATTAGAAGTCCTATCACCTCAATTCTCCGATACCTTTCCAACACCTATGAAAATTACTCAAACGGAGCTTTTTCCGACTCACGTTTATAGCCTCGGTCAATACCATCAATAGGGTGAGTTTTGTCTTTTCTCTGTTCACCGATTCTGCCCTAATGTGAGCCTAGCACCATGTTGTAACAAGTCCATGGTCAAGGCGCATATTTCTGCAGACCATACAGATCAGTTGGCCCAGAAAATTTCGAGCTATAAGTGCGAAATAGTTTGTTTTTTAATCTTGCGATCCGCTTTTGAGGGCACGAACCGCCTTTTTTGGGCTAGATATTTTCAGTGCGCGTGCACGTGTGTATGTGGATGTGTAAATTCTTCCAGATCGGAGAATTAGAAGTCCTATCATCTCAATTCTCCGATACCTTTCCAACACCTATGAAAATTACTCAAACGGAGCTTTTTCCGACTCACGTTTATAGCCTCGGTCAATACCATCAATAGGGTGAGTTTTGTCTTTTCTCTGTTCACCGATTCTGCCCTAAAGTGAGCCTAGCACCATGTTGTAACAAGTCCATGGTCAAGGCGCATATTTCTGCAGACCATACAGATCAGTTGGCCCAGAAAATTTCGAGCTATAAGTGCGAAATAGTTTGTTTTTTCAATCTTGCGATCCGGTTTTGAGGGCACGAACCGCCTTTTTTGGGCTAGATATTTTCAGTGCGCGTGCACGTGTGTATGTGGATGTGTAAATTCTTCCAGATCGGAGAATTAGAAGTCCTATCACCTCAATTCTCCGATACGTTTCCAACACCTATGAAAATTACTCAAACGGAGCTTTTTTCGACTCACGTTTATAGCCTCGGTCAATACCATCAATAGGGTGAGTTTTGTCTTTTCTCTGTTCACCGATTCTGCCCTAATGTGAGCCTAGCACCATGTTGTAACAAGTCCATGGTCAAGGCGCATATTTCTGCAGACCATACAGATCAGTTGGCCCAGAAAATTTCGAGCTATAAGTGCGAAATAATTTGTTTTTCAATCTTGCGATCCGCTTTTGAGGGCACGAACCGCCTTTTTGGGCTAGATATTTTCAGTGCGCGTGCGTGTGTATGTGGATGTGTAAATTCTTCCAGATCGGAGAATTAGAAGTCCTATCATCTCAATTCTCCGATACCTTTCCAACACCTATGAAAATTACTCAAACGGAGCTTTTTCCGACTCACGTTTATAGCCTCGGTCAATACCATCAATAGGGTGAGTTTTGTCTTTTCTCTGTTCACCGATTCTGCCCTAATGTGAGCCTAGCACCATGTTGTAACAAGTCCATGGTCAAGGCGCATATTTCTGCAGACCATACAGATCAGTTGGCCCAGAAAATTTCGAGCTATAAGTGCGAAATAGTTTGTTTTTCAATCTTGCGATCCGCTTTTGAGGGCACGAACCGCCTTTTTGGGCTAGATATTTTCAGTGCGCGTGCACGTGTGTATGTGGATGTGTAAATTCTTCCAGATCGGAGAATTAGAAGTCCTATCATCTCAATTCTCCGATACCTTTCCAACACCTATGAAAATTACTCAAACGGAGCTTTTTCCGACTCACGTTTATAGCCTCGGTCAATACCATCAATAGGGTGAGTTTTGTCTTTTCTCTGTTCACCGATTCTGCCCTAATGTGAGCCTAGCACCATGTTGTAACAAGTCCATGGTCAAGGCGCATATTTCTGCAGACCATACAGATCAGTTGGCCCAGAAAATTTCGAGCTATAAGTGCGAAATAGTTTGTTTTTTCAATCTTGTGATCCGATTTTGAGGGCACGAACCGCCTTTTTTGGGCTAGATATTTTCAGTGCGCGTGCACGTGTGTATGTGGATGTGTAAATTCTTCCAGATCGGAGAATTAGAAGTCCTATCATCTCAATTCTCCGATACCTTTCCAACACCTATGAAAATTACTCAAACGGAGCTTTTTCCGACTCACGTTTATAGCCTCGGTCAATACCATCAATAGGGTGAGTTTTGTCTTTTCTCTGTTCACCGATTCTGCCCTAATGTGAGCCTAGCACCATGTTGTAACAAGTCCATGGTCAAGGCGCATATTTCTGCAGACCATACGGATCAGTTGGCCCAGAAAATTTCGAGCTATAAGTGCGAAATAGTTTGTTTTTTCAATCTTGTGATCCGCTTTTGAGGGCATGAACCGCCTTTTTTGGGCTAGATATTTTCAGTGCGCGTGCACATGTGTATGTGGATGTGTAAATTCTTCCAGATCGGAGAATTATAAGTCCTATCACCTCAATTCTCCGATACGTTTCCAACACCTATGAAAATTACTCAAACGGAGCTTTTTCCGACTCACGTTTATAGCCTCGGTCAATACCATCAATAGGGTGAGTTTTGTCTTTTCTCTGTTCACCGATTCTGCCCTAATGTGAGCCTAGCACCATGTTGTAACAAGTCCATGGTCAAGGCGCATATTTCTGCAGACCATACAGATCAGTTGGCCCAGAAAATTTCGAGCTATAAGTGCGAAATAGTTTGTTTTTTCAATCTTGTGATCCGCTTTTGAGGGCACGAACCGCCTTTTTTGGGCTAGATATTTTCAGTGCGCGTGCACGTGTGTATGTGGATGTGTAAATTCTTCCAGATCGGAGAATTAGAAGTCCTATCATCTCAATTCTCCGATACCTTTCCAACACCTATGAAAATTACTCAAACGGAGCTTTTTCCGACTCACGTTTATAGCCTCGGTCAATACCATCAATAGGGTGAGTTTTGTCTTTTCTCTGTTCACCGATTCTGCCCTAATGTGAGCCTAGCACCATGTTGTAACAAGTCCATGGTCAAGGCGCATATTTCTGCAGACCATACAGATCAGTTGGCCCAGAAAATTTCGAGCTATAAGTGCGAAATAGTTTGTTTTTTCAATCTTGCGATCCATTTTTGAGGGCACGAACCGCCTTTTTTGGGCTAGATATTTTCAGTGCGCGTGCACGTGTGTATGTGGATGTGTAAATTCTTCCAGATCGGAGAATTAGAAGTCCTATCATCTCAATTCTCCGATACCTTTCCAACACCTATGAAAATTACTCAAACGGAGCTTTTTCCGACTCACGTTTATAGCCTCGGTCAATACCATCAATAGGGTGAGTTTTGTCTTTTCTCTGTTCACCGATTCTGCCCTAATGTGAGCCTAGCACCATGTTGTAACAAGTCCATGGTCAAGGCGCATATTTCTGCAGACCATACAGATCAGTTGGCCCAGAAAATTTCGAGCTATAAGTGCGAAATAGTTTCTTTTTTCAATCTTGCGATCCGTTTTTGAGGGCACGAACCGCCTTTTTTGGGCTAGATATTTTCTGTGCGCGTGCACGTGTGTATGTGGATGTGTAAATTCTTCCAGATTGGAAAATTAGAAGTCCTATCATCTCAATTGTCCGATACCTTTCCAACACCTATGAAAATTACTCAAACGGAGCTTTTTCCGACTCACGTTTATAGCCTCGGTCAATACCATCAATAGGGTGAGTTTTGTCTTTTCTCTGTTCACCGATTCTGCCCTAATGTGAGCCTAGCACCATGTTGTAACAAGTCCATGGCCAAGGCGCATATTTCTGCAGACCATACAGATCAGTTGGCCCAGAAAATTTCGAGCTATAAGTGCGAAATAGTTTGTTTTTTAATCTTGCGATCCGATTTTGAGGGCACGAACCGCCTTTTTTGGGCTAGATATTTTCAGTGCGCGTGCACGTGTGTATGTGGATGTGTAAATTCTTCCAGATCGGAGAATTAGAAGTCCTATCATCTCAATTCTCCGATACCTTTCCAACACCTATGAAAATTACTCAAACGGAGCTTTTTCCGACTCACGTTTATAGCCTCGGTCAATACCATCAATAGGGTGAGTTTTGTCTTTTCTCTGTTCACCGATTCTGCCCTAATGTGAGCCTAGCACCATGTTGTAACAAGTCCATGGTCAAGGCGCATATTTCTGCAGACCATACAGATCAGTTGGCCCAGAAAATTTCGAGCTATAAGTGCGAAATAGTTTGTTTTTTCAATCTTGCGATCCGTTTTTGAGGGCACGGACCGCCTTTTTTTGGGCTAGATATTTTCAGTGCGCGTGCACGTGTGTATGTTGATGTGTAATTTCTTCCAGATCGGAGAATTAGAATTCCTATCATCTCAATTCTCCGATAACTTTCCAACACCTATGAAAATTACTCAAACGGAGCTTTTCTCGACTCACGTTTATAGCCTCGGTCAATACCATCAATAGGGTGAGTTTTGTCTTTTCTCTGTTCACCGATTCTGCCCTAATGTGAGCCTAGCACCATGTTGTAACAAGTCCATGGTCAAGGCGCATATTTCTGCAGACCATACAGATCAGTTGGCCCAGAAAATTTCGAGCTATAAGTGCGAAATAGTTTGTTTTTCAATCTTGTGATCCGCTTCTGAGGGCACGAACCGCCTTTTTTGGGCTAGATATTTTCAGTGCGCGTGCACGTGTGTATGTGGATGTGTAAATTCTTCCAGATCGGAGAATTAGAAGTCCTATCATCTCAATTCTCCGATACCTTTCCAACACCTATGAAAATTACTCAAACGGAGCTTTTTCCGACTCACGTTTATAGCCTCGGTCAATACCATCAATAGGGTGAGTTTTGTCTTTTCTCTGTTCACCGATTCTGCCCTAATGTGAGCCTAGCACCATGTTGTAACAAGTCCATGGTCAAGGCGCATATTTCTGCAGACCATACAGATCAGTTGGCCCAGAAAATTTCGAGCTATAAGTGCGAAATAGTTTGTTTTTTCAATCTTGCGATCCGTTTTTGAGGGCACGGACCGCCTTTTTTTGGGCTAGATATTTTCAGTGCGCGTGCACGTGTGTATGTTGATGTGTAAATTCTTCCAGATCGGAGAATTAGAAGTCCTATCATCTCAATTCTCCGATACCTTTCCAACACCTATGAAAATTACTCAAACGGAGCTTTTCCCGACTCACGTTTATAGTCTCGGTCAATACCATCAATAGGGTGAGTTTTGTCTTTTCTCTGTTCACCGATTCTGCCCTAATGTGAGCCTAGCACCATGTTGTAACAAGTCCATGGCCAAGGCGCATATTTCTGCAGACCATACGGATCAGTTGGCCCAGAAAATTTCGAGCTATAAGTGCGAAATAGTTTGTTTTTTAATCTTGCGATCCGTTTTTGAGGGCACGAACCGCCTTTTTTGGGCTAGATATTTTCAGTGCGCGTGCACGTGTGTATGTGGATGTGTAAATTCTTCCAGATCGGAGAATTAGAAGTCCTATCATCTCAATTCTCCGATACCTTTCCAACACCTATGAAAATTACTCAAACGGAGCTTTTTCCGACTCACGTTTATAGCCTCGGTCAATACCATCAATAGGGTGAGTTTTGTCTTTTCTCTGTTCACCGATTCTGCCCTAATGTGAGCCTGACACCATGTTGTAACAAGTCCATGGCCAAGGCGCATATTTCTGCAGACCATACAGATCAGTTGGCCCAGAAAAATTTGAGCTATAAGTGTGAAATAGTTTGTTTTTTCAATCTTGCGATCCGTTTTTGAGGGCACGAACCGCCTTTTTTGGGCTAGATATTTTCAGTGCGCGTGCACGTGTGTATGTGGATGTGTAAATTCTTCCAGATCGGAGAATTAGAAGTCCTATCATCTCAATTCTCCGATACCTTTCCAACACCTATGAAAATTACTCAAACGGAGCTTTTCCCGACTCATGTTTATAGCCTCGGTCAATACCATCAATAGGGTGAGTTTTGTCTTTTCTCTGTTCACCGATTCTGCCCTAATGTGAGCCTAGCACCATGTTGTAACAAGTCCATGGCCAAGGCGCATATTTCTGCAGACCATACGGATCAGTTGGCCCAGAAAATTTCGAGCTATAAGTGCGAAATAGTTTCTTTTTTCAATCTTGCAATCCGTTTTTGAGGACACGAACCGCCTTTTTTGGGCTAGATATTTTCAGTGCGCGTGCATGTGTGTATGTGGATCTGTAAATTCTTCCAGATCGGAGAATTAGAAGTCCTATCACCTCAATTCTCTGATACCTTTCCAACACCTATGAAAATTACTCAAACAGAGCTTTTTCCGACTCATGTTTATAGCCTCGGTCAATACCATCAATAGGGTGAGTTTTGTCTTTTCTCTGTTCACCGATTCTGCCCTAATGTGAGCCTAGCACCATGTTGTAACAAGTCCATGGTCAAGGCGCATATTTCTGCAGACCATACAGATCAGTTGGCCCAGAAAATTTCGAGCTATAAGTGCGAAATAGTTTGTTTTTTAATCTTGCGATCCGTTTTTGAGGGCACGAACCGCCTTTTTTGGGCTAGATATTTTCAGTGCGCGTGCACGTGTGTATGTGGATGTGTAAATTCTTCCAGATCGGAGAATTAGAAGTCCTATCATCTCAATTCTCCGATACCTTTCCAACACCTATGAAAATTACTCAAACGGAGCTTTTCCCGACTCACGTTTATAGTCTCGGTCAATACCATCAATAGGGTGAGTTTTGTCTTTTCTCTGTTCACCGATTCTGCCCTAATGTGAGCCTAGCACCATGTTGTAACAAGTCCATGGCCAAGGCGCATATTTCTGCAGACCATACGGATCAGTTGGCCCAGAAAATTTCGAGCTATAAGTGCGAAATAGTTTGTTTTTTAATCTTGCGATCCGTTTTGAGGGCACGAACCGCCTTTTTTGGGCTAGATATTTTCAGTGCGCGTGCACGTGTGTATGTGGATGTGTAAATTCTTCCAGATCGGAGAATTAGAAGTCCTATCATCTCAATTCTCCGATACCTTTCCAACACCTATGAAAATTACTCAAACGGAGCTTTTTCCGACTCACGTTTATAGCCTCGGTCAATACCATCAATAGGGTGAGTTTTGTCTTTTCTCTGTTCACCGATTCTGCCCTAATGTGAGCCTAGCACCATGTTGTAACAAGTCCATGGTCAAGGCGCATATTTCTGCAGACCATACGGATCAGTTGGCCCAGAAAATTTCGAGCTATAAGTGCGAAATAGTTTGTTTTTCAATCTTGCGATCCGCTTTTGAGGGCACGAACCGCCTTTTTGGGCTAGATATTTTCAGTGCGCGTGCACGTGTGTATGTGGATGTGTAAATTCTTCCAGATCGGAGAATTAGAAGTCCTATCATCTCAATTCTCCGATACCTTTCCAACACCTATGAAAATTACTCAAACGGAGCTTTTTCCGACTCACGTTTATAGCCTCGGTCAATACCATCAATAGGGTGAGTTTTGTCTTTTCTCTGTTCACCGATTCTGCCCTAATGTGAGCCTAGCACCATGTTGTAACAAGTCCATGGTCAAGGCGCATATTTCTGCAGACCATACAGATCAGTTGGCCCAGAAAATTTCGAGCTATAAGTGCGAAATAGTTTGTTTTTCAATCTTGTGATCCGTTTTTGAGGGCACGAACCGCCTTTTTTGGGCTAGATATTTTCAGTGCGCGTGCACGTGTGTATGTGGATGTGTAAATTCTTCCAGATCGGAGAATTAGAAGTCCTATCATCTCAATTCTCCGATACCTTTCCAACACCTATGAAAATTACTCAAACGGAGCTTTTTCCGACTCACGTTTATAGCCTCGGTCAATACCATCAATAGGGTGAGTTTTGTCTTTTCTCTGTTCACCGATTCTGCCCTAATGTGAGCCTAGCACCATGTTGTAACAAGTCCATGGTCAAGGCGCATATTTCTGCAGACCATACGGATCAGTTGGCCCAGAAAATTTCGAGCTATAAGTGCGAAATAATTTGTTTTTTCAATCTTGCGATCCGTTTTTGAGGGCACGAACCGCCTTTTTTGGGCTAGATATTTTCAGTGCGCTTGCACGTATGTATGTGGATGTGTAAATTCTTCCAGATTAGAAAATTAGAAGTCCTATCACCTCAATTCTCCGATACGTTTCCAACACCTATGAAAATTACTCAAACGGAGCTTTTTCCGACTCACGTTTATAGCCTCGGTCAATACCATCAATAGGGTGAGTTTTGTCTTTTCTCTGTTCACCGATTCTGCCCTAATGTGAGCCTAGCACCATGTTGTAACAAGTCCATGGTCAAGGCGCATATTTCTGCAGACCATACAGATCAGTTGGCCCAGAAAATTTCAAGCTATAAGTGCGAAATAATTTGTTTTTTCAATCTTGCGATCCGTTTTTGAGGGCACGAACCGCCTTTTTTGGGCTAGATATTTTCAGTGCCGCGTGCGTATGTATGTGGATGTGTAAATTCTTCCAGATTAGAAAATTAGAAATCCTATCATCTGAATTCTCCGATACCTTTCCAACACCTATGAAAATTACTCAAATGGAGCTTTTTCCGACTCATGTTTATAGTCTCGGTCAATACCATCAATAGGGTGAGTTTTGTCTTTTCTCTGTTCACCGATTCTGCCCTAATGTGAGCCTAGCACCATGTTGTAACAAGTCCATGGTCAAGGCGCATATTTCTGCAGACCATACAGATCAGTTGGCCCAGAAAATTTCGAGCTATAAGTGCGAAATAGTTTCTTCTTTCAATCTTGCGATCCGTTTTTGAGGGCACGAACCGCCTTTTTTGGGCTAGATATTTTCAGTGCGCGTGTGTATGTGGATCTGTAAATTCTTCCAGATCGGAGAATTAGAAGTCCTATCACCTCAATTCTCCGATACCTTTCCAACACCTATGAAAATTACTCAAACGGAGCTTTTTCCGACTCACGTTTATAGTCTCGGTCAATACCATCAATAGGGTGAGTTTTGTCTTTTCTCTGTTCACCGATTCTGCCCTAATGTGAGCCTAGCACCATGTTGTAACAAGTCCATGGCCAAGGCGCATATTTCTGCAGACCATACGGATCAGTTGGCCCAGAAAATTTCGAGCTATAAGTGCGAAATAGTTTGTTTTTTCAATCTTGCGATCCGTTTTTGAGGGCACGAACCGCCTTTTTGGGCTAGATATTTTCAGTGCGCGTGCACGTGTGTATGTGGATGTGTAAATTCTTCCAGATCGGAGAATTAGAAGTCCTATCATCTCAATTCTCCGATACCTTTCCAACACCTATGAAAATTACTCAAACGGAGCTTTTTCCGACTCACGTTTATAGCCTCGGTCAATACCATCAATAGGGTGAGTTTTGTCTTTTCTCTGTTCACCGATTCTGCCCTAATGTGAGCCTAGCACCATGTTGTAACAAGTCCATGGTCAAGGCGCATATTTCTGCAGACCATACGGATCAGTTGGCCCAGAAAATTTCGAGCTATAAGTGCGAAATAGTTTGTTTTTCAATCTTGCGATCCGTTTGAGGGCACGAACCACCTTTTTGGGCTAGATATTTTCAGTGCGCGTGCACGTGTGTATGTGGATGTGTAAATTCTTCCAGATCGGAGAATTAGAAGTCCTATCATCTCAATTCTCCGATACCTTTCCAACACCTATGAAAATTACTCAAACGGAGCTTTTTCCGACTCACGTTTATAGCCTCGGTCAATACCATCAATAGGGTGAGTTTTGTCTTTTCTCTGTTCACCGATTCTGCCCTAATGTGAGCCTAGCACCATGTTGTAACAAGTCCATGGTCAAGGCGCATATTTCTGCAGACCATACAGATCAGTTGGCCCAGAAAATTTCGAGCTATAAGTGCGAAATAGTTTGTTTTTCAATCTTGCGATCCGTTTTTGAGGGCACGAACCGCCTTTTTTGGGCTAGATATTTTCTGTGCGCGTGCACGTGTGTATGTGGATGTGTAAATTCTTCCAGATCGGAGAATTAGAAGTCCTATCATCTCAATTGTCCGATACCTTTCCAACACCTATGAAAATTACTCAAACGGAGCTTTTTCCGACTCACGTTTATAGCCTCGGTCAATACCATCAATAGGGTGAGTTTTGTCTTTTCTCTGTTCACCGATTCTGCCCTAATGTGAGCCTAGCACCATGTTGTAACAAGTCCATGGTCAAGGCGCATATTTCTGCAGACCATACAGATCAGTTGGCCCAGAAAATTTCGAGCTATAAGTGCGAAATAGTTTGTTTTTCAATCTTGCGATCCGCTTTTGAGGGCACGAACCGCCTTTTTGGGCTAGATATTTTCAGTGCGCGTGCATGTGTATGTGGATGTGTAAATTCTTCCAGATCGGAGAATTAGAAGTCCTATCACCTCAATTCTCCGATACGTTTCCAACACCTATGAAAATTACTCAAACGGAGCTTTTTCCGACTCACGTTTATAGCCTCGGTCAATACCATCAATAGGGTGAGTTTTGTCTTTTCTCTGTTCACCGATTCTGCCCTACTGTGAGCCTAGCACCATGTTGTAACAAGTCCATGGTCAAGGCGCATATTTCTGCAGACCATACAGATCAGTTGGCCCAGAAAATTTCGAGCTATAAGTGCGAAATAATTTGGTTTTTCAATCTTGCGATCCGTTTTTGAGGGCACGAACCGCCTTTTTTGGGCTAGATATTTTCAGTGCGCGTGCACGTGTGTATGTGGATCTGTAAATTCTTCCAGATCGGAGAATTAGAAGTCCTATCACCTCAATTCTCCGATACCTTTCCAACACCTATGAAAATTACTCAAACAGAGCTTTTTCCGACTCATGTTTATAGCCTCGGTCAATACCATCAATAGGGTGAGTTTTGTCTTTTCTCTGTTCACCGATTCTGCCCTAATGTGAGCCTAGCACCATGTTGTAACAAGTCCATGGTCAAGGCGCATATTTCTGCAGACCATACAGATCAGTTGGCCCAGAAAATTTCGAGCTATAAGTGCGAAATAGTTTCTTTTTTCAATCTTGCGATCCGTTTTTGAGGGCACGAACCGCCTTTTTTGGGCTAGATATTTTCAGTGCGCGTGCACGTGTGTATGTGGATCTGTAAATTCTTCCAGATCGGAGAATTAGAAGTCCTATCACCTCAATTCTCCGATACCTTTCCAACACCTATGAAAATTACTCAAACAGAGCTTTTTCCGACTCATGTTTATAGCCTCGGTCAATACCATCAATAGGGTGAGTTTTGTCTTTTCTCTGTTCACCGATTCTGCCCTAATGTGAGCCTAGCACCATGTTGTAACAAGTCCATGGTCAAGGCGCATATTTCTGCAGACCATACAGATCAGTTGGCCCAGAAAATTTCAAGCTATAAGTGCGAAATAATTTGTTTTTTCAATCTTGCGATCCGTTTTTGAGGGCACGAACCGCCTTTTTTGGGCTAGATATTTTCAGTGCGCTTGCACGTATGTATGTGGATGTGTAAATTCTTCCAGATCAGAAAATTAGAAATCCTATCATCTGAATTCTCCGATACCTTTCCAACACCTATGAAAATTACTCAAATGGACCTTTTTCCGACTCATGTTTATAGTCTCAGTCAATACCATCAATAGGGTGAGTTTTATCATTTCTCTGTTCACCGATTCTGCCCTAATGTGAGCCTAGCACCATGTTGTAACAAGTCCATGGCCAAGGCGCATATTTTTGCAGACCAAACGGATCAGTTGGCCCAGAAAATTTCGAGCTACAAGTGCAAAATAGTTTGTTTTTTCAATCTTGCGATCCGTTTTTGAGGGCACGAACCGCCTTTTTTGGGCTAGATATTTTCTGTGCGCGTGCACGTGTGTATGTGGATGTGTAAATTCTTCCAGATTGGAAAATTAGAAGTCCTATCATCTCAATTGTCCGATACCTTTCCAACACCTATGAAAATTACTCAAACGGAGCTTTTTCCGACTCACGTTTATAGCCTCGGTCAATACCATCAATAGGGTGAGTTTTGTCTTTTCTCTGTTCACCGATTCTGCCCTAATGTGAGCCTAGCACCATGTTGTAACAAGTCCATGGTCAAGGCGCATATTTCTGCAGACCATACAGATCAGTTGGCCCAGAAAATTTCAAGCTATAAGTGCGAAATAATTTGTTTTTTCAATCTTGCGATCCGTTTTTTAGGGCACGAACCGCCTTTTTTGGGCTAGATATTTTCAGTGCGCGTGCACGTGTGTATGTGGATGTGTAAATTCTTCTAGATCGGAGAATTAGAAGTCCTATCATCTCAATTCTCCGTTTCCTTTCCAACACTTATGAAAATTACTCAAATGGAGCTTTTTCCGACTCACGTTTATAGCCTCGGTCAATACCATCAATAGGGTGAGTTTTGTCTTTTCTCTGTTCACCGATTCTGCCCTAAAGTGAGCCTAGCACCATGTTGTAACAAGTCCATGGTCAAGGCGCATATTTCTGCAGACCATACGGATCAGTTGGCCCAGAAAATTTCGAGCTATAAGTGCGAAATAGTTTGTTTTTTCAATCTTGCGATCCGTTTTTGAGGGCACGAACCGCCTTTTTTGGGCTAGATATTTTCAGTGCGCGTGCACGTGTGTATGTGGATGTGTAAATTCTTCCAGATCGGAGAATTAGAAGTCCTATCATCTCAATTCTCCGATACCTTTCCAACACCTATGAAAATTACTCAAACGGAGCTTTTTCCGACTCACGTTTATAGCCTCGGTCAATACCATCAATAGGGTGAGTTTTGTCTTTTCTCTGTTCACCGATTCTGCCCTAATGTGAGCCTAGCACCATGTTGTAACAAGTCCATGGTCAAGGCGCATATTTCTGCAGACCATACGGATCAGTTGGCCCAGAAAATTTCGAGCTATAAGTGCGAAATAGTTTGTTTTTTCAATCTTGCGATCTATTTTTGAGGGCACGAACCGTCTTTTTTGGGCTAGATATTTTAAGTGCGCGTGCACGTGTGTATGTGGATGTGTAAATTCTTCCAGATCGGAGAATTAGAAGTCCTATCATCTCAATTCTCCGATACCTTTCCAACACCTATGAAAATTACTCAAACGGAGCTTTTCCCGACTCACGTTTATAGTCTCGGTCAATACCATCAATAGGGTGAGTTTTGTCTTTTCTCTGTTCACCGATTCTGCCCTAATGTGAGCCTAGCACCATGTTGTAACAAGTCCATGGCCAAGGCGCATATTTCTGCAGACCATACGGATCAGTTGGCCCAGAAAATTTCGAGCTATAAGTGCGAAATAGTTTGTTTTTTCAATCTTGCGATCCGTTTTTGAGGGCACGGACCGCCTTTTTTGGGCTAGATATTTTCAGTGCGCGTGCACGTGTGTATGTTGATGTGTAATTTCTTCCAGATCGGAGAATTAGAATTCCTATCATCTCAATTCTCCGATACCTTTCCAACACCGATCAAAATTACTCAAACGGAGCTTTTCTCGACTCACGTTTATAGTCTCGGTCAATACCATCAATAGGGTGAGTTTTGTCTTTTCTCTGTTCACCGATTCTGCCCTAATGTGAGCCTAGCACCATGTTGTAACAAGTCCATGGCCAAGGCGCATATTTCTGCAGACCATACGGATCAGTTGGCCCAGAAAATTTCGAGCTATAAGTGCGAAATAGTTTCTTTTTTCAATCTTGCGATCCGTTTTTGAGGGCACGAACCGCCTTTTTTGGGCTAGATATTTTCAGTGCGCGTGCACGTGTGTATGTGGATGTGTAAATTCTTCCAGATCGGAGAATTAGAAGTCCTATCACCTCAATTCTCCGATACGTTTCCAACACCTATGAAAATTACTCAAACGGAGCTTTTTTCGACTCACGTTTATAGCCTCGGTCAATACCATCAATAGGGTGAGTTTTGTCTTTTCTCTGTTCACCGATTCTGCCCTAATGTGAGCCTAGCACCATGTTGTAACAAGTCCATGGTCAAGGCGCATATTTCTGCAGACCATACAGATCAGTTGGCCCAGAAAATTTCAAGCTATAAGTGCGAAATAATTTGTTTTTTCAATCTTGCGATCCGTTTTTGAGGGCACGAACCGCCTTTTTTGGGCTAGATATTTTCAGTGCGCTTGCACGTATGTATGTGGATGTGTAAATTCTTCCAGATCGGAGAATTAGAAGTCCTATCACCTCAATTCTCCGATACGTTTCCAACACCTATGAAAATTACTCAAACGGAGCTTTTTCCGACTCACGTTTATAGCCTCGGTCAATACCATCAATAGGGTGAGTTTTGTCTTTTCTCTGTTCACCGATTCTGCCCTAATGTGAGCCTAGCACCATGTTGTAACAAGTCTATGGCCAAGGCGCATATTTCTGCAGACCATACGGATTAGTTGGCCCAGAAAATTTTGAGCTATAAGTGCGAAATAGTTTGTTTTTTCAATCTTGCGATCCGTTTTTGAGGGCACGAAGAGCCTTTTTTGGGCTAGATATTTTCCGTGCGCGTGCACGTGTGTATGTGGATCTGTAAATTCTTCCAGATCGGAGAATTAGAAGTCCTATCACCTCAATTCTCCGATACCTTTCCAACACCTATGAAAATTACTCAAATGGATCTTTTTCCGACTCATGTTTATAGTCTCGGTCAATACCATCAATAGGGTGAGTTTTATCATTTCTCTGTTCACCGATTCTGCCCTAATGTGAGCCTAGCACCATGTTGTAACAAGTCCATGGCCAAGGCGCATATTTCTGCAGACCATACGGATCAGTTGGCCCAGAAAATTTCGAGCTATAAGTGCGAAATAGTTTGTTTTTTAATCTTGCGATCCGTTTTTGAGGGCACGAACCGCCTTATTTGGGCTAGATACTTTCAGTGCGCGTGCACGTGTGTATGTGGATGGGTAAATTCTTCCAGATCGGAGAATTAGAAGTCCTATCATCTCAATTCTCCGATACCTTTCCAACACCTATGAAAATTACTCAAACAGAGCTTTTTCCGACTCACGTTTATAGCCTCGGTCAATACCATCAATAGGGTGAGTTTTGTCTTTTCTCTGTTCACCGATTCTGCCCTAAAGTGAGCCTAGCACCATGTTGTAACAAGTCCATGGTCAAGGCGCATATTTCTGCAGACCATACAGATCAGTTGGCCCAGAAAATTTCGAGCTATAAGTGCGAAATAGTTTGTTTTTCAATCTTGCGATCCGTTTTGAGGGCACGAACCGCCTTTTTGGGCTAGATATTTTCAGTCTTGGCGTGAACGTGTGTATGTGGATGTGTAAATTCTTCCAGATTGGAAAATTAGAAGTCCTATCATCTCAATTCTCCGATGCCTTTCCAACACCTATGAAAATTACTCAAACGGAGCTTTTTCCGACTCACGTTTATAGCCTCGGTCAATACCATCAATAGGGTGAGTTTTATCTTTTCTCTGTTCACCGATTCTGCCCTAATGTGAGCCTAGCACCATGTTGTAACAAGTCCATGGTCAAGGCGCATATTTCTGCAGACCATACAGATCAGTTGGCCCAGAAAATTTCGAGCTATAAGTGCGAAATAGTTTGTATTTTCAATCTTGCGATCCGTTTTTGAGGGCACGAACCGCCTTTTTTGGGCTAGATATTTTCAGTGCGCGTGCACATGTGTATGTGGATGTGTAAATTCTTCCAGATCGGAGAATTAGAAGTCCTATCACCTCAATTATCCGATACGTTTCCAACACCTATGAAAATTACTCAAACAGAGCTTTTTCCGACTCACGTTTATAGCCTCGGTCAATACCATCAATAGGGTGAGTTTTGTCTTTTCTCTGTTCACCGATTCTGCCCTAATGTGAGCCTAGCACCATGTTGTAACAAGTCCATGGTCAAGGCGCATATTTCTGCAGACCATACGGATCAGTTGGCCCAGAAAATTTCGAGCTATAAGTGCGAAATAGTTTGTTTTTTCAATCTTGCGATCCGTTTTTGAGGGCACGAACCGCCTTTTTTGGGCTAGATATTTTCAGTGCGCGTGCACGTGTGTATGTGGATGTGTAAATTCTTCCAGATCGGAGAATTAGAAGTCCTATCATCTCAATTCTCCGTTACCTTTCCAACACCTATGAAAATTACTCAAATGGAGCTTTTCCCAACTCACGTTTATAGTCTCGGTCAATACCATCAATAGGGTGAGTTTTGTCTTTTCTCTGTTCACCGATTCTGCCCTAATGTGAGCCTAGCACCATGTTGTAACAAGTCCATGGTCAAGGCGCATATTTCTGCAGACCATACGGATCAGTTGGCCCAGAAAATTTCGAGCTATAAGTGCGAAATAGTTTCTTTTTTCAATCTTGCGATCCGTTTTTGAGGGCACGAAGAGCCTTTTTTGGGCTAGATATTTTCCGTGCGCGTGCACGTGTGTATGTGGATCTGTAAATTCTTCCAGATCGGAGAATTAGAAGTCCTATCACCTCAATTCTCCGATACCTTTCCAACACCTATGAAAATTACTCAAATGGAGCTTTTTTCGACTCATGTTTATAGCCTCGGTCAATACCATCAATACGGTGAGTTTTGTCTTTTCTCTGTTCACCGATTCTGCCCTAATGTGAGCCTAGCACCATGTTGTAACAAGTCCATGGTCAAGGCGCATATTTCTGCAGACCATACAGATCAGTTGGCCCAGAAAATTTCGAGCTATAAGTGCGAAATAGTTTGTTTTTCAATCTTGCGATCCGTTTTTGAGGGCACGAACCGCCTTTTTGGGCTAGATATTTTCAGTCTTGGCGTGCTGCGTGTGTATGTGGATGTGTAAATTCTTCCAGATCGGAGAATTAGAAGTCCTATCATCTCAATTCTCCGATACCTTTCCAACACCTATGGAAATTACTCAATGGAGCTTTTCTCGACTCACGTTTATAGCCTCGGTCAATACCATCAATAGGGTGAGTTTTGTCTTTTCTCTGTTCACCGATTCTGCCCTAAAGTGAGCCTAGCACCATGTTGTAACAAGTCCATGGTCAAGGCGCATATTTCTGCAGACCATACAGATCAGTTGGCCCAGAAAATTTCGAGCTATAAGTGCGAAATAATTTGTTTTTTCAATCTTGCAATCCGTTTTTGAGGGCACGAACCGCCTTTTTTGGGCTAGATATTTTCAGTGCGCTTGCACGTATGTATGTGGATGTGTAAATTCTTCCAGATCGGAGAATTAGAAGTCCTATCATCTCAAGTGTCCGATAACTTTCCAACACCTATTAAAATTACTCAATCGGAGCTTTTTCCGACTCACGTTTATAGCCTCGGTCAATACCATCAATAGGGTGAGTTTTGTCTTTTCTCTGTTCACCGATTCTGCCCTAATGTGAGCCTAGCACCATGTTGTAACAAGTCCATGGTCAAGGCGCATATTTCTGCAGACCATACAGATCAGTTGGCCCAGAAAATTTCGAGCTATAAGTGCGAAATAGTTTGTTTTTCAATCTTGCGATCCGTTTTTGAGTGCACGAACCGCCTTTTTTGGGCTAGATATTTTCAGTGCGGCGTGCACGTGTGTATGTGGATGTGTAAATTCTTCCAGATCGGAGAATTAGAAGTCCAATCATCTCAATTCTCCGATACCTTTCCAACACCTATGAAAATAACTCAAGCGGAGCTTTTCTCGACTCACGTTTATAGCCTCGGTCAATACCATCAATAGGGTGAGTTTTGTCTTTTCTCTGTTCACCGATTCTGCCCTAATGTGAGCCTAGCACCATGTTGTAACAAGTCCATGGTCAAGGCGCATATTTCTGCAGACCATACAGATCAGTTGGCCCAGAAAATTTCGAGCTATAAGTGCGAAATAGTTTGTTTTTCAATCTTGCGATCCGTTTTTGAGGGCACGAACCGCCTTTTTGGGCTAGATATTTTCAGTGCGCGTGCGTGTGTATTTGTATGTGTAAATTATTCGAGTTAGGAGAATTAGATGTCCTATCATCTCAATTCTCCGATAACTTTCCAACACCTATCACAATTACTCTAACGGTGCTTTTTCGACTCACGTTTATAGCCTCGGTCAATACCATCAATAGGGTGAGTTTTGTCTTTTCTCTGTTCACCGATTCTGCCCTAATGTGAGCCTAGCACCATGTTGTAACAAGTCCATGGTCAAGGCGCATATTTCTGCAGACCATACAGATCAGTTGGCCCAGAAAATTTCGAGCTATAAGTGCGAAATAGTTTGTTTTTCAATCTTGCGATCCGTTTTTGAGGGCACGAACCGCCTTTTTTGGGCTAGATATTTTCAGTGCGCGTGCACGTGTGTATGTGGATGTGTAAATTCTTCCAGATCGGAGAATTAGAAGTCCTATCATCTCAATTCTCCGATACCTTTCCAACACCTATGGAAATTACTCAATGGAGCTTTTCCCGACTCACGTTTATAGTCTCGGTCAATACCATCAATAGGGTGAGTTTTGTCTTTTCTCTGTTCACCGATTCTGCCCTAATGTGAGCCTGACACCATGTTGTAACAAGTCCATGGCCAAGGCGCATATTTCTGCAGACCATACGGATCAGTTGGCCCAGAAAATTTTGAGCTATAAGTGCGAAATAGTTTGTTTTTTCAATCTTGCGATCCGTTTTTGAGGGCACGAACCGCCTTTTTTGGGCTAGATATTTTCAGTGCGCGTGCACATGTGTATGTGGATGTGTAAATTCTTCCAGATCGGAGAATTAGAAGTCCTATCATCTCAATTCTCCGATACCTTTCCAACACCTATGAAAATTACTCAAACAGAGCTTTTTTACTCACGTTTATAGCCTCGGTCAATACCATCAATAGGGTGAGTTTTGTCTTTTCTCTGTTCACCGATTCTGCCCTAAAGTGAGCCTAGCACCATGTTGTAACAAGTCCATGGTCAAGGCGCATATTTCTGCAGACCATACAGATCAGTTGGCCCAGAAAATTTCGAGCTATAAGTGCGAAATAGTTTGTATTTTCAATCTTGCGATCCGTTTTTGAGGGCACGAACCGCCTTTTTGGGCTAGATATTTTCAGTGCGGCGTGCGTGTGTATGTGGATGTGTAAATTCTTCCAGATCGGAGAATTAGAAGTCCTATCACCTCAATTCTCTGATACGTTTCCAACACCTATGAAAATTACTCAAACGGAGCTTTTTCCGACTCACATTTATAGTCTCGGTCAATACCATCAATAGGGTGAGTTTTGTCTTTTCTCTGTTCACCGATTCTGCCCTAATGTGAGCCTAGCACCATGTTGTAACAAGTCCATGGCCAAGGCGCATATTTCTGCAGACCATACAGATCAGTTGGCCCAGAAAATTTCGAGCTATAAGTGCGAAATAGTTTGCTTTTTCAATCTTGCGATCCGTTTTGAGGGCACGAACCGCCTTTTTGGGCTAGATATTTTCAGTGCGCGTGCACATGTGTATGTGGATGTGTAAATTCTTCCAGATCGGAGAATTATAAGTCCTATCACCTCAATTCTCCGATACGTTTCCAACACCTATGAAAATTACTCAAACAGAGCTTTTTCCGACTCACGTTTATAGCCTCGGTCAATACCATCAATAGGGTGAGTTTTGTCTTTTCTCTGTTCACCGATTCTGCCCTAATGTGAGCCTAGCACCATGTTGTAACAAGTCCATGGTCAAGGCGCATATTTCTGCAGACCATACAGATCAGTTGGCCCAGAAAATTTCGAGCTATAAGTGCGAAATAATTTGTTTTTTCAATCTTGCGATCCGTTTTTGAGGGCACGAACCGCCTTTTTTGGGCTAGATATTTTCAGTGTGCGTGCACGTGTGTATGTGGATGTGTAAATTCTTCCAGATCAGAAAATTAGAAATCCTATCATCTGAATTCTCCGATACCTTTCCAATACCTATGAAAATTACTCAAATGGAGCTTTTTCCGACTCATGTTTATAGTCTCGGTCAATACCATCAATAGGGTGAGTTTTATCATTTCTCTGTTCACCGATTCTGCCCTAATGTGAGCCTAGCACCATGTTGTAACAAGTCCATGGCCAATGCGCATATTTCTGCAGACCATACGGATAAGTTGGCCCAGAAAATTTCGAGCTATAAGTGCGAAATAGTTTGTTTTTTAATCTTGCGATCCGTTTTTTAGGGCACGAACCGCCTTTTTGGGCTAGATATTTTCAGTGCGTGTGCACGTGTGTATGTGGATGTGTAAATTCTTCCAGATCGGAAAATTAGAAGTCCTATCATCTCAATTCTCCGATACCTTTCCAACACCTATGAAAATTACTCAAACGGAGCTTTTTCCGACTCATGTTTATAGCCTCGGTCAATACCATCAATAGGGTGAGTTTTGTCTTTTCTCTGTTCACCGATTCTGCCCTAAAGTGAGCCTAGCACCATGTTGTAACAAGTCCATGGTCAAGGCGCATATTTCTGCAGACCATACGGATCAGTTGGCCCAGAAAATTTCGAGCTATAAGTGCGAAATAGTTTGTTTTTTTCAATCTTGCGATCCGTTTTTTAGGGCACGAACCGCCTTTTTTGGGCTAGATATTTTCTGTGCGTGTGCACGTGTGTATGTGGATGTGTAAATTCTTCCAGATTGGAAAATTAGAAGTCCTATCATCTCAATTGTCCGATACCTTTCCAACACCTATGAAAATTACTCAAACGGAGCTTTTTCCGACTCATGTTTATAGCCTCGGTCAATACCATCAATAGGGTGAGTTTTGTCTTTTCTCTGTTCACCGATTCTGCCCTAATGTGAGCCTAGCACCATGTTGTAACAAGTCCATGGTCAAGGCGCATATTTCTGCAGACCATACAGATCAGTTGGCCCAGAAAATTCCGAGCTATAAGTGCGAAATAATTTGTTTTTTCAATCTTGCGATCCGTTTTTGAGGGCACGAACCGCCTTTTTTGGGCTAGATATTTTCAGTGCGCTTGCACGTGTGTATGTGGATGTGTAAATTCTTCCAGATCAGAAAATTAGAAATCCTATCACCTCAATTGTCCGATTCGTTTCCAACACCTATGAAAATTACTCAAACGGAGCTTTTTCCGACTCACGTTTATAGCCTCGGTCAATACCATCAATAGGGTGAGTTTTGTCTTTTCTCTGTTCACCGATTCTGCCCTAATGTGAGCCTGACACCATGTTGTAACAAGTCAATTTCAAAGGAGAATATTACTGCAGACCATACGGATAAGTTGGCCAAGAAAATATTGAGATATAAGTGCCAAATAGTTTGTTTTTCAATCTTGCGATCCGTTTTTGAGGGCACGAACCGCCTTTTTTTGGGCTAGATATTTTCAGTGCGCGTGCACGTGTGTATGTGGATGTGTAAATTCTTCCAGATCGGAGAATTAGAAGTCCTATCATCTCAATTCTCCGATACCTTTCCAACACCTATGAAAATTACTCAAGCGGAGCTTTTTCCGACTCACGTTTATAGCCTCGGTCAATACCATCAATAGGGTGAGTTTTGTCTTTTCTCTGTTCACCGATTCTGCCCTAATGTGAGCCTAGCACCATGTTGTAACAAGTCCATGGTCAAGGCGCATATTTCTGCAGACCATACAGATCAGTTGGCCCAGAAAATTTCGAGCTATAAGTGCGAAATAGTTTGTTTTTCAATCTTGCGATCCGTTTTTGAGGGCACGAACCGCCTTTTTTGGGCTAGATATTTTCAGTGCGCGTGCGTGTGTATGTGGATGTGTAAATTCTTCCAGATCGGAGAATTAGAAGTCCTATCACCTCAATTATCCGATACGTTTCCAACACCTATGAAAATTACTCAAACAGAGCTTTTTCCGACTCACGTTTATAGCCTCGGTCAATACCATCAATAGGGTGAGTTTTGTCTTTTCTCTGTTCACCGATTCTGCCCTAAAGTGAGCCTAGCACCATGTTGTAACAAGTCCATGGCCAATGCGCATATTTCTGCAGACCATACGGATCAGTTGGCCCAGAAAATTTCGAGCTATAAGTGCGAAATAGTTTGTTTTTTCAATCTTGCGATCCGTTTTTGAGGGCACAAACCGCCTTTTTTGGGCTAGATATTTTCGGTGTGCGTGCACGTGTGTATGTGGATGTGTAAATTCTTCCAGATCGGAGAATTAGAAGTCCTATCATCTCAATTCTCCGATACCTTTCCAACACCTATGAAAATTACTCAAACGGAGCTTTTTCCGACTCACGTTTATAGCCTCGGTCAATACCATCAATAGGGTGAGTTTTGTCTTTTCTCTGTTCACCGATTCTGCCCTAATGTGAGCCTAGCACCATGTTGTAACAAGTCCATGGTCAAGGCGCATATTTCTGCAGACCATACAGATCAGTTGGCCCAGAAAATTTCGAGCTATAAGTGCGAAATAGTTTGTTTTTTCAATCTTGCGATCCGTTTTTGAGGGCACGAACCGCCTTTTTTGGGCTAGATATTTTCAGTGCGCTTGCACGTGTGTATGTGGATGTGTAAATTCTTCCAGATCAGAAAATTAGAAATCCTATCATCTGAATTCTCCGATACCTTTCCAATACCTATGAAAATTACTCAAATGGAGCTTTTTCCGACTCACGTTTATAGCCTCGGTCAATACCATCAATAGGGTGAGTTTTGTCTTTTCTCTGTTCACCGATTCTGCCCTAATGTGAGCCTAGCACCATGTTGTAACAAGTCCATGGTCAAGGCGCATATTTCTGCAGACCATACGGATCAGTTGGCCCAGAAAATTTCGAGCTATAAGTGCGAAATAGTTTGTTTTTTAATCTTGCGATCCGTTTTTGAGTGCACGAACCGCCTTTTTGGGCTAGATATTTTCAGTCTTGGCGTGCGCGTGTGTATGTGGATGTGTAAATTCTTCCAGATTGGAAAATTAGAAGTCCTATCATCTCAATTGTCCGATACCTTTCCAACACCTATGAAAATTACTCAAACGGAGCTTTTTCCGACTCACGTTTATAGCCTCGGTCAATACCATCAATAGGGTGAGTTTTGTCTTTTCTCTGTTCACCGATTCTGCCCTAATGTGAGCCTAGCACCATGTTGTAACAAGTCCATGGTCAAGGCGCATATTTCTGCAGACCATACAGATCAGTTGGCCCAGAAAATTTCGAGCTATAAGTGCGAAATAGTTTGTTTTTTCAATCTTGTGATCCGTTTTTGAGGGCACGAACCGCCTTTTTTGGGCTAGATATTTTCAGTGCGCGTGCACATGTGTATGTGGATGTGTAAATTCTTCCAGATCGGAGAATTAGAAGTCCTATCACCTCAATTCTCCGATACGTTTCCAACACCTATGAAAATTACTCAAACGGAGCTTTTTCCGACTCACATTTATAGTCTCGGTCAATACCATCAATAGGGTGAGTTTTGTCTTTTCTCTGTTCACCGATTCTGCCCTAATGTGAGCCTAGCACCATGTTGTAACAAGTCCATGGTCAAGGTGCATATTTTTGCAGACCATACGGATCAGTTGGCCCAGAAAATTTCGAGCTATAAGTGCGAAATAATTTGTTTTTTCAATCTTGCGATCCGTTTTTGAGGGCACGAACCGCCTTTTTTGGGCTAGATATTTTCAGTGCGCGTGCACGTGTGTATGTGGATGTGTAAATTCTTCCAGATCGGAGAATTAGAAGTCCTATCATCTCAATTCTCCGATACCTTTCCAACACCTATGAAAATTACTCAAGCGGAGCTTTTTCCGACTCACGTTTATAGCCTCGGTCAATACCATCAATAGGGTGAGTTTTGTCTTTTCTCTGTTCACCGATTCTGCCCTAATGTGAGCCTAGCACCATGTTGTAACAAGTCTATGGCCAAGGCGCATATTTCTGCAGACCATACGGATTAGTTGGCATAGAAAATTTTGAGCTATAAGTGCAAAATAGTTTGTTTTTTCAATCTTGCGATCCGTTTTTGAGGGCACAAACCGCCTTTTTTGGGCTAGATATTTTCGGTGTGCGTGCACGTGTGTATGTGGATGTGTAAATTCTTCCAGATCGGAGAATTAGAAGTCCTATCATCTCAATTCTCCGATACCTTTCCAACACCTATGAAAATTACTCAAACGGAGCTTTTTCCGACTCACATTTATAGTCTCGGTCAATACCATCAATAGGGTGAGTTTTGTCTTTTCTCTGTTCACCGATTCTGCCCTAATGTGAGCCTAGCACCATGTTGTAACAAGTCCATGGCAAATGCGCATATTTCTGCAGACCATACGGATAAGTTGGCCCAGAAAATTTTGAGCTATAAGTGCGAAATAGTTTGTTTTTTCAATCTTGTGATCCGTTTTTGAGGGCACGAACCGCCTTTTTTGGGCTAGATATTTTCAGTGCGCTTGCACGTATGTATCTGGATGTGTAAATTCTTCCAGATCAGAAAATTAGAAATCCTATCATCTGAATTCTCCGATACCTTTCCAACACCTATGAAAATTACTCAAATGGAGCTTTTTCCGACTCATGTTTATAGCCTCGGTCAATACCATCAATAGGGTGAGTTTTGTCTTTTCTCTGTTCACCGATTCTGCCCTAATGTGAGCCTAGCACCATGTTGTAACAAGTCCATGGCCAATGCGCATATTTCTGCAGACCATACGGATAAGTTGGCCCAGAAAATTTCGAGCTATAAGTGCGAAATAGTTTGTTTTTGCAATCTTGCGATCCGTTTTTGAGGGCACGAACAACCTTTTTTGGGCTAGATATTTTCAGTGAGCGTGCACGTGTGTATGTGGATGTGTAAATTCTTCCAGATCGGAGAATTAGAAGTCCTATCATCTCAATTCTCCGATACCTTTCCAACACCTATGGAAATTACTCAATGGAGCTTTTCCCGACTCACGTTTATAGTCTCGGTCAATACCATCAATAGGGTGAGTTTTGTCTTTTCTCTGTTCTCCAATTCTGCCCTAATGTGAGCCTAGCACCATGTTGTAACAAGTCCATGGCAAATGCGCATATTTCTGCAGACCATACGGATAAGTTGGCCCAGAAAATTTTGAGCTATAAGTGCGAAATAGTTTGTTTTTTCAATCTTGCGATCTGTTTTTGAGGGCACGAACCGCCTTTTTGGGCTAGATATTTTCAGTGCGCGTGCACGTGTGTATGTGGATGTGTAAATTCTTCCAGATCGGAGAATTAGAAGTCCTATCACCTCAATTCTCCGATACGTTTCCAACACCTATGAAAATTACTCAAACGGAGCTTTTTTCGACTCACGTTTATAGTCTCAGTCAATACCATCAATAGGGTGAGTTTTGTCCTTTCTTTGTTCACCGATTCTGCCCTAATGTGAGCCTAGCACCATGTTGTAACAAGTCTATGGCCAAGGCGCATATTTCTGCAGACCATACGGATTAGTTGGCCCAGAAAATTTTGAGCTATAAGTGCGAAATAGTTTGTTTTTCAATCTTGCGATCTATTTTTGAGGGCACGAACCGCCTTTTTGGGCTAGATATTTTCAGTGCTGCGTGCACGTGTGTAAGTGGATGTATAAATTCTTCCAGATCGGAGAATTAGAAGTCCTATCATCTCAATTGTCCGATACCTTTCCAACACCTATGAAAATTACTCAAACGGAGCTTTTTCCGACTCACGTTTATAGCCTCAGTCAATACCATCAATAGGGTGAGTTTTGTCCTTTCTTTGTTCACCGATTCTGCCCTAATGTGAGCCTAGCACCATGTTGTAACAAGTCTATGGCCAAGGCGCATATTTCTGCAGACCATACGGATTAGTTGGCCCAGAAAATTTTGAGCTATAAGTGCGAAATAGTTTGTTTTTTCAATCTTGCGATCCGTTTTTGAGGGCACGAACAACCTTTTTTGGGCTAGATATTTTTAGTGCGCTTGCACGTGTGTATGTGGATGTGTAAATTCTTCCAGATCGGAGAATTAGAATTCCTATCATCTCAATTCTCCGATAACTTTCCAACACCTATGAAAATTACTCAAACGGAGCTTTTCTCGACTCACGTTTATAGTCTCGGTCAATACCATCAATAGGGTGAGTTTTGTCTTTTCTCTGTTCACCGATTCTGTCCTAATGTGAGCCTAGCACCATGTTGTAACAATTCTATGGCCAAGGCGCATATTTCTGCAGACCATACGGATTAGTAGGCCCAGAAAATTTTGAGCTATAAGTGCGAAATAGTTGTTTTTTCAATCTTGCGATCCGTTTTTGAGGGCACGAACAACCTTTTTTGGGCTAGATATTTTCAGTGCGCTTGCACGTGTGTATTTGGATGTGTAAATTCTTCCAGATCGGAGAATTAGAAGTCCTATCACCTCAATTCTCTGATACGTTTCCAACACCTATGAAAATTACTCAAACGGAGCTTTTTCCGACTCATGTTTATAGTCTCGGTCAATACCATCAATAGGGTGAGTTTTATCATTTCTCTGTTCACCGATTCTGCCCTAATGTGAGCCTAGCACCATTTTGTAACAAGTCTATGGCCAAGGCGCATATTTCTGCAGACCATACGGATTGGTTGGCCCAGAAAATTTTGAGCTATAAGTGCGAAATAGTTTGTTTTTTCAATCTTGCGATCCGTTTTTGAGGGCACGAACCGCCTTTTTGGGCTAGATATTTTCAGTGCGCGTGCACGTGTGTATGTGGATGTGTAAATTCTTCCATATCGGAGAATTAGAAGTCCTATCATCTCAATTATCCGATACCTTTCCAACACCTATGAAAATTACTCAAGCGGAGCTTTTTCTGACTCACGTTGATAGTCTCGGTCAATACCATCAATAGGGTGAGTTTTATCATTTCTCTGTTCACCGATTCTGCCCTAATGTGAGCCTAGCACCATGTTGTAACAAGTCTATGGCCAAGGCGCATATTTCTGCAGACCATACGGATTAGTTGGCCCAGAAAATTTTGAGCTATAAGTGCGAAATAGTTTGTTTTTCAATCTTGCGATCTGTTTTTGAGGGCAAGAACCGCCTTTTTTCGGCTAGATATTTTCAGTGCGCGTGCACGTGTGTATGTGGATGTGTAAATTCTTCCAGATCGGAGAATTAGAAGTCCTATCATCTCAATTCTCCGATACCTTTCCAACACCTATGAAAATTACTCAAACAGAGCTTTTTCCGACTCATGTTTATAGTCACGGTCAATACCATCAATAGGGTGAGTTTTATCATTTCTCTGTTCACCGATTATGTCCTAATGTGAGCCTAGCACCATGTTGTAACAAGTCTATGGCCAAGGCGCATATTTCTGCAGACCATACGGATCAGTTGGCTCAGAAAACTTCGAGCTATAAGTGCGAAATAATTTGTTTTTTCAATCTTGCGATCCGTTTTTGAGGGCACGAACCGCCTTTTTTGGGCTAGATATTTTCAGTGCGCGTGCACGTGTGTATGTGGATGTGTAAATTCTTCCAGATCGGAGAATTAGAAGTCCTATCATCTCAATTATCCGATACCTTTCCAACACCTATGAAAATTACTCAAACGGAGCTTTTTATGACCCATGTTGATAGTCTCGGTCAATACCATCAATAGGGTGAGTTTTATCATTTCTCTGTTCACCGATTCTGCCCTAATGTGAGCCTAGCACCATGTTGTAACAAGTCTATGGCCAAGGCGCATATTTCTGCAGACCATACGGATTGGTTGGCCCAGAAAATTTTGAGCTATAAGTGCGAAATAGTTTATTTTTCAATCTTGCGATCTATTTTTGAGGGCACGAACCGCGTTTTTTGGGCTAGATATTTTCAGTGCGCGTGCACGTGTATGTCGATTTGTAAATTCTTCCAGATCGGAGAATTAGAAGTCCTATCATCTGAATTCTCCGATACCTTTCCAACACCTATGAAAATTACTCAAATGGAGCTTTTTCCGACTCATGTTTATAGTCTCGGTCAATACCATCAATAGGGTGAGTTTTATCATTTCTCTGTTCACCGATTCTGCCCTAATGTGAGCCTAGCACCATGTTGTAACAAGTCTATGGCCAAGGCGCATATTTCTGCAGACCATACGGATTGGTTGGCCCAGAAAATTTTGAGCTATAAGTGCGAAATAGTTTCTTTTTTCAATCTTGCGATCCGTTTTTGAGGGCACGAACCGCCTTTTTTCGGCTAGATATTTTCAGTGCGCGTGCACGTGTGTATGTGGATCTGTAAATTCTTCCAGATCGGAGAATTAGAAGTCCTATCACCTCAATTCTCCGATACCTTTCCAACACCTACGAAAATTACTCTAACAGAGCTTTTTCTGACGCACGTTGATAGTCTCAGTCAATACCATCAATAGGGTGAGTTTTGTCCTTTCTTTGTTCACCGATTCTGCCCTAATGTGAGCCTAGCACCATGTTGTAACAAGTCTATGGCCAAGGCGCATATTTCTGCAGACCATACGGATTAGTTGGCCCAGAAAATTTTGAGCTATAAGTGCGAAATAGTTTGTTTTTCAATCTTGCGATCTATTTTTGAGGGCACGAACCGCCTTTTTGGGCTAGATATTTTCAGTGCAGCGTGCTGCGTGTGTATGTTGATGTGTAAATTCTTCCAGATCGGAGAATTAGAAGTCCTATCATCTCAATTCTCCGTTACCTTTCCAACACCTATGAAAATTACTCAAATGGAGCTTTTTCCGACTCACGTTTATAGCCTCGGTCAATACCATCAATAGGGTGAGTTTTATCATTTCTCTGTTCACCGATTCTGCCCTAATGTGAGCCTAGCACCATGTTGTAACAAGTCTATGGCCAAGGCGCATATTTCTGCAGACCATACGGATTGGTTGGCCCAGAAAATTTTGAGCTATAAGTGCGAAATAGTTTGTTTTTCAATCTTGCGATCTATTTTTGAGGGCACGAACCGCCTTTTTGGGCTAGATATTTTCAGTGCGGCGTGCACGTGTGTATGTGGATGTGTAAATTCTTCCAGATCGGAGAATTAGAAGTCCTATCACCTCAATTATCCGATACGTTTCCAACACCTATGAAAATTACACAAACCGACCTTTTTCTGACTCAAGTTTATAGTCTCGGTCAATACCATCAATAGGGTGAGTTTTGTCTTTTCTCTGTTCACCGATTCTGCCCTAATGTGAGCCTAGCACCATGTTGTAACAAGTTCATGGCCAAGGCGCATATTTCTGCAGACCATACGGATTAGTTGGCCCAGAAAATTTCGAGCTATAAGTGCGAAATAGTTTGTTTTTCAATCTTGCGATCTATTTTTGAGGGCACGAACCGTCTTCTTTGGGCTAGATATTTTAAGTGCGCGTGCACGTGTGTATGTGGATGTGTAAATTCTTCCAGATCGGAGAATTAGAAGTTCTATCATCTCAATTCTCCGATACCTTTCTAACACCTATGAAAATTACTCAAATGGAGCTTTTTCCGACTCATGTTTATAGTCTCGGTCAATACCATCAATAGGGTGAGTTTTATCATTTCTCTGTTCACCGATTATGTCCTAATGTGAGCCTAGCACCATGTTGTAACAAGTCTATGGCCAAGGCGCATATTTCTGCAGACCACACGGATTAGTTGGCCCAGAAAATTTTGAGCTATAAGTGCGAAATAGTTTGTTTTTTCAATCTTGCGATCTATTTTTGAGGGCACGAACCGCCTTTTTGGGCTAGATATTTTCAGTGCGGCGTGCACGTGTGTATGTGGATGTGTAAATTCTTCCAGATTGGAAAATTAGAAGTCCTATCATCTCAATTCTCCGATACCTTTCCAACACCTATGAAAATTACTCAAACGGAGCTTTTTACGACTCAAGTTTATAGTCTCGGTCAATACCATCAAGAGGGTGAGTTTTGTCTTTTCTCTGTTCACCGATTCTGCCCTAATGTGAGCCTAGCACCATGTTGTAACAAGTCTATGGCCAAGGCGCATATTTCTGCAGACCATACGGATTAGTTGGCCCAGAAAATTTTGAGCTATAAGTGCGAAATAGTTTGTTTTTCAATCTTGCGATCTATTTTTGAGGGCACGAACCGTCTTCTTTGGGCTAGATATTTTAAGTGCGCGTGCACGTGTGTATGTGGATGTGTAAATTCTTCCAGATCGGAGAATTAGAAGTTCTATCATCTCAATTCTCCGATACCTTTCTAACACCTATGAAAATTACTCAAGCGGAGCTTTTTCCGACTCATGTTAATAGACTCGGTCAATACCATCAATAGGGTGAGTATTGTCTTTTCTCTGTTCAACTATTCTGCACTAATGAGAGCCTAGCACCAATATGTAACAAGCACATGGTAAAGGCTCATATTTCTGCAGACCATACGGATTAGTTGGCCCAGAAAATTTCGAGCTATAAGTGCGAAATAGTTTGTTTTTCAATCTTGCGATCTGTTTTTGAGGGCACGAACCGCCTTTTTGGGCTAGATATTTTCAGTGCGGCGTGCGTGTGTATGTGGATGTGTAAATTCTTCCAGATCGGAGAATTAGAAGTCCTATCATCTCAATTCTCCGATACCTTTCCAACACCTATGAAAATTACTCAAGCGGAGCTTTTTCTGACGCACGTTGATATTCTCGGTCAATACGATCAATAAGGTGAGTTTTGTCTTTTCTTTGTTCACCGATTCTGCCCTAATGTGAGCCTAGCACCGTGTTGTACCAAGTCCATGGTCAAGGCGCATATTTGTGCAGACCATACGGATTAGTTGGCCCATAAAATTTCTAGCTATAAGTGCGAAATAGTATGTTTTTTCAATCTTGCGATCTATTTTTGTGGGCTCGAACCTCCTTTTTTGGGCTAGATATTTTATGTGAGCGTGCACGTGTGTATTTGGATTTGTAAAATCTACCATATCGGAGAATTAGAATTCCTATCAACTCAATTGTCCGATACCTTTCCAACACCTATGAAAAATTCTCAAACGGAGCTTTTTCCGACTCACATTTATAGTCTCGGTCAATACCATCAATAGGGTGAGTTTTGTCTTTTCTCTGTTCACCGATTCTGCCCTAATGTGAGCCTAGCACCATGTTGTAACAAGTCCATGGCAAATGCGCATATTTCTGCAGACCATACGGATAAGTTGGCCCAGAAAATTTCGAGCTATAAGTGCGAAATAGTTTGTTTTTTCAATCTTGTGATCCGCTTTTGAGGGCATGAACCGCCTTTTTTGGGCTAGATATTTTCTGTGCGCGTCCACGTGTGTATGTGGATGTGTAATTTCTTCCAGATCGGAGAATTAGAAGTCCTATCATCTCAATTCTCCGATACCTTTCCAACACCTATGAAAATTACTCAAACGGAGCTTTTTCGACTCACGTTGATAGTCTCGGTCAATACCATCAATAGGGTGAGTTTTGTCTTTTCTCTGTTCACCTATTCTGCCCTAGTGTGAGCCTAGGACCATGTTGTAACAAGCCCATGGTCAAAGGCGCATATTTCTGCAGACCATACGGATTAGTTGGCCCAGAAAATTTGAGCTATAAGTGCGAAATAGTTTGTTTTTCAATCTTGCGATCTATTTTTGAGGCACGAACCGCCTTTTTGGGCTAGATATTTTCAGTGCGGCGTGCGTGTGTATGTGGATGTGTAAATTCTTCCAGATCGGAGAATTAGAAGTACTATCATCTCAATTCTCCGATACCTTTCCAACACCTATGAAAATTACTCAAACGGAGCTTTTTCGACTCACGTTGATAGTCTCGGTCAATACCATCAATAGGGTGAGTTTTATCATTTCTCTGTTCACCGATTCTGCCCTAATGTGAGCATAGCACCATGTTGTAACAAGTCCATGGTCAAAGGCGCATATTTACTGCAGACCATACGGATTAGTTGGCCCATAAATTTCGAGCTATAAGTGCGAAATAGTTTGTTTTTTCAATCTTGCGATCTATTTTTGAGGGCACGAACCGCCTTTTTTGGGCTAGATATTTTCAGTGCGCGTGCACGTGTGTATGTGGATGTGTAAATTCTTCCATATCGGAGAATTAGAAGTCCTATCATCTCAATTATCCGATACCTTTCCAACACCTATGAAAATTACTCAAACGGAGCTTTTTATGACTCACGTTGATAGTCTCGGTAAATACAAGCAATAAGGTGAGATTTGTCTTTTCTCTCTTCACCGATTTTGCCCTAATGTGAGCCGAGCACCATGTTGTAACAAGCCCATGGTCAAGGCGCATATTTCTGCAGACCATACGGATTAGTTGGCCCAGAAAATTTCGAGCTATAAGTGCGAAATAGTTTGTTTTTCAATCTTGCGATCTATTTTTGAGGGCACGAACCGTCTTCTTTGGGCTAGATATTTTCAGTGCGCGTGCACGTGTGTATGTGTTTGTGTAAATTCTTCCAGATCGGAGAATTAGAAGTCCTATCATCTCAATTCTCCGATACCTTTCCAACACCTATGAAAATTAATCAAACGGAGCTTTTTCTAATTCACGTTGATAGTCTCAGTCAATACGATCAATAGGGTGAGATTTGTCTTTTCACTGTTCATCGATTCTGCCCTAATGTGAGCCTAGCACCATGTTGTAACGAGCCCATGGTCAAGGCGCATATTTCTGCAGACCATACGGATTAGTTAGCCCAGAAAATTTCGAGCTATAAGTGCGAAATAGTTTGTTTTTTCAATCTTGCGATCTGTTTTTGAGGGCACGAACCGCCTTTTTGGGCTAGATATTTTCAGTGCAGCGTGCACGTGTGTTTGTGGATGTGTAAATTCTTCCAGATCGGAGAATTAGAAGTCCTATCATCTCAATTATCCGATACCTTTCCAACACCTATGAAAATTACTCAAACGGAGCTTTTTATGACTCACGTTGATAGTCTCGGTCAATACGATCAATAGGGTGAGTTTTGTATTTTCTCTGTTTACCGATTCTGCCCTAATGTGAGCCTAGCACCATGTTGTAACGAGCCCATGGTCAAGGCGCTTATTTCTGCAGACCATACGGATTTGTTGGCCCATAAAATTTCGAGCTATAAGTGCGAAATAATTTGTTTTTTCAAGCTTGCGATCTATTTTTGAGGGCACGAACCGCCTTTTTTGGGCTAGATATTTTCAGTGCGCGTGCACGTGTGTATGGGGATGTGTAAATTCTTCCAGATCGGAGAATTATAAGTCCTATCATCTCAATTCTGCGATACCTTTCCAACACCTATAAAAATTACTCAAACGGAGCTTTTTATGACTCACGTTGATAGTCTCGGTCACTATGATCAATAGGATGAGTTTTGTCTTTTCTCTGTTCAACGATTCTGCCCTAATGTGAGCCTTTCACCATGTTGTAACAAGCCCATGGTCAAAGGCGCATATTTCTGCAGACCATACGGATTAGTTGGCCCAGAAAATTAGAGCTATAAGTGCGAAATAGTTTGTTTTTCAATCTTGCGATCTATTTTTGAGGGCACGAACCGCCTTTTTGGGCTAGATATTTTTAGTCTTGGCGTGCTGCGTGTGTATGTGGATGTGTATATTCTTCCAGATCGGAGAATTAGAATTCCTATCTTCTCAATTCTCCGATACCTTTCCAACACCTATGAAAATTACTCAAGCGGAGCTTTTTTATGACTCACGTTGATAATCTCGGTCACTATGATCAATAGGGTGAGTTTTGTCTTTTCTCTGTTCACCGATTCTGCACTAATGTGAGCCGAGCACCATGTTGTAACAAGCCCATGGTCAAGGCGCATATTTCTGCAGACCATACGGATTAGTTGGCCCAGAAAATTTCGAGCTATAAGTGCGAAATAGTTTGTTTTTTCACTCTTGCGATCTGTTTTTGAGGGCACGAACCGCCTTTTTTGGGCTAGATATTTTCAGTGCGCGTGCACGTGTGTTTGTGGATGTGTAAATTCTTCCAGATCGGAGAATTAGAAGTCCTATCATCTCAATTATCCGATACCTTTCCAACACCTATGAAAATTACTCAAACGGAGCTTTTTATGACTCACGTTGATAGTCTCGGTCACTATGATCAATAGGGTGAGTTTTGTCTTTTCTCTGTTCACCGATTCTGCTCTAATGTGAGCCTAGCACCGTGTTGTACCAAGCCCATGGTCAAGGCGCATATTTCTGCAGACCATACGGATTAGTTGGCCCAGAAAATTTCGAGCTATAAGTGCGAAATAGTTTGTTTTTTCAATCTTGCGATCTATTTTTTAGGGCACGAACCGTCTTTTTTGGGCTAGATATTTTAAGTGCGCGTGCACGTGTGTATGTGGATGTGTAAATTCTTCCAGATCGGAGAATTAGAAGTCCTATCATCTCAATTCTCCGATACCTTTCCAACACCTATGAAAATTACTCAAACGGAGCTTTTTCTGACTCACGTTGATAATCTCGGTCAATACGATCAATAGGGTGAGTTTTGTCTTTTCTCTCTTCACCGATTTTGCCCTAATGTGAGCCGAGCACCATGTTGTAACAAGCCCATGGTCAAGGCGCATATTTCTGCAGACCATACGGATTAGTTGGCCCAGAAAATTCGAGCTATAAGTGCGAAATAGTTTGTTTTTTCAATCTTGCGATCTATTTTTGAGGGCACGAACCGCCTATTGTGGGCTAGAAATTTTCAGTGCGCGTGCACGTGAGAATGTGGATGTGTAAATTCTTCCAGATCGGAGAATTAGAAGTCCTATCATCTCAATTCTCCGATACCTTTCCAACACCTATGAAAATTACTCAAACGGAGCTTTTTCTGACTCACGTTGATAGTCTCGGTCAATACGATCAATAGGGTGAGTTTTGTCTTTTCTCTGTTCACCGATTCTGCCCTAATGTGAGCCTAGCACCATGTTGTAACGAGCCCTTGGTAAAGGCGCTTATTTCTGCAGACCATACGGATTAGTTGGCCCATAAAATTTCGAGCTATAAGTGCGAAATAGTTTGTTTTTTCAATCTTGCGATCTGTTTTTGAGGCACGAACCGCCTTTTTGGGCTAGATATTTTCAGTGCGCGTGCACGTGTGTATGTGGATGTGTAAATTCTTCCAGATCGGAGAATTAGAAGTCCTATCATCTCAATTATCCGATACCTTTCCAACACCTATGAAAATTACTCAAACGGAGCTTTTTCTGACTCACGTTGATAGTCTCGGTCAATACGATCAATAGGGTGAGATTTGTCTTTTCTCTGTTCACCGATTCTGCCCTAATGTGAGCCTAGCACCATGTTGTAACAAGCCCATGGTCAAGGCGCATATTTCTGCAGACCATACGGATTAGTTGGCCCAGAAAATTTCGAGCTATAAGTGTGAAATAGTTTGTTTTTCAATCTTGCGATCTATTTTTGAGGGCACGAACCGCCTTTTTGGGCTAGATATTTTTCTGTGCGCGTGCACGTGTGTATGTGGATGTGTAAATTCTTCCATATCGGAGAATTAGAAGTCCTATCATCTCAATTATCCGATACCTTTCCAACACCTATGAAAATTACTCAAACGGAGCTTTTTCTGACTCACGTTGATAATCTCGGTCAATACGATCAATAGGGTGAGTTTTGTATTTTCTCTGTTTACCGATTCTGCCCTAATGTGAGCCTAGCACCATGTTGTAACGAGCCCATGGTCAAGGCGCATATTTCTGCAGACCATACGGATTAGTTAGCCCAGAAAATTTCGAGCTATAAGTGCGAAATAGTTTGTTTTTTCAATCTTGCGATCTGTTTTTGAGGGCACGAACCTCCTTTTTTGGGCTAGATATTTTCAGTGCGCGTGCACGTGTGTATGTGGATGTGTAAATTCTTCCAGATCGGAGAATTAGAAGTCCTATCATCTCAATTATCCGATACCTTTCCAACACCTATGAAAATTACTCAAACGGAGCTTTTTATGACTCACGTTGATAGTCTCGGTCACTATGATCAATAGGGTGAGTTTTGTCTTTTCTCTGTTCACCGATTCTGCACTAATGTGAGCCGAGCACCATGTTGTAACAAGCCCATGGTCAAGGCGCATATTTCTGCAGACCATACGGATTAGTTGGCCCAGAAAATTAGAGCGATTAGTGCGTACTAGTTTGTTTTTTCAAGCTTGCGATATATTTTTGAGGGCACGAACCGCCTTTTTTGGGCTAGATATTTTCAGTGCGCGTGCGCGTTTGTATGTGGATGTGTAAATTCTTCCAGATCGGAGAATTAGAAGTCCTATCATCTCAATTCTCCGATACCTATCCAACACCTATGAAAATTACTCAAACGGAGCTTTTTATGACTCACGTTGATAGTCTCGGTCAATACGATCAATAGGGTGAGTTTTGTCTTTTCTCTGTTCACCGATTCTGCCCTAATATGAGCCTAGCACCATGTTGTAACAAGTCCATGGCCAAGGCGCATATTTCTGCAGACCATACGGATTAGTTGGCCCAGAAAATTTCGAGCTATAAGTGCGAAATAGTTTCTTTTTTCAATCTTGCGATCTATTTTTGAGGGCACGAACCGCCTTTTTTGAGCTAGATATTTTCAGTGCGCATGCACGTGTGTTTGTGGATGTGTAAATTCTTCCAGATCGGAGAATTAGAAATCCTATCATCTCAATTATCCGATACCTTTCCAACACCTATGAAAATTACTCAAACGGAGCTTTTTATGACTCACGTCGATAGTCTCGGTCACTATGATCAATAGGGTGAGATTTGTCTTTTCTCTGTTCACCGATTCTGCCCTAATGTGAGCCTAGCACCATGTTGTAACAATACCATGGTCAAAGGCGCATATTTCGGCAGACCATACGGATTAGTTGGCCCAGAAAATTTCGAGCTATAAGTGCGAAATAGTTTGTTTTTTCAATCTTGCGATCTGTTTTCGAGGGCACGAACCGCTTTTTTGGGCTAGATATTTTCAGTGCGCGTGCACGTGTGTTTGTGGATGTGTAAATTCTTCCAGATCGGAGAATTAGAAGTCCTATCATCTCAATTATCCGATACCTTTCCAACACCTATGAAAATTACTCAAACGGAGCTTTTTATGACTCACGTTGATAGTCTCGGTCACTATGATCAATAGGGTGAGTTTTGTATTTTCTCTGTTCACCGATTCTGCCCTAATGTGAGCCTAGCACCGTGTTGTAACAAGCCCATGGTCAAGGCGCATATTTCTGCATACCATACGGATTAGTTGGCCCATAAAATTTCGAGCTATAAGTGCGAAATAGTTTGTTTTTTCAATCTTGCGATCTGTTTTTGAGGGCACGAACCGCCTTTTTTGGGCTAGATATTTTCAGTGCGCGTGCGTGTGTATGAGGATGTCTAAATTCTTCCAGATCGGAGAACTAGAACTCCTATCATCTCAATTCTCCGATACCTTTCCAACACCGATGAAAATTACTCAATCGGAGCTTTTTATGACGCACGTTGATAGTCTCGGTCAATACGATCAATAGGGTGAGATTTGTCTTTTCTCTGTTCACCGATTCTGCCCTAATGTGAGCCTAGCACCATGTTGTAACGAGCCCATGGTCAAGGCGCATATTTCTGCAGACCATACGGATTAGTTAGCCCAGAAATATTCGAGCTATAAGTGCGAAATAGTTTGTTTTTTCAATCTTGCGATCTGTTTTTGAGGGCACGAACCTCCTTTTTTGGGCTAGATATTTTCAGTCTTGGCGTGCACGTGTGTTTGTGGATGTGTAAATTCTTCCAGATCGGAGAATTAGAAGTCCTATCATCTCAATTATCCGATACCTTTCCAACACCTATGAAAATTACTCAAACGGAGCTTTTTATGACTCACGTTGATAGTCTCGGTCACTATGATCAATAGGGTGAGTTTTGTCTTTTCTCTGTTCATCGATTCTGCCCTAATGTGAGCCGAGCACCATGTTGTAACAAGCCCATGGTCAAGACGCATATTTCTGCAGACCATACGGATTAGTTGGCCAAGAAAATTTTGAGCTATAAGTGCAAAATAGTTTGTTTTTTCAATCTTGCGATCTATTTTTGAGGGCACGAACCGTCTTTTTTGGGCTAGATATTTTCAGTGCGCATGCACGTGTGTATGTGGATGTGTAAATTCTTCCATATCGGAGAATTAGAAGTCCTATCATCTCAATTATCCGATACCTTTCCAACACCTATGAAAATTACTCAAACGGAGCTTTTTATGACTCATGTTGATAGTCTCGGTCACTATGATCAATAGGATGAGTTTTGTCTTTTCTCTCTTCACCGATTTTGCCCTAATGTGAGCCTAGCACCGTGTTGTAACAAGCCCATGGTCAAGACGCATATTTCTGCATACCATACGGATTAGTTGGCCCATAAAATTTCGAGCTATAAGTGCGAAATAGTTTGTTTTTTCAATCTTGCGATCCGTTTTTTAGGGCACGAACCGCCTTTTTTGGGCTAGATATTTTCAGTGCACGTGCACGTGTGTATGTGGATGTGTAAATTCTTCCAGATCGGAGAATTAGAAGTCCTATCATCTCAATTCTCCGATACCTTTCCAACACCTATGAAAATTACTCAAACGGAGCTTTTTCTGACTCACGTTGATAGTCTCGGTCACTATGATCAATAGGGTGAGTTTTGTCTTTTCTTTGTTCACCGATTCTTCCCTAATGTGAGCCTAGCACCATGTTGTACCAAGCCCATGGTCAAGGCGCATATTTCTGCATACCATACGGATCAGTTGGCCCAGAAAATTTCGAGCTATAAGTGCGAAATAATTTGTTTTTTCAATCTTGCGATCCGTTTTTGAGGGCACGAACCGCCTTTTTTGGGCTAGATATTTTCAGTGCGCTTGCACGTGTGTATGTGGATGTGTAAATTCTTCCAGATCGGAGAATTAGAATTCCTATCATCTCAATTCTCCGATACCTTTCCAACACCGATCAAAATTACTCAAACGGAGCTTTTTATGACTCATGTTGATAGTCTCGGTCACTATGATCAATAGGATGAGTTTTGTCTTTTCTCTCTTCACCGATTTTGCCCTAATGTGAGCCGAGCACCATGTTGTAACAAGCCCATGGTCAAGGCGCATATTTCTGCAGACCATACGGATTAGTTGGCCCAGAAAATTCGAGCTATAAGTGCGAAATAGTTTGTTTTTTCAATCTTGCGATCTATTTTTGAGGGCACGAACCGTCTTTTTTGGGCTAGATATTTTAAGTGCGCGTGCACGTGTGTATGTGGATGTGTAAATTCTTCCATATCGGAGAATTAGAAGTCCTATCATCTCAATTATCCGATACCTTTCCAACACCTATGAAAATTACTCAAACGGAGCTTTTTATGACTCACGTTGATAGTCTCGGTCACTATGATCAATAGGGTGAGTTTTGTCTTTTCTCTGTTCATCGATTCTGCCCTAATGTGAGCCGAGCACCATGTTGTAACAAGCCCATGGTCAAAGGCGCATATTTCTGCAGACCATACGGATTAGTTGGCCCATAAAATTTCGAGCTATAAGTGCGAAATAGTTTGTTTTTCAATCTTGCGATCTATTTTTGAGGGCACGAACCGCCTTTTTGGGCTAGATATTTTCAGTCTTGGCGTGCTGCGTGTGTATGTGGATGTGTAAATTCTTCCAGATCGGAGAATTAGAAGTCCTATCATCTCAATTATCCGATACCTTTCCAACACCTATGAAAATTACTCAAACGGAGCTTTTTATGACTCACGTTGATAGTCTCGGTCACTATGATCAATAGGGTGAGTTTTGTCTTTTCTCTGTTCACCGATTCTGCACTAATGTGAGCCGAGCACCATGTTGTAACAAGCCCATGGTCAAAGGCACATATTTCTGCAGACCATACGGATTAGTTGGCCCATAAAATTTCGAGCTATAAGTGCGAAATAGTTTGTTTTTCAATCTTGCGATCTATTTTTGAGGGCACGAACCGCCTTTTTGGGCTAGATATTTTCAGTCTTGGCGTGCTGCGTGTGTATGTGGATGTGTAAATTCTTCCAGATCGGAGAATTAGAAGTCCTATCATCTCAATTCTCCGATACCTTTCCAACACCTATGAAAATTACTCAAACGGAGCTTTTTCTGACTCACGTTGATAATCTCGGTCAATACGATCAATAGGGTGAGTTTTGTATTTTCTCTGTTCACCGATTCTGCCCTAATGTGAGCCTAGCACCGTGTTGTAACAAGCCCATGGTCAAGACGCATATTTCTGCATACCATACGGATTAGTTGGCCCATAAAATTTCGAGCTATAAGTGCGAAATAGTTTGTTTTTTCAATCTTGCGATCTGTTTTTGAGGGCACGAACCGTCTTTTTTGGGCTAGATATTTTCAGTGCGCGTGCACGTGTGTATGTGGATGTGTAAATTCTTCCATATCGGAGAATTAGAAGTCCTATCATCTCAATTATCCGATACCTTTCCAACACCTATGAAAATTACTCAAACGGAGCTTTTTATGACTCATGTTGATAGTCTCGGTCACTATGATCAATAGGATGAGTTTTGTCTTTTCTCTCTTCACCGATTTTGCCCTAATGTGAGCCGAGCACCATGTTGTAACAAGCCCATGGTCAAAGGCGCATATTTCTGCATACCATACGGATTAGTTGGCCCATAAAATTTTGAGCTATAAGTGCGAAATAGTTTGTTTTTCAATCTTGCGATCTATTTTTGAGGCACGAACCGCCTTTTTGGGCTAGATATTTTCAGTCGGCGTGCGTGTGTATGTGGATGTGTAAATTCTTCCAGATCGGAGAATTAGAAGTCCTATCATCTCAATTCTCCGATACCTTTCCAACACCTATGAAAATTACTCAAACGGAGCTTTTTATGACTCACGTTGATAGTCTCGGTCAATACGATCATTAGGGTGAGTTTTGTATTTTCTCTGTTCACTGATTCTGCACTAATGTGAGCCGAGCACCATGTTGTAACAAGCCCATGGTCAAGGCGCCTATTTCTGCAGACCATACGGATTTGTTGGCCCATAAAATTTTGAGCTATAAGTGCGAAATAGTTTGTTTTTTCAATCTTGCGATCTATTTTTGAGGGCACGAACCGCCTTTTTGGGCTAGATATTTTTCAGTGCGGCGTGCACGTGTGTATGTGGATGTGTAAATTCTTCCATATCGGAGAATTAGAAGTCCTATCATCTCAATTATCCGATACCTTTCCAACACCTATGAAAATTACTCAAACGGAGCTTTTTATGACTCACGTTGATAGTCTCGGTCACTATGATCAATAGGATGAGTTTTGTCTTTTCTCTGTTCAACGATTCTGCCCTAATGTGAGCCTAGCACCATGTTGTACCAAGCCCATGGTCAAAGGCGCATATTTCTGCAGACCATACGGATTAGTTGGCCCATAAAATTTGAGCTATAAGTGCGAAATAGTTTGTTTTTCAATCTTGCGATCTATTTTTGAGGGCACGAACCGCCTTTTTGGGCTAGATATTTTCAGTGCGCGTGCGTGTGTATGTGGATGTGTAAATTCTTCCAGATCGGAGAATTAGAAGTCCTATCATCTCAATTCTCCGATACCTTTCCAACACCTATGAAAATTACTCAAACGGAGCTTTTTATGACTCACGTTGATAGTCTCGGTCAATACGATCAATAGGGTGAGATTTGTCTTTTCTCTGTTCACCGATTCTGCCCTAATGTGAGCCTAGCACCATGTTGTACCAAGCCCATGGTCAAGGCACATATTTCTGCAGACCATACGGATTAGTTGGCCCATAAAATTTCGAGCTATAAGTGCGAAATAGTTTGTTTTTTCAATCTTGCGATCTGTTTTTGAGGGCACAAACCGCCTTTTTTGGGCTAGATAATTTCAGTCTTGGCGTGCACGTGTGTATGTCGATTTGTAAATTCTTCCAGATCGGAGAATTAGAAGTTCTATCATCTCAATTCTCCGATACCTTTCCAACACCTATGAAAATTACTCAAACGGAGCTTTTTATGACTCACGTTGATAGTCTCGGTCACTATGATCAATAGGGTGAGTTTTGTCTTTTCTTTGTTCACCGATTCTTCCCTAATGTGAGCCTAGCACCATGTTGTACCAAGCCCATGGTCAAGGCGCATATTTCTGCAGACCATACGGATTTGTCGGCCCATAAAATTTCGAGCTATAAGTGCAAAATAGTTTGTTTTTTCAATCTTGCGATCTGTTTTTGAGGGCACAAACCGCCTTTTTTGGGCTAGATATTTTCAGTGCGGCGTGCGTGTGTATGTGGATGTGTAAATTCTTCCAGATCGGAGAATTAGAAGTCCTATCATCTCAATTCTCCGATACCTTTCCAACACCTATGAAAATTACTCAAGCGGAGCTTTTTTACGACTCACGTTGATAGTCTCGGTCAATACGATCAATAGGGTGAGTTTTGTATTTTCTCTGTTCACCGATTCTGCCCTAATGTGAGCCTAGCACCATGTTGTAACAAGCCCATGGTCAAAGGCGCATATTTCTGCAGACCATACGGATTAGTTGGCCCATAAAATTTCGAGCTATAAGTGCGAAATAGTTTGTTTTTCAATCTTGCGATCTGTTTTTGAGGCACGAACCGCCTTTTTGGGCTAGATATTTTCAGTGCGCGTGCACGTGTGTATGTGGATGTGTAAATTCTTCCAGATCGGAGAATTAGAAGTCCTATCATCTCAATTATCCGATACCTTTCCAACACCTATGAAAATTACTCAAATGGAGCTTTTTATGACTCACGTTGATAGTCTCGGTCACTATGATCAGTAGGGTGAGTTTTGTCTTTTCTTTGTTCACCGATTCTGCCCTAATGTGAGCCTAGCACCATGTTGTACCAAGCCCATGGTCAAGGCACATATTTCTGCAGACCATACGGATTAGTTGGCCCATAAAATTTCGAGCTATAAGTGCGAAATAGTTTGTTTTTCAATCTTGCGATCTGTTTTTGAGGGCACAAACCGCCTTTTTGGGCTAGATATTTTCAGTGCTTGGCGTGCACGTGTGTATGTTGATGTGTAATTTCTTCCAGATCGGAGAATTAGAATTCCTATCATCTCAATTATCCGATACCTTTCCAACACCTATGAAAATTACTCAAACGGAGCTTTTTATGACTCACGTTGATAGTCTCGGTCACTATGATCAATAGGGTGAGTTTTGTCTTTTCTTTGTTCACCGATTCTGCCCTAATGTGAGCCTAGCACCATGTTGTACCAAGCCCATGGTCAAAGGCGCATATTTCTGCAGACCATACGGATTAGTTGGCCCATAAAATTTGAGCTATAAGTGCGAAATAGTTTGTTTTTCAATCTTGCGATCTATTTTTGAGGGCACGAACCGCCTTTTTGGGCTAGATATTTTCAGTGCTTGTGCGTGCGTGTGTATGTGGATGTGTAAATTCTTCCAGATCGGAGAATTAGAAGTCCTATCATCTCAATTATCCGATACCTTTCCAACACCTATGAAAATTACTCAAACGGAGCTTTTTATGACTCACGTTGATAGTCTCGGTCACTATGATCAATAGGGTGAGTTTTGTCTTTTCTTTGTTCACCGATTCTTCCCTAATGTGAGCCTAGCACCATGTTGTACCAAGCCCATGGTCAAGGCACATATTTCTGCAGACCATACGGAATAGTTGGCCCATAAAATTTCGAGCTATAAGTGAGAAATAGTTTGTTTTATCAATCTTGAGATCTGTTTTTGAGTGCACAAACCGCCTTTATTGGTCTAGATAATTTCAGTGCGGCGTGCGTGTGTATGTGGATGTGTATATTCTTCCTGATCGGAGATTTAGAAGTTCTATCATCTCAATTCTCCGATACCTTTCCAACACCTATGAAAATTACTCAAGCGGAGCTTTTTCTGACTCACGTTGATAGTCTCGGTCAATACGATCAATAGGGTGAGATTTGTCTTTTCTCTGTTCACCGATTCTGCCCTAATGTGATCCTAGCACCGTGTTGTACCAAGCCCATGGTCAAAGGCGCATATTTCTGCAGACCATACGGATTAGTTGGCCCATAAAATTTGAGCTATAAGTGCGAAATAGTTTGTTTTTCAATCTTGCGATCTATTTTTGAGGGCACGAACCGCCTTTTTGGGCTAGATATTTTTCAGTCTTGGCGTGCTGCGTGTGTATGTGGATGTGTAAATTCTTCTAGATCGGAGAGTTAGAAGTTCTATCATCTCAATTCTCCGATACCTTTCCAACACCTATGAAAATTACTCAAACGGAGCTTTTTATGACTCACGTTGATAGTCTCGGTCACTATGATCAATAGGATGAGTTTTGTCTTTTCTCTGTTCAACGATTCTGCCCTAATGTGAGCCTAGCACCGTGTTGTACCAAGCCCATGGTCAAGGCGCATATTTCTGCAGACCATACGGATTAGTTGGCCCATAAAATTTCGAGCTATAAGTGCGAAATAGTTTGTTTTTTCAATCTTGCGATCTATTTTTGAGGGCACGAACCGCCTTTTTGGGCTAGATATTTTCAGTCTTGGCGTGCGTGTGTATGTGGATGTGTAAATTCTTCCAGATCGGAGAATTAGAAGTTCTATCATCTCAATTCTCCGATACCTTTCTAACACCTATGAAAATTACTCAAACGGAGCTTTTTATGACTCACGTTGATAGTCTCGGTCACTATGATCAATAGGGTGAGTTTTGTCTTTTCTTTGTTCACCGATTCTGCCCTAATGTGAGCCTAGCACCATGTTGTACCAAGCCCATGGTCAAGGCGCATATTTCTGCAGACCATACGGATTAGTTGGCCCATAAAATTTCGAGCTATAAGTGCGAAATAGTTTGTTTTTTCAATCTTGCGATCGGTTTTCGAGGGCACGAACCGCCTTTTTTGGGCTAGAAATCTTCAGTGCACGTGCACGTGTGTATGTCGATTTGTAAATTCTTCCAGATCGGAGAATTAGAAGTTCTATCATCTCAATTCTCCGATACCTTTCCAACACCTATGAAAATTACTCAAACGTAGCTTTTTCTGACTCACGTTGATAGTCTCGGTCAATATGATCAATAGGTTGAGATTTGTCTTTTCTCTATTCACCGATTCTGCCCTAATGTGAGCCTAGCACCATGTTGTACCAAGCCCATGGTCAAGGCGCATATTTCTGCAGACCATACGGATTAGTTGGCCCATAAAATTTCGAGCTATTAGTGCGAAATAGTTTGTTTTTTCAATCTTGCAATCTGTTTTTGAGGGCACGAACCGCCTTTTTTGGGCTAGATATTTTCAGTGCGCGTGCACGTGTGTATGTCGATTTGTAAATTCTTCCAGATCGGAGAATTAGAAGTTCTATCATCTCAATTCTCCGATACCTTTCCAACACCTATGAAAATTACTCAAACGGAGCTTTTTCTGACTCACGTTGATAGTCTCGGTTAATACGAGCAATAAGGTGAGATTTGTCTTTTCTCTCTTCACCGATTTTGCCCTAATGTGAGCCGAGCACCATGTTGTAACAAGCCTATGGTCAAGGCGCATATTTCTGCAGACCATACGGATTAGTTGGCCCAGAAAATTTTGAGCTATAAGTGCGAAATAGTTTATTTTTTCAATCTTGCGATCTTTTTTTGAGGGCACGAACCGTCTTTTTTGGGCTAGATATTTTCAGTGCGCGTGCACGTGTGTTTGTGGATGTGTAAACTCTTCCAGATCGGAGAATTAGAAGTCCTATCATCTCAATTATCCGATACCTTTCCAACACCTATGAAAGTTACTCAAACGGAGCTTTTTATGACTCACGTTGATAGTCTCGGTCAATACGATCAATAGAGTGAGATTTGTCTTTTCTCTGTTCACCGATTCTGCCCTAATGTGAGCCAAGCACCGTGTTTTAACAAGCCGATGGTCAAGACGCATATTTCTGCATACCATACGGATTAGTTGGCCCATAAAATTTTGAGCTATAAGTGTGAAATAGTTTGTTTTTTCAATCTTGCGATCTGTTTTTGAGGGCACGAACCGCCTTTTTTGGGCTAGATATTTTCAGTGCTTGTGCGTGCGTGTGTATGTGGATGTGTAAATTCTTCCAGATCGGAGAATTAGAAGTCCTATCATCTCAATTATCCGATACCTTTCCAACACTTATGAACATTACTCAATCGGAGCTTTTAATGACTCACGTTGATAGTCTCGGTAAATACGATCAATAGGGTGAGATTTGTCTTTTCTCTGTTCACCGATTCTGCCCTAATGTGAGCCTAGCACCGTGTTGTACCAAGCCCATGGTCAAGGCGCATATTTCTGCATACCATACGGATTAGTTGGCCCATAAAATTTCGAGCTATAAGTGCGAAATAGTTTCTTTTTTCAATCTTGCAATCCGTTTTTGAGGACACGAACCGCCTTTTTTGGGCTAGATATTTTCAGTGCTTGGCGTGCCGCGTGTGTATGTGGATGTGTAAATTCTTCTAGATCGGAGAGTTAGAAGTTCTATCATCTCAATTCTCCGATACCTTTCCAACACCTATGAAAATTACTCAAACGTAGCTTTTTCTGACTCACGTTGATAGTCTCGCTCACTATGATCAATAGGGTGAGTTTTGTATTTTCTCTGTTCACCGATTCTGCCCTAATGTGAGCCTAGCACCGTGTTGTAACAAGCCCATGGTCAAGACGCATATTTCTGCATACCATACGGATTAGTTGGCCCATAAAATTTCGAGCTATAAGTGCGAAATAGTTTGTTTTTTCAATCTTGCGATCTGTTTTTGAGGGCACGAACCGCCTTTTTTGGGCTAGATATTTTCAGTGCGCGTGCACGTGTGTTTGTGGATGTGTAAATTCTTCCAGATCGGAGAATTAGAAGTCCTATCATCTCAATTATCCGATACCTTTCCAACACCTATGAAAATTACTCAAATGGAGCTTTTTATGACTCACGTTGATAGTCTCGGTCACTATGATCAATAGGGTGAGTTTTGTCTTTTCTTTGTTCACCGATTCTGCCCTAATGTGAGCCTAGCACCATGTTGTACCAAGCCCATGGTCAAGGCGCATATTTCTGCAGACCATACGGATTAGTTGGCCCATAAAATTTCGAGCTATTAGTGCGAAATAGTTTGTTTTTTCAATCTTGCAATCTGTTTTTGAGGGCACGAACCGCCTTTTTTGGGCTAGATATTTTCAGTGCGCGTGCACGTGTGTATGTCGATTTGTAAATTCTTCCTTATCGGATAATTAGTTTTTATATCATCTCAATTCTCCGATACCTTTCTAACACCTATGAAAATTACTCAAACGGATCTTTTCTGATTCACGTTGATAGTCTCGGTCAATACGAGCAATAAGGTGAGATTTCTCTTTTCTCTCTTCACCGATTTTGCCCTAATGTGAGCCGAGCACCATGTTGTAACAAGCCCATGGTCAAGGAGCATATTTCTGCAGACCATACGGATTAGTTGGCCCAGAAAATTTCGAGCTATAAGTGCGAAATAGTTTGTTTTTTCAATCTTGCGATCTATTTTTGAGGGCACGAACCGTCTTTTTTGGGCTAGATATTTTTTTAAGTCTTGGCGTGCTGCGTGTGTATGTGGATGTGTAAATTCTTCCAGATCGGAGAATTAGAAGTCCTATCATCTCAATTCTCCGATACCTTTCCAACACCTATGAAAATTACTCAAACGGAGCTTTTTCTGACTCACGTTGATAGTCTCGGTCAATACGATCAATAGGGTGAGATTTGTCTTTTCTCTGTTCACCGATTCTGCCCTAATGTGAGCCTAGCACCATGTTGTACCAAGTCCATGGTCAAGGCGCATATTTCTGCAGACCATACGGATTAGTTGGCCCATAAAATTTCGAGCTATAAGTGCGAAATAGTTTGTTTTTCAATCTTGCAATCTGTTTTTGAGGGCACGAACCGCCTTTTGTGGGCTAGATATTTTTTAAGTCTTGGCGTGCTGCGTGTGTATGTGGATGTGTAAATTCTTCCATATCGGAGAATTAGAAGTCCTATCATCTCAATTATCCGATACCTTTCTAACACCTATGAAAATTACTCAAACGGATCTTTTCTGATTCACGTTGATAGTCTCGGTCAATACGATCAATAGGGTGAGATTTGTCTTTTCTATGTTCACCGATTCTGCCCTAATGTGAGCCTAGAACCATGTTGTAACAAGCCCATGGTCAAGACGCATATTTCTGCAGACCATACGAATTTGTTGGCCCATAATATTTCGAGCTATAAGTGCGAAATAGTTTGTCTTTTCAATCTTGCGATCTGTTTTTGAGGGCACGAACCGCCTTTTTTGGGCTAGATATTTTCAGTGCGCGTGCACGTGTGTATGTGGATGTGTAAATTCTTCCATATCGGAGAATTAGAAGTCCTATCATCTCAATACTCCTATACCATTCCAACACATATGAAAATTACTCAAGCGGAGCTTTTGTCTGACTCATGTTCATAGTCTCGGTCAATACGATCAATAGGTTGAGATTTGTCTTTTCTCTATTCACCGATTCTGCCCTAATGTGAGCCTAGCACCATGTTGTACCAAGCCCATGGTCAAGGCGCATATTTCTGCGGACCATACGGATTAGTTGGCCCATAAAATTTTGAGCTATTAGTGCGAAATAGTTTGTTTTTCAATCTTGCGATCTGTTTTTGAGGGCACGAACCGCCTTTTTGGGCTAGATATTTTCAGTGCGGCGTGCACGTTTGTATGTCTATGTGTAAATTCTTCCAGATCGGAGAATTAGAAGTTCTATCATCTCAATTCTCCGATACCTTTCCAACACCTATGAAAATTACTCAAACGGAGCTTTTTATGACTCACGTTGATAGTCTCGGTCAATACGATCAATAGGGTGAGATTTGTCTTTTCTCTGTTCACCGATTCTGCCCTAATGTGAGCCTAGCACCGTGTTGTACCAAGTCCATGGTCAAGGCGCATATTTCTGCAGACCATACGGATTAGTTGGCCCAGAAAATTTCGAGCTATAAGTGCGAAATAGTTTGTTTTTTCAATCTTGCGATCTATTTGAGAGGGCACGAACCGCCTTTTTGGGCTAGATATTTTCAGTCTTGGCGTGCTCGTGTGTATGTGGATTTGTAAATTCTTCTAGATCGGAGAATTAGAAGTCCTATCATCTCAATTCTCCGATACCTTTCCAACACCTATGAAAATTACTCAAACGGAGCTTTTTCTGACTCACGTTGATAGTCTCGGTCAATACGATCAATAGGGTGAGTTTTGTATTTTCTCTGTTCACCGATTCTGCCCTAATGTGAGCCTAGCACCGTGTTGTAACAAGCCCATGGTCAAGACGCATATTTCTGCATACCATACGGATTAGTTGGCCCATAAAATTTCGAGCTATAAGTGCGAAATAGTTTGTTTTTTCAATCTTGCGATCTGTTTTTGAGGGCACGAACCGCCTTTTTTGGGCTAGATATTTTCAGTGCGCGTGCACGTGTGTATGTGGATGTGTAAATTCTTCCAGATCGGAGAATTAGAAGTTCTATCATCTCAATTCTCCGATACCTTTCCAACACCTATGAAAATTACTCAAACGGAGCTTTTTCTGACGCACGTTGATATTCTCGGTCAATACGATCATTAGGGTGAGATTTGTATTTTCGCTGTTCACCGATTCTGCCCTAATGTGAGCCTAGCACCATGTTGTACCAAGCCCATGGTCAAGGCGCATATTTCTGCAGACCATACGGATTAGTTGGCCCAGAAAATTTCGAGCTATAAGTGCGAAATAGTTTGTTTTTCAATCTTGCGATCTGTTTTTGAGGGCAAGAACCGCCTTTTTGGGCTAGATATTTTCAGTGCGCATGCACGTGTGTATGTCTATTTGTAAATTCTTCCAGATCGGAGAATTAGAAGTCCTACCATCTCAATTCTCCGATACCTTTCTAACACCTATGAAAATTACTCAAACGGAGCTTTTTCTGATTCACGTTGATAGTCTCGGCAATACGATCAATAGGGTGAGATTTGTCTTTTCTGTTCACCGATTCTGCCCTAATGTGAGCCTAGCACCGTGTTGTACCAAGTCCATGGTCAAGGCGCATATTTCTGCAGACCATACGGATTAGTTGGCCCAGAAAATTTCGAGCTATAAGTGCGAAATAGTTTGTTTTTTCAATCTTGCGATCTATTTTTGAGGGCACGAACACCGCCTTTTTGGGCTAGATATTTTCAGTGCGCGTGCGTGTGTATGTGGATGTGTAAATTCTTCCAGATCGGAGAATTAGAAGTCCTATCATCTCAATTCTCCGATACCTTTCCAACACCTATGAAAATTACTCAAACCGAGCTTTTTTTGACTCACGTTGATAGTCTCGGTTAATACGAGCAATAAGGTGAGATTTGTCTTTTCTCTCTTCACCGATTTTGCCCTAATGTGAGCCTAGCACCATGTTGTAACAAGCCCATGGTCAAGGCGCATATTTCTGCAGACCATACGGATTAGTTGGCCCATAAAATTTCGAGCTATAAGTGCGAAATAGTTTGTTTTTTCAATCTTGCGATCTATTTTTGAGGGCACGAACCGCCTTATTTGGGCTAGATATTTTCATAGCTCGTGCACGTGTGTTTGTGGATGTGTAAATTCTTCCAGATCGGAGAATTAGAAGTCCTATCATCTCAATTATCCGATACCTTTCCAACACCTATGAAAATTACTCAAACGGAGCTTTTTCTGACTCACGTTGATAGTCTCGGTCAATACGATCAATAGGGTGAGATTTGTCTTTTCTCTGTTCACCGATTCTGCCCTAATGTGAGCCTAGCACCATGTTGTACCAAGTCCATGGTCAAGGCGCATATTTCTGCAGACCATACGGATTAGTTGGCCCATAAAATTTCGAGCTATAAGTGCGAAATAGTTTGTTTTTCAATCTTGCGATCTATTTTTGAGGGCACGAACCGCCTTTTTGGGCTAGATATTTTCAGTGCTTGGCGTGCACGTGTGTATGTGGATGTGTAAATTCTTCTAGATCGGAGAATTAGAAGTTCTATCATCTCAATTCTCCGATACCTTTCTAACACCTATGAAAATTACTCAAACGGATCTTTTCTGATTCACGTTGATAGTCTCGGTCAATACGAGCAATAAGGTGAGATTTGTCTTTTCTCTGTTCACCGATTCTGCCCTAATGTGAGCCTAGCACCATGTTGTACCAAGTCCATGGTCAAGGCGCATATTTCTACAGACCATACGGATTTGTCGGCCCATAAAATTTCGAGCTATAAGTGCGAAATGGTTTGTTTTTTCAATCTTGCGATCTGTTTTTGAGGGCACAAACCGCCTTTTTTGGGCTAGATATTTTCAGTGCGCGTGCACGTGTGTATGTGGATGTGTAAATTCTTCCATATCGGAGAATTAGAAGTCCTATCATCTCAATTATCCGATACCTTTCCAACACCTATGAAAATTACTCAAACGGAGCTTTTTATGACTCACGTTGATAGTCTCGGTCACTATGATCAATAGGATGAGTTTTGTCTTTTCTCTGTTCAACGATTCTGCCCTAATGTGAGCCTAGCACCGTGTTGTACCAAGCCCATGGTCAAGGCGCATATTTCTGCAGACCATACGGATTAGTTGGCCCAGAAAATTTCGAGCTATAAGTGCGAAATAGTTTGTTTTTTCAATCTTGCGATCTGTTTTTGAGGGCACGAACCGCCTTTTTTGGGCTAGATATTTTTCAGTCTTGGCGTGCTGCGTGTGTATGTGGATGTGTAAATTCTTCCAGATCGGAGAATTAGAAGTTCTATCATCTCAATTCTCCGATACCTTTCCAACACCTATGAAAATTACTCAAACGAAGCTTTTTATGATTCACGTTGATAGTCTCGGTCAATACGAGCAATAAGGTGAGATTTGTCTTTTCTCTGTTCACCGATTCTGCCCTAATGTGAGCCTAGCACCATGTTGTACCAAGTCCATGGTCAAGGCGCATATTTCTGCAGACCATACGGATTAGTTGGCCCATAAAATTTCGAGCTATAAGTGCGAAATAGTTTGTTTTTTCAATCTTGCGATCTATTTTTGAGGGCACGAACCGCCTTTTTTGGGCTAGATATTTTCAGTGCGCGTGCACGTGTGTATGTGGATGTGTAAATTCTTCCAGATCGGAGAATTAGAAGTTCTATCATCTCAATTCTCCGATACCTTTCCAACACCTATGAAAATTACTCAAACGGAGCTTTTTATGACTCACGTTGATAGTCTCGGTCAATACGATCAATAGGGTGAGATTTGTCTTTTCTCTGTTCACCGATTCTGCCCTAATGTGAGCCTAGCACCATGTTGTACCAAGTCCATGGTCAAGGCGCATATTTCTGCAGACCATACGGATTAGTTGGCCCATAAAATTTCGAGAAATAAGTGAGAAAAAGTTTGTTTTTCAATCTTGCGATCTGTTTTTGAGGGCAAGAACCGCCTTTTTGGGCTAGATATTTTCAGTCTTGGCGTGCACGTGTGTATGTGGATGTGTAAATTCTTCCAGATCGGAGAATTAGAAGTTCTATCATCTCAATTCTCCGATACCTTTCCAACACCTATGAAAATTACTCAAACGGAGCTTTTTCTGACTCATGTTCATAGTCTCGGTCAATACGATCAATAGGTTGAGATTTGTCTTTTCTCTATTCACCGATTCTGCCCTAATGTGAGCCTAGCACCATGTTGTACCAAGCCCATGGTCAAGGCGCATATTTCTGCGGACCATACGGATTAGTTGGCCCATAAAATTTCGAGCTATTAGTGCGAAATAGTTTGTTTTTTCAATCTTGCAATCTGTTTTTGAGGGCACGAACCGCCTTTTTTGGGCTAGATATTTTCAGTCTTGGCGTGCTGCGTGTGTATGTGGATGTGTAAATTCTTCCATATCGGAGAATTAGAAGTCCTATCATCTCAATTATCCGATACCTTTCCAACACCTATGAAAATTACTCAAACGGAGCTTTTTATGACTCACGTTGATAGTCTCGGTCAATACGATCAATAGGGTGAGATTTGTCTTTTCTCTGTTCACCGATTCTGCCCTAATGTGAGCCTAGCACCATGTTGTACCAAGTCCATGGTCAAGGCGCATATTTCTGCAGACCATACGGATTTGTTGGCCCATAAAATTTCGAGCTATAAGTGTGAAATAGTTTGTTTTTCAACCTTGCGATCTATTTTTGAGGCCACTAACCGACAATTTATGGATAGATATTTTCAGTGCTCGAGCACGTGTGAATGTGGATGTGTAAATTCTTCCATATCGGAGAATTAGAAGTCCTATCATCTCAATTATCCGATACCTTTCCAACACCTATGAAAATTACTCAAGCGGAGCTTTTTCTGACTCACGTTGATAGTCTCGGTCAATACGATCAATAGGGTGAGATTTGTCTTTTCTCTGTTCACCGATTCTGCCCTAATGTGAGCCTAGCACCGTGTTGTACCAAGTCCATGGTCAAGGCGCATATTTCTGCAGACCATACGGATTTGTTGGCCCATAAAATTTCGAGCTATAAGTGTGAAATAGTTTGTTTTTCAAACTTGCGATCTGTTTTGAGGGCACAAACCGCCTTTTTTGGGCTAGATAATTTCAGTGCGCGTGCACGTGTGTATGTGGATGTGTAAATTCTTCTAGATCGGAGAATTAGAAGTTCTATCATCTCAATTCTCCGATACCTTTCTAACACCTATGAAAATTACTCAAACGGATCTTTTCTGATTCACATTGATAGTCTCGGTCAATACGAGCAATAAGGTGAGATTTGTCTTTTCTCTATTCACCGATTTTGCCTTCTTTGCGGTGCTGGGGTTGGGGGTTTCCTCCACGGCAAGCACAGTCTTGCCCCTATGCTTACTGTTGCGATGCTGGCCCTTGTTCACCAGGGCGGCGGTGTCTTCCTCTTCGGAGTCAGTTCCCACATCGGCATCTTCGCCGGGTACTTCCTCCCCTCCTTAGTATGAGCACATCTTTCTGCTAGAACATAGAGCCCGGCGACATCCCTGACATTGTTCATTGCCAGCTCTTCGCGCATCTTGCGGTTGCGCATGTTTTAGTGGAACACGCTGACGACAGCTGCATTATAAATGGATGGGATATTGTGCTGTAGGCGGCTGAACCTCTGTATGTACTTGCGTAGAGATTCTCCCTCTTTCTGGGGGGTGAGATGTAAATCACTCGCCTGGTCAGGAGCTTGGTGGCCTCCGGTAAAGGCGCCAACAAACTCGTGGCACAGGTCCGCCCAAGAAGAGATGGAATTTTCTGGCAAGTGCATCAACCAAGACCTGACGTTGGGCTTGAGCAACAATAGGAAGTAGTTTGTGAGCACATTGTTGTCTCGAGCCCCCGCAGCCTGCACCGCAATGGTGTAGATGCTCAGAAACTCTGACGGGTGTGTCTTGTCGTCCTATTTCTTCGGGACTTCTCGTTTGAAAGTGCGAGCAGTGGGCCATTGGACTCGTCGCAGCTCACGGGTAATGGTTGGGCAACCCACCTCGTAAGGTAGATCACCTGCCACCCCCGGCGCAGGCTCATCGACAATGGGTCCCGCGCGCCTATCAGACTGATGGCGCACCTCCCACCACCGCTCGATGATGGTTTGAGCATCTTCCTCGACTTGTTCCCGAAGAACTTGTCGTTGATCACGGCGATCTCGTGGAACAGATGACGCCGTGGAACCATCATCACGGGTCTCGATCCGCCGAGCTGGCGACCGCTGTTCTCAGTGTGGAGGGGAGTACTCCGTAGTTGCACCACCTCCACACTTTCCTCCTTCGACACGCGCCGGCTCGATGGATCACCCTTGCGAGGGCCCCGCCTGCTGTTGTCCATCTGTATTGGTGAAGCCAATAAGGCTCTGGATAGCTGCTCTCCATTCCTCGAGCTTCTCCGCAGCAGGAGGGATGTCGACGACACCCCAAGGTACTAATCAAGGAAGATCCAAGAGCCTATTGATACGTCTCCAACGTATCTATAATTTATGAAGTATTCATGCCATTATATTATCTGTTTTGGATGTTTATGGGCTTTACTAAACACTTTTATATTATTTTTGGGACTAACTTATTAACCGAAGGCCCAACCCAAATTGTTGTTTTCTTGCCTATTTCAGTGTTTCAAAGAAAAGGAATATAAAACGGAGTCCAAAAGGAATGAAACCTTCAGGAGAGTTATTTTTGGAACGGAACCAATCCAGGAGACTTAGAGTATACGTCAGGGAAGCATCAAGAAAGCCACGAGGCAGGGAGGCGCGCCCTACCCACATGGGCGCGCCCCACCCTCGTGGGCCCCTTGTGGCTCCCCTGACCGACTTCTTTCGCCTATATATGTCCATATACCCTAAAAACATCGGAGAACACAATAGATCAGGAGTTCCGCCGCCGCAAGCCTATGTAGCCACCAAAAACCAATCGGGACCGTGTTCCGGCACTCTGCCGGAGGTGGGATCCCTGACCGGTGGCCATCTTCATCATCCCGACACTCTCCATGACTAGGAGGGAGTAGTTCACCCTCAGGGCTGAGGATATGTACGAGTAGTTATGTGTTTGATCTCCCTCTCTCTCTCTCGTGTTCTTGATTCGGCACGATCTTGATGTATCGCGAGCTTTGCTATTGTAGTTGGATCTTGTGATGTTTCTCCCCCTCTACTCTCTTGTAATGGATTGATTTTTCCCTTTGAAGTTATCTTATCGGATTGAGTCTTTAAGGATTTGAGAACACTTGATGTATGTCTTGCATGTGGTTATGTGTGGTGACAATGGGATATTCACGTGATCTACTTGATGTATGTTTTGGTGATCAACTTGCGGGTTCCGTAACATCGTGAACTTATGCGTAGGGGTTGGCACACATTTTCGTCTTGACTCTCCGATAGAAACTTTGGGCACTCTTTGAAGTACTTTGTGTTGGTTTGAATATATGAATCTGAGATTGTGTGATGCATATCGTATAATCATACCCATGGATAGTTGAGGTGACATTGGAGTATCTAGGTGACATTAGGGTTTTGGTTGATTTGTGTCTTAAGGTGTTATTCTAGTACAAACTCTATGATAGATCGAATGGAAAGAATAGGTTCGTGTTATTTTACTACGGACTCTTGAATAGATTGACCAAAAACAATAACTTTGAGGTGGTTTCATACCCTACAATAATCTCTTCGTTTGTTCTCCTCTATTAGTGACTTTGGTGTGACTCTTTATTGCATGTTGAGGGATAGTTATATGATCTAGTTATGTTATTATTGTTGAGAGAACTTGCACTAGTGAAAGTATGAACCCTAGGCCTTGTTTCCTAGCATTGCAATACCGTTTACGCTCACTTTTACCAATTGTTACATTGCTGTTTTTATAGTTTCAGATTACAAAAACCTATATCTACCATCCATATTACACTTGTATCACCATCTCTTCATCGAACTAGTGCACCTATACAATTTACCATTATATTTGGTGTGTTGGGAACACAAGAGACTCTTTGTTATTTGGTTGCAGGGTTGCTTGAGAGAGACCATCTTCATCCTACGCCTCACACGGATTGATAAACCTTAGGTCATCCACTTGAGAGAAATTTGCTACTGTCCTACAAACCTCTGCACTTGGAGGCCCAACAACGTCTACAAGAAGAAGGTTGCGTATTAGATATCAAGCTCTTTTCTGGCGCCATTGCCGGGGAGGTGAGTGCTTGAAGGTATATCTTTAGATCTTGCAATCGAATGTTTTTGTTTCTTGTTTTATAACTAGTTTAGTTTATAAAAGAAAACTACAAAAAAATGGAATTGAGGGTGCCTCATATGCTTCATATTTTTAATGTCTTTCGTGAAAATAAGCACTACAAAGAAAATACACTGTGCATGTACATTCGTAGGTCGCGTTTGTCACAGTAGGCCGTGATGATACGTGTTTGTCACAGTAGGTCATGTTTTTTTTCATGCATGTACATCCATGACAAATTTATGACAGAATCAAGATAGTCATACTTGTGCTGTCGTATAAGTGTTCCATGAAATTACCAAAATTATCATCACGGAAGTGTCCACTTCCATGACGATAAATCGCGCGTCACAGGAGTGCTTACGTCAAGGGTGACCAACAGGTGGCATCCATCGTAGCGGAACGCCGTTAAGCTGTCGGGTCGGGTTTTGGATCCGATAACCCATTAACAGCCCCGACCAATGGGGATTTTCCACGTGTAAAATCATCATTGGCTGGAGGAAACATGTGTCGGCTCATGATTGGGACCGATGTCATCCACTCACTGGACAGAAGGCGCCTATGATACGTCAACACGTGGCACGGCCCAACCGTGGCCCATTCCTGTGAAAAGGCCATCCCGTTTGACTTGGTCAAAAGATGGCGGGCCGGCCCATGGAAAGCCTGTTAACGGCCTATTAGCATATAGCCCATTTACAGCCCGCTAACCCAAGGCCTATTACGCCATATGCGAATTAGGCCCAGTAGCATCATCTAGGCCATCCAATATGATTCCAGCCCGTTTTCACTTCTCGCCCATGTATGGCCCATGACGTCTTTCGGCCCATATGAGGCCCTTTGTAACTCTTGGCCCATTAGCGGCACGTGCTGAAACTGGCCTGTAATGAACATTGTATTACTTTACACCCATTAAAGGCTCACAGTGAAACTGGCGCGTAATGAACAGTGTAACACTTTATACCCATTAACGGTCCGTTATTCCGCTAATGCTTTCCAGCCCAAGTTAACTTTTGGCCTTCCGAGGGCCCATTTATTCTTGGGCTCATTTGCAGATTCGGTTACTTACGGCCCGTTCATCGCTATTTTCTGCTTGTGGGCCAAATTCAGCCCGTCGTTACAGTCGGCCCGTTTGTGGTCTGTTAGTCTATTGGGCCATTTTCATAGCATCACCAAATACGGCCTATTAACGGCCCATTATGGTCAGCCCATAAAACATACGATTTTCATTATAGGCCCGTCTACGGCCCATTAAAGGTCGGTAAAAGACCCATAAATGAGTCGGCGGCCCATGGATCCTACGTGACGTAGAAGGCCCATGGATCCTGCGAGACGTAGAAGGCCCATGGACACTGCGAGACGTAGAAGGCCCATGGATCCTGCTAGACGTAGAAGGCCCATGGATCCTGCGAGATGTAGAAGGCCCATGGATCCTACGAGACGTAGAAGGCCCATGGATCCTACAAGACGTAGAAGGCCCATGGTCGGGCGAGTTGGCCCCCGTTTGAATGATATAGCATATTCAAAGAATTATCCTACTCAATACTATCACCTCTAAAAAAACATACACTATACAACAAAGAGATCAAGGCATAGAAAGGTAGAATAATCCTACACTATACAATAAAGAAATTATAGCCGATTATACCCACTGGGCATTATGGTACGGCACAGGTGATAATAAAAGCATACACAAACAGCAAATTACATACACTAGGCAAATACGGCTCATACACCATGGACGCGCATCAACTTAACTCCATTTGAACTATAATCTCTTCAGAAAATAGGATTGGCCGAATTCAGATAGCACAAATTTCAGTCTGCAAAATCTTCAATTCCTTCATGGTTACCTCGGTGTCTTGTTTCATTTTTTGTTGACTCCTGCATCTAATACCTGCATGTCCAGTCTCAACTTGTTGATTATACGTTGACAATCATGTACACGTTGTCTTGCCACCTCTAGTTGATGCTCGAGAACATCAGCACATTCCAATTCCAATCCATAATATTTCGGTAATGGCCATGCCGCACTGCTCAGAGATCTTTGTGTTGATGTCACTTCATCCTGAAATGTTTCTGTAAGTACACATGACTAGGGCAAAAATATAGTTACAACAGTGAAGCGAACAAGAAACTATTTTGTACTACATGGCAAAACAGGACTAACAATAATGTTACACGTCACTTTCACAAAAAAAAATTACACGTCATGAAGCATAAGCAGGTGATATTTTAAAAATTATAAAAAAGATAGTCTATGCAGCCTGCATACAGAAATCCCTCTTAGCTCACCAGAGGAGCGTGATGTTGGGGCCTAATCGAAAACACAGACAAGTTACAAATTTAGACAGCATATTGCGTATAAGTAAGTAAGCAGTTGGCCATTATGTACCTCAATTAAAGTCTTAGGGAGCATAATGAACAGCAGAGGGTTTCATACAAACATACTACAGCAGGCAAAACTATGCAATCATTAGCATAGTATAAACTAGATTGTGAGCCTCATGCAATAATAGTTGGTTAATAGACTTCAAAGCTTCAGGCACCCTTTGACAGAGTAATTAAATGGTAAGGCCTTTAATTATGTCAACTAATAGTGGTACAAGTACCGAACATCAAGCATAATTATTTGGGCATCTCATTAAGTGAGGACAAATAAAGCAATTGAAAAGAGAAAATTAACTATGCCTGAAACAAACAAGGAATTGAACTGCTGAGTTGCATACAGTGACTTACCTTAGCAGGTTGAAGAGGCTCAGTGCAGCTCCTACTTCTCTTGCAAGGCTCCTTCCTAACATCTTGTACTTGGAAATCGTCAATCTTATCTTCATTGCACCCCCTCTACAAGGTGACACAAACAAGTTACTCATCTCCTTGGAAGATAAATATGCATACTTTCCAGTTTGTGAACACAAAAGGATGAGATTATAACAAAACAAAACCACATAATGAAACATGCTACATCTCTTGCACTTGCACATAATGAAATGAGCATTTACTATGTCTGCACTATGTAAAAACTAGGCATACCTTCGAACTGGATCTCCAGGTACTCTTGGAGAGCATACTGTAGTGTACGGCAAAACCTTTATGTCACCTATGAGTTAGACAAGGCCCCACTACAGCAGCCCTTAGTGTTTAAATCGTTGACAAGCTATGTTAGAGTGTTAGGTCAAGAACAACAAGTAATCAAAGAAAACAGTCCTAGTATGGCTGGCTGATGCAAACAAGCAATTGAACAAATGTGTGAGCAAATCATACATATCGAGAAAAGAAGCAAAGAAGGAGGCTTAATGACCATCACTTGACTGACCAGATTTAAGGGGCATTTAAACATCATGTGTAATGTATGAACTAACATAAACATTGCATATTCCAGATTCTAGAATGGAATGCACATGTATTAGGTTATGCCATGTATGATGATGCCTAAATGTATAGATAGTAGGCAGGAGTGATTCATCATTGCACGCACAATTGAATTGCAGGTTAAGGGCCAGTTCGATTCCACCTTTTCAGGGCATATTGTCAAAATAAGCCATAAAAGATGTAAAGAAGTCATTTTTGAGTTATGGGCTTGGGCTTAACTAATTTCGCTTTGGAGGGGGTGTTTCGGGTAGAACCTCACTAAAAATTGAAGGGAAGGGGATAGTGAAATGACTCCGTTGTTCCGCCTATATTACACTCAAAATGCAATCACGACGCCTCGTGTCACACCTCGACCCTCAAGTAAAAACAAACACGCAAGCATTCATTGCCCGCCCGCTTGCATCTCTTCTCCCCTTTCTCTACCTCGATCCTCGCTCAAGAAGCACTAGGGTTCCTCCAGTGAGCCATCGCCATCGGTCCCGTCTGGCCGTGTCCTCGACGATGCTATGTCCAGCTAGGCTACATGGCCATGGTAGGAGCAAATCTCCTGGCTGCTCCTCCATCTAGCAGCGCCTCATTCTCATGGTCTCCAAAGAATGCTCCACTATGGTTCGTCCAACAAGACTACTCCGGGCGCCAGACAACTCGGCCGATGCCACATCATGCGTATAGGCACCTTGTTCCACCTCACCTCCTCCCGTGCCATGGCCTTGAGGTGTCATAAAGGATGAGCTCATCCAACAAGGTGAGGATCTCCTCTGATTTTTTGCCAAATTTTCATTCTGATCCACTATACGATGAATTGCTATGAGCTGCTTCTGATGCTGCTATATGATGCATTGCTATGAGCTCATCCTGCTGCTGCTATATGATGAATTGCTATGAGCTGTTGCTACTGTATGATGAGTTGCTATGAGCTGCTGCTGCTGCTATATGATGAATTGCTATGAGCTGCTGCTGCTTCTATATGATGAGTTGCTACAAGCTGCTCCTGTTGCTGCTATATGATGAATTGCTATGAGCTGCTCCTGCTGCTGCTATATGATGAATTGCTATGAGCTGCTCCTGCTGCTGCTATATGATGAATTGCTATGAGCTGCTGCTGGTATATGATGAATTGCAGACTGTTGCTGCTGTATGATGAGTTGCTATGAGCTGCTGCTGCTATATGATGCTTTCAGGTGGTGCTGCTATATGATAATAACCAGCCACTTGGACCATCGAATTTCAATAAATAATTGTTCTTCATTTAAATGTGGGTCATGCATTCTTCGTTTAAATTAGGCAATGGGATCTCTATGGAAAACATTGACCAAAGTAGATTGTGCCAAGTAGATGGTATCTTTGTATTTGCATTTGGAGCAAATAGTGATGGTTTGTTTTCCTATCATATTAATTACTGCACTGGGTTCAATTTGTGATTTTTGCAAGTCAAATTAATTTCCATATGGGCACCAAAATGAAAAATATATATAATGCAATCTAGACATTCCACTGATCATACCAAAAATAAGCTGAAAGCGCAATGAAAAGAACTGGTTGGCGTATTACATGGAGCTTATGTTCACAGGTGCTTATTTTATTAGGATAACTCGTAATAACTGTCCCTAAGAAACTTGGCTAATAGAACTGGCATACAAATAACCTGTCACACTGATTGCAATGGAGGAGTGACGTACCATAGCACAGTCTATAGGCTCACCGCTGCCTCTCCTTTTTTTGCGATGTTCCATGAAATTTCCACATACATCTTGTACTTTTTCATTGTGTAACCCTATCTGCAAGTTGACACGGCTAATTTCAGACATCTCTACATGATACTACATTGCATATCCCTTGCGCATATTTAAACCACCAATTAACGATTGTGTGTGTACCATAAACTAGCCATGACTCTTTATGCTGGACTGGCAGGCACTCTTAGGTAGCCTAATGTAGTGCACTAGAATTCCTACATGCCACCTACGATTTTGTGTAATGTACTGCCCCTGTTCCTAAATATATGTCTTTGTAGAGATTCCAGTATGGACCACATACAGATGTATATAGATGCATTTTCGAGTGTAGATTCACTCATTTTGCTCCGTATGTAGCCTATAGTGGAATCTCTAGAAAGACTGATATTTAGGAACGGAGGTACGAGGTAGTATCATGTATGACATCTACATATCTAATTTAGCAGCCAAGAGTAGAAATCATTGTCTGCACAAAGGGATTACTGGTCGAAAATCCTAGCAAAGCACGCCGCGAGCATGAGAACAATACAAGAGAGAGAAACACGCTTATAAGATCATAGCAATGCCTCAGTCTAGGATCTTGGTTGGCCAAGCTGTTAGATCCAGAAGAAACATCGTCCTTGTAGTTTTTGCCAGCTGCATAACAGGTAACATCGACCGGTTAGTATATTTGAAGTACATCGGGCAGGTGATGCTGGACGGGTTTAAAGGTGACAAGTACCTAGACCGTGGCGGGTGCTTGGCATCTCTACAGACGGTGGGAATGAGGTTAGAAACATCGAGGGTGATGACGCTGCGCTGGCTGTTAGGGTCCGGTAAGGAGATCTAGAACCGTCGAGTAGGGTGTTTGTGGAGCGGCTCCGGTAGGGAGGACTACGGTGTGGGCGAAGCGGATCTGTGGCCGTGGAAGAGGGCGTAGGTGAAGCTGCTCCGGTGGTTGGGTTAAGGATGGTGTCGACGACGCGGATCTGCGGCCGTGGACGGGGCGTCAGAAGCTGCTCCGGTGGTTGGGTTAAGGATGATGTCGACGATGTGGATATGCGGCCGTGGACGGGGCGTCATAAGCTGCTCCAGTGGTTGGGTTAAGGGTGGTGTCGACGATGCGGATCTGCGGCCGTGGACGGGGCGTCAGAAGATGCTCCGGTAGGTTGGATGAGGATGCGAGGAAGCGGATCCGAGGCTGTGGACTTGTGAGTTGGCAAAGCGGCCCCGGTAAGGTTGAGAATGGTATAGGTGAAGCTACTCCGGTAGGGTTGACGCTGGTGTCGGCGAAGCGGCTCCGGTAGGGTTGAGGAAGGTGTCTGTGAAGCGGCTCCGATAGGGTTGAGGAAGGTGTTGGCGAAGAGGATCAGAGGCCGTCGACGGGGGCGTCGATGGGGCCGCTCTGTGGTGTGTGGACGAAGCGTCTCCGGTGGGAAGTACGAATGAGCCGCTGTAGATGCGCGGCGGTTGACGAGAGTACCGGCGAAGCAGAGCCGGCACCGTGGACAAGGCCGCACTGAATGGGCCGTGGTACAGTTGTGGATGAGCAGTCTACTTGTTTCTAGGGGAGGTGGGAGGGGTAGATGCGTCCTTAGAAGCAGATCCGACAAGGTGGACGTCGCTGGCAGTGAATGGGCTATGGTACGCCGGTGGATGAGCAGTCTAGGATTTCGAGAGGGGAGGGGAGAAAGGGCGATGAAGTACGGACGGCGTGATGTAAGATGCTCTGGTGCTGTGGAGTTAGTCGTTTTTGCGGGAGGGGGAGAGGAAATGGGGGTGCCGTGTAGTGGAGGGAACCGGAAGTTACCAAAGCAGCCCCGACCTATCATGTAGATGCGGGCGGTATTGTAACTTTTGGTCTCCGTGCTCCAAGGTCAAAAGGGGCATTTCGCATGCTAAAGACTAAGGTGGCGGAAATTATAGAAGGAGGCAGGAGATTTTGCCGCCCGCGGGATCGTTCGTATCGAGTTTCAACTAATTTTGGATCGTGCTAGCGGGAAGGTAATGCTAGACTGTGTACACGGGGCACGCATCAGCAGTTAATAATTGGTGTGATGTCCACCCCAGAAAAAAAGACAATAACTCGGGATGATGAGCCGATAACTTGGACGTTCACATGGGCGCGGCCAATCGTACGGGTGCAGTGGCGCGTTCACAAAAAAGGGATCAAACGCTCAGCCTATGTATTTCTCGTGTAAATAGATAATTTAGTGCCATTGGTTATTTACTTTAAACATAATGCATTGCCGTGTTAGTGTAGAGGCGCACAAAAAGAAATGGATATTCTAGTTAGCTACTTAAAAGTGTTACCTCATATGATTACATAGCCTCCATTTCATAAATTGCGTACCTGTTGAATTCATATATGAATATTACATATATTACTTCAAAATAGAAACTTAAATCATGCAAGACTAATGAATTTGAATGCAAGAGTAACAATGGTGCATGTGCATGATAGCTACACTAGTTGTTTGAAGAAACATCACTGTAACTTTGGCATGCACAACTGAAAAGGTTTATTTAAATAGAAAAGAATGTTACTGTCATACGATGCACGTCCACGATCGCTAGATAGTGATACAAGAATCAATCGTGCAATCTCTCTCACACGCATACATATCTCATTTCCCTGTGGGCATCGGAATCACACATGCGCACTTCGTTTATTTCTCTCCCTCCGTCAGGCTTAAATTCTTGTTTCTACCCCATCCTACAAGTCTCTCACACAGAAACACACACGCTCTCTATGTCTAAAACGCCCACCCCTTTAATTCCGCCCACCCACAGCCACTAATGTCTCAAAGTATAATAATGTCTCTCACACATATGCTATCTACTTATCCCTTAATATAGCTAGATATGTGTCACACAAACTCCTTCTCCCTACTAGCAAGATGCCCATGTGCGTTGCACAGAACATCAAGATGCATTTATATGAGAAGTTTATCTTGTGGGTGAAAAGGATGAAGGAGGGAATGCCTTATTTGCAAATGCGGAGAGGGGTGTGGGTATGTTTTTGCAAAATTGCCATATTTTCCTTCCTGTCCGTCGGATATAAATCGGATGGCCTATATTGCAGGATGGCAGGAACACCATCATCACCAACTCTGTTTTTTATAAGAGTAGAGATATGTGAGTGTCAGTGCCCCCCCACACACACCCACACTTCCCAACACCGAAGGAGTAGGGTGACACCTCGATCTTGATACTAATCTATTGACTGGCTTCTCTCTCAAACATACACACACACACACACTAGCCGGCACCGAAGGAGTAGGGTGACACCTCGATCCTGATACTAATCTATCGACTGGATTCTCTCTCAAACATACACACACACACTACCCGGCACCGAAGGAGTAGGGTGGCACATCAATCTTTGATAATAATCTGTCGACTCCTCTTTCAAACACACACACACTCGCTAGTTGTGCCTCTGTGCCTACATCACACTCTTGATACGTCTTTCTCTCCCTTCCTCCCCCCCCCCCCCCCAACAATGACAACAGAAGGGTGACAACTCGATCTGATCATAATCTGTCAATTGGTTTCTCTCTCAAACATTGTGTCTCGGTGCCTGGCTTGGTAGCCCCCTTGATATGTAGACTTCTCGCGCGCGCACAGCTGTAGTGACGATGACGCTAAACCCAGTGTGCCTTGTTTTTACCGGCCTCATGTGATAGTTTTCACCCTGTTTTCTGTTAATTAACAAGGCAACCTTTTCTTTGTTACTACTAGTGAATTCGAAATCATTCAGGGAAGACATAAAATATATCACTTCAACCCAATTATCGCAGCCACTATTTTAAAAGAAATTAGCTAGCTGTCCGTGCGTTGCACGGAACATCAAGATGCAATTTATGAGTAGTTTATCTTGTGAGAGAAAAGGCTGAACGAGGGAAGGACTTATTTGCGAACGTGGAGAGACGTGTGGGTATATTTTTGCAAAATTGCCAGAGTTTCTTTCCTATCCGTTAGATATAAATCCGACGGCCTATATTGCAGGATGGCATGCACACCATCATCACCAACTCTGTTTTCTACTCCCTCCGTCCGAAAATACTTGTCATCAAAATGGATAAAAATAGATATATCTAAAACTAAAATACGTCTAGATACATTTCCTTTTATCCATTTTGATGACAAGTATTTCCGACGGAGGAGTATTTGTCTTTTAGAGATTTCAACAAGTGACTATGACCGGACCTTACCAACATACTCAAAAAGTAGTCCATAACTTTGATGTTACCCTCTTTTCTTGGCGGTGCAGTGCCATCTGGATACCTCATAAATAAATCAAGGACAAATCTGACCCCTTCCTGAAAAGACATACGTAGCAAAATGAGTGAATCTACACTCTAATATATGTCTACATACACATCCGTATGTGGTAGTCCATTTGAAATCTGAAAAAGACAAATATTTAGGAACGAATGGAGTATATATAAGAGTAGACATGGAGATATATCTCGAGCATGGTCTACAACAAAAATGTGTTGGGCTTGACATGAGTTTGAATTCTGTCTTTTAACTTTAGATTTGTATATTATATATTACTCTACTTATTTAATATATACTTCTTTTGCTACTGTACTGACAGTGGAACCCATAGAGTACTTAGAATATTAAGGATGGACTTGTTTCTTTTTAACTTTCTCGCATTTAAGTCGAGCCACCTCGCAAGTCACGTGTACACTGTACATGCTATTATCTTTTTATAGAGTGACAATCATACTTTAATTTATTTCAATTGGTTTGGATGTCACTCTATTATTTCCAGCATAAAGATCATCTCCAACGGCAGCGGCAAATTTCCTCCGCTTCCTTACGCGGAGGATTTACATCAAACGCCAAATGCGTACATTTTTACAACTCTAACCAACCAGATGAAATTCGTGCAAACACGAACTGATTTCATATAAGCATGAAGGATTTCGTATAAAAGCCGGATCTTCATATAAACATGATGGATTTCATTACATTTACATGAACTAAGAGGTGCCTATCCGCTCTCTTGTATAATTAATACTCCCTCCGTCCAGAAATACTTGTCCTAGAAATGGATATATCTAGACTTATTTTAGTTCTAAATGGCCACCATGATCCCTTTGTCTTCCTCATGTCCGTCAGACACTTGCGGGGTCGACGAAGGTCCTCGGAAGAGACGAAGCAGCAAAGAAACCACCTGAATCCGCGGTCGTCGCCTCGGTGGTGGCCTTCATGCCTCCCGTGTTCTACTTCTCCTCGATGATGACAGCGGACACGAAGAAGCTGGCCAATGACTCGTCTCTCTCCACGCACCCGGCTTTTGTCTCTGCCTCCATGAAAGTGCTGCATGGGAGGCGCGCCTGCACACGGGAGGCGGCCATCGCAGACATCGGTGGCGCGCATGCACGCTGGCAGCGACGGCGCCCGTACGGCATGCTCGCCGCCATGCCGGCGTGAAGCAACTCGCCACTCCTAATCGAGCTGAACTGGAGCGGCGAGTTGCTGAACCACGCACCAGCTTCGGGCGGCAACTGGCTCCGTCGGGCCAAGTGAGGTTGGTGAAGCACCGAGCGGCCTCGCCCGTATCCGGAGGGCTCGGCGAGCCACCCAGCCGGGTAATATGCCGGAGAACGGCTCATCGGAAGCCATCGGAAGAGTGGAGAAAATGGCGAAGGAGGAGATGGAGGAGCGGCGGAGGGGTGCGATTCTTGCCCACTGTCCGTCTGGCCTTGTGTAAATACAGGGTGGACGTTTGGAGCTTGGCCGGCATCTGGCCTCGTTTAAACTGAGGGCGGACGGGAGGAGCTCGGCCGGTGTTGCGTTTAATTCCGGCCCGCTCATGAAAGGACGTGTGGCCGGAGTAGGATTCTCGGTTTGCATGCAGGTTTAACGGAGGGGTTTAATGGAGGCGCCGGGTGTGCAGCGGGCGGTGCAGTACTATTCGATTTGACAGCATTAATGAACCATCAAATCACAAAGGCCCTCGCCTCTCGTGAATCCGACCGAGCTAGACTGCCCCGCCCTCTAGCCTTTTAAAAAATGTATATACTCCACTTTTATACTGTAGTAGTATCGATGGATTGCGCTATGGAACAAAACTTGAAATTAAAAAAAAGGTGGTACATATAGAGAGCGCTCGTGAACTATGTGTCATGCATGGCAATAAATAAAGTACTACATGATACTTATATGATACATGGCGCATGAGTACTAAGTATTATTAATACAGTTTTGCTAAAACTCATCTAGATGAGATATAATTTGGTCTCATTCATCTTTTATAGCCATTGGATGTGATGTTACAAGATGCGTGTGTGCTGACATGGGTTGTATTTGTTCTTGTGCAACGATCTGACCACTTCATGTCATGTTTGATAGTCTAAAGTCATTAAAAGCATACAAGCCCCACATCTCTTCTTGGTTGATTCCTCTATTTATGTCAAAAAATAAGAAACAACGTGAGAGTTAATGCACCACGCCTATGTGTTTACTAGTATTTGGTTTTCAGAAGATGACTTAATACTCACCTAGACGGAGGGAGTATTCGATTTGATAGCGGCGGCGCAGTTCCCGATCGCCTTTAATGCGCAGACGAGGGAGGGAGTAGCGGTTCCCGATATGTTGAACGGCCAATGCATCCTCCTTCAATTAATGCATGAGGGAAGTAATGGGAGGAGGTCTGGGAAAAGAGGCTGCACGATGTGAATGCAACGCAGTTTGCCCTCATTGCCCTCATATAAAGGCGCCCTCCTCCATTCCAATGCATCTACCACATCGTACGCACCTAAGCACTTGCCTAAGCACCTACACTAAGCGCAAAAGAGCTTGCTCCAGACCCATGGCGGCGATGCGCGTGAGCGGCCAGCGGCTGCGCCAGATGGTCCACGACGCCGGCCTGCGGCATGGCGCCGAGGATCGTCTCCAGACGGTGTTGGAGATCGGCTGGTGGATGGCCGCCGTCGACGCCAACTACGAATCTCAGTTGGACGAGATGATCGTTGCCACCAGCAACAAGTTCACCATCCTCATGAAGCTCGCGGACGACATCACCGTACTCCTCCAGCCCGCGCGCCCGGGCTCCTCATTGCCTGCCACCCTAATCGGCCTCCATGGTCGGAACCTCTTTCAAGCACTGGTGGCCCTACGACTGCCCGCCGACGCCACGAAGAATGTCCACCTGGAGGTCGCGCTCGCCACGAGGCGCCTCGCCCTGCAAGAATTCATTGACCTACACATCCACGCGTACGAGCAAATCGTGTACATAGGTATCTACAAGGCCAGTGAGGACGCTACGACGTTGGCCTTCCTCAACCGGCTGGAAGCCTTGGATGCCTTTGTTGAGAAGCACCTCGACCTCACCACAAAAGCCGCCGCTCCTTAGCCGTCGGTCGGTGGCCCGGCGCACTAAGTTGAGGAGGAGGAGGTCGTACATTCGTGGATCCATCTTTCTTCTTGCGTTATGTAACCACCACTGCAATCGCATCATCGTGGCCTTAATTCTTATTGTGTTGTTGCATTCTCGTTCCAGTCAATACCGACATGTGTGATCCCTTTGCTTAATTATATGCATCACTGTAACTAGTACTCCATCCGTCAATTTATAAGTTGTGCTTACCTTTTCCATCAACTTCGTACAACGCGCGGGCATCTTGCTAGAAACACTAGAATATGTCTATATAATCTGTATGTGATAGTCCATTAGAAATCTCAAAAAAAGACAAATATTTAGGTACGGAGGGAGTAATATATTAGGAGTATATCAAAACAATAGTGATTTCTTTCAAGTTTGTGAACAAATACTACTATTATACTACTTTGGTTCCGTCGCAACGCACGGGCACATTGCTAGTAAAAGGAAAAGGCATGCCACGTTCGCGTCGCACCCCCACACGCCCGGGAATCGGGAGTACAACACGGCCCGTCCGGCACGACACATAGCTTAGGGCGTGCCAGTCTAGTACTGGCGGAGCTTGAAGCAAAACGTTGGGCGTGCCAGTCTAGTCAGGCTATAGAAATTACCCTTGTGTTGACGTTCCATGCCTCAAAACTGGATGTACAACTACGAAAATCTTGCTAGGTTGGGCGGGCCAGGGCACATGTTGGCCCTCACGTAGCTCCGCCCCTGTGCCTGGCATTTTCACTTTCATGTGGGACCACCCGTTGAGCAAACCGACACCCCGCCCTACGCCGGGTTGGAAAACAGAAACAAGGGGAAGATCTAGCTGTAGCACGGGGCTCGTTGATAGAGTAGGAGCATGCCATACTAGTACTACTCCTACTAGTACTTACCAAGTTTGTACTCCTAATACTATATTACTAGTACTACCACTATACAACTATTAGATACGTGCACGGCACAACATCGTAGGAACAAAAAACGGGAAGATCTTTTTTTGGGTGATTTATCTTTTTTCAATCAACGTAGTATGAATAATATGATGTGGGGGGCACCCATGAAGCTTATGTGGCTTGGTTGCATGGCTATGGAAGGTTAGAGAAAAATAAATAGATAATATGTGTAGAGTGCACTCCACTAAATAGATATACTTTGGATCCATTGCAACGGACCGGCACATCTATATCTATACCCCCTATATAGTGTGTGAAAAACTTTGAAAGTTGGTCGTTGGATGAAGCCAATCCGATGGTACAAAGATGGCAAATCCGAGCACCATCGCCATTGGATATCATCCACCAGATTCTGCCACATGTATAATCTAGAAGACTCCATGGTTGAACTTAATTCATGAATAACTTTGCCACAACTAAGCTGAGGCAAAGTTATTAATAAGTTCTTCAAAATGAGAGCCACAAGTTGGCAAGCCTACGGGAATCTTGCCACATTTTTTGTGTGTATGTCATGTGGGGCCAGTGTGGCTTGCCAAAGGTGTGGCTTGAACCAAACACTCACCTGAGTTAATCAAACTTTCCTAACCTTACAGTCCACCAGATTTTGCCACATGTTATAATCCAGAAAACTCCACATGTAGAAGCATAATGCACAAACCACCAGAATCTCATGCGTGCAATGCACGTGTACCTTACTAGTACTAGTTGGTAGTAGTAAGAAACAAATTCCAGTTTTGGCACGAGCTCGTACTGCGGGAGCACCACAAGGCCTACCGCAGGAGTTAAATTTCCCTCTCGGGGCCCACATGACCGAACATTAGTGGCTTAGTGCCCGGCCTATCAGTCAATGACATGCGGGCCTTAAATGCTGCTGGCCCACATGTCATTCTCATGGTGCTGGCGTGGTTCACGACTCACTTGTTCGAGATGAACCGGCCAGTGGTGGCGTGGCCGTGGCGAGGGTACCACAGCTGGGTGTCGGGGTGTTACGAGGCATAGATGGCCACACCGGCGGGTACTACCTGTAGTACATAAGTACTCCGGCTGAGGATTGATGCCCGGGATGAAATGTGTCACAGCCGCTGGATGAAAATTCGATGGTGCGGGAGTACGGATCAGAGCACGGCAGCGGAGCTGGCGAAACGCGTCCAATCGGGTGTGTCTGTGGTAGAAAGTTGATGGTCGCCGCAGTTCAGCTGGCCCGCTTGTCATGCACACAAAGGCAGAGGAGCGCTGGGCCGAGAGGGATGAGGGGCACGAACAATCCTACCATTACATCATCGACATGTGGGACCCATAAGCATGGGTCCCACCTGTCAGCGAAGGAAAGGTAGGGCAAGGCAGTGATAGCCACGTCAGAGGATCCATGTCCACGTCGGGTGATACGTCTCCAACGTATCTATAATTTTTGATTGCTCCATGCTATATTATCTACTGTTTTAGGCAATATTGGGCTTTATTTTCCACTTCTATATTACTTTTGGGATTAACCTATTAATCGGAGGCCCAGCCCAGATTTGCTGTTTCATGCCTATTTCAGTGTTTCGAGGAAAAGGAATATCAGACGAAGTCAAAATGGAACGAAATCAACTGGAGAAGTTATTTTTGGAAGGAAAGCCACCTGATGGAGTTGGAGTGCACATCAGGAAAGAAGGGAGGTGCTCACGAGGGTGGGGGGCGCGCCCCCTGCCTCGTGGGGCCCCCGTAGCTCCACCGACGTACTCCTTTCACCCATATATACCTATGTACCCTAAAACTTCCAGAACAGAAGATAGATTGGGAGTTCCACCGCCGCAAGCCTCTGTAGCGACCAAAAACCTCTCGGGAGCCCGTTCCGGCACCCTGCCGGAGGGGGAACCCATCACCGGTGGCCATCTTCATCATCCCGGCGCTCACCATGACGAGGAGGGAGTAGTTCACCCTCGGGGCTGAGGGTATGTACCAGTAGCTATGTGTTTGATCTCTCTCTCTCATGTTCCCTCTATGGCACGATCTTGATGTATCCCGAGCTTTGCTATTGTAGTTGGATCTTATGATGTTTCTCCCCCTCTACTCTCTTGTGATGAATTGAGTTTCCCCTTTGAAGTTATCTTATCGGATTGAGTCTTTTATGAGAACACTTGATGTATGTCTTGCCGTGTTTATCTGTAGTGAAAATGGGATATCATGTGCCACTTGATGTATGTTTTGGTGACCAAGTTGCGGGTTCCGCCCATGAACCTATGCATAGGGGTTGGAACACGCTCTTGGCTCTCCGGTAGAAACTTCGGGGCACTCTTTGAAGTACTTTTATGTTGGTTGGATGAATCTGAGATTGTGTGATGCATATCATATAATCATGCCCACGGATACTTGAGGTGACAACGGAGTATCTAGGTGACATTAGGGTTTTGGTTGATTTGTGTCTTAAGGTGTTATTCTAGTACGAACTCTTTTATAGATTGATCCAAAAGAATAGCTTTGAGGTGGTTTCGTACCCTACCATAATCTCTACGTTTGTTCTCCGCTATTAGTGGCTTTGGAGTGACTCTTTGTTGCATGTTGAGAACTTGTTATATGATCTATCTAAGTTATTATTGTTGAGAGAACTTGCACTAGTGAAAGTATGAACCCTGGCCTTGTTTCCTATCATTGCAATACCGTTTACGCTCACTTTTGTCATTAGTTACCTTGCTGTTTTTATATTTTCAGATTACAAAAACCTATATCTACCATCTATTTTGCACTTGTATCACCATCTCTTCGCCGAACTAGTGCACCTATATAATTTACCGTTGTATTGGGTGTGTTGGGGACACAAGAGACTCTTTGTTATTTGGTTGCAGGGTTGCTTGAGAGAGACCATCTTCATCCTACGCCTCCCACGGATTGATAAACCTTAGGTCATCCACTTGAGGGAAATTTGCTACTGTCCTACAAACCTGTGCACTTGCAGGCCCAACAACGTCTACAAGAAGATGGTTGTGTAGTAGACATCAAGCTCTTTTCTGGCGCCGTTGCCAGGGAAGTGAGTGCTTGAAGGTATATCTTTAGATCTTGCAATCGAATCTTTTTGTTTCTTGTTTTATCACTAGTTTAGTTTATAAAAGAAAACCACAAAAAAAATGGAGTTAAGTTTGTCTCATACGCTTCATATTTTTAATATCTTTCATGAGTATGATGGGAAAGAAAATTGTGCCAAAGTGTTAGAATAAGAAGGCATTAAAATATTTGGCACTAAATCTTTGTATGATGAGCATGATTGCGATATTGTTTGTATGAATTCCTTGAATATCCATGATGCTAATAATATGCAAAGCCACAAGCTTGGGGAAGCTATGTTTGATGAATATGATATTTTTTGTCCCCCAAGCTTTGATGAGCAAATTTACTATGATGAAAGCATGCCTCCTATCTATGAGGACTATTGTGATGACACGTATGCTTTAAAGAATAATGATAACCATGAAACTTTTCATCTTGATCTTAATTTTCAATCATATGATAGTTATTTTGTCGAGTTTGCTCCCACTACTATTGATGGGAAGAATTTTGCTCATGTGGAGTGTAATAAATATTCTATGCTAGTAGCTCATGAAAAGAATGTTTTAGCAGCTGGTTGTATTGTTGAATTCATTCATGATGCTAATGAAAATTATTATGAGGGAGGAACATATGCTTGTAGGAATTTTCTATGCAAGTTGATTCTTGTTCCCATAAGTTGTTTGCTCACAAAATCCCTATGAATAGGAAGTGGGTTAGACTTAAATGTGCTAGTCATATTCTTCATGATGCTCTCTTTATGTTTCAATTCCAATCTTTTATGTGAGCATCATTGAAATCATCATGCCTAGCTAGGGGCGTTAAACGTTAGCGCTTGTTGGGAGGCAACCCAATTTTATTTTAGTTTCTTGATTTTTGGTTCTGTTTAGTAATAAATAATCCATCTAGCTTCTGTTTAGATGAGGTTTTATGTTTTAATTAGTGTTTGTGCCAAGTAGAACCTTTGGGAAGACTTGGGTGAAGTCTTTATGATCATGCTGTAAAAAACAGAAACTTTAGCGCTCACGAGATTAGCTATAACTTTTTACTGGAGCGTGCTATTTATTTGATTCTTTTTTCAGATGATTACTAGTCAAATTACTCAGGTCCAGAAATTTATTTTAGAATTTTTGGAGTTCCATAAGTTTGCTTTAGTTACAGATTACTACAGACTGTTCTGTTTTGACAGATTCTGTTTTTCGTGTGTTGTTTGCTTATTTTGATGAATCTATGGTTAGTAAAATAGTTTATAAACCATAGAGAAGTTGGAATACAGTAGGTTTAACACCAATACAAATAAATAATGAGTTCATTATAGTACCATGAAGTGGTGTTTTGTTTTCTTTCGCTAACGGAGCTCACGAGTTTTCTGTTAAGTTTTGTGTTGTGAAGTTTTCAAGTTTTGGGTAAAGATTCGATGGACTATGGAATAAGGAGTGGCAAGAGACTAAGCTTGGGGATGACCAAGGCACCCCAAGGTAATATTCAAGAGTATCCAAAAGCCCAAGCTTGGGGATGCCCCGGAAGGCATCCCCTCTTTCGTCTTCGTTCATCGGTAACTTTACTTGGAGCTATATTTTTATTCACCACATGATATGTGTTTTGCTTGGAGCGTCATTTTATATTGTTAGTATTTGCTTGCTGTTAATTAGATTAATGTTTTGCATTTTTAGTTTCAATAAAAAGTCAAGGATAGCCTTTGCCATGCTTATTTTGCTAGTATACATGTTGCTGTTTGAAAACAGAAAGTTTACCGCTGTTGCAAAAATTCCCTAGAAAAGTCCGAGAGTGGTATAATGTTGAATCTTTTTGCATATTGAGCTCTGATAAATTTATTACAGTGGGAATTTTAGTTCATAATTTTTGTAGTCAGGGAAGTATTGATACTCTTGCATTCTTTACAGACCGTACTGTTTTGGCAGATTGCTGTTATGTTTGCATTGTTTGCATATTTTTGCTTGCTTAATGATTCTATTTAAGGATAGGAGTATTAAATATGCAGAGGAATTTAGTATGCAGTGTTGAATAATAATGTTAAGTGATTTGTTACAGTAGAAAATGATAAGGTTTTGCATTGGTTTATACTAACCTATCTCACAAGTTCTTGTTTAGTTTGTTGTGAATGAAGCTTTTGATAAAAAGAGAAACCATGATATGAGAGGAATTAAGGAGATATAAAAGCTCAAGCTTGGGGATTCCCAAGGCACCCCAAGATAATATTTCAGTAAGTCCCAAGAATCTAAGCTTGGGGATGCCCCGGTAGGCATCCCACCTTTCTTCTTCAACAACTATCGGTTAGTATCGGTTGAGCCTAAGTTTTTGCTTCTTCACATGAGTTGTGCTATCCTTGCAATGTAGTTTTATTTAGCTTTGCTTGCTGTTTGAATAAAGTATCAAGATCTGAAATTATTAAATGGGAGAGTCTTCACATAGTTGCACAATTATTCGACTACTCATTCATCTTCACTTATATCTTTCGGAGTAGTTTGTCATTTGCTCTAGTACTTCACTTATATCTTTTAGAGCACAATGGTGGTTTTATTTTGAAGAAATAGGTGAACTATCATGCTTCACTTATATTATTTTGAGAGTCTTAAATAGCATGGTAATGTGCTTAATTCTAATATGCTAAGCATACAAGATTTGTAAGGATTCTTATGAGTGTGTTGAATACTAGGAGAAGTTTGATACTTGATAATTGTTTTGAGATATGGAGGTAGTGATATTAAAGTCATGCTAGTTGGGTGATTATGAATTTAAGGAATGCTTGTGTTGAAGTTAGCAAGTCCCGTAGCATGCACGTATGGTTAAAGTTGTGTAACAAAATAGAAAAATCAAGTGTACATGGCTTGTGCATAATTATGAGTGGCGGTCGGGGACGGCGATGGTATTTTCCTACCAATCTATCCCCCTAGGAGCATGCGTGTAGTACTTGATTTTTGATGACTTCTACATTTTTGCAATAAGTATATGAGTTCTTTTGACTAATGTTGAGTCCATGGATTATACGCACTTTTACCTTTCCGCCATTGCTAGCCTCTTCGGTACCGTGCATTGGCCTTTCTCACCTTGAGAGTTGGTGCAAACTTCGCCGGTGCATCCAAACCCCGTGATATGATACGCTCTATCACACATAAACCTCCTTATATCTTCCTCAAAACAGCCAACATACCTACCTATTATGGCTTTTCCATAGCCATTCCGAGATATATTGCCATGCATCTTTCCACCGTTCAGTTAATCATCATCATGAAATACTTTACTTTTGTCATATTGCCATTGAATGATCATGTAGTTGACATCGTATTCGTGGCAAAGCCACCATGCATTATTTTTCATACATGTCACTCTTGATTCATTGCACCATCCCGATACCACGAGGCATTCATATAGAGTGATATCTTGTTCTAGTTTCGAGTTGTAATCCTTATGTTGTAATCAATAGAAGTGTGATGATCATTATTATTAGAGCATTGCCCAGAAAAAATAGAAAGGCCAAAAAAAAGGAAAGGCCCAAAAAAGGAAAAAAAGAAAATAAATAAAAAGGGCAATGTTACTATCTCTTTTGTTGAGCATTCATTTATAGCTCTAGTGCATCCGTTGCATGGCAATCCCTACTCCTCATGTTGACATCAATTGATGGGCATCTCCATAGCCCGTTGATTATCCTCGTCAATGTGAGACTTTCTCCTTTGTCTTCTCCACACAATCCCGTCATCATATTCTATTCCACCGATAGTGCTATATCCATGGCTCACGCTCATGTATTGCGTGAAGGTTGAAAAAAGTTTGAGATTATTTAAGTATGAAACAATTGTTTTGCTTGTCATCGGGGGTATAGAAGTTGGGAACATCTTTGTGTGACGAAAATGAAGCATAGCCTAACTATATGATTTTGTAGGGATGAACTTTCTTTTACCATGCTATTTTGAGAAGACATGATTACTTTGATTAGTATGCTTGAAGTGCTACTATTTATTTTATCAATATGAACTTTTGTCTTGAATCTTATGGATCTGAATATTCATACCACAATTAAGAATATTTACATTCAACTTATGCCAATTAGCACTCCGCATCAAAAATTCTTTTTTATCATTTACCTACTCGAGGACGAGCAGGAATTAAGCTTGGGGATGCTTGATACGTCTCCAACGTATCTATAATTTTTGATTGCTCCATGCTATATTATCTACTGTTTTAGGCAATATTGGGCTTTATTTTAAACTTCTATATTACTTTAGGGACTAACCTATTAACCGGACGCCCAGCCCAGATTTGCTGTTTTATGCCTATTTCAGTGTTTCGAGCAAAAGGAATATCAGACGAAGTCAAAACGGAATGAAATCAACTGGAGAAGTTATTTTTGGAAGGAAAGCCACCCGATGGACCTGGAGTGCACGTCAGGAAAGAAGGGAGGTGCTCACGAGGGTGGGGGCGCGCCCACCCCCTAGGGCGCGCCACCTGCCTCGTGGGGCCCCCGTAGCTCCAACGACGTACTCCTTTCACCCATATATACGTACATACCCTAAAACTTCCAGAACAGAAGATAGATCGGGAGTTCCGCCGCCGCAAGCCTCTGTAGCCACCAAAAACCTCTCGGGAGCCAATTCCGGCACCCTGCCAGTGGGGGAACCCATCACTGGTGGCCATCTTCATCATCCCGGCGCTCTCCATGACGAGGAGGGAGTAGTTCACCCTCGGGGCTGAGGGTATGTACCAGTAGCTATGTGTTCGATCTCTCTCTCTCGTGTTATCTCTCGTGTTCCCTCTATTGCATGACCTTGATGTATACCGAGCTTTGCTATTGTAGTTGGATCTTATGATGTTTCTCCCCCTCTACTCTCTTGTGATGAATTGAGTTTCCCCTTTGAAGTTATCTTATTGGATTGAGTCTTTTATGAGAACACTTGATGTATGTCTTGCCGTGTTTATCCGTGGTGACAATGGGATATCATGTGCCACTTGATGTATGTTTTGGTGACCAACTTGCGGGTTCCGCCCATGAACCTATGCATAGGGGTTGGCACACGCTCTTAGCTCTCCGGTAGAAACTTCGGGGCACTCTTTGAAGTACTTTTATGTTGGTTGGATGAATCTGAGATTGTGTGATGCATATCGTATAATCATGCCCACGGATACTTGAGGTGACAATGGAGTATCTAGGTGACATTAGGGTTTTGGTTGAGTTGTGTCTTAAGGTGTTATTCTAGTACGAACTCTTTTATAGATTGATCCGAAAGAATAGCTTTGAGGTGGTTTCGTACCCTACCATAATCACTATGTTTGTTCTCCGCTATTAGTGGCTTTGGAGTGACTCTTTGTTGCATGTTGAGGGCTTGTTATATGATCTATCTATGTTATTATTGTTGAGAGAACTTGCACTAGTGAATGAACCCTAGGCCTTGTTTCCTATCATTGCAATACCGTTTACGCTCACTTTTGTCATTAGTTACCTTGCTGTTTTTATATTTTCAGATTACAAAAACCTATATCTACCATCTATTTTGCACTTGTATCACCATCTCTTCGCTGAACTAGTGCACCTATACAATTTACCATTGTATTGGGTCTGTTGGGGACACAAGGGAGTCTTTGTTATTTGGTTGCAGGGTTGCTTGAGAGAGACCATCTTCACCCTACGCCTCCCACGGATTGATAAACCCTAGGTCATCCACTTGAGGGAAATTTGCTACTGTCCTAAAAACCTGTGCACTTGCAGGACCAACATCGCGGGACGTCGTGCCGTGGGTTGGAGCGGCGTCGTGGGAATCGCATGTGGGTGTGGCAGTGGCATGTGGGTGTGACGGTCGCCGTGGTTCAACTTCCATGGACAAGCTGTCGTGTCTGCTGACACATGTAAATCAAAACTAGAGTGTTTATATTTCAAGCACGTGAACAAGTATTCTTCTAGTACTAGTTTGGATCCATTGCAACGCACGGGCCATCACATAGGTAGTAGTAGTGCCAATCTCTATCTCTAGAGGCCTTCCCTCGTTCATCCATTTCTCTCACAAGATAAACTACTCATACAAGTGCATCTTGATGCTCCGTGGAACGCACGAGGATGTTTCCTTGGTGGTCTCTCCAGCGCGGCGTGGCCGTAGTTGCAAGTTGACGCCCCTTGAGATGAGTAGCGACCCGACCTCAGACGGTCAAGTCTCTGTGCTTAAGTGTCATCCCTGGATCGGTATGCTGACACACACAGTACTCGAGGATTTATAACAGAGGTAAATCACATGTATAAATAACGTAAATACCATTACCTCAATCCAAATAGCGGAAGTAACAAGGTTGTGGATTCCCATCAACACAAACGCGAAGTTGAGTGTAGAAATCGTAACCCTAACGTATCACTTACTCGTCAGAAGATATCCTGCAACAGGAGACGTTGCAGCCACAAAGGGTCAGTACATTGAATGTACTGGCAAAGTCACACCATAGAGCAATGATGAATAATGGCTATCTCTACATGCATATTTGGCTGGTGGAAAAGCTCTATGGTTAAAAGGTTTTGCGAAAAGCCAATTTTTCCCTATATCAAAGGAATATATTTTAATTTAACTATCATGGTGGTTGAAACATCATTGAGAAGGTACCCCCAACTCAGTGATCCCTATTTAAAGTAAAACATGACGAGATACTTAAGATACTCCAAGTACTAGATACTCAAGATTGTCCATAACCGGGGACACGGCTAACTATGATTAGATTGTACACTCTGCAGAGGTTTGCGCACTTTTCCCCACAAGACTCAATCGCCTCCGTTGGATTTCTCGCACTACATGATGTTTGAGAAACGGATGACCGAGAGACAGTCTTTCAGAAACATTAACTCTTTACTCCGGGCAGACCATACCAAACCTACAAACCCACTACCTGCTGATCTACCTCTTCAAGAGCTTCACGTAACTTACTCAACTATGCTAGAGCCCATAATAGCTTGTGGCTGCACACGGAAGTTTCTAGCATGAAAATATCTCAGATCACTTTGAGCCTGGGTGGCGAACCATAGGATGATCACACGGTATAACCCCGGGATCTTCTAGGACAACACTGGTATAACCCTAGGTGTCCGGGCAAGTCCACTGGTATATCCCCAGGGTGCCCCAACTAATCCACCCAGATGTGTATTAAAGTAGCCACCTTTAGTTAAACCTTAGTTAACAATAATCTCTTACATCTTTCATGAATTCTCTCAAACCAAACCACGTCTACGAGCATAGCATCGCAATATAAGCAACGCGTAGAAGTAACTCCCAAGGATTTGATAGTAACAGGGCAATACGTTCTACCTCAACAACTACTTCCCAATACCCACATGTTATCAATCCTACTCATGCAATGTTTGAGGGTGAAAGTAATGCATAAAAACTGGGTATAAAAAGGATATGATCAAAGTGTGAACTTGCCTGGAATGTTGATGAAGATGATTTGCACTCAAAACTCTTGATAGTTCTACTCGTCACACTCTGGTGAATCTATCGTAAGCAAGCAATAGTAACCACACATAAGCAATCACTCAAAAGATCGGAAAGAACGAAGAAAACAAATTCGGAAAACATCAAAACCAAGCAAATAACTCTTGCAACATAAAACAATTTCTAGCAGTACCAAAATTATGTGAATTTGGCCTTATCAGAAAGTTTAGGTCAAGAGCTTCGATTTGCAAAAAGAATCAACTAAATCGGAGTTACAAAACTCAAGTTATGATCAAAACGAAGTTCAAATTCAAATCTAATCTAATTCAATTTTAAACTTTCAAAAACATGTTTGAGTTGGATTACAAGATAGAGGAGATCGTAACGAAGAAGTGGGCGTTGGTTTCATCTAATTTGGATGAACGAGTAAAAAGTTATGACTATTTGAAAAATCAGGGCCAAGCTGTTTTACGAAAGAAAAATAGCTACGGCTAAGGTCTAATGTATAAATACGTAGACTAATTGATAATCTAATCTATTGTATTAGTCTAAAAATAAAAATCTATGAAAGTATAAGAAGAAAAAATAAATAAAGAAAGATACCTTTATAAGGCAGAGAAAAGACGACTTTGGAGAGAGAAGACAATTTCCAGAAGTCGCGCCGGAGAGGAGCAAAAATATTTTTCTTAAATGAATCTAGTCAAATCAAAATATTGATTTAACCCGAATCGGATGATTTTTGAAGGCTCTATGGATCTATATTTATTGGTGGAAAACAGGCTTAAAGGTCAAAGGCTAGGCAATGTGAGACTAAACATATACGCATGCAGATGAAATTTGAAAAGGATTATGGGCTAAAAGTTCGGCCCGGCCGCGCGCATACACTGGCTGCATTTTTCTTTCCGAAGTCTATTTTTTTTTCTGAAATTTGTTTCAAAAAAAAACTAACATTAACGAAAATAAAATAAAATAAAAGACAAAAGAAAACAAAAGAAAAACGGGCCGGCCTGCTGCTATGCTACGCATGTGGGCGACAGTTAGTTTCAGGCGCGCACGCAGTTTTTGTTATTTGTTTTTTGTAAACAAAAAGCGATAAACTGAAAAACGAAAATAAAACTAAAACTTTATATAGGCATATTATATATCAAAATTTTCAGAAAAAGATTTCGTACAAGCTGAACATTTTTCTAGAGTCAATTAAAATACACACAAATTCAAATAAAACAAAGAGTTCTTCTGGTCTAATAAAATCCAATAAAAATCATTTTAAAAATACCAAAATTAATTCAAATTGATTTCTCTCCAATTTTCTGATGTAGGGAATCATGTTACCCTATTTTCTATATAGTTTATTTTTGGAGAAAAATAATTTGAATAAAACTCAAATAACTCCAAATTGAAAATAAATTCTAAAGAGCTTTGAATGTAATTCTTTTAAACTCCCAACTCATATTTCATATGTTTTGAAGAAGTCATTTTATCTTCTCTCATGAAAATCATTGAGTTGCTTCAAGTTTATGAACTGGAAAATAATTTCAAATGAACTTCAAATATTTTCAACACCCCTTGTCATTTAAATAAATGGAACAAGTCATGTCATCTTCTCTCCAGGGTTTTGTGGTGAAAAGAATTTGAATTCACGGAGATCACGAATGCAAAATGAAAGTTTGGGAAAGTCATTTTATTCCATCTCATTTAACTTTCAAAAGGTTTCGAATTTCACTCAATTTCACACAATCAAGCAACCAATCAATCAAATCTATATATTTATTATAACATTCCAAAATTTTGAATTTTGGGATGTTACAAACCTACCACCCTTAAAATGAATCTCGTCCTCGAGATTCGGAGAGGCTAGAAAGAAATAGGTTAGGTTTGGGGTCTTCTCAAAAATCCATCGATCGTCTGCGGGGTCTCGGGTGCTACCACCCTTAGAAGCATGGTTACGGTTCCATCAAAACTCATATACTCCATCCTTATTCCTGACAGTGTCGGTCTTCTCGAGATCTCGGAAAATTCCTTCTCTGGGCTCTTCTGGTATTGGCATAACTTTTCCTCAATACTTCTGTCCTTTCATCTTGGTACGGTTTTTCCGAGACTGGGTCTTCTTAGCTGACGGGTCTGGCGCCAATACTAAACAACTATCGATATCTCATGGTGGTCAACAATTTATGGTTTCTCCTGCAGAAAACAGTTCTGGTTTGAACCTCACCATATATCCTACGATTGGCAACACCTGCCGTGTACAAGGGAAAATACTTATACCATTCTAAGGTTCAAACAAGGTTTTGATCGTCGTCTCTCTACTATAGGTAAATCACTCAGATTTACCATCCCATATAGCAAGGCGAATAATAAGAGTAAGTCGGTATGGTGATCAATCCATCCCGCACCCAAATCATTACCTTGTACATGGTTTAGCAAATCTCGCATTCTAACACTCGATCATCCTAACAAGCATTGCAGAATTTCTCTTGTCAACGAACTAAATTCGGATAAATCCATTGATTCTGCAAGCCAAACAAACAACTATCGATCCTTCACAACTCCCAGGTTTTGCGTTACTCCAATAAAATTGTCGGTTGATAAAGGCATATCCTCTTATTCCAGAGTTTCTCCTTCAGAAAGAGTGTGCTTGCTTCTTGGCAGGTCCTGGGGCCTGTGGGTTATGGACCATCTCATCACTTGCAAACCTTGAACTCATCATCGGGGCAACTGATCATTATTCCAACTTCCAACTTCCTAGTATTCTTAAATCCATCCAATTGTATTGTCTTCCTTCCTTCTATGTGCACCAAACTAGGACATGATTACTCAGACTCATCATGGAATTTACCTTGATCCATATTTCCAACATCATACCTCCTTTATATCCAATAGTAATTCATCTCTTCATCCTCGTGGGATATCCCACTTACCGAGATAAAAACTTATACTTATGAAGTCCATAATCCACTTCAGGAACATCATTATCCTTTCGAGGTCAAGCGTCCTTACAGGAGAATATTGGCCATCTCTCGCATGGCACTTCTTCAATTTGGGAAGCGTGAAACACATCATAAACTCTGACAGTCCTTGGTGACTCCAACTTGTTGGCCACTTCTCCCATACGCTCCAAAACTTCGGTATGGTCCTACAATCTCGGGCTAACTTTCCCTTAACTCAAATCGTTTAACTCCTCGCAGAGGGGACACACGAACATGCTCCGTCTCCAATTTCATAGACTACCTCCTTGCGTTTTAGAGTCTGCATAACTCTTACACTTTGGGTGAGCTACCTTCAGTCTATCTCGAATCCACTTAACATTCTTTTCTGACTCCTTGATCACATTTGGTCCAAACAACTGACGGTCTCCAACTTCATCCCACATCAATGGTGTCTGGCTCCTTCTCCCATACGAAGCTTAAAAAGGGGCCATCTTCAAACTGTCTTGGTAATTGTTGTTGTATGAGAACTCCGCGTAAGGTAGATTATCATCCCTACTAGATCCATAATTTAGCGCTACGCTCTCAACATGTCCTCCAGAATCTGATTGAATCTCTCGATTTATCCATCTGTCTGCGGATGAAAGGCTGTCTTGAACTCTAGCCTAGTACCCAAAGTCAGTGCAGCTGATTCCAAAACTTTGAGGTAAACTGTGTCCCTCTATCCGATACGATGGTCCTCGGAACTCCATGCAGACATACGATCCTGGTTATATGTATCTTGGCCAATTTCGCACTTGTATAGGTGGTTTCACTGGGATAAAGTGAGCCACTTTGGTCAAGCGAATCAACTACTACCCAGATAGAATCATCTCCCGATTAGGTTCTGGGAAATCCGGTAATGAAATCCATGCCAAGCTTATCCTGCTTCCATTCGGGTATCGACATAGGCTGTAGTAATCCGACTGGCTTCTAATGCTCTGCCTTTACTCTCCGGCATACAGCACCTATGACTACATACTCCGCAATATCCTTCTTCATACCAGTCCACCAGAAACGCTCCTTCAAATCCAAATACATCTTGGTGTTTCCAGGGCGAATCGAGTATGGTGAGTCATGAGCCTCCTGAAGTATTAACTTCCTGATCTTTGCATTATTAGGCACATATACACGATCCTCGAACCATAAGGTGTCGTGCTCATCCTTACGAAAACCTTGGGACTTTCCTTTGCTCAGCCTCTCTTTTACCTCAGCAATCTCTTTGTCATCCTTCTAAGCTTCACGGATCTTTCCCAACAATGTAGACTGAACTTCCATTGCTGCAACAAAACTTTTGAGAACAATCTCCAACCGAAGTTCCCTGAGATCCTCGGCTAACTCCTTTGGTAATCCTCTGCTTATGAGGGTATTCGTCCTTATTTTTTTATGGTTGTGTCCTATTTCTCCACAAAGATTCTATGCACAAGGTTTCTTCATATCCTTTCCATAAGGCCTCAACTTCTGGGACACAAGACGAGATCTTTGCAGAGTTAACTTAAATTCTTCCCAAGTGGTTACTCCTTGCCATCCATTGATGGTTTGGTACATCCTCCACCAAGTAGCAGCACCTCTTTCAAAGCACTGAAGGGCATGCTGGGTCATATCCTTTCCGGTTATAGGGTTATTCTCCATTTGATTCTTCCATGTTCTCAATCCATCGGTCCGTCTCCAATTGACCCATCGGTCCAGAAAATATGATTTCATCTCCATTCATCCTCTATTGGGTCCATGGGTTTTGGGGTGGGATAGGAGAGATAGTGAGGGATGCACACAATACAAACAATGGTTTTGAAAATACAGGTTTTATTGTGGCTGTCGGAAAAGCATCAAACAAATGACAGCTCACAAACGTTGCATCTAACGTAGGCATATAACAGGGGTTGGGTATTCTAAAGGTCAACGTCGCCAAACTCTTCCAGTCTTGTTCATGTCTTCGATGGGCTTCTTCCGATCATGTTGTCCTTCTCAAGTTCTTTTGCCAGATCAACTCTGTTGTCGCGAGGTCTCTCGTACCATCTTTAATATTTTGAAGTTGCATTCCAAATGTGACGCCCCCGATTCAATCGTACACTAATCATGCACGCAAATGTGTACGATCAAGATCGGGGACTCACGGGAAGATATCACAACATAACTCTACAAATAAAAATAAGTCATACAAACATCATAATACAAGCCAGGGGCCTCGAGGGCTCGAATACAAGTGCTCGATCATAGACGAGTCAGCGGAAGCAACAATATCTGAGTACAGACATAAGTTAAACAAGTTGCCATAAGATGGCTAGCACAAACTGGGATACGAGGATCAAAAGAGGCGCAGGCCTCCTGGATCCTCCTAAACTACTCCCGATAAATCGTCGTGGGCTGCGTAGTAGTAGGCACCTCCGGTGTAGTAGTCGTCATCGACGGTGGCGTCGCTCCACAGGCTCCATCGTGCAGTTGCAGCAATCGAGTAGAGATAGGGAAAAGGGGAACAAGGCAACCGTGAGTACTCATCCAAAGTACTACAAGCAAGGAGCTACACTACATATGCATGGATATATGTGTAAAGGGCCATATCAAGGACTGAAGCTGCAGAATGCCGAATAAGAGGGGATAGCTAGTCTTATCGAAGACTACGCTTCTGTCACCTTCGTCTTTGCAACAGGTAGAAGAGGGTAGGTTGAAGTCCTCCAAGTAACATCACATAGAAATAATCCTACCCGGCAATCCCTCCTCGTATCCACGAGAGAGGCGACCACCGGTTGTATCGGCACTTGGAAGGGTGTGTTTTATTAAGTATCCGGTTCTAGTTGTCATAAGGTCAAGGTACAACTCCAAGTCGTCCTGTTACCGAAGATCACGGCTATTCGAATAGATTAACTTCCTGCAGGGTGCACCAACTTACCCAACACGCTTGATCCCATTTGGCGGACACACTTTCCTGGGTCATGCCCGGCGCGGAAGATCAACACGTCGCAGCCCCACCTAGGCTCAACAGAGAGGTCAAGACGCCGGTCTAAACCTAGGCGCCCTGTGGGTCTGGGCCCATCACCTGAACACACCTGCGTTGCGGGCGGCCAAAAGCAGACCTAGCCTAGTGGCGTTCGATCCAATTCGGTGCTTTCGCCGCTCGATCGGCCCGACGTTACGAAATGCTTGGCTGATACCACGACGCCGAGTGCCCATATCTTTCCCACATAGTTGGTTAGTGCGTATAGGCCCGTAGCCAGACTCAGATCAAATACCCAGATCTCGTTAAGCATGTTAAGTATCCGCGAACGCCGAAAAGGGCCAGGCCCACCTCTCTCCTAGGCGGTCTCAACCTGCCCTGTTGCTCATACAAAGATCCATCCAGAGGGCCGTCGGGACACGAGGTCCTTTCAGCCCCAATCCGTGAATCACTCATGGTGCTCCACAAGCCGACCCGACTTTAGTCACCACATGTATCATGTATAAGTATAAGTATATACCCATGATCACCTCCCGAGTGATCACGACCCAATAGTATAGCACAGCAGACGGACAAGAATGTAGGGCCACAGATGGAATACTAGCATCCTATACTAAGCATATAGGATTGCAGGTAAAGGTAACAACAGAAGTAACAAGGACAGGCTATGCCGCAGTATAGGATTAACTGAAAGTAGTAACATGCTACACTACTCTAATGCAAGCAGTATAGAGAAGAGTAGGCGATATCTGGTGATCAAAGGGGGGCTTGCCTGGTTGCTCACAGCAGAGAGAGGGTCATCAACACCGTAGTCGATTCTGAATGGCGTGACGGTCTCGAGGGTCTCTAGGAAAAGTAATAGCGGAGGAACATAATAAATCACAGAGCAATCAAAGCATAACATGTCAGATGCGGTGCTAGAGGTGATCTAACGCGGGGATAGGTGATACCGGTGAAGGTGGGAAACATCCGGGAAAGTATCCCCGGTGTTTCGTGTTTTCGGGCAGAGGAGCCGGAGGGGTAAAGTTGCGTGTTCGATATGCTATGGATGTGTGGCGGACGGACGGGCTGCGCATCCGGATTCGTCTCGTCGTTCTGAGCAATTTTCATGTAGAAAGTTTTTCCATCTGAGCTACGGTTTATTTTATATTAATTTTTAAAGTTTTAATTCATTTTTAGGATTAATTTAAATATTTTAATTCAACATTATCGAGCGATTAATACTGGCGGCGTCGACGCCAAGATGACGTCGTGATCAATGTAGGTGTTGGTAGGTCAAGCTGGCGCGTTGGTCCCGGCTGTCATTGACTAAGACTAATTAAGCAGGTTAATTAGTTTAATTAGTAATTAGGCTAATCTAATTAAGATTAATTAAGTTAGTTTATTGATTAAATAGTTTAATTATTATTTATTTTAATTAATTTTTTTAATTCCCCTTTTTATTATTCTTTTTTTAAACGTTTTTGTGGGCGGGGCCCGTATGGCAGTGGCCCATCTAGCCTATCGGGCGTTAGGCGCATGGGCTGAGCCACAGCCCAGCACACTTTGAGGCGCTGGCACGCACGGCGCCACGACAGCGCCGTGGCGAGCCGAGGCGGCGGAGGAGTGGCACGCGGTGGAGGAGGCCGGAGGGAAGCGATGGCGGCGCAGCCATCGATGGGCTCGGCGGGAGCGGCGATGGCGCGGGTGGCGGCGGTGCGCGCTGAGCACGTCCAGGGAGCGGCGTGCACGGCCGGGGTGCGTCCGATGCGCGAGCATGTCCGCCGGGCGCGTGCGGGGCGGTGACCGCAAGTGGTGGCCGGAGCGGGGGGGGTGCGGGAGGCGACCTACGTCGACCGGATCACAGGGCAACGGAGCAAAGACGGACGAGGCCTCACCGGGGCCTGTAGTTGTGCAGAAGTTGGCTCGGGGAGGAGCCGGGGATTCGTTTCCGGCGACGAGGACGTTGGTCGGCGACGGCGAGGCAGAGGCCTCAGGCGGGCGTCGCGCGACGGAGAAGAAGGGGCAAGGAGGCGACGGGGATGGGCGCCAGCATCGGGGGCGCGACGGTGACGAGGCACTCGAGTGGCAGCGTCATGGTGAGGGCGGCAGAGGTGTTGGGGCCGAGCCCCAGTTCAGATCGGGGCGTGTCGTGGCGAGCGGTAGAGGTGGGGGTCATGGGCTCTCCCTGGCGTTGGAGGAGAGGTGGAGATCATGGGAGTGGGGGTGAAGTGGGGATCGTGGGGGTTGGGTTAGGGTTTGCGGGGGGCTAACGAGGCCATATAGGCCAGGGGGTTGGGGTGGGCCGGCCTGTTTGAGCGGTTGAGGCCAGCTGGGCCACTTGGCCCAGCGGGGGGGGGTCCTGTTTTCCTTTTTTTGTATTTGTTTTGTCTTCTGTTTTTATTCTTTTATTTATTTTTCTGTTACCTTTAGTTTCGATTTTATATTATGTATGACTTATAAAAGTAGTCCCTAATTTAGTCTAAATAATTATACTACGGCCACCTAAGTTTGGGCAACTAGATAGAATAGTTTAATAATTTATTAATTGTAAAAAGCATTTGATTAGTTGTTTTGCTACTATTTTATTTACTTTAGGAATCAAACACTTTCAAAGAGGTTGGTTTCTTCACCAATATTACTTATGCATTATTTGGCTCTCTCCAAACATTTTAGTTTTAAGATTGGAAAACTTTTATTATTTGTTTGATTTTGAATTTGGATTTGAATCGATTTCGAACTAACGCGAGGTTAGTAACCGAAATGGAGGTGACGTGGCATCGTTAGTAGAGGGTTACTGTAGCTTGATTATCCGGGCGTCACAATTCTCCTCCACTACAAGAAATCTCGTCCCGAGATTTAAGAGGCGGTGTAAAGAGGTAAGCTTCCGGACACGAAATTCTAGCGAGTGTTCTTGGTCTTGGTTGCTCTTCTCGAAGAGATCGATCAACTACGTTGATGTCTTCATTTCTCTGCTTCAGGTCATCATGATGAAGTTTGTCGTCCTTTTCTTCGGGAACTCCAACGTACTTGTGAATAGGTAAGGGGCAGCTCGGCTACGACATAATGCTTATGACGGAAACAATCTGGGGTTAACCCATGATTGAGAATAAGATTATCTCTCGAGTTGAACATATAAAATACATCGAGAGTAAGGTACGAAGGTACAATAAGAGGTTCCAAGCGGATAGATAGTTGCTCGAAGCCTGAACCAGAGTGAGAAAGGGGTTCAGAGTAGCGAGAGTAAGTATTTCGTCTGATACCATAATAGAGCACTAGGAAGGTGGCCCATGAAGTAAATTCGAAGCCCAGCGTGGGGAATAACCATTAGAAACAGGGTTGTACACGAGAGTCAGGTTTCGATCCTGTGGAACTGTGGGTTATGGGCCCACCATGTGGGTTAAAAGTAGGAAGGGTGGAGACGTCTTGCGTGATCATGCAAGCAAGGCATGTCAGAGGGTAGCCTGTCGATTATGTCGACAACAACATCGATACCAAGGGCGAGGGACGAAGAGAACCATTTTCCTGCTCGTTGAACGAGGCGGACCAATAGGCAAAGTTCTCATCCATCGGTGGTTACCGAAATGTCATCAACTATAGTAACAGGGTCTTGCTGACAGAATTGTACACCGAGGTGTTTACATAAGCAGATAAATACTACTGCTTATATAATAAAGATCACAAGTAGGGTTAAGCAATCCAATGGAAAGGAAAGGTGATTACCAGATTTAATCAGAACAATGGAAAGAAATATGTGTTTAAACACATAATTCAGGGGTATATCCTTCCCAAGGACAAGCAGGGCATGATATCCATAAGAGGATAGAAGGTAGAAAACCCTTTAGGTAAGGGGAGAGAAATTTCATGACATTGCCCATACAAAGGTGTTTGGATAATTGACCAAGAAACATTTAGCATTGGGCTTCAAATGTCCTTGTTGAAAATCGGAGTATCACAAACATGCTTTGAGATAGTATTGGCATGGTCTTTGGGTAAAGATCATACTTTGGATTCACAAAGGATCCGTCAGGAGCAACTTATAGAATAAGTCTTACAATTTCCTCATGGAAGAATGGCTAAACTTGCTAAAAATGATACTACAACAATAGGTCCTCCACCCAGGGGGGGGGGTGCTAGGCATGACATCATGTTACCGGGTCATCAAAGGACCAACATCATAACTCTTGGAAAGTTGTCCCAACCATCATATCTGACCGAGATTCAGCTCCGATTGGTGTCAAGATACCTCAGACTCAGGATGTCCGAGAAGAAAAGGTGCAACACAAATAGACGAAATGACATTTCAAGATTCTCAGGAAATGAACTATGGGAGCGGGTTCCTGAAACAATAGTTCATCATTAAACCAAGGAGAGGATGAAGAGATGGCTGATGGGCTCAGCGACAATTCATTGAGAATTCCAAACGGATGGATTTCCACAATAATGTGAACAAGGAGATAACACTTGTCGGATCAAATGATATAATGATGTATGCTTGAGGAAAACATACACAGTTAAACATTGGTTAAAGGCGCAACGGAAATATGGGACTAGGTAGCATGATCAATGATAGAATGGTGATTCAATAATCAATAGTCTAAGAATGAACGGCTGACCATTAACTTCAAAGCAATAGGGTTGCTAGAAGTACAGAATCCAAACAACACTGTTCACTTGTAGGTACCTCGGTTAGAATCAACAGGGGAACCAAGAAAGAATGGTGATGGTGAGAAGTATCACTATACCAAGAATTCTTAAGAGGTGGAGTAATCCTCATGACATTCTTGTCATAAAAGATGGTAATTCTCCAAGTTAAAGAAGAACAAATGTTGGATAGCAAGGATCTCAACGTATAACACGAAACACGAACAAGTTTGTGTTAAACGGAAGGCAATAAAGTGGTCGATGATAACACCAATCATCGAGGGCAAGGATGGTATTTCTCATCATGTTTTCAATTGAATTCCTGGAAGAGCTCATAAGGTTGATGATGATCACGACACAATTGTCGAGAGATTTCATGCAGATGTAATCAATCAGCGGCGACATCAAGTCAAAGGAATGATGAAGCAAGAGGTTATTGGAACCACGATTCTGACACAAACTCGAACTCAAGCTTGTTGTTTAAGGTGAAAGGGTATGACGAGGAAAATCGGCGTAAAGCTTAGCTATAAATGCAAATTGGTGCTCCGAGAATAAGGGCCGAGTAGCACAATTAAAATCATCACGACAATGATATAGCCAAACAGGCTAGGAATGGCGTGATCGGGTACAAACTGGTACTTATAGAAGCTTACTGAATAGTTGTTGAACCGTAGTGCGGACTCGGTTCAGTTATCGGTGTCTTTGAGTGTTTAATAACTTCGAGCCCGTGAAAAATTGGAATCGATGGGAAGGTAGTACTTGATGAAGAACTCATAAGAAGTTATGCAGTTCCAAGATAATCTCGAGATACTAGGGGGGTAATACTCGAAGACGGATCACAGTAGAGGTTGTACTGGGGTATTGATCCACAGAAGACAAGTGCTTAAACTTGCACAGGAAATGGTATTTAAAGGAGAACATGGTCGGAACCATGATTGCAAAGGATCAATTCACCGATACCAAAGGATATTATATCCAGAAATAGTTACAAGAAGCTTCCATGATAGGATCTACATCGTGTCCATGGGCATGAACACAAAGTTCAAGGTCGACTCCCACTTCTCCAATGCATAACCTTTCATTCACTTCTCACCCTCGAGGAAGTTGTAGTGTTGAAATTTTATCTGGCAAAATACCAGAAGTGTATGACTCATGAAAACTGTCGAGTTCACACATATTAAGGAAGGCATAGGTTCAACCCACCAGGGTATCGTGGAAGTATATACCACAAGCTTCAATAGAAATACCACCAGCTCGAAAGCTGAGCAGGGCTGAGAAAGCAGAGGATACAATTTACCAAAGGCAATATGTATCGGAGAAAGAACTCACAAAGTGATTAATTATGAAGGACAACGCCGGATAACAATCCAACAAAGGACTTGATGGTCCACAAAGGATCTGATATGAGTATCGATACTCAACCAGAAGAGGAAGGCATGCAAATGCAACAGGTTATGGAAGCATCTGAATAATTCGCAGCTTAAATGCAAAGGAATTATGATTTCCAAAACAAAGGATCAGAAGCAGACGTTCTGATCAAGGATGGATCAATTGAATATACCAGAGGCACAATCGACGACAGATAGTTTGGTCGAGAACCAGCTCATGTTCAAAATGACGTCTGGGCCGGAAAGATAATCCTAGGATTCGACTTATGATTGTGAACATTCACAAAGTATTGAAATCAATGGACTAAAAAATGATGGTGACAAAGGATGCCAATAAGATTACTATACTTATGGGATTAATCATAATGAAAACAACCAAGAAATTCAAGAGCCAAAGGCCCCAGAGGATTTTCGGAAGATCGAATATTATTTTGAAGACTTTTGTGAAACACATGAACAACTGGGGTATGAGCGGATACTCGATAAGTGCGAGAATTAACCGTAGGGGTATTCAGGTGATAAAGAACAGCAAGGCAGTAAGCTCAAAGGGTTATCAAACAACGGCAGTGTTTTGGGGTATCTTGTAATAACAAGACCAAGCGGGGATGAATGTAAGAATAACAACTGCAAGTAGTTATCCATAAGGGTTTATGGTGGAAGGGAATTGCAAGCGCGATGAACATAAGTTCTCGAGTTAACGGCGAGAGCATCTTGAGGTCTTACAGTGCAGTGACGATCATCAGTAATAAGGGGCTCTCCGCGTGAAAGTGATAACGAGATCCTAATGTTAGATTTAGTAAAATTCATTTAACCCGAATAGAGGAGAGATCAGAGTCCCAGAGTAAAGGTCGAGGAGTAAAAGATCCTAATACCACCCAATGGCGACGTGGGCCCATGGGCCGCACAGCCATGTTAGTAAAAGTTTTTGCAACGTCTAGACTCGACTTCGGCCAAGGAGTTGGAAAGGGGGATTCCTACAGGCAATCGGCTCTGATACCAACTTGTGACGCCCCCGATTCAATCATACACTGATCATGCACGCAAATGTATGCGATCAAGATCGAGGACTCACGGGAAGATATCACAACACAACTCTACAAATAAAAATAAGTCATACAAACATCATAATACAAGCCGGGGCCTCGAGGGCTCGAATACAAGTGCTCGATCATAGACGAGTCGTGAAGCAACAATATCTGAAAGTACGGACATAAGTTAAACAAGTTGCCATAAGATGGCTAGCACAAATTGGGATACTGAGATCGAAGAGGTGCATGCCTCCTGCCAGAATCCTCCTAAACTACTCACAGTGGTAAATCGGTGAGGCTGCTGCGTAGTAGTAGGCACCTCCGGTGTAGTAGTAATTAAATCGTCGACGGTGGCGTCAGCTCCACAGGCTCCATCGTCTGGTTGCAGCAATCGAGTAGAGATAGGGGAAAAGGGGAACAAGGCAACCGTGAGTACTCATCCAAAGTACTACAAGCAAGGAGCTACACTACATATGCATGGATATATGTGTAAAAGGGCCATATCGATTGGACTGAATCTGCAGAATGCCGAATAAGAGGGGATAGCTAGTCTTATCGAATACTATGCTTACGGTCACCTTCGTCTTGCAACAGGTAGAAGAGGGTAGGTTGAAGTCCTCCAAGTAATATCACATAGCAACAATCCTACCCGCGATCCCTCCTCGTATCCACGAGAGAGCGACCACCGGTTGTATCGGCACTTGGGCGTGTGTTTTATTAAGTATCCGGTTCTAGTTGTCGTGGGTCAAGGTACAACTCCAAGTCGTCCTGTTACCGAAGATCACGGCTATTCGAATAGATTAACTTCCTGCAGGGGTGCACCAACTTACCCAACACGCTTGATCCCATTTGGCGGACACACTTTCTGGGTCATGCCCGGCGGAAGATCAACACGCCGCAGCCCACCTAGGCTCAATAGAGAGGTGACCGCGGTCTAAACCTAGGCGCCCAGTCTGGGCCCATCACCTGAACACACACGCATGTTGCGAGGGCGGCCGGCAGACCTAGCCTAGTGGCGTTCGATCCAATTCGGTAGCCGCCGCTCGATCGTGACGTCACGAAGTGCTTCGGCTGATACCACGACGCCGAGTGCCCATATCTTTCCCACGTAGTTGGTTAGTGCGTATAGGCCCGTAGACACCGTAGTCGATCACAGGGGTACCGGCAGCGGTCTCGGGGTCTACCGTAAAAAGTAACGGAGGGGGAAGATAATAAATAACAGAGCAATCAAAGCATAACATGTCAGATGCGGTGCTAGAGGTGATCTAACGCAGGGATAGGTGATACGGTGAAGAAACATCCGGGAAAGTATCCCCGGTGTTTCGTGTTTTCGGGCAGAGGAGCCGGAGGCGAAAAGTTGCGTGTTCGATATGCTAGGGATGTGTGGCGGACAAACGGGCTGCGTATCCGGATTCGTCTCATCGTTCTGAGCAATTTTCATGTAGAAAGTTTTTCCATCTGAGCTACGGTTTATTTTATATTAAATTTTAAAGTTTTAATTCATTTTTAGGATTAATTGAAATATTTTAACTCAACATTATCCAGAACAGTGTCTGCTGACGTCAGCATGACGTCAGCAGTCAACAGAGGTGTTGACTTGGTCAAGCTGGCGTGTGGGTCCCGGCTGTCATTGACTAAGACTAATTAAGCAGTTTAATTAGTTTAATTAGTAATTAGGCTAATCTAATTAATATTAATTAAGTTAGTTTATTGATTAAATAGTTTAATTATTATTTCTTTTAATTAATTTTTTTAAAATTCCCCTTTTTATTATTCTTTTTTTAAACATTTTTGCGGGCGGGGCCCGTATGGCAGTGGCCCATCTAGCCTATCGGGCGTTAGGCGCATGGGCTAACGGGCACAGCCCGAACGAGCACACGCCTGAGGGGCGCTGGGCACGCACGGCGCACGACGGCGCCGGCGGCAGCCGAGGCGGCGGAGGAGTGGCATGGCCGGTGGAGGCTGAGCCGGAGAAGCGATGGCGGCGCAGCCATCGATGGGCTCGGGCGAGCGGGCAAAGCGGCGCGGTGGCGGCGGTGCGCGCTGAGCACGCGTCGAGGCGGCGTGCACGGCGAGTGCGTCCGTCTTGACATAGCATGGTCCGCGCGTGCGGCGCGGTGACGCAAGTGGTGGCCGGGCGAAGTGCGGAGGCGACCTCGTCGACGGATCACATAGGAACGGAGCAAAGACCGGGCGAGCCTCACCGGGCCTGTGGTTGTGCAAAAAGTCGGCTCGAGGAGGGGCCGGGATGCGTTCCGGCGGCAAACACGTTGGTCGGCGACGGCGAGGCAGAGGCCTCGGTGAAGGCGTCGCGACGGAGAAGAAGGGCAAGGAGGCGACGGGATGGGCGCCGGCGTCGGCGCGACGGTGACGAGGCACTCGAGTGGCAGCGTCATGGCGAGGGCGACGGAGGTGTTGGGGCCGAGCCCCGATTCAGATCGGCGTGTCGTGGCGGTAGAGGTAGAGGGGGGGGTCACAAGGCTCTCCCTGGCGGCCCGGAGGAGAGGTGGAGATCGTGGGGAGTGGGGGTGAAGTGGGGATCGTGGGGTTGGGTTAGGGTTTGCGGGGGCTAACTTGAGGCCATATAGGCCAGGGTTGGGGTGGGCCGCCCGTTTGAGCTGATTGAGGCCAGTGGGCCACTTGGCCCAGTGAGAGGGGTCCTGTTTTCCTTTTTTGTATTTGTTTTGTCTTACTGTTTTATTCTTTTATTTATTTTTACATTACCTTTAGTTTCACTTTTATATTAGATGTATGACTTATAAAAGTAGTCCCTAATTTAGTCTAAATAATTATACTACGCCACATAAGTTTGGGCAACTAGATAGAATAGTTTAATAATTTATTAATTGTAAAAAGCATTTGATTAATTGTTTTGCTACTATTTTATTTACTTTAGGAATCAAACACTTTCAAAGAGGTTGGTTTCTTCACCAATATTACTTATGCATTATTTGGCTCTCTCCAAACATTTTAGTTTTACGATTGGAAAACTTTTATGATTTGTTTGATTTTGAATTTGGATTTGAATTGATTTCGAACTAACGCGAGGTTAGTAACCGAAATGGAGGTGACGTGGCATCGTTAGTAGAGGGTTACTGTAGCTTGATTATCTGGGCGTCACACCAAACTTCTGGGTTTCAACATCCTTGGCATGAACCACGGTCCTACCGTCCTTCAGTTCCTGATGAATCTCCTGTATCTCGAGGTTTTGCTCCTCTATTTGGCTACTTTCAACTCCTGGGTCCTGAGTTCTTCACGAAACGCTTCCTTGTCAAAGATAACTTCCTGCGAGTCCATCTTAAACTTCTTGATGTAATACTCTAGATCATGGTGATACACCAACTATGTTAAAACAGCGTCCTTTGCTGACAGATCCTCCATCAGCCTTCTACCATCCAATCCTTCCATGCATATGTATGCTTAACTCAGCGTGGTGACAATAGCATAGGCGAACGATAACATCATGAATGTCCATGTTTCTGCTCTTATCATTGCCATGAGCTATCATTCTGTTAGTTGATATCTCCTGCCTTATGGTTTTCTTGAAAAAAAAATTGAGTTCTAATGCTCCATGTTTCGGTCTTTCTCCGATACACCTTGATCTCCGGTATTGACAGCTTCCATAGTCTGTCAAGTTCCATAAGTGTAGCCTTCTTTGGTCATACCAAATCTGAAATTCTTCATATTCTCCTAGTCTTTGAAGTCTTTATCCGTCGTAGTTTCCATCATTACAATGCTCGGTAAAATGCTCTTCATTCCGAAGTGGTCTTAGTTGTCTGATATCTTGTCCTTCTTGGAGTGGTCTCATCAGTCGAATCTTTGAGGGGTCAAAAGTGGAAAGGGGTATGGTCTCACTAAAAGGGGGTATTTGAATCAGCTCTGAAGAGAAGAGAGATAAAAGATCTTTTGAAAATGAAGTAGTAGAGATAATCTTTCCTATGGGCTTGCCAGTTTCTAGGGTCACGTCCTACAGTCAACATGTGCTCTGATACCATCTTGTAGCGACCCGACCTCGAACGGTCAAGTCTCGTAGCTTAAGTGTCATCATTTGGATCGGTATCTTTGACACACACAAGACTCGAGGATTTATAACAAAGGTAAATCACATGTATAAATAACGTAAATACCATTACCTCAATCCAAATAGCGGAAGTAACAAGGTTGTGGATTCCCATCAACACCAACGGCAAAGTTGAGTGTAGAAATCGTAACCCTAACATATCACTTACTCGTCGTAAGATATCCTGCAACATGAGACATTGCAGCCACAAAGGGTCAGTACATTGAATGTACTGGCAAATTCACACCATAGAGCAATGATGAATAATGGCTATCTCTACATGCATATTTGGTGGTGGAAAAGCTCTATGGTTAAAAGGTTTTTTGGAAAAGCCAATTTTTCCATATATCAAAGGAATATATTTTAATTTAACTATCATGGTGGTTGAAACATCATTGAGAAGGTACCCCAATTCAATGATCCCAATTAAAAGTAATCATTAACCCAACAAATTAATTTAAGTAACATGATGAGATACTTAAGATACTCCAAGTACAAGATACTCAAGATCGTCCATAACCAGGGACACGACTAACTATGATTAGATTGTACACTCTGCAGAGGTTTGCGCACTTTTCCCCACAAGACTCGATCGCCTCCGTTGGATTTCTCACACTACATGATGTTTGAGAAACGGATGACCGAGAACATGATCTTTCAGAAACATTAACTCTTTACTCCGGGCAAACCATACCAAACCTACAAACCCACTACCTGCTGATCTACCTCCTCAAGAGCTTCACGTAACTTACTCAACTATGCTAGAGCCCATAATAGCTTGTGCCTGCACACGGAAGTTTCTAGCATGAAAATATCTCAGATCCCTTTGAGCCTGGGTGGCGAACCATAGGATGATCATACGGTATAACCCGGGATCTCCTAGGACAACACCAGTATAACCCTGTGTAATAAAGTCCAACTGGTATATCCCCAGGGTGCCCCAACCAATCCACCCAGATGTGTATTAAAGTAGCCACCTTAAGTTAAACCTTAGTTAACAATAATCTCTCACATCTTTCATGAATTCTCTCAAACTACCATGTCTACGAGCATAGCATGGCAATATAAGCAACGTGTAGAAGTAACTCCCAAGGGTTTGATAGTAACAGGGCAATAGGTTCTACCTCAACAACTACTTCCCAATACCCACATGTTATCAATCCTACTCATGCAATGTTTGAGGGTGAAACTAATGCATAAAAACTGGGTATAAAAAGGATATGATCAAAGTGTGAAATTGCCTGCAATGTTGATGAAGATGATTTTCACTCAAAACTCTTGATAGTTCTACTCGTCACACTCTGGTGAATCTACCGTAAGCAAGCAATAGTAACCACACATAAGCAATCACTCAAAAGATCGGAAAGAACGAAGAAAACAAATTCGGAAAACATCAAAACCAAGCAAATAACTCTTGCAACATAAAACAATTTCTAACAGTACCAAAATTATGTGAATTTGGCCTTATCAGAAAGTTTAGGTCAAGAGCTTCGATTTGCAAAAAGAATCAACTAAATCAGAGTTACGAAACTCAAGCTATGATCAAAACGAAGTTCAAATTCAAATCTAATCTAATTCAATTTTTAAACTTTCAAAAAACATTGAGTTGGATTACTAGATAGAGGAGATCGTAACGAAGAAGTGAGCGTTGGTTTCATCTAATTTGGATGAACGAGTAAAAAGTTATGACTATTTGAAAAATCAGGGCCATGCAGTTTTACGAAAGAAAAATAGCTACGGCTAAGGTCTAATGTATAAATACGTAGAATAATTGATAATCTAATCTATTGTATTAGTGTAAAAATAATAAATTACGGAAGTATAAGAAGAAAAAATAAATCAAGAAAGATACGTTTATAAGGCCGAGAAAAGACGACTTTGGAGAGAGAGGACAATTTCCAGAAGTCGCGCCGGAGAGGAGAAAAAATATTTTTCTTAAATGAATCTAGTCAAATCAAAATATTGATTTAACCCGAATCGGATGATTTTTGGAGGCTCCATGGATCTATATTTATTGGTGGAAAAAAGGCTTCAAGGTCAAAGGCTAGGCAATGTGGGACTAAACATAGACATACGCAGATGAAATTTGAAAAGGATTATGGGCTAAAAGTTCGGCCCGGCCGTGCGCGTACACTGGCTGCATTTTTCTTTCGGAAGTCTATTTTTTTCTGAAATTTGTTTCAAAAACAAAACCTAAACAATAACGAAAATAAAATAAAATAAAAGACAAAAGAAAACAAAAGAAAAATGGGCCGGCCTGCTGCTATGCTACGCATGTGGGCGACAGTTAGTTTCAGGCGCGCGCGCTGTTTTTTTATTTGTTTTTTTAACAGAAAGCGATAAACTGAAAAACGAAAATAAAACTAAAACTTTATATAGGCATATTATATATCAAAATTTTCAGAAAACTATTTCCTACAAGCTGAACATTTTTCTAGAGTCAAATAAAATACACACAAACTCAAGTAAAACAAAGAGTGCTTCTGGTCTAATAAAATCAAATAAATATCATTTTAAAAATACCAAAATTAATTCAAATTGATTTCTCTCCAATTTTCTGATGTAGGGAATCATGTTACCCTATTTTCTATATAGTTTATTTTTGGAGAAAAATAATTTGAATAAAACTCAAATAACTCCAAATTGAAAATAAATTCAAAAGAGCTTTGAATGTAATTCTTTTAAACTCCCGACTCATATTTCATATGTTTTGAAGAAGTCATTTATATTCTCTCATGAAAATCATTGAGTTGCTTGAAGTTTATGAATTGGAAAATAATTTCAAATGAACTTCAAATATTTTCAACACCCCTTGTCATTTAAATAAATGGAAGAAGTCATGTCATCTTCTTTCCAGGGTTTTGTGGTGAAAAGAATTTGAATTCACGGAGATCACGAATGCAAAATGAAAGTTTGGGAAAGTCCTTTTATTCCCTCTCATTTAACTTTCAAAAAGTTCGAATTTCACTCAATTTCACACAATCAAGCAACCAAACAATCAAATCTATCTATTTATTATAACATTCCAAAATTTAGAATTTTGGGATGTTACAAGATGCTGACGTTGAGGGGCACTTGGATTTCTTCCGATGAGCAGGTAAGATGAGTTTGATCACGTAGTAAATGCATTCTAAAGACTACTTCCGTGTCCATTTCCTAATTCTGCCCCTGCCCACTATTTCACAGGCTAGGCTCGGTGCGAGTGGAGATTGGCTTGCATATGTACGGGAGGGTACCAACATCAATTTGCACAACATTTACAACGGTGACACCGTTCCTGTAGAACATTTGTCCAACATTGGGATCAGCCATGCAACGGGCCACCGCATGAATTGGTACGATGGAACCACGGTGAGATTGAATAAAAGATAGCACGAACCTTGCACATGGCGGTCAAAGGCGGACCATGCTGTCTGCGGCCGATTTGTTGCCGTACGAGTAGGAAGACGATGTGCTCCTTTTCTAAACACATCTTTGCGGTGACAAACCAGGGGACTTATTTTATATGGGACACATCCTACGATATACTCCCTCTCTCCCAGTTTATTTGTTTTGAATCTTTTTGTTTTATAAGTTTCAAATTCAAATTTAGAGCTCCCCATCACATGTTGAGATTACAATGTCCATTAAATCGCTATGCGTGCATGTATAGTAAAGAAACAAATCTCGAGTTTGGCACGAGTTACGTCTGCTTTAACACCACAAGCCTGGCGCAGGAGTTACATTTCCCTCTCATGGCCGTTGGGACTGAGCTTCAGCTTTACTACACCTACCTTTGAGTCAATAACATGAGGACCGATAGGTGGTGGTCCACATGTAATGCTCCCCGGCAGAGGGGCAGGCGGCCAAGAGTGGTGAGCCTTGGTCGGGGGACGTGTGGTTTCATGGGTTCGAGCGGTGTCGTGGGAATCGCGGGTGGCTGTGGTAGAAACTTGATGCTCGCCGCATTTTAGGTGGCCCACATGTCATGCACACAAAGGCAGAGGGGCGGTGCGGCAAAGAGGGGTGAGGCGCACCTCGGGGGGCGTGGTGCCGTGGGTTGGAGAGGCGTCGTGGGAATCGCGAGGTGAAACATGATGGTCACCGTAGTTGAACTTCCATGGACAAGCTGTCATGTCTATGGACACATGCACTGCATACCGATCACTGGAAGGAGTAGCAGAGAAAGCTATATATGCGGATAAATAGTTCCTTAATGTCAAGCAGACCCATGCTACTACTTTGTTCCAAAGACATGCACACCATCGAAATAGTCCATCTATATCAATATACACCGAGAGGGAATAATTTTTTTTACAAGAGAGGAAATAGTTCATCCATCCATAATGCCCTCCTGCTGGTGCAGCGTTTCTTCTTCTTCTTCTTCTTCTTCTTCTTCTTCTTCTTCTTCTTCTTCTTCTTCTTCTTCTTGTTCTTCTTCTTCTTCTTCTTCTTCTTCTTCTTCTTCGTCTTCTTCTTCTTCTTCTTATTCTCATTCTCTGTGGGAGACGGCTTCGCAACAAGCTCTTTGGACCATGAAGCTATCTGGAAACTCACACGGGCATCGAGGGCAGCATATTTTATATACGGCACAAATGCGTCGAGGATAATTCTCCCATCCGCATTTACCTTAATGCCACCATCTCGTAACCCTTCTCAAGATTTGTACCGAGCACAAAATTTGCTATGTCGAATAGGGATGGTGTCTGCTTAGCACAATCTTCTACAGGAATTTTGATTCTGGTTTGTAGGTCAGCCGATGCTTTTCAATTCAAGGTTGTACGGCTCCAGCTTCTGTTTGTCCCCTTCGATGGCTGCCCCACATAAGTATACGTCCTCCCGAGACAAGAAATCATGAAGCTCACCTGGTATGGAGGGCGAGTGTATGATGTGGTACACCAAAACATCATCTTGAGGTACAATTTGAAGGACGGCGGCTACCTGGATCTTCCTAGGGGCACGCTCCGTGTACTCTGCGTCGAGACCGATGACCCTCGTCTCTACCTTTTTGAGGGAGTTGGATACATTGTTGATCCACTACCGAACAACCCTTGGGTGGACGGTGACGGTGGCAACTATGCGCATCCAACCTTCGACGAGGACATGTTGAACGCTAAAACACGCATCTCGATCTCTTTTCGCCATTTGGAACCGCTGGAGCGGAGGGCTATGGTTTGGAGAATTAGGATTAGATGGCTAGTCTAACTGAAGTAGTAGATGATTATTTAAAGAGGTTAAAACAATGTGAGCGCGATGGGGTTTGGATGCAAATGAAGATGAAGGGGAGGTGAAGAAGCCGGCGAATCGGTTCCCGATGGAGAAGTAAATGGGAGAAGTGGCGTGCAGGCAGTTGATTAGACGGCTAGGTAGACTAAACGAAAAGGCTATGCGGGTAGACTGAGGAGTCGTACCTGTTCGTGTACGTGCCCAATCTTCCTGATAGGTTGGACCTATGCAAACAGATAAAAAATGTGTCGTAGCTTTTTTTTTTAGTGCGTGAGTGGGAGACACAACATTCTCTGGTTAAGGAATACTCCCTCCGTTTAGGTGAGTATAAGTCACCTTATGAAAATCAGGTTTTCCCAAAACCTTTAGGCGTGGAGCATTAACTTCCTGCTCGGTCCCCTCCCATCCTCGTTAGCCAGCGTTCTCTTCCTCTGCTGGCGCGTTCTACCTTTCCAATTTTCCTCTTCTCAAGTGTGGAACGATCTGCATGTCGTCCTTGATGCACCAGAACGACCACTGCATGCATCGCGGCAGGGCGTTGATTGGGCATGCACGAGAATTTGGTTTTGCTCGCAATATGGATGATACCTAAACAATGAAGTGAACAGGGATGCTAGCACGGGAGACCTATTTCCGCTATACAATACTGGAGTACTCATGTTCCTACTAGTAGTAGTAGTAGTAGTAGTACAACTGTGGTACACATGATGGTCATAATACTATTCATCCGGTCCTCACAGTGAAGTGACAACACCCTGCAAAGAATCGATTACATAACATGATTACATAACATGCATGACATGGTAGTTTCCTGTGAAGAATCGATTGCGAGATAACATGAGTATAACCATGCATGGCACTTCTATATTTTCGAACTCAATATACATTTCCCTCTATTTTCCTCCCAGTTCCAACAGGGACATATCAATGCTGTTTGTTGCATTATCCTACTCATAATCTGAACAATGCTGATCTTACATTAACAATGCCTGTCCTTTTTGATATGATGTAGTGTCCCTACAGTCACTGCTCTTTGTAATTATACCACCTTTGCCAAAAACAGGGAAGCACAACTGGTTCCTCGCTCTATCAGACGACGGGAAAAGACTGATGATCATTCGGACACATGAGCCAGAAAAGTTATATTGCAAAAACCCCGCTGTATACAAGAACCGTATGTCACGGGAGTATCCGAGACGATGGCTGTTACGTCTATGAGCAGGATACCAGCTTGTTGGGGCCTTTAGGATTTTTTAGTTGGAGGCGGGTAAACAACCTTAGTTCACACTCTTTGTTTCTCAGACTCAATTATCCGATTAACCAGGAGATCACCGTTGGCAAGGACCTTGATGGCAGAGAGGCTCTGTTTGCTATGGAAAACTGTGTCTACACGGCGAGCCCTAGGAGTTCGGGAGCATACTCCCCTGATTGTCAACGATACAGCCTGCAGCCAAAAGAAGGTGACAATGACAAAGGCATCCGGATTAACTTTGATCCTTGGATGTCTCAATTACGACAAGCAGTGATGTGGTTCAAGCCTTCAGGTTGATAAGTAATTAATTTGTTGCATCGAAAGGGTGGAATCTTGGTGTCTCCGGATCCGAGTCGCTGAAGCGGGGCCGCAAATTATGATGGTTTTGGATCATCTCTTTGAATGACTTTGTTGTCTTTGCTGCTGGTTCTGGATGGGTAGTTCTTTCTTTTGTTATGCATATTCCTTTTCATTTGGTCATCCTCGTCTATGTCACTCTTTCCATGTAATAGTTGCTTCTATTTAGAATGTCATTCTCGTCTGGATCACGAGAGTCTGAGCGCTGCAGATGGGTACGTTTTGATGTTGTAGCAAGACTTCTTATGAACTATCATGTCTTCTTTGTTTATGTCGATAGTAGTCACTAGTCGGTGTTTGAATGTTGTATATATCGTTGTTTGAACTGTTTATTGTCTCGAGCTACTGGTGGGCTAAATGAGGGCATCACCACTCTCTAGTGTTCAGAGTATATCTCCTTTTTTCAAGTTATATAATTTGATCTCACTGTCCTTTCGATGATGTACACTTGTTTGGGCCAGTGAGGTGTCGTTGAATACAGGCCGAGTAGTAACGCAATGCCAAACAAGTCAATTATGACTCTTGGGCCGGGCTCTTAAAAGATCCTGAAAAAAAAGGCCAGACTCTCCAAAAAAGAAAGAATAAGGACTCTTAGGCCGACATGTGGGTGCCACCGGTGTTTTACGTCTTGCTTGCAGAGAAACATATTGGCGGCGTGCTCGAAATTCATGCTACCTTTTCATCCCCAATCTCTCGCCCCTCCCCCACCTTTGGAATCTCGATTCCTACTCCAGTTTGCCCAAAACCCCCTCCTGTACTCCCTTTACTCAATCGCACTGTCATGTCCCCGGTCAACACGGATCTCGAGCCGGAGATCCACGAGGTCCGTCCCTGCCTTGATCGTTGCGTCTTTGTCGCTCAACAGTGGCATGGCGGCGCTTGACGACCAGTTTGCCGGCAAAGTGCTGATGGTAACCATCAACGGCGACCGGCCTCCCGTCTCACTGGACGACCTTGTCAAAGCTCTTGGCATTGCGCACGTTATCCAAATAAGTGACTTGCTCGTCGAAGTCTGTCCGCCACCGGCCGATTTCTTTGTCAGTTTCCGAACAACTTTCGACTGCAGTCGTGTGTTCAAATCTTCCTGGCGTTTGTTCTCCGATGGCGCGCTGGTGAGCTTTGATCGGTGGCACCCAGTATGGGGCTCGGTGCCCTCTAAGCTTGAGTTTCTAACAAAGCTTACCTTCCATGGCATGCCTCGACGTTCTTGGAACATCGAGTCCATGAACGAGCTTATCAATGACCTTGGAGGTGAGCTCGTAAGTATGTTTGTTCCTCCAGACAGCTGGGCTCACAGCGGTTATGGCATGGATGAAGAAGCCGTCCATCATCTTGAAGGTGATTGGTGTTGAACGGGGTTGTACTATTCATCGCCACCAAGGCCGCGCGGACCACGTTAGGGATGTACCAGACGAGTGTTTGTGCATGTCGAAGAAGTGGTCAATCCATCAATCGAAGTCCTGCCACCGCCGCTGGTGCCAGGGTCCGTCGACGACGTCCATTACAAGAGTCAACGTCAGACTTTCCCCGTGTTGTTCGGAACGATGGATGGCACATGGCCTACTCCGCGCGGTGGAGGCCACTGCTTCTTTGGGAGAAGAGGCAGGGCTGGCTGCCTGGATGTGCTCTAATTTGAGGTAACAACTGAATCTTGTCAGATAGTACTAGTTAAATCCGAGCTATGGAGTGCGAAGCAGCGATATGCCAAAGACATTTGATTGTGACCTGTTCTAATTTTGTACCTGAACTTTTTTTAGAAAGGGCTGTACGTCAACTTAATGTGCTAGCAGAACTTATTGTGTTGTTTGTCTGTTTTCTTTGCACAACATTCAAGATATTTCCCCGTCATTTATAAAGATGATGAAACGTTATGTATGACTTCGTTGGTTTCAACATAGCCCTTCCTGTAGCGATCCACTGCTTCCATCCTGATTGTGCCGCCTGCGTGAAATTTTTGTATGCAAGTTCAGTGTGCTATGATGTTCTATATGATTGTGTCAACTATATAAGTTTTTACTGAGCATCAGCAATGCATATGGCTGAAAGATGTATTTACGAGCATCGACCGATGGGTCTCTCTCTCTATCTCTCTCTCTCTCTCTCTCACACACACACACACGCACACACACACACGCACATGCACAAGTGGGACCTGTTGAATTATTTATTTGCTCGTGACAACTTTTAATTAGGTTCCACTGTAATCTAACTTTTTTCTTAAGTTATTAATTGAGCTCAGTGACTTCAAAAAGTTGTACAGAAGCCTTGTTTGGGCCTTTCCGGCGTCCCTGAATGTGGGTTGAGTAACCACGTTAGGTTGTATTGTACTACACATGCCTTTTTTTCAACATCAACAATGCAACTCACTACTAGGGAAAAGCCTATACATAGAATCTTAGCAGTAGCGTGGCTCAAAAAGGAGCGTTGCTTCTAATTAGTAGTAGCGCGTGTGCGGGAAACTCGGTACTGACAAGTTTTTAGCAGTAGAACGCTCCGTGTAAACCGCGCTGCTACAAATATCGACCGGCGGTGTCCACCAAACTCCATTTAGCAGCAGCGCGGTGCCGCGAGCCGCGCTACTGCTATGGATGTAGTAGTAGCGCGCTTTTTCTGAGGTCGCTGCTGCTAAATTTCAAATTGGCACTCTTTTTGGTCCCGGTTAGCAGTAGCGCCGTTGCCCAAAGTGCGATGCTGCTACTTCCTTAGCAACAACGCGTTTTAACTCCCACGCTACTGCTAATCCGCACCAACCCACCACCTTTTCCCTACCCGTCCCTCCCCCTCCCCCTCCTCTCTTCCCTTTCCCCTACCTCCCACATGCTCCCACTCTCACTCTTTTTCTTCCTCAATACTTCTCCCCCATTACTCTCCCTTTTCTATCTACCTTTCTCTCTCTTCATTACACCTACCTAACTACACCACCTCCATTAATTCATCTCCTTTCTCTTTTTCCTTCCCCCTCCACTAGTTGAAGTTGTCTCCTCCCAAATTAGGTAGCTAGGTAGATGTAGGATTTAGTTAAGTGACCTATTTGCCCCTAACTAGATCTATCTTTGTCAAGAAGAGCTTTGTGCACTTTTGATCTCCCTACAACATCATCTCCACCGTGTGCTCGATCTCGAGATAGAGGTAATTAAAATTTCATGCTTTTGCAAAATGGAAATATGTTGATGTGTGTGTGATATGTTTATGGAAATTGTGTGTGTGGCATGAGTTGACGCCAAATTGTGCTTTTGAGTTGCCTATGTTTTGCCGAAATGTTGATTTATTTCCGTCTCGGCGAATTCCGGGCAAACTCTAGATCCATATATGTCCTATTTTTAGGGAAGGTCATGCCGAATGTTTGTATAATTTTGATGCATGCACGCATTTTTATATTCAATTTGTTTTATTATTACCGTGCAGACGTTCATGATGGTCAGTGGAATGATGGTGGACAGCTGGTTGCGGTCGGCGGTGCAGGACATGAAAGAATATAACCTGACAGAGGTTTTATGTCCGTGTGGAATATGCAAAGGAATAGTTTGGCTCGACCCCTATGACGATGGTCATGTCGAAGCGCACCTGCTCATGACTGGTTTCATGTAAGGCTTTACTCGGTGGATAACTGAAGATGAGGATGACGATGTTGAGGATGCCGACAGGGCAGGCAATGATGACACGCGGCAAGACGAAGAGATGATCGACAATGGCAGTGGGGAAGAGGCCAGACATGGCGGCGGAGAAGGGGCCGGACATGGCGGAGGAGGAGGGGCCGGACATGGCGGCGGAGAGAACGACATGGACTCCACGCAACAGAGTTCGTCGGTACTAAGTTCAATCGTGCGGGACCCTCATGTTCAAGCATTGCTTCGCAAGGATATGAGTACCGAGAGAGTTGCTTCTAGAGAGGAGGCTAAGTTGGAGCAACTGGTGATAGACTCGAACACTCCATTGTATGATGGTTGCAATCCTGAGGTGACCCGCTTGAGTTTCACACTCCAACTCCTGAAGACGAAGGCTAAAAACAAATGGACCGACACTAGCCTCGATAAGCATCTCAAGTACCTAAAGGATGTTCTTCTCGCAGGTAATCTATGTCCTACTAGTGTTGGTGAGGCCAAGAAGATCGTGTGCCCTCTTGATCTGCCCTACGTTAGATACCATGCATGCATCAACGATTGCATAATTTATCGGAAGGAGCACGCAGAAAAAACAAGATGTCCGGTGTGCAATGCTTCTCGATACAAGAAGGCCTGGAAGAAATGTCCCCAGAAAGTTGTATGGTACTTACCGATCACTCCCCGTCTCTAGAGGTATTTTGTAGATCCCAAGGAAGCAAAGCTAATGCGCTGGCACGCAGAGTGGAAGAAGCCCGACGATGGATATGATCCGAAGCTGAGACACGTGAAGGATGGAAGCCAGTGGAGAGCGTTGAACAGCTTCTATCGGTATTTTGAATGTGATGCAAAGAACATCGTGCTCGGCGCGTGTACCGATGGCATGAATCTGTTTGGCAACCAGAACACCAATCGTAGCACATGGCCCGTGTTTGTATGGATGTACAACCTCCCCCCTGGTTGTGCATGAAATCGAAGTACATTCACATGAGCATGCTTATTCAAGGGCCGAAACAACCAGGAAATAATATTAATTTGTATCTGGGGCTACTTCAAGAGGAGTTAGACACGTTATGGAAAACACCGGCCAAGACATGGGACGCCAGCAAAGGCGAGTATTCAACATGAGAGTCGCGCTGATCACGACAGTGGACGACTATCTCGGTTACAGATATGTGCCAGGCCAGGTGTGCCATGGATATTGCGGATGCACGCGGTGCATGTATGATACGACGTCTCAGCAGCTAACGTCAAGGAAAGATGGCGGGTCTAGGAAAATCGTGTACATGGGGTAGATGGCTTGAACAGGACGACCCGTGGAGATCTATTTGTTTGAAATATGCCCTAGAGGCAATAATAAATTAGTTATTGTTATATTTCCCTGTTCATGATAATCGTTTATTATCCATGCTATAATTGTATTGATAGGAAACTCAGATACATGTGTGGGTACATAGACAACACCATGTCCCTAGTAAGCCTCTAGTTGACTAGCTCATTGATCAATAGATGGTTACGGTTTCCTGACCATGGACATTGGATGTCGTTGATAACGGGATCACATCATTAGGAGAATGATGTGATGGACAAGACCCAATCCTAAGCCTAGCACAAGATCGTGTAGTTAGGTATGCTAAAGCTTTTCTAATGTGAAGTATCATTTCCTTAGAGCATGAGATTGTGCAACTCCCGGATACCGTAGGAATGATTTGGGTGTACCAAACGTCACAACGTAACTGGGTGGCTATCAAAGTGCACTACGGGTATCTCCGAAAGTGTCTGTTGGGTTGGCACGAATCGAGACTGGGATTTGTCACTCCGTGTGACCGAGAGGTATCTCTGGGCCCACTCGGTAGGACATTATCATAATGTGCACAATGTGACCAAGGGGTTGATCACGGGATGATGTGTTACAGAACGAGTAAAGAGACTTGCCGGTAACGAGATTGAACAAGGTATCGGGATACCGATGATCGAATCTCGGGCAAGTACTATACTGCTATACAAAGGGAATTGCATACGGGATTGCTTGAATCCTTGACATCGTGGTTCATCAGATGAGATCATCGTGGAACATGTGGGAGCCAACATGGGTATCCAGATCCCGCTGTTGGTTATTGACCGGAGAACGTCTCGGTCATGTTTGCATGGTTCCCGAACCCGTAGGGTCTACACACTTAAGGTACGATGACGCTAGGGTTATAGGGAATAGATATACGTGGTTACCGAATGTTGTTTGGAGTCTCGGATGAGATCCCGGACGTCACAAGGAGTTCCAGAATGGTCCGTACGGAAAGATTTATATATGGGAAGTCCTGTTTTGGTCACCGGAAAAGTTTCGGGTGTTATCGGTAACGTACCGGGACCACCGGGAGGGTCCCGGGGGGTCCACCAAGTGGGGCCACGGCCCCGGAGGTCTGCATGGGCCAAGTGTCGGAGGGGACCAGCCCCAGGTGGGCTGGTGCGCCACCCCACAAGGGCCCAAGGCGCCTAGGGTTTGGGGAGGGGGCGCACCAACCTAACTTGGGGGGCAAATTTCCCCTCCCCCCCCTTGGCCGCACCCTAGATGGGTTTTGGGCTGGCCGCGGCCCCTAGGGGTGGAACCCCAGGTGGGGGCGCAGCCCTCCCTCTCCCCCTATATATAGTGGAGGCAAAGGGGCAGCCCAACACACGAAGTTCTTCTCCTGTTGGCGCAGCCCTACCTCTCTTTCTCCTCCTCTGCCGCGGTGCTTGGCGAAGCCCTGCAAGATTGCCACGCTCCTCCACCACCACCACGCTATTGTGCTACTGCTGGATGGAGTCTTCCCCAACCTCTCCCTCTCTCCTTGCTGGATCAAGGCATGGGAGACGTCACCGGGCTGTACGTGTGTTGAACGCGGAGGTGTCGTCCGTTCGGCACTAGGATCTCCGGTGATTTGGATCACGATGAGTACGACTCCTTCAACCCCGTTCTCTTGAACGCTTCCTCTTAGCGATCTACAAGGGTATGTAGATGCACTCTCCTTCCCCTCGTTGCTGGTTTCTCCATAGATAGATCTTGGTGACACGTAGGAAAATTTTGAATTTCTGCTACGTTCCCCAACAGTGGCATCATGAGCTAGGTCTATTGCGTAGTTTCTATGCACGAGTAGAACACAAAGTGGTTGTGGGCGTCGATTTTGTTCAATTTTCTTACCGTTACTAGTCTTATCTTGATTCGGCGGCATTGTGGGATGAAGCGGCCCAGACCGACCTTACACGTACTCTTACGTGAGATAGGTTCCATCGACTGACATGCACTTGTTGCATAAGGTGGCTAGCGGGTGCCAGTCTCTCCCACTTTAGTCGGATCGGATTCGATGAAAAGGGTCCTTGTCGGTGTCAAAACCGGCGGATCTCGGGTAGGGGGTCCCGAACTGTGCGTCTAGGCGGATGGTAACAGGAGACAAGGGACACGATGTTTTACCCAGGTTCGGGCCCTCTTGATGGAGGTAAAACCCTACGTCCTGCTTGATTGATATTGATATTGTGGATGTTTACAAGAGTGGATCTACCACGAGATCAAAGAGGCTAAACCCTAGAAGCTAGCATATGGTATGATTGTCGTTGTCCCTCTATCGACTAGCCTGGCCTCGGTTTATATAATGCACCAGAGGCCTAGGATAACAAGAGTCCTAACCCGAATCGCCGGTGGGGAGGGGTCCTTGTCTTGATCGCCAAGTCTTGTGGAATCTTCCTTGTATGCGGCAACTGTCCGGACTGGCCCCTGAGTATACGGCCATGGGGATCCCCGGCTCAATCCAACTGATCGGGAGACGACGTGGTGAGTACCCCCTAGTCCCGGACACCGTCAGTAGCCCCCTGAACCGTTCTTCAAGTTGGGGACGCTCCTCGATTCTTCCGAACTGTTCTTCATCTTGATGCGTCGGTCTTGAAAACTGGTTCAACAAATCTTCTCATCTTCGATCTTGAGGATCGTCGAAATGCATTCGACGAGTTTATACGTCGGGTATCCGAGGAGCCCCTTTAAGTTTCCGGCCTTTATCAATGCCTTGTTATTTTTATGCCATACCTCGGGTTTCAAGTTGTTCCCGGGCGGCAACGTCCTCTTGCGTCCGAGCTCCAACTCCGGACTGCATTCGAGGTATCTTTTGCAGACGAGCACCAATGCCGGACTGCTTCCCAACTCTAACGCCGGACTATGTATCCGAGCTCCAACGCCGGACGGTATCCGAGCTCCAACGCCGGACGGTATCCGAGCTCCAACGCCGGACTATGTATCCGAGCTCCAACGCCGGACGGTATCCGAGCTCCAACGCCGGACTATGTATCCGAGCTCCAACGTCGGACTATGTATCCGAACTCCAACGCCGGACTGTATCCGAGGTGTCCTAAATCACCTTGGTTCAAAGAAGTTTGAAGGAGTTTAGCCAAGCTTAATGCCGGAAGTGCCCTCTATGGAGCCAGCCACTAGCGCCTCGAGCTTTACGCCGACTGCTTCGAGGTGGTGCACCACCCGAATGTGGGCCGATTTTTGTCAATATTTTGGATTGGTGCCAGTAGCCCTCAAGGTGGGTATCGGTCTAAAACCCGAGATGCACATGAAGGATGACATAAGACCGCTGATCCCCGTAGCCGCTGAGACTCAGGTTGATTTGCAAAATCGGTCTGAGGATCAAGTCCTAGCTCGGCAGAATACTTTGGGACACAAAAAGCGGCATGCTCAGTCCTCGAGACTCTGGTTGGGTGCGGCCGACTAACCTGAGGATCAAAATCTCCTCGGAAACTGTATTGCACTTAAAATTTTCTGCACAGAACATGCAATGCAGTAGCCCCCGAGACACTGGTCGGGTGGCAACACCAGATCAGGGGATCGATGTGCCCCTTTAATATTTGTATATAATAAGCACGAAGCCTAGTAGCCCCCGAGCCTTAATGCGGGCACGGGTGGCCGAATTGAGGATCGATATCCATAGTAAAAACACAAATTATGTGTAATGACTCTATGTATCCAAGTACTTTACGTCATTAATGCTCGGATCCGCATTGTACAAAACTTTGTTGACCGACCATCGGCTTCCACCTCCTCAACCAATAGCCGAGGAGTGTTTGTCCTACTTTATAAAGCCTTTATGAGGGCAAAGATTTACAACAAACAAGGCAATCTGGCCATACGGTTTTATAAACAAAGGTATGCGGAGAGACATGTTATATTACTGTTTAACAAAGAGAAATGTTTTCGAGAGAAAATAGTCCCGCTTCTCGGTTCCTTTCTTTGGGTTGTCATGCTAAGCATGATCATGAAACCTCTGCTCCAATGTAAGAGCAAAATATCGAGGATTTAGTTTGGGAGGCCAGTTAATAGCCCTCGATAGTGTTCGTGACGATCGAGGTCAAGCGGAAACACTTCGCCAATGAATGGCCCGTCATTTAATATAGTCATCGGATCGCTGACCAGTTTACACCTATTGTGATAGTCAGTTTCGGCTTTTCTCCATCGAGGTGCTTGACCATGCGAGCTGGAAGCACAATCGCATGATGGTTCTCCCTTTGCACACCTAGCCGAACAAAGCGGAACGTAGGAGGCAAGCGCGGGAGCCGGGCAACCCAACTATTGACCAAAGACACAATTCGAAACTGATGCATATATAGCAATATCCGAGAATGTTTTTGCCGAATCTCAAAAGGTGTCCGGCGTTGCACTGCGAGACTTGTGCTGAAAACACACAAATAGTTTAAAAAGTGCCATGGGCTCGAAAAGCCAAAAAACTTATTCAAAAGATTAATGTCCGAACTAGATCAAGTGTTCGGTGCCAATTCGAAAATTGGACTTTAGAAAAAAAAGGTGCTTCTGTCGTGCTTTAACATGACACATCCTATCTCAAAACTTCAAGCGGGTCAGCCTACGGCTTCTTTGAGAGAGAAATTAGACTCCCCGGCTGGTGACCGCACACTTGTGTCGAAGGAGTGATAAATAATAATAAAAACTTTGCAACGACTAAGAAGAAAAACACTTATCATAACACGGCTCATATAAATTTAAGAGCCCCCAAGTGACTTGGGTAAAAGTTGATAATGTAAGGTGACATGTAGAATGCCTTCTAGCCGGATTGTAGATCGTTTGTCGTAGCGGACCTTTTCGCTTCAACCTCTGGACCCAATAGTCCGGAGTGTGTCCGAATACCCTCGCGGTTATAAAAACCGGGGCATGCGTGGAGACCAGGCGTAGGGGTCATTAGTACTTTATCAGACAAGTGCCCAACTAGTTATGTTATATTACATGGTTAGTAAGAAACATCTTCCAAGGAGAATAGTTCCGTTAGGGGTTCCTTTCCCTGGGAGGCAATGCCCTAAAGTGCATGTCCGGACTGCGAAAAGAGCAGAAAAACATCTGGGGGCGGGTAAATAAATGGGTAAGAAATCATCTTTTAGTTCACCGACCGAGTATTCCCTTAAGAACGCTAGCTTTCGGCTTCACCCGATCGAGGTACACATCCGGCTGACCAGCGATAACAATGTCGCAGAGGTGCTCCCTTTACCACCTAGACGAACAATCGGGAACGTAGGGGTAATCACAGGAGCCAGGCAACCCAGCTTCGCCAAAACTTAAGTCATATCGATGCATATAATGGTGAATAAAAGGTACATGCGGAAGTGTGACACATGTGTTGGGCATAAAGCCCGTATTAATAAGCTTCTGTTAAAGAAGCCCCTAGGTATAACGCGGGTAGCGCGTCAAGTGTGTGCAAACAAAGTTTGGACAAGGAAAATTTTTACAAGCAACTTTTTTCCAAAAAAGTATAATGCTTGGTCGAGCCGAACACAAGTTAAAAATTTAAAACTTTGAGCATGAAGGAAACTTAGCTGGTTAATGTGTTCGGTATTGACGACGCGGTCCGAGGTTGATGCGGGACAAGGTTCCATCCCCCAAGCCGATCCCGAGGTGGCGGAGCAAAAAGAGCTCGGCACTCCGAAGTGGTGACATAGCACGGTCAATGCAGGACGGCAGAGTGATGCCGAAGTCCCCTGCATGGGGTAATGAAGTGTTGACGAAGCTCCCCGTCAAGCCGAGGTGACGCCAAAGGATATAGTCCGGCTGGATCATTTTCCTGTGCACAAAAAATAGTGCAGATCGGGGATAATAGTAATAATAAGAACTAAAAAAAATGTTGCATAATAAATAATTTATGCAAAGTGAGTAATAAAAGAAATATGGCCTGGCGCTGAAGTCAATGTCGATGCAGGTCGTGACGTGGTCGATGCCGGTGTGCCCGCTCCGTGTAATCCGTGGGGCGGCGATGTTGGTGATGATTTATCCTTCGCGATGCCGGACTCTTGTTCGGCTTGCCGAGATGATGATCCGAAGAAGTTGAGCTCGGCTCAACAAAGTGACAACGTGTCTAGCGCAGGTCGGCAGCCGTGGAGCAATATTGTCGTACTGGTTTGACACCAGCATGATGTTGACGATCATGTTCAAAAGATTTTAAAGTTAGTGGGATGTGTTCGGGAACAAAACACAACACCCCATACAAAACTTCCTTCAAAAAGGATGTCCGAAATCCCGTTTATAAAAAAGACGAACTCGGGTCGGATTCGTTTTCGCGCAGAAAACAGATCCGAAAAGTGATGCACTAATCGAAAGGTTCCCGGAGTTTGGGCCGGTCGGATCGAGCTGAAATTTTGAGGGTGGTAGATATAGGAATTCCGCAGCCGATCAACGGTTGGATCTTCCAAAGGAAGTCCGAGCTAGAAGCTGGACACCACGCCCTAAACTCGTCCGGATTCTCGTCCAGATTCAATGCGGCTCCGGTATATCGGAGATTGCCAGAGATTCCTCAATCGGAACTCGACGAAATTTTCCAGGGTTGTTGTAGACTCGATTCCGCACAATTCCACTGAAGCAATCGTTAAAATGATGCTTGAGGAGGCGGTGGCGGTGGACACAAGTCCGCTGTCCAGAAAAACAGTACGGTCGCCCGAGGGCAAGGTTGACGTTGAGCCCCCGGGCTCCCTGGATGATTCCTCCATGATCTTGATAGGAATCGGAGTTGATGTTGATGAAGGCCCTCATCCGAACATGACGATCGGAGGTAGGGCGCAGCCCTTGGTCGAACCAAGGTGACCAGTTGAGCTGGTGACGAAGATGCCGAAGTCACAATTGATCTGCAGGCGATCCATCGACCTTTTGCCGAACACACAGAGGAACTCTCAATGAAAGCACCAATGTCGGTGTCAAAACCGGCGGATCTCGGGTAGGGGGTCCTGAACTGTGCGTCTAGGCGGATGGTAACAGGAGACAAGGGACACGATGTTTTACCCAGGTTCGGGCCCTCTTGATGGAGGTAAAACCCTACGTCCTGCTTGATTGATATTAATATTGTGGATGTTTACAAGAGTGGATCTACCACGAGATCAAAGAGGCTAAAACCTAGAAGCTAGCCTATGGTATGATTGTCGTTGTCCCTCTATCGACTAGCCTGGCATCGGTTTATATAATGCACCAGAGGCCTACGATAACAAGAGTCCTAGCCGAATACGCCGGTGGGGGAGGGGTCCTTGTCTTGATCGCCAAGTCTTGTGGAATCTTCCTTGTATGCGGCAACTGTCCGGACTGGCCCATGAGTATACGGCCATGGGGATCCTCGGCTCAATCCAACTGATCGGGAACGACGTGGTGAGTACCCCCTAGTCCCGGACACCGTCAGTAGCCCCCTGAACCGGTCTTCAAGTTGGGGACGCTCCTCGATTCTTCCGAACTGTTCTTCATCTTGATCGTCGGTCTTGAAAACTGGTTCAACAAATCTTCTCATCTTCGATCTTGAGGATCGTCGAAATGCATTCGACGAGTTTATACGTCGGGTATCCGAGGAGCCCCTTTAAGTTTCCGGCCTTTATCAATGCCTTGTTATTTTTATGCCATACCTCGGGTTTGAAGTTGTTCCCGGGCGGCAACGTCCTCTTGCGTCCGAGCTCCAACGCCGGACAGCATTCGAGGTATCTTTTGCAGACAAGCACCAATGCCGGACTGCTTCCCAACTCTAACGCCGGACTATGTATCCGAGCTCCAACGCCGGACGGTATCCGAGCTCCAACGCCGGACGGTATCCGAGCTCCAACGCCGGACTATGTATCCGAGCTCCAACGCCGGACGGTATCCGAGCTCCAACGCCGGACTATGTATCCGAGCTCCAACGCCGGACTGTATCCGAGGTGTCCTAAATCACCTTGGTTCAAAGAAGTTTGAAGGAGTTTAGCCAAGCTTAATGCCGGAAGTGCCCTCTATGGAGCCAGCCACTAGCGCCCGAGCTTTACGTCGGACTGCTTCTGAGGTGGTGCACCACCCCGAATGTGGGCCGATTTTTGTCAATATTTTTGATTGGTGCGGTAGCCCTCACGGTGGGTATCGGTCTAAAACCCGAGATGCACATGAAGGATGACATAAGACCGCTGATCCCCGTAGCCGCTGAGACTCAGGTTGATTTGCAAAATCGGTCTGAGGATCAAGTCCTAGCTCCGCAGAATTCTTTGGGACACAAAAAGCGGCGTGCTCAGTCCTCAAGACTCGGGTTGGGTGCGGCCGACCAACCTGAGGATCAAAATCTCCTCGAAAACTGTATTGCACTTAAAATTTTCTGCATAGAACATGCAATGCAGTAGCCCCCGAGACACAGGTCGGGTGGCAACGCCAGATTCAGAGGATTGATGTGCCCCTTTAATATTTGTAAATAATAAGCCGAAGCCCAGTAGCCCCCGAGCCTTAATGCGGGCACGGGTGGCCGAATTGAGGATCGATATCCATAGTAAACTCACAAATTATGTGTAATGACTCTATGTATCCAAGTACTTTACGTCATTAATGCTCGGATCCGCATTGTACAAAACTTTGTTGACCGACCATCGGCTTCCACCTCCTCAGCCAATAGCCGAGGAGTGTTTGTCCTACTTTATAAAGCCTTTATGAGGGCAAAGATTTACAACAAACAAGGCAATCTGGCCATACGGTTTTATAAACAAAGGTATGCGGAGAGACATGTTATATTACTGTTTAATGTAAGAAATGTCTTCCGAGAAAATAGTCCCGCTTATCGGTTCCTTTCTTTGGGTTGTCATGCTAAGCATGATCATGAAACCTCTACTCCAATGTAAGAGCAAAATATCGAGGATTTAGTTTGGGAGGCCAGTTAATAGCCCTCGATAGTGTTCGCGACGATCGAGGTCAAGCCGGAAACACTTGACCAATGAATGGCCCGTCATTTAATATAGTCATCGGATCGCTGACCAGTTTACACCTATTGTGATAGTCAGTTTTCGGCTTTCTCCACTGAGGTGCTTGACCATGCGAGCTGGAAGCACAATCGCAGTGGTTCTCCCTTTGCACACCTAGCCGAGCAAAGCGGAACGTAGGAGGCAAGCGCGGGAGCCGGGCAATCCAACTATTGACCAAAGACAGAATTCGAAACTGATGCATATATAGTAATATCCGAGAATGTTTTTGCCGAATCTCAAAAGGTGTCCGGCGTTGCCTTTGCGAGACTTGTGCTGAAAACACACAAATAGTTTAAAAAGTGCCATGGGCTCGAAAAGCCAAAAAACTTATTCAAAAGATTAATGTCCGAACTAGATCAAGTGTTCGGTGCAAATCCGAAAATTGGACTTTAGAAAAAAAATGTGCTTCTGTCGTGCTTTAACATGACACATCCTATCTCAAAACTTCAAGCAGGTCAGCCTACGGCTTCTTTGAGAGAGAAATTAGACTCCCCGGCTAGTAACCGCACACTTGTGTCGAAGGAGTGATAAATAATAATAAAAACTTTGCAACGACTAAGAAGAAAAATACTTATCATAACACGACTCATATAAATTTAAGAGCCCCCAAGTGACTTGGGTAAAAGTTGATAATGTAAGGTGACATGTAGAATGCCTTCTAGCCGGATTGTAGATCGTTTGTCGTAGCGGACCTTTTCGCTTCAACCTCTGGACCCAATAGTCCGGAGTGTGTCCGAATACCCTCGCGATTATAAAAACCGGGGCATGCGTGGAGACCAGGCGTAGGGGTCATTAGTGCTTTATCAGACAAGTGCCCAACTAGTTATGTTATATTACATGGTTAGCAAGAAACATCTTCCAAGGAGAATAGTTCCGTTAGGGGTTCCTTCCCCTGGGAGGCATGCCCTAAAGTGCATGTCCGGACTGCGAAAAGAGCAGAAAAACATCTGGGGGTGGGTAAATAAATGGGTAAGAAATCATCTTTTAGTTAACCGACCGAGTATTCCCTTAAGAACGCTAGCTTTCGGCTTCACCCTACCGAGGTACACATCCGGTGACCCGGCAAGAATAATCGCAGAGGTGCTCCCTTTACCACCTAGCCGAACAATCGGGAACGAGGCGTAAGCACGAGGAGCCAGCAACCCAGCTTGGCCAAAACTTAAGTCATATCGATGCATATAATGGTGAATAAAAGGTACATGCGGAAGTGTGACACATGTGTTGGGCATAAAGCCCGTATTAATAAGCTTCATTAAAGAAGCCCCGTATAATGAGCGGAGTAGCGCGTCAAGTGTGTGCAAATAAAGTTTGGACAAGGAAAATTTTTACAAGCAACTTTTTTCCAAAAAAGTATAATGCTTGGTCGAGCCGAACACAAGTTAAAAATTTAAAACTTTGAGCATGAAGGCAACTTAGCTGGTTAATGCGTTCGGTATTGACGACGCGGTCCGAGCTTGAAGCGGGACAAGGTTCCATCCCCCAAGCCGATCCCGAGGTGGCGGAGCAAAAAGAGCTCGGCACTCCGAAGTGGTGACATAGCACGGTCAATGCAGGACGGCAGAGTGATGCCGAAGTCCCCTGCATGGGGTAATGAAGTGTTGACGAAGCTCTCCGTCCAGCCGAGGTGACGCAAAAGGATATAGTCCGGCTGGATCATTTTCCTGTGCACAAAAAATAGTGCAGACCGGGGATAATAGTAATAATAAAAATTAAAAAAATGTTGCATAATAAATAATTTATGCAAAGTGAGTAATAAAAGAAATATGGTCTGGCGCCGAAGTCAATGTCGATGCAGGTCGTGACGTGGTCGATGCTGGCATGCCCGCTCCGTGTAATCCGTGGGGCGGCGATGTTGGTGATGATTTATCCTTCGCGATGCCGGACTCTTGTTCGGCTTGCCGAGATGATGATCCGAAGAAGTTGAGCTCGGCTCAATAAAGTGACGACGTGTCTAAGCGCGAATTCGGCGGTAGGTGGAGCAATATTGCCGTCTTGGTTTGACACCAAAGCATGATATTGATGATAATGTACACAAGATTTTAAAGTTATTGAGATGTGTTTGTGAACAATACACAATACCCCGTAAAAAACTTACTTCAAAAAGGATGTCAGAACTCCCGTTCATTAATAAGACGAAGTCGGGTCGGATTCGTTTCGCAGAAAACAGATCCGAAAAGTGATGCACTAATCGAAAGGTTCCGGAGTTTGGATGGTCGGATCGAGCTGAAATTTTGAGGGTGGTAGATATAGGAATTCCGCAGCCGATCAACGGTTGGATCTTCCAAAGGAAGTCCGAGCTAGAAGCTGGACACCACGCCCTAAACTCGTCCGGATTCTCGTCCAGATTCAATGCGGCTCCGGTATATCGGAGATTGCCAGAGATTCCTCCATCGGAACTCGACGAAATTTTCCAGGGTTGCTGTAGACTCGATTCCGCACAATTCCACTGAAGCAATCGTTAAAACGACGCTTGAGGAGGCGGTGGCGGTGGACACAAGTCCGCTGTCCAGAAAAACAGTACGGTCGCCCGAGGGCAATGTTGACGTTGAGCCCCCGGGCTCCCTGGATGATTCCTCCATGATCTTGATAGAGATCGAAGTTGATGTTGATGAAGGCCCTCATCCGAACATGACGATCGGAGGTAGGGCGCAGCCCTTGGTCGAACCAAGGTGACCAGTTGAGCTGGTGACGAAGATGCCGAAGTCACAGTTGATCTGCAGGCGAGCCATCGACCTTTTGCCGAACGCACAGAGGAACTCTCAATGAAAGCACCAACGTCGGTGTCAAAACCGGCGGATCTCGGGTATGGGGTCCCGAACTATGCGTCTAGGCGGATGGTAACAGGAGACAAGGGACACGATGTTTTACCCAGGTTCGGGCCCTCTTGATGGAGGTAAAACCCTACGTCCTGCTTGATTGATATTGATATTGTGGATGTTTACAAGGGTGGATCTACCATGAGATCAAAGAGGCTAAACCCTAGAAGCTAGCCTATGGTATGATTGTCGTTGTCCCTCTATCGACTAGCCTGGCCTCGGTTTATATAATGCACCAGAGGCCTAGGATAACAAGAGTCCTAGCCGAATACGCCGGTGGGGGAGGGGACCTTGTCTTGATCGCCAAGTCTTGTGGAATCTTCCTTGTATGCGGCAACTGTCCGGACTGGCCCATGAGTATATGGCCATGGGGATCCCCGGCTCAATCCAACTGATCGGGAGACGACGTGGTGAGTACCCCCTAGTCCCGGACACCGTCAGTCCTTATGAAGGGTAAATAGCAATTGGCATATCACGTTGTGGCTTTTGCGTAGGTAAGAAACGTTCTTGCTAGAAACCCATAGCAGCCACGTAAAACATGCAAACAACAATTAGAGGACGTCTAACTTGTTTTTGCAGGGTATGCTATGTGATGTGGTATGGCCAAAAAGAATGTGATGAATGATATGTGATGTATGAAATTGATCATGTTCTTGTAATAGGAATCACGACTTGCATGTCGATGAGTATGACAACCGGCAGGAGCCATAGAAGTTGTCTTAATTTATTGTATGACCTGCGTGTCATTGAACAACGCCATGTAATTACTTTACTTTATTGCCAACCGGTAGCCATAGTAGTAGAAGTAATAGTTGGCAAGACAACTTCATGGAGACACGATACAGAGATCATGATGATGGAGATCATGGTGTCATGCCAGTGACGATGATGATCGTGGAGCCCCGAAGATGGAGATCAAAAGGAGCAAAATGATATTGGCCATATCATGTCACTTTTTGATTGCATGTGATGTTTATCATGTTTATGCATCTTATTTGCTTAGAACGATGGTAGTAAATAAGATGATCCCACATTAAAATTTCAAGAAAGTGTTGCCCCTAACTGTGCACCGTTGCGAAAGTTCGTCGTTTTGAAGCACCACGTGATGATCGGGTGTGATAGATTCTAACGTTCACATACAACGGGTGTAAGCCAGATTTAAACACACGAAACACTTAGGTTGACTTGACGAGCATACCATGTACAGACATGGCCTCGGAACACAAGAGACCGAAAGGTCGAGCATGAGTCGTATAGTAGATACGATCAACATGAAGATGTTCACCGAAGATGACTAGTCCGTCTCACGTGATGATCGGACACGGGCTAGTTGACTCGGATCATGTAATTACTTAGATGACTAGAGGGATGTCTATCTCAGTGGGAGTTCATTAGATGAACTTAATTATCCTGAACATAGTCAAGAGCCCTTTGCAAATTATGTCATAGCTCGCGCTTGGTTCTACTATTTTAGATATGTTCCTAGAGAAAATATAGTTGAAAGTTGACAGTAGCAATTATGCGGACAGTAAAAGGCTTATGTCCTTAATGCACCGCTCGGTGTGCTGGACCTCGAACGTGGTATGTGGATGTTGTGAACATCTGACATGCACGTTTTGATGACTACATGATAGTTCGGTAATGTTAAATGGTTTAGAATTGAGGCACCAAAGATGTTTTTGAAACGCCACGGAACATATGAGATGTTCTGAGGGCTGAAATTGGGATTTCAGGCTCGTGTCTACGTCAAAGAGATATAAGACTTCTGACGAGTTTTCTAGCCTACAAACTAAGGGAAAAGATCTCAATCGTTGAGCTTGTACTCAGATTGTCTGGGTACAACAATCACTTGAATCGAGTGGGAATTAATCTTCCAGATGAGATAGTGATGTTTCTCCAAAGACATTGCCACCAAGCTACTAGAGCTTCGTGATGAATTATAACATAACAGGGATATATATGATGATCCTTGAGCTATTCGCAATGTTCAAAACCGCGAATGTAGAAATCAAGAAGGAGCATCAATTGTTGATGGTTAGTGAAACCACTAGTTTCAAGAAGGGCAAGGGCAAGAACGGGTACTTCATGAAACGACAAGTCAGTTGCTGCTCAAGTGAAGAAACCCAAGGTCGAACCCAAACCCGAGACTAAGTGCTTCTGCAATGAGAGGAACACACACTGAAGCAGAACCAACCTAGATACTTGGTAGATAAGAAGGCAGGCAAGGTCGATAGAAGTATATTGGATACACATTATGTTAATGTGTACTTTACTAGTACTCCTAGTAGCACCAGGGTATTAGATACCGGTTCGGTTGCTAAGTGTTAGTAACTCAAAATAAAAGCTACGGAATAAACGGAGACTAGCTAAAGGTGAGATAACAATGTGTGTTGGAAGTGTTTCCAAGGTTGATGTGATGAAGCATCACACGCTCCCTCTACCATCGAGATTGGTGTTGAACCTTAATATTGTTATTTGTGGTTTGCGTTGAGCATAGACATGATTGGATTATGTCTATCGCAATACGGTTATTCATTTAAGGAGAATAATGGTTACTCTATTTATTTGAATAATAACTTCAATGGTCTTACACCTAAAAGAATGGTTTATTGAATCTCGATTGTAGTGATACACATTTTCAAGCCAAAAGATATAAGATAGTAATGATAGTACCACTTACTTGTGGCACTGCCATGTAAGTCATATTGGTATAAAACGCATGAAGAAGCTCCATGTTGATGGATCTTTGGACTCACTCGTTTTTTTGAAAAGTTTGAGACATGCGAACCATGTCTATTGGTGTATACGCATGAAGAAACTCCATGCAGTTGGATCGTTTGGACTCACTTGATTTTGAATCACTTGAGATATGCAAATCATACCAGATGGGCAAAATGATTGAAAAGCCTCGTTTTCAGTAAGATGGAACAAGATAGCAACTTGTTGGAAGTAACACATTTTGATGTGTGCAGTCCAATGAGTCTTTGAGGCATCTTGATGAATATCATTATGTTCTTACTTCACGGATGATTTGAGTAGATGTTGAGTATATTTACTTGATGAAACACAAGTCTGAATTATTGAATGGTTCAAGTAATTTCAGAGTGAAGTTGAAGATCATCGTGACAAGAGGATAAAATGTCTATGATATGATCATAGAGATGAGTATCTGAGTTACGAGCTTTGGCACGCAATTAAGACATTGTGGAAATTGTTTCACAATTAATACCACCTGGAACACCATAGTGTGATGGTGGGTCCGAACATCATAGTTGCAACTTATTGGATATGGTGCGTACCATGATGTCTCTTATCGAATTTCCACTATCGTTCATGGGTTAGGCAGTAGAGACAACCACATTCACTTTAATAGGGCACCACATAATTCTGTTGAGATGACACCGTAAGAACTATGGTTTAGAGAAACATAAGCTGTCGTTTCTTAAAAGTTTGGGGCTGCGACGCTTATTTGAAAAGGTTTCAGCCAGATAAGATCGAACCCAAAGCGGATAAATACATCTTCATAGGACACCCAAAAACAGTTGGGTATACCTCCTATTTCAGATCCGGAAACAAAAGTGATTGTTTCTAACAGGGTCCTTTCTCGAGGAAAAGTTTCTCTCAAAAGAATTGAGTGGGAGGATGGTGGAGACTTGATAAGGTTATTGAACCATCACTTCAACCAGTTCAGAAGTGTAACACGTGAAGTTGTTCCTGTGGCACCTATACCAATTGAAGTGGAAGTTGATGATAATGATCATGAAACTTCGGATCAAGTCACTACCGAACCTTGTAGGATGATAAGGACGCGTACTGCTTCAGAGTGGTATGGTAATCCTGTCTTGGAGGTCGTGTTGCTAGACAACAATGAACCTACGAGCTATGGAGAAGCGATGGTGGGCCCGGATTCCAACAAATGGCTAGAGGCCATAAAATCCGAGAGAGGATCCATGTATGAAAACAAAGTGTAGACTTTGGAAGAACTACTCGATGGTCGTAAGACTGTTGAGTACAGATGAATTTTAAAAGGAAGACAGACAATGATGGTAAGTGTCACCATTAAGATAACTCGACTTGTCGCTAAGTAGTTTTCCGACAAGTTCAAGGAGTTGACTACGATGAGACATTCTCACTCGTAGCGATGCTAAGAGTCTGTTGGAATTATATTAGCAGTTACTGCATTATTTATGAAATCTTGCAGATAGGATGTCAAAACATTGTTTCCTCGACGGTTTTCTTAAGGAAAGTTTTTATGTGATACAACCAGAAGTTTTTGTCAATCCTAAAAGATGCTAACAAGTATGCAAAACTCTAGAAATCCTTCTAAGGACTGGAGTAAGCATCTCGGAGTTGGAATATACGCTTTTATGAGATGATCAAAGTATTTGGGTTTATACAAAGTTTATGAGAAACTTGTATTTCCAAAGAAGTGAGTGGGAGCACTATATCATTTCTGATGAGTATATGTTGTTGACATATTGTTGATCAGAAATGATGTAGAATTTCTAGAAAGCATATAGGGTTATTTGAAAAGTGTTTTTCAATGGAAAACCTGGATTAAGATGCTTGTACATTGAGCATCAAGATCTATGAGGATAGATCAAAATCGCTTGATGGTACTTTCAAATGAGCACATACCTTGACATTATCTTGAAGGTGTTCAAGATGGATCAAGCAAAGAAGGAGTTCTTGCCTGAGTTGTAAGGTATGAAGTTAAGAGTTAAAGCTCGACCATGGCAGAAGAGAGAGAAGGGACGAAGGTCGTCCCCTATGCTTCAGACGTAGGCTCTATAGTATGCTATCTTTGTGTACCGCACTGTAAGTGTGCCTTGCCATGAGTCGACTAAGGGTACAAGAACGATCCAGGAATGGATCATTGGACATCGGTCAAAATTGTCCTTGGAGTAAATAAGGACATGTTTCTCGATTATGGAGGTGATAAAGAGTTCGGGGTAAAGGGTTACGTCGATGCAAGCTTTAGCACCTATCCGAGTGACTCTGAGTAGCAAACCGGATACGTATAGTGGAGCAACCATTTGGAATAGCTTCAACTGGAGCGTGGAAGCAGCATTTACGATATGTCATAGAGATTTGCGAAGTACATACGGGTCTGAATGTTGCAGACCCGTTGACTAAAACCTCTCTCACAAGCAAAACATGATCAAACCCCAGAACTCATTGAGTCTTAATCACATGATGATGTGAAGTAGTTTAGTGACACTAGTAAACTCTCTGGATGTTTTTTTGAAAAGGCAGTAGGAGAGGCTCCTACTGGTTGTATTTATTCCTTCCTTTGTGGGTAGTTATATGTATGTTACAAGGTAAAATACAGAGCATTTTGCATGCGCATCACTCCACCCCCTGTTGGGGTGGATTAAGATGGGAACGAAAACAAGGGTTCCCTACACAGAGGTCAGGGAGGGGGTTTCTAGACTAGGGAGTTACAAAAAGTAGTTACAATAGACCTTTGTGCCTCCTTCACTCTGTATTGGAGGAGGTCGAAATCACCCTTGAATCGTGCCAACCAGGAGCCAACGCTGGGGCTGATCCCTTTGAAGTGTTTATTGTTGCGTTCCTTCCACAAACTCCAAGAAGCTTGGAGGAAAATTTCTACGAAGAACTGTCTTCGGTCAGACTCATTAGTTTGTGCGATCAAATCAAGTCTGGAACAAACCCCGGCCAAGCAACGCCAATCTTCTCCCAGCAAGCCTTACTGAACGGGCAGGTGAAGATCATGTGGTCCACTGTTTCTTCAATATGTTGCCCATAGAGAAGGCAATCAAAGACCTCACCAATGTTGTAGTGGCGACGTTTGAGCATGTTCCTTGTATTCAGGCGATCAAGGAGCAGCAGCCAACCAAAGACTTTAATTTTCATGGTACTTTTAGATTTCCACAGTAGTCTGAAAGTTGGATGTCTCGGGGCCAGCCTAAAGCAGAATTTATAGTAATCAGCAGACTTAAAATCAGTTTGCCCCCAGGTATAGTGCCAAATGTCCGTGGTAGACGTGGAAGGGCGCATGTGGGTAGTTAGGGTTTGCAAATCACGGACTTCTGAAAGAGCTTCAGGAGAGAGCGGCAGGTGAAAGAGGTCATGCAGCGACGTGCTCTCCAAGAAGTCCGTAACAGACGCATCCTCATGCAGGGCAAAGGAAAAGGCCCGAGGGTGCGACGTCTCAAGGGTTTGGTCAAGCCACAGATCTTTCCAAACGAGAGCAGTTGTCCCATCAACCACTTGGACAGTCGAAACGCCGCGGTATTTTGGTGTAAGTTTAAGCACGTCGCGCCACCAGAAGGAGCCCACCGCATCCAACGCATGCGGAATTTTACCAACGTAATAAGAGTCCCAAAGTAAGTGCACCCATGGGACATCCTTCTTGTTATAGAACTTGTGAAGGAATTTCATGAGCAAGGCTTCATTTTGAAGTTTCAAGTCAATCACTCCGAGGCCTCCACATTTCTTGGGCTTGCAGACCAAATTCCAAGCGACAAGAGAATTGCATTTATCTCCATGTTCTGTCTTCTTATTCCAAAGGCAGCGGCGACGGATCTTGTCCAGCATCTCAACTACTTGGGGGTGTAGCTTTAGTGTGCACATGGCATAAATAAGCAGGGACGTGACTGTTGCATTAAGCCATGAAAGCTTCCCCCCGTATGACATCATGGAAATTGTTGCGGTAAGGCGTCGTTCAGCACTGCAAACGAGAGGCATGAGGTCCTGCACCGTAGGTTTGGAGGTACCCATGGGGAGACCAAGGTATGTAAAAGGCATGGCACCAATCGAACAGCCAAAGATTGCAGCAAGCTCAGCAGTTGAGGTATCATCAAGGTTTATAGGGATAAGAGTGGACTTGTTGAAGTTGATCTTGAGACCAATGGACATTGCATAGTCAGAGAGAATCTGCTTGATAATTCCAGCTTGACGTGGGCATGCGGGGAGGGCCAGGATGGTATCGTCGGCATACTGGATGACAGGATATTCAGTTTGACCAGGGCAAGGGAAAGGTAGCTCGATCCTCCCCTGCCTAAACGCATCGTTGATGGCCGCCTGAAGAAGATCAGCCGCAATGACAAAGAGTAAGGGGGAAAGTGGATCCCCTTGGCGTACCCCACTCTTACAATGAAATTGGCGGCCCGACACGCCATTTAGCAGAACAGATGATCTCCCGGAAGAAAAGATACAGCGGATCCAGTTAAGCCATTTATCAGGGAAACCCATATGCCACATGATGTTGATCATAGGATCATGACCAATAGTGTCAAAGGCTTTCGCAAAGTCCAGTTTGAGCAGAATGATTTCCCGTTTTGATGCGTGACATTGGTGGATATATTGGAAGGCCCAAGCCAGGCAGTCTTGGATGGTCCGGCCCTTTATAAAACCATACTGGTTGCGGTGGATTAAACTCAAGATGATCTTTTGCAGCCGATTAGCCAAGAGTTTGGTGATCAATTCGAGGCAACAGTTTAACAGCGTAATCGGTCTGTAGTCATTGACTGACAAAGGCGAACGAGTCTTTGGGATCAAAGTAATAAGACCGTCGTTGATGCTAGTTAGATCGAGTTCACCTGTGTGAAATTGGGAGCATAGGTTATAAAAGTCATTTTTGATCAGAGGCCAGCAAGCTTTGAGAAATGCTCCACTAAACCCATCTGGGCCAGGCGCACGGTCAGGAGGCATCTCTTTTACAATTGCATCAATCTCTTCATGTGAGAATGGATCTGTTAAGTGTTCAAGATCATTGGAGCGCCGAAGTAACGAAGGTAAGTCAAACTTCATCTCAGCAGGTGATGTGGAACCCAGGCGATTTTTTTAAGTCTGAAAGAGGAGAGCTTCTTTACTAGTGTGATCCTCCACTTGATTGCCCTCAGTATCCAAGAAGCTAGCAATATTATTAATACGATAGCGTTCTGTGGCCACAGCCTGAAAAAACTTCGTGTTTTCATCACCGAACTAAATCCAACGGATAGAACATCTTTTCTTCTAGTAGAGCTTTTGATACTGTAAGAGTCTCAGTATGTGGTTTTTGAGGATGTTACGGAAATTGCTTTCAGGGATGGTAAGAGGCCTTTTGTTTTCCAGTTCGTCAAGATGGGCAAGGGTTTGGTTACAATTATCAATGGCGATCGTCAAACGAGAGATGGTTTTACTCCAAATCTTGAGAGCAAGTCTGAGCCTTTTGAATTTAGCACAGAGGACCGTGGTAGCATTAGACGAGTTCACTTGCTTATTCCAGGAGGCACGCACAACATCCATGAAACTAGGGTGCAGAAGCCAAAAGGATTCGAACCTGAAAACCTTACTGCATGGGACGCACGTTTCAATTGAGACAACACAGGGTATGTGGTCCGAGACAGGCTTACCCAACGGCTTGACCAGTGTTTTGGGGTAAACGGTTGTCCAATGAAGAGAAGTAAAAAACCAATCTAACTGCTCAAGAAGAGGATCAAGTTGCATATTACTCCACGTATAGGCTCGGCCTTTAACAGGAAGCTCAATAAGGTTTTGTGCATGTATGATATCATTGAATGTGAACATGTCAGAAGTACTGCCACCAGGTTTATTGCGATTATCAGGCGCACGAATATAGTTGAAATCACCCAGTAACAGCCAGTCCTGTGACGCAGGAATGTCAAGCTCATATAACCAATTTGTGTAAGTCACTCGATCGTCCCCAAAACAGGGCCCATAAATATTAGCTAGGGTCCAAGTTTGCCGAGACTGCGTACTGATGAACTGGTTAACAAGCGCAAAATCATCAGAAAATAAAACTGCGCCCGTAAACATTGAGCTCTTCCAGATCGTAATAATACCCCCCGAGGCGCCACGAGACGGCACAAAAGCAAATCGATCAAATTGTCTGGGGCAACATGATTTAATAAAATCAAGATCAAACGAGGTCTTTTTGGTTTCTTGCAAAGAAACGATCGCGCAACCACTTACGACAATAGCATTACGAAGCGCAAGTTGCTTAGGTTCAGAGTTCAGACCACGAATATTCCAAGAAAGAACATCCCAAGAGCGCAGAAGAGACATATAAATGCAGGTAGATTAAGCAGAGGTTGGATTACCACCGCTTCCAGCAGTGCCATCCTCAGGGTCAGCTTCAGCAACTTCAACAGGCGACACAGTGGGCGGTGCAGACAAGAGGGCTTCTTCAGTTAATTCAGCATCAGGGATAGCACACTTGTTAACGCCAATGTCTTGCAGAGTAGCAATGGGAGTTGGGGGTGGGATATCATCAGAAGCCTGCATAGTTGAGGTGGAGGAGGAGGAGCCCACCTGAGGTATAATTCTTGGCTTAACCTTGGAATTGACAGTGCGGGTATCAGTGGGCATGTTGACCTTGAAACCATTGTATTTGTTGGTCCTGGTGCTGCGACGAACTTCAACAGTTGAAATTGGAGGCATAGCAGTTTTGGAGCGACGACCCCGGGTCACCAAATGGCCAGAAGGTATCTCAATGTTGACAGCTGCTAGACCCAGCCCACCCTATGAAGATTCAGGCATTTGTGCAAAGGAGGAGGCAGGGACCAGAGGGCATGTGTCAGTGGCTATGCCAGGCAGAAAATCCAAGGCATCAGAGTGATTATCAGCAGGTGGACGTGTCTCCTCTTCAGCAGCAGTCAACTGAAGGTGGGGGGCTGGCAGAGCAGACAGCGTAACAGGTGATCCAGTATCTGCAGGTTGGAGTTCCTGAATGACCAGAGGTGAAGGGGGCAGCTGTTCGAAGCAAACTCCAGTGTGATCTGAAGAGACCCGAACAGAAACCTCAGCAGTCGCATTTCTCATGCCATAGGCATTGCGCCAGGGCCCCATGGACGCAATCAGTGGACGGAGTGCATCAAACATAAATGTGTTGAGCCGCTGTCTGGGAATTGGGTCTTCAATCAGCAGAGATAGGAGAGCAGAGCCTTGGGTCGAAAGACCAAATTGAATTCCATGATCATGCAGGACTACAGACACAACAAAGGAATCTGTTGGCAGTGGAGGGTCCATAAGCTGCAGAGATTGCTGAGGAAGAATGATCAAATCAGTGGAAGCAGAGCTGCTGTTCTCATCCGAGGTGGAAAAGGAGTCATTCCAAGCTTCTGTTGGGCTGTCAGTAAGGTTATTTTCAGGGAGAATGCCATCTTGAAAGGTGAGGCCTTGAGCAGCCAGCCAAGCCTGGTAATTGACCAAATGAGGTGGGAGCGGAGGAAGAGGAGGTGCGGGCGGCTGTGGCCACGCACCCCAAGAAGCATTGGCACCTTCATTGTTGCTGTTGTTTATAGCCTCTTCAGGATCAGCAGGAGCAGCATTTTGTACAAGCCAATTATGCACCTGCTGTTGATATAATTGTTCCGCAGTGAACTCTCTGGATGTTGGTCACATGGCGATGTGACCTGTGAGTGTTAATCACATGGCGATGTGAACTAGATTATTGACTCTAGTGCAAGTGGGAGACTGTTGGAAATATGCCCTAGAGGCAATAATAAATTAGTTATCATTATATTTCCTTGTTCATGATAATCGTTTATTATCCATGCTATAATTGTATTGATAGGAAACTTAGATACATGTGTGGGTACATAGACAACACCATGTCCCTAGTAAGCCTCTAGTTGACTAGCTCGTTGATCAATAGATGGTTACGGTTTTCTGACCATGGACATTGGATGTCCTTGATAACGGGATCACATCATTAGGAGAATGATGTGATGGACAAGACCCAATCCTAAGCCTAGCACAAAGATCGTGTAGTTCGTATGCTAAAGCTTTTCTAATGTCAAGTATCATTTCCTTAGACCATGAGATTGTGCAACTCCCGGATACTGTAGGAATGCTTTGGGTGTACCAAACGTCACAAGTAATTGGGTGGCTATAAAGGTGCACTACGGGTATCTCCGAAAGTGTCTGGTGGGTTGGCACGAATCGAGACTGGGATTTGTCACTCCGTGTGACGGAGAGGTATCTCTGGGCCCACTCGGTAGGACATCATCATAATGTGCACAATGTGACCAAGGGGTTGATCACGGGATGATGTGTTATGGAACGAGTAAAGAGACTTGCCGATAACGAGATTGAACAAGGTATTGGGATACCGACGATCGAATCTCGGGCAAGTACTATACCGCTAGACAAAGGGAATTGCATACGGGATTGCTTGAATCCTTGACATCGTGGTTCATCTGATGAGAGCATCGTGGAACATGTGGGAGCCAACATGGGTATCCAGATCCCACTGTTGGTTAATGACCGGAGAACGTCTCGGTCATGTCTGCATGGTTCCCGAACCTGTAGGGTCTACACACTTAAGGTACGATGACGCTAGGGTTATAGGAAATATATATACGTGGTTACCGAATGTTGTTCGGAGTCCCGGATGAGATCCCGGATGTCACGAGGAGTTCCGGAATGGTCCGGAGGTAAAGATTTATATATGGGAAGTCCTATTTTGGTCACCGAAAAAGTTTCGGGTGTTATAGGTAACCTACCGGGACCACCGGGAGGGTCCCGGGGGTCCACCAAGTGGGGCCACCAGCCCCGGAGGGCTGCATGGGCCAAGTGTGGGAGGGGACCAGCCCCAAGTGGGCAGGTGCGCCCCCCCCCCACAAGGGCCCAAGGCGCCTAGGGTTTGGGGAGGGGGCGCACCCACCTAACTTGGGGGGGCAAGTTTCCCCTCTCCCCCCCTTGGCCGCACCCTAGATGGGTTTTGGGCTGGCCGCTGCCCCTAGGGGTGGAACCTTAGGTGGGGGTGCAGCCCTCCCTATCCCCCTATATATAGTGGAGGCAAAGGGGCAGCCCAACAAACGAAGTTCTTCTCCTGTTGGCGCAGCCCTACCTCTCTTTCTCCTCCTCTCCCGTGGTGCTTGGCGAAGCCCTGCAGGATTGCCACGCTCCTCCACCACCACCACGTCATTGTGCTGCTGCTGGATGGAGTCTTTCCCAACCTCTCCCTCTCTCCTTGCTGGATCAAGGCATGGGAGACGTCACCGGGCTGTACGTGTGTTGAACGCGGCGGTGCCGTCCGTTCTGCACTAGGATCTCCGGTGATTTGGATCACGACGAGTATGACTCCTTCAACCCCGTTCTCTTGAACGCTTCCTCTTAGCGATCTACAAGGGTATGTAGATGCACTCTCCTTCCCCTCGTTGCTGGTTTCTCCATAGATAGATCTTGGTGACACGTAGGAAAATTTTGAATTTCTGTTACGTTCCCCATCACTATTCAATGGTCACGCTGAGCATCGGGGACCTCCACGTAAGCGGAGTGGTGCCGAAATCAATGAGCTATTGAAAAACTGGAAGGAGTGCCCCGCGGCGGGAAAGACGATGAGAAAGGTGCCGGAGTCGCTACTGAAGGCATGGAAGACGAGCTCTGTGTTCTGGGACTTGGAGTACTGGCACAAACTCGATACACTTCATTGCCTTGATCAAATGCATATCTGTAAGAATGTCCTTGAGAGCTTGCTCGCAACACTGATGACCATGCCGGATAAGACCAAGGATGGGCCGAAGGCAAGAAAAGACATGCAAGATTTGAAAATCAGGAAGATCTACACATGCCGCCCGTAAAATGTCGACGAGAGGCAGAGGCGGAGAGCAGAGGCACGGGAGAAGAAGGGCAAGAAAATAAAGAAAGAGGATTATTGCCCCCCTTCTTGCTTCACCTTAAGTCAGGCTGAGATCAATCAATTCTTTAAGTGCCTTACCGGAGTCAAAGTTAGTTCCGGTTACTGTGGCAAGATAAGCAGATATCTAGACATGGACAAGAAAAGGTTCAGCGGGATGAAGTCTCATGACTGTCATGTGATGATGACGCAGATACTACCTGTTGCCCTTAGAGGGATAATGTAAAAGCACGTCCATGACACGCTTATTGGTCTCTACAACTTTTTCGACGTCATCTCTCGAAAGTCGATCAGTGTGAAGCAGCTCCGAAGGCTACAGGAAGAGATCGTTGTGATACTGAATGAGCTTGAGATGTACTTCCCGCCCGCGTTCTTTGACGTGATGGTGCATCTGTGTGTCCATATTGTGGATGACATAATAGACCTGGGGCCGTCATTCCTGCACAACATGATGCCGTTTGAGAGGATGAATGGGATCATCAAAGGATTCGTGCGTAACATGTCCCGTCCGGATGGAAGCATCGTCAAGGGCTATTTGACACAAGAGTGCATCTCTTTCTATGAGAATTTTCTATATGGCGCAGAACAGCCGCCTGGTGTTAGTGTTGGTTTTCCCGTTAACAAGCACGATGGGAGGCTCGAAGGAGATGGTTACTGCAACGGTCGTCGGGAACTGCACGTGGCATACTCAGATGAATGTAGCGTCTTTGGCAGAGCAAACTTGGTAGTGCTACAACACCCAGACGAGGTAGATCCTTTCATGGCACTGCACAAAGAAATTATCGCAAAGAAGTATCGTGACCGGGGGTGCAGGGGCCGAACACGAAGTTACTAGAGAGCACAACTCCACTTTCCTGCATTGGTTCAAAGAGCATATTATTGCTAATCCCCCGGAGGAGGGCTCTAAGGACGAATTGCTCATATATGCCTTAGCACATGGCCCCTCGCCCAACCTCGTAACCTATCAGGCATATGATCTCAACGGATACACGTTCTACACGGAGGCCAAAGATATGGATAGTGATGATCAGAACTCAGGGGTGATGATGGAATGCATGACCGGCAGCGACAACGGCGCAACTAAACGATTTTATGGAAGGGTCGAGGAGATCTGGGAGCTTGACTACTCTGGACTGCACAACACGATGATGTTCCGTGTCAGATGGGCTAATAATGTCGAAAGAGAAAACCGGATTTTCACTACCATGACTATAGCCGACGCCAAGAGCGCTACCGTGAACGCTATCGCAAAAAACAAGCCATGGTTACACGCTAAGCACGTGACACAATGCTTCTTCATAACCGACCCAAGCAATCCCAGTCGTGTTGTCGTGAGGAGAGGCAAAAGGAACATCATTGGAATGGATGGAGTCACCAACGAGGAAGACTATGATCAGTACGACAACCCAATGAGGGAAGATGACGATGATGATGAAGTATATGTCAAAAGAAGAATCAATACTACATTACCTAAGAAAAATCATACTCCATGGAAAAGGCAAAGTCACAATGAGGGGCACAATTATTCTTCGATGAACAAGAATGTAAATAAGCTGACTCATAAATGAAAACGTCATGACTGAGGAACCGTATGTTATCGGTCAAATAATGTAATATATATATATATATATATATATATATATATATATATATATATATATTCCTATTTTGTATACACACTTAGCCATTATTATGCATGGGTCCTATGATGTAATATACATGTTCCTATTTTTCATACATATTTAACCGTCAAATGATGCAATATATATCGCCTTCCCTTCGTTCATTGCTCTTGGGAAATAAAAGTGAGAGAAAATAAAGGAAAACAAAAAGGAAAACTGGCAGTAGCGAAGGTAGTAGCAGCGTTTGTCTAAACCGCTTCTGACTCTTGAAGGTAGGAGTAGCGCATTTTGTATAAACTGCTACAGCTCTCGAAGGTAGTAGCAGCGTTTTGTCCAAGCGATGCTCTTGCTACGTCCAGTTAACCCAAAATTCTCACTCTCCCTGCTTCATCCCGCCTTTTCCCCCCAAATCCTCGCTCTCTCTTCCCCTGTCACCGCCCCGACCAGCCCGGCGCTTCGCCCGACCCTGAGCTCGCCCACGACCCGCGCTCGCCCCGACCAGCCCTCGCCCCGACCCCGACCCAGCTCACCCCGACCCGGCCCTCGCCCCAGACCCAGGCGCGGCGCTTCGCCCCGACCGTTGGCCTCGCCTCCCTCCTCTGCTTCTTCCCCTCCCAACCTCGGCCGTCATCGGGCCTGCCTCCTTGCCCCTGCACCCTCTGTAAACCCCCCCTCTCTATCTCTACTAGGGTTCTTCGTTTAATTTACTTAGGTTTTAGTTAAGGCAGTATGTTAATTAGGTTATCTATTTAGTTATGAATTTTGCTAGGTTTCAAAATTAGCTGAATTTATATGCAAATTTGAACTGGACATGTGATATGTGGATATGTCATGTTTTGGACATGTCATGTCTGGAAAATGATCCGAGTGGCCTATGTTACACCGGAATGTTGATTCATTTCCGTTCCGGTGAATTTCAGGCGCTCGATATGTCCATTTTTTAGCAAAGGTCATGCCGAAATTTCGCGTGAATAAAGGCATGATTTGTGCTACATAGTTGGCATATCGAGTGCTGGCACATAGATTTCTTTTTTATGTCATTTCTCATTTATTCAAACTTTTAGTAATAAATGAGGACACTTAATCATAGGAAACATGTCGAACAACGAAGAAACTGGGCCTTCTGATCAAGATGCAGACGAGATGGATTTTGAGGGTGAACAAGAGTACCTCGACTATTTGACTGCTAAGCAAGGTTTGCAGGTCGGCCTCGATGATGGTACTGACGCCAACATCGACACCGACAGCGCCGGCACCGATGGCGGCGCCGAGACCGGTGAGGAAGGTATCGGCGAAGAAGATATCGGCGGGGACGGTACCGGCCCCGATGCCGCTACCGAAAAGAGGAAGCATAAGAAGCAGAGGATACGAAAACCTAACAAACTAGGGATTGGACGACTTGTGATCACAAAGATGGCACCTGGCAAGTTTAAGCCGTTAGAGCCGGAAGAACCTCGCAAGTGCTATGGGAACTAAGTAGGATGCATCCTACGGGAATGCGCGAGCATCAACGACGATGACTTCAGGAGTAAAGAACATCTGACGCAGTTGCTCCTAACGAAGTTGCACAAGAGATTCAAGTTCCCCGACCGGGATGATAACATAGAACAACCATGGGATGATCCGAAGATGAAAAAGATTAACAATCACGCCATGGGCATGTTCAGCAATGATTTGGCCTCGTGGAAAGGGAGGGTGAAACGAGCTATTGAGGGTGATGAACCCCTGTCCAAGATTCTGGAGGAAAATCCGACACTTACGGAAGAGGAGTTCAAAAAGTTCAAGGACACTTGCGCTACCGAGGCAGCCAAGGCTAAGGCTGCGAAATTCAAGAGCCTTCAACAAAGGAACATGGGGAAGCATCGCCTCGGAAGTCGTGGATACCTCGGTAAAAGGCCCATATGGGATAAGGAGGACGCGGAACATGAAGCCGCGGGTCTCCCAGACCCCTTCGCGAAGTTCACCAACCCCTTGGAGCGTGACTTCATCAGGGCCCGCTACAAGTGGGACAAGGAGAAAAAGGTTTTTTACACGGACAAGATCACAAGGAAATTGATTAGACTACTGGGGAAGCAACACAAGCTTGCAGCCAAAGCCCTACTTCTCCGACGAGGCCCAAGTGGGACACCCCTCTCAACCGGGCCTTGAACGAACTTAAGGGACTCCCTTTGGGCCAGCGGCGGCAATATGGTCGTGTGCACAGCGCTGGAGATGGCGCCATGTGGAATGTGTTTTACAACGAGGGCCCGGAGGCCAAGAAGCAGAAAAAGAAGTTTAGTCAGGTGGACATCGACGCAAAGGTGAAGCTAGCGGTCGAGAGAAAAGCAGCTAAGGACGCGAAAAAAGAAGCCGAGGACAAATATGAGTTGCTACAACAGGCAGTCAATGCAGCTGTATGCTCACTGCGAAATGATTTCGCTACTAACTTGGTTCCGATTATCATCAATCGGACGAAGGAAAATCAGACAAGACGGTACATGATTTCCCGTTGCCCAGTTTCGTTGGGAGCAACTCCATGAACAACAACACCATCGCACCATCACTTGCTCACGCAACCGGGCCTCCTCCCGCAGCCGCTCCCGCTCATAGAAAGCCCGTCCTTAGTCTCTGGCGCGCTAGGTGGGCCTTCGTCTTTGGCTGAGCTCGACGCCGTCACGGTAATTACATGTCGCACCAACATATATATATATATATATATATATATATATATATATATATATATATATAATATTCCATTTTTGTTGCCTTTCGGTTGTTTTACGCCACAGACCTATGTGTTTGCAGGCGAAAGAAACCCCGTGCACCATACTATACTTGATCAAAGGCCAGAAGGTGGACGTGGGAAAGGGGATGATAATGGACCCCTCGCAAACCATGTTCCAGAACCAGCCGATCCCCGCTGGGCACTTCAGGGTTAGCTTGACCAGTGTGAAATCGGGGCACGAGGATTTGCCTCCTCGACAAAGCATGTGGGAGCGGACGACGAGACCCCACCACGGATTGGAAGCTGCAAGGGTTGGGTGCTGCTATGGCCGAAGAATCTTATTCATCTGGAGCCGGCTGAGAGCACACCAATAACCACACATCAACAAGCATGTGCGGAGACCACCACCTCGCCTATGCAACTACCAGCTCCTGTAGTGCCGGGTAAGAGCGGCGGATGACATGATGAAGGGGGTGCAATAGTACTGGCTGATGTAATTTGTCCTGTAGAACAGAGAATGGATGATGAGACGGAGGTCGACCCTATGGATCTCCTCAATACAAGCGTGTATGACTGTGACATAGATATGATGAGTCAACCATATGACGAATCGGGCTATCGACTTGCTAATGAGGATATCGATGATATGCCCGGGCAGGGTCGTAGCGAGGATTGCAAAAGTCTTTCTTCATGAAATCCTCACAGAAACGCTGAAGATGCCGCCTCAACACAGGCTCAACTAGCCGGGCGAGGGTCGTCTGATGCTTAGCCCGGGAACACTGGGGCAGGGGTTAAGGAAGGGTCTGGAAGGTGTGCCCAAGAAAAAGGAGAGGAAGAGATCGGGGAAGATAACCGCCTCCAAACAAGCCAGAGCACATACCAGCGAGACGATGCATTCTGAAGAGCGTCTACCTGTGAAAGGTGCGGTCATGTTCCATCTCACAGGCGAGCCGATGCTACCGCCGAAACCGCTGGAGGCACTATCAGGGGATCTCAGGAGACTGCACGACCATGTCTTTGTCGGCGAGAAACCTCTAGCCTCAAAGGATCCAGGATATCCGACATATGCAGCTCGTGTGCACGAGGGGAAGTGCTACGTCGAGACATGGCCCGCGGAGGTGTTCTTCCTCTTGGTTTGACCATATCTTTGAGATATTTATGACAAGGCGGCTCGATTTTACAATCGTCCGCCTTTTTGCCATACATATGAGCTCCGTCATGAAGAGTGAAGAAGTCTCGCAAATCTGTGTGGCGGATCCGTACTACATGCACGAGTCTGTCTTGAGTCTCGGCGACTTTGAGCGATGAAATTGCTAGGGGTACCTCCCAAACTTCATGGTACAGAATAAGGATCGGGAAATTGTCCTCATGCCTTATCATCCCAAGTAAGTCAGTTCTGGACAACCCTTTCGTACATTTCAATCATTCATTCTCTCTCATATGGGGAATAATTTGTGGTGTCTTTTCCCCGCAGCAATGGGCGCATCGTCCTTATCGTTCTTTACCCGCAAGTCTCCCACGCCGTGTATTTTGACCCATCCAGAGACTACGAGAAAAAAGACTACACCCACATAATGAATATTCTAGATGATGCTCTCTAAGGCTTCAGCTTTAGAGGTGGCCACGTGCAGATCAGGAAACAAAAGAACAAGAAGATGGGTTACGGCGATAAAACTAACTTCTCCCGCATCCATGTCCCAAAACCAAGCAAGAAGGATGGATTCTACATCGTCCATCTCATGATTCAGTTCAACACGGATCACCAAAAGCTTCACATGAGAAGCAGAAATGATGATCATATCCACAAGTGGCTAGAATCTCATGGAGAAGCGGATTATAAACTTACAGATGACTTCTTTCGCATCCAAAGCGACATTGCGACGATCATCATGAAAGAATTCGTCGATGAGAAGGGGATGTTCCACCACGGACCTATATCGCGAGCTGATGTCCGAACTCGCAGACCCTTCGCTAAGCATGATAAGGAGGACGCGGAACATGAAGCCGCGGGTCTCCTGCACCCTTCGCATAAAGTTCACCAACCCCTTGGAGCGTGACTTCATCAGGGCCCGCTACAAGTGGGACAAGGAGAAAAAGGTTTTTTACACGGACAGGATCACAAGGAAATTGATTAGACTACTGGGAAGCAACACAAGCTTGCAGCCAAAGCCCTACTTCTCCGATGAGGCCCAAGTGGGACACCCCTCTCAACCGGGCCTTGAACGAACTTAAGGGACTCCCTTTGGGCCAGCGGCGGCAATATGGTCGTGTGCACGGCGCTGGAGACGGCGCCATGTGGAATGTGTTTTACAACGAGGGCCCGGAGGCCAAGAAGCAGAAAAAGAAGTTTAGTCAGGCGGACATCGACGCAAAGGTGAAGCTAGCGGTCGAGAGAAAAGCAGCTAAGGACGCGAAAAAGGCAGCCGAGGACAAATATGAGTTGCTACAACAGGCAGTCAATGGAGCTGTAATCGCACTGCAGAAATGATTTCGCTACTAACTTGGTTCGATTATCATCAAGCTGGACGAAGGAAAATCATACAAGACGGTACATGATTTCCCGTTGCCCAGTTTCGTTGGGAGCAACTCCATGAACAACAACATCATCGCACCATCACTTGCTCACGCAACCGGGCCTCCTCCGCAGCCGCTCCCGCTCATAGCAGCCCGTCCTTAGTCTCTGGCGTGCTAGGTGGGCCTTCGTCTTTGGCTGTGCTCGACGCCGTCACGGTAATTACATGTCGCACCAACATATATATATATATATATATAATATTCCATTTTTGTTGCCTTTCGGTTGTTTTACGCCACAGACCTATGTGTTTGCAGGCGAAAGAAACCCCGTGCACCATACTATACTTGATCAAAGGCCAGAAGGTGGACGTGGGAAAGAGGATGATAATGGACCCCTCGCAACCCATGTTCCACAACCAGCCGATCCCCGCTGGGCACTTCAGGGTTAGCTTGACCAGTGTGAAATCGGGGCACGAGGATTTGCCTCCTCCAGTACAGCATGTGGGAGCGGACGACGAGACCCCGCCACGGATTGGAAGCTGCAAGGGTTGGGTGCTGCTATGGCCGAAGAATCTTATTCATCTGGAGCCGGCTGAGAGCACACCAATAACCACACATCAACAAGCATGTGCGGAGACCACCACCTCGCCTACGCAACTACCAGCTCCTGTAGTGCCGGGTAAGAGCGGCGGACGACATGATGAAGGGGGTGCAATAGTACTGGCTGATGTAATTTGTCCTGTAGAACAGAGAATGGATGATGAGACGGAGGTCGACCCTATGGATCTCCTCAATACAAACGTGTATGACTGTGACATAGATATGATGAGTCAACCATATGACGAATCGGGCTATCAGCTTGCTAATGAGGATATGGATGATATGCCCGGGCAGGGTCGTAGCAGGGATTGCAAAAAGTCTCTCTTCATGAAATCCTCACAGGACACGCCTGAAGATGCCGCCTCAACACAGGCTCAACTAGCCGGGCGCGAGGTCGTCTGATGCCTTAGCCGGGAACACTTTGGGGCAGGGGTTAAGGAAGGGTCTGGAAGGTGTGCCCAAGAAAAAGGAGAGGAAGAGATCGGGAAGATAACCGCCTCCAAACAAGCGAGCACATACCAGCGAGGCGATGCATTACGAAGAGCGTCTACACATGAAAGGTGCGGTCATGTTCCATCTCACAGGCGAGCCGATGCTACCGCCGAAACCGCTGGAGGCACTATCGAGGATCTCGTGGAGACTACCACGACCATGTCTTTGTCGACCGAGAAAAGCCTACTAGCCTCAAAGGATCCAGGATATCCGACATATGCAGCTTCGTGTGCACGAGGGAAGTGCTACGTCGAGACATGGCCCATGGAGGTGTTCTTCCTGCGGTTTGACCATATCTTTGAGATATTTATGACAAGGCGGCTCGATTTTACAATCGTCCGCCTTTTTGTGCTACATATGAGCTCCGTCATGAAGAGTGAAGAAGTCTCGCAAATCTGTGTGGCGGATCCGTACTACATGCACGAGTCTTTCTTGAGTCTCGGCGACTTTGAGCGATGAAATTGCTAGGGTACCTCCCAAACTTCATGGTACAGAATAAGGATCGGGAAATTGTCCTCATGCCTTATCATCCCAAGTAAGTCAGTTCTGGACAACCCTTTCGTACATTTCAATCATTCATTCTCTCTCATATGGGGAATAATTTGAGGTGTCTTTTCCCCGCAGCAATGGGCGCGTCGTCCTTATCGTTCTTTACCGCAAGTCTCCCACGCCGTGTATTTTGACCCATCCGAGACTACGAGAAAAAGACTACACCCACATAATGAATATTCTAGATGATGCTCTCTAAGGCTTCAGCTTTAGAGGTGGCCACGTGCAGATCAGGAAACAAAGGAACAAGAAGATGGGTTCTGCGCATAAAACTAACTTCTCCGCATCCATGTCCCAAAACCAAGCAAGAAGGATGGATTCTACATCGTCCATCTCATGATTCAGTTCAACACGGATCACCAAAAGCTTCACATGAGAAGCGAAATGATGATCATATCCACAAGTGGCTAGAATCTCATTGAGAAGCGGATTATAAACTTCTGAGATGACTTCTTTCGCATCCAAAGCGACATTGCGGCGATCATCATGAAAGAATTAAATGCGATGAGAAGGATGTTCCACCACGGACCTATATCGCGAGCTGACGTTGAACTTCGCGAGACCCCTTCGCGAAGCATGATAAGGAGGACGCGGAACATGAAGCCGCTGGTCTCCTGCACCTTCATAAAGTTCACCAACCCCTTGGGCGTGACTTCATCGAGGCCCGCTACAAGTGGGACAAGGAGAAAAAGGTTTTTACGGACAAGATCACAAGGAAATTGATTAGACTCTTTGGGAAGCAACACAAGCTTGCAGCCAAAGCCCTACTTCTCCGATGAGGCCCACGTGGGACACCCCTCTCAACCGGCCTTGAGCGAACTTAAGGGACTCCCTTTGGGGCCAGCGGTGGCGATATGAGTGTGTGCAGGCGCTGGAGACAGCGCCATGTGGAATGTGTTTACAACGAGGGCCCGGAGGCCAAGAAGCAGAAAAAGAAGTTTAGTCAGGCGGACATCGACGCAAAGGTGAAGCTAGCGGTCGAGAGAAAAGCAGCTAAGGACGCGAAAAAGGCAGCCGAGGACAAATATGAGTTGCTACAACAGGCAGTCAATGCAGCTGTAACTGCCTGCAGAAATGATTTCGCTACTAACTTGGTTCCAATTATCATCAACTGGGCGAAGGAAAATCCAGACAAGACGGTACATGATTTCCCGTTGCCCAGTTTCGCTGGGAGCAACTCCATGAACAACAACACCATCGCACCATCACTTGCTCACGCAACCGGGCCTCCTCCCGCAGCCGCTCCCCCTCATAGCAGCCCGTCCTTAGTCTCTGGCGTGCTAGGTGGGCCTTCGTCTTTGGCTGTGCTCGACGCCGTCACGCTAATTACATGTCGCACCAACATATATATATATATAATATTCCATTTTTGTTGCCTTTCGGTTGTTTTACGCCACAGACCTATGTGTTTGCAGGCGAAAGAAACCCCGTGCACCATACTATACTTGATCAAAGGCCAGAAGGTGGACGTGGGAAAGAGGATGATAATGGACCCCTCGCAACCCATGTTCCACAACCAGCCGATCCCCGCTGGGCACTTCAGGGTTAGCTTGACCAGTGTGAAATCGGGGCACGAGGATTTGCCTCCTCCAGTACAGCATGTGGGAGCGGACGACGAGACCCCGCCACGGATTGGAAGCTGCAAGGGTTGGGTGCTGCTATGGCCGAAGAATCTTATTCATCTGGAGCCGGCTGAGAGCACACCAATAACCACACATCAACAAGCATGTGCGGAGACCACCACCTCGCCCTCGCAACTACCAGCTCTCTGTAGTGCGGGTAAGAGCGGCGGACGACATGATGAAGGGGGTGCAATAGTACTGGCTGATGTAATTTGTCCTGTAGAACAGAGAATGGATGATGAGACGGAGGTCGACCCTATGGATCTCCTCAATACAAACGTGTATGACTGTGACATAGATATGATGAGTCAACCATATGACGAATCGGGCTATCAGCTTGCTAATGAGGATATCGATGATATGCCCGGGCAGGCTCGTTGCAGGGATTGCAAAAATTCTCTCTTCATGAAATCCTCATAGGACACGCCTGAAGATGCCGCCTCAACACAGGCTCAACTAGCCGGGCGCGAGGGTCGTCTGATGCTTAGCCCGGGAACCTTTGGGGCAGGGGTTAAGGAAGGGTCTGGAAGGTGTGCCCAAGAAAAAGGAGAGGAAGAGATCGGGGAAGATAACCGCCTCCAAACAAGCCAGAGCACATACCAGCGAGACGATGCATTCTGAAGAGCGTCTACCTGTGAAAGGTGCGGTCATGTTCCATCTCACAAAGTAGCCGATGCTACCGCCGAAACCGCTGGAGGCACTATCGAGGATCTCAGAGACTGCACGACCATGTCTTTGTCGGCCGAGAAAAGCCTACTAGCCTCAAAGGATCCGGGATATCCAACATATGCAGCTCGTGTGCACGAGGGAAGTGCTACGTCGAGACATGGCCCATGGAGGTGTTCTGCACTGCGGTTTGACCATATCTTTGAGATATTTATGACAAAGCGGCTCGATTTTACAATCGTCCGCCTTTTTGCTTCTATATGAGCTCCGTCATGAAGAGTGAAGAAGTCTCGCAAATCTGTGTGGCGGATCCGTACTACATGCACGAGTCTTTCTTGAGTCTCGGCGACTTTGAGCGTGAAATTGCTAGGGGTACCTCCCAAACTTCATGGTACAGAATAAGGATCGGAAATTGTCCTCATGCCTTATCATCCCAAGTAAGTCAGTTCTGGACAACCCTTTCGTACATTTCAATCATTCATTCTCTCTCATATGGGGAATAATTTGAGGTGTCTTTTCCCCGTAGCAATGGGCGCGTCGTCCTTATCGTTCTTTACACGCAAGTCTCCCACGCCGTGTATTTTGACCCATCCAGAGACTACGAGAAAAAAGACTACACCCACATAATGAATATTCTAGATGATGCTCTCTAATGCTTCAGCTTTAGAGGTGGCCACGTCTTGAATCAGGAAACAAAGGAACAAGAAGATGGGTTCTGGCGCATAAAACTAACTTCTCCCGCATCCATGTCCCAAAACCAAGCAAGAAGGATGGATTCTACATCGTCCATCTCATGATTCAGTTCAACACGGATCACCAAAAGCTTCACATGAGAAGCGAAATGATGATCATATCCACAAGTGGCTAGAATCTCATGGAGAAGCGGATTATAAACTTACAAATGACTTCTTTCGCATCCAAAGCGACATTGCGGCGATCATCATGAAAGAATTAAATCGATGAGAAGGGATGTTCCACCACGGACCTATATCGCGAGCTGATGTCCGAACTTCGCAGACCCCTTCGCTAAGCATGATAAGGAGGGGCGGAACATGAAGCCGCTGGTCTCCCGGACCCCTTCGCAAAGTTCACCAACCCCTTGAGCGTGACTTCATCGTGGGCCCGCTACAAGTGGGACAAGGAGAAAAAGGTTTTTACACGGACAAGATCACAAGGAAATTGATTAGACTACTTTGGGAAGCAACACAAGCTTGCAGCCAAAGCCCTACTTCTCCGATGAGGCCCAAGTGGGACACCACTCTCAACCGGGCCTTGAGCGAACTTAAGGGACTCCCTTTGGGCCAGCGGCGGCAATATGGTCGTGTGCAGTGGCTGGAGGCAGCGCCATGTGGAATGTGTTTTACAACGAGGGCCCGGAGGCCAAGAAGCGAAAAAGAAGTTTAGTCGGCGGACATCGGCGCAAAGGTGAAGCTAGCGGTCGAGAAAAGCAGCTAAGGACGCGAAAAAGGCAGCCGAGGACAAATATGAGTTGCTACAACAGGCAGTCAATGCAGCTGTAATGGCACTGCGAAATGATTTCGCTACTAACTTGGTTCCGATTATCATCAACTGGACGAAGGAAAATCCAGACAAGACGGTACATGATTTCCCGTTGCCCAGTTTCGTTGGGAGCAACTCCATGAACAACAACACCATCGCACCATCACTTGCTCACGCAACCGGGCCTCCTCCCGCAGCCGCTCCCGCTCATAGCAGCCCGTCCTTAGTCTCTGGCGTGCTAGGTGGGCCTTCGTCTTTGGCTGTGCTCGACGCCGTCACGGTAATTACATGTCGCACCAACATATATATATATATATATAATATTCCATTTTTGTTGCCTTTCGGTTGTTTTACGCCACAGACCTATGTGTTTGCGGCGAAAGAAACCCGTGCACCATACTATACTTGATCAAAGGCCGGAAGGTGGGCGTGGGAAGAGGATGATAATGGACCCCTCGCAACCCATGTTCCACAACCAGCCGATCCCATGGGCACTTCAGGGTTAGCTTGACCAATGTGAAATCGGGGCACCTCCTCGATACAGCATGTGGGAGCGGACGACGAGACCCCGCCACGGATTGGAAGCTGCAAGGGTTGGGTGCTGCTATGGCCGAAGAATCTTATTCGTCTGGAGCCGGCTGAGAGCAGACCAATAACCACACATCAACAAACATGTGCGGCGACCACCACCCCGCCTACGCAATTACCAGCTCCTGTAGTGCCGGGTGAGAGCGGCGGACGACATGATGAAGGGGGTGCAATAGTACTTGGCTGATGTAATTTGTCCTGTAGAGCAGAGAATGGATGATGAGGCGGAGGTCGACCCTATGGATCTCCTCAATACAAGCGTGTATGACTGTGACATAGATATGATGAGTCAACCATATGACGAATCGGGCTATCGACTTGCTAATGAGGATATCGATGATATGCCGGGCAGGGTCGTTGCAGGGATTGCAAAAATCTCTCTTCATGAAATCCTCACAGACACGCTGAAGATGCCGCCTCAACACAGGCTCAACTAGCCGGGCGCGAGGTCGTCTGATGCTTAGCCCGGGAACACCTTTGGGGCAGGGGTTAAGGAAGGGTCCGGAAGGTGTGCCCAAGAAAAAGGAGAGGAAGAGATCGGGGAAGATAACCGCCTCCAAACAAGCCAGAGCACATACCAGCGAGACGATGCATTCTGAAGAGCGTCTACCTGTGAAAGGTGCGGTCATGTTCCATCTCACAGGCGAGCCGATGCTACCGCCGAAACCGCTGGAGGCACTATCGAGGATCTCAGAGACTGCACGACCATGTGCTGTCGACTGAGAAAATCCTACTAGCCTCAAAGGATACAGGATATCCGACATACGCAGCTCGTGTGCCTGAGGGGAAGTGCTACGTCGAGACATGGCCCGCGGAGGTGTTCTTCCTGCGGTTTGACCATATCTTTGAGATGTTTCTGACAAGGCGGCTCGATTTTACAATCGTCCGCCTTTTTGCGCTACATATGAGCTCCGTCATGAAGAGTGAAGAAGTCTCGCAAATCTGTGTGGCGGATCCGTACTACATGCACGAGTCTTTCTTGAGTCTCGGCGACTTTGAGCGTGAAATTGCTAGGGGTACCTCCCAAACTTCATGGTACAGAATAAGGATCGGGAAATTGTCCTCATGCCTTATCATCCCAAGTAAGTCAGTTCTGGACAACCCTTTCGTACATTTCAATCATTCATTCTCTCTCATATGGGGAATAATTTGAGGTGTCTTTTCCCCGCAGCAATGGGCGCGCCGTCCTTATCGTTCTTTACCCGCAAGTCTCCCACGCCGTGTATTTTGACCCATCCAGAGACTACGAGAAAAAAGACTACACCCACATAATGAATATTCTAGATGATGCTCTCTAAGGCTTCAGCTTTAGAGGTGGCCACGTGCAGATCAGGAAACAAAGGAACAAGAAGATGGGTTACGCGCTTAAAACTAACTTCTCCCGCATCCATGTCCCAAAACCAAGCAAGAAGGATGGATTCTACATCGTCCATCTCATGATTCAGTTCAACAGGATCACCAAAAGCTTCACATGAGAAGCAGAAATGATGATCATATCCACAAGTGGCTAGAATCTCATGGAGAAGCGGATTATAAACTTCTGGATGACTTCTTTCGCATCCAAAGCGACATTACGGCGATCATCATGAAAGAATTAAATGCCGATGAGAAGGGATGTTCCACCACGGACCTATATCGCGAGTGACGTCCGAACTCGCAGACCCCTTCGCGAAGCATGATAAGGAGGACGCGGAACATGAAGCCGCGGGTCTCCCAGACCCCTTCGCAAAGTTCACCAACCCCTTGGAGCGTGACTTCATCAGGGCCCGCTACAAGTGGGACAAGGAGAAAAAGGTTTTTTACACGGACAAGATCACAAGGAAATTGATTAGACTACTGGGAAGCAACACAAGCTTGCAGCCAAAGCCCTACTTCTCCGATGAGGCCCAAGTGGGACACCCCTCTCAACTGGGCCTTGAACGAACTTAAGGGACTCCCTTTGGGCCAGCGGCGTAATATGAGTCGTGTGCACGGCGCCGAGACGGGCGCCATGTGGAATGTGTTTTACAACGAGGGCCCGGAGGCCAAGAAGCAGAAAAAGAAGTTTAGTCAGGCGGACATCGACGCATAGGTGAAGCTAGCGGTCGAGAGAAAAGCAGCTAAGGACGCGAAAAAAGCAGCCGAGGACAAATATGAGTTGCTACAACAGGCAGTGAATGCAGCTGTAACTGCCTGCAGAAATGATTTCGCTACTAACTTGGTTCCAGTTATCATCAACTGGACGAAGGAAAATCCAGACAAGACGGTACATGATTTCCCGTTGCCCAGTTTCGTCGGGAGCAACTCCATGAACAACAACACCATCGCACCATCACTTGCTCACGCAACCGGGCCTCCTCCCGCAGCCGCTCCCGCTCATAGCAGCCCGTCCTCGGCCTCTGGCGCTAGGTGGGCCTTCGTCTTTGGCTGAGCTCGACGCCGTCCACGGTAATTACATGTCGCACCAACATATATATATATATATATATATATATATATATATATATATATATATATATATATATATCTAATATTCCATTTTGTTGCCTTTTCGGTTGTTTCGCCACAGACCTATGTGTTTGCGGCGAAAAGAAACCCCGTGCACCATACTATACTTGATCAAAGGCGGAAAGGTGGACGTGGGAAAGGGGATGATAATGGACCCCTCGCAACCCATGTTCCACAACCAGCTGATCCCCGCTGGGCACTTCAGGGTTAGCTTGACCAGTGTGAAATCGGGGCACGAGGATTTGCCTCCTCTAGTACAGCATGTGGGAGCGGACGATGAGACCCCACCATGGATTGGAAGCTGCAAGGGTTGGGTGCTGCTATGGCCGAAGAATCTTATTCATCTGGAGCCGGCCGAGAGCACACCAATAACCACACATCAACAAGCATGTGCGGAGACCACCACCTCGCCTACGCAACTACCTGCTCCTGTAGTGCCGGGTAAGAGCGGCGGACGACATGATGAAGGGGGTGCAATAGTACTGGCTGATGTAATTTGTCCTGTAGAACAGAGAATGGATGATGAGACGGAGGTCGACCCTATGGATCTCCTCAATACAAACGTGTATGACTGTGACATAGATATGATGAGTCAACCATATGACGAATCGGGCTATCAACTTGCTAATGAGGATATCGATGATATGCCCGGCAGGGTCATAGCAGGGATTGCAAAAAGTCTCTCTTCATGAAATCCTCACAGACACACACAAGATGCCACCTCAACACAGGCTCAACTAGCCGGGCGCGAGGGTCGTCTGATGCTTAGCCTGGGAACACTGGGGCAGGGGTTAAGGAAGGGTCTGGAAGGTGTGCCCAAGAAAAAGGAGAGGAAGAGATCGGGGAAGATAACCGCCTCCAAACAAGCCAGAGCACATAGCAGCGAGATGATGCATTCTGAAGAGCGTGTACCTGTGAAAGGTGCGGTCATGTTCCATCTCACAGGCAAGCCGATGCTACCGCCGAAACCGCTGGAGGCACTATCAGGGGATCTCAGGAGACTGCACGACCATGTCTTTGTCGAGAAAAGCCTACTAGCCTCAAAGGATCCAGGATATCCGACATATGCAGCTCGTGTGCCTGAGGGGAAGTGCTACGTCGAGACATGGCCCGCGGAGGTGTTCTTCCTGCGGTTTGACCATATCTTTGAGATATTTATGACAAGGCGGCTCGATTTTACAATCGTCCGCCTTTTTGCGCTACATATGAGCTCCGTCATGAAGAGTGAAGAAGTCTCGCAAATCTGTGTGGCGGATCCGTACTACATGCACGAGTCTTTCTTGAGTCTCGGCGACTTTGAGCGTGAAATTGCTAGGGGTACCTCCCAAACTTCATGGTACAGAATAAGGATCGGGAAATTGTCCTCATGCCTTATCATCCCAAGTAAGTCAGTTCTGGACAACCCTTTCGTACATTTCAATCATTCATTCTCTCTCATATGGGGAATAATTTGAGGTGTCCTTTCCCCGTAGCAATGGGCGCGTCGTCCTTATCGTTCTTTACCCGCAAGTCTCCCACGCCGTGTATTTTGACCCATCCAGAGACTACGAGAAAAAAGACTACACCCACATAATGAATATTCTAGATGATGCTCTCTAAGGCTTCAGCTTTAGAGGTGGCCACGTGCAGATCAGGAAACAAAGGAACAAGAAGATGGGTTACGCGCATAAAACTAACTTCTCCCGCATCCATGTCCCAAAACCAAGCAAGAAGGATGGATTCTACATCGTCCATCTCATGATTCAGTTCAACACGGATCACCAAAAGCTTCACATGAGAAGCAGAAATGATGATCATATCCACAAGTGGCTAGAATCTCATGGAGAAGCGGATTATAAACTTACAGATGACTTCTTTCGCATCCAAAGCGACATTGCGACGATCATCATGAAAGAATTCGTCGATGAGAAGGGGATGTTCCACCACGGACCTATATCGCGAGCTGACGTCCGAACTCGCAGACCCCTTCGCGAAGCATGATAAGGAGGACGCGGAACATGAAGCCGCGGGTCTCCCAGACCCCTTCGCAAAGTTCACCAACCCCTTGGAGCGTGACTTCATCAGGGCCCGCTACAAGTGGGACAAGGAGAAAAGGTTTTTACACGGACAAGATCACAAGGAAATTGATTAGACTCTTTGGGAAGCAACACAAGCTTGCAGCCAAAGCCCTACTTCTCGATGAGGCCCAAGTGGGACACCCCTCTCAACCGGGCCTTGAACGAACTTAAGGGACTCCCTTTGGGCCAGCGGCGGCAATATGAGTCGTGTGCACGGCGCCGAGACGGCGCCATGTGGAATGTGTTTACAACGAGGGCCCGGAGGCCAAGAAGCAGAAAAAGAAGTTTAGTCAGGCGGACATCGACGCGAAGGTGAAGCTTGCGGTCGAGAAAAAATCAGCTAAGGACGCGAAAAAAGCAGCCGAGGACAAATATGAGTTGCTACAGCAGGCAGTCAATGCAGCTGTAACTGCCTGCAGAAATGATTTCGCTACTAACTTGGTTCCAGTTATCATCAACTGGACGAAGGAAAATCCAGACAAGACGGTACATGATTTCCCGTTGCCCAGTTTCATTGGCAGCAACTCCATGAACAACAAAACCATCGCACCATCACTTGCTCACGCAACTGGGCCTCCTCCCGCAGCCGCTCCCGCTCATAGCAGCCCATCCTCAGTCTCTGGCGCGCTAGGTGGGCCTTCGTCTTTGGCTGAGCTCGACGCGTCCACGGTAATTACATGTCGCACCAACATATATATATATATATATATATATATATATATATATATATATATATTACATTTTTTTTGCCGTTCGGTTGTTTTTAGCCACAGACCTATGTGTTTGCAGGCGAAAGAAACCCCGTGCACCATACTATACTTGATCAAAGGCCAGAAGGTGGACGTGGGAAAGGGGATGATAATGGACCCCTCGCAACCCATGTTCCACAACCAGCTGATCCCAAGGCACTTCAGGTTAGCTTGACCAGTGTGAAATCGGGCACGAGGATTTGCCTCCTCCAAGACAAAGATGTGGGAGCGGACGATGAGACCCCGCCACGGATTGGAAGCTGCAAGGGTTGGGTGCTGCTATGGCCGAAGAATCTTATTCATCTGGAGCCGGCCGAGAGCACACCAATAACCACACATCAACAAGCATGTGCGGAGACCACCACCTCGCCTACGCAACTACCTGATCCTGTAGTGCCGGGTAAGAGCGGCGGACGACATGATGAAGGGGGTGCAATAGTACTGGCTGATGTAATTTGTCCTGTAGAACAGAGAATGGATGATGAGACGGAGGTCGACCCTATGGATCTCCTCAATACAAACGTGTATGACTGTGACATAGATATGATGAGTCAACCATATGACGAATCGGGCTATCAGCTTGCTAATGAGGATATCGATGATATGCCCGGGCAGGGTCATAGCAGGGATTGCAAAAAGTCTCTCTTCATGAAATCCTCACAGGACACGCCTGAAGATGCCACCTCAACACAGGCTCAACTAGCCGGGCGTGAGGGTCGTCTGATGCCAGCACAGGAACACTGGGCAGGGGTTAAGGAAGGGTCTGGAAGGTGTGCCCAAGAAAAAGGAGAGGAAGAGATCGGGGAAGATAACTGCCTCCAAACATGCCAGAGCACATAGCAGCAAGATGATGCATTCTGAAGAGCGTGTACCTGTGAAAGGTGCGGTCATGTTCCATCTCACAGGCAAGCTGATGCTACCGCCGAAACCGCTGGAGGCACTATCAGGGGATCTCAGGAGACTGCACGACCATGTGCTGTCGACTGAGAAAAGCCTACTAGCCTCAAAGGATCCAGGATATCCGACATATGCAGCTCGTGTGCCTGAGGGGAAGTGCTACGTCGAGACATGGCCCGCGGAGGTGTTCTTCCTGCGGTTTGACCATATCTTTGAGATATTTCTGACAAGGCGGCTCGATTTTACAATCGTCCGCCTTTTTGCGCTACATATGAGCTCCGTCATGAAGAGTGAAGAAGTCTCGCAAATCTGTGTGGCGGATCCGTACTACATGCACGAGTCTTTCTTGAGTCTCGGCGACTTTGAGCGTGAAACTACTAGGGGTACCTCCCAAACTTCATGGTACAGAATAAGGATCGGGAAATTGTCCTCATGCCTTATCATCCCAAGTAAGTCAGTTCTGGACAACCCTTTCGTACATTTCAATCATTCATTCTCTCTCATATGGGGAATAATTTGAGGTGTCTTTTCCCGCAGCAATGGGCGCGCCGTCCTTATCGTTCTTTACCCGCAAGTCTCCCACGCCGTGTATTTTGACCCATCCAGAGACTACGAGAAAAAAGACTACACCCACATAATGAATATTCTAGATGATGCTCTCTAAGGCTTCAGCTTTAGAGGTGGCCACGTGCAGATCAGGAAACAAAGGAACAAGAAGATGGGTTACGCGCATAAAACTAACTTCTCCCGCATCCATGTCCCAAAACCAAGCAAGAAGGATGGATTCTACATCGTCCATCTCATGATTCAGTTCAACACGGATCACCAAAAGCTTCACATGAGAAGCAGAAATGATGATCATATCCACAAGTGGCTAGAATCTCATGGAGAATCGGATTATAAACTTACAGATGAATTCTTTCGCTTCCAAAGCGACATTGCGACGATCATCATGAAATAATTCGTCGATGAGAAGGGGATGTTCCACCACGGACCTATATCGCGAGCTGACATCCGAACTCGCATAGGCATGCAACGTCTAGACCTCACACCGTTCAAGAAGCTAGGGTCCATCCTCGATGATATGGAAGGATGGAAGTTCTAGTGATTTATGATGCCGATGATGATGATATGTGTTGGTTGAACTTGTATACTTTTTGTAGCGATGAAAGTTTGTCATGTCCACGGTCCATGCCGAACTTGCGTAATGCTACTTTGTTAGTTTGCGTACGATGACCTACGTACCTCTAGTTAATTAATTTATGCATCGTATGTTGCATCTAGTTTCTAACCCTTTCTTTTTCGGTGTTGCTCTAGTATATTTTGTTGCATATATATGATTGTACATCCTCTTCATGAACATGCATCTCTAACAGGTACCTAGTTTCTTGATGGCGAGATGGAATTGCTATGTCATGTACAAAGGGAACATTCCGGGGGTGTACAACGAGTGGCATGAGTGTCAGGCGCAAGTGAATGGGTTCAAGGGCGCCAGCCATAAAGGCTTCAAAAGCAGACAAGAAGGAGAAGCTAGTTACTTGAGGTTCACGCTAGCGCGAGAGAGGACTCGTAACCGCCACCTCATGTAATGCATAGTTCCGCTCTCACTCATAGTGATAGCTCTTCTTGCGTATACCTTTGTTTAGATGGATGACGTTGTTGTAGTTGCAAGTATTCGAGACTTGCATGTATTGCTATTTTCGAGATGATGACAAGATACCACTTTGTGTTGGATGATGATTATGATGAGACTATTTGTATGTATATGCTATGATTACATTTGTGGTCTCGCAGGCATTTGTATGTGTATCATGATGACATTTGTATGTGCAAAAGATTGTTCTATAAAGCCTGTTCAAATAGAAAACAAATATGCCAGAAAAAAAACAGAAAACTACTAAAATTAGAAGTAGCGAGTGTATAAAAATTAGCAGCATCGCCGCGATAGCAGTAGCGCGTCCAGGCAAAGCGCGCTAGAGATACTAGAAGTAGCGAGCTTCCACTAAGCGCGCTGCTGCTACACTTGTGTAGCAGTAGCGCTGGTGAGCACGCGCTACTGCTATGTGTTAGCTGTAGCGCCTTATTAGTAGCGCCACTCCCCGCGCTACCGATACACCTAAAACCCACGCTGCTGCTAGCCTTTTCCCTAGTAGTGTCTGGGCCGACAGTTGTACACAATATCCGGGTCAACTTGTTATCCGCCCTGCTGGGCTGCAAAGTTTCCTAGGAGGTATGCATTAGGCTTAACAACAAAATGGACTTTAAGAAATAATAAATGGGATGTAATTATAATAACTTTGCAATTACTATGCACCAAACACGTAATTAGTTTGAAAATATATTATTTTTGGAATTTGGAAATTTTAATTTCATTACTTGTTGCGTGCGCAATATTTCGTTGGATTTTAACGTGATACAACTTTATTTTGAAATTATATTTAACCTGACTAGAAATTTCGGATAAAAATATTTCGGATCCCATCAAAATGTGGGAATTTTTTTGAATTCTATTTTGAGTGGTTGTTTGAAATTATTAATCGTTGTCCTAGCTAGAAGTTGAGCTGTACTTTCAACAAACCCATAAATGGGCTGTAGTAAATTCCATTAGAATTGAAAAATGGGATGTACATTCTTACAAATCGCAAATGGGCTATATGTTCTCTGCCAAATCCGAGCTGTGGGCCTACTAAGTTGACGCGTACCAAGGGCTTTGTCAACTTAGTCAATATAAACGATTCTAGCTGCAGTGATCGTACGATGTCCATCCAACGGCCGTAGTGCTTCTTTAACCTCTGGTCTTCTTGCTCCAGCCGCCCAAAGCAGTGCCGGTCATGTCGCGTGCTCCTGCCTCCCGTGGCCGGCTGTGATGCCGCGGAGACCTCACCGTCCCGTACTACTCCCACCGCTGGCCAGGCCATCCCTCTACTCACCCACACCCCCTGTTATTCTACGGCGACGGCAGCCTCACACCGCAGCCGAACAAGCGAACCCTCGTACTCCTCTCCGCGCGGGCTACCACTGTTGCGTCTTCCCCGGCTCCGCGTCGTCCCCTTCCTAGGCCTCGCCGTCGTCCAGACCACCGCCCTGGTGCTCTCGGCGCGGCGTGGTCAACATGGTCAATGACCGACTTCCATCGGAAGAGTACTGTACATGGAGAGGCTGACAGCTGGGTCCAGGCGGCCGCAAGGAAGTGCCTCCTTATTACGCGCAAAATAATTGTTCCTCCACCTGACAGCAGGGACCCACCGGACGGGTCACATTATTTCGCGAAAAAAACATTTCCCCCCTGACTGCTGGGACCCACCGGACGGGCCAGCGTATTTCGCAAAAAAACATTCCCCGCGCTGTCAGCTTGGACCCACCGGAAGTGCCTCCTTATTACGCACAAAAAAATGAATACTCCCCCTGCTAGCTGGGACCCACCATGGTGGGAGGCTGACTTAGGGCCTACTAAGTTGGTGGGGACGGGGGCCTTTGTCAACTTTAGTCAATATGAACGATTCTAGCTCCAGTGACCGTACGATGGCCATCCAACGGACGTAGTGCTTCTTCAACCTCTGGTGTTCTTGCTCCAGCCGCCCAAAGCAGCTCCGGTCGTGCGGCATGCTCCTGCCTCCCCTGGCCGGCTGTGCTATCGCGGAGGCCTCACCACCCCCTACTATTCCCACCGCTGGCTAGGACATGCGGCGACATCTGCCTCACACCGCAGCCGAACCAGTGAACCCTCGTACTCCTCTCCGCGCGGGCTTCCACTACCGCATCTTCCCCGGCTCCCCGTCGTCCCCTTCCTAGGCCTCGCCGTCATCCACCGCCGTGGTGCTCTCAGCGCGGCATGGTCAATATGGTCAACGACCGACTTCCATCGGAAGAGTATCAGACGTGGAGAGGCCGATTTGGGTCCACGGCAGCCGCAAGGAAGTGCCTCCTTATTATGCGGAAAATAATTATTCCTCCACCTGACAGCAGGAACCCACCGGACGGGCCACCAGTATTTCGTGAAAAAACGTTTCCCCCTGACTGCTGGGACCGACAGGACGGGCCACCGTATTTCGAGAAGAAAACGTTCCCCCCGCTGTCAGCTCAGACCCACCGGAAGTGCCTCCTTATTACGCACAAAAAAATGAATACCCCCTGCTAGCTGGGACCAACCTTGGTGGGAGGCTGACTTGTGGGCCTACTAAGTTGACTGGGACGGAGGCCTTTGTCAACTTTAGTCAATATATGAACGATTCTAGCTCCAGTGACCGTATGATCTCGATCCAACGTCTGTAGTGCTTCTTCAACCTCTGGTCTTCTTGCTCCAGCCGCCCAAAGCAGCGCCGGTCGTGCCGCCTTCTCCTGCCGCCCGTGGCCGGCAGTGATGCCGCGGAGGCCTCACCGCCCCCTAGTACTCCTACCGCTGGCCAGGCCATCCCTCTACGCACCCACACCCCCTTTAATTCTGCGGCGATGGCTGCCTCACACCGCAGCCGAACGAGTGAACCCTCGTACTCCTCTACGCATGGGCATCCACTGCCGCATCTTCCCCGGCTCCGCGTCGTCCCCTTCCTAGGCCTAGCCGTTGTCCACCGCCCTGGTGCTCTCGGCGTGGTGTGGTCAACGTGGTCAAGGAATGGCTTCCATCGGACGTGGACTATACGTGGAGAGGCTGACAGCTGGGTCCACGACCGCAGCAAGGAAGTGCCTCCTTATTACGCGCAAAAAAATTATTCCTCCACCTGACAGCGGGGACCCAACGGATGGGCCACCGTATTTCGCGAAAAAAACGTTTCCCCCTGTCTACTGGGACCCACCAATTACATCTTCGCACGCAAGGAAGTGCGTCCGAAAGAAAAACGATTCGCCCCCCTGACTGCTGGGACCCACCAGCTACATCTTCATACACAAGGAAGTGCCTGATAGTCAGGACCCACCTAGTCGAAGCTTACGTAGCGTTGTCATTCTGGTCGCAAACGTGTGCGTTCATATATACTGGTGGATGTAGAGGCGCGCATGTGTCGTAAGAGGCGCGCACGTACAGCGGCGAGGGTGCAAGAACGAAAATACAGCCACGTACGTACATACGGGCAGGGTCTCGAATGCCTATCGCGCATACGTACATGGCTGGGTCGGAACAGAGAAACAACGTCGTCGTCGTGTTCATGGGGAGCCAACTTGCTGGGTCAGAACGGAATGCGTGGTTGTGTTCATCGCGAGGGCTTGGACGGAACAGGCAATGGGAACGAGGCCTGGCGTACCGCACAACGGAGGAAACGGCCTTGTGTTCGAAAGGCCACGTTCAAAACGGGGTCCTGTTGATCGGGAGGGGCCTGGCGTACCGCAAAACGGAGGAAACGGACGTCCGGCGGTCGAAACAGGGGTCCTGTTGATCGGGAGGGGTGTGGCGTACCGCAAAATGGAGGAAACGGACCTCCTACGGTCAAAACGGGGGTCCTGTCGATCGGGAGGGGTGTGGCGTACCGCAAAATGGACGAAACGTACTTGTGTTGGAGCGCTACGGTCGAAACGGGGGTCCTGTTCATCGGGAGGGGTGTGGCGTACCGCAAAACGGGACTCCACGGGATACTGTTCATCTCCATCGTCGACCTCCTTCAGCCTCCACGGGCTACCGTCGACCTCCACCAGCCTCCAGGGCTCCTGTTCATCCAGCCTCCACCGCGCGCTTCCCCACCGGCTACTATTCAACCACCCCTCCACGGGCACCCCTCCACCGTCTACTGTTCATCCAACCCTCCACACCACGGGGTCTTGTTCAACCACCTCTCCACGGCCACCCCTCCACCATCTACTGTCATCCAGCCCTCCACACCACGGGTTCATGTACATCCAGAGGAAACGCCACCGCTCACTGTTCATCCAAACCCCCCCGCAACACTCACTGTTCATCCAATCGACCGGCTTCAGTTAGCAGCAGTAGCGAAGGAATCGCTCGATCGTCTTCAGTTAACAGCCATCGATCGATCGCTCGGGTTCGATGTCGTAGCCTGCGGTAATCGCTCGGGTTCGATTAGGCGCAATGCCTCGCTTCGAGTTCAGTTAGAGCAAGCGCCTCGCACGCACCAGCGTCGTCTGAGATAAGCAGCGCATCGCTCGGCCCCCGGCCTCCCACCATAACCGGCAACTCCCCGAAATTTTCCTCCCCCTCGCTTCTACCACGGTTTTTCCGTCATGGACGGCCCAAAGAATGTCATGCAGCTTTGTCTCCGGCCCACCCAGGACGAAAAGCCCATTTTCTATCATGATTTTTTGTCATAGAAGTAGGAGCCCACCACATCTATGATGATACCGGGTTTTGTCACAATTATCGTCATTGAAGTGTCATATGTATGACAGAAAAAAATTTCGTTCGGCCCAAAATGTCACGGATGTGTCTTTTTTTGTAGTGAAGGATTCGATAATTGTGCTCAATTGCTAGAGGAAAAATGCATTAGAATGTTTGGCACTAAATCTTTGAATGATGAGCATGATTGCAATGTTGTTAGTATGAACTCCTTGAATATCCATAGTACTAATGATGATTGCACTAGTCATGATGATAATGTCTCTTATAAGCATGTCAACTTTTGTGGAGTGCATAGAGTTTGCAAGTACACACCAAATAGGGAAGATAGATTTTGCAAGAGGCATAAGTATTTAGAAACTAAATGGTTGCAAGATAGGCTAGATGTTTGTGCTGAAAATTTAAAATTTCTTTGCCATACTTGTCAACTTTGCAATGAACGTGGTCATTTAAATCTCCAATACAAATTGTTTCATGATCGTATCATGTCCAAAAATTGTGATGATTTGATTTCCCTTGCACATCATAATGAACTTAGTTTGATTTTGGGTTATGAAGAAATGAAACATATAACTAAGCATATTCCAGAATATAACCTTGAGAAATTCCTCGATATTGATCTAGAAGAAATTTATATGTATTGTGCGGTGAATTGCATTGAAAATCCTTATATTACCAATTAAATAAAGAAAAGAAAACAAATAGAAGATGAAGAGAATACTAATGAAAGGGAAGAGGCTTCCCAATATCCTCCTATTATTTCTTATGATGAATCGGGTAACGGGGAGGCGCCTTCTATTCAACCAATCTCATTAATAAGGAGCTCAAAAAAGAGGGTTAAACCCACACGTGATGTGAAGAAGAAAAATAGAAGACGGAGAAGAAAAGGTAGAAAGGTATCCCTCCCAAATAATGTTGCTCCTATTACTCATTGTGATAATGATAATTGCTATAGTATTGGTGCTATCCATACCATTAATGATGAGAGTAATTATGCTTATGATATGAAAAGGCCCAAGCTTGGGGATGCTATGTTTGATGAGAATGACATGTTTGAGAATATATTTGCTGCAATTAATGTTTGTCCCAAGCTTGGGGATGCTATGATTTATGAAGATGATATTTTTAGCCTCCCAAGTTTTGATGAGCAAATTTATTATGATGATGGCATGCCTCCTATTTATGATGATTATTGTGATGACACTTATGCTATAAAAAGTGGTGATGATTGTATTAAAACTTTTCATGATTATGATTACCCTTTTTCTAAACATTAATCTTTTAATGTGGAAATAATTTATAGTATTCAAGTCTCTTATGATACTCCCACTATTCCGAATGAGAATAAATTTGCTAATGTGGAGAGTAGTAAAATTTCTATGCAATTAGATCATGAAAAGAATGCTTTATGTGCTGGTTATATTTCTGAATTCATTCATGATGCTACTGAAAATTGTTATGAGGGAGGAATATATGCTTGTAGGAGTTGCAATGATATCAAGTTTCCTCTCTATGTGCTTAAAGTTTTGACGCTATGCTTGTTTTGCCTTCCTATGCTACTTGATTATTGTTCCCATAAGTTCTTTGCTCACAAAATCCCTATGAATAGGAACTGGGTTAGACTTAAATGTGCTATTCATATTCTTCATGATGCTCTCTTTATGTTTCAATTCTTATCTTTTAGGTGACCATCATTGAAATCATCATGCCTAGCTTGGGGCGTTAAACGTTAGCGCTTGTTGGGAGACAACCCAATATTTAACCCTACTATTTTTGTGTGTTCACATGATTAGGGTAATGTAGTAATCATGTTTTATAGCTTTTGTTTCAATAAAGTTCCAAGTAGAACCTTTGGGAAGACTTGGCTGGAAGTTAATGTGATCTAGCTGTAAAAAACAGATACTTTGCGCCCACGAGTTTAGGTATCTTTTTACAGAAGAGTGATTTTCAGTTGATTCTTTTTGCAGAAGATTAATAGACAAATTCCTCAGGTCCAACAATTTATTTCAGAATTTTTGGAGTTCCAGAAGTATACGGTTGATACAGATTACTACAGACTGTTCTGTTTTGGACAGATTCTGTTTTCATTGTGTTGTTTGCTTATTTTGATGAATCTATGAGTAGTATCTGAGGGTATCAACCATAGAGAAGTTTTAATACAGTATATATTACACCAATATGAATTTAGAATGAGTTCACAACAACAAGTGGTGATTTATTTTCTTATACTAACGGAGCTTACGAGTTTTCTGTTAAGTTTTGTGTTGTGAAGTTTTCAATTTTTGGGTAAAGATTCGACGGAATATGGAATAAGGAGTGGAAAGATCCTAAGCTTGGGGATGACCAAGGAAACCCAAGGTAATATTCAAGGACAACCAAAAGCCTACGCTTGGGGATGCCCCGGAAGGCATCCCCTCTTTCGTCTTCGTCTATCGGTAACTTTACTTGAGGCTATATTTTTATTCACCACAGGATATGTGTTTTTCTTTGAGCGTCATTTTATGTTGTTAGTATTTTCTTGCTGTTATTTATTATAATGTTTTGCATCTCTATTTTCAATAAAAATCTCAAGGATATCCTTTACCATGCTTATTTTGCAAGTATACATGTTGCTGTTTCAAAACAGAAAGTTTACTGCTGTTGCAAAAATTCCCTAGAAAAGTCAGAATGTGATTTAATGTTGAAACCTTTTGCGTAATAAGCTCTGATAAATTTACTATAGTGGGAATTGTCTTTCATAATTTTTGGAGCTAGGGAAGTATGGATCTTACTGCATCCTTTACAGACTGTCCTCTTTAGGAAGATTGCTGTTATGTTTGCATATGTTTGCTTGTTTAATGATTCTATTTGAGGATAGGACTATTAAATATGCAGAGGCATTTGGTATGAAATTTTTCATAATAATTTTAGTGATTTGCTACAGTAGAGTATGATAAGGTTTTTGCATTGGTTTATACTAACTTATCTCACGAGTCCTTGTGGAGTTTTGTGTGGATGAAGCTTTTGGGATTTAGGAAGACCGTGATATCAGAGGAATTAAGGAGACACAAAAGCTCAAGCTTGGGGATGCCCGAGGCATCACAAGATAATCTTTCAAGAATTATCAAGCGCCTAAGCTCGGGGATACCCCGGTTGGCACCCCACCTTTCCTCTTCGACAACTATCGGTTAGTATCGGTTGATCCTAAGTTTTTGCTTCATCACATGATGTTTGCTACTCTTAGAATGTCATATTATTTTGTTTTGATTGCTGTTTGAATAAAACATCAAGATCTGAAATTATTAAATGAGAGAGAGTCTTCACAAAGCTACATAATTATTCAACTCATTGATCTTCACTGATATCCTTTTGGATTTGTTTGTCATTTACACGTATGCTTCACTTATATGCTATGAGTAAATAGTTGAATGATTTGAATATCATAAATCTGAAATTATATAAGTTTCATATGCTTATCCCATGGGGAGTAATGACTTCACATGTAATAAGTAGAGGTGGTAAATTTATTGAAGGTTAGCAAACATTGTATTCGTCACTTGAACAATTCATGAAAGAATATTGAGGGAAGAGAGACCTCACATACAAATATACTATCTTGGACATCTTTTGGAATTGTGAGCACTCATTAAAATATGACATGCTAAAAGGTTGATGTTGGACAAGGAAGACAATTTAATGGGTTATGTTTTTTATATCTGAAATAAAGTATATTGTTATGGATCATTCAACATGCCGAGCTTGCCTTTCCCCATCATGCCAAATTATTTGCACCAAGTAGAGATACTACTTGTGCTTCTGAATATCCCTTAAACTAGTTTTGCCATGAGATTCCACGTACCTACCTATGGATTGAGTAAGATCCTTCAAGTAAGTTGTCATCGGAGCGTGCAATAAAAATTTCTGTCTAAATATGCATGGTCTATTAGTGTGAAGAAAATAAGCTTTATACGAACTTGTGATAGGGAGGAAATAAAAGCGACGTACTGCATAATAAATGTCTCTATCACAAGGGGCAATATAAAGTGACGTTCCTTTGTATTAAGATTTTGTGCATCCAACCTTAAAAGCTCATTACAACCTCTACTTCCCTTTGCGAAGGGCCTATATTTTATTCTTGTCTTATTCTTTATGCCAGAGTCTTGGTGATCTTCACCTTTCCTTTTTACATTTTATCCTTTGAAAGCACATTGTGTTGGAAAGATCCTGATATATATATCCAATTGGATGTAAGGAATCATGAACTATTATTGTTTACATTACCCTTGAGGTAAAAGGTTGGGAGGCGAATCTATAAGCCCCTATCTTTCTCTGTGTCTGATTTAAAACTTTGAACCCATAAATATCACCTGAGTGTTAGCAATTGTGAAAGATTAAATGATAGTTGAGTATGTGAGGTTTGCTGAATCAAAGCTCTGACATAGACCCTTCCTGAAAATAAGATGAATTGTAATTGTCTGATGACCAATAACACAGTTTGTTAGTTTTCAAGAAAGTTTATGATCTATACTTTAACAAGTGAATAGTTTCTTACTTGATCATGAGAAGATTTATGAGTTGAGCTACTGTTATGATATATAATGATGCTAGAAAAAGTGATTGAAATTATCATTGATCAAACTTTAGCACCTGCTAGCATTCACACTTCATAAATTATTTCTTTTATCATTTACCTACTCGAGGGCGAGCAGGAATTATGCTTGGGGATGCTGATACGTCTCCAACGTATCTATAATTTATGAAGTATTCATGCTATTATATTATCTTTTTTTGATGTTTATGAGCTTTAGTAAACACTTTTATATTATTTTTGGGACTAACCTATTAACTGAAGGCCCAGCCCAAATTGTTGTCTTCTTGCCTATTTCAGTGTTTCAAAGAAAAGGAATATCAAACGGAGTCCAAACGGAATGAAACCTTCAGGAGAGTTATTTCTAGAACGGAAGCAATCCAGGAGACTTGGAGTAGACGTCAGGGAAGCTTTGAGGAAGCCACGAGGCAGGGAGGCGCGCCCTACCCCCTGGACGGGCCCCCACCCTAGTTGGCCCCTCGTGGCTCCCCTGACTGACTTCTTTCGCCTATATATATCCATATACCCTCAAAACATCGGAGAACACAATAGATCAGGAGTTCCGCCGCTGCAAGCCTCTGTAGCCACAAAAAACCAATCGGGATCCTGTTCCGGCACCTGCCGGAGGGGGGGGATCCTTCACCGGTGGCAATCTTCATCATCCTGGCGCTCGCCATGACGAGGAGGGAGTAGTTCACCATCGGGGCTGAGGGTATGTACCAGTAGCTATGTGTTTGATCTCTCTCTCTCTCTCTCGTGTTCTTGATTCGGAACGATCTTGATGTATCGCGAGCTTTGCTATTATAGTTGAATCTTATGATGTTTCTGCCCCACTACTCTCTTGTAATGAATTGAGTTTTCCCTTTGAAGTTATCTTATCGGATTGACTCTTTAAGGATTTTAGAACACTTGATGTATGTCTTTCATGTGCTTATCTGTGGTGACAATGCGATATTCACGTGATCTACTTGATGTATGTTTTGGTGATCAACTTGTGGGTTCCGTAACATTGTGAACTTATGCGTAGGGGTTGGCACACGTTTTCGTCTTGACTCTCTGGTAGAAACTTTGGGGCACTCTTTGAAGTACTTTGTGTTGGTTTGAATAGATGAATCTGAGATTGTGGATGCATATCGTATAATCATACCCATGGATAGTTAAGGTGACATTGGAGTATCTAGGTGACATTAGGGTTTTGTTTTATTTGTGTCTTAAGGTGTTATTCTAGTACGAACTCTATCATAGACCGAACGACAAGAATAGCTTTGTGTTATTTTACTACGGACTCTTGAATAGATCGATCAGAAAGAATAACTTTGAGGTGGTTTAGTACCCTACAATAATCTCTTCGTTTGTTCTCAGCTATTAGTGACTTTGGAGTAACTCTTTGTTGCATGTTGAGGGATAGTTATATGATCCAGTTATGTTATTATTGTCGATAGAACTTGCACTAGTGAAACTATGTACCCTAGGCCTTGTTTCCTTGCATTGCAATACCGTTTACGCTCACTTTTACCACTTGTTACCTTGCTGTTTTTATATTTTCAAATTACAAAAACCTATATCTACCATCCATATTGCACTTGTATCACCATATACTCACCGTACTAGTGCACCTATACAATTTACCATTTTATTGGGTGTGTTGGGGACACAAGAGACTCTTTGTTATTTAGTTGCAGGGTTGCTTGAGAGAGACCATCTTCATCCTACACCTCCCACTGATTGATAAACCTTAGGTCATCCACTTGAGGGAAATTTGCTACTGTCCTACAAACCTATGCACTTGGAGGCCCAACAACGTCTACAAGAAGAAGGTTGCGTAGTACACATCACCTATGCTTGGGGAAGCCCTGAAAGGCATCCCCTCTTTCGTCTTCAATCCATCGGTAAATTTTCTCGAGGCTATATTATTATTCACCGCATGATATGTGTTTTGCTTGGAGCATCATTTTATTTTGTTAGTATTTGCTTTCTGTTATTTAGAAAAGATGTTTTTCATTGTTTAGTTCAATAAAAGTGTCAAGGGTAGCCTTCACCATGCTTAATTTGCAAGTATAGGAGTTGTTGTTCCAAAACAGAAAGTTTGCTTGTAGTGCAAAAATTCCCTAGAATTTTCAGTATGTCATAATGGCTTGAAACTTGGGTATATTATGCTTTTCTAAATTCCCTAAAGTGTTGTAAATTGCCAAAAAAATTAGAGTTAATTAAGTATGGATCTTGCTAGATTCTTTACGGACTGTTCTGTTTGGGAAGATTGCTGTTATGTTTGCATTGTTTGCATATGTTTGCTTGTTTAATGATTCCATTTGAGGATAGGAGTCTTAAATATGTAGAGGCGTTTAGTATGCAATGCCACATAATAAATCTATTGATTTGATAAAGTAGTGAATGATAAAGTTTTGCATTGATTTATACTAACCTATCTCACGAGTTCTTGTTGAGTTTTGTGTGGATGAAGTTCCTAAGATTTCGGAAACCATGATATGAGAGGAATTAACGAGACACAAAAGCTCAAGCTTGGGGATGCCCAAGGCATCCCCAGTTCATATTTTAAGAAGTCTCAAGCATCTAAGCTTGGGGATGCCCCGGTTGGCATCACGCCTTTCTTCTTCAACAATTATCGGTTAGTATCGGTTGAACCTAAGTTTTTGCTTCTTCACATGATTCCTGCTATCCTTGGAGTGTCATTTTATTTTGTTTGAATAAATTACTTAAGATCTGAAATTATTAGATGGGAGAGTCTTCACATAGCGAAATAATTATTCAAGTACTCACTGAGCTTCACTTATATCTTTTGGAGTAGTTTGTCTTTTGCTCGAGTGCTTCACTTATATCTTATTAGAGCACGGTGGTTTTATTTTATAGAAATGAATGAACTCTCATGCTTCACTTATATCATTTTGAGAGTCTTAAACAACATGGCAACTAATTTGCTTAGGTTATGAATTTATACATATTATGATAGGCATCCAAGAGGGATATAATAAAAACTTTCATATAGAGTGCACTGAATACTATGATAAGTTTGATTCCTTGAAATTGTTTAGAGATATAAGGATGGTGATATTAGAGTCGTGCTAGTGAGTAATTTTGGATTGGTAGAAATACTTGTGTTGAAGTTTGTGATTCCCATAGCATGCACGTATGGTGAACCATTATGTTACGAAGTCGCAGCATGGTTTATTTATTGATTGTCATCCTTTCTGTGGAGGTCGGGATCACGCGATTGTTAACTCCTACCAACCCTTCCCCTAGGGGCATGCGTCTAATACTTTTATTCGATAGTTAATATACTTTTGCAATAAGTATGTGAGTTCTTTATGACTAATGTTGAGTCCATGGATTATATGCACTCTCACCTTTCCACCATTGCTAGCATTTCTAGTACCGCACAACTTTCGCCGGTGCATTACACTCACCATATATCCTTCCTCAAAACAGCCACCATACCTACCTATTATGGCATTTCCATAGCTATTCTGAGATATATTGCCATGCAACTTCCACAATTCCATTTATTATGACACGCACCATCATTGTCATATTGCTTTGCATGATCATGTAGTTGACATCGTATTTGTGGCAAAGCCACTGTTCATATTTTTCATACATGTCACTCGTGAGTCATTGCACATCTCGGTACACTGCCGGAGGCATTCATATAGAGTCATATCTTTTGTTCTAAGTATAGAGTTGTAAGTAATTAAAAGTTTGATGATGATCATTATTAGAGCATTTTTCCATGTGAGGAAAGGAAGGAAGCTATGATTCCCTCACAAGTTGGGATGATACTCCAGACTTTAAAAAGAAAAAATAGGCCAAAGAGCCCAAAATAATAAAAAATGAATGAAAAGAAAATGAAAAAAGAGGCCAAAGAGCCCAAAGAGCCCAAATTAAGAAAAAGAGAGAAGGGACAATGAGAGAAAAAGAGAGAAGGGACAATGAGAGAAAAAGAGAGAAGGGACAATGCCCACTTGTGCTTCAAAGTAGCACCATGATCTTCATGATAGAGAGTCTCTTGTTTTGTCACTTTCATATACCAGTGGGAATTTCGTTATAGAACTTGGCTTGTATATTCCAATGATGGGCTTCCTCAAATTGCCCTAGGTCTTCGTGAGCAAGCAAGTTGTATGCACACCAACTTAGCAACTTAGTATCTTCCACATAAAAAATTCTGTTTTTATCATTTACCTACTCGAGGACGAGCAGGAATTAAGCTCGGGGATGCTTGATACATATCCAACGTATCTATAATTCTTTTTTGTTCGATGCTATTATATTATCTGTTTTGAATGTTTTATATGCATGAATATGCTATTTTATATTATTTTTGGGACAATCCTATTGACCAAGAGCCCAGCGCTAGTTTCTGCTTTTTCCTTGTTTTTGAGCTTCGCAGAAAAGGAATATCAGACGGAGTCCAAATGGAATAAAACTTTCGCGGAGATTTTTTATGGAAAATATCAAAAATACCCGAAGGAAAAGATACCGGAGAGGAGTCTCGAGGAGGCCTGTAGCGACCAGACCCGAATGGATCAAGTCTCTGTGCTCAGTGTCATCCCTGGATCAGTAATGCTGACACCACACAGTACTTCGAAGGATTTTATAGCAGAGTAGCAATCACACCCTTATTACATCGTTGTCCACAAGGGAACTTAATACAATAATATGGCTTAAGGCCATCTAATGATAACAGCGGAAGGCTTGGAAGATAAGCGAGTCCATCAACTCCAACGGCATCACTGAGTATAGAACCACGACCTAACACCTTACTCGTCGTCTGAAAAGTCTGCAACATGAAAGTTGCAGCCTGAAAACGGGTCAGCACATGGAATATGCTGGCAATGTAACACATAAGAGCAATGAATGAATAAGCCTACACTACATGCATATATGGCTGGTGGTAAGGCTCTACTTACATTTGCATAAAGCTGATTTTTCCCTACAACAAAGGAATAAATTTTATTTAACTATCATGGTGGTTGTTAAACATTGAGAATGGTTGACAGCATCCTCAATCCCAATTAAAAGTACTCATCAAAACCCAATAACTTTTATTAGAAGTAACATGTTGAGATTCACATGATATTCAATTACCAGATACTCAAATTGTCCATAACCGGGGACACGGCTAATCATGATTAGTTTATACACTCTGCAGAGGTTTTGCGCACTTTTCCCCACAAGACTCGATCGCCTCCGCTTGGTTCTCGTGACTACACCGGTGTTTGAGAAACGGATGACCGAGACATAGTCTTTCCAAGCGCTTAGCACCTTACATGTGGGTAGACCGTACCAACCTACATCCCCTACATCAGCTAGCCTACCCGTAAGAGTTCGCACAACTTAGTCAACTACGCCAGAGCCCATAATTGGCTTGTGGCTGCACACGGAAGTTTCAGCTTGAATAATCTTATGATCCCTTAGAGCCCGGGTGGCGGTCCAAGAAATACAGGCAAGTCTCGATGGAAACCAGGTGCCTCAATCCACCCAGATGTGTGTTTAGGTTGCCACCTTAGATAAACCATTAGTTAACAATCTCACATCTGTCATGGATATTCACTCACCCAATCCATGTCTACTAGCATAGCATGGCATAAAAAGCAAACGTAGAGGTAACTCCCAAGGTTTCATAAGTAAAACAGGTAATAGGTACTACCTCAATCTACTTCCCAAACCCACAATTTAATTTGATCCTAAACATGCAAGTGTTTGAGGGTTTGATCTAATGCAATAAAGCTGGGTAGTAGAAAAGGTATGATCAAAGTGTTACTTGCCTTGCTGATGATCCGCGAGATCTAGAGATTTGAAGTAACAAGCGGCGCACTCCGGGTGATCTAACGCAGACAAACAACAAGCATACAATAAGTACTCATCTAATGCACAGGGAAATCTCGAATAAAAGATCTAACCTGAAAGTTCAACTTAAGAACCCTGGTTGCAAAAGATTCGAATCAAAATAAACATCGAAAGTCGAAACTCGAGAGAACGACTCGGTTTAGCAATCTGAAACTAGGTCAAAATTTCACAGTAGCAAAACTCTTTGAAAGTAGGGTAGTCGAACGGCGGTTTCATATTTAAACTCCAGGCGCTTGAATCACCTGATTCCGATAAACGAGCGAGAAATAAAACAGATTTGAAAATCGGATCGGAAATCGAATCAGAAAAATAACGAATTAATTCCGATTAAAAGAAAACGATGAACGGATTAAATAACGGACGTTCGTTAACAGAACTAATCCAACGAACACGTTCATTGAAACGAACGGTTCGGTGAACGTTCGTTAAATAAGAAAACCGAAAAAAAAATAAAAACCATCTAGGGTTTTTTTTTTAAAAAACCGAATATCTTAAAAAAACCGGATCGGGTTTTTGGAGAAAACCGGATCGGGGCGGGGCGGGGCGGCTACCTCCGGTGGCTCTCGCCGGCGAGGTCCGCGAGGCTCCGGGCGGCGGGGTCCGCGGGGTTCGGGAGGCGGCGGCGAGGGGCGGCGGGGCTCGGCGACGGCGGGAACGGCGGCGCGGCGGCCCACGGGCGGGCGGCGGGTTTCGGGCTGAGCTCGGCTTGGGAGGCGGGCGCGGCTCGGGTGAGAGAGAGGGGGGGCGGCGTGTTAAGGAGGGGGGGTGAGTCGGCTTGGGAGGGGGCAAGGCGCTGGGTGAGGCGGACTCGGGCGGGCGGCGTGGCGCAGGCGGGCGGCGACGCCGGGCGGTGTGCGAGGGAGAGAGGGAGGTGGGCCGGGCCGGGCCTGCTGGCTGGGCCGGGCTGGCCTTGGCCAGGGGGCGAGTTTTTTTTAAAATTAAAATTTAAACCAAACGAATTAAAAAAAATACCAAATGAACTCCGATTTAAATAAAACAAATTTTCCCCGACTCCTAAAAATGAGTCGAACAAAATGAACTTTAAAAACGGCAAACATGCATAATTTTTTTTAAATGCTCATTTTTGCCTAAGCAAAACAAATCTTTCAAAACCAAATTTTGATTTATTTATAATACCTTCGTTTTTCCTGAATGTTGGGAAAGTCATATTATTCCCTCTCTTAAAATTTTTATAGGAAAACTTTATGAAGATAATTTAAATAAATCCAAATGATCCTATTTTCAAAATTTGGGAAATCCCAAATATGAAAATAATGAAACTTCCAACTCTCTCCGAGGGTCCTTGAGTTGCGTGAAATTTTCTAGGATCGAAAAATGCGAGAAAAATATGATATGCATTATGACCTAATGTATAACATTCCAAATTGAAAATTTGGGATGTTACAAGGCCACAAGCCAGGGGGGCGCGCCCACACCCCTGGGCACGCCCCTGGGGCTTGTGAACCCCTCATGGGCCCCCCTAACTTGTTCTCAACACCGACTCCTCCTATAAATACCCCAAACTCCAGAAAGAAACCTAGTTCGGGAGTTCTGCCTCCGCAAGCCTCTGTAGCAACCAAAAACAAATCGGCAGCATGGTCCGGCACCCTGCTGGATGGGGAACCCATCTTCGGTGCAGAATCGGGCTATAGCACCAGTTCGTACGGCCCTTTAGTGTCGGCCCTATAACCGGCCTTAAAGGGTGGGCACTAAAGGTCCACCCCCCCTTTAGTACCAGTTCAACACGAACCGCTGCTAAAGGGCCACCATGTGGCACGAGCCAGGGCTGGGGGTTGGGAGACCTTTAGTACCGGTTGGTAACACCAAACTCTACTAAAAGGTTTTGGGGGTTTTGGGTTTATGATTTCTTTTTCCTTTAATTTTGTGTTTTCCATTTAATTCTTTGTCATTTGCTGGTATTTTACGATGCTACATATTGTACACGTTATGCATATATAAAGAGAATTTCACGTGGAGGCAACATGTGGTGACATCGAAAGTACTACTAATCCAAAAATGCACATCGAAAGTACTACTAATCCAAACTTGATCTAGTTTGTATTAGTATTACTTTCGATGTGCACCTCATGTTGCCTCCACTTGAATCTAATCCATGTTCATTTCAGCTACTGATATATATATATATATATATATATATATATATATATATATATATATATATATATATATATAATAACTCATCATGCTCATATAACAACTTAGCATCATGCATCATCTATCATATTAATAAATAACTCAACATTGGTATCATAATAACAAGTCATACTTGACATCATCGATCATACAAACTTCTACTTGATACCACAATAACAAGTCATACGCATCATCATCATAGTCATCTAACCCAATCCTACTTAGTTGTTCTTAGCACATTATCATCAACTTCTACTCGACCTAGCTACTACCTTCTCTTAGGTAAAATAGCATAAAACAAGATAGGCCATGACTCTCCATTATGGAGAATGGAGATTATCATGTCTCCAATTCTTGCCTTTCGCATAATGTTGCTTCCAAGTACCTCCCTACGACTATCCATACATTTTTTCCATTCTTTGATTGTCATGTCTTCACCGGATATAGAAATCCTATATGAACAGGTGTGATTTGTAGGATGACCTGGCCGTATGTTCAAAACATCAGGGCGACCATTCTGAAACCTCAGATGAGGCACACAATCCTTCGGAATTTTCTGTTGGAAAACATAGTAATGACTTTGTAGTTAGCAATGTTGTTCAGTTTTAGAAGAATTTATGCAAAACATGCACGGATGTCGTAATAGTAAAAAAATCTTACCATGACATCTCCATGGATGTTAACGTAGTTAAACACGTGCACTAGTCGCACGTATTGACCATAATGTGCAGGAGTATGATTAAAGTTATTGTAATTTTCAAGATCAGTACAAAATGCGACCAAATTATTTTTCTCCTGATAAGTTAATTCTGAGCCATCGGTGTAGTAGGTTCTGTCTACCATCTTCCACACATTATTTGAACAATCAAAATAAGTTTTCAATGGAAATAAGCTATCAACTATTTTGAAATAAACAATATAAATTACTTAAGAACTATTTTTGAGAAACTCACATAGCGGTACAATTGGAAGTGTATCAATAAGGACCCAAATGTCCAAATTGTCTTCGGCGATGTCAGGATCACAAAGATCCATGGTGACAAGCATACCCTCATAAAAACCATACATCTTGCAAAGTGCTTCCAAATTCTTGCAACCGAAATGGGTTACGCCCTCTCAATTGTACAAATCTACTTCAATATCCATACCATGAAGGGTCCTTAGGTGAATTCTCTTTGTTTCCGTTGTTTCATGATCTTCAAATTCCAGCCCCTCCAAGACATAGTGTCTTGCATGGCATGGGATAAAATAGTCGAATTGTAAAAGAAAAAAATTACACGTTGAGTAATAGGAGTCGTGCTTAATTACGAAAAAAGAATTTTTGTTGCGTACTGTTTCAACATCGATGGTCTCCTCGAGCTTAATACTGAAGTGACGACCGTCTATAAGGTGAGGCCTATCGCACAGACCCTGGTCTTCACCGCACCAGTATAACTCCAGGATCCTATCATCGTCGGAAGACAACATTTCCTATGCTCATAATTCAAAGATTAAACTTGTACAATTATAAATATGTAAAAAAAATTATATTAGATCATTATTATTCATCACGGGTTGACTATCTGTCTTCCGTGTCTTTTCTTGAAAACTCTCCGCTCATATGTGCTGGAGACTGCCACGACAATAGTCGGGATTCTTCGTCCTCTCTCATATATGGTGGACACACTCCCTCACTGATTTTTCAACCGTCGGTGATGGTCTCTACTCCCCTCCTTCCCCTAGTGCATAAAAAAGTTATAGCACAAGGAGAAGGAGGAAGACGAGACCTCCACGACAACAGTCGACATTCTTATTCTCTCATATATGCTGGAGACTCTCATGTATGGAGCCCCGGGAGACATAAAGTCAACCCATCTAATAACACATTCATCTAATATTTATATATATCTAAAAAAATCATCAAACACATTCATCTAAAAAATTCATCTAACATTCATCTAAAAAACTAAAAAAACATTCATCTAAAAAACTCATCTAACATTTATATATTTGTAAGAAATTCATCTAACATTCATCTAAAAATTTCATCTAACATTCATCTAAAAAATGCATCTAACATCTAACATTCATCTAAAAAATGCATCTAACATCTAAAATCTAAAAAATGCATCTAACATAAATATCTAACACTCATCTCAAAAATTTCATCTAACATTCATCTAAAAAATGCATCTAACATCTAACATCTAAAAAATGCATCTAACATCTAACATTCATCTAAAAAATTTCATCTGATGATATTCAACTAAAAAATGCATCTAATAACTTGTGTGCGTGTGCGTGTGTGTGTGTGCGCGCGTATGTGTGTGTGCATGGCGCGACAGGGGTTGCTCATAGCGGCGAGGCGAGGCGAAGGGGGGCGGCTCGGAGTCGACAGAGTGGCGACCGGCGCGGCGATTGGGGGCGGTGACGGGGGGCGGCGACAATGCGGGGAGGCGGCGCGATGGCGACAACGGAGACGGCGATGACGGGCGCGGTGACGGGGGTGGCGACGGCTAGGCACGTAGTGAAGCAGAGGAAGAAGAAGAGGAGAAACCAAAATTTTCGTAAGTGAAGTATATATAGGAGGGGCCTATAGTACCGGTTGGAGCCACCAACCGATACTATGGGTCCAATTTCTCCAGGCGCAGCGGCGGGAAGCGCACCCCTATAGTACCGGTTGGTGCCACCAACCGGTACTATAGGTGGTGCTCTGCCCTCCCGCGGTGCAGAAAGTTTATTCCCACCTCGCCGAGCAAAGGGCAGCCGCACTGGTTTATAAACCCAGCTGTGGCTACTCCTTCGAGCTCCTCTCTAAAGCAGGCTTCTGGGCCTAAACTGTCGGGCTGCCCTGTGGGCCTATTGGGCCTTGCGGGCCTACATCCTGGCCCAACTACAGGTTGGGTTTCTAGTCGTATGCAGGCCGTTGTGGCCCAGTAGGTTGACCTTTTTTCCCTTCTTTATTTATTTTCTTTCATTTATTTCTTAGTTATTTTTTTATATATTTAGAGTTTTTGGTGAATATTTTTTTAAGTACAAAAAATTACAAACTTTCTGTTAGTGAGTAGTTTTCAAATTTGAATTATTTGAAATTTGTGTGAATCACTAGTTTGGGAATAACTTTACTTTAAAAATAGATTTTTCAGTGATTCTTTTTTCTTATGTTTAATATTACTGTGTTTTATCATTATATTCAATTTGGTAATACTTAGGTTAATTAAAATAATGAAATGCCTTAGTAACAGACAAGCTTTCATGTTAAACCCTGATATTTCGAAAGTGATTGTTCATTTTGTACACGAAGTGCATCCAGTTTTTGCCGTAACCCTCTATACTTTTTTGCACATGCTATGTGGGTGAAACGATGATATCATGGCAACTATCAACCATTTCAGAGTTCATTTGTAGTTCTTTTCAATTTCAGGGTCATTTAGCTCAAAAAAATCAGTAAATGCATGAAAAATAGCAAATGAAGTCAGAAAAGGTTGTAAGTTGATGAAGTGGCTTTAAATGGTGCATACTAAATGCACCAAAAGTGCGGAGTTGTAATATATCCCGAATAATAAAGCACGGATTGACTCCGTGGGTTCATCGTCACAATACGCTTCTTCCCATGAATTTATGCTTTCAGTTTGAATTTAAAACATATACGCGAGGTGGTACTAATATTGTCATCGATATAGATTCGACAAATTACGTTTTTCTATCCGTCATGGGATTTGCCCCACATGGGCCGAGATTGTGAGCAGCGACTTTACCCTTGCATATGGGAATCGAACTCTAACCTTTCGTTTCATCTCAACATGCACAACCAACTGGGCTACAGCCGTGCATGTGTTAGATTATGAATTGCCTGAAAAATAAACAGAGCTGCCCCAAGAATCTAAGAAATAAATAATTATCTGCAATTCGAAAGATGAGAAGGGAAGGAATAACGCCAAGGAAAAAAATGCGGAGATGCAGATCTAAAAAAGCAAGATGCACGCAGGGATAATTATTGTCGCTGATTGTTTTCCTATTTAAAAACCGGGCATGTATATTTTATTTTATATTTGAACTTTCTGTTATTAATCTGATTTTTAGATAAAATCAAGCCTTTTAATTGTACAATTTTGAACAAAAGTTTCTAAGTTCCATAATTTTCTTCCTTGGTTCCTAATTTTAGCTAATTTTCCTTTTTCCCCTTTTAGTGAAACTCTGGCAGACACGACGACAATTACATTATGATTACACTATCGCAAGAACAATCATTAGAGAGTAAAGTAACCTTTTTTGGCAGGGTGAGTAACCATGTTTTTGTGACTTTTTAAGATATGGAGTGCACTAGATTTTTTTTTCAATTTTTTTCTACCTTCCTCTATCGATATAGATATAGAATTTGTGATAGTTGAGTAGAAGATGGGGCGCTTTGTAGGAGTACATGGTGGGTTGTCTCACTGGAACCGTCCTTAAGCACTGAGTTCTATGTATGTTGTCCAATGACTCGATACTACCACACATTGGGCTCCGGGCGCTCCAAGCCCTCTCGACTTATTAACCGACTTGATCTCTGTCCGTGAGTCGCAACTAGTCTCCTGGTGTTTGTAGGTAGTGCTATTTTTCTACCAGGTGGCACCCGGCCAGGTGGGCTTGGGACAGACTAGGCATAGTGGCACGGTGTACCAAGTGGCACCCGGATGGTGGGCTTGGGAACCCTGCTCACATCGTTTGGGGCCGTGAGCGACACCCCGGCCGGATCTCCTTGCGGATGGAACCCGAATAGGCGATAAACCTGGACTAGAGTCTTGTGTGGTTAGTCAGGTCGTGGCCGACACCCTCGCCAGGCTTCCGCTTGAAGGTTGCCGAGATACATGACATGTATATGGCGGTAAGTGGCGAGAGCGTGTGTGAAGAAGTACACCCCTGCAGTGTTATCATGATCTATTCGAATAGCCGTGTCCTCGGTTATGGACTTCTTGGATGCTTACGTGGTACATAGACAACTTGAAGTGGATACTCTAAAATGCTCAAGACAAGTGTGTGTGCTATGGATGGCCTCCCCGTATGGATACGTGAATTAATCCGTAGTAGTGTATTGATGTTGTGATTAGTGGACTCGTGAACGTTGTCTCACCTCAAGAGTTTCTTGTAGTCGTAGAACAGGATAGCCACAGAGTCAAAGCTGGCTTGCTGCAACTAAACTCCACATTACCTTTTGACACTAATGCATGTATGATAGGATCTGATGTAAGTCTTGCTGAGTACCTTTGTACTCACGTTGCTTTATTTATGTTTTTGCAGCAGAGACTTTGGTCTTACTAGTAGTTCCGCTTGGACTTGATTTAGTAGCTTGTTACCTCATTTACGATCTTGTACCCTTGGGAGGGTCTTGTAGATAGTCAGGCTTCTCAGCCTTTTTCTTTTGTAGTTGTCTGTACTCAGACGTGTAATGCTTCCGCTTGTTGGTTGAATGCTCTGAATGATGGGTCATGTGACCCCTGTTTGTACCTATTGCTATGTGGCTCTTCTGAGCCTTTATCTATATGAGTTTATGCGTTATGTTGTGATGCCATGTTGTACAGCACATACTTGCATGTTATGCGTACGTGTAACTTGTACTGCTATGTGTGGGATCCGACAACCTAGTTGTTTATCCTTGGTAGCCTCTCTTATGGGGAAATGTAGTCTCGTGCTTCTGAGCGATAGTAGTCCGCTACAGCCCGGTTCACCGGAGTCCTGCTAGCCCAGCACTACCGCTTGGACACTTGACTGGCCGGCATGTGTTTCACTTCGTTCCTATGTCTGTCCCTTCGGGGAAATGTCACGCGTGTTATTCGGAGTCCTGCCTAGCCTGCTACAGCCCGGGATACCGGAGTCCTGTTAGCCTAGTGCTACAGCCCGAATTCATACGTTGATGACCTACATGCTCGATGTGATTCATGTATGCCTGTTCCCATAGGTTAGCGCCGCTTTGGGTTCACGACTAGCCATGTCGGCCCGGGTTCTTTGTCATATGGATGCTAGCGACACTATCATATACGTGAGCCAAAAGACGCAAACGGTCCCGGGCCATGGTAAGGCGACACCGTGGGAATACCGTGCGTGAGGCCGCAAAGTGATATGATGTGTTACATGCTAGATCGGTGTGACTTAGGATCGGGTCCCGACAGCTTTGGTATCGAGCTCGACTGCAGTAGGATTTCCAAGCCAACCTGATCGAAGTTGAGTCGAGAAATGCTTTAGTTAGATAGGGGAATTGATTGTGGAAGGGAACGTACGGCTCTTTTTACGCCTTTACCTCATGGCCTCTGATCTGAGTCGTCCTATCTTTCCTACGGGGTTAAGGAACTAGGCTATCTCTTCTGTCTATCAGGATCACGTGTTACTATTTCCGTAGTCCTATAGGATTGGTTGATCAGAGTCTTACCCCCAGTTTTCGAGTACCCTCGGTGTAGCATGTTTAGTATTATCCCAGAACCTTTGAATGATGATGTTGAGTATGGTGCTACCCCATTTTGCAGAATGTCTCAGTTTGGACATTTTACTGCCGTTATGCTGCCGGAATTGCCCAGGAGTTCGAGAGTTACTAATATCGGTATCCCACATTTTCAAGTATGAAGTGATGTGATTCCGTCCTTGGTTTCGTTCCTCGAGGATGTCATCGGTTAAGCGAAGTTACATTGCTCGTAGCCGTAACCACGGGGATGGAAGGGATGAGGATCCTCCCGACCAGCCTTCATTGACAGGGTTCATGTTAGAAATGGAGAGGAATAAGCGTGAGTCTAACCGTTTGTTGGCACGTATCGAGGAGAACACCGCACATCAGTCCAATAAGTCCGCGACTATTCATGACTTCATTCGCTTGCACCCACCCACCTTCCATCACTCCATCGAGCCACTCGATGCCGATGACTGGCTTTGTAGCATCACTCATAAGTTGCGTTCCGCAAACGTATCCCAAGATGACAAGGTCACCTATGCTGCATACCACCTGGAAGGTCATGCTAGTCTTTGGTGGCGTAACTATGAGGCTATGCTTCCAGCTGGTCAGATTCCAACCTGGAGAGATTTCACCGAGGCTTTTCGTGAGCATCACATTCCTGAAGCCCTCATCGATCGCAAGAGAGAAGAGTTCTGTAGTTTCACCCAGGGTAAGATGGCTGTTGATGCTTACAGCAGAGAATTCGAGAACCTCGCCCGTTATGCCCCAGAAGAAGTGTCCACGGACGCCAAGAAGCAGGCTAGGTTCCGGAAGGGTCTCAAACCCAAGTTGCGTCGTGACCTCCACCTGCACCATTGTGATACATTCCAAGCTCTTGTGAACAAGGCCATTAATGCAGAGACAGCTCAGCTCACTTACGAGGAGTCTCGTAAGCACCACCGTGAATTGGTTTCTTCCTCCGGTTCTAGCTCGCAGAAACGCCGAATTTGGATTCCGAACTCTGCTCTTCCACCCGGATATTCACCGAGGCCATCCCATATGGCGCCTCACCCAGTTCAGTTACATGCTCCACCCAGGCCTACTGGTAGACCACTTGTCAATGCGGGTCCACGTCCAACTTTAGGGACTTGCTTCACATGCGGAGAGCCGTGACACTATGCACGCGTGGCGCTCTCAAGCCGCTTATGCTCCACCCGACCGAGAAGCCTGTTGGCTGTGTTAAGCCATCACGCAAGATGATCGATGTCAAGTCAGCTCCGCTGAACGTGGATGTGTGCATCACGCCTCAGCTAAAGACGCTCATGATGATCCGGATGTCGCTCTTGGTACACTCCTTGTCAATTGTCATCCCGCTTCGCCTCTATTCGATCATCGAGCATCTCATTCCTTCATTTCTGAAAGCTATGCTAACTTGCACAACATATCATTTTGTGATATGCCCTCTCCGCTAGTCATTCAAACTCCACGGATCCAAATGGCAAACTTCTTGTATAAGCCATGGTAACGAAATCCTTGTTGACAGACTTGTATTCCTTGCCTCACTTGTAGCCCTCAAGTCTTCGTGATATTAACATCATTTTGGGTATGGACTGGATGACAGCTCATCATGCCAAGATTGATTGTTTCACTAGGTCCTGCTCAGCTTACACACCCATCCGCAAGATAGTCACCGTCTCCACTAGAGTTGCAAAGCGTCAACTCTATTCTCTTAATGCCAGCCCTCTTCCGCACCTTGAAGATATCCCGGTAGTCCGTGACTTTCCTGGACGTTTTCAGAGGGAGCTGCCGGTGTTCCACCGACAGAGATGTAGAGTTAAATCATAGATCTTATCCCGGGAACCGCCCCAATCTCTAGGAGACCTTATAAGATGGCACCCTTAGAACTAGCCGAGCTTAAGAAACAACTTGATGAGTCCTTGCAAAAGGGTTTTATCCGTCCTAGTTCTTCTCCTTGGGCTTGCCCCGTCCTCTTCGTCAAGAAGAAGGATGGTACGGACCGAATGGTTGTAGATTATCGTCCCGTTAATTTGGTCACGATAAAGAACAAGTATCCGCTCCCCAGGATCAACGACCAGTATGATCAGCTCGCTGGATCCTCGGCCTTTTCTAAGATGGATTTGAGGTTAGGCTACCATCAAATCAAGATCGTGAATGGAGACATTCCCAAAACAGCCTTTGTCACTCGTTATGGCCAAGTATGAGTACACCGTCATGTCCTTTGGTCTAACCAACGCCTCCAGCTACATTCTCCCGCTTGATGAACTCGATCTTCATGGAGTACTTGGATAAATTTGTCGTGGTTTACCTCGATGATATTCTTATTTACTCGAAGAACGAGGAAGAGCATGCCGAACATCTCGAGACTTGTGCTAGAGAAACTCGAGAGAACACCGCCTTTATGCCAAGTTCTCCAAGTGTGAATTTTGGTTGCCAGAAGTGACCTACCTAGGCCACGTAATCTCTGGTAAGGGCATTGCTGTCAATCCCGAGAGAGTTCAGGCCGTTCTTGATTGGACTCCACCTGAAACCGTTAAATAAGTTAGGAGTTTCCTTGGTCTAGCCAGCTATTGTCGCCGCTTTGTTGAAAACTTCTCCAAAGTAGCTAAACCCCTCACGGAACTTCTCAAGAAGGATAAAAAGTTTGAGTGGTCCCCACAAGGTGAGTACAGTTTTCGTGAACTCAAAAGACGCCTGACTTCTGCTCCTATACTAGTGCCACCGGATTTCACTAAAGACTTTGTTATCTCTTCATGACGCCTCACGGCTGGATTAGGTTGCATTCTTATGCAGGATCGTCATGTGATTGCCTATGCATCTCGTCGATTGCATCCACATGAGGAGAATTATCCTACCACGATCTAGAGCTTGCACCGTAGTCTATGCACTCAAGACCTGGCGACATTACCTTCTTGGTAAACGCTATAGATCTACACCGATCACCGTAGTCTCAAGTATATCTTCACCCAACCAGATTTGAACCTTAGGCAAAGACGATGGTTGGAGTTGATCACAGATTATGATCTAGGGATTACCTACACCCGAGCAAGGCCAATGTCATGGCTGATGCTCTAAGTCAGAATCCTATTGCAACAATCTCATGTTGCAGCAAGGCCAACCACTTATTCATGAGGAATTACGTAAGCTTAATCTTCACATTGCTCCTCACGGATTCCTCTCCACCTTGGTGGCGAGACCTGATCTTGAAGATCGGATTGTCGCTGCTCAAAAGCAAGACACGGAATTTCTCGGATCAAGAGAAACATTAAGAAGGGAGTGGGTGGACGTTTCTCTATGGATGATCGTGGTGTTGTCTTCTTTGAGAATCGTTTGGTGGTTCCCAAGAATCAACATCTGCGACAATTGATTCTTAAGGAGGCGCATGAATCTCCTCTCACAATTCATCCCGGTAGTACTAAGATGTATCAGGACCCTACGCCAGAGGTTCCGTGGACTAGGATGAAGAGAGAAATTGCTCGGTTTATTGCTAATCTGTGACGTTTGTCGTCAGCGTTAAGCAGAGCATCAAAGGCCTTTGGCACCCTTCAGCCCTTAGCTATTCCCCGAGTGGAAATGGGATAAAGTTGGTATGGATTTCATCACCGGCTTTCCCAGGACCAAGAAAGGGAATAATGCTATCTTCGTAGTCGTTGATCGTCTTTCCAAAGTGGCTCACTTCCTTCCTGTTCGAGAGAGTATCACTGCTAGTCAGCTTGCTGACTTATACATTTGTCGAATAGTGTCACTCCATGGTGTTCCACTAGAGATCAATTCAGACCGTGGTAGTCTTTTCACTTCTCATTTCTGGGAGAGTTTCCAAACTGCCATGGGAACCCATCTTTTCTTCAGTACCGCTTTCCACCCTCAGTCGAGTGGTCAGTGGAAAGGGTCAACCAAATTCTCGAAGACATGCTTAGAGCTTGCGTTATCTCATTCGGTATGGATTGGGAGAAAAGTCTTCCTTTCGCCGAGTTTGCTTATAACAATAGCTATGAATCCAGTCTCAAGAAAGCTCCTTTTGAGATTCTCTATGGACGAAGATGTCGAACACCTTTGAACTGGTCAGAAACCGGTGAAAGACAATTCTTTGGACCGGACATGATCCAGGAGGCGAAGAGCAAGTTCGCATCATTCGTGAGAATTTGAAAACAGCCCAATCTCGTCAAAGAGCCAGATGACCGTCGTCATAAGGAAGTGGCTTATGAAGTTGGCGACAAGACTTACCTTCGGTTACTCCTCTAAAGGGTACCCATCGCTTCGGTATCAAAGGCAGGTTGGCTCCTCGTTACATTGGCCCCTTCGCATTCTCGCTAAACGAGGAGGGGTTGCCTACCAGTTGGAACTACCCCACATCTTTCTCGAGTTCATGATGTCTTCCACGCCTCTCAACTCAGGCGTTGCTTCTCGGATCCTATCCGCGGAGTGGACCACAAACGCTTGATCTCCAAGATAACCTCACATACCGAGAGTACCGGTTCGCATTCTTGATCAAGCAGAGCGTGTTACTCGACGTCGAATATCAAGTTTCTCAAGGTTCAGTGGTCTCATCATTCCGAGAGAGAAGCTACACCGAGCGAGAAGATCGCCTTCTTTGGAGTACCCCGCTTTCTTTCCGTCGACCCCTGAATCTCGGGACGAGATTCTTTCAAGTGGGGGCGAGTTGTCACATCCCTAGTTCTGGTATGCTCAAGGCGAGCTAGTCATTGTGCATCATGTTTAAAATTCCATTTAATTTTGAAATGGGGATTTGTGAAACCCTCGTAATAATTTTTGGAAATGACCCAAAAATAAAAATTGCTCCAAAGGGTCCAGAAAATGCTCATGTGGCCCTCTGAAAATATTGGACAGAGATAATAATCAAACCAATATTTTTGGGGGTTCCTAAGTAATTATATTTGGGCATTTGGAATTAATGCATACCTAATTGCATTGGATATATATTATTATATATATATAATATTGTCCAAAAATTGTGCCTTTTGTTGAAGAGCTCGAATATTACCACTAGCTCATATAAAATTGGCATAATTAAATAAAGTGATTTGGTATTTTAAATAAATCAAACAAATGTCGAATATTAGAAAAGAAACAGAATAGGAAAAACCCTTACCTGACCTACCTTACATGCTGCCCGGCTCAGGCGGCTGGCTCGGCCAATGCCCAGCCGGCCCAGCCAGCGCCACCGTCCCTTCCTCGCGCCAGAGGATAGGGGCACACAGCCTTGTGACCACCGTCCGGGGACACGCCTCCCGCCACCTCCCGCTTCCTCCTCGTCGCCCTGGACGCCCTGGAACGACGCCACGCGCCGCCCCGCACCTCTCTCCCTCTCTCTCATTTTCCCCCTCCTCCTCTGGTTTCTCGCCCTCTCTTCCTCTCCGCCCGAACTCCGGCGGCCGCAAGCGAGCTCGCCGCCGTTGACTCCGGCCATCCCAGGCCCAGCCACGGCCACCGCCCGACGCGCCATCGAGCTAGCTCTCCAACGCGCCTAGCCGCGCGTCATTTGGAGCACCGCAGAGGAAACCCGGGGCACAAGTACGCCGCGGATCTCGCCGGCGACTAATCGCCGCGGGTTTGACTGTTTTGACTGGGATTGACCCCCAGGGTCATCGACAGCTGGGCCATGCCCTATTTAGTTTAGGTGTTAGTTTAGTTAGCGCTAATTAACTCGCTTAATTAGTTGTCTCTCTGACAAATGGGCCCAGCGCCACTAATCATTAATTAGGATTAAAATAACCCTGTTTAACCTCGTGTCACCGACGTGTGGCCCACACACGCCAGGTTTGACTCCAGCCAGCCGCAGCTTGACCTGTCGACGTCATGCTTGCGCAAGGTCGACGCAATATTATATTTTCTGGATTTAATTAAATCAGGAAATTCCAGAATATATTCAAAACTTCAAAAATTCATAGAAATTCAACCGTAGCTCAGATTGAAATAATTTATATATGAAAAATTATCAGAAAAATTCAATCTATCCATCTGTGCTAGTTTCATGCATGACAAACCAACTTATACATGCTGTATGAGTGAAACTCTAAAATGGCATTTATAAGAGCTTACTTTTGAATTGCATTTGAACCTTTGGTTCAAATGGACTTCATTCAAATTGAATACCAGTTGCATTAGCTCAAACAGCATCACATCTACATACCATGTTCATGCATCATATTGTTGCATATGATTGTGTATTGATTGCACCGTTCCTTCTCGATAGGTCCTGCTCAGAGGCGTTCCAGAGTACACATCTATGAAGCGGTGCCTCCCTTGTTGATTTACCAGCAAGCAAATCCCCTTGTTCATTCCGATACAATCCTACTCTCTCGCTCCTGCTCTCGGTTATTGCATTAGGACAACAACGATTCATCTGCTACTTTGTCTGCGGTAGTTGAACCCATTCTTCTCGCATGACCTGTCATTGCCACGAGAATAGTTGAAAACCCACTAGCATGTGTAGGAGTTGATTGAGCCATGTTGTGTTCCTACCATGCTATGCCTGCTATTGCTTAGAGTTGTGTCGTGTCCGATTCATTGGGAATGAATTGGAGTGCAGTTCTATGTTCTGATGCTGAGAGTGAAGTGTGTGAACACAATTTGGTAAAGGTAGCGGTGAGAGGCCATGTAGGAGTACATGGTGGGTTGTCTCACTGGAACCGTCCTTAAGCACTGAGTTCTATGTATGTTGTCCAATGACTCGATACTACCACACATTGGGCTCCGGGCGCTCCAAGCCCTCTCGACTTATTAACCGACTTGATCTCTGTCCAGGAGTCGCAACTAGTCTCTGGTGTTTGTAGGTAGTGCTATTTTTCTACTGAGTGGCACCCGGCAGGATGGGCTTGGGACAGACTAGGCACAGGTGGCACGGTGTACCAAGTGGCACCCGGATGGTGGGCTTGGGAACCCTGCTCACATCGTTTGGGGCCGTGAGCGACACCCCGGCCGGATCTCCTTGCGGATGGAACCCGAATAGGCGATAAACCTGGACTAGAGTCTTGTGTGGTTAGTCAGGTCATGGCCGACACCCTCGCCAGGCTTCCGCTTGAAGGTTGCCGAGATACATGACATGTATATGGCGGTAAGTGGCGAGAGCGTGTGTGAAGAAGTACACCCCTGCAGGTTATCATGATCTATTCGAATAGCCGTGTCCTCGGTTATGGACTTCTTGGATGCTTACGTGGTACATAGACAACTTGAAGTGGATACTCTAAAATGCTCAAGACAAGTGTGAGTGCTATGGATGGCCTCCCGTATGGAAACGGGAATGAATCCGTAGTAGTGTATTGATGTGGTGATTAGTGGACTCGTGTACGTTGTCTCACCTCAAGAGTTTCTTGTAGTCGTAGAGAACAGGATAGCCACAGAGTCAAAGCTGGCTTGCCCAACTAAACTCCACATTACCTTTTGACACTAATGCATGTATGATAGGATCTGATGTAAGTCTTGCTGAGTACCTTTGTACTCACGTTGCTTTATTTATGTTTTTGCACCAGAGACTTTGGTCTTACTAGTAGTTCCGCTTGGACTTCGACGAGTAGCTTGTTACCTCAGCTACGATCTTGTACCCTTGGGAGGGTCTTGTAGATAGTCAGGCTTCTCAGCCTTTTTCTTTTGTAGTTGTCCAGACTCGGGCGTGTAATGCTTCCGCTTGTTGGTTGAATGTTTCAATGATGGGTCATGTGACCCTGTTTGTACCTATTGCTATGTGGCTCTTCCGAGCCTTTATCTATATGAGTTTGCGTTATGTTGTGATGCCATGTTGTACAGCACATACTTGCATGTTATGCGTGACGTGTAACTTGTACCGCTATGTGTGGGATCCGACAACCTAGTTGTTTATCCTTGGTAGCCTCTCTTATGGGGAAATGTAGTCTCGTGCTTCGGCGATAGTAGTCCGCTACAGCCGGTTCACCGAGTCCTGCTAGCCCAGCACTACTGCTTGGACACTTGACTGGCCGGCATGTGTTTCACTTCGTTCCTATGTCTGTCCCTTCGGGGAAATGTCACGCGTGTTATTCGGAGTCCTGCCTAGCCTGCTACAGCCGGGATACCGGAGTCCTCATAGCCAGGTTACAGCCCGAATTCATACGTTGATGACCGACATGCTCGATGTGATTCATGTATGCCTGTTCCCATAGGTTAGCGCCGCTTTGGGTTCACGACTAGCCATGTCGGCCCGGGTTCTTTGTCATATGGATGCTAGCGACACTATCATATACGTGAGCCAAAAGACGCAAACGGTCCCGGGCTATGGTAAGGCGACACCCGTGGGAATACCGTGCGTGAGGCCGCAAAGTGATATGATGTGTTACATGCTAGATCGGTGTGACTTAGGATCGGGGTCCCGACACTCAATGCAACCAGAAGCAGTTGCATCATAATGACGTGGCAGTCATGAGACTTTAGGTTCTCGAACTTTTTCCCTGCCATATTTATTATTCCCTTTGTATCGACGAAAAGCCAGATGGGACCTTCATACTGAGCAGGCATTCGAAGAAGATTTCCTTCTCTTGTTTGGTAAGAGCATAGCTGGCAGGACGCTGGAACTGCTTTGGATCCATGCTATATTTTCCGTGCATATGTTGCTGGTCCTCCCGTGCCTCTGGTGTATATTTTGGCTTCCCATACGCACCCAAGAAGCCTAGCAGGTTCACACAAAGATTCTTAGTCACGCGCATCCTGTCGATTGCAGGAGCGGACCTCTAGGTCTTTCAAATAGGGTAGGTCCCAAACTATTGATTTCTTCTTCCAAATTGGTGCGCGTCGGTCAACGTCATTCGGAACAGATTGTCCGCCAGGACCCGTTCCAAAGATTACTTTTAAATCCTTGACCATAGCAAGTATATCTTCACCACTACGGTGGGGAGGCTTCTGCCGGTGACCTGGATCACCTTTGAAATGTTTGCCTTTCTTTCTTACGGGGTGCCTGCTCTGAAGAAATCGATGATGCCCCAGGTACACATTCTTCTTACATTTATCCAAATATGTACTGCCGGTATCAAAACAGTGCATTCATGCGTGGTATTCCTTGTTTGTCTGTCCTAAAAGGTTACTGAGAGCAAGCCAATCATTGATGGTTACAAATAGCAATGCTCGCAGGTAAAATTCGTGTTGTTGTGCTCATCCCACACACGTACACCTTCTATTCTCCACAGCTCTAAAAGTTCTTCAACAAATGGCCTTAGGTGCACATCAATGTCGTTGCCGGGTTGCTAGGGGCCTTGGATTAGCAATGGCATCGTAATGAACATTCACTTCATGCACAACCAAGGAGGAAGGTCATATATACATAGAGTCACAGGCCATGTGCTATGATTGCTGTTCTGCTCCCCAAAAGGATTAATGCCATCTGCACATAAACCAAACCATACGTTCCTTGCGTCAGCTTCAAATTTCTTCCTCCTTCTCTTGTGTTTTCTCCACTGCGATCCGTCAGCGGGTACTCTCAACTTCCCGTGTTTCATATGGTCTTCTTTGTGCCATCGCATCAACTTGGCATGATCTTTGTTTTGGAACAAACATTTCAATCATGGTATTATAGGAGCATACCACATCACCTTGGCAGGAATCTTCTTCCAGGGGCGCTCGCCCTCAACATCACCAGGGTCATCATGGCGGATCTTATAGCGCAATGCACAACATACCGGGCATGCATTCAAATCCTTGTACTCACCACGGTAGAGGATGTCGTCATTAGGGCATGCATGTGTCTTCTACAGCTCTAATCATAGATGGTAGACAACCTTATTTGCTTCGTACGTACTGTCAGGGAATTCGTTATCCTTTGGAAGCTTCTTCTTCATTATTTTCAGCAGCTTTTCAAATTCCTTGTCAGGTACACCATCCTCTGCCTTCCATTGCAGTAATTCCAGTGTGGTACCCAGCTTTTTCTTGTCATCTTCGCAATTTGGGTACAACGTTTCTTGTGATCCTCTAACATCCTCTGCAACTTCAGCTTCTCCTTTTCACCTACGCACATTCTCTTTGCATCGGGAATGGCCCGACCAAGATCATTAGCGGGCTCATCTGATGCTTGTTCTGCAACTTCTTCCCGCATTGCCAGCTCACCTTCCTCCCCCATTGTTGTACCATCGTATTCATGGAACCCATGGCCAGGATAGTTGTCATCATCCTCTTCTTCTTCATTGTCCTCCATCATAACCCCTGTTTCTCCGTACTTGGTCCAAACATTATAGTGGGGCATGAAACCGGACTCAAACAGGTGGACGTGAATGGTTCTTGACTTAGAGTAATTCCGAGCATTCTTACATCCAGCACATGGACAAGGCATAAATCCATCCGCCCGCTTGTTCGCCTCACCCGCAAGCAGAAAAGTCTGCACGCCATCAGTAAACTGGGGAGAGCATCGGTCATCGTACATCCATTGTCGGCTCATCTTCATTACACAGCACCGAAAAGACCAAATTAATACAAGTTCATACATAAAGTTCATACAACACTTATAATCATAAAACAACATACGAATAACTCTCCAGCTAAAGCATTTAAATGCAACAACAAATGCGATCAAGATCGCAACTAAGGTAACCATTGACCCAACAACATAATGATACCAAGCCTCACTATCGATGGCATATTTTCTAATGTTTCTAATCTTCAAGCGCATTTTCATTGTCTTGATCTTGTGATCATTGACGACTTCGGCAACATGCAACTCCAATTCCATCTTCTCCCCCTCAATTCTTTTCAATTTTTCTTTCAAATATTCATTTTATTTTTCAACTAAATTTAACCTCTCGACAATAGGGTCGGTTGAAATTTTCGGTTCACGTACCTCTCCTAGATAGAAATATCTATGTGAACTTGATGGGCATAATTTGTCATAAACATGAACTTCAACAAATAGTTATAAAAGGAATATACCACATCCGAATCATAACCCCGATGAGGGCCGATGGGGACGGATATCTAAACAATGGCACTACGTATAACAAACAACGTACGGGTAAGATAATTATACAAGTAAATATATATCTAAATCACACAAATATGATTTTTTTATATAAAAAAGATAAGAACAAGAGGCTCACCAAAAGGTGGTGTTTACGACGTGATTTGTGTGGGCGATCGACAATGCTTAGGACGAAGACGGGAATGCACTAAGTAAACCACACCTACATATGCAAACTAAGAGTCATTTTGACCTCAAATTGCATATAAATCAAATAAACTACCACATATAATTACACCCAAACTAATACACAAAAATTAATATACTTATAGAGCATTGCAATCGCTAATCCAACAACGAGAGATGAAAGGACAAAGTTGCTAACCTTTGTGATCACTTGGATGGATGGGGGACCTTCAAATCTTCACGAATTTTGGCAAAATTGAATGTTGAGCTTGAGCAATGGGCAAGAACAGAGGAGAGGAATGAATGAAAGGTGAAAACAGAGAGAAATTGGCTCAGGCTCGATGAAGGGTTTATATAGAGGCTTCATTAGTACCGTTTTGTTATCTGAACCGGTACTATAGGTCAGCATATAGTGCTGGTTCATGCCATGAACGAGTATTATAGGTTCCCGTGGGGCCCCGGCCTGACAAAAGCCTGCCACCACCTCTTTCATACCGGTTCGTGCCACGAATCGATACTATAGGTTAGCCACGAGCCGGTACTAATGATCGGCGCCTACCTAGCCGTTGGAACCGGCACTAATGGTCACATTAGTGCCGGTTCAGCTATAAACTGGCACTTATGTGTCTCACAAAAGGCTCTTTTTCTACTAGTGTTGCCATCTCTTTGCTGAACTAGTGCACATATACAATTGACCATTGTATTGGGTGTGTTGGGGACACAAGAGACTCTTCGTTATTTGGTTGCAGGGTTGCTTGAGAGAGACCATCTTCATCCTACGCCTACACCGGATTGATAAACCTTAGGTCATCCACTTGAGGGAAATTGCTACTATCCTACAAACCTCTGCACTTGCAGGCTCACCAACGTCTACAATAAGAAAGTTGCATAGTAGACATGAGTGGGTCGTCGTCGTGGCCGGAAACGATGATTCTCGCCTGGCTGTGATCACCAAAATGGCGTGGAGGACCATGACCTCCACCTCCTCCTGCGTCTACCCCATCACCCGTCTGTGACAGTACGGGCGGATCGGCGGTAGACGAACCGAGCGCCGTGAATCCCTTCTTCTTGGGAGACATGGCAACGAAGATTTTGACGAAACTGACGCGCTAACAACTAAATCAGGTTTGCGCAACCTTAATGCCCCCTACCAGGTGCACTAAAGATGTCAGGGGCAAGGACACCTATGGGATCGAGGAGGGCCCCTTCTATGGTATGGCAGGGAAGTGGTGGCGCAAAGATCATATCTAGTGGTCAACGCGATGTATTTTTACCCAGGTTCAAGCCGCTGAGAAGCGTAAAACCCTAGTCCTGCTCGGTTGTATTGAGTGTGTTCCTGAGCTCTAGGTCGTTGCTAGGTGCGGGAGTTCCGGACTAGGGGGTGTCTGGATAGCCGAACTATCATCATCGGCCGGACTCCAAGACTGTGAAGATACAAGATTGAAGACTTCGTCCCGTGTTCGGATGGGACTTTCCTTGGCGTGGAAGGCAAGCTTGGCGATACGGATATGTAGATCTCCTACCTTTGTAGCCGACTTTGTGTAACCCTAGCCCTCTCTGGTGTCTATATAAACCGGACGGCTGTAGTCCGTAGGACGAACAACAATCATACCATAGGCTAGCTTCTAGGGTTTAGCCTCTTTGATCTCGTGGTAGATCCACTCTTGTAACACACATCATCAATATTAATCAAGCAGGACGTAGGGTTTTACCTCCATCAAGAGGGCCCGAACCTGGGTAAAACATCGTGTCCCTTGTCTCCTGTTACCATCCGCCTAGACGCACAGTTCGGGACCCCCTACCCGAGATCCGCCGGTTTTGACACCGACATTGGTGCTTTCATTGAGAGTTCCTCTGTGCCGTCACCATCAGGAAGGATGCCTTTTCCCGTCTTTAAAGACGGCGCCGTCATCAAGGGAGCTTTGGCCGCCGGCCAGACTATCCGAGTAGGCGGTTTTCTCATGACCGCCTGTTCGGCCACCGCCCCGACAATGACCTCTCAAGTCATTAAAAGCGATCTTCACGTCAGCTCGGAATTCGCCGATCAGCTAGATCCGATTGAGCTCTCCTCCGTAAACAAGCTCTTGGATTGCATCGCCGCCCTGGGAGTCGCTACCGACTACGATCAGATTGGGCTTAAAACCGATCTGAGAGAAATTAACTCTCCCCAGGTTACCCACCACGTTGTCGTGGTAGAGGAACAATGCGGCGACTCTTCTTCTATGTTAAAATCCAACTATGTCCGGATTCCGGATCCCTCCATGCCGGATTCCCGCGGAGGGACGGACGCCAATCAAATACTGAACCTAAAGTCAGGCATCGGACCAGATTTGTTGGAAAGCGCTCAGCAAACCAAGCTTCCGAATCCGGAAGCTTCTTGGCCTTTGAGCCTCAGACCGGGCGGGGTTCCGAACTTAATTCCACCCGCCCACCCAAACATAAGTGATCTATCTCAAATACGGCAAGAGCCCGATGAAACAAGACATCATTATCGGGCGATTCCTCCTGGTTATGAACAGGATAAAGGATTGCCGTGAAGAAAGCGCGATTTCAATCTTCTGCAACAATTACACGGACAAGGGAATCATAAACGCCATCAATCGTCGCGAAGTTTCACGCCTCGCCGACCTAGCGACCATCATACAAAAATACTGCGCGATGGAGAGTGCCTGGAAAACCGAAACTAGGTTTTGGGACAATCCGCCCTGAATACAAACCCAGTCCGAAATAAAAGGGTGCTTCATACTCAAGCACCTGGGTTAAAAACCAAAAAGCAAAAACCCCCTAAGCGGTACGGAACTGTACTGGAGGGATGGCTCAACGGACCCTGCAAAATCCACAGTATGGAGGGCGCCCCTCCAACACACAGCCTTCGAGTGTCTTCCGCCGGCGTCTACCCCACCGTCGACACGCTCCGGTGATGGTGGGATTGACGTGGACGAAACAGCTGCCGCCGAAGCCTTCTTCTTCGGTGGCATGTCGATGAAGAAGATGAAGATTTAGCTCGTGTGAACGCCGGATCAGGTTCACACAATCTCAACGAGCCCCTACCTGGCGTGCCAAAGATGTCGGGGAAACTGATCCACGAACACCTATGGGACCGGCCGGTGGACCGAGCCCCTTTCGGTTCGGCGGGGGGCGGAGATCGCACCAAGAGCGGATCGAGGCGAAGCACACGAGCAGTTTACCCAGCTTCGGAGCTCTCCGGAGAGATAACACTCCTACTGCTGCATGTCTGAGTGTATTGAGTTCTTGCTTGGGAGCGCTGAGTGCTACAGTACACACCAGCTGCTAACGAGACCTAGCGTGAGTGTTTTCTGCCTTTGAACCTCCCTCTACGTTGCGCATGGGCCTCCTTTTATATGCTTAAGGGGTCTCCGACAGGTGGCAACGTAGACAAGGGTAAAAATGGAAAAGGGATTGCGGTTGGTACAGCTACCTGTACAGTGTATCATACCTAACCCTGACGGCAGGGGACAAAGGCATTAAATGCCCGTCTACATCGCCCAAACAGTGCAAACAAGGACCGTCAGGGGCGCCACTGCTGGCCACAATGGAAATCTTGTAAGTGTCTCTTGCCACCACGCTCCGCTGGCCGCACAGCCTCTTGCCACGCGCACTTGGAAAGGTCCCAGGGCGACACGTTATTGAATGTGCTGGAGCGCAGGTACAGAGTGGTAGTCTGCCGCGGCAAGCGCCTTGCCACGGTTGTGGCCTTGTCGCGTCCGGAAGCTTGTCGCTCGTCGGGCCTTGCCGGGACGCGTGGCGCGTCGCGGCAAGTTCCTTGAGATGTCTTGGTTGGCCTTCCCGGCACGCTCCTCTTGTCGGGGCCTTGTCTCCTTGGCTTAAATTCCTTGTTTTTGAATGGCTCCAAAGGAACCACGGAGGACCTTGGCGGTCACCCGGCAAGCCTTTCCGCTGGTGTCAGAATCGCCTGCGGCACAAGTTCGGGATACTGGGGTACCCCTACTCTAGTACACCGACAGGAGCCCCCGGGCCTGGGCCACACACGGTGCCGAGCGCTGTTGGGCCAGGCCCAAAACAGGGCACGGGCACGCGCGGCCTGGGTTACGCCGTATCTCACTCCGGACCCACCACGCCCTCCACGAACGGCACGCGTCGAATGCCGCGTCGTGGGAGAGATCATGGGTGGTTTCTTTATTCGAAAAGACGGAACGTCCGCCCCCTTCCCTCTTTATAAGCAGGGGAAACAGGGGCAGTTCGCCCATCTCGCCAGTTGCTACTCCAATCTCAAAAACCTCCGCTGCTCCCCCCTTCCCGGGGCTGAAAAGAGAGCAGCGTCATTTCATCGCCACTCAGCATCACCAACGCCGTCGATCTCCCCACCACCTCCGCCATGCCTCCGAAGCCGACAAGGGGAACGTCGTGAAGTCGGCCGAGGCGCAGCGGCTCACGGCGCTGCGAAAGGAGCGGGCAACCTTCCCCCCTCAGCTCGCCGCGAAGGATCTGAGGGAGTACTACTACCTCTTCTGGTCGACGGAGACGCGAGCGCATCCACGCACGAAGGTACTCCCAGCTGCCGCTTCGGAACTGGCTCCGAATGGATACCCTTTCTTCGCGATGTTCTTCTACTGCGGGCTCTGCCTGCCTTTCTCTGAATTTTTCTGTGATATCATGAACACCTACGGGTTCCGCCTCCTTGACTTCACCCCCAATGCCGTTCTGACCATGGCAGTTTTCGCACATCTCTGCGAAAACTTTGTCGGAGTCTATCCAAACGTAGCTCTTTTCCGCCACTTCTTTTATGCCCCGAGTTGAGAGAGGGGAGCCTCTTGCCGGCGGAATCTCTTGGATCTCGAGGACTGGCAAGAAGGAAGGTTATCTGGAGGGAGAGCTCCGCAGCAAGTGGGAGGAATGGAGGGCAGACTGGTGCTGGATTGTCGAGGAGAACCCGCAGCCATTTACCGCCCAAATACTAAACCCCGATGGTGCGCGGCAACGGTTGGAGCAGCGTGGCGGAAGACGCTTAGGCTAAAGATTGCCGTCACCGGATCCTACGCCTTGGACTTGCCGGCTTATCAGAGGCGCCTGCTGGCGCGGATTTTCTTCGTCGCCGCATCGCCCCCCTGCAGGAGAGGAGGAGACCCGCCTGGGAGTTCCAGAACGCGGTGGATATCATGAGGTTGCGCCCGGGCCTCAACTTCAACTTCACTGTCTTGGAACAGGACGCAATGCTCTTGGAACTGTTCAAGCACGATCCTGATCATCCCGAAATGTTCATGTTGCCGAGGGGTGTCGTTCCGCTATGCAACAATTCCTCGCTCGACCGCATCCGTGCAATGATGCCGCTGTGCGACTCGCATGGAATTGTCCCAACCTGGCAAGAGCCTGCAGATGACATCGTGCGGGAGTTCTTTGACGGCCTGGTAGAAGTGCCGGTCCGCCCCGATGAACAGAGGAGCCTCACCCGCGACACCACTGACGATGAGATGCAGCGCATCGCCACCAGGCTGGAAGAGGCGGCAGCAGCCGCTGCCGCGGGCGAGTTTGGATTCACCGTGGAGGAGGCAGAGGCAGTAGAGGCGGCAAGCCTTGTCGAGCGAGAGGAGCTTGCCAGCGAGGAAGAGCTTGTCGGGCCTGAAGCTGAGTCGAGCGAGCCCGCCGAGGGCGCCTCCTCCCCACCTTCAAACAGCTTGCCGCAAGCAGAGCCCCCGGCTCCACCAAGAAGGCGTCTCCGCAAGGCCGGAGACGTAGCGGGGCGGCAGACGGGTCAACAGCCGCCGCGCCGCGCGACGCGCTCCACCGCGGCAAGCACTGTTGCCGCGGGAGCACCTCATGCCGCTGCGGCAACTGGAGCGGGGCCCTCCCGGGTCACCGCTTCTGCTCCCGCCAAGCGGCCAAGGGAACCCACTCCTCCGCCTCGTCGCACCGGAGGCGAGCCGGAATTTGATCTCTCCGCGCTGAGCTCCGACTAGGAAGAAGAAGAGTAAGATTCTTTGTTGTACTTGTAGTTCTTCAATTTGTTGCTTTGTCTTGTATCTGATTTGCTTCACTCTGAACCCATTCCTTTTCAGGACGCTGGCCCAGAGAGCGTCGAAGAGAGCCAAGGTCCCGGTAATTGTCATTGAGGATGAACCCACCGCGACAGCAGGAGGCGTGTCCGAGACCACCTTGCCGGACCCGGCAACCCTTCCTCAAAGCAGCCCCCAGCGCAGCCCCCATCGTAAGTATATGGTTTACTTCCTGCTGTTAGGCGTGCATGGGTGCTCTTTCTTTGCTGATATCTGACTGTTGGTTTGTGTAGGAGCAGAGCAGCCTCACCAGGAGTGCCCGGAAGTCGCTCCCGAAATGCCATCTGCTTCGACTACACCGCCAAGGGAGGATCCCCCGGCAAGGGAGTGTTCTCCGGCAAGGGAGACGTCTCCGGCAAGGGATAGCGCCAGCGACCCTCCGGTGGTTGAGACCACGACTTCAGATCCTAGCACAGGTAATCCTCTTGCTTGAAAACTTCCCTTGTGTTCTTCTTCTTCTGATTTTCTTTTTGGACATTTGCTTGACTTTTCTTTCTTTTCCGGTCGTCAGATCCATCTGCCACGGAGCCAATGGAGACCGAGGTCGCCGGCGAGGAGGACGCCTTGTGTAATCGACGACGCCATTGCCGCCAAGAAGAAACCGACGTTGATGATCCCGCCGCGGAGAGGCCGCCAAAGCTGCCGCCGCAGAAGCCGGGCGAGGGTCCGCGATCGTGACCGACGGCCCCGAGGCCGCAGAAGCGCCAGCGCCACGCCGACCGGGCGATCCTCCGCCGCTGCCGCAGCTGCCAGTTCAAGAGCCCCAGCCCGCGCCTATTTGAAGGCCGCGATGGCGTCTTCATCAAGCTCCCCGGGCGCCGAGTTCCAGGTGCCGATCAAGGAGAGACCTTTGATGAAGATTTTCGCCTCCGCTGGCTGGCCGACGCTGGTCGACACGCCGACAGCAGAAGCGCGAGCCCGAGGAGGAGCAGCTGCCGCGGAAGCCGTTGTCGCTCTACCGCGCTCGACAAAGCCAAACTGGAATCCCGAGAAGCGCTTGTCGCGGCGAAGGCGGAGTGCATATAGAGAAGCGCTGGAGGAGCTCCGGGCTCAACCAGGAAGCTCTCCGATCCTGGCAAAGGAGCGGGAGCAAATCGCCGAGGAGCGTAAAGCCTTCCTCCTCGAGAAGGCTGAAGTTGAAGAGCAACAGCGGCTTGCTGCCGAGAAGCTGTCTGCGCAGGAAGGCGAGTTGGCCCAGCGAAAGGTTACCCTTGACAGCCACGAGGTGGATCTTGCCGCGCGCGAGCAAACATTCGGCGGGGCTCTCAAGGAAGCAAAGGATGTTCCGCAGCTGCCGAGGCCGCCAAGAAGGAGCTGGAGATGAAGGTGGCGCAGGTGGAGGCCAATCTCAAGGAGAGCGCGCGAGGAGCTTGCTGCGCTCAAGCGTGAGCGCGAGAAGGACGCCTACACCCTTGGCGAGCTGCAGGGTCGTCTCGCCGAGAGGAGCAAGGAGCTTAGCGCTGCCAAGGACTCCAATGCAGATCTTGAGTTGAAGCTGTCTACTTTGACTCAGACGCTAGACGGCGCCAGGGAGCGGGAGGTGGCCTTGGAGGAGATGATCAAGGCCGACGAGGCGCTGCTGGGGAGTGCTGCTGCCGCCCAGAACACTTTTAGGGAGAATGTGGAGCACTGGACCGAGGGTCTCGTGGATGTTGCCGCAGCCATCGACAGGGAGCTGGCGCAGCTGGGGATGGAAGATCTCGGGTATTCCTCCGATGAGCACCTCCAACCCAGTGCCAAGCTCAGCTTGTTCTTCAATTGCATGGCGACGGCCCTCCAGCGACTCCGGGAAGAGATCCCAGAGCAGCTGGCCGACGAGTCACGCCAGATCTGTGCGGGAGCTCTTCAAAAGGTGCTGATGAAGGTGGCCTTCCGCAATCCAGGCCTCAACCTCACCAACGTCCTCAAGACCTTGCCGCCGGATGCTGATGTGGAAGCGCTCAAGACCCTTGTCGCAACCATTGTGGACAAGGTGAGCAAGATCAAGAGGGTTGAGAGCGATCGCGTAGATTAGGCCGCCCGTTTTCTCTTTTTCTTGCCGCTGCTGGTCATGTTATGAGAACAATCTATTAGAGCTGCGACAAGCTATCTTGTAATATAACTCTATTTCGGGTAGTGATTGCTATGTTATTTCCTTTACTTGATTCCTTCCTTTGTATGGTTTTGCCCTACGCTTTTAGGGGACTTGTCGGCGCAGGCACCTTTGCCGCGAGCGCTAAGTGCGGGAAGTCAGCAGCCTGCTGACGGTGCCGCTACCGACAAGAAACCTTGTCGCAACTAGTCGCAGCCCACTTAAGTTGTTGAGCGGCCTCGAAACAAAGTAAGGGCGCAACTAGCCACGAGTTGGTTCCTCTGCGCACAGGTTTTCCATACAAAGCATGGTCGTTCGAGGAAGATAACTTAAAATTTTTAAAACTGATTGCTCAAACTTTAGCAACTTAGCTTTTCTGCCGTTTGCTTCCCGGTAAGGCGAAACTTCCTCGAGCGACGCTTGGTCCACACCATTATCTTCTCCTTTCCCCCCGGCAAACTTGTGGGCGAGGGAACCTTCCTTTCTTTGAGAAAGAGAAAGAAGAGAAAATAAAGATATGGAGCCTTATGGCTCGTTATTGCTTACCGGGGGTAGGGGTTGCACAAAGTGTCAGATAACGCATGCAAAAAGAAGTAGAAAGCATGAAATTGACAAGATGTGCGGAGCACATGAGCTTTACTTATGCACGGGGTCTGCGCCCGGCTTTGTACAAAGGATTACATGCTACAGAGGCAAGACTTGTTCTAAAGGTGGTTGCCGGAACAGGTTCCGGCAACCTCGCCCTACGTGTAAAACTTACGAAGATGCTCAATGTTCCAGGAGTTGCTCACCGGGATGCCATCTTCGGTCTCAAGGCGGACAACGCTAAGCCTAGTGACTCGCTTCACCCGGTAAGGGCCTTCCCACTTCGGCGTCAACTTGTTGGAATTCTTGGCGGACTGAACGCGCCAAAGAACAAGGTCACCTTCCTCGAGACTTCTGGCATTAACTTTGCGGCTATGGTTGCGGCGCAAAGCTTGCTGGTATCGAGCAGCTCGACTGATGACACGAAGACGGTCCCGCTCAAGGAGCAAAGGCGTCATCTTGTCGCAATCGCTCTTGCTCAAGCTCATGATAAGCGAGCACTCGAGGTGACCCGTGATAATGAGTTCCGTGGGGAGAACTGCCTCTGCTCCATAGACTAGAGCGAAAGGTGACTGGCCAGTGGCTCGATTTGGCGTCATTCTGATCGACCAAAGAACCACCGGCAGCTCCTCAATCCAGTTCTTTCCGCACTTGTGCAGCCTGTCGAAAGTCCTGGTCTTGAGCCCGCGCAGCACTTCAGCATTCGCCCTCTCCGCTTGACCGTTACTTCTCGGATGAGCAACAGAAGCGAAGCAGACCTTGGCGCCAAGATCTTGGACGTACTGCATGAAGGTGCGGCTCGTGAATTGTGTGCCGTTGTCGGTGATGATCCTGTTAGGGATCCCGAAACGGCAAACAATCGACCTGAAGAACTTGACTGCTGACTGTGCTGTCACCTTCCTCACTGCTTCCACTTCCGGCCACTTTGTGAACTTGTCGATGGCAACATACAAGTACTCAAAGCCCCCGACAGCTCGGGGGAAGGGGCCGAGGATGTCGAGCCCCCAGACCGAAAATGGCCAGGATAAAGGGATCGTCTGCAGAGCTTGAGCTGGCTGGTGTATCTGCTTGGAATGGAACTGGCACGCTTCACACTTGGTTACTTGTGCAGTTGCATCCTGGAGGGCTGTCGGCCAAAAGAAACCTTGCCGGAACGCTTTGCCGGCAAGTGCTCTTGCGCCAATGTGGTGACCACATATGCCTCCATGTATCTCTGCCAACAGCTTCATCCTTCTTCCCGTGAATACACTTCAATTTCACACCGTTGAGTCTTCTTACATGCAGTGTGTTGTCGACAAACTGGTACATACTTGACTGCCGGGCTACTCTTTCCGCTTCTTCTTGCTCTTCGGGAAGTTCTCCTGTCTGAAGGAAACGGACAATCGGCTGTGCCCATGCTGGAGCTCGCGGCTCGACAACAAGGACTAAAGGCACATCTGCTGCTGCGGAAACATCCGCTTCTACGGCGAGAACCTGAGGCTCAGCCGGAGCTTGACGTTCCCCGGCAAGCTTGCCGGAGCAAAACTTGTCGGGAGCGTCTGCTTCAACGGAACAAACCCTAGGGCTTGCCGGAGCAGACTGCTCCTCAGCACCCTTGGTGTTGATCTTGGGGACCTTCTTGGCAGCGGCTTCGGGGAGCTCTGCCGGAAAATAGTCATCTGAAATCAACTTCCTCTTCTTGTTCTGTCCGATTGATGGCGTTACATGACGGTTGAGTCGGGCTTTGAGCACAAAGATCCCTGGTTCCACAGGTAACTTAAGTGCGGCGCACTTCGACAGGCCATCAGCAATGTCGTTCTGAGCTCTTGGAACATATTCCATTTGTAGGCCGTCAAAGTGCTCTTCTAGCTTTCTTACTTCATCAACATAAGCTTCCATCAACGGACTCTGATAATTCTTGTTTACTTGGCGGACGACAAGCTGTGAGTCACCCCTGACAATAAGCTTCTTGATCCCAAGGTCTGCTGTGATCCTGAGACCGGCAAGCAAACCCTCATACTCTGCAGTATTGTTCGTTGCTTGCTCCTTGGGAAAATGCATCTGGACCACGTACTTGAGGTGCTCTCCGGTGGGTGCAATAAGTAGCACGACCGCACCGGCGCCTTGCAGCGAGAAGGCACCATCGAAGTACATCAGCTACTCTTTGCTTGCTTCCTTGACGGGGATGCTCGTTTCTGGAATTTCTTCGTCTTGTGTTGGCGTCCATTCTGCTATGAACTCCGCCAATGCTCTGCTTTGGATAGTCGAAGTGCTCTCAAACTTGAGGCCAAAGCTTGACAGTTCCAGTGCCCACTCGACAATCCTGCCTGTTGCTTCTAGATTTTGCAGTATCCTCTTCAGCGGAAAACGAGTGACGACTGTGATCTCATGTGCTTGGAAGTAATGGCGCAGCTTTCTCGAGGCCATGAGAAGGCCGAAAAGCAATTTCTGCACGCCAGAGTCCCTTGACCTAGCCCCCTGCAGAAGGGAACTGACAAAGTAAACTGGGCGCTGCACCATTCTTTTCTGTATCTTCTCACACGCCTGCACAGATCCATCTTTGTCGGGACCAGAGGTTGCCGGTGAAATCCCTTGCATGTCGCTGGATGCATCTGCCGTGGTTGCTGGCTCATCATCCGCCTCTCTCTCCGCTACTAACGCAGCACTAACCACTTGATTGGTTGCCGCTATATATAGGAGCAACTTTTCTTGTGGCTTAGGTGCGACAAGTGTTGGAGTGGAGGACAGGTATCTCTTTAAGTCCTGCAGCGCAGCCTCCGCTTCCGGAGTCCATTTCATTGGACCTGCCTTTTTCAATATTTTGAAAAATGGCAGGGTGTGCTCAGCAGACCTAGAGATGAACCTGCTGAGAGCAGCTACGTAACCAGCAAGTCTTCGTACATCCTTGACGCGCTTTGGTGCTTCAATCTGCTCAATGGCCTTGATCTTGTCGGGATTGGCTTCAATTCCCCGCTGAGACACGAAGAACCCGAGAAACTTGCCGGAGGGGACTCCAAACACACATTTCTCGGGGTTGAGCTTGAGGTTGATCTTGCGCAGATTTGCAAAGGTTTCGTCTAAATCTTGAATCAGAGTCGCCTTGTCCTTGGTGTTGACCACTATGTCATCCATGTAGGCTTCCACATTTCTGTGCATTTGCGTGTCAAAAGCGTCATGGACCACCCTTGCAAATGTTGAACCAGCATTCTTTAAACCGAAAGGCATCCGTACGAAACAGTATGTGCCACATGGGGTGATGAATGCGGTCTTCTCCTCATCCTCTTCTGCCATGAAGATCTGATGGTATCTCGAGTATGCATCAAGAAATGAGAGCAAGTCACATCCGGCCGTGGAGTCAACAATCTGGTCGATACGCCGCAAGGGAAATGGGTCTTTGGGACAAGCTTTATTAACATCGGTAAAGTCGATACAAAGCCTCCATTTCCGCTTGCCTTGGCGCATCGACTACAGGATTGGCCAACCACGTAGGATGGAGCACTCCTCTGACAAGGCCTGCTGCTTCCAATTTCTTGATTTCTTCTGCGATGAATTCTTGACGCTCCACTGCCTGCTTCCTGACTTTCTGCTTGACGGGCCACGCATGAGGACAGATGGCAAGATGGTGCTCGATTACTTTCCTGGGAACACCGGGGATGTTAGACGGTTGCCACGCAAACACGTCGACGTTCGCCCGCAGGAAAGCAACGAGCGTGCTTTCCTATTTAGGGTCGAGAGTGGCACTAATGGTGAAGGTACCACCAGTGCCATCCTCCTTGGCGGACACCTTCTTGGTCTCTGGTGGAGCTCCCATTGTCTTCTTATACTTGCCGGTGGAGCTCAATGGTGCGTCCTCGATGGTAGTGCAGCACTCCGAAGAGGTGCGCTTGCCGGAGTGGGCATCGAACTCTTCTTGGGACTTGGTCTTATTCTTCGCCCGAGCTTCAGCGGCAGGTGACTTGTGATCTGTTGCGGCTGCTGCTTCCCGGTAGATCTTGTCGGCGTAGATAAGAGCATCCTTCTTGTCGCCAGAGACAGAGATGACACTTATCGGGCCTGGCATCTTCAGCATGTTGTATGCATAATGAGAGGCTGCCATGAATTTGGCGAGTGCTGGACGGCCAAGTATCCCATTGTAAGGCAATGGAAAGTCAGCAACATTAAAAGTGACTCTCTCAGTCCTGAAGTTCAACTCGCTGCCGAATGTCACCGGCAACGTGATCTTTCCCTTCGGCCTGCTCCTTCCCGGATTGATTCCTTGGAATGTGCCGGTCTCTTCAAGCTCGCCATCAGGGATCTGGAGTTTCTGGAGTACCACTGAGGAGATCAGGTTCAAGCCGGCCCCGCCGTCAACTAGCATCTTAGTGATCTTGAGGTTGCGGATAGTTGGTGAAACCAACATCGGCAAGCACCCGACCGCAGTTATGCGATCAGGGTGGTCCTCAATATCAAAGATGATAGGCGTCTTTGGACCATTTCAGAGGCTTGCGTGACTCGACGGATGGTTCTGCCGCATTGACTTCCCGCATCCACTGCTTGAGCTGGCGGTGTGAAGTATGCAGAGAAGCACCGCCGTCAACGCACAAGACCTCTGTGGCTTTCTGGAACTCCTGCTCATCGGTCTCGTCATCATCCATATCTTCATCGTCGTCGTCATCTTCATCCTTGTCGCGGCCGCGGGGAGGTCTGTCTCCTTGCCGCTGCTTGGCCTTTGCCACGGCGTCCTCCCCGGCCGGGCGTTTCTTGCTGGTTTCCTCCAGCACCTTCCCTGGCCTTCTCCTTGTCGCGCGTTCAGATTCAGCCTTTGTTGCTCGACAAGCTGCTCGACCTTCTTGCAGCTCTGGAGGTCATGGCCCTTGGTGCGGTGGATCTTGCAAGATTGCTTGTTGGTGCCGCCCCTGCTTGTCGGGCGACCGCCACAGCTCGGTAGTTGGTGCCCGCGGCAATCTCCTTGCCGAGCTACCAGCTTTGGCTTTCTTGGCGCCACCTCCGTTGCCGGACTGCTCAACAACTAGCACATCTTTGCCTTTCTTCTTCCTGTTGTTCCGCCGCCGGTTTTTCTTTGCCGGGGCAGCCTCCTCACTATCAGATCCTCCTGCTTCTGTATTCTCTCCGGGGAGTTTCCTCCCTTCCTCAGCACGTGCACACTTGTCGGCCAGGGCATACAGCTCACTGACGTCTCTGATCTTGCACATTGCCATCTCCTCCCGCATCCTGCGGTTGCGCACGTTCTGATGGAACGCGCTTATTACCGCGGCAGGGTGGACATCTAGGATGTTGTGCTATACACGGCTGAATCTCTGAATGTACTTGTGCAGGGGCTCTCCTTCCTTCTGGGCGAGCAGATGAAGGTCGCTCTCTTGGCCATGAGGCTTGTGGCCGCCTGTAAAGGCACCGACAAACTGATGGCATAGATCTGTCCAGGAGGATATGGAGTTGTCTGGCAAGTGCAGGAGCCAGGATCAGACAATGGGCATGAGTACCAGCGGGAAGTAGTTGGCCAGGATCTTGTCGTCCCGCCCCCCGGCAGCCTGCACCACGATGGTGTAGATGCTGAGGAACTCCGACGGGTGCGACTTGCCGTCATACTTCTCTGGTACGTCTGGCTTGAAAGTCTTCGTGCTGGGCCACTGGACTTGCCGCAACTCACGAGTGAACGCAGGGCAACCTACCGCGTACGGCAAGTCGCCTGGTTCCCCTGGTGCATGCATGTCGACAGAGGGCCCAGCGCACTGGTCTGATTGATGCCGCGCTTCTCTTCGGCGCTCGATGCGAGTTCGAGCATCTTCTTGCTGTCGTTCGTGAAGAACTTGGCGCTGATCGCGACGAGCTCGTGGATCCGATGATGCGGTGGAGTCGCTGTCGAGGTGGATCCGGCGAGTCGGCGATCTTGGCCTTCGGGGTGGAGAGTGCACGGTGGTTGCACACCCACCGGTTTCGTCGCCATCGGCTCGTGCCTGGCAGTCCTGCCGCGGCAGCAATGCACTCGGGTGCCGCGGAGTGTCGCCGTTGGCAAAGCCGATGAGACTCTAAATGGTGGCCCTCCATTCATCGATCTTGTCCGCCGTTGGAGGGTAATCCAGGAGCAGTTGAGCTCTCGCCAACGCTTCTGCTGGAGTGGTGGGCGGCAGTGGCGAACAGCGCGAGGAGCGGGATATGCTCGGACTTCTAACTATGTTAGAAGGAGCAGTATCCCTTCCAGGCGACCGTGCCTCGCTCGTGCCAGCCTGTTGGCGTGCATGCTGGTCTTGAGCATCCCGAGATCCACCAGCTCGATCTTGCCCAACGAACGTATGGTACTACGAGTACCATGACGCTGTCGATCCCGCGCCTCCTGAGATGGGCGCGATGCATGTACGGACGCCGAGGTCTGCGCAGCCTTGTCCTTGGACCTGGCAGCACCGTGGGCTCCCTCGTCGACGCCCGTTCTTCCGCCGGCGTCTACCCCACCGTCGACACGCTCCGCTGATGGTGGGATCGACGTGGACGAAATAGCTGCCGCCGAAGCCTTCTTCATCGATGGCATGTCGATGAAGAAGATGAAGATTTAGCTCGTGTGAACGCCGGATCAGGTTCACACAATCTCGACGAGCCCCTACCTGGCGCGCCAAAGATGTCGGGGAAACTGATCCACGAACACCTATGGGACCGGCCGGTGGACCGAGCCCCTTTCGGTTCGGCGGGGGGCGGAGATCGCACGAAGACCGGATCGAGGTGAAGCACACGAGCAGTTTACCCAGCTTCGGAGCTCTCCGGAGAGATAACACTCCTACTGCTGCATGTCTGAGTGTATTGAGTTCTTGCTTGGGAGCGCTGAGTGCTACAGTACACACCAGCTGCTAACGAGACCTAGCGTGAGTGTTTTCTGCCTTCGAACCTCCCTCTACGTTGCGCATGGGCCTCCTTTTATATGCTTAAGGGGTCTCCGACAGGTGGCAACGTAGAAAAGGGTAAAAATGGAAAAGGGATTGCGTTTGGTACATCTACCTGTACAGTGTATCATACCTAACCCTGACGGCAGGGGACAAAGGCATTAAATGCCCGTCTACGTCGCCCAAACAGTGCAAGCAGGGACCTTCAGGGGCGCCACCGCTTGCCACGATGGCAATCTTGTCAAAGTCTCTTGCCACCGCGCTCCGCTGGCCGCACAGCCTCTTGCCACGCGCGCTTGGAAAGGTCCCAGGGCGACACGTTATTGGATGTGCTGGAGCGCAGGTACAGGGTGGTAGTCTGCCGTGGCAAGCGCCTTGCCGCGGTTGTGGCCTTGTCCCGTCTGGAAGCTTGTCGCTCGCCGGGCCTTGCCGGGACGCGTGGCGCGTCGCGGCAAGTTCCTTGAGATGTCTTGTTACCTTCCGGCAAGCTCCTCTTGCCGGGCCTTGTCTCCTTGGCTTAAATACTTCGTTCTTGAATGGCTCCAAAGGAACCACGGAGGACCTTGCCGGTCACCCGGCAAGCCTTGCCGCGGGGTGCTGCAACTGCCCGTGCACAAGTTCGGGATACTGGGGTACCCCTACTCTAGTACACCGACAATCACCTTCAATGCCAGCGATGAACCTAAATTCCGAGCAGCTAGAGCACCAGCCGCATTGGTCCTCAGTCCGATAGTGGACGGTTTCCGTCTTACTAAGGGACTCATGGATGGCGCCTGCAGATTAAACCTCATCTATGAGGAGACCCTTCAAAAAATGGAAATTGACTGGAGCTGCATTGAGCGCAGCAGCACAACCTTCAGAGGGATAATCCCTAATCGAGAAGTACGCTGCACAGGAAAAATCACAATAGATGTAGTGTTCGGCTCACCGGACAATTACAGGTCCGAGGAGGTCACGTTCCAAGTGGCCCCATTCGGCAGCGGATATCACGCTTTGTTAGGGCGAGAGGCATTCACAATCATCCAAGCTATACCCCACTACGGGTACATGAAGCTCAAAATGCCCGGACCCAATGGGATAATCACTCTCGCCAGTGATCCAGATACAGCACTCCGCGCTGAAAATAAGACAGCCGCACTGGCCCTAGAGGCATTGTCCGAAGCCCTAGCGGCAGAGGAACTAACTACGCTACGCTCCACGGTGGATAGGGACGATGTGATACTCGATAAGAGGTCCAAGTCCACCTCTTTTAAACCAGCAGATGAAATAGTCAAACGGACCCCACAAAGACGGCCTCAATTGAGGCACAATTAAGTCCCGATGTCGAAGCCGCACTACGAGAATTCCTTCGGGAAAATTGGGACATTTTTGCCTGGCACCCTTCAGACATGCCAGGAATCCCACGCAGGCTGGCAGAGCACAGCCTAAATATCCTAAAAGGATTCAAGCCAGTCAAACAAGCTCTTCGGCGATTTTCTGAACCCAAAAGACAGGCAATGGGAGAGGAGCTAGCCAAACTCTTAGAAGCCGGATTCTTCAGAGATATAAAACATCCGGACTGGCTAGCCAATCTAGTAATGGTATCAAAAAAGGACAAATCCTAGCGCCTCTGCGTCGATTTTAAAGACCTTAACAAGGCCTGTCCAAAGGACCCTTTCCCCCTCGCATCGACCAAATCATCGATGCTACCGCAGGGCACGATTCATTGTGCTTCCTCGACGCATACTCCGGATACCATCAAATCAAGATGGCGGAGAAAGATCAGGCCGCAACGGCATTCATTACTCCATATGGGCCATTCTACTTCAACACAATGCCCTTCGGACTGAAAAACGCCGGCGCAACATATCAGCATGATTCAAACATGTCTGGCTACCCAGATAGGCAAAACAGTAGAGGCATACGTAGACGATGTGGTCGTCAAGACCAAACACGTCGGAACTCTAGTAGAAGACCTGAGGGTGACATTCGACAACCTCCGAGCATATGACATTAAGCTCAATCCGAAAATGCGTCTTGGCGTACCAGCGGAAAGCTCTTGGGCTTCATTGTATCCGTAGAGGAATTGAAGCAAACTCGGCCAAAATCCGAGCTCTGTCACAATTGGATATTCCAAAAGACCTCAAGCAGATACAAAAACTAACCGGATGCGTAGCGGCCTTAAGTCGCTTCATCTCCCGTTTGGGAGAAAAGGCTCTGCCCCTCTACCGCCTCCTCCGGCGCACCGAACATTTCGAATGGACGGATGCTGCCACAGCCGGACTCGAAGAAATAAAGGCCATACTGGCAACAAATCCGGTTCTGGCCGCGCCCAACCTGGGCGAACCTATGTTATTATATATCGTAGAAACACATCAGGTTGTCAGTGGGGTACTCGTCGTTGAATGAGAAACAGAAGGGCACAGATTCCCTCTTCAAAAACCAGTGTACTACGTATCCACTGTTCTAACTCCATGCAAATCCCGGTACCCACATTATCAAAAGATAGAGTATGCTGTGTTCATGGCATCCCGGAAGCTTCGACACTACTTTCAAGAGTGTTCAATAACGGTGGCCTCCGAAGTACCTCTCAACGATATTATAAACAATTGCGACGCAACGGGCAGGATTGCAAAATGGGCTATCGAGCTCTTACCATTTGACATAACCTACAAACCACGGCGAGCTATAAAGTTGCAGGTTCTGGCTGACTTCGTCGCCGAATGGACCGGCTTAACTCCCTAAAGAGTACGGCGCACTCCAACTGGATCATGCATTTCGACGGATCCAAAATGTTGGCTGGCTTGGGGGCTGGCGTCGTCCTGACGTCCCCAACTGGAGACACAATTCAATACGTACTTCAAATAATGTACATGGACTCCAACAACGCAGCCGAATACGCGGCCCTTCTACATGGCCTCCGGATGGCAATCTCCATGGGCATTCAACGCCTAGAGGTGCGCGGGGATTCAAACCTTGCAATATCCCAAGTAAATGGAGACTTTGACGCCAAAGATCCAAAAATGGAAGCTTACCGCAACGCCGTCCTAAAAATGTCAGCTCGGTTCGAAGGACTCGAATTCCACCATGTAGCCCGGGATAATAACCAGGCAGCAGACGTGTTAGCACGCATCGGCGCGAAACGAGACGCCGTCCCTCCAAACATCTTCCTGGAACGGCTCTTTAAGCCATCCGTATTATGGGAAGAGGAGTCCGGAAATAACAATCCGGAGCCAGCTGCATCACCTAACTCAGACCATTCTGACACAATCGGCGGCTCAGCCAATGAAATAACACCTTCAGCTCATGAAATAATGGCAGTAATTGCCCCATGGACAGAACCATTCCTAGCCTACTTAATGCAGCAGGAACTTCCCGAAGACCAAAATGAGACCCGCTGCATAGTTCGGCGATCTAAAGCCTACAAGGTCCATGAGGGAGAACTTTATAAGAAAAGCACAACCAGAGTCCTTCAAAGGTGTATCTCCGAAGAGGAAGGGCGAAATCTCCTGGGTGAAATTCACGCCGGACTCGTGAGCACCACGCTGCAGCAGCCGGGCCCTTGTAGGCAAGGCCTTCCGCATAAGATTTTATTGGCCGACAACCCGGCAGATGCTCAGACTTAGTCCAACGATGCGTCGGTTGCCAGCTCTTTGCTAATCGAGCCACATGCCACCCACTGCCCTCAAAACTATACCCATTACCTGGCCGTTCATGTCCGGGGCTTGACATGGTTGGACCCCTTAAAGGGGGAACCCACAAGCACAAATACTTATTGGTCATGGTGGACAAATTCACCAAATGGATTGAGGCCAAGCCGGTTAAAACAGCAGAATCCGGACCGGTGATAGACTTCATATCTGGGGTAGTACACCGTTTTGGCGTCCCCCACAACATCATCACTGATAACAGCATGAACTTCACGGCCGACGAGGTTAAACTCTGGTGCAAAGGCATGGGCATCAAGCTCGATTACGCTTTAGTCTATCACCCCCAAACTAACGGTCAAGTCGAGCGAGCAAATGGTCTAATCATGAGCGGCATCAAACCCAGACTAGTGCGGTCCCTCAAGGAATCTAACACGCACTGGGTAGAGGAGCTCGACTCCGTACTCTGGGGGCTGCGGACCACGCCAAACCGAACTACTGGATTCACACCATTTTTCATGGTATACGGCGCAGAGGCAGTTTTGCCATGCGATATAATTCATGACTCACCTCGTGTGCGCATGTACGAAGAAAGAGAAGCGGAGTTGGATCGGCAGGACAGTTTGGACGCCTTAGAGGAGGAGCGGGATGTGGCAAAGGCTCGTTCCGCATTTTATCGCGATGAGGCTCGAAGATATCAAAGCAGAGAAGTACGGGCCAAAACTTACAATGTTGGCGAACTTGTTCTACGCTTGCCGGACAAGAAAAAGGACAAACTTAAGCCCAAGTGGGAAGGTCCCTTCATCATCGACCAAGTCCTGACCGGGGGAGCATACCGTCTACGTAACGCATCTCACAACCGACTCGAGCCGAACCCATGGAACGCAGCCCCTCTCCGAAGATTCTACGCCTAACGCCGGACTCCGAGTTCGTCTCACTCCCCCGTCCACCTTTTTATATTTTTTACTGTCTCTTGCCCCCCTCCTTCTTCCCACCTTTTTTTTCAATACCTTTTATAGGCTGATTTGCGCTTTGTTCGCACACACTTGATGTGATCCTGGCACTCATTATACCTGGGGGCTTCTTTAACAGAATCTTTTTCATACGGGCTTCATGCCCAATACATGTGTCATACTTCCGCATGTACCTTTTATTCACCATTGTATGCATCGATATGACTTAAGTTTTGGCCAAGCTGGGTTGCCTGGCTCCTGTGCTTATCCCTACGTTCCCGATTATTCGGCTAGGAGTTAAAGGGAGCACCTCTACGATTGCTACTGCCGGGTCAGCCGGATGTGTACCTCAGACTGGGTGAAGCCGAAAGCTAGCGTTCTTAAGAGAATATTCGGTCCGTGACTTGAAAGATGATTTATTACTTACTTATTTATCTGCCCCCAGATGCTTTTTCTGCTATTTTCGCAGTCCGGCATTGGACTTTAGGGCATGGCTCCCAGGGAAAGGAACCCTTAACGGAACTATTCTCCCGAAGATGTTTCTTACTAACCATGTAATATAACATAACTAGTTGGGCACTTGTCTGATAAAGCAATTATGACCCCGACGCCTTGTCTCCATGCATGCCCCGGTTCTTTTATAACCGTAAGGGTATTCGGACACACTCCAGACTGTTGAGTCCTGAGGTTGAAGCGAAACGGTCCACAAAGACAAACGATCTACAATCCGGCTAGAAGGCATTTTACATGTCATTTCAAATTACATCATCAAACCGACTGACTGTACTCCTCCTAAATCCCATCTCACAGGCTGTCTAATTTACAGTCTTGTTGGGAATATTTCGCGGCCATACTTGGTCGTACGTCAAGCTCACAGGGATCTCCTTCCCATCAGGCCCCGCAGGTCCGACCTCGGCCATGTGGTTTGGGTCAGCCTTCGGGTAACGCGTCTTCACCATGGCCCAGGCCTCCCTGGCGCCCTGACGGCAGGCCGATATCTTCCACAAATGGAGGCGTCGCCGTGCTCCCTGAAGCTTCTCAGCAAGCTCACCAAGGCCCTCGTGTAGGGAGATGGATGGCCATAAAGCATGAACGACGCCACTCATCGCCTGCCGAACACGTTCGAGCAATTGCACCAGCTCGGGAAGTTGGTCACCCGTTGACCCAGGCTTTTCCTCCATGAGGCGACCTGTGAGCACACCTAAAGACATATTTCTGTCAATCGACTTCCTCAATTCTTCTTTTCAAAGGAATTTGTTCAAGCACTTACTATAAATGCCGCGATTTAAGCCGCTTGATTCCCCTTCACGGAGCCTGACAGCTGGGCCCGAACACCTTTCAGCTCTTCTCCTTGCTGGGTGTGGGCATCTTGGAGCTTGTTTCTCTCCTGCTGCACCTTCATAAGCATCCTCTCGCCGGCCTTTAGCTGACGCAGTAGCTGTTGCTTGTACGGATCTAGTCCGGCGCCCTCTGCAATATTTTTGTCAGATTCACGCCGCACTTTGTTAAATAATTATCTTTTCAAAGTACGTCTTACCAGTGGGGGTCTCTGTGGCTCCCCCATGGCGGCAATCTTGACCTCAAGTTGGGCCTTGCACTCTTGGAGCTCCTGGGACAGATGGGTATTCTTCTCCGTAAGATCCTGCATAATAATTGTTCCTTAAATCAGTTATTTCAACTATTTTAAGTCTCGGGGGCTACTGGCATATATAACTATTAAAATTACTTCCCCGTATGTCTTTCACATACTGCTCCGTAGCTCTGGTTAACCCATATTGAGCGGCACGGAGGTGCGCGTTTCCCGCATCTAATGCATTTAACGCCTCCGAGGAGAAACACGCGTCACGAAGAACTGTCCGGCGACGCCTGTGATTCACGGCGCTCTCCACCTCAGACCGGGTGGCGGACACCCTATCGGCATCCTCCGTCGGAGGAGCGTCCGGCTCATGCCTTGTATTCGCCTTCTCTCCCGGACCATGCGTTGGAGCTTGGCTGGCGGAGGCTTGATTGGCAACCTCTCCGGACACTGTTCGGCGAGCGCACTTTCTGGAAAAGTTATGAGCATTAATATACCTCCTGGGGATCCTTCCCTTAAAAATAGTGGTGCTCCGTACCGTTGCGGCGACGTTTCGGTTCGCGCCGCACTCCTCTTCTGCCCGCTGGGCCGGACTGACCCTTATTGGTCGGCCGCCGTGGGTTCGGCTTCCCGCCTTAAAGGCACCTCCTGCGATGCACCATCAGTATGGGATGGTCAGAATTGAGCATGGATCAAATGATGGTGCCAAGACCTCGGTCGTAGTCACCTGGGAGGCCGGAAACAAACCGGGGTAGTCAGCCATAATGGCGACTAGGGCATTGTCCATGCTACGCTGGTGGAACACCCCGTCAATCAGCTCCACCTTTATGTCCGGATCCTCTTCGGAGGTCGGATCAAGGGATCGTTCCGGATCCTCGGGCTGTGGAGTTAGGCTTCGTATGCCCTCCACGTCCCGGCGCAGCTCCTGCATCGAAATCACAGAGTAAGATACTTGAATTTAAAAGTATGGATCGGGTAGATGAACATCCTCTTACCCAGCTCCGAGGGTTATTCATAGAGAATCCATTCAATGGATTCGTGCGGAGGAAGTCCTCCTCCTCTCCCTTGTACAAGCCGGACAGGATCTTTGCCAGATCGGCTGCCGAACCTGGCCCTTTGCAGCCATGACGGTTGGTGTCGGTGTCAAAACCGGCGGATCTCGGCTAGGGGGTCCCGAACTGTGCGTCTAGGCGGATGGTAACAGGAGACAAGGGACACGATGTTTACCCAGGTTCGGGCCCTCTTAATGGAGGTAAAACCCTACGTCCTGCTTGATTGATATTGATATTGTGGATGTTTACAAGAGTGGATCTACCACGAGATCAAGGAGGCTAAACCCTAGAAGCTAGCCTATGGTATGATTGTAAGGGTTGTTGTGATTGTTGTCCTACGGACTAAAGCCATCCGGTTTATATAGACACCGGAGAGGGCTAGGGTTACATAGAGTCGGTTACAACGGTAGGAGATCTACATATCCAGACGCCAAGCTTGCCTTCCACGCCAAGGAAAGTCCCATCCGGACATGGGGAAGTCTTCAATCTTCTATCTTCATAGTCTTGGAGTCCGGTCGATGATGATAGTCCGCAAATGATAGTTCGGCTGATGATGGTAGTCCGGCTATCCGGACACCCCCTAATCTAGGACTCCCTCAGTAGCCCCTGAACCAGGCTTCAATGACGATAAGTCCGGCGTGTATATTGCTTGGCATTGCAAGGCGGGTTCCTCCTCCAAATGATAGAAGATTGGGAACACCAGGATAGTGTCCGCTCGCAAAATAAATTCCACATTCCACCGTAGAGAATAAAAACATATACACAAGATCAATCAGATGACGATTTCCGTGGCAGGACGTCACACCACTACCAAGCCATTCCTCGAATTGTTGTTTACTTTACCACCTCAGCGCATTTAGCGAAGCGGTGTCCTTGGCACGTCTTGTCGAGCAGAGATCGTGTTTCCCCTTAATCCGGGATTCTCATCAATACGGGCGTGGGTAACCCAACCGCGACCGTTCGCCACGCCCCCTCTATCGAAGGCGAGTTCCAAACGGTCACGGAGACGGCTCTTGGTATTCTCCCTCTTTACAACGGGACCAAGGCTCGTTTCTTTTTCTTCAATCCATCATCGAATCTTCTCCACGCTCCAAGTTCCAGCACCTAGAGCTCCAGATTCGAGCGCTTCGGACCTTCAACGATGTCCGGTTCCGACCTGCAGGGCCGGTGGATGCCCTCCTCCGTCATGGAGGAGGACGTGCTAAAGCTGCGGGATGCCAAGTACCTGTCTTTTGAGATTTCGCACAGGCTGCCTGCCGTCGGGCAGGCCATCCCCACCCCCGAGCCCGGCGAGTATGTCGTTTTCCTATCCCACCTCCGTCGGGGTTTAGGCTTCCCGATGGATCCTTTTGTGAGAGGGCTCATGTTTTACTATGGGTTGGAATTCCACGACTTGGCTCCGGAGTCCATCCTCCATATATCTGCATTCATCGTCATCTGCGAGGCCTTCCTCCGCGTCACCCCACACTTCGGCCTGTGGCTGAAGACTTTCAATGTGGCGCCGAAGATGATCGGGGGGCGTCAAGCGGAGTGTGGTGGGGCGGCCATAAGTAGGAGGGTCGATGCCCCGTGGCCCGCCGGCTCCTTCCAAGAGGAGCTCGGCCTATGGCAGCAGGAGTGGTTCTATATTACCGTTCCGAGGGGCCGCAGACAAAAGCCGCCGCCCCTATTCCGCCCGGGACCTCCATGACGATTGATGTCATGGGTCAACCAAGGGCTCAACTGGGGGCCGTCAAAGGACGTGCCCCTACTGCAGGGCCGGATTCGAGATCTCTTAACGAGGGAGATCGATATGGTGGTGGTGATGCAGGTTATGCTAATTAGGCGTCTCCTGCCCTGCAAACGCCGTCCTCTCCGGCTATGGGAGTTCAATCCGGAGGGCCCACAGATTCTTCAACCCTTCATGGGTATGACACCCCTGGAGATGTATAACTTATTCTTCGGATCGCAAGAGGTGCGTCCGGAATTGACCGAGGATGCTGGACTAAGCTGCAATTGCCCGGATACTCAGGTAAGTAGTTCCAAGTCCGGACATACCGTTTGTGTTCCTTTCGATGATCCCTATTTGTGCTTCTGAGGATAACAAAAGTTTTTACCATGTAGTTCGGATCTCCGTCCTTCGCAGATGAGCTCGTCTTCGGGGGACCTTCGTCCGGGGATGATGGAGAGCGAGACGCCCCCGTCCGGGGCGCCGTTGGATAGGGCGGACGAGCCTGAAGTGTCGTCACGGAGGGAGCCCCCGAGTGTGGCAAAGCCGGATAGTTTGGCACCAACTGGTGTACGGCTGAAGGATCTGCTTCAGAAGGCGTCTATCTCAGAAGATCAGCACGCATTGATGAGCGTGGTGATTGAAAGGATTGCGTCCGCCGAAGGCGGGTTGCATGATGCCGTCAGGAGTTCTTATCAAGGGTTTGAGGTATGTAAAAATGACACACCTTTTAACAGTTTTGCATATAGAATGCGCCCTGTATAGATAGTAGCCCCTGAGACTCGGTAGGTTGTCGATATCGACAGCGTGCCGAGGATCAAAATCGCAGGTTATAAATTCCCGTCGTGCCTATGCAGGTGGCGGGTCATCCGGGGGCCAGCAAGACTTACGGAGTTGCTAAACTAAAGCGGCAACTCGATGTGGCGGATGAAGACATCGCGCTGATCAACATGCGACTTGATGAGTCGCAAGGTAAGTGTTACTGCGCGGACACCTGGTAAGGGAGCCGAAGCCAACTCCTTACAAAATTTGCGTGAAATGCAGATAGTGCCGCTGCCATGGAGAGTCTTCGGGCCGAACTTGCTCAAGCCAAGGAGCAGGCCAGAAGGAGTGATGCGGCAGCCTCGAAGGCGGCCGAGGAGTTAGCGACCGAAAAGGCCGCACACTGCCAGAGCAGGGAAAAGTTAGCCGAAATGGCTGTGAAGTTAAAAGAGGCTACCGACCGCAATGAGGCTCTTGGGAAGGAGCGCCTAGCGGGGCAGGAAGACCTGTGGAAGGCCACCGCTGAAACCAAGAATGCCCGCTCTGTAATGCGGGCCATAAAGGAAGAGCTGCGCCAGGCCGGGGAGATTGTAGCTGGCAAGCCTTTTCCGCTGCGCCGAAGGTTCACGGATTCAAAATATGCTCAGCTGGGACAACTGTGGTGTCCGGAGGACCCTTATATGGACTTAGCAGCGAGTGCGGCGGATGTCGTTGTGCATTTTCGAAGCCAGAAGGATCACCAGACGGAAGAGCTGTTTTGGTCTCAATTCCATAGTCCGGAGCGTTCACTTCCGCTGACCGATCGTTTGGCTGAGTGGGCTGAGCTAAATAGGTTGTCCGAGCGTGCTATGACGGATATAGTGACCCATATCCGGCCGGATAGGCCCCAGCCGAAGAGTTACTTTGGCTTATTGCAGCAATTTCTTGGGGCGGTGCCGCATATCAAGGCGATGAAGCGGTCGGCCTGCATAGAGGGTGCGCGGATGGCGCTTGCCCGTGTGAAGACACATTGGACAGAGATGGATGCCACCGCTGTTGCGACCCCGGGTTCGGATAATAACCGGCTACCCGCCGAGCACTATTTTGGCGAAGTGCTGCCTGGTGCTCGTGTAATAGAGTCGCAGTGCTCGAAAAATGTTACGTTCGAATGAACATTTATATGATGTAAAAACGATTTTATGATGTAAGCGCCTTTTATACTTGTGCGTTCAAGTAATAGAATATCTCGCTTTGCGGCCGTTCATGTATACGTATGTATAACCTGAAAGATGGCGATCGTTATTTCAGCCCCACGCACAAGGGTGCGGGGGTGTTCGCAAAAACTAGCGCGTTTTCACACTTAATCTGACGTCTCGTCCTGTAAAGGAGGTGGTAGCATAGCAAACGAGGCAACCGGACTATAATGCTTTATCACTTTCACTTAGCCATGGAGTTCGAGGGTGGGGCTACGACATAGCCCCTGGGGGCACCGTGCTCTCGAATTGGGCGCCAGATGTGCCTGGCCGGGAAACGGCCCTTCGTCAAAGTGGAGGAATCCTAAACATTCCCAAGGTCGATCGAGTGGTTGACCAGTCTCTCGCTGTATCATGACAGTCAGTTTTCGGCTTTCTCTACTGAGGTGCTCGCCTAGCCGAACTGGGGCACAATCGCAGTAGTTCTCCTGGTGCCGCGTTAGCCGATGATACGGAACGTAAGGCAGCAAAACACGAGCCGGGCAAACCCAACATTTGACCAAAGACATGATTCGGAGCTGATGCATATAAGGCCTAACTCGAGACGCCGAACACTCCCGAAGGTGTTCGGTCTTTATAATAGCGGGCAAAACAAAGCCCTAAGCCCCTTGTGTCCAGGTACGGGCAGGTTCTACTGGCGCGGCCGATGCCAAAACGCCAGTCTCCACTCTGGTTATACTGAAAAACCAGGGGATTATAGCAACAAGAGACAGTAATAAAGGTTTACGAAGGGTCTTAGTCTGAAAAGAGTCCTTGCAACGGGTCCCTACTGCACGTCTGCGCCTGTGTCTCCGTTGTGTCGTATCCTGGACGGGTGTGCACACTGTTCATCTGTAAAAAAGAGAGGAACTTGGTTGGAAAAGAAATCGTGCAAGAAAGTGCATTAAAATTGAAATATAGATTAAGAAAGATGAGCCTATGCTAGCTCATCATGGCTTGTATGGGCAAACCCTTGTGAGGGGGTGTGCGGCTAGGTTGCCCCTAGCTTATTTATTCCGGACTCGTCTAGCCGTGTCCGGGGTCTCAGGTGACCCTTTGATGAAACGATGCCACATGGACCGGGCATTTGAAGCGTGAGAGACGCGGAATGTGGTATTGTATGGAAGTGGGCGAGAGCTTCTCGTCTCAGTGGTGCTTGATAGCTGGCTTAAGGGCCTGGCGCCGCTCCTTTGAAGGAAGTGCGGCTATGCCGTATTGTAATAGGGTCTATCCCCACTTGCGGATTGTGTCCGGATGTAGCAGGTTTAAGTCACTGCCACCGTCCATCGACACCTGCGTTAATTGCAGTCCGTCTATTATGGGATCCGCTATCAGGGCAGTCTATCCTGTGCTCCGGATACTTCTGGACTAATCCAGATGGTCGAAAGTGATTGGTTTTGACATCCAACCTTGTTCCACTGGGGTGGATCGTCCGACACTTGTCTTGGCGAGTGCCGTGTTGGCTATCCGTGTTTATCACGTGAAGCAAGTTTACTGTTTTGACTTCTCGAGGGAAAGTCCTTTGACTTCCGGTGCTCTGCTGGTGGGGCTCGTCATTGTCCTCGCTTGGCGTATCGAGCCCCTTGTGTCCGGCGTTAAGTCTGCCGGACTGTTTAAAAACCCAACAATTTCGGTTGGTATGGTTTGCAGGCCTTCCGGGGGTACTGTGGATTTGACATATCCGATCTAAAATTTTGTTCAAAATTGATAGCTCATCTCTGTTGTCTTTAAGAGGCCGTGTTTTATTGTCTGGCCGCGAGCTTTTGAATCCGGCGTTGACCGCCGTGCCCTGTGGGCTTTTTTCTTTATTCCGGCGCTGATCTTTCCTGCGCCGTGACTTTCTCCGTTCCATCTCTCGATATCGGATGTACTGGTCGCTGGTGGTGCATCTTGCTAGCCAGCTGTCTTCTCCTCGCATAAAAGCGCGTCATGAGGCTTGTTAGCGCGGCCATTGTTCTTGGCTTCTCTTGGCCGAGGTGTCTGGCGAGCCATTCGTCTCGGACGTTGTGTTTAAAAGCGGCTAAGGCTTCTGCTTCCGGACAGTCAACTATTTGGTTCTTTTTGGTAAGGAACCTGTTCCAGAATTTGCGCGCTGACTCTCCGGGCTGTTGGGTTATATGACTCAGGTCGTCAGCATCCGGAGGGCGGACATAAGTCGCTTGAAAATTTGCTCTAAACGCGTCCTCAAGCTCTTCCCAACTTCCAACAGTGTTTTCTGGGAGGCTTTTGAGCCAATGCCGAGTTGGCCCTTTGAGCTTGAGGGGTAGGTATTTTATGGCGTGGAGATCGTCTCCTCTAGCCATGTGTATGTGTAGTATGTAGTCTTCTATCCAAACTCCGGGGTCTGTTGTGCCGTCGTATGCCTCTATGTTTATGGGTTTAAACCCTGCTAGAAATTCATGATCCAGCACCTCATCGGTGAAACATAGCGGGTGTGCGGCGCCCCTGTATTTGGGTGTGCCGCTGTCTTCGAACACTTGTCGTGGTATGTTGCTTCCTGGGGTCCTCTTTTTTGGCCCGTAGATGGACCTAGTTGGGTCGTCCATTTTACCAGGATTATAATTCGGCTTGTATGCAGCCCCGTTTGTCGTTTTGGGCCTGTCGTCTGGCCGTCTATCCAGCCAGGCGGCCTCTTTATTTTTTGATTGTGAAGGCTTGATGGCTTCCTCATCAAATTCTGGCAGCAACTTGCGCTTTGGGTAGCTCTTGGTTTGATGGCCGTTGCCATATTTGTCTGCGGTCTTGAACACTTTGCTCCACTTCATTCTGAGCGTGTCTTCTGCTGTTTTGAGCTTCCGTTTCGCCTTCTTCAAACTTCTTGCAGTGGCGACGAGCTTTTTGCGTATGCTCTTGTGCTCTGTGTTGTGGACGGACTGTTGATTGCTTTGTGAAGGGGTTGATTATCCGGCTCGTCCTGTTCGTCGTCAACTGACTTGCCCTGCTCTATCGCTGGGTCCTTAGGAAGCCTGCTTTGCTAAAGGCGGAACTTGGGGCGGCGTTTGCGTCGCCGTTTTGGTTCTTTATCGGCGAGATTATCCTCTGTCGTGTCCCGTTGTTCCTCGTTATCCCTTTCCTTCGGGGTGTCCACCATGTATACGTCGTATGACGAGGTGGCCTTCCAGTGTCCTGCAGGCACTGGTTCTTGGTAGTCTCCGGCATCGTCGTCCATATCATCGATGTTTTCGGAGTCGTAGTCGATTATTTCGGTTAAATCGTCGACGGTGGCTACGAAGTGGGTGGTGGGTGGGGTCTGAATTTCTTCGTCATCCGCGTCCCAACCATCCTGGCCGTAGTTCGGCCAGTGCTCTCTGAATAGCGAGAGATGCTTCAATGAGTTTATGATGTTGCCGAAAGGCGAGTGCTGAAAGATGTCCGCAGCGGTGATTTCCATGATCGGCGCCCAGTCGGATTCGACTGGCTCGGGCGCAGGAGGTTCGGAGTCCGGCAGGGAGTCCGGCACCTCGGAGTCATGGGCTTTATGCGGGACAAGATAAGTGTTCGGCTCCATCGCCATAGAAATTGCGGCTCCCGAGGCGGTGTCCAGCCATCCGTCCTCGATTCGAGCGATCGGCTCAGGACTACGAGCCGGAGCGGATCCGGGTGCGGCCTCCAAGGTGCTGTCCGGCGGTAGAGTTAGGTCATGCCCATCGTGACAGCACGACCCGCTCGGCTGTGGCTCAGATCCATCGAGGATCAAGTCCCCGCGGATATCGGCCGTGAAGTTTAAGCTTCCAAACCTAACCTGACGGCTAGGGGCGTAGCTTTCGATCTGCTCCAGATGGCCAAGGAGTTGGCCCGCAGATGCGAAACGCCCGAATCTGAAGATCTGTCCGGGGAGAAAGGTCTCACCCAGGACTGCGTCGTTGTTGATTGAAGAGGCCATCAAGGCTATCGGTGACGACACAGAGGAATTCTCAATGAAAGCACCAATGTCGGTGTCAAAACTGGCGGATCTCGGGTAGGGGGTCCTGAACTGTGCGTCTAGGCGGATGGTAACAGGAGACAAGGGACACGATGTTTACCCAGTTTCGGGCCCTCTTAATGGAGGTAAAACCCTACGTCCTGCTTGATTGATATTGATATTGTGGATGTTTACAAGAGTGGATCTACCACGAGATGAAGGAGGCTAAACCCTAGAAGCTAGCCTATGGTATGATTGTAAGGGTTGTTGTGATTGTTGTCCCTACGGACTAAAGCCATCCGGTTTATATAGACACCGGAGAGGGCTAGGGTTACATAGAGTCGGTTACAACGGTAGGAGATCTACATATCCGTGTCGCCAAGCTTGCCTTCCACGCCAAGGAAAGTCCCATCCGGACACGGGGAAGTCTTCAATCTTCTATCTTCATAGTCTTGGAGTCCGGTCGATGATGATAGTCCGGCAAATGATAGTTCGGTGATGATGGTAGTCCGCTATCCGGACACCCCGTAATCCAGGACTCCCTCAGTAGCCCCTGAACCAGGCTTCAATGACGATAAGTCCGGCGTGTATATTGCTTGGCATTGCAAGGCGGGTTCCTCCTCCAAATGATAGAAGATTGGGAACACCAGGATAGTGTCCGGCTCTGCAAAATAAATTCCACATTCCACCGTAGAGAGAATAATAATATATACACAAGTTCAATCTGCTGACGTTTTCCGTGGCATGACGTCACACCACTACCAAGCCATTACTCGAATTGTTTTTACTTTACCACCTCAGCGCATTTAGCGAAGCGGTTTCCTTGTACGCCTTGTCGAAGCAGAGATTTTGTTTCCCTTAATCCGGGATTCTCATCAATACGGGCGTAGGTAACCCAACCGCCGCTTCGCTCGCCACGCCTCTATCGAAGGCGAGTTCCAAACGGTCACGGAGACGGCTCTTGGTATTCTCCCTCTTTACAACGGGACCAAGGCTCATTTCTTTTTCTTCAATCCATCATCGAATCTTCTCCACGCTCCAAGTTCCAGCACCTAGAGCTCTAGATTCGAGCGCTTCGGACCTTCAACGATGTCCGGTTCCGACCTGCAGGGCCGGTGGATGCCCTCCTCCGTCATGGAGGAGGACGTGCTAAAGCTGCGGGATGCCAAGTACCTGTCTTTTGAGATTTCGCACAGGCTGCCTGCCATCGGGTAGGCCATCCCCACCCCCGAGCCCGGCGAGTATGTCGTTTTTGTATCCCACCTCCGTCGGGGTTTAGGCTTCCCGATGGATCCTTTTGTGAGAGGGCTCATGTTTTACTATGGGTTGGAATTCCACGACTTGGCTCCGGAGTCCATCCTCCATATATCCGCATTCATCGTCATCTGCGAGGCCTTCCTCCGCGTCACCCCACACTTCGGCCTGTGGTGAAGACTTTCAATGTGGTGCCAAGATGATCGGGGCGCTCAGCGGAGTGTGGCGGGGCGGCCATAAGTAGGAGGGTCGATGCCCCGTGGCCCGCCGGCTCCTTCCAAGAGGAGTTCGGCCTATGGCAGCAGGAGTGGTTCTATATTACCGTTCCGAGGGGCCGCAGACAAAAGCCGCCGCCCCTATTCCGCCCGGGACCTCCATGACGATTGATGTCATGGGTCAACCAAGGGCTCAACTGGGGCCGTCAAAGGACATGCCCCTACCGCAGGGCGGATTCGAGATCTCTTAACGAGGGAGATCGATATGGTGGTGGTGATGCAGGTTATGCAGATTAGGCGTCTCCTGCCCTGCAAGCGCCGTCCTCTCCGGCTATGGGAGTTCAATCCGGAGGGCCCACAGATTCTTCAACACTTCATGGGTATGACACCCCTGGAGATGTATAACTTATTCTTCGGATCGCAAGAGGTACGTCCGGAATTGACCGAGGATGCTGGACTAAGCTGCAATCGCCCGGATACTCAGGTAAGTACTTCCAAGTCCGGACATACCGTTTGTTTTCCTTTCGATGATCCGCCTTATGACCGATCTCCTTCTACACAGGAGTGGATAGTGGAAGCAAAATTAATACGGTGTCCGGCCCCCCTCCCCGAGACCGCGCCGGATCCCGTGCTGGTCCGGATCTTTGGAGGTTGCGCCTTCGGAGGAAAGCGAAGGGGAAAGCAGGAAAGCTACTGCCTCGCCTAAGGAGGCTTTTGAACGAGGGGGGATCGAGAATCCCTCCTACCAAGGGGAGAAGAGGACTGCCTCCGAGGACCCAGGGCAAAAAGCCCCTAAACGGGGGAAGAAATCTTCGCCGGAGGGTCCTGCGTCCGGGGAAGCCCCGGGCGCACAATCTCCCTCAATGAGCCAGCCCTCCAACGAGCCGTAAGTAGAAAGAAAGGAGTTTTATAATAAGGGACATCCCTATTTGTGCTTCTGAGGATAACAAAAGTTTTTACCTTGTAGTTCGGATCTCCGTCCTTCGCAGATGAGCTCGTCTTGAGGGACCTTCGTCCGGAGATGATAGAGAGCGAGACGCCCCCGTCTGGGGCGCCGTTGGATAGGGCGGACGAGCCTGAAGTGTCGTCACGGAGGGAGCCCCCGAGTGTGGCAAAGCCGGATAGTTCGGCACCAACTGGTGTACGGCTGAAGGATCTGCTTGAGAAGGCGTCTATCTCAGAAGATCAGCACGCATTGATGAGCGTGGTGATTGAAAGGATTGCGTCCGCCGAAGGCGGGTTGCATGATGCCGTCAGGAGTTACTGGCGGGGTTTGAGGTATGTAAAAATGACACACCTTTTAACAGTTTTGCATATAGAATGCGCCCTGTATAGATAGTAGCCCTTGAGACTCGGTAGGTTGTCGATATCGACAGCGTGCCGAGGATCAAAATCGCAGGTTATAAATTCCCGTCGTGCCTATGCAGGTGGCGGGTCATCCGGGGGCCAGCCGGACTTACGGTGTTGCTGAACTAAAGCGGCAACTCGATGTGGCGGATGAAGACATCGCGCTGATCAACAGGCGACTTGATGAGTCGCAAGGTAAGTGTTACTGCGTGGACACCTGGTAAGGGAGCCGAAGCCAACTCCTTACAAAATTTGCGTGAAATGCAGATAGTGCCGCTGCCATGGAGAGTCTTCGGGCCGAACTTGCTCAAGCCAAGGAGCAGGCCAGAAGGAGTGATGCGGCAGCCTCGAAGGCGGGCGAGGAGTTAGCGGCCGAAAAGGCCGCACACTGCCGGAGCAGGGAAAAGTTAGCCGAAATGGCTGTGAAGTTAAAAGAGGCTACCGACCGCAATGAGGCTCTTGGGAAGGAGCGCCTAGCGGGGCAGGATGACCTGCGGAAGGCCACCGCTGAAACCAAGAATGCCCGCTCTGTAATGCGGGCCATAATGGAAGAGCTGCGCCAGGCCGGGGAGATTGTAGCTGGCAAGCCTTTTCCGCTGCGCCGAAGGTTCACGGATTCAAAATATGCTCAGCTGGGCCAACTGTGGTGTCCGGAGGACCCTTATATGGACTTAGCAGCGAGTGCGGCGGATGTCGTTGTGCATTTTCGAAGCGGAAGGATCACCCGAACGGAAGATTTGTTTTGGTCTCAATTACATAGTCCGGAGCGTTCACTTCCGCTGACCGATCGTTTGGCTGAGTGGGCTGAGCTAAATAGGTTGTCCGGGCTTGCTATGGCGGATATAGTGACCCATATCCGGCCGGATAGGCCCCAGCCGAAGAGTTACTTTGGCTTATTGCAGCAATTTCTTGGGGCGGTGCCGCATATCAAGGCGATGAAGCGGTCGGCCTGCATAGAGGGTGCGCGGATGGCGCTCGCCCGTGTGAAGACACATTGGACAGAGATGGATGCCACCGCTGTTGCGACCCCGGGTTCGGATAATAACCGGCTACCCGCCGAGCACTATTTTGGCGAAGTGCTGCCTGGTGCTCGTGTAATAGAGTCGCAGTGCTCGAAAAATGTTACGTTCGAATGAACGTTTATATAATGTAAAAACGATTTTTATGATGTAAGCGCCTTTTATACTTGTGCGTTCAAGTAATAGAATATCTCCTTTGCGGCCGTTCATGTATACGTATGTATAACCTGAAAGATGGCAGTCGTTGGCTTCAGCCCCCACGCACAAGGGTGCGGGGGTGTTCGCAAAAAATAGTGTGTTTTCACACTTAATCCGACGTCTCGTCCTGTAAAGGAGGTGGTAGCGTAGCAAACGAGGCAACCGGACTATATTGCTTTATCACTTTCACTTAGCCATGGAGTTCGAGGGTGGGGCTACGACATAGCCCCTGGGGCACCGTGCTCTCCGAATTCGGGGCGCGTATGTGCCTGGCCGGGAAACGGCCCTTCGTCAAAGCGGAGGAATCCTAAACATTCCCAAGGTCGATCGAGTGGTTGACCAGTCTCTCGTTGTATCATGACAGTCAGTTTTCGGCTTTCTCTACTGAGGTGCTCGCCCAGCCGAACTGGGGCACAATCGCAGTAGTTCTCCTGGAGCCGCGTTAGCCGATGATACGGAACGTAAGGCAGCAAAACACAGGAGCCGGGCAAACCCAACATTTGACCAAAGACATGATTCGGAGCTGATGCATATAAGGCGTAACTCGAGACACCGAACACTCCCGAAGGTGTTCGGTCTTTATAATAGCGGGCAAAACAAAGCCCTAAGCCCCTTGTGTCCAGCTACGGGCAGGTTCTACTGGCGCGGCCGATGCAAAAACGCCAGTCTCCACTCTGGTTATACTGAAAAACCAGGGGATTATAGCAACAAGAGACAGTAATAAAGGTTTACATAGGGTCTTAGTCTGAAAAGAGTCCTTGCAACGGGTCCCTACTGCACGTCTGCGCCTGTGTCTCCGTTGTGTCATATCCTGGACGGGTGTTCACACTGTTCATCTGTAAAAAAGAGAGGAACTTGGTTTTAAAAGAAATCGTGCAAGAAAGTGCATTAAAATTGAAATATAGATTAAGAAAGCTGAGCCTATGCTAGCTCATCATGGCTTGTATGGGCAAACCCTTGTGAGGGGGTGTGCGGCTAGGTAGCCCCTAGCTTATTTATTCCGGACTCGTCTAGCCGTGTCCGGGGTCTCAGGTGACCCTTTGATGAAACGATGCCACGTGGACCGGGCATTTGAAGCGTGAGAGACGCGGAATGTGGTATTGTATGGAAGTGGGCGAGAGCTTCTCGTCTCAGTGGTGCTTGATAGCTGGCTTAAGGGCCTGGCGCCGCTCCTTTGAAGGAAGTGCGGCTATGGCGTATTGTAATAGGGTCTATCCCCACTTGCGGATTGTGTCCGGATGTAGCAGGTTTAAGTCACTGCCACCGTCCATCGACACCTGCGTTAATTGCAGTCCGTCTATTATGGGATCCGCTATCAGGGCAGTCTATCCTGCGCTCGGATACTTCTGGACTAATCCAGATGGTCGAAAGTGATTGGTTTTGACATCCAACCTTGGTCCACTGGGGTGGATCGTCCGACACTTGTCTTGGCGAGTGCCGTGTTGGCTTTCCGTGTTTATCACGTGAAGCAAGTTTACTGTTTTGACTTCTCGAGGGAAAGTCCTTTGACTTCCGGTGCTCTGCTGGTGGGGCTCGTCATTGTCCTCGCTTGGCGTATCGAGCCCCTTGTGTCCGGCATTAAGTCTACCGGACTGTTTAAAACCCAACAATTTCGGTTGGTATGGTTTGCGAGCCTTCCGGGTATCAGGATTTGACATATCCGATCTAAAATTTTGTTCAAATTTGATAGCTCGTCTGTTGTCTTTAAGAGGCCGTGTTTTATTGTCCGGCATGAAGCTTTTGAATCCGGCGTTGACCGCCGTGCCCTGTGGGCTTTTTTCTTTATTCCGGCGCTGATCTTTACTGCACCGTGACTTTCCGTTTCCATCTCTGATATCGGATGTACTCGGGTCGCTGGTGGTGCATCTTGCTAGCCAGCTGTCTTCTCCTGCGCAAAAGCACGTCATGAGGCTTGTTAGCGCGGCCATTGTTCTTGGCTTCTCTTGGCCGAGGTGTCTGGCGAGCCATTCGTCTCGGACGTTGTGTTTAAAAGCTGCTAAGGCCTCTGCGTTCGGACAGTCAACTATTTGGTTCTTTTTGGTAAGGAACCTGTTCCGAAATTCTTGTGCTACCGACTCTCCGGGCTGTTGGGTTATATGACTCAGTGTCGTCAAGATCCGGGAGGCGGACATAAGTCGCTTGAAAATTTTCTCTAACACGCCCTCAAGCTCTTCCCAACTTCCAACAGTGTTTTCTCGAGGCTTTTGAGCCGCGTGCCGAGCTGGCCCTTTGAGCTTGAGGGGTAGGTATTTTATGGCGTGGAGATCATCTCCTCTAGCCATGTGTATGTGTAGTATGTAGTCTTCTATCCGCATCCGGGTGCATTGTGCCGTCGTATGCCTCTATGTTTATGGGTTTAAACCCTGCTGGAAATTCATGATCCAAAGATCTCATCGGTGAAACATAAGCGGGTGTCGCGCCCACAGATTTGGGTGTGCCGCTGTCTTCGAACACTTGTCGTGGTATGTTGCTTCCTGGGGTCCTCTATTTTGGCCCGTAGATGGACCTAGTTGGGCCGTCCATTTTACCAAGATTATAATTCGGCTTGTATGCAGCCCCGTTTGTCGTTTTGGGCCTGTCGTCTAGCCGTCTATCCGGCCAGGCGGCCTCTTTATTTTTTGACTGTGAAGGCTTGATGGCTTCCTCGTCAAATTCTGGCAGCAACTTGCGCTTTGGGTAGCTCTTGGTTTGATGGCCGTTGCCATATTTGTCTGCGGTCTTGAACACTTTGCTCCACTTCATTCTGAGCGTGTCTTCTGCTGTTTTGAGCTTCCGTTTCGCCTTCTTCAAACTTCTTGCAGTGGCGACGAGCTTTTTGCGTATGCTCTTATGCTCTAGTGTTGTGGACGGACTGTTGATTGCTTTCTGAAGGGGTTGATTATCCGGCTCGTCCTGTTCGTCGTCAACTGACTTGCCCTGCTCTATCGCTGGGTCGTTAGGAAGCCTGCTTTGATCGAGGCGGGACTTGGGGCGGCGTTTGCGTCGCCGTTTTGGTTCTTTCTCGGCGAGATTATCCTCTGTCGTGTCCCATTGTTCCTCGTTATCGCTTTCCTTCGGGGTGTCCACCATGTATACGTCGTTTGACGAGGTGGCCTTCCAGTGTCCTGCAGGCACTGGTTCTTGGTAGTCTCCGGCATCGTCGTCCATATCGTCGATGTTTTCGGAGTCGTAGTCGAGTATGTCGGTTAAATCGTCGACGGTGGCTACGAAGTTGGTGGTGGGTGGGGTCTGAATTTCTTCGTCATCCGCGTCCCAACCATCCTAGCCGTAGTTCGGCCAGTGCTCTCTGGATAGCGAGAGATGCTTCAATGAGTTTATGATGTCGCCGAAAGGCGAGTGCTGAAAGATGTCCGCAGCGGTGAATTCCATGATCGGCGCCTGATTCGGACCGCTCGGGCGCAGGAGGTTCGAGTCCGCAGGAGTCCGGCACCTCGGAGTCATGGGCTTTATGCGGGACAAGATAAGTGTTCGGCTCCATCGCCGTAGAAATTGCGGCACCCGAGGCGGTGTCCAGTCATCCGTCCTCGATTCGAGCGATCGGCTCGGGACTAAGAGTCGGAGCGGAGCCAGGTGCGGCCTCCAAGGTGCTGTCCGGCGGCAGAGTTAGGTCATGCCCATCGTGACAGCATGGGGCGCTCGGCTGTGGCTCAGATCCATCGAGGATCAAGTCCCCGAGGATATCGGCCGTGAAGTTTAAGCTTCCAAACCTAACCTGACGGCCAGGGGCGTAGCTTTCGATCTGCTCCAGATGGCCAAGTGAGTTGGCCCGCAGTATGAAGCCGCCGAATCTGAAGATCTGTCCGGGAGAAAGGTCTCACCCAGACTGCGTCGTTGTTGATTGAAGAGGCCATCAAGCCTATCGGTGACGACCACGTAGGAACTCTCAATGAAAGCACCAATGTCGGTGTCAAAACCGACGGATCTCGGTAGGGGGTCCTGAACTGTGCGTCTAGGCGGATGGTAACGAGGAGACAAGGGACACGATGTTTACCCGATTTGGGCCCTCTTAATGGAGGTAAAACCCTACGTCCTGCTTGATTGATATTGATATTGTGGATGTTTACAAGAGTGGATCTACCACGAGATCAAGGAGGCTAAACCCGAGAAGCTAGCCTATGGTATGATTGTAAGGGTTGTTGTGATTGTTGTCCTACGGACTAAAGCCATCCGGTTTATATAGACACCGGAGAGGGCTAGGGTTACATAGAGTCGGTTACAACGGTAGGAGATCTACATATCCGTATCGCCAAGCTTGCCTTCCACGCCAAGGAAAGTCCCATCCGGACACGGGGGGAAGTCTTCAATCTTCTATCTTCATAGTCTTGGAGTCCGGTCGATGATGATAGTCCGGCAAATGATAGTTAGGCTGATGATGGTAGTCCGGCTATCCGGACACCCCCTAATCCAGGACTCCCTCAGGTGGCGTCATCTTCCCCGTTGAAATCCCACATAGGGTGGCCCCTATATTGGAGTGGCTGCACCCCTCGCATAATGCACGTGGCCATGACTCCAATCGTGGTCAATCCGGAGTGGGTCAGTAACCTAATCCGGCCCATCAGATAATGGACGCTCCTATCATCTTCCCGTTGAGGGCTCCGCGGGCGCCAATCGGGCGTTTCTTCAAGGGAGCATTGCTGAACTCCGGGAGGCCGATCCGAACTGGATCCGGCAGAGGGGCATCCTCCATGTAGAACGATTCCGAAGGCCAGTCTTCGGACGCCTTCTTCGGGGTGCCGGATAGATATCCGGTCCCGGCGATGCGCCATATTTCGGCTCCGCCCACTTGATATATCGACCCCTCATGAGAACGGGGTACGAGACAAAACAATCTCTTCCACAGCGCAAAATGGGGCTCGATGCCCAAGAACAGCTCGCAAAGAGCTACGAAGCCCACGATGTGCAAAATGGAGGCGGGCATAAGGTGGTGAAGCTGGAGTCCGTAGAACTCTAGGAGCCCCCGGAGAAACGGATGTATGGGAAATCCGAGGCTCCTTATTAGATAGGGGACAAAGCATACCCGCTCCCCTTTGTAAGTGTTGGGGATGCTCTCCGCCTGCTTTCCACCCTTGTAGGTGGCTAGTCCGGCTCGAACCGGAACCATGAAAGCTGGGGGAAGATATCCCTCGGTTTGGAGTGCCACTAGGTCACTGTGTGGAACTGAGCATCTCCCCCAATCTCCTGGCTTAGGGCTGGGAGCGCGGGAGGAGGAGCCGCATCGGCTATCCATGATGGAATGGATTTTTGTCAGAGGCGCTTCGATGAGAACTTGCGGATGGAGGATGGTGTGAGCTGGATCTAGATCCTCGCCTCTCTTATAGGCGGCTCGTTCGCACGGCTAGGGGGTAAAATGTAAAAATACCCCAGCCTTTCGCATTCGTATGACACGTGGAAGAAGGCCATTATTGGGCGTAGAAGCCAAGGAGCGCAACATTTATAAGGAAGCCGGACACTATTCGACGGGAACATGAAGTTTGAAGGAGAACCCGCCTTGCAACGCCAAAGACAATATACGCGCCGGACTCATCGTCGCTGAAGCCCGGTTCGGGGGCTACTGAGGGAGTTCCGGACTAGGGGGTGTCCGGATAGCCGAACTATCATCATCGGCCGGACTCCAAGACTATGAAGATACAAGATTGAAGACTTTGTCCCGTGTCCGGATGGGACTTTCCTTGGCGTGGAAGGCAAGCTTGGCGATACGGATATGTAGATGTCCTACCTTTGTAACCGACTTTGTGTAACCCTAGCCCTCTCCGGTGTCTATATAAACCGGACGGCTGTAGTCCATAGGACGAACAACAATCATACCATAGGCTAGCTTCTAGGGTTTAGCCTCTTTGATCTCGTGGTAGATCCACTCTTGTAACACACATCATCAATATTAATCAAGCAGGACGTAAGGTTTTACCTCCATCAAGAGGGCCCGAACCTGGGTAAAACATCGTGTCCCTTGTCTCCTGTTACCATCCGCCTAGACGCACAGTTCGGGACCCCCTACCCGAGATCCGCCGGTTTTGACACCGACACTAGGCATGAAAGTTGGGCCAGAGAATCCAAAGGTCCAAAAACCCCCTGGTATGCCACGGGCCTCCTTTTATACTCAAGGGGCTACCACACTGGTACACATGAGGTGTAAAGCGCTATAGTGTGGATACTTATCCATGACGTCTCAGGGAAAACACAATTAATGCGCGTTACATGTCCTCTACTTTATCAGGGACGATAGTGAATGTCCGTCACATCCGTCGCCACCTCACCTTGTCTCGACATGCACCCAGGCTAATGAGGCTAGGGACACCAGGAAGGCAAGCTGGGTGCCGCGCCAGAGTGACGGCAGGGGGCGGGTGGAACTTGGACAGATGTGAAAGTTGGCTGGCTTTGTACTCCATCCCGACAAGGACCTTGCCGGGGGCTTACCAACTCATCCCGAAAAGAGCCTTGTCGGGGTCCTCGCGAGCCATCCGGGCAAGGACCTTGCTGGGGGGCTCAGCTCTTGGCCTTCTGTCTCTCATCTCTGGCGCTAATGCCTCTTCGGTTGTCTTGTATTTATATCCAATTGTCCCTGCCAGGCCTTACACAGGTGTGGCTACAACTTCCCGTGCACAAGTGTGGTTGTCAATCTCTCGGCGGTCAAGTAACAAGATTAGAAGGTACATGATAGATTGGTACATTGATAAATAAAAAAAGATAAAATAATGCAGCGGCGCCAGATATTGGCAAGTTGATGGAAGGCGATACGTCTTATGGTAAAAATAGACTCGGGGGCCGTAGGATTCACTAGTGGCATCCCTCTCAAGAAAATAGCATACGGTGGGTAAACAAATTATTGTTGAGCAATTGATAGAAAAGCAAATAATTATGACGCTATCCAACGCAATGATCATGATATAGGCATCACATCCAAATCAAGTAGACCGACTCCTGCTTGCACCTACTACTATTATTTCACACATCGACCGCTATCCAACATGTATCTAGTGTATTAAGTTCATAAGAAGGAAGTAATGCATTAAGAACGATGACATGATGTAGTCAAGACAAAAGCATATAAGAATTCATCCCAACTTGTTATCCTTAATGGCAACAACACATGCGTATCACTTCCCCTTCTGTCACTAGGACTGAACACCGCAAGATCGAACCCATTACTGAGCACCTCTTCCCATGGAAAGAAGATCTAATCTAGTTGGCCAAACCAAACCAAAACTTATGAGAAGAAACATAATGTTATATTAAATCATGCATAAAAGAGATCAGCAAAGAACTCAAATAAAACAAGGATAGATGTGATCATAAGCTCACAATTCATCGGATCTCAACAAACACACTACACAAAGTCATTACGTTGGATGGATATGAAGATCATGGAGACCATTGTATTGAGATACAAAAAGAGAGAGAGAGCCATCTAGCTACTACCTACGGACCCGTAGGTCTGTGCTGAACTACTCATGCATCATCGTAGACGTGGCAAGGATGATGTATAGCCCCTCCGTGATGAGTTCCCCCTCCGACTGAGTACCCGAAAAGGCATCTAGATGGGATCTGGCGAGAACAGAGCCTTGCGGCGGCGGTCAAAATATTTTGTGGACCCACCTGAGGGTTCTCGCATATTTGAGAATTTGTAGAGGTGGAAGTAGGTCAAGAGGCGCAAGGAGGGGACCACACAGCACCAGGGCGCCCCCCCCCCTCAGGGCGCGCCCTAGTATTGTGGGGGGCCCTCCATAACCTTCTTCCGTAGCTTCCAAGTTCATGGTGATCCTTACAGTAAAAAATCCTCAAAGTTTCGGGACGATTTGAACATATCTCATATTGATTTCCTGGGAAATAAAAACAGGGCACACAATAGGAACTGACACGTGGCACTTAGTAAATAGGTTAGTCCCCAAAATGATATAAAAATATAAATAATGATAATAAAAACATCCAATAACAGTAAGATCATAGCATGGAACAAGCAAAAATAATAGATACATTGGAGACGTATCATGCATCAAGTCGATTGCAGAGTAGACCTCAAGGTCTTTCCAATAGGGTAGGTCGCAAAATACATATTTCTTCTTCCATATGGCTGCGCGTCCCTCAGCGTCATTCGGAACAGATAATCCGTCAGGTCCCTTTCAAAAGATTACTTGTAAATCATTGACCGTATCAAGTATCTTATCACCAGTACAGAGGGCGGGCTTCTTTCGGTGATCTGCCTCACCTTTGAAATGCTTGTCTTTCTTTCGATATTGATGGTTGGTAAAAGAAATTGATGATGTCTCGGGTACACATTCTTCTTGCATTTGTCCAAATATATACTTTCGGTATCATCTAAACAGTGCACACATACGTGGTATCCCTAGTTTGTCTATCCTGAAAGGTTACTAAGAGCAGGCTAATCATTGATGGTTAAATACAGCAACACATGTAGGTCAAATTCCTCCTATTTGTACTCATCTCACACACGTACACCTTCTCCATTCCAGTTGTAAAAGTTCTTCAACTACTGGCTCTACATACACATAAATGTCATTGTCCGGTTGCTTAGGGCCTTGGATGAGCATTGACATCATAATGAACTTCCGCTTAATGCACAACCAAGGAGGAAGGTTATAGATATATAGAGTGACAGGTCAGGTGCTATGATTGCTACTCTGCCTCCCCAAAAGGATTAATACCATCTGCACTTAAACCAAACCATGCATTCCATCCGTCACTTGCAAAGTCCCGCCACCTTATCTCGATTTTTCTCCACTGCGACCCGTCAGCGGGTCCTCTCTACGTCCCGTCTTTCTTACGATCTTCTTTGTACCATCGCATCAACTTGGCGTTCTCTTTGTTTCTAAATAGATGTTTGGGACGTGATATTATAGGAGCATACCAGATCACCTTGCCAGGAACCCTCCTCCTGGGGCGCTCCCCCTCAACATCACCTGGGTCATCTCGTCATATATTATACCGCAATGCACCACAGACCGGGCATGCGTTCAAATCCTCGTACTCACCACGGTAGAGGATGCAGTTATTAGGGTATGCATGTATCTTCTGCACCTCGAATGCTAGAGGGCCGAGAACCTTCTTTGCTCCGTAGGTAATGACAGGCAATTCGTTATGCTTTTGAAGCTTCTTCTTCATTATTTTCAGTAGCTTCTCAAATCCCTTGTCAGATACACCATTCTCTGCCTTCCATTCAAGCATTTCCAGTGTGGTACCGAGCTTTGTGTTGCCATCTTCGCAATTTGGGTACAACGGTTTTTTGTGATCCTCTAACACGCAATCGAACTTCAACTTCCCCTTTTCAGTCTCGCATTCTCTCTGTGCATCAACAATGACCCAATGAAGATCAGTGAAGATCATTATCGGGCACATCGTCTGGTTCCTCTTAATCTTCAGCTTCGCCTGTTGTAGTATCTCCGTATTCAGGGGGCCAATAATTGTCAGCATCCTTTCTTCTTCGTTGTCTGCCGTCATAACCCATCTTTCCCCGTGCTTGGTCCAAACATTATAGTGTGGCATGAAACCCTTCTCAAGCAGGTGGACGTGATGGGTTTTGAACGAAGAGTAAGACTTCGTATTCCCACAATGAGTACGTGGACAACACATAAAACCATTCTGCTTGGTTGCCTCAGCCACTTTGAGAAAATTATGCATGCCGTCAATGTAGTCGGAGGTGCATCGGTCACCGTACATTTGTCGGTTCATCAGCGTGCATTATATAATTAAGTATATCCAAAATCATTACAGAACAATAATAAAATTAAGAAAATAATACAAGTATCTATCTAAATTATACAAGTAAGAATTTTTTTTCTTTTACAAAGAAGATAAGAATAAAAGGCTCACCACGGTGGTGCCGGCGACAAGATCAGCGCGGGCGATCAACGACGGTGAGGACATGAACAGGATAGGATGGACCGCAAATCTAGACAAATCTTTACAAAAATGGAGTTTGGATAAGGAACTTTGACGAGAAAGCTTAAGTGCGGCTGGGCATTTCATCAAACACCTCATGTGCATAGGAGGTGAGAGCTAGAGCAACACACCTCATGTATATATAGGCATCTCTTTAGTCCCGGTTTGTGGCTAGAACCGGGACCAAAGAACAACCTTTGGTCCCGGTTCAGCCACAAACCGGGACTAAAGGTGCTGGGCCAGGAGCGAGGACCACTGGTCCCTGTTTGTGTCTGGAATCGGGACCAATATGTCAGACGAACCGGGACCAATGGGTTTAGGTTCGTGAATGAACCGGGATTAATGCCCTTATCCTGTTTTTATTAGTGAGCGTAAATTAATCAGCTTGAGCTTAATCCATCAGCTCATACAGGAGAAGCCTAAGAAAACGAACAGATTAGCAAAGCAGCAAAGCAAGCCCACGAGGTCCACTTGTACGTGTCAATCCATCGATCGTGTCTTTTTCTTTTCTGCTATGTTCCATCGACCGCTAACAGCCGGTCAGTTACGCTTCGTAGTCACCCAATCGCCCGCGGCCTGCTTCCGTCGATCGGCGATCGCCCAATCGCCCACGAAGACGACTGCTGCCTGCTGGCTGTCCCTGCCTCCAGGCTGTAGTCCTCCATTAACCGGTCATTGACTTTTAGGCCCTAACCAACTCACGTGAGCACCACCTGAGCGTTTGAGAAGAAAAAATAAACAGCCACCTGGTCGGTCCAGGTGTTGACATGGCAAGACCTATCTGCACCGGCAAGGTAAGTTGTGTGACGGGTTTTTTCGGTTTGCAAGTTGTGATTACGTTTATCCCATTAAGTTAACATCACCGGTGTATTTTGATTCCCATTACATTTACATCATCGATAAAGAGAGTGCCGGGGATGGTGGGTTTCCATGCATTTACTTCTTGTGTAGGGAGCACTAGGCCCGTCCCAAGTCTCTGTCTCTTTTAACATTCGCCTGATGGATAGATTGGATACACGTCAGATGATGAGCAATAATGTGAGAAAGGAAGGCCCTGTCACCACCGTTGGTCGCTCCTTTCTCACTTTAACGGCGGGCTAAGCCTAAGCGTGAGGCGTGAGTCACATGCCGCTTGCGTAGCATAGGCAGCACGGCACTAGGCTCGTACTTGGACACCGTCGGACTAGCGATAATGGGAAGTAACTTAGACTAGTAATATGCATTTGTTATTAGTCTATGTTACTATCTCTATAGTGATGTTTAACATATGTGTGGTGTCATGCAACACTTTATCAATTAGGTTGTAGAGTCATCTGGTCTTGGTTTGTGATCTTGCTTCTACTATGAGTAGCTAGCTATGTTACCACATGCCTCTCATTATTCATTAATTACTTATCACGTCACCTATTTTATCTTGATATGTATAATATTACCATCTATGTTACTTCCGATGTGAGTAGTCTTAGCTGATGTGACAAAACACCTCATCAACTTTCCTTGCAGGGGGGCTCCATCGACCCTTTTTACACCCCCACTCGGCACTGCATCTTGTTAATTTTTCACACTATTTATAGTCCGTTGTTACACCTGCTTAAAATAGAATACAAACTTGATGCGTGACATAAAAAGTTTTCTTTTGTATTCATGCGTTGGGGGAGCTCGGGGACCATATCGATGGCTGCTCTTTATCCTTTAAGATATTTGCTTCTAAATTTACCTAAAGCAAACGCTTTAGTTTCCAAATTTCAGTCATTTTGAGATTCAGCACACGATAGTATAACATTTGAAAACTCACACGCGTGGTATAAAAAGTTGAGACTTTCATATACCATCTCGGTCGGAATTAGCCGCTCTTGAAAGAGGCCAAAGAAATTCGGCGCCGAGGTCATGCATGAAAAATCCAGATCGGCGTCGTTACGCAAGGGTGTACCTTACATGTTTACGTGAGGGGTAGTCTTTTTTTATTTCATGAAATTTCAGTAAAGATTCAGCACATAATATATTGATTTATGACTAAAATACAATATTAAAGATTCGTTTTGTTCCATGTGACATCTTCAATTCAATCATAATTATCCATTACACTTAGAGGGCAACGAAATTTCCCTGCAAAAATTCTTAATTCGACCGCATATAACTCCAAACGTGGAATGGTTGAAGTATGAGTTTTTTCTTTCACCCAGTTGACTTGATATACCCCTAGCCGCATATACCTCCAAAAGATCAATGACTTATGAATTATGATCGAATTGGCCAGCTAGTCGCCAAGCGAGAACTAAAAATTGTGATGATTAGAAATTGGGAGAGGAAAATATAAACAAAAATTAATGATAAATGAATTTTACTTTGCATCTGTATATAACTTAGTGTTTCGGGGTGGAGGGGAATGCCGGCGCCCGAGAAGAAGGCGGACACTCCCTAGACTTAGAGAGATGGTTGGGGCGGCAACATATTGGCAGAAGAGGAGCTTGGGGCAAGGCCGGGTGGCGAGGTGTGTGATAGTGCACAGGCGACAAAGTAGATTGGTGGCGGCTCGGCCGACCATGTTTGCGTCGACAAGGAAGATATTTGCCCGAAAATACAAAGACCAAGGATTAAAGTTTTTTTTATCGTTGAACTTGCCCTGCCCATGTGAATAACACGTACGCTCTGGGTGTTTGGAGCGTAGAAAGTTCTTGTGTTCCTCCATATACGGAGCCACCAAGGCGGAATTTTGTAGAACAGTGTAGTGTGCTTGAGCAAGAGAATGCCCGTCCATACATATTATTTATTCCGGTCCTAGCGTGCCATTACCATCCAGTCTGCCCTTATGCCGCGATTCAGGAACGCCAATCGGCTTAAGGTCAGAAATAAAGTCAATACAAAACTCAATGACCTCCTCATATTCATGGCCCTTGGAGATGCTTCCTTCTGTCCTAGCATGATTACGAACATATTTCTTTAAGACTCCAATGAACCTCTCAAAGGGGAACATATTGTGTAGAAATACAGGACCCGTAATGGCAATCTCATTGACTAGGTGAACTAGAACGTGCATCATGATATTGAAGAAGGATGGTGGGAACACGAAATCAAAACTGACAAGGCATTGCACCAAATCACTCAGAACCTTGGTTGGATTTCTGGATTGATTAGCTTCGAGAGATTGCATTGAGGAATGCACATAGCTTCACAATGGCTAATCGAACATTTTCCGGTAGCAGGCCCCTCAATGCAACCAGAAGCAGTTGCGTCATAATGACATGGCAGTCATGAGACTTTAGGTTCTCGAACTTTTTCTCTGCCATATTTATTATTCCCTTTGTATTCGACGAGAAGCCAGACGGGACCTTCATACTGAGCAGGCATTCGAAGAAGATTTCCTTCTCTTCTTTGGTAAGAGCATAGCTGGCATGACGCTGGAACTGCTTTGGATCCATGCTATCTTTTCCGTGCATATGTTGATGGTCCTCCCGTGCCTCCGGTGTATCTTTTGGCTTCCCATACGCCCAAGAAGCGTAGCAGGTTCACACAAAGATTCTTAGTCACGTGCATCACGTCGATTGCAGGAGCGGACCTCTAGGTCTTTCCAATAGGGTAGGTCCCAAACTATTGATTTCTTCTTCCAAATTGGTGCGCGTCCGTCAACGTCATTCGGAACAGATTGTCCGCCAGGACCCTTTCCAAAGATTACTTTTAAATCCTTGACCATAGCAAGTATATCTTCACCACTACGGTGGGAGGCTTCTGCCGGTGACCTGGATCACCTTTGAAACGCTTGCCTTTCTTTCTTACGGGTGCCTGCTCAAGAAATCGATGATGCCTCAGGTACACATTCTTCTTACATTTATCCAAATATGTACTGCCGGTATCAAAACAGTGCGTTCATGCGTGGTATTCCTTGTTTGTCTATCCTGAAAGGTTACTGAGAGCAGGCCAATCATTGATGGTTACAAATAGCAAAGCTCGCAGGTAAAATTCCTGTTGTCTGTCCTCATCCCACACACGTACACCTTCTATTCTTCACAGCTATAAAAGTTCTTCAACAAATGGCCTTAGGTGCACATCAATGTCCTTGCCGGGTTGCATGGGGCCTTGGATTAGCACTGGCATCATAATGAACTTTCACTTCATGCACAACCAAGGAGGAAGGTCATAGATACATAGATTCACAGGCCATGTGCTATGATTGCTGTTCTGCTCTCCAAAAGGATTAATGCCATCTGCACTTAAACCAAACCATACGTTCCTTGCGTCAGCTTCAAATTTCTTCCTCCTTCTCTTGATTATTCTCCACTGCGATCCGTCAGCGGGTACTCTCAACTTCCCGTGTTTCATATGGACTTCTTTGTGCCATCACATCAACTTGGCATGATCTTTGTTTTGGAACAAACATTTCAACCGTGGTATTATAGGAGCATACCACATCACCTTGACAGAATCTTCTTCCTAGGGCGCCGCCCTCAACATCACCAGGGTCATCATGGCGGATCTTATAGCGCAATGCACAACATACCGGCATGCATTCAAATCCTTGTACTCACCACGATAGAGGATGCAGTCATTAGGGCATGCATGTGTCTTCTACAGCTCTAATCCTAGAGGGTAGACAACCTTATTTGCTTCAGACGCATCGTCAGGAATTCATTATCCTTTGCAAGCTTCTTCTTCATTATTTTCAGCAGCTTTTCAAATGCCTTGTCGTACACCATCCTTTGCCTTCCATTGCAGTAATTCCAAAGTGTGGTACACATCTTTTTCTTGTCACCTTTGCAATTTGGGTACAACGTTTCTTGTGATCCTCTAACATCCTCTTCAACTTAAGCTTCTCCTTTTCACCTGCGCACATTTTCTTTGCATTAGGAATGACCCGACCAAGATCATTAGCAGGCTCATCTGATGCTTGTTCTGCAACTTCTTCCCGCATTGCCAGCTCACCTTCTTCCCCCATTGTTGTACCATCGTATTCATGGAACCCATGGCCAGGATAGTTGTCATCGTCCTCTTCTTCTTCATTGTCTTCCATCATAACCCCTATTTCTTCGTGCTTGGTCCAAACATTATAGTGGGGCATGAAACCGACTCAAACAGGTGGACGTGAATTGTTCTTGACTTAGAGTAATTCCGATCATTCTTACATCCAGCACATGGACAAGGCATAAATCCATCCGCCCGCTTGTTCGCCTCACCCGCAAGTAGAAAAGTCTGCACGCCATCAGTAAACTGGGGAGAGCGTCGGTCATCGTACATCCATTGTCGGCTCATCTTCATTACATAGCACCAAAAAGACCAAATTAATACAAGTTCATACATAAAGTTCATACAACACTTATTCTCATAAAACAACATATGAATAACTCTCTAGCTAAAGCATTTAAATGCAACAACAAATGCGATCAAGATCGCAACTAAGGTGACCATTGACCCAACAGCATAATGATACCAAGCCTCACTATCGATGGCATATTTTCTAATCTTTCTAATCATCAAGCGCATTTTCTCCGTCTTGATCTTGTGATCATTGACGACTTCGGCAACATGCAACTCCAATTCCATCTTCTCCCCCTCAATTCTTTTCAATTTTTCTTTCAAATATTCATTTTCTTTTTCAACTAAATTTAACCTCTCGACAATAGGGTCGGTTGGAATTTCCGATTCATCGCACCTCTCCTAGATATAAATATCTATGTGAACTTGATAGGCATAATTTGTCATAAACATGAAATGCAACAAATAGTTATAAAAGGAATATACCACATCTGAATCATAACCCGGATGAGGGCCGATGTGGACGGATATCTAAACAATGGCACTATGTATAACAAACAACGTACGAGTAAGATAATTATACAAGTAAATATATATCTAAATCACACAAATATGATTTTTTTATATAAAAAAGATAAGAACAAGAGGCTCACCACAAGGTGGTGCCGACGACGGGACGGTGTGGGCGATCGACAATGCTTAGGATGAAGACGGGAATGCACTAAGTAAACCACACCTACATATGCAAACTAAGAGTTATTTTGACCTCAAATTGCATATAAATCAAATAAACTACCACATATAATTACACCCAAACTAATACACAAAAATTAATATACTTATAGAGCATTGCAATAGCTAATCCAACAACGAGAGATGAAAGGACAAAGTTGCTAACCTTTGTGATCACTTGATGGATGGGGACCTTCAAATCTTCACAAATTTAGGAAAAATTGAAGGTTGAGATTGAGCAATGGGGAAGAACAGAGGAGAGGAATGAATGAAAGGGGAAAAAAGAGAGAAATTGGCTCAGGCTCGACGAAGGGTTTATATAGAGGCTTCAATAGTACCGTTTTGTTATCTGAACCGGTACTATAGGTCAGCATATAGTGCCGGTTCATGCCACGAACGAGTACTATAGGTTCCCGTGGGGCCCCGGCCTCACAAAAGCCTGCCACCATCGTGCCACGAATCTATAGTATAGGTTAGCCACGAGCCGGTACTAATGATCGGCGCCCGCCTAGCCGTTGGAACCGGCACTAATGGTCACATTAGTGCGGTTCAGCTATAAACTGGCACTTATGTGTCTCACAAAAGGCTCTTTTTCTACTAGTGTCGCCATCTCTTCGCTGAACTAGTGCACATATACAATTTACCATTGTATTGGGACTCTTCGTTATTTGGTTGCGGTGGTTGCTTGAGAGAGACCATCTTCATCCCACGCCTACAACGGATTGATAAACCTTAGGTCATCCACTTGAGGGAAATTGCTACTATCCTACAAACCTCTCAGACTTGCAGGCCCACCAATGTCTACAATAAGAAAGTTGCATAGTAGACATGAGTGGGTCATCGTCGTGGCCGCAGACGACGATTCTCGCCTGGCTGTGATCACCAGAATGGCGTGGAGGCCCATGACCTCCACCTCCTCCTACGTCTACCCCATCACCCGTCTGTGACGGCACGGGCGGATCCGCGGTAGACGAACCGAGCGTCGTGAATCCCTTCTTCTTGGGAGACATGGCGATGAAGATTTCGATGAAACTGATGCGCTAACAACTAAATCAGGTTTGCGCAACCTTAATGCCCCTACCAGCGCACCAAAGATGTCAGGGGAAACGACACCTATGGGATCGAGGAGGGCCCCTTCTACGGTATGGCAGGGAAGTGGTGGCGCAAAGAGCATATCTAGCGGTCAACGCGATGGATTTTTACCCAGGTTCAAGCGGCTGAGAAGCGTAAAACCCTAGTCCTGCTCGGTTGTATTGAGTGTGTTCCTGAGCTCTAGGTCGTTGCTAGGCATGAAAGTTAGGCCAGAGAATCCAAAGGTCCAAAAACCCCCTGGTATGCCACGGGCCTCCTTTTATACTCAAGGGGCTACCACAATGGTACACATGAGGTGTAAAGCTCTACAAAGGTGCATACTTATCCATGACGTCTTAGGACAAACGCAATTAATGCGCTGTTACAAGTCCACTACTTTATCAGGGACGGAAGTGAATGTCCGTCACATCCGTCGCCGCCTCACCTCATCTCGACATGCACCCAGGCTAATGAGGCTATGGACGCCAGGAAGGCAAGCTGGGTGCCGCGCTGGAGTGGCGGCAAGGGGCGGGTGGAACTTGGATAGATGTGAAAGTAGGCTGGCTTTGTACCCCATCCCGACAAGGACCTTGCCGGGGGCTTAGCAACTCATCCCGGAAAGAGCCTTGTTGGGGTCCTCGCAAGCCATCCGGGCAAGGAACTTGCTGGGGGGCTCACCTCTTGGCCTTCTGTCTCTCATCTATGGCGCGAATGCCTCTTCGGTTGTCTTGTATTTATATCCAATTGTCCCTACCAGGCCTTACACATGTGTGCCTACAACTTCCCGTGCACAAGTGTGGTTGTCAATCTCTCGGCGGTCAAGTAACAAGATTAGAAGGTACATGATAGATTGGTACACTGATAAATAAAAAAAGATAAAATAATGCAGCGGTGCCAGATATTGGCAAGTTGATGGAAGGCGATACGTCTTATGGTAAAAATAGACTCGGGGGCCGTAGGATTCACTAGTGGCATCTCTCTCAAGAAAATAGCATACGGTGGGTAAACAAATTATTGTTGAGCAACTGATAGAAAAGCAAATAATTAGGACGCTATCCAATGCAATGATCATGATATAGGCATCACATCCAAATCAAGTAAACCGACTCCTGCTTGCATCTACTACTATTATTTCACACATCGACCGCTATCCAACATGCATCTAGTGTATTAAGTTCATAAGAAGGAAGTAATGCAGTAAGAACGATGACATGATGTAGTCAAGACAAAAGCATATAAGAATTCATCCCAACTTGTTATCCTTAATGGCAACAACACATGCGTATCAATTCCCCTTCTGTCACTAGGACTGAACACCGCAAGATCGAACCCATTCCTGAGCACCTCATCCCATGGAAAGAAGATCTAATCTAGTTGGCCAAACCAAACCAAAACTTATGAGAAGAAACAAAATGTTATACTAAATCATGCATAAAATACATCAGAATAGAACTCAAATAAAACAAGGATAGATGTGATCATAAGCTCACAATTCATCGGATCTCAACAAACACACTACACAAAGTCATTACGTCGGATGGATCTGAAGATCATGGAGACCATTGTATTGAGATACAAAAAGAGAGAGAGAGCCGTCTAGCTACTACCTACGGACCCGTAGGTCTGTGCTGAACTACTCATGCATCATCGTAGACGTGGCAAGGATGATGTATAGCCCCTCCGTGATGAGTTCCCCCTCCGACTGAGTACCCAAAAAGGCATCTAGATGGGATCTAGAGAGAACAGAGCCTTGCGGCGGCGGTCAAAATATTTTGTGGACCCACCTGAGGGTTCTCGCATATTTGAGAATTTATATAGGTGGAAGTAGGTCAAGAGGTGCAAGGAGGGGCCCACACAGCACTGTGGCGCCGGGCGGGTGTCGTGGTTCTAAGTCCGACAAGAGAATGGGGGGTAGGTATGGAGAGGCAAGGTACTAGCTATGGAGTAGTTGGTACGCACGAGTTTACGAGTTCAGGTCCTTCTCGGAGGAAGTAACAGCCCTACGTCTCGGAGCCCAGAGGCGGTCGACTGGATTATTGTTGGGGAACGTTACAGAAAATTAAAATTTTTCCTACGGTTTCACCAATATCCATCTATGAGTTCATCTAGCAACGAGTCATGGGAGAGTGATTGCATCTACATACCACTTGTAGATCGCGTGCGGAAGCGTTCAATGGAACGGGATGATGGAGTCGCACTGCCGTGATTCATATCACCGATGACCTAGTGCTGAACGGACAGCACCTCCGTGTTCAACACACGTACGGAGCGGATGACGTCTCCTAATTCTTGAACCAGCAAGGGGGAAGGAGAGATTGAAGATGATCCAGCAGCACGACGGCGAGGTGGTGGATGCAGCAGAACTCCGGCAGGCTTCGCTAAGCAACTACGGGAGGAGGAGGAGGTGTTGCAGGAGGAGGGAGGCGCCAGGCTTATGGGTGCGGCCACCTCCCTCCCCTCCCTTTATCTCGGTGCAAGAGAGGGGGGAGGGCGCAGCCTTGCCCCTTCCTCCAAGGAAGGGGTGCGGCCAAGAGGGGGGGAGGAGTCCATCCTCCCCAAGGCCCCTTGGAGGTGCCTTCCCCTCTTAGGACTCTCCCCTCTCCTTGATCTCTAGGTGCATGGGCCTCTTGGGGCTGGTGCCCTTGGCCCATATAGGCCAAGGCGCACCCCCTACAGCCCATGTGGCCCCCCGGGGCAGGTGGACTTCGTGGACCCCCGGACCCCTTTCGCACTCCCGGTAGAATACCGATAACGCTAAACTTTTCAAAGTACCAAAATAAGACTTCCCATATATAATCTTTACCTCCGGACCATTCCGAACTCCTCATGACGTCCGGGATCTCATCTCGACTCAACAACATTCGGTTTGCTGCATACTCATATTCATACAACCCTAGCGCCCCGAACCTTAGTGTAGACCCTACGGGTTCGGAGACATGCGTATATGACCGAGACGGCTCTCGAAATAACCAACAGCGGGATCTGGATACCCATGTTGGCTCCCACATGATCCTCGATGATATCATCGGATGAACCACGATGTCGAGGATTCAATCAACCCCGTATACTATTCCCTTTGTCAATCGGTATTTTACTTGCCTGAGATTTTGATCGTCGGTATCACATTACCTATTTCAATATCATTGCAGGCAAGTCACTTTACTCGTATCGTAATGCATGATCCCGTGACCAAACACTTGGTCACTTTGAGCTCATTATGATGATGCACTACCGAGTGGGCCCAGTGATACCTCTCCGTCATACGGAGTGACAAATCCCAGTCTCGATCTGTGTCAACCCAACAGACACTTTTGGAGATACCTGTAATGCACCTTTATAGTCACCCAGTTACGTTGTGAAGTTTGGTACACCCAAAGCACTCCTATGGTATCTGGGAGTTACACGATCTCATGGTCTAAGGAAGAGATACTTGACATTGGAAAAGCTCTAGCAAAACGAACTACACGATCTTGTGCCATGCTTAGGATTGGGTCTTGTCGATCACATCATTCTCCTAATGATGCGATCCCGTTATCAATGACATCCAATATCCATAGTCAGGAAACCATGACTATCTGTTGATCAACGAGCTAGTCAACTAGAGGCTTACTAGGGACATGGTGTTGTCTATGTACCCAAACATGTATCTGAGTTTCTTCTCTATACAATTATAGCATGGATAATAAACGATTATCATGAACAAGGAAATATACTAATAACTAATTTATTATTGCCTCTAGGGCATATTTCCAACAATCTCCGACTTGCACTAGAGTCAATAATCTAGTCCACATCGTCATGTGATTAACACTGATAGGTCAGATCGCCATGTGACCAACATCCAAAGAGTTTACTAGTGTCTGTAAACTAGTTCACATCATCATGTGATTAAGATTCAATGAGTTCTGAGGTTTGATCATGTTTTGCTTGTGAGAGAGGTTTTAGTCAACGGGTCTGAACCTTTCAGATCCGTGTGTGCTTTGAAAATTTCTAGGTCATATTGTAAACGCTGCTTCCACACTCCACTTGGAGCTATTCCGAATGGTTGCTCCACTATACGTATCCGGTTTGCTACTCAGAGTCACTCGGATAGGTGTTAAAGCTTGCACCGACGTAACCCTTTACGTCGAACTCTTTATCACCTCCATAATCGAGAAACATGTCCTTATTTACTCCAAGGACAATTTTGACCGCTGTCCAATGATCCATTCCTGGATCATTCTTGTACCCCTTGACTGACTCATGGCAAGGCACACTTCCGGTGCGGTACACAACATAGCATACCGTAGAGCCTACGCCTAAGGCATAGGGGACGACCTTCGCCCTTTCTCTCTTTCCGTCGTGGTCGAGCTTTAAGTCTTAACTTCATACCTTACATCTCATGCAAGAACTCCTTCTTTGACTGATCCATCTTGAACACCTTCAAGATCATGTCAAGGTATATGCTCATTTGAAAGTACCATTAAGCGGTTTTGATCTATCCCTATAGATCTTGATGCTCAATGTTCAAGTAGCTTAATACAGGTTTTCACTTGAAAAACACTTTTCAAATAACCCTATATTCTTTCCAGAAATTCTACATCATTTCGATCAACAATATGTCAACAACATATACTCATCAAAAATTCTATAGTGCTCCCACTCACTTCTTTGGAAATACAAGTTTCTCATAAACTTTGTATAAACCCAAAATCTTTGATCATCTTATCAAAGAGTATATTATAACTCCGAGATGCTTACTCCAGTCCATGGATGGATCATCGAGCTAGCATACCTTTCAAAGATCCTTAGGATCGACAAAACCTTTCTCGATTGTATCTCATACAACCTTTCCTTACGGAAACTGGTAAGGAAACTCGTTTTGACATCCATCTCGCTAGATTTCATAAATGCAGCTAATGCTAACATGATTCCGACGGACTTAAGCATCGCTACGGATGAGAAAATCTCATCGTAGTCAACTTGTGAAAAACTCTTTGCCACAAGTCGAGCTTCATAGACGGTGACATTACCGTCCATATCCGTCTTCTTCTTAAAAATCCATTTATCTCAATAGCTTGCCGATCATCGGGCAAGTCCACCAAAGACCATGCTTTGTTCTGATACATGGATCCTATCTCGGATTTCATGGCCTGTAACCATTTGTCAGAATATGGGCCCACCATCGCTTCTCCATAGCTCGTAGGTTCATTGTTGTCTAGCAACATGACCTTCAAGACAGGATTACTGTACCACTCTGAAGCAGTACGCATCCTTGTCACCCTACGAGGTACGGTAGTGACTTGATCCGAAGTTTCATGATCACTATCATAAGCTTCTACTTCAATTGGTGTAGGTGCCACAGGAACAACTTCATGTGCCCTGCTACACACTAGTTGTAGTGACGGTTCAATAACCATATCAAGTCTCCACCATCCTCCCACTCAACTTTTCGAGACAAACTTTTCCTCGAGAAAGGACCCGATTCAAGAAACAATCACTATTGCTTTCGGATCTGAATTAGTAGGTATACCCAACTGTTTTGGGTGTCCTATGAAGATGCATTTTATCCGCTTTGGGTTCGAGCTTATCAACCTGAAACTTTTTCACATAAGCGTCGCAACCCCAAACTTTTAAGAAACGACAACTTAGGTTTCTCCAAACCATAGTTCAAACAGGGTCGCCTCAACGGAATTACGTGGTGCCCTATTAAAGTGAGTGCGGTTGTCTCTAATGCCTAACCCATGAACGATAGTGGTAATTCGATAAGAGACATCATGGTACGCACCATATCTAATAGGGTGCAACTATGATGTTCGGACACACCATCACACTATGGTGTTCCAGCCGGTATTAATTGTGAGACAATTTCCACTATGTCTTAATAGCCCGCCAAAGCTCAGAACTCAGATACTCATCTCTATGATCATATCATAGACATTTTATCCTCTTGTCACGATGATCTTTAACTTCACTCTGAAATTACTTGAACCATTCAATAATTCAGACTTGTGTTTCATCAAGTAAATATACTCAAGATCTACTCAAATCATCTCGTGAAGTAAGAACATAAAGATATCCACTGCGTGCCTCAAAGATTCATTGGACTGCACCCATCAAAATGTATTACTTCCAACAAGTTGCTTTCTTGTTCCATTTTACTGAAAAACGAGGCTTTCAAATATCTTGCCCATGTGGTATGATTTGCATGTCTCAAGTGATTCAAAATCAAGTGAGTCCAAACGGTCCATTTGCATGGAGTTTCTTCATGCATATACACCAATAGACATGGTTTGCATGTCTCAAACTTTTCAAAAATGAGTGAGTCCAAAGATCCATCAACATGGAGCTTCTTCATGCGTTCTATACCAATATGACTCAAATGGCAGTGCCACAAGGAGGTGGCACTATCATTACTATATTATATCTTTTGGCATGAAAATGTGTATCACTACGATCGAGATTCAATAAACCATTCTTTTAGGTGCAAGACCATTGAAGGTATTATTCAAATAAATAGAGTAACCATTATTCTCCTTAAATGAATAACCGTATTGCAATAGACATAATCCAATCATGTCTATGCTCAACGCAATCACCAAATGACAATTATTCAGGTTTAATACTAATCTTGATGGTAGAGGGAGCGTGCGATGTTTGATCAAATCAAACTTGGAAACACTTCCAACACATATCGTCAGCTCACCTTTAGCTAGTCTCCGTTTATTTCGTAGCTCTTTTATTTCAAGTTACTAACACTTAGCAACCGAAACGGTATCTTAATACCCTGGTGCTACTACTAGTAAAGTACACATTAACATAATGTATATCCAATATACTTCTATCAACCTTGCCAGCCTTCTCATCTACCAAGTATCTAGGGTAGTTCTGCTCCAGTGGCTGTTCCCCTTATTATAGAAGCACTTATTCTCGGGTTTGGGTTCAACCTTTGGTTTCTTCACTAGAGCAGCAGCTGATTTGCCGTTTCATGAAGTATCCCTTACTGCCCTTGCTCTTCTTGAAACTAGTGGTTTCACCAACCATCAACAATTGATGCTCCTTCTTGATTTCTACTTTCATGTGTCAAACATCGTGAATACCTCAAGGATCATCATATCTATCCCTCGACATGTTATAGTTCATCACGAAGCTCTAGTAGATTGGTGGCAATGACTTTGGAGAAACATCACTATCTCATCCGGAAGATCAACTCCCACTCGATTCAAGTGATTGTTGCACTCAAACAATCTGAGCACAAGCTCAACGATTGAGCTTTTCTCCCTTAGTTTGCAGGCTAAGAAAATCACCGGAGGTCTTATACCTTTTGACGTGGGCACAAGCCTGAAATCCCAATTTGAGCCCTCGAAACATCTTATATGTTTCGAGAAACGTCTTTGGTGCCTCTACTCTAAACCATTTAACTGAACTATCACGTAGTTATCAAAACGTGTATGTCTGATGTTCGCAACATCCACAGACGACGTTTGGGGTTCAGCACACTGAGCGGTGCATTAAGGACATAAGCTTTCTACTGTCCGCATAATCGCCATCACAACTTTCAACTATATTTTCTCTAGGAACATATCTAAACAAAGTGGGACTAAACCGCGAGCCATTTATATAATTTGCAAAGATCTTTTGACTATGTTCAGGATAATTAAGTTCATCTCATGAACTCCCACTCAGATAGACATCCCTCTAGTCATCTAAGCGATTACATGATCCGAGTCAACTAGGCCGTGTCCGATCATCACGTGAGACGGACTAGTCATCATCGGTGAATAGCTTCATGTTGATTGTATCTACTATACGATTCATGCTCGACCTTTCGGTCTCTTGTGTTCCGAGGCCATGTCTGTACATGCTAGGCTCGTCAAGTCAACCTCATTGTTTCGCGTGTGTAAATCTGGCTTACACCCGTTGTATGTGAACGTAAGGATCTATCACACCCGATCATCACGTGGTGCTTCAAAACGATGAACTTTAGCAACGGTGCACAGTTAGGGAGAACACTTTCTTGAAATTGTTATGAGGGATCATCTTATTTACTACCGTCGTTCTATGTAAACAAGAAGCATAAACATAATAAACATCACATGCAATTATATATAGTAGTGACATGATATGGCCAATATCATATAGCTCCTTTGATCTCCATCTTCGGGGCTCCATGATCATCCTATCACCGCATGACACCATGATCTACATCATCATGATCTCCATCATCGTGTCTTCATGAAGTTGTCACGTCAACGACTACTTCTACTTCTATGGCTAACACATTTAGCAATAAAGTAAAGTAATTTACATAGCGTTCTTCAATGACGCGCAGGTCATACAAAAATAAAGACAACTCCTATGGCTCCTGCCGGTTGTCATACTCATCGACATGCAAGTCGTGATTCCTATTACAAGAACATGATCTCATAGATCACATATATCATTCATCATTAATCACAACTTTGGCCATATCATATCACAAAACACTTGCTGCAAAAACAAGTTAGACGTCCTCTAATTGTTGTTGCAAGTTTTACGTGGCTGCAATAGGGTTCTAGCAAGAACTTTTTCTTACCTATGTGAAAGCCACAACGTGATTTGTCAACTTCTATTTACCCTTCATAAGGACCCTTTTCATCGAATCCGCTCCAACTAAAGTGGGAGAGACAGACACCCGCTAGCCACCTTATGCAACTAGTGCATGTCACCGGTGGAACCAGTCTCACGTAAGCGTACGTGTAAGGTCGGTCCGGGCCGCTTCATCCCACAATGCCGCTGAATCAAGATAAGACTAGTAGCGGCAAGAAAGTTGACAACATCTACGCCCACAACAAATTGTGTTCTACTTGTGCAATAGAGAACTACGCATAGACCTAGCTCTGATACCACTGTTGGGGAACGTTGCAGAAAATTAAAAAATTTCCTACGGTTTCACCAAGATCCATCTATGAGTTCATCTAGCAACGAGTCATGGGAGACTGCTTGCATCTACATACCACTTGTAGATCGCGTGCGGAAGCGTTCAATGAAACGGGGATGATGGAGTCGTACTCGCCGTGATTCAGATCACCGATGACCTAGTGCTGAACGGACAGCACCTCCGCTGCTCAACACACGCACGGAGCGGATGACGCCTCCTCCTTCTTGATCCAGCAAGGGGAAGGAGAGGTTGATGATGATCCAGCAGCACGACGGCATGGTGGTGGATGCAGCAGAACTCCGGCAGGCTTCGCTAAGAAACTACGGGAGGAGGAGGAGGTGTTGCAGGAGGAGGAGGCGCCAGGCTTATGGGTGCGGCCACCCCTCCCTCCCTCCCTTTATATAGGTGCAAGAGAGGGGAGGGCGCAGCCTTGCCCCTTCCTCCAAGGAAGGGTGCGGTTAAGAGGGGGAGGAGTCCATCCTCCCCAAGGCACCCCTGAGGTGCCTTCCCTCTTAGGACTCTCCCTCTCCTTGATCTCTAGGCGCATGGGCCTCTTGGGGCTGGTGCCCTTGGCCCATATAGGCCAAGGAGCACCCCCTACAGCCCATGCCCCCCGGCAGGTGGACCTCAGGACCCCTCGACCCCTTTTCGCACTCCCCAAGATAATACCGATAACGCCAAACTTTTCCGGCGACCAAAATAAGACTTCCCATATATAAATCTTTACCTCCGGACCATTCCGAAACTCCTCGTGACGTCCGGGATCTCATCCGGGACTCCGAACAACATTCGGTTTGCTGCATACTCATATTCATACAACCCTAGCGTCACCGAACCTTAAGTGAGTAGACATGTAGACATGACCGAGACGGCTCTCGAGAAATAACCAACAGCAGGATCTGGATACCCATGTTGGCTCCCACATTCTCCTCGATGATATCATCGGATGAACCACGATGTCGAGAATTCAATCAACCCCGTATACTATTCCCTTTGTCAATCGGTATTTTACTTGCCCGAGATTTTGATCGTCGGTATCCCAATACCTCGTTCAATCTCGTTGCCGGCAAGTCACTTTACTCGCATCAGTAATGCATGATCTCGTGACCAAACACTTGGTCACTTTGAGCTCATTATGATGATGCACTACCGAGTGGGCCCAGTGATACCTCTCCGTTATACGGAGTGACAAATCCCAGTCTCGATCTGTGTTAACCCAGCAGACACTTTTGGAGATACCTATAATGCACCTTTATAGTCACCCAGTTACGTTGTGACGTTTGGTACACCCAAAGAACTCCTACAATATCTGGGAGTTACACGATCTCATGGTCTAAGGAAGAGATACTTGACATTGGAAAAGCTCTAGCAAAACGAACTACACGATCTTGTGCCATGCTTAGGATTGGGTCTTGTCCATCACATCATTCTCCTAATGATGTGATCCCGTTATCAATGACATCCAATGTCCATAGTCAGGAAACAATGACTATCTGTTGATCAACGAGCTAGTCAACTAGAGGCTTACTAGGACATGGTGTTGTCTATGTACCCACACATGTATCTGAGTTTCCTTTCAATACAATTATAGCATGGATAATAAACGATTATCATGAACAAGGAAATATACTAATAACTGATTTATTATTTCTCTAGGACATATTTCCAACAATTATATGCGTATGAATTACAGGGGTGCCAACCCCTCCACCTGTGGAGGGGGGTGGCTTATATAGAGTGCGCCAGGACCCCAGCCAGCTCACGTAGCGGAGGGTTTAAGGTACATTAAGTCTAGGCATTACTGGTAACACCTTACATAAAGTGTCATCATGACCATAAAGACTACTTAACTACAGACGGTTTGGACACCGAGTGGCTCTTGAACTCCTGGTGATCGAGTGGGTCTTCATGGTCGAGTGTCTTTGAATCTGTCGAGTGGAAACCTACCAGGTCGACTGGTAGGCAGTCTATTCTAAGGATGCCCTTGGGGAGGGTATGTTGGACAGGTCCATGACCCTACCCTAGCTATATGACTTCATCATTAGCCCCCGAATGGATCGAGGTTTGAGTGAGGAAGGAGTTGATAATCTTTCCGACCTACTTTTCAAGGCCATGAAAGTGTGCTTTTACTCGATCGCTGACCTTTCAAAGGACGGTGTCAACTTTTCTTTCAGTCGCATTGATCCATTCTCTACATCTGTCGAGTGAACTTTATGAACTTGGAGATTTCCGAGCGACGGATCGGAGGAAATCTGCCGTCTGACAAGTTGCTCTGTTGTTAGCGGATTTAGTGGGATCCGAGTTTCGGGAAGGGCGCGAAGCGGAGAAGGCCGCGGCACTCGGATGGGATAAGGCAAGGACGCCTCGATCTCCGCGCCACCTTTTTCTCCATGTATCGCTACAAGGACTGCTATGGATTTGATAGAATTGCCCGGCCTACCAAATAGCCACTTGGAAGCGACTTCATATAAGGCGCCGGGTGGGGGTATTTTGAACAGTGTGCCATCATTTCCCCCTCCTCCATCCTCAGATTCATCCGCCGCGCCCGTGACCTGCTCAGCGCCGCTGCCCCGCTCCTGCCCCGCCGGCGACAATGGTGAAGGAGAAGACGGCGGCCTTGGAGCGGGCGAAGAAGGCGACGGCGAAGGCGAAGGGGAGAGCGCCACCGGGCGGATCCTCGTCGTGGTCCAGCGTGCCGCAAGGTTGGCTCCAGGGAAATTGGATCCGCTCGACCATCACCCAGAAAGACCTCAACGACCTGGCCAACGAGGGATTGATCCCCCACGGGTCAGCAAGGCTTCCGGGGACAGAGTGATAGCCGCAGCCTCAAGAGGGTGAGAGCGTCCTCTTAGCCACCCATGTGGATCGCGGATTTTCTCTTCCGCCGAATCTTTCTTTCGGGGTTTTCTGAACTTCTTTGGAACTCAACTCCATCACTTTCCACCCAACTCCATTTCCTATCTCGCCGCTTTAGTGTCTTTTGTGCGAAAACTTCTTGGGTTGTCGACCACACCGGGGCCTCTTCAAACACATATTCACTTGTCGCCTCAGACGGTGAAAAAGGCTAGTCCAAATGATGAAAGAACCCAAGTAATCCAGATGTGTGGGGGTCTTGGGGTCCAGATGAGGGGTAAAAGTGCCTTTCCAGCCATGATTCTTCCCCGATTCAACAGAGGGTGGCAATGACCTGGTTCTACTGCCAAGACCAATGACCGACTCTCTCCTTTCTCCATGGATCGAGTGAACAAGCCGCCCTCTCAAGGTGCTTCCGGAGGAGAAGGCCCAGGTTAAGTTGTTGATGGAGCGTAGTCCAAATTTCATTCGCGACGGAGTGACCGCATGGATCTTTCCGGAGGTTTTCCTTCGACGGTGCACTCAGCCGCCCAATACCAAGGTCATCCGATGTGGATGTACTCTGGTACCGAGGACACCACCCTGGTCCACCCAGAGGAGGTCGACAACGCCACATTGGAGAGGTGGATGATTGCCATCACAGGGAACAAGGATAACCCTCGTTGGGCCAGGAGGATCCCGCCACTCGACCAATCTTACGAACCAGACCAGGTATGACCACTTATCTCCGACTGTGATCCTGTTGCATTTGCTCTGTTCCGCTATGAATCGATCGACTGACTTTCGTCTTGTTTTGCTGTCTTCTAGGTCACCACTGAGATGTACTCGATGCCCAACGGGGCGCAAGAACCAGTCGAAGAAGAAGAAGGAAGCGGAGGCGAAAGCCAGGAGGAATGGGAGTCTGAGGAAAATGACAGCTCTGATGAAGAGGAGGAGGAGGAGGAGGAGGAAGAGGAGGGAGACGTGGATCCACCCCACTCGGAAAGGCGATCCAAGCTGACGCATGGTCCGGTGGTCGAGCGTGGTAAGGCTATCGCGCCCATCGGGCGGTCGACGAAGCGCACTCGGACGACTTCTCCAGGGCCAACTGAGAAACCGCCAAAGCAACCCTGAGCAACGTCATCAAAGCCGGGCGAAGGCCTTTCCCAAGATGAGGATGGTCATTCCCACGATTTCCGGTAATCAGCAGAACTTGTGCTTTCCTGTCACCATGAGTGCACTTTTGGTCGACTCGCTTTGACCGATCAATTGACTTCTGAAATCTGCAAAGGTCGCCACCTCCGAGACCTCAGCTAAGCACGAGGATCGTGAAATGGAAGATGCCGCCACCTCCAACCTTGGTATGATATCTGCAGTTTCGCTTTTACGATTGGATTCTCGTTTTTACCTTTGAATCTTACTTGTAGTTCCACCTCCTGTCAATGATCTCCCTGATGACGACGATGAAACACCGCTGAGGAAGAGGAAGGACAAAAAGGTGCCTGCTGGCAAGGCTACTCCAGTTGTGACGACTTGTCCTGTGGCTGCAATGTAAATCAGCAACGGCTCTTTGCTGATTGGGGTAGCAAGCACCGGTTGGTGGTGAGCAGAGCTTTGAGCTCGTGATATGCTGCATCAGCTTCAGGAGTCCACTCGAACTTCTCTGACTTCTTCATCAGTCGGTAAAGAGGCAATGCCTTTTCACCGAGGCGAGAGATGAATCGACTTAAAGTGGCCAAGCATCCAAAGAAGCTTCGACATCGTGCACACGCATGTATGCTTTCATTCGGAGAATAGTGCCAACTTTTTTGGGTTAGCGCCGATTCCTCATTCGTAAACGAGAAAACCGAGTAACTTTCCACCAGGAACTCCGAATGTGCACTTTGATGGATTGCTTGATATCATACCTCCGAGATATGGAAAATGTTTCAGCAAGGTCACCAACAGGTCGGAACCTTTCCGTGACTTGACCACAATGTCATCCATGTATGCTTCCACATTCCGACTGATTTGAGTGAGTAAACACTTCAATCATCCTCATGAACGTGGCTCCGCATTCTTGAGGTCGAATGGCAAGGTGACATAATGTAGCACCGAATGGAATGATCAAAGCTGTTTTGATCTCGCCGGGTCCATACAGACGGATCTGATGGTACCCGGAATATGCGCTTAAAAAGACAACAGCTCACATCCCGCAATGAAGTCGACTATTTGGTCGATGCGGGGAGAGGAAATGATCTTTCGGCAGGCCTGATTGATATGTTTGAAGTCGATGCACATGCGCAGTGAATTGTCCTTCTTAGGGACCATGACCACATTGGCGAGCCACCGGAGTGGTAAATTTCTCGAAAAACTCTTTGCTAAGAGCCGAGCCACCTCCTCGGCTATGGCCTTTCTCTTCTGGACGGTAGACCGTCGAAGATGTTCTTTGACAGGTTTGACTTTTGAGTCGACTGGCAGATGGTGCTCAGCCAGCTCCCTGGGAACACCCGGCATGTCAGCAGGCTTCCATGCAAAGATGTCCCTGTTCTCATGGAGGAACTGGACGAGCGCTTCTTCCTATTTGGAGTCGAGTGTTGTTGAGATGTTGGTCGGAGCAGCATTGGGGTCGGTCGAGTGAATATGAACCTGCTTCGCCTCACCGGACGATCGAAATGCCGACCAGAAGCGGGCTTCTTGGCTCGCAACAAATCAGTCGGATCTGCAGTCTTCGATATTCTTGCAATTCTACCACCGCCATCTCGAAAGCATCAGCAATCTTAGAGCCTTTCCGAAACACTCTTCCGCTTTCTTCCGATTGCCGCGATAGTGATCACACCCTTGGGGCCGGGCATCTTCAGCTTGAGGTACACATAACATGGTCGGGACATGAAACGGGCATACACCGGCCTTCCCAGAATAGCATGATAAGCGCTCTGGAAATCCACGACCTCAAAGGTCAACTTTTTCTTTGCGGAAATGCTTCGAATCACCATAAAGCACATCAAGAGCAATTTGACCGAGTGACTCAGCCTTCTTTCCAGGAATGACTCCGTGGAAACTCATGTTACTGGTGCTGAGTCTGGACATCGGAATGCCCATCCCTTTCATCGCCTCGCATACAAGATGTTCAGCCATCGCCGCCATCCATCCAAACTTTGGTCACCGATTGCCTTCGACGATCGGGTCGACCACCAACGCTTGCCTCCCAGGGGTGGCAATGTGTGTCGGATGATCGGACTGGTTGAATGTGATGGCGGTCTGGGACCATTTCAGATAATTGGGCGTCGCCGGAGCGACCATGTTCACTTCTCGGTTGATAACTTTCAATCGACTTTTGCTTTCAACGTCAGCAAAAATCATCAGGGTGGAATTGACCTGGGGGTATCGACCATCACTATCTTATTTGTCCTAAACTTTATCCGACCCCTTTTCCTTATCCTTGGGTTGATTCCCTTGGAACTGCTGAATCAAGAGCCGACATTGTCGAGTGGTATGCTTTGGGTAAATGAGTTTACCCTCTTCATCTTTCTTCGTGTGGATGTGACATGGCAAGTCCAACACATCATTCCTGCCTTGGTCTTTCACCTTCTTGGGGTTCCACGGACCCTTGGGTTTCCCCTTGAACTTTCCTGGGGTCACAGCCAAGGCTTCTCCGTGAGCGGATGGCTTGGCTTTGTGCTTCTGCTTCCGACTGGAATTTCCTCCGCCGGCGTCATTAGCGGATGTCTTGTACTTACCACTCCGGAGCTGATCCTCTTCTTCACCATTAGCATACTTGGTGGCAATCTCCATCATCCGACTCGTGGTCATATCTCCGTCCGACCGAATTTCAAACTCAACTCTCTCGTTCTTGACACCTTCCTTGAAAGCACAGATCGCTCGGTGATCGTATTACACATTCTCAACTGTGGTGCAAGGTTATCCATCTCTGGATGTAATCTCTCAAAGTTTCATTCGACTTCTGCACACATGACTGCAGCTCTGTCAATCCTGTTGGTCGCTTGCAAGTCCCTTCAAATGTCCTGACAAACACTCGGGCCAGATCTTCCCAAGTGTAACATCATTGGTGCTAACTGATTCAACCATGCTCGCCGAACCCTCCAACATAAGGGGCAAATGCTTCATAGCTACCTCATCGCTGCCGCCGCCAATCTGAACAGCCACTCGGTAGTCCTCAAGCCAAGTGTCGCTTGGACTCACCGTGAACTTATCGACTCCACTCGCCAACCTGAAGTTGGGAGGAATCATCGCGGCTCGATGGCCCTGCTAAAACACTCGCCCCGAGACATGAACTCGCTGCTGGAGGGAACATCTCGTCTATGACCTTCTCGGTGAGCTCTGTTCCTGTCGACCAAGCCTTGAACGATGATGGATCTTGCATCAAAGCCCGCTCTCGGTCGACTGAACCCTTCGCCCAAAGACCGGTCAAGGCGTCTGTCATCTTGTTGCCGAGGAGCGATGATCCACCCTTGCGGGAGGGGTGGGCACTCGACGCCGATCATTGCGATCGAATCGGTGCTCATACAGCTCACGATTCCTGTACTGATCATCACGCCGGCCTCCATGTTCCTCACGCCTCGAGGGCGATCTTGGACTATGGGCCGACTGGACTGAAATTGCAGCGACGGATCTGCTGTGAATCATGTTCCATGACTGTGATACGACTGAGTTTTGATCTCCTGCTGCCCGGAGTAAATGTCTGATCTGTTGCAAACCTCTACCCTCCTCCGACTGGGAAGGCTGAATTGATTCTGCTATACGGGCTGCAGCTGCTAAATTCTGAATCGGAGTTCGATATACCTGAGTTGGTTGTGGAAAGAGCCGACGCCGACCGGATTCTCGAACCCATGGTCGCATGCGCTGCCGAGAACTCGCCGGAGGTTCTCCACGAGTGCGCCAGCCAAGTTGGCTGTTGCCAGATCCTCCAAGCCACGACCCTCGGGGGTTTCTCCAACGCTCGGAGTGTGAAGCGCATCCATGTTTCGGCGGCGAAGTTCCTCCCTCTGCAACGAAGTGAGGGGCTCGGGTTAGTACTCTTCGTGATCTTGCGCCGGATCACCTCCACCGTCACCTCCATCTGTGCGGGGGTATCCAGGAGGACTGCATGGTTCGTCGACCATCAGAACCTCTGCTGCCGGATCGCTGCTATCGCACTCGGATGCAATCTTCATGAGCCACCGACAGATCGAACAGGCCAGAGAGATTCGTCGGGCTTGATTCCCGCAACTTGGGAAGTGGCCGACCGGTGAGCCACCGCATGTCTCACCCACCGCTGAAGCCTCGACCGACCGGAGCGCTTGCGACGGTGGGAGACTGTCGGGACCCCGATCCTAAGTCACACCGATCTAGCATGTAACACATCATATCACTTTGCGGCCTCACGCACGGTATTCCCACGGGTGTCGCCTTACCATGGCTCGGGACCGCTTATGCCTTTTGGCTCACGATATGATAGTGTCGCTAGCATCCATATGACAAAGAACCCGGGCCGACATGGCTAGTCGTGAACCCAAAGCGGCGCTTAACCTATGGGAACAGGCATACATGAATCACATCGAGCATGTCGGTCATCAACGTATGAATTCGGGCTGTAGCACTCACTAACAGGACTCCGTATCCCGGCTATAGCAGGCTAGGCAGGACTCCAATAACACGCGTGACATTTCAAGGGACAGACATAGGAACGGTGAAACACATGCCGCCAGTCAAGTGTCCAAGCAGAGTGCCGGGCTAGCAGGACTCGTGAACCGGGTCAGAAGCGGACTACTATCGCCGTAAGCACGAGACTACATTTCCCCATAAGAGAGGCTACCAAGGATAAACAACTAGGTTGTCGGATCCCACACATAGCAGTACAAGTTACACGTACGCATAACATGCAAGTATGTGCTGTACAACATGGCATCACAACATAACGCAAACTCATATAGATAAAGGCTCAGAAGAGCCACATAGCAATAGGTACAAACAGGGTCACATGACCCATCATTCAGAGCATTCAAACAACAAGCGGAAGCATTACACGCCCGAAAGTACGTATAACTACAAAAGAAAAAGGCTGAGAAGCCTGACTATCTACAAGACCCTCCTAAGGGTACAAGATCGTAGCTGAGGTAACAAGCTACTCGTCAAGTCCAAGCAGAACTACTAGTAAGACCAAGTCTCCGCTGCAAAACATAAATAAAGCAACGTGAGTACAAAGGTACTCAAAGAAGACTTACATCAGATCCTATCATACATGCATTAGTGTCAAAAGGTAATGTGGAGTTTAGTTGCAGCAAGCCAGCTTTGACTCGTGGCTATCCTGTTCTACGACTACAAGAAACTCTTGAGGTGAGACAACGCACACGAGTCCACTAATCACCACATCAATACACTACTACGGATTCATTCCCGCTTCCATACGGGAGGCCATCCATAGCACTCACACTTGTCTTGAGCATTTTAGAGTATCCACTTCAAGTTGTCTATGTACCACGTAAGCATCCAAGAAGTCCATAACCGAGGACACGGCTATTCGAATAGATCATGATAACCCTGCAGGGTGTACTTCTTCACACACGCCTCGCCACTTACCGCCATATACATGTCATGTATCTCGGCAACCTTCAAGCGGAAGCTTTGGCGAGGGTGTCGGCCACGACCCGACTAACCACACAAGACTCTAGTCCAGGTTTATCGCCTATTCGGGTTCCATCCGCAAGGAGATCCGGCCGGGTGTCGCCACGGCCCCAAACGATGTGAGCAGGGTTCCCAAGCCCACCATCCGGTGCCACTTGGTACACCGTGCCACCCGTGCCTAGTCTGTCCTAAGCCCACCCTGCCGGGTGCCACTGTAGAAAAATAGCACTACCTACAAACACCAGAGACTAGTTGCGACTCGGACAGAGATCAAGTCGGTTAATAAGTCGAGAGGGCTTGGAGCGCCTGAGCCCAATGTGTGGTAGTATCGAGTCATTGGACAACATACATAGAACTCAAAGGCTTAAGGACGGTTTCATGAGACAACCCACCATGTACTCCTACATGGCCTCTCACCGCTACCTTTACCAAATCGTGTTCACACACTTCACTCTCAAAGATCGTAACATAGAATCAGACTCCAATTCATTCCCAATGAATCAGACCTGACACAACTCTAAGCAATAGCAGGCATAGCATGGTAGGAACACAACATGGCTCAATCAACTCCTACACATGCTAGTGGGTTTTCAACTATTTATCGTGGCAATGACAGTCATGCAGAGGAATGGGTTCAATTACCGCAGCACAAAGTAGCAGATGAATCGTTGTTGTCCTAATGCAATAACTGAGAGCAGGAGCGAGAGAGTAGGATTGTATCGAATGAACAAGGGAATTTGCTTGCCCGGCACTTCAAGATAATATAGTTCTTCATCGGTGTCATCAAATTCATCGCTTGCAGACATCGCCTACCGGAGGGGACAATTACCGCAAACAAGAGAGAACACAATCAATGCAATGCACATTCACATGAATGACATGTCATATTAAGGTACTGAATTCACCTAATGCAATAATAATCCAAGTTAGTTGAAGTGGAATTCAAACAAGGTTGAACCCCAACTCCAAATGCTAGTTCATAAATTACCCTAATCATGATTCATCCTATTCAGTGAGGTTAACTTGTTTAAACATGCATGAAAATGCCATAAACAGATTCTTCATATTTTTATGATCATTTTTCATATATAAATTATTTCAATCCGAGTTACGGTTGAATTTCTATGAATTTTAGAAGTTTAGGACATTTTCTGGAATTTCCTGAATTATTATAAATCCAGAAAATGATTATGGCGTCAGCACCACGTCACTGTGACGTCAGCAGGTCAGCTGGGCGCCCCAGGTCAAACCTGACCTGTGGGTCCCGCGTGTCAGTGGCACAACTAGTTAACCCAGTTATTTAGTCTTAAGTTAATTCTAACTAAAATGTTTGTGGGGTCAGCCCACTAGTCGACTAACTAGCTAACTAATCTAGGTTAATTAGTGTTAAGCTAATACTAACTAAATTGTCAGGGGTGGCCCACACGCCGCTGACGCACGGGGAGGTCAACCCATGGTCAATCCCGGCCAACTCGCGCCGAGTCGACTCGCTGCTCGCCGCCGGGCGGAGCCGTAGACGGCGGAGGGGTGCGGAGTTTCCTCCGCGACCAAATGGCCGGGCGGAGGGCGCCTATGTGACGCGGGCGCCGTCTGCTGCCGAGTAGTGGCAGCGGCTGGGCCTAAGGTGGCCGGAGTCGCCACCGCGCCGACCGTGGTGGTCGCCGAGCTCGGGCGAGCTCGGGTCGACGCCACGGTGGCCGGGAGGCTCGTCGAGGCACCTACTAATCTATGCAGCGCTGGGAGGAGGCCGAAAGACGACAGCCGGGCCACTAGGTGGCCGGAGGCACGCCGGGCGGGCGGTCACAAAGCGGCGGCGGGTTTCGTCATGATGGGAATGGTGGCTAGAGGGGAGAACGAGTCGGAGAAGAGGGGAAGCGACTCGGGGCTCACCGTGAGTGCGGCGATGGCATCGGGCGAGCTCGAGAGGCACCGGCCGAATTTAATTCGACGGTGACGATCAAGTGGTCCGAGAAGGGAAAAATGGCGGGCGGCGCCTCGGGCGCCCGCCGGGAGACTTGGTGAGGAGGGAGGAGAGGGACTAGGCGGAGCTCGGGGCATGCCGGGAGGAGAGGGGGTGGCAAAGTGGCATGCGAGGGCAGCGAGGGGCGGCGACGGCGGGCGCCGGGTCCGGCGAGAGAGGGAGCAGAGGAGAGGGAGGGCGCTCTGGAGAGAGGAAAGAGGACGAGGGGTTCAGGAGGCGCGTGGCGCCTCCCAAGGCCGAGGGGGAGCCAGCAGCTGGGTGGGAGGAGGTGGCGAGCCTCGGCGCTGTCGCCGTGGTCCTCCTCTCGCCATCGTAGAGGTAGGCGACGAGCGGCGTGGCGGTTGGTGGGCTGGGCCACCAACTGGGCCAGCGAGCGAGAGGGGGGGAAGGTTGGCCGGTTGGGGCGCCAGGTAGGTTGGGCTCTCTCTCTCTCTTTTATTATTTCTGTTTTCTATTTTCTGTTTTGTTTTAGTTTAGTAAAATACTAAACCATTTAAATAAATCCTGGAAATAATAGTGGGCATTAACTGAATTATTACAGAGGCCCTTAACTATTTTCCGTAATTGTTGGAGCATTTAAAAATATTAATAGTTTTTTTAAAATGCCCCAATTCAAATACAATATGGTTTATTCAAATATCCAAAATGTCTTGGAAAAATATCCATCATCTCCGGATATGGTTTTTCACCCTCTTCCATTAATCATGAATATTTTTGCAAACCAATTTGGGTTTCTGAAAATATTTTTGAATTTGAACCTATTTGAATTGCTTTAGTGCTAGGGCTTGATCATCCCCATTTCAAATTTCATGGAAATTAAACATGATGCATGGATGCAATGCTACTAACTACAAACAAGCTCTAGGGCTGATCTGGGGCTGTGACAGCTCACCCCCACTAAACAAGAATCTCGCCCCGAGATTCAAGACGTGAGGTAAGAGGAAAAGGGAAGTCACAAACTATCACAATCTTCATGATCCATTTGCCCTTCTCGAAGATGTTGATTCATTCCATCATCTTAGTCTTGACGTCCTTGTCTTCGAGGTCTTCACTTGACACGACAACAGAAAGAAGGGGAAAACCCTACATGATTCGATCTTCACGAAGACCAAGTAAACATGATCAACTCACGGACTGAGACGGTGACATATCTCGAGTTGAGACACAAAACACATCGAGAGGGATGGAAGAATAACAACGAGGTTTGATTAGTGGGCAACAATTCCATGCTTAGAAAGATGGTGGATGGTGTCAAGGTGGCGAATAATATTTATCATGATCCCGTAACGTGACACCTCGAGAAAGGTGGCGCAAAGAACTATTCCCTTAAGTGGCAAAAAGAATTACTTTTGATACAAAGATCATTGAAACTCTTTATACCAGCCTAAGGCAATCACAAGCGATCATTTGGTGGAATGCAAAAAAAATGGTACACCCGGACTAGAATGGATGATGTGGACTACCTTGTTGAAGACAACGCAATGGATGATTTTTGCTTATCGTCGGAGGTGGAGGGGACCCATGGTAAGTCCACTTTTGAGGATGATCTTGAACAGAAATTACTAAGAAGGCAGCCCATAGTGAAATGGCACAAGGACGGTGCAAGCTGGGAACGAAATGCAACTGTTCGAATGTTCCAACCATCATATCTGCCTGAGATTCAGATCTGGTTGGTGTTAGGATATTCCAGACTCATCGAGTCTAGAAGAAAGGATGAAAGTTTGCAACACAAATCGACGGAAAAATGTTGCGAGATTCTCGGGATATGAACTACGATTGCAGGCTCCAAAATATGAGCTGGTTCCGCTTACAAACCTGTGAACACACCGCCCCTAGACAAGCATGACCACATGGTAGTCTTATAATAAAACACTACCGAAGTTCGTGGGGAACCATAATCGAGGATATTGAAGTCCTTGCATAAGTCATATGATTAGCTCTTATGAAGAAACTTCTTGTCCCTCGCACCAATCAATCGCTGGCTTGGGGTGCTATGGAATTCATATGGAATGAAGATGATCAGTCTATCAAACCATAGAATACTTCGCACATGCATGACTGACTTGGAATGATTCCAGAGGAAGCAAAACAAACCTTTCTCAAATTCATGGCGGCAACTTACATCAGATGCACATGAACTAGAGGAAGTCACTACTTTCATCCAAACATATGCTTCATGACGAAACACGAAGAAATGTTTACACAAGTTTCCAACACTAGGTTGATGTTCAACACGACTCATGGGGGAGACGAAATGCTACTGATGGGCTCAATAGCAACTCATCGAAATTTCCATATAACTGGACTTCCACCATCATGTGAACACGGTGATAGCATTGGTCAGACCAAAAGATATAATGGTGTATGCTCGAGGGATCAACCACGAGTAAGACAACATTACGAATATCGTTGGTTCTGATTTGACTTGATAATGGCCCATACTCAAATCAAAGAATTGGTAGGACAATAGATCCAAAGAATCGATCACAAGGACCAATCGATGAAGATATCATCTTTCTTCAACACACACTTCACAAGAATATCCCTTTGGATCGAACTAAGTTAGGCAAGCTTTTATCTTCCAACTCTCCAAGTTGTTGTTTAGCTTAACCAACTAGCTCAGGGGTATCCAACACAGATTCTTGGAGAAGGGTGGTTCACAAGAAACCAACTTGATCACGAGCCCAACATAACAGTCAGGAAGCAACCCGGTAACACTTCCAAGAAGATATTTGGAAAGTCACGAACTACCGGTATGTTACTAAGCTCGAGAACAATCTTGCTTTTCAGGGCAAGACGATATGATCAAATGAGTGAGGACTTGACAAGATCCTAACTCATCAATTTAAGGGTGCACCGTAGATAAGGACTAGGTAGCACGATCAATCTTAGGATGATGATTTAATAACCAACACGCTAAGAATGAGGATAATGTCTATTAATCGCCAAGCAATGAATTGCTCGGAGTATTGATTTCACACATCACAATTCACTTGTCGGCATTCCGTTACAACAACTCGGAACAGAGGAATGAACAATGATAGCGAGAGTATCATCACAGGCCAAGAATTCCTAAGAGGTTGTGCGATTCCCATGACACTCTTGACATAAAGATGGTATCACTCCAAGGTAGAACAGAACAAAAGCTGAATTGGCATTTTGATCTCAAGGGATATAACTACTTTGACCCAATCCTGGATATGGATGAGGTACTGGAGTTTGTTTCTCCTAGTCATTCCGGAATGGAATGGCTTGACGGACCATAGGAGTAAAAGGCATTGATGAACTCGAATGCACCCATACCCTTGGTTATCAATTGATCGACGAGGGTCGGAGTACAACTAAAGAGGAACAACTCGAGGAGCATATAACTTTCGAGTTGTGGATGCACAGATTAGTAGGTCGAGCGAGCTCAACATTTCCTCCGGATAATCCATGCAGAAAAGGTAGAATTGGCAGAGTCACAATATGAATGGAGTACTCCTCAAGAGCACTCTTATTGTGGTGTTTTGATTCAACAAGGAACTTCTGCCATGAACGGTTCGTAGTATTTGGAAGAAGGAAATACCACGGACCTCGAGGACTATCGCAAAGGTTACTAATATCCTAAAGGCACTAGCAAATACTAACAACATGAAGTAGGATGAATCTCGGTTCGTAAACCCGTGAGTAGAATACCTACTACTAAACGGCATCACGGGATGCTTTCAAATGATGGCCGTAATCATCACACTAGGGATACAAAAGCATTGCTAAATTGCTAGGTGACTTCCTAATCACCTAGGGTCATAATAATAGTTCCAACATATGTGTCGAGGCAACAGAGTACCTCAACTTACCGATTGGTGTGCTTATTCTGACCAAAAGGTCATCGGGAACGGAAGGAAAGAATTTGCAAATGCATCAGACTATTTAGAGACCTGGGATGACTCGGACAGCATAACGGCTGTAAATGCTCAAAATGATTTGAGACATCCTGCAAAATAGTGGCATAACCACCCAACATCATCATAACAAGATTCTGAGATCAACAGTTATCATACAGGAGTAGTAGGAACTGAACTGGGGATTAAAACCAACAATCTTATAGGCCTATGGATTAGTAACACGTCATCCTAATAGACAGATGAGAAGCCTAGTTCTTAAACCCCGTAGAAGAGAAGAGGATGACTCAGATCAGAAGGCCATGAGGTATAAGGAGTAAAAAGAGCCTTACGTTCCCTTCCACAATCAATTCCTTACATAACTAAAGCATTTCTAGACACAACTTCACCAGCTTTGGCTTGGTAATCCTACAGCAACAAAGCTCGATACCAACGCTGTCGGGACCCCGATCCTAAGTCACACCGATCTAGCATGTAACACATCATATCACTTTGCGGCCTCACGCACGGTATTCCCACGGTGTCGCCTTACCATGGCCCGGACCGCTTTGGCGCTTTTGGCTCACGATATGATAGTGTCGCTAGCATCCATATGACAAAGAACCCGGGCCGACATGGCTAGTCGTGAACCCAAAGCGGCGCTTAACCTATGGGAACAGGCATACATGAATCACATCGAGCATGTCGGTCATCAACGTATGAATTCGGGCTGTAGCACTGGCTAACAGACTTCGGTATCCCGGCTGTAGCAGGCTAGGCAGGACTCAATAACACGCGTGACATTTCCCTCAAGGGATGTATATAGGAACGGCGAAACACATGCCGCCAGTCAAGTGTCCAAGCAAGAGTGCCGGGTTAGCGGGACTCCGTGAACCGGTCAGAAGCGGACTACTATCGCCGTAAGCACGAGACTACATTTCCCCATAAGAGAGGCTACCAAGGATAAACAACTAGGTTGTCGGATCCCACACATAGCAAGACAAGTTACACGTGACGCATAACATGCAAGTATGTGCTGTACAACATGGCATCACAACATAACGCAAAACTCATATAGATAAAGGCTCGTAAGAGCCACATAGCAATAGGGTACAAACAGGGTCACATGACCCATCATTCGTGAAAGCATTCAAACAACAAGCGGAAGCATTACACGTCTGAGTACGCATAACTACAAAAGAAAAAGGCTGAGAAGCTCGACTATCTACAAGACCCGCCCAAAGGGTACAAGATCGTAGCTGAGGTAACAAGCTACTCGTCAAGTCCAAGCAGAACTACTAGTAAGACCAAGTCTCCGCTGCAAAACATAAATAAAGCAACGTGAGTACAAAGGTACTCAAGAAGACTTACATCATATCCTATCATACATGCATTAGTGTAAAAAGGTAATGTGGAGTTTAGTTGCAGCAAGCCAGCTTTGACTCTGTGGCTATCCTGTTCTACGAATAAAAGAAACTCTTTAGGTGAGACAACGCACACGCAGTCCACTAATCACCACATCAATACACTACTACGGATTCATTCCCGCTTCCATACGGGAGGCCATCCATAGCACTCACACTTGTCTTGAGCATTTTAGAGTATCCACTTCAAGTTGTCTATGTACCACGTAAGCATCCAAGAAGTCCATAACCGAGGACACGGCTATTCGAATAGATCATGATAACCTGCAGGGTGTACTTCTTCACACACGCCTCGCCACTTACCGCCATATACATGTCATGTATCTCGGCAACCTTCAAGCGGAAGCTTTGGCGAGGGTGTCGGCCACGACCGACTAACCACACAAGACTCTAGTCCAGTTTATCGCCTATTCGGTTCCATCCGCAAGGAGATCCGGCCGGTGTCGCCACGGCCCCAAACGATGTGAGCAGGGTTCCCAAGCTCACCATCCGGTGCCACTTGGTACACCGTGCCACCGTGCCTAGTCTGTCCCAAGCCCACCTGCCGGGTGCCACTCGATAGAAAAATAGCACTACCTACAAACACCAGAGACTAGTTGCGACTCCCGGACAGAGATCAAGTCGGTTAATAAGTCGAGAGGGCTTGGAGCGCCTGAGCCCAATGTGTGGTAGTATCGAGTCATTGGACAACATACATAGAACTCAAGTGCTTAAGGACGGTTTCAAAGGAGACAACCCACCATGTACTCCTACATGGCCTCTCACCGCTACCTTTACCAAATCGTGTTCACACACTTCACTCTCAAAGATCGTAACATAGAACTGTACACCAATTCATTCCCAATGAATCAGACCTGACACAACTCTAAGCAATAGCAGGCATAGCATGGTAGGAACACAACATGGCTCAATCAACTCCTACACATGCTAGTGCTTTTCAACTATTTCATCGTGGCAATGACAGTCATGCAGAGGAATGGGTTCAACTACCGCAGCACAAAGTAGCGTATGAATCGTTGTTGTCCTAATGCAATAACCGAGAGCAGGAGCGAGAGAGTAGGATTGTATCGGAATGAACAAGGGAATTTGCTTGCCCGGCACTTCAAGATAATATAGTTCTTCATCGGTGTCATCGAATTCATCGTCAAGACATCGCTCACCGGAGGGGACAATTACCGCAAACAAGAGAGAACACAATCAATGCAATGCACATTCACATGAATGACATGTCATATTAAGGTACTGAATTCACCTAATGCAATAATAATCCAAGTTAGTTGAAGTGGAATTCAAACAAGGTTGAACCCCAACTCCAAATGCTAGTTCATAAATTACCCTAATCATGATTCATCCTATTCAGTGAGGTTAACTTGTTTAAACATGCATGAAAATGCCATAAACAGATTCTTCATATTTTTCTGATCATTTTTCATATATAAATTATTTCAATCCGAGTTACGGTTGAATTTCTATGAATTTTAGAAGTTTAGGACATTTTCCGAATTTCCTGAATTATTATAAATCCAGAAAATGATTATGGCGTCGACCACGTCACTGTGACGTCGGCAGGTCAGCTGGGCGCCCCAGGTCAAACCTGACCTGTGGGTCCCGCGTGTTAGTGGCACAACTAGTTAACCCAGTTATTTAGTCTTAAGTTAATTCTAACTAAAATGTTTGTGGGGCCAGGGCCCACTAGTCAATGTATCAACTAGCTAACTAATCTAGGTTAATTAGTGTTAAGCTAATACTAACTAAATTGTCAGGGGGGTGGCCCACACGTCAGTGACGCACGGGGGAGGTCAACCCATGGTCAATCCCGGGCCAACTCGCCGGAGTTGACCCGCGGCTCGTCGCCGGCGGAGCCAGAGACGGCGGAGGGGTGCGGGTTTCCTCCTCCGGCGACCAAATGGCCGGCGGAGGGCGTCTATGTGACGCGGGCGCTCGTCTGCCGAGTAGTGGCAGCGGCTGGGCCTAAGGTGGCCGGAGTCGTCACCGGCGTCGACCGTGGTGGTCGCCGGAGCCTCGGGCGAAGCTCGGGTCGACGCCACGGTGGCCGGGAGGCTCGTAGGCACCTACGGAATCTATGCAGCGGGAGGAGGCTGAGCACGACAGCCGGGCCACTAGGTGGCCGGAGGCACGTCGGGCGGTCACAAAGGGCGGCGGGTTTCGTCACGATGGGAATGGTGGCTAGAGGGGAGAACGAGTCGGAGAAGAGGGGAAGCGACTGGGGCTCACCGTGAGTGCGGGCGATGGCATCGGCGAGCTCGGAGAGGCACCGCCGCCGAATCGACGGTGACGATCGGCGGGTCCGAGAAGGGGAAAATGATGGGCGGCGCCTGGGCGCCTCGGCGTCGTGGAGACTTGGTGAGGAGGAGGAGAGGGACTAGGCGGAGCTCGGGGCATGCCGGGAGGAGAGGGGTGGCAGTGGCGCGAGGGCAGCGAGGGGCGGCGACGGGCGCGCCGGTCCCAAGCGAGAGAGAGGGAGCAGAGGAGAGGAGGGCGTTCCGAGAGAGGAAAGAGGACGAGGGGTTCGAGGCGCGCGTGGCGTCTCCAAGGCGTCGAGGGGAGCCAGGCAGGCTGGGTGGGAGGAGGTGGCGAGCTCGGCTGTCGCCAGAAACCCTCCTCTGCCTACTGGCAGAGGTAGGCGACGAGCGGCGTGGCGGTTGGTGGGCTGGGCCACCAACTGGGCCAGCGAGCGAGAGGGGGGGAAGGTTGGCCGGTTGGGGCGCCAGGTAGGTTGGGCTCTCTCTCTCTCTTTTATTATTTCTGTTTTCTATTTTCTGTTTTGTTTTAGTTTAGTAAAATACTAAACCATTTAAATAAATCCTGGAAATAATTGTGGGCATTAACTGAATTATTACAGAGGCCCTTAACTATTTTCCAGAATTGTTGGAGCATTTAAAAATATTAATAGTTTTTTAAAATGCCCCAATTCAAATACAATATGGTTTATTCAAATATCCAAAAATGTCTTGGAAAAATATCCATCATCTCTGGATATGGTTTTTCACCCTCTTCCATTAATCATGAATATTTTTGCAAACCAATTTGGGTTTCTGAAAATATTTTTGAATTTGAACCTATTTGAATTGCTTTAGTGCTAGGGCTTGATCATCCCCATTTCAAATTTCATGGAAATTAAACATGATGCATGGATGCAATGCTACTAACTACAAACAAGCTCTAGGGCTGATCTGGGGCTGTGACAGAGACTGGGAGTGAGGACGGCACAAGAACCGACCCATACTGGGTCGACGGTTGCCGCAGAAGGATGCCACGGACGCATGCGCGAAAGTGCGTTGCCCCGCGGACGGGGAGCGCGTTGACGTCGAGAGGAGCCTCCTGAAGCCAAGCAGAGTCATCGGCGATGAACGTGAGCGCACCAAGACAGATCTCGCGGCCCTCGACCAAAACTCCACCTGAAACCATGATGTAGGAGATCGAAAGAAACCCAACTTCTCCAACAAATCGCTAGAACACCTGCCCCACGGTGGGCGCCAACCGCCGTGGTTCTAAGTCCGACAAAGAGAATGGGGGTAGGTATGGAGAGGCAAGGCACGAGCTATGGAGTAGTTGGTACGCACGAAGTTTACGAGTTCAGCCCTTCTGAGGAAGGAAGTAACAGCCCCACGCCTCGGAGCTCGGAGGCGGTCGACTGGATTAGATGCGTATGAATTACAGGGGTGCCAACCCCTCCACCTGTGGAGCGGGTGGCTTATATAGAGTGCGCCAGGACCCCAGCCAACCCACGTAGCGGAGGGTTTAAGGTACATTAAGGCTAGGCGTTACTGGTAACGCCTTACATAAAGTGTCATCATGACCATAAAGACTACTTAACTACAGACCGTTTGGACACCGAGTGGCTCTTGAACTCCTCGTGGTCGAGTGGGTCTTCATGGTTGAGTGTCTTTGAATTTGTCGAGTGGAAACCTACCAGGTCGACTGGTAGGCTGTCTATTCTAAGGATGCCCTTGGGGAGGGTATCTTGGACAGGTCCATGACCCTACCCTAGGTATATGACTTCATCAGCGGGCCCTGGTGTTGTGTGGGGCCCTCCATAACCTTCTTCCGTAGCTTCCAAGTTCATGGTGATCCTTACAATAAAAAATTTCGGGACGATTTGAACTTATCTCATATTGATTTCCTGGGAACAAAAACAGGGCACAAAACAGGAAATGATACGTGGCACTTAGTAAATAGGTTAGTCCCCAAAATGATATAAAAATATAAATAATGATAATAAAAACATCCAAGAACAGTAACATCATAGCATGGAACAAGAAAAATAATAGATACATTGAGACGATCATGCATCACATCGATTGCAAGAGTAGACCTCATGGTCTTTCCAATAGGGTTGGTCGCAAAATACAGATTTCTTCTTACATATGGTTATGCCGTCCCTCAAATCATTCGGAACAGATAGTCTGTCAGGACCCTTTCAAAAGATTACTTGTAAATCATTGAACGTATCAAGTATCTGATCACCAGTACAGAGGGCGGGCTTCTTTCGGTGATCTACCTCACCTTTGAAATGCTTGTCCTTCTTTCGATATTGATGGTTGGTAAAAAAAAATTGATAATGTCTCAGGTACACATTCTTCTTGCATTTGTCCAAATATATACTTTCGGTATCATCTAAACAGTGCACACATACATGGTATCCCTAGTTTGTCTATCCTGAAAGGTTACTAAGAGCAGGCCAATCATTGATGGTTAAATACAGCAACACATGTAGGTCAAATTCCTCCTATTTGTGCTCATTTCACACACGTACACCTTCTCCATTCCACAGTTGTAAAATTTCTTCAACTGATGGCTCTACATACACATAAATGTCATTGTCGGGTTGCTTAGGGCCTTGGATGAGCATTGACATCATAATGAACTTCCGCTTAATGCACAACCAAGGAGGAAGGTTGTAGATACATAGAGTGACAGGTCAGGTGCTATGATTGCTGCTCTGCCTCCCCAAAGGATTAATACCATCTGCACTTAAACCAAACCACGCATTCCACCCGTCACTTGCAAAGTCCCGCCGCCTTATCTCGATTTTTTCTCCAATGCGACCCGTCAATGGGTGCTCTCGACTTCTCGTATTTCTTACAATCTTCTTTGTACCATCGCATCAACTTGGCATGCTCTTTGTTTCTAAATAGACGTTTGGGACGTGATATTATAGGAGCATACCAGATCACCTTGCCAGGAACCCTCCTCCTGGGCGCTCCCCCTCAACATCACCAGGGTCATCTCGTCATATATTATACCGCAATGCACCGCAGACCGGGAATGCGTTCAATTCCTTATACTCACCACGGTAGAGGATGTAGTTATTAGGGTATGCATGTATCTTCTGCACCTCGAATGCTAGAGGGCCGAGAACCTTCTTTGCTCCGTACGTAATGACAGGCAATTCGTTATGCTTTTGAAGCTTCTTCTTCACTATTTTCAGTAGCTTCTCAAATCCTTTGTCAGATATACCATTCTCTGCCTTCTATTCAAGCATTTCTAGTGTGGTACCGAGCTTTGTGTTGCCATCTTCGCAATTTGGGTACAACGGTTTTATGTGATCCTCTAACACGCAATCGAACTTCAACTTCCCCTTTTCAGTCTCGCATTCTCCCTGTGCATCAACAATGACCCGGTGAAGATCAGTGAAGATCATCATCGGGCACATCGTCTGGTTCCTCTTAATCTTCAGCTTCGCCTGTTGTAGTATCTCCGTATTCAGGGGGCCAATAATTGTCAGCATCCTTTCTTCTTCGTTGTCTGTCATCATAACCAATTTTTCCCCATGCTTGGTCCAAACATTATAGTGGCATGAAACCCTTCTCAAGCAGGTGGACGTGATGGGTTTTGAACGAAGAGTAAGACTTCAGATTCCCACAATGAGTACATGGACAACACATAAAACCATTCTTCTTGGTTGCCTCAGCCACTTTGAGAAAATTATGCATGCCGTCAATGTAGTCGGAGGTGCATCGGTCACCGTACATTTGTCGGTTCATCAGCGTGCATTATATAATTAAGTATATCCAAAATCATTACAGAACAATAATAAAATTAAGAAAATAATACAAGTATCTATCTAAATTATACAAGTAAGAATTTTTTTTCTTTTACAAAGAAGATAAGAATAAAAGGCTCACCACGGTGGTGCCGGCGACGAGATCAGCGCGGGCGATCAACGACGGTGAGGACATGAACAGGATAGGATGGACCGGCAAATCTAGACAAATCTTTACAAAAATGGAGTTTGGATAAGGAACTTTGACGAGAAAGCTTAAGTGCGGCTCGGCATTTCATCAAACACCTCATGTGCATAGGAGGTGAGAGCTAGAGCAACACACCTCATGTATATATAGGCATCTCTTTAGTCCCGGTTTGTGGCTAGAACCAGAAAAAACCTTTGGTCCCGTTCAGCCACAAACCGACTAAAAATCTTCAAAGCCAAGCGAGACCTGGTCCCTGTTTGTGTCTGGAATCGGGACCAATATGTCAGACGAACCGGGACCAATGGGTTTAGGTTCGTGAATGAACCGGGATTAATGCCCTTATCCTGTTTTTATTAGTGAGCGTAAATTAATCAGCTTGAGCTTAATCCAGCAGCTCATACAGGAGAAGCCTAAGAAAACGAACAGATTAGCAAAGCAGGAAAGCAAGCCCACGAGGTCCACTTGTACGTGTCAATCCATCGATCGTGTCTTTTTCTTTTCTGCTATGTTCCATCGACCGCTAACAGCCGGTCAGTTACGCTTCGTAGTGACCCAATCGCCCGCGGCCTGCTTCCGTCGATCGGCGATCGCCCAATCGCCCACGAAGACGACTGCTGCCTGCTGGCTGTCCCTGCCTCCAGGCTATAGTCCTCCATTAACCGGTCATTGACTTTTTGGCCCTAACCAACTCACGTGAGCACCACCTGAGCGTTTGAGAAGAAAAAAACAGCCACCTGGTCGGTCCAGGTGTTGACATGGCAAGACCTATCTGCACCGGCAAGGTAAGTTGTGTGACGGGTTTTTTCGGTTTGCAAGTTGTGATTACGTTTATCCCATTAAGTTAACATCACCGGTGTATTTTGATTCCCATTACATTTACATCATCGATAAAGAGTGCCGGGGATGGTGGGTTTCCATGCATTTACTTCTTGCGTAGGGAGCACTAGGCCCGTCCCAAGTCTCTGTCTCTTTTAACATTCGCCTGATGGATAGATTGGATACACGTCAGATGATGAGCAATAATGTGAGAAAGGAAGGCCCTGTCACCACCGTTGGTCGCTCCTTTCTCACTTTAACGGCGGGCTAAGCCTAAGCGTGAGGCGTGAGTCACATGCCGCTTGCGTAGCATAGGCAGCACGGCACTAGGCTCGTACTTGGACACCGTCGGACTAGCGATAATGGGAAGTAACTTAGACTAGTAATATGCATTTGTTATTAGTCTATGTTACTATCTCTATAGTGATGTTTAACATATGTGTGGTGTCATGCAACACTTTATCAATTAGGTTGTAGAGTCATCTGGTCTTGGTTTGTGATCTTGCTTCTACTATGAGTAGCTAGCTATGTTACCACATGCCTCTCATTATTCATTAATTACTTATCACGTCACCTATTTTATCTTGATATGTATAATATTACCATCTATGTTACTTCCGATGTGAGTAGTCTTAGCTGATGTGACAAAACACCTCATCAACTTTCCTTGCAGGGGGGCTCCATCGACCCTTTTACACCCCCACTCGGCACTGCATCTTGTTAATTTTTCACACTATTTATAGTCCGTTGTTACACCTGCTTAAAATAGAATACAAACTTGATGCGTGACATAAAAAGTTTTCTTTTGTATTCATGCGTTGGGGAGCTCGGGGACCATATCGATGGCTGCTCTTTATCCTTTAAGATATTTGCTTCTAAATTTACCTAAAGCAAACGCTTTAGTTTCCAAATTTCAGTCATTTTGAGATTCAGCACACGATAGTATAACATTTGAAAACTCACACGCGTGGTATAAAAAGTTGAGACTTTCATATACCATCTCGGTCGGAATTAGCCGCTCTTGAAAGAGGCCAAAGAAATTCGGCGCCGAGGTCATGCATGAAAAATCCAGATCGGCGTCGTTACGCAAGGGTGTACCTTACAAGCGACGTGAGGGGTAGTCTTATTTTATTTCATGAAATTTCAGTAAAGATTCAGCACATAATATATTGATTTATGACTAAAATACAATATTAAAGATTCGTTTTGTTCCATGTGACATCTTCAATTCAATCATAATTATCCATTACACTTAGAGGGCAACGAAATTTCCCTGCAAAAATTCTTAATTCGACCGCATATAACTCCAAACGTGGAATGGTTGAAGTATGAGTTTTTTCTTTCACCCAGTTGACTTGATATACCCCTAGCCGCATATACCTCCAAAAAGATCAATGACTTATGAATTATGACCGAATTGGCCAGCTAGTCGCCGGCGAGAACTAAAAAATTGTGATGATGAGAAATTGGGAGAGGAAAATAAAAACAAAAATTAATGATAAATGAATTTTACTTTGCATCTGTATATAACTTAGTGTTTCGGGGTGGAGGGGAATGCCGGCGCCCGAGAAGAAGGCGGACACTCCCTAGACTTAGAGAGATGGTTGGGGCGGCAACATATTGGCAGAAGAGGAGCTTGGGGCAAGGCCGGGTGGCGAGGTGTGTGATAGTGCACAGGCGACAGGCGAGATTGGTGGCGGCTCGGCCGACCATGTTTGCGTCGACAAGGAAGATATTTGCCCGAAAATACAAAGACCAAGGATTAAAGTTTTTTTTATCGTTGAACTTGCCCTGCCCATGTGAATAACACGTACGCTCTGGGTGTTTGGAGCGTAGAAAGTTCTTGTGTTCCTCCATATACGGAGCCACCAAGGCGGAATTTTGTAGAACAGTGTAGTGTGCTTGAGCAAGAGAATGCCCGTCCATACATATTATTTATTCCGGTCCTAGCGTGCCATTACCATCCAGTCTGCCCTTATGCATGATTCAGGAACGCCAATCGGCTTAAGGTCAGAAATAAAGTCAATACAAAACTCAATGACCTCCTCATATTCATGGCCCTTGGAGATGCTTCCTTCTGTCCTAGCATGATTACGAACATATTTCTTTAAGACTCCAATGAACCTCTCAAAGGGGAACATATTGTGTAGAAATACAGGACCCAGAATGGCAATCTCATTGACTAGGTGAACTAGAACGTGCATCATGATATTGAAGAAGGATGGTGGGAACACGAAATCAAAACTGACAAGGCATTGCACCAAATCACTCTGTAACCTTGGTTGGATTTCTGGATTGATTAGCTTCTGAGAGATTGCATTGAGGAATGCACATAGCTTCACAATGGCTAATCGAACATTTTCCGGTAGCAGGCCCCTCAATGCAACCAGAAGCAGTTGCGTCATAATGACATGGCAGTCATGAGACTTTAGGTTCTCGAACTTTTTCTCTGCCATATTTATTATTCCCTTTGTATTCATTTATAGCCAGACGGGACCTTCATCTTGAGCAGGCATTGAAGAAGATTTCCTTCTCTTCTTTGGTAAGAGCATAGCTGGCATGACGCTGGAACTGCTTTGGATCCATGCTATCTTTTCCGTGCATATGTTGATGGTCCTCCCGTGCCTCCGGTGTATCTTTTGGCTTCCCATACGCGCCCAAGAAGCGTAGCAGGTTCACACAAAGATTCTTAGTCACGTGCATCACGTCGATTGCAGGAGCGGACCTCTAGGTCTTTCCAATAGGGTAGGTCCCAAACTATTGATTTCTTCTTCCAAATTGGTGCGCGTCCGTCAACGTCATTCGGAACAGATTGTCCGCCAGGACCCTTTCCAAAGATTACTTTTAAATCCTTGACCATAGCAAGTATATCTTCACCACTACGGTGGGAGGCTTCTGCCGGTGACCTGGATCACCTTTGAAACGTTTGCCTTTCTTTCTTACGGGGTGCCTGCTCTGAAGAAATCGATGATGCCTCAGGTACACATTCTTCTTACATTTATCCAAATATGTACTGCCGGTATCAAAACAGTGCGTTCATGCGTGGTATTCCTTGTTTGTCTATCCTGAAAGGTTACTGAGAGCAGGCCAATCATTGATGGTTACAAATAGCAAAGCTCGCAGTAAAATTCCTGTTGTCTGTCCTCATCCCACACACGTACACCTTCTATTCTTCACAGCTATAAAAGTTCTTCAACAAATGGCCTTAGGTGCACATCAATGTCCTTGCCGGGTTGCATGGGGCCTTGGATTAGCACTGGCATCATAATGAACTTTCACTTCATGCACAACCAAGGAGGAAGGTCATAGATACATAGATTCACAGGCCATGTGCTATGATTGCTGTTCTGCTCTCCAAAAGGATTAATGCCATCTGCACTTAAACCAAACCATACGTTCCTTGCGTCGACTTCAAATTTCTTCCTCCTTCTCTTGATTATTCTCCACTGCGATCCGTCAGTGGTACTCTCAACTTCCCGTGTTTCATATGGACTTCTTTGTGCCATCACATCAACTTGGCATGATCTTTGTTTTGGAACAAACATTTCAACCGTGGTATTATAGGAGCATACCACATCACCTTGACAGGAATCTTCTTCCTAGGGCGCTCGCCCTCAACATCACCAGGGTCATCATGGCGGATCTTATAGCGCAATGCACAACATACCGGGCATGCATTCAAATCCTTGTACTCACCACGATAGAGGATGCAGTCATTAGGGCATGCATGTGTCTTCTACAGCTCTAATCCTAGAGGGTAGACAACCTTATTTGCTTCGTACGTACTGTCAGGGAATTCATTATCCTTTGCAAGCTTCTTCTTCATTATTTTCAGCAGCTTTTCAAATGCCTTGTCAGGTACACCATCCTTTGCCTTCCATTGCAGTAATTCCAGTGTGGTACACATCTTTTTCTTGTCACCTTTGCAATTTGGGTACAACGTTTCTTGTGATCCTCTAACATCCTCTTCAACTTAAGCTTCTCCTTTTCACCTGCGCACATTTTCTTTGCATTAGGAATGACCCGACCAAGATCATTAGCAGGCTCATCTGATGCTTGTTCTGCAACTTCTTCCCGCATTGCCAGCTCACCTTCTTCCCCCATTGTTGTACCATCGTATTCATGGAACCCATGGCCAGGATAGTTGTCATCGTCCTCTTCTTCTTCATTGTCTTCCATCATAACCCCTATTTCTTCGTGCTTGGTCCAAACATTATAGTGGGGCATGAAACCGGACTCAAACAGGTGGACGTGAATTGTTCTTGACTTAGAGTAATTCCGATCATTCTTACATCCAGCACATGGACAAGGCATAAATCCATCCGCCCGCTTGTTCGCCTCACCCGCAAGTAGAAAAGTCTGCACGCCATCGATGAAACTGGGAGAGCGTCGGTCATCGATACATCCATTGTCGGCTCATCTTCATTACATAGCACCAAAAGACCAAATTAATACAAGTTCATACATAAAGTTCATACAACACTTATTCTCATAAAACAACATATGAATAACTCTCTAGCTAAAGCATTTAAATGCAACAACAAATGCGATCAAGATCGCAACTAAGGTGACCATTGACCCAACAGCATAATGATACCAAGCCTCACTATCGATGGCATATTTTCTAATCTTTCTAATCATCAAGCGCATTTTCTCCGTCTTGATCTTGTGATCATTGACGACTTGACAACATGCAACTCCAATTCCATCTTCTCCCCCTCAATTCTTTTCAATTTTTCTTTCAAATATTCATTTTCTTTTTCAACTAAATTTAACCTCTCGACAATAGGGTCGGTTGGAATTTCCGATTCACGTACCTCTCCTAGATATAAATATCTATGTGAACTTGATAGGCATAATTTGTCATAAACATGAAATGCAACAAATAGTTATAAAAGGAATATACCACATCTGAATCATAACCCGGATGAGGGCCGATGTGGACGGATATCTAAACAATGGCACTATGTATAACAAACAACGTACGAGTAAGATAATTATACAAGTAAATATATATCTAAATCACACAAATATGATTTTTTTATATAAAAAAGATAAGAACAAGAGGCTCACCACAAGGTGGTGCCCGGCCAGAGACGGTGTGGGCGATCGACAATGCTTAGGATGAAGACGGGAATGCACTAAGTAAACCACACCTACATATGCAAACTAAGAGTTATTTTGACCTCAAATTGCATATAAATCAAATAAACTACCACATATAATTACACCCAAACTAATACACAAAAATTAATATACTTATAGAGCATTGCAATAGCTAATCCAACAACGAGAGATGAAAGGACAAAGTTGCTAACCTTTGTGATCACTTGGATGGATGGGGGACCTTCAAATCTTCACAAATTTTGGAAAAATTGAAGGTTGAGCTTGAGCAATGGGGAAGAACAGAGGAGAGGAATGAATGAAAGGGGAAAAAAGAGAGAAATTGGCTCAGGCTCGACGAAGGGTTTATATAGAGGCTTCAATAGTACCGTTTTGTTATCTGAACCGGTACTATAGGTCAGCATATAGTGCGGTTCATGCCACGAGCAGAGTACTATAGGTTCCCGTGGGGCCCGGCCTCACAAAAGCCTGCCACCATCGTGCCCACGAATCTATAGTATAGGTTAGCCACGAGCCGGTACTAATGATCGGCGCCCGCCTAGCCGTTGGAACCGGCACTAATGGTCACATTAGTGCGGTTCAGCTATAAACTGGCACTTATGTGTCTCACAAAAGGCTCTTTTTCTACTAGTGTCGCCATCTCTTCGCTGAACTAGTGCACATATACAATTTACCATTGTATTGGGACTCTTCGTTATTTGGTTGCAGGGTTGCTTGAGAGAGACCATCTTCATCCTACGCCTACAACGGATTGATAAACCTTAGGTCATCCACTTGAGGGAAATTGCTACTATCCTACAAACCTCTGCACTTGCAGGCCCACCAATGTCTACAATAAGAAAGTTGCATAGTAGACATGAGTGGGTCATCGTCGTGGCCGCAGACGACGATTCTCGCCTGGCTGTGATCACCAGAATGGCGTGGAGGCCCATGACCTCCACCTCCTCCTACGTCTACCCCATCACCCGTCTGTGACGGCACGGGCGGATCCGCGGTAGACGAACCGAGCGTCGTGAATCCCTTCTTCTTGGGAGACATGGCGATGAAGATTTCGATGAAACTGATGCGCTAACAACTAAATCAGGTTTGCGCAACCTTAATGCCCCCTACCAGGCGCACCAAAGATGTCAGGGGAAACGACACCTATGGGATCGAGGAGGGCCCCTTCTACGGTATGGCAGGGAAGTGGTGGCGCAAAGAGCATATCTAGCGGTCAACGCGATGGATTTTTACCCAGGTTCAAGCGGTGAGAAGCGTAAAACCCTAGTCCTGCTCGGTTGTATTGAGTGTGTTCACGAGCTCTAGGTCGTTGCTAGGCATGAAAGTTAGGCCAGAGAATCCAAAGGTCCAAAAACCCCCTGGTATGCCACGGGCCTCCTTTTATACTCAAGGGGCTACCACAATGGTACACATGAGGTGTAAAGCTCTACAGTGTGCATACTTATCCATGACGTCTTAGGACAAACGCAATTAATGCGCTGTTACAAGTCCACTACTTTATCAGGGACGGAAGTGAATGTCCGTCACATCCGTCGCCGCCTCACCTCATCTCGACATGCACCCAGGCTAATGAGGCTATGGACGCCAGAAGGCAAGCTGGGTGCCAGCTGGAGTGGCGGCAAGGCGGGTGGAACTTGGATAGATGTGAAAGTAGGCTGGCTTTGTACCCCATCCCGACAAGGACCTTGCCGGGGCTTAGCAACTCATCCCGGAAAGAGCCTTGTTGGGGTCCTCGCATAAGCCATCCGGCAAGGAACTTGCTTGGGGCTCACCTCTTGGCCTTCTGTCTCTCATCTATGGCGCGAATGCCTCTTCGGTTGTCTTGTATTTATATCCAATTGTCCCTACCAGGCCTTACACATGTGTGCCTACAACTTCCCGTGCACAAGTGTGGTTGTCAATCTCTCGGCGGTCAAGTAACAAGATTAGAAGGTACATGATAGATTGGTACAGCGATAAATAAAAAAGATAAAATAATGCAGCGGTGCCAGATATTGGCAAGTTGATGGAAAGGCGATCGTCTTATGGTAAAAATAGACTCGGGGGCCGTAGGATTCACTAGTGGCATCTCTCTCAAGAAAATAGCATACGGTGGGTAAACAAATTATTGTTGAGCAACTGATAGAAAAGCAAATAATTAGGACGCTATCCAATGCAATGATCATGATATAGGCATCACATCCAAATCAAGTAAACCGACTCCACTTGCATCTACTACTATTATTTCACACATCGACCGCTATCCAACATGCATCTAGTGTATTAAGTTCATAAGAAGGAAGTAATGCAGTAAGAACGATGACATGATGTAGTCAAGACAAAAGCATATAAGAATTCATCCCAACTTGTTATCCTTAATGGCAACAACACATGCGTATCAATTCCCCTTACATCACTAGGACTGAACACGCAAGATCGAACCCATTCTGAGCACCTCATCCCATGGAAAGAAGATCTAATCTAGTTGGCCAAACCAAACCAAAACTTATGAGAAGAAACAAAATGTTATACTAAATCATGCATAAAATACATCAGAATAGAACTCAAATAAAACAAGGATAGATGTGATCATAAGCTCACAATTCATCGGATCTCAACAAACACACTACACAAAGTCATTACGTCGGATGGATCTGAAGATCATGGAGACCATTGTATTGAGATACAAAAGAGAGAGAGAGCCGTCTAGCTACTACCTCACGGACCCGTGGAGTGTCTGTTTGAACTACTCATGCATCATCGTAGACGTGGCAAGGATGATGTATAGCCCCTCCGTGATGAGTTCCCCCTCCGACTGAGTACCCAAAAAGGCATCTAGATGGGATCTAGAGAGAACAGAGCCTTGCGGCGGCGGTCAAAATATTTTGTGGACCCACCTGAGGGTTCTCGCATATTTGAGAATTTATATAGGTGGAAGTAGGTCAAGAGGTGCAAGGAGGGGCCCACACAGCACCAGGGCGCCCCCCCTCGGGGCGGGTGTCGTGGTTCTAAGTCTGACAGTAGAATGGGGGGTAGGTATGGAGAGGCAAGGTACTAGCTATGGAGTAGTTGGTACGCACGAGTTTACGAGTTCAGGTCCTTCTCGGAGGAAGTAACAGCCCCTCGTCTCGGGCCCAGAGGCGGTCATTTGGATTATTGTTGGGGAACGTTACGGAAAATTAAAATTTTTCCTCTGGTTTCACCAATATCCATCTATGAGTTCATCTAGCAACGAGTCATGGGAGAGTGATTGCATCTACATACCACTTGTAGATCGCGTGCGGAAGCGTTCAATGGAGCAGGGGATGATGGAGTCGTACTAAATCGTGATTCAGATCACCGATGACCTAGTGCTGAGCGGACAGCACCTCCGTGTTCAACACACGTGCAGGCGGATGGCGTCTCCTCCTTCTTGATCCAGCAAGGGAAGGAGAGGTTGATGATGATCCAGCAACGACGGCGTGGTGGTGGATGCAGCGAGAACTCGGCGGGGCTTGGCTAAGCAACTACGGGAGGAGGAGGAGGTGTTGCGGGAGGAGGGAGGCGCCGGGGCTTATGGGTGCGGCCACCCTCCCTCCCTCCCTTTATATAGGTGCAAGAGAGGGGAGGGCGCAGCCTTGCCCTTCCTCCAAGGAAGGGTGCGGCCAAGAGGGGAGGAGTCCATCCTCCCAAGGCCCCTTGGAGGTGCCTTCCCCTCTTAGGACTCTCCCCTCTCCTTGATCTCTAGGTGCATGGGCCTCTTGGGGCTGGTGCCCTTGGCCCATATAGGCCAAGGCGCACCCCCTACAGCCCATGTGGCCCCCCGGGGCAGGTGGACCCCCCCGGTGGACCCCCGGACCCCTTTCGGCACTCCCGGTAGAATACCGATAACGCGCGAAACTTTTCAGGCGACCAAAATAAGACTTCCCATATATAATCTTTACCTCCGGACCATTCCGGAACTCCTCATGACGTCCGGGATCTCATCTGGGACTCCGAACAACATTCGGTTTGCTGCATACTCATATTCATACAACCCTAGCGTCCCCGAACCTTAAGTGTGTAGACCCTACGGGTTCGGGAGACATCTGGAACATGACCGAGACGCCTCTCGGGAAATAACCAACAGCGGGATCTGGATACCCATGTTGGCTCCCACATGATCCTCGATGATATCATCGGATGAACCACGATGTCGAGGATTCAATCAACCCCGTATACTATTCCCTTTGTCAATCGGTATTTTACTTGCCTGAGATTTTGATCGTCGGTATCCCAATACCTCGTTCAATCTCATTGCCGGCAAGTCACTTTACTCGTATCGTAATGCATGATCCCGTGACCAAACACTTGGTCACTTTGAGCTCATTATGATGATGCACTACCGAGTGGGCCCAGTGATACCTCTCCGTCATACGGAGTGACAAATCCAGTCTCGTCTGTGTCAACCAGCGAGACACTTTTGGAGATACCTGTAATGCACCTTTATAGTCACCCGATTCGTTGTGAAGTTTGGTACACCCAAAGCACTCCTATGGTATCTGGGAGTTACACGATCTCATGGTCTAAGGAAGAGATACTTGACATTGGAAAAGCTCTAGCAAAACGAACTACACGATCTTGTGCCATGCTTAGGATTGGGTCTTGTCGATCACATCATTCTCCTAATGATGCGATCCCGTTATCAATGACATCCAATATCCATAGTCAGGAAACCATGACTATCTGTTGATCAACGAGCTAGTCAACTAGAGGCTTACTAGGGACATGGTGTTGTCTATGTACCCACACATGTATCTGAGTTTCTTCTCTATACAATTATAGCATGGATAATAAACGATTATCATGAACAAGGAAATATACTAATAACTAATTTATTATTGCCTCTAGGGCATATTTCCAACAATCTCCGACTTGCACTAGAGTCAATAATCTAGTCCACATCGTCATGTGATTAACACTGATAGGTCAGATCGCCATGTGACCAACATCCAAAGAGTTTACTAGTGTCTGTAAACTAGTTCACATCATCATGTGATTAAGATTCAATGAGTTCTGAGGTTTGATCATGTTTTGCTTGTGAGAGAGGTTTTAGTCAGCGAATTACGAACCTTTCAGATCCGTGTGTGCTGAAAATTTCTAGGTCATATTGTAAACGCTGCTTCCACACTCCACTTGGAGCTATTCGAATGGTTGCTCCACTATACGTATCCGGTTTGCTACTCGAGTCACTCGGATAGGTGTTAAAGCTTGCACCGGCGTAACCCTTTACGTCGAACTCTTTATCACCTCCATAATCGAGAAACATGTCCTTATTTACTCCAAGGACAATTTTGATCATTGTCCAATGATCCATTCTGGATCATTCTTGTACCCCTTGACTGACTCATGGCAAGGCACACTTCCGATGCGGTACACAACATAGCATCTTGTAGAGCCTACGTCTAAGGCATAGGGGCGACCTTCGTCCTTTCTCTCTTTTACATGCGTGGTCGAGCTTTAAGTCTTAACTTCATACCTTACATCTCAGGCAAGAACTCCTTCTTTGGTGATCCATCTTGAACACCTTCAAGATCATGTCAAATATATGCTCATTTGAAAGTACCATTAAGCGGTTTTGATCTATCCCTATAGATCTTGATGCTCAATGTTCAAGTAGCTTAATACAGGTTTTCACTTGAAAAACACTTTTCAAATAACCCTATATTCTTTCCAGAAATTCTACATCATTTCTGATCAACAATATGTCAACAACATATACTCATCAAAAATTCTATAGTGCTCCCACTCACTTCTTTGGAAATACAAGTTTCTCATAAACTTTGTATAAACCCAAAATCTTTGATCATCTTATCAAAGAGTATATTACAACTCCGAGATGCTTACTCCAGTCCATGGATGGATCACTGGAGCTAGCATACCTTTCAGCATCCTTAGGATCGACAAAACCTTTCTGATTGTATCTCATACAACCTTTCCTTACGGAAACTGGTAAGGAAACTTCGTTTTGACATCCATCTGCTAGATTTCATAAATGCAGCTAATGCTAACATGATTCCGACGGACTTAAGCATCGCTACGGATGAGAAAATCTCATCGTAGTCAACTTGTGAAAAACTCTTTGCCACAAGTCGAGCTTCATAGACGGTGACATTACCGTCCATATCCGTCTTCTTCTTAAAAATCCATTTATCTCAATAGCTTGCCGATCATCGGGCAAGTCCACCAAAGACCATGCTTTGTTCTGATACATGGATCCTATCTCGGATTTCATGGCCTGTAACCATTTGTCAGAATATGGGCCCACCATCGCTTCTCCATAGCTCGTGGGTTCATTGTTGTCTAGCAACATGACCTTCAAGACAGGATTACTGTACCACTCTCAAGCGATGCGCATCCTTGTTACCCTACGGGGTACGGTAGTGACTTGATCCGAAGTTTCATGATCACTATCATAAGCTTCTACTTCAATTGGTGTAGGTGCCACAGGAACAACTTCATGTGCCCTGCTACACACTAGTTGTAGTGACGGTTCAATAACCATATCAAGTCTCCACCATCCTCCCACTCAACTTTTCGAGACAAACTTTTCCTCGAGAAAGGACCCGATTCAAGAAACAATCACTATTGCTTTCGGATCTGAATTAGTAGGTATACCCAACTGTTTTGGGTGTCCTATGAAGATGCATTTTATCCGCTTTGGGTTCGAGCTTATCAACCTGAAACTTTTTCACATAAGCGTCGCAACCCCAAACTTTTAAGAAACGACAACTTAGGTTTCTCCAAACCATAGTTCAAACAGGGTCGTCTCAACGGAATTACGTGGTGCCCTATTAAAGTGAGTGCGGTTGTCTCTAATGCCTAACCCATGAGCGATAGTGGTAATTCGATAAGAGACATCATGGTACGCACCATATCTAATAGGGTGCAACTATGATGTTCGGACACACCATCACACTATGGTGTTCGGTGGTATTAATTGTGAGACAATTTCCACTATGTCTTAATAGCCCGCCAAAGCTCAGTAACTCAGATACTCATCTCTATGATCATATCATAGACATTTTATCCTCTTGTCACGATGATCTTTAACTTCACTCTGAAATTACTTGAACCATTCAATAATTCAGACTTGTGTTTCATCAAGTAAATATACTCAGTATCTACTCAAATCATCTGTGAAGTAAGAACATAAAGATATCCACTGCGTGCCTCAGCATTCATTGGACTGCACCCATCAAAATGTATTACTTCCAACAAGTTGCTTTCTTGTTCCATTTTACTGAAAAACGAGGCTTTCAGTCATCTTGCCCATGTGGTATGATTTGCATGTCTCAAGTGATTCAAAATCAAGTGAGTCCAAACGGTCCATTTGCATGGAGTTTCTTCATGCATATACACCAATAGACATGGTTTGCATGTCTCAAACTTTTCAAAAATGAGTGAGTCCAAAGATCCATCAACATGGAGCTTCTTCATGCGTTCTATACCAATATGACTCAAATGGCAGTGCCACAAGGAGGTGGCACTATCATTTACTATATTATATCTTTTGGCATGAAAATGTGTATCACTACGATCGAGATTCAATAAACCATTCTTTTAGGTGCAAGACCATTGAAGGTATTATTCAAATAAATAGAGTAACCATTATTCTCCTTAAATGAATAACCGTATTGCAATAGACATAATCCAATCATGTCTATGCTCAACGCATAATCACCAAATGACAATTATTCAGGTTTAATACTAATCTTGATGGTAGAGGGAGGCGTGCGATGTTTGATCAAATCAAACTTGGAAACACTTCAACACATATCGTCAGCTCACCTTTAGCTAGTCTCCGTTTATTTCGTAGCTCTTTTATTTCAAGTTACTAACACTTAGCAACGAAGCGGTATCTTAATACCCTGGTGCTACTACTAGTAAAGTACACATTAACATAATGTATATCCAATATACTTCTATCAACCTTGCCAGCCTTCTCATCTACCAAGTATCTAGGGTAGTTCTGCTCCAGTGGCTGTTCCCCTTATTATAGAAGCACTTATTCTCGGGTTTGGGTTCAACCTTTGGTTTCTTCACTAGAGCAGCAGCTGATTTGCCGTTTCATGAAGTATCCCTTACTGCCCTTGCTCTTCTTGAAACTAGTGGTTTCACCAACCATCAACAATTGATGCTCCTTCTTGATTTCTACTTTCGCGGTGTCAAACATCGTGAATACCTCAAGGATCATCATATCTATCCCTGACATGTTATAGTTCATCACGAAGCTCTAGTAGATTGGTGGCAATGACTTTGGAGAAACATCACTATCTCATCTGGAAGATCAACTCCCACTCGATTCAAGTGATTGTTGCACTCAAACAATCTGAGCACAAGCTCAACGATTGAGCTTTTCTCCCTTAGTTTGCAGGCTAAGAAAATCACCGGAGGTCTTATACCTTTTGACGTGGGCACAAGCCTGAAATCCCAATTTGAGCCCTCGAAACATCTTATATGTTTCGAGAAACGTCTTTGGTGCCTCTACTCTAAACCATTTAACCGAACTATCACGTAGTTATCAAAAGCGTGTATGTCTGATGTTCACAACATCCACAGACGGCGTTTGGGGTTCAACACAACTGGCGTGCATTAAGGACATAAGCTTTCTACTGTCCGCATAACCGCTACTGTCAACTTTCAACTATATTTTCTCTAGGAACATATCTAAACAGTGGGACTAAACCGCGAGCTTACGATATAATTTGCAAAGATCTTTTGACTATGTTCAGGATAATTAAGTTCATCTCATGAACTCCCACTCAGATAGACATCCCTCTAGTCATCTAAGCGATTACATGATCCGAGTCAACTAGGCCGTGTCCGATCATCACGTGAGACGGACTAGTCATCATCGGTGAATAGCTTCATGTTGATTGTATCTACTATACGATTCATGCTCGACCTTTCGGTCTCTTGTGTTCGAGGCCATGTCTGTACATGCTAGGCTCGTCAAGTCAACCTCATTGTTTCAGCGTGTGTAAATCTGGCTTACACCCGTTGTATGTGAACGTAAGGATCTATCACACCCGATCATCACGTGGTGCTTCAAAACGATGAACTTTAGCAACGGTGCACAGTTAGGGAGAACACTTTCTTGAAATTGTTATGAGGGATCATCTTATTTACTACCGTCGTTCTATGTAAACAAGAAGCATAAACATAATAAACATCACATGCAATTATATATAGTAGTGACATGATATGGCCAATATCATATAGCTCCTTTGATCTCCATCTTCGGGGCTCCATGATCATCCTATCACCGGCATGACACCATGATCTCCATCATCATGATCTCCATCATCGTGTCTTCATGAAGTTGTCACGTCAACGACTACTTCTACTTCTATGGCTAACACATTTAGCAATAAAGTAAAGTAATTTACATAGCGTTCTTCAATGACGCCTTGAGTCATACAAAAATAAAGACAACTCCTATGGCTCCTGCCGGTTGTCATACTCATCGACATGCAAGTCGTGATTCCTATTACAAGAACATGATCTCATAGATCACATATATCATTCATCATTAATCACAACTTTGGCCATATCATATCACAAAACACTTGCTGCAAAAACAAGTTAGGCGTCCTCTAATTGTTGTTGCAAGTTTTACGATGGCTGCAATAGGGTTCTAGCAAGAACTTTTTCTTACCTATGTGAAAGCCACAACGTGATTTGTCAACTTCTATTTACCCTTCATAAGGACCCTTTTCATCGAATCCGCTCCAACTAAAGTGGGAGAGCAGGACACCCGCTAGCCACCTTATGCAACTAGTGCATGTCGATCGGTGGAACCAGTCTCACGTAAGCGTGCGTGTAAGGTCGGTCCGGGCGCTTCATCCCACAATGCCGCTGAATCAAGATAAGACTAGTAGCGGCAAGAAAGTTGACAACATCTCGCCCACAACAAATTGTGTTCTACTTGTGCAATAGAGAACTACGCATAGACCTAGCTACGATACCACTTTGTTGGGAGCGTTGCAGAAAATTAAAAAATTTCCTACGGTTTCACCAAGATCCATCTATGAGTTCATCTAGCAACGAGTCATGGGAGACTGCTTGCATCTACATACCACTTGTAGATCGCGTGCGAAGCGTTCAATGAAAGCAGGGGATGATGGAGTCGTACTCGCCGTGATTCGGATCACCGATGACCTAGTGCTGAGCGGACAGCACCTCCGCGTTCAACACACGCGTCACGGAGGCGGATGGCGTCTCCTCCTTCTTGATCCAGCAAGGGGAAGGAGAGGTTGATGATGATCCAGCAACACGACGGCATGGTGGTGGATGCAGCAGAACTCCGGCAGGGCTTCGCTAGAAACTACGGGAGGAGGAGGAGGTGTTGCAGGAGGAGGAGGCGCCAGGCTTATGGGTGCGGCCACCTCCCTCCCTCCTTTATATAGGTGCAAGAGAGGGAGGGCGCAGCCTTGCCCCTTCCTCCAAGGAAGGAGTGCGGCCAAGAGGGGGGAGGTCCATCCTCCCCAAGGCACCTCGGAGGTGCCTTCCCTCTTAGGACTCTCCCTCTCCTTGATCTCTAGGCGCATGGGCCTCTTGGGGCTGGTGCCCTTGGCCCATATAGGCCAAGGAGCACCCCTACAGCCCATGCCCCAGGGGCAGGTGGACCCCGGTGGACCCCGGACCCCTTCGGCACTCCGGTACAATACCGATAACGCTAAACTTTTCCGGCTGACCAAAATAAGACTTCCCATATATAAATCTTTACCTCCGGACCATTCCGAAACTCCTCGTGACGTCCGGGATCTCATCCGGGACTCCGAACAACATTCGGTTTGCTGCATACTCATATTCATACAACCCTAGCGTCACCGAACCTTAAGTGAGTAGACATGTAGACATGACCGAGACGGCTCTCGAGAAATAACCAACAGCAGGATCTGGATACCCATGTTGGCTCCCACATTCTCCTCGATGATATCATCGGATGAACCACGATGTCGAGAATTCAATCAACCCCGTATACTATTCCCTTTGTCAATCGGTATTTTACTTGCCCGAGATTTTGATCGTCGGTATCCCAATACCTCGTTCAATCTCGTTGCCGGCAAGTCACTTTACTCGTACCGTAATGCATGATCTCGTGACCAAACACTTGGTCACTTTGAGCTCATTATGATGATGCACTACCGAGTGGGCCCAGTGATACCTCTCCGTTATACGGAGTGACAAATCCCAGTCTCGATCTGTGTTAACCCAGCAGACACTTTTGGAGATACCTATAATGCACCTTTATAGTCACCCAGTTACGTTGTGACGTTTGGTACACCCAAAGAACTCCTACAATATCTGGGAGTTACACGATCTCATGGTCTAAGGAAGAGATACTTGACATTGGAAAAGCTCTAGCAAAAGCGAACTACGATCTTGTGCTATGCTTAGGATTGGGTCTTGTCCATCACATCATTCTCCTAATGATGTGATCCCGTTATCAATGACATCCAATGTCCATAGTCAGGAAACAATGACTATCTGTTGATCAACGAGCTAGTCAACTAGAGGCTTACTAGGGACATGGTGTTGTCTATGTACCCACACATGTATCTGAGTTTCCTTTCAATACAATTATAGCATGGATAATAAACGATTATCATGAACAAGGAAATATACTAATAACTGATTTATTATTTTCTCTAGGACATATTTCCAACAATTATATGCGTATGAATTACAGGGGTGCCAACCCCTCCACCTGTGGAGGGGGGTGGCTTATATAGAGTGCGCCAGGACCCCAGCCAGCTCACGTAGCGGAGGGTTTAAGGTACATTAAGTCTAGGCATTACTGGTAACACCTTACATAAAGTGTCATCATGACCATAAAGACTACTTAACTACAGACGGTTTGGACACCGAGTGGCTCTTGAACTCCTGGTGATCGAGTGGGTCTTCATGGTCGAGTGTCTTTGAATCTGTCGAGTGGAAACCTACCAGGTCGACTGGTAGGCAGTCTATTCTAAGGATGCCCTTGGGGAGGGTATGTTGGACAGGTCCATGACCCTACCCTAGCTATATGACTTCATCATTAGCCCCCGAATGGATCGAGGTTTGAGTGAGGAAGGAGTTGATAATCTTTCCGACCTACTTTTCGCGCTGCGAGTGTGCTTTACTCTGGATCAGTGACCTTTCAGTGACGGTGTCAACTTTTCTTTCAGTCGCATTGATCCATTCTCTACATCTGTCGAGTGAACTTTATGAACTTGGAGATTTCCGAGCGACGGATCGGAGGAAATCTGCCGTCGACAAGTTGCTCTGTTGTTAGCGGATTTAGTGGGATCCGAGTTTCGGGAAGGGCGCGAAGCGGAGAAGGCCGCGGCACTCGGATGGGATAAGGCAAGGACGCCTCGATCTCCGCGCCACCTTTTTCTCCATGTATCGCGCGCGCGACTGTTGCGGGATTTGACAGAATTGCCCGGGCCTACCAGTCAGCCACTTGGAAGCGACTTCATATAAGGCGCCGGGTGGGGGTATTTTGAACAGTGTGCCATCATTTCCCCCTCCTCCATCCTCAGATTCATCCGCCGCGCCCGTGACCTGCTCAGCCGCTGCCCGCCTCCTGCCCGCTTGGCGACAATGGTGAAGGAGAAGGCGGCGGCCTTGGAAGCGGGCGAAGAAGGCGACAGCGGCGAAGGGAGAGCGCCCGATCGGGCGGATCCTCGTCGTGGTCCAGCGTCCGCAAAGGTTGGCTCCAGGGAAATTGGATCCGCTCGACCATCACCCAGAAAGACCTCAACGACCTGGCCAACGAGGGATTGATCCCCCACGGGTCAGCAAGGCTTCCGGGGACAGAGTGATAGCCGCAGCCTCAAGAGGGTGAGAGCGTCCTCTTAGCCACCCATGTGGATCGCGGATTTTCTCTTCCGCCGAATCTTTCTTTCGGGGTTTTCTGAACTTCTTTGGAACTCAACTCCATCACTTTACACCCAACTCCATTTCCTATCTCGCCGCTTTAGTGTCTTTGTGCGAAAACTTCTTGGGTTGTCGACCACACTGGGGCCTCTTCAAACACATATTCACTTGTCGCTCTCGGGACGGTGAAAAAGGCTAGTCAAATGATGAAAGAACCCAAGTAATCCAGATGTGTGGGGGTCTTGGGGTCCAGATGAGGGGTAAAGTGCCTTTCCAGCCATGATTCTTCCCGATTCGATCGGAGGGTGGCGATCGACCTGGTTCTCTTGCCAAGACCAGTCATTGGACTCCCTCCTTTCTCCATGGATCGAGTGAACAAGCCGTCCTCTCTGAAGGTGCTTCCGGAGGAGAAGGCCCAGGTTAAGTTGTTGATGGAGCGTGTAGTCCAGCTCATTCGCGACGGAGTGACCGGCATGGATCTTCTGGAGGTTTTCCTTCGACGGTGCACTCAGCCGCTCCAATACCAAGGTCATCCGATGTGGATGTACTCTGGTACCGAGGACACCACCCTGGTCCACCCAGAGGAGGTCGACAACGCCACATTGGAGAGGTGGATGATTGCCATCACAGGGAACAAGGATAACCCTCGTTGGGCGGGAGGATCCCGCCACTCGACCAATCTTACGAACCGGACCAGGTATGACCACTTATCTCCATTGTGATTCTGTTGCATTTGCTCTGTTCCGCTGTGAATCGATCGACTGACTTTCGTCTTGTTTTGCTGTCTTCTAGGTCACCACTGAGATGTACTCGATGCCCAACGGGGCGCAAGAACCAGTCGAAGAAGAAGAAGGAAGCGGAGGCGAAAGCCAGGAGGAATGGGAGTCTGAGGAAAATGACAGCTCTGATGAAGAGGAGGAGGAGGAGGAGGAGGAAGAGGAGGGAGACGTGGATCCACCCCACTCGGAAAGGCGATCCAAGCTGACGCATGGTCCGGTGGTCGAGCGTGGTAAGGCTATCGCGCCCATCGGGCGGTCGACGAAGCGCACTCGGACGACTTCTCCAGGGCCAACTGAGAAACCGCCAAAGCAACCCTGAGCAACGTCATCAAAGCCGGCGAAGGCCTTTCCCAAGATGAGGATGGTCATTCCCACGATTTCCGGGTAATCAGCAGAACTTGTGCTTTCCTGTCTACCATGAGTGCACTTTTGGTCGACTCGTTTTGACTGATCAATTGACTTCTGAAATCTGCAGTGCTGCCACCTCTGAGACCTCAGCTAAGCACGAGGATCAGGAAATGGAAGATGCCGCCACCTCCAACCTTGGTATGATATCTGCAGTTTCGCTTTACGGTCGATTGGATTCTCGTTTTTACCTTTGAATCTTACTTGTAGTTCCACCTCCTGTCAATGATCTCCCTGATGACGACGATGAAACACCGCTGAGGAAGAGGAAGGACAAAAAGGTGCCTGCTGGCAAGGCTACTCCAGTTGTGACGACTTGTCCTGTGGCTGCAATGTAAAGCAGCAACGGCTCTTTGCTGATTGGGGTAGCAAGCACCGGCTGGGTGGTGAGCAGAGCTTTGAGCTCTGCATATGCTGCATCAGCTTCAGGAGTCCACTCGAACTTCTCTGACTTCTTCATCAGTCGGTAAAGAGGCAATGCCTTTTCACCGAGGCGAGAGATGAATCGACTTAAAGTGGCCAAGCATCCAGTAAGCTTCTGGACATCGTGCACTGCCACGCAGGCATTTCATTCGGAGAATAGTGCCAACTTTTTTTGGGTTAGCGTCGATTCCTCATTCAGAAACGAGAAAACCGAGTAACTTTCCACCAGGAACTCCGAATGTGCACTTTGATGGATTAAGCTTGATATCATACCTCCTGAGATATGGAAAATGTTTCAGCAAGGTCAGTCAACAGGTCGGAACCTTTCCGTGACTTGACCACAATGTCATCCATGTATGCTTCCACATTCCGACTGATTTGAGTGAGTAAACACTTCTGAATCATCCTCATGAACGTGGCTCCGGCATTCTTGAGGTCGAATGGCAAGGTGACATAACAGAAGCACCCGAATGGAATGATCAAAGCTGTTTTGATCTCGTCGGGTCCATACAGACGGATCTGATGGTACCCGGAATATGCGTTTAAAAAAGACAACAGCTCACATCCCGCAGTCGAGTCGACTATTTGGTCGATGCGGGGGAGAGGAAAATGATCTTTCGGGCAGGCCTGATTGATATGTTTGAAGTCGATGCACATGCGCAGTGAATTGTCCTTCTTAGGGACCATGACCACATTGGCGAGCCACTCGGAGTGGTAAATTTCTCGGAAAAACTCTTTTGCTAAGAGCCGAGCCACCTCCTCGGCTATGGCCTTTCTCTTCTGGACGGTAGACCGTCGAAGATGTTCTTTGACAGGTTTGACTTTTGAGTCGACTGGCAGATGGTGCTCAGCCAGCTCCCTGGGAACACCCGGCATGTCAGCAGGCTTCCATGCAAAGATGTCCCTGTTCTCATGGAGGAACTGGACGAGCGCTTCTTCCTATTTGGAGTCGAGTGTTGTTGAGATGTTGGTCGGAGCAGCATTGGGGTCGGTCGGGTGAATATGAACCTGCTTCGTCTCACCGGACGACTGAAATGCCGACTCCGTAGCGGGCTTCTTGGCTCGCAACAAATCACTCGGATCTGCAGTCTTCTGATATTCTTGCAATTCTACCACTGCCATCTGAGCATCAGCAATCTTAGAGCCTTTCTGGAAACACTCTTCCGCTTTCTTCCGATTGCCAGTGACAGTGATCACACCCTTGGGGCCGGGCATCTTCAGCTTGAGGTACACATAACATGGTCGGGACATGAAACGGGCATACACCGGCCTTCCCAGAATAGCATGATAAGCGCTCTGGAAATCCACGACCTCAAAGGTCAACTTTTTCTTTGCGGAAATGCTTCGAATCACCATAAAGCACATCAAGAGCAATTTGACCGAGTGACTCAGCCTTCTTTCCAGGAATGACTCCGTGGAAACTCATGTTACTGGTGCTGAGTCTGGACATCGGAATGCCCATCCCTTTCATCGTCTCTGCATACAAGATGTTCAGGCCACTGCCGCCATCCATCCAAACTTTGGTCAGTCGATTGCCTTCGACGGCGGTGGGTCCTGGCAACGCTTGCCTCCCGGGGTGGCAATGTGTGTCGGATGATCGGACTGGTTGAATGTGATGGCGATGCAGGACCATTCGAGATAATTAGGCGTCGCCGGGCGACCATGTTCACTTCTCGGTTGATAACTTTCAATCGACTTTTGCTTTCAACGTCGGCAAAATCATCGTGGTGGAATTGACACAGGGTATCGACCATCACTATCTTATTTGTCCTAAACTTTATCCGACCCCTTTTCCTTATCCTTGGGTTGATTCCCTTGGAACTGCTGAATCAAGAGCCGACATTGTCGAGTGGTATGCTTTGGGTAAATGAGTTTACCCTCTTCATCTTTCTTCGTGTGGATGTGACATGGCAAGTCCAACACATCATTCCCGTCTTGGTCTTTCACCTTCTTGGGGTTCCACGGACCCTTGGGTTTCCCCTTGAACTTTCCTGGGGTCACAGCCAAGGCTTCTCCGGGAGCGGCTGGCTTGGCTTTGTGCTTCTGCTTCCGACTGGAATTTCCTCCGCCGGCTTCATTAGCGGATGTCTTGTACTTACCACTCCGGAGCTGATCCTCTTCTTCACCATTAGCATACTTGGTGGCAATCTCCATCATCCGACTCAGGGTCATATCTCCTGTCCGACCGAATTTCAAACTCAACTCTCTGTTCTTGACACCTTCCTTGAAAGCACAGACTGCCTGGTGATCAGACACATTCTCAACTGTGTGGTGCAAGGTTATCCATCTCTGGATGTAATCTCTCAAAGTTTCATTCGACTTCTGCACACATGACTGCAGCTCTGTCAATCCTGCTGGTCGCTTGCAAGTCCCTTCAAATGTCCTGACAAACACTCGGGCCAGATCTTCCCAAGTGTAAATACTGCTGGGTGCTAACTGATTCAACCATGCTCTGGCCGAACCCTCCAACATAAGGGGCAAATGCTTCATAGCTACCTCATCGTTGCCGCCGCCAATCTGAACAGCCACTCGGTAGTCCTCAAGCCAAGTGTCAGGCTTGGACTCACCAGTGAACTTACTGACTCCAGTCGCCAACCTGAAGTTGGGAGGAATAACTACGACTCTGATGGCCCTGCTAAAACACTCTGGCCCTGAGACATGAACTTTGCTGCCGGAGGGAACATCTCTGTCATGACCTTCTCGGTGAGCTCTGTTCCTGTCGACCAAGCCTTGAGCGATGATGGATCTTGCATCAAAGCACGGCTCTGGGTCATTGGAACCCTTCGCCAACCTTTGTCTTTGGCGTCTGTCATCTTGTTGCCGAGGAGCGTATGATCCACCCCTTGCGGGAGGGGTGGGCACTCGACGTCGATCATTGCGATCGAATCGGTGCTCATACAGCTCACGATTCCTGTACTGATCATCACGCCGGCCTCCATGTTCCTCACGCCTCGAGGGCGATCTTGGACTATGGGCCGACTGGACTGAAATTGCAGCGACGGATCTGCTGTGAATCATGTTCCATGACTGTAATCTGTTGAGTTTTGATCTCCTGCTGCCCGGAGTAAATGTCTGATCTGTTGCAAACCTCTACCCTCCTCCGACTGGGAAGGCTGAATTGATTCTGCTATACGGGCTGCAGCTGCTAAATTCTGAATCGGAGTTCGATATACCTGAGTTGGTTGTGGAAAGAGCTGACGTCGACTGGATTCTGGAACCCATGGTCGCATGCGCTCGTCGAGAACTCGCTGGAGGTTCTCCAGTCGAGTGCGCTCAGCCAAGTTGGCCAAGCGCGTATCCTCCAAGGCACGAGCCTCGGGGGTTTCTCCAACGATTGGAGTGTGAAGCGCATCCATGTTTCGGCGGCGAAGTTCCTCCCTCTGCAACGAAGTGAGGGGCTCGGGTTAGTACTCTTCGTGATCTTGCGCCGGATCACCTCCACCGTCACCTCCATGCTGCGGGGTATCCAGAGGACTGCATGGTTAAATGCGACCATCAGAACCTCTGCTGCCGGATCGCTGCTATCGCACTCGGATGCAATCTCTGCGGAGCCAGTCGACAGATCGAACAGGCCGTAGAGAGATTCGTCGGGCTTGATTCCCGCAACTTGGGAAGTGGCCGACTGGTGAGCCACCGCATGTCTCACCCACCGCTGAAGCCTCGACCGACCGGAGCGCTTGCGACGGTGGGAGACTGTCGGGACCCCGATCCTAAGTCACACCGATCTAGCATGTAACACATCATATCACTTTGCGGCCTCACGCACGGTATTCCACGGGTGTCGCCTTACCATGGCCCGGGACCGTTTGCGCCTTTTGGCTCACGTATATGATAGTGTCGCTAGCATCCATATGACAAAGAACCCGGGCCGACATGGCTAGTCGTGAACCCAAAGCGGCGCTAACCTATGGGAACAGGCATACATGAATCACATCGAGCATGTCGGTCATCAACGTATGAATTCGGGCTGTAGCACCGGGCTATGAGGACTCCGGTATCCCGGGCTATAGCAGGCTAGGCAGGACTCGAATAACACGCGTGACATTTCCCGAAGGGACAGACATAAGGCAGTGAAACACATGCCGGCCGATCAAGTGTCCAAGCGGTAGTCTTTGGGCTAGCGGGACTCGGTGAACCGGGCTGTAGCGGACTACTATCGCTCGAAGCACGAGACTACATTTCCCCATAAGAGAGGCTACCAAGGATAAACAACTAGGTTGTCGGATCCCACACATAGCAGTACAAGTTACACGTCGCATAACATGCAAGTATGTCTTTGTACAACATGGCATCACAACATAACGCCAAACTCATATAGATAAAGGCTCGGAAAGAGCCACATAGCAATAGGTACAAGCAGGGTCACATGACCCATCATTGAACATTCAAACAACAAGCGGAAGCATTACACGTCTGATACGCACAACTACAAAAGAAAAAGGCTGAGAAGCCTGACTATCTACAAGACCCTCCCAAGGGTACAAGATCGTAGCTGAGGTAACAAGCTACTCGTCGAAGTCCAAGCAGAACTACTAGTAAGACCGAAGTCTCCGCTGCAAAACATAAGTAAAAGCAACGTGAGTACAAAGGTACTCAGCAAGACTTACATCAGATCCTATCATACATGCATTAGTGTCAAAAGGTAATGTGGAGTTTAGTTGCAGCAAGCCAGCTTTGACTCTGTGGCTATCCTGTTCTCGACTACAAGAAACTCTTGAGGTGAGACAAGCGTACGAGGTCCACTAATCACCACATCAATACACTACTACGGATTCATTCCCGTTTCCATACGGGAGGCCATCCATAGCACTCACACTTGTCTTGAGCATTTTAGAGTATCCACTGCAAGTTGTCTATGTACCACGTAAGCATCCAAGAAGTCCATAACCGAGGACACGGCTAGTCGAATAGATCATGATAACCCTGCGGGGGTGTACTTCTTCACACACGCTCTAGCCACTTACCGCCATATACATGTCATGTATCTCGGCAACCTTCAAGCGGAAGCTTTGGCGAGGGTGTCGGCCACGACCTGACTAACCACACAAGACTCTAGTCCGGGTTTATCGCCTATTCGGGTTCCATCCGCAAGGAGATCCGGCCGGGGTGTCGCTCCACGGCCCCAAACGATGTGAGCAGGGTTCCCAAGCCCACCATCCGGGTGCCACTTGGTACACCGTGCCACACAATGCCTAGTCTGTCCCAAGCCCACCTGCGGGTGCCACTCGATAGAAAAATAGCACTACCTACAAACACGAGAGACTAGTTGCGACTCACAGGACAGAGATCAAGTCGGTTAATAAGTCGAGAGGGCTTGGGCGCCCGGAGCCCAATGTGTGGTAGTATCGAGTCATTGGACAACATACATAGAACTCGGTGCTTAAGGGCGGTTTCGGTGAGACAACCCACCATGTACTCCTACATGGCCTCTCACCGCTACCTTTACCAAATCGTGTTCACACACTTCACTCTCGACATCGAACATAGAAGCGTACTCCAATTCATTCCCAATGAATCAGACACGACACAACTCTAAGCAATAGCAGGCATAGCATGGTAGGAACACAACATGGCTCAATCAACTCCTACACATGCTAGTGGGTTTTCAACTATTCTTTGTGGCAATGACAGGTCATGCGGAGGAATGGGTTCAATTACCATGACACAAAGTAGCAGATGAATCGTTGTTGTCCTAATGCAATAACTGAGAGCAGGAGCGAGAGAGTAGGATTGTATCGGAATGAACAAGGGAATTTGCTTGCCTGGCACTTCTGAAGATAATATAGTTCTTCATCGGTGTCATCAAATTCATCGTCGGTACATCGTCTACCGGGAGGGGACAATTACCGGCAAACAAGAGAGAACACAATCAATGCAATGCACATTCACATGAATGACATGTCATATTAAGGTACTGAATTCACCTAATGCAATAATAATCCAAGTTAGTTGAAGTGGAATTCAAACAAGGTTGAACCCCAACTCCAAATGCTAGTTCATAAATTACCCTAATCATGATTCATCCTATTCAGTGAGGTTAACTTGTTTAAACATGCATGAAAATGCCATAAACAGATTCTTCATATTTTTATGATCATTTTTCATATATAAATTATTTCAATCCGAGTTACGGTTGAATTTCTATGAATTTTAGAAGTTTAGGACATTTTTATGGAATTTCCTGAATTATTATAAATCCAGAAAATGATTATGGCGTCGGCACCACGTCCTTTGTGATGTCGGCAGGTCAGCTGGGCGCCCAGGTCAAACCTGACCTGTGGGTCCCAGCGATGTCGATGGCACAACTAGTTAACCCAGTTATTTAGTCTTAAGTTAATTCTAACTAAAATGTTTGTGGGGCGGGGCCCACTAGTCGGCGACTAACTAGCTAACTAATCTAGGTTAATTAGTGTTAGCTAATACTAACTAAATTGTCGAGGGTGGCCCTACGTCGGTGGCCTTGAGGAGAATCAACCCATGGTCAATCCAGACCAACTTCGCGGAGTTGACCAGCGGCTCGTCGCCGGAGCGAGGCAGCCGGAGAATGCGGGTTTCCTCCTCCAGCGACCAAATGGCGGCGGGCGTCTATGTGACGCGGCGCTCGTCAGCGTCGAGTAGTGGCAGCGGCTGGGCCTAAAATTGGCGGAGTCGTCACCGGCGTCGACCGTGGTGGTCGCCGAGCTCGGGCGAGCTTCGGGGTCGGCCTTCTGGTGGCCGGGAGGCTCGTCTTGAGGCACCCTCTGGAATCTATGCAGCGCGGGAGGAGGCTGAGCACGACAGCCGGGCCACTAGGTGGCCGGAGGCACGTCGGCGTGATCCTGGCCAAGCGGGTTTCGGTCATGATGGGAATGGTGGCTAGAGGGGAGAACGAGTCGGAGAAGAGGGGAAGCGACTCGGGGGCTCACCGTGAAGTCTGTGATGGCATCGGCGAGCTCGGAGAGGCACCAAGCCGGCAATTCAGCCAGTGACGATCGGCGGAGTCCGAGAAGGGAAAAATGGCGGGCGGCGCCTCGGGGCGCTCCGGCGTCGGGAGACTTGGTGAGGAGGGAGGAGAGGGACTAGGCGGAGCTCGGGGCATGCCGGGGAGGAGAGGGGGTGGCAGTGGCCGCGAGGGCAGCGAGGGGCGGCGACGGCGGCGCTCGGTCCGGGCGAGAGAGAGGGAGCAGAGGAGAGGGAGGGCGTTCTGGAGAGAGGAAAGAGGACGAGGGGGTTCAGGGAGGCGCGTGGCGTCTCCGGGCGTCGAGGGGGAGCCAGGCAGGCTGGGTGGGAGGAGGTGGCGAGCTCGGCGCGGTCGCCGTGTCCCTCCTCTGCCTACTGGCAGAGGTAGGCGACGAGCGGCGTGGCGGTTGGTGGGCTGGGCCACCAACCCGGCCACGAGCGAGAGGGGGTAAGGTTGGCCGGTTGGGGCGCCAGGTAGGTTGGGCTCTCTCTCTCTCTTTTATTATTTCTGTTTTCTATTTTCTGTTTTGTTTTAGTTTAGTAAAATACTAAACCATTTAAATAAATCCTGGAAATAATTGTGGGCATTAACTGAATTATTACAGAGGCCCTTAACTATTTTCCAGAATTGTTGGAGCATTTAAAAATATTAATAGTTTTTTAAAATGCCCCAATTCAAATACAATATGGTTTATTCAAATATCCAAAATGTCTTGGAAAATATCCATCATCTCTGGATATGGTTTTTCACCCTCTTCCATTAATCATGAATATTTTTGCAAACCAATTTGGGTTTCTGAAAATATTTTTGAATTTGAACCTATTTGAATTGCTTTAGTGCTAGGGCTTGATCATCCCCATTTCAAATTTCATGGAAATTAAACATGATGCATGGATGCAATGCTACTAACTACAAACAAGCTCTAGGGCTGATCTGGGGCTGTGACAGCTCACCCCCACTAAACAAGAATCTCACCGAGATTCAAGGCGTGAGTAAGAGGAAAAGGGAAGTCACAAACTATCACAATCTTCATGATCCATTTGCCCTTCTCGAAGATGTTGATTCATTCCATCATCTTAGTCTTGGCGTCCTTGTCTTCGAGGTCTTCACTTGACACGACAACAGAAAGAAGGGGAAAACCCTACATGATTCGATCTTCACGAAGACCAAGTAAACATGATCAACTCACGGACTGAGACGGTGACATATCTCGAGTTGAGACACAAAACACATCGAGAGGGATGGAAGAATAACAACGAGGTTTGATTAGTGGGCAACAATTCCATGCTTAGAAAGATGGTGGATGGTGTCAAGGTGGCGAATAATATTTATCATGATCCCGTAACGTGACACCTCGAGAAAGGTGGCGCAAAGAACTATTCCCTTAAGTGGCAAAAAGAATTACTTTTGATACAAAGATCATTGAAACTCTTTATACCAGCCTAAGGCAATCACAAGCGATCATTTGGTGGAATGCAAAAAAAAAATGGTACACCCAGACTAGAATGGATGATGTGGACTACCTTGTTGAAGACAACGCAATGGATGATTTTTGCTTATCGTCGGAGGTGGAGGGGACCCATGGTAAGTCCACTTTTGAGGATGATCTTGAACAGAAATTACTAAGAAGGCAGCCCATAGTGAAATGGCACAAGGACGGTGCAAGCTGGGAACGAAATGCAAGCTGTTGAATGTTCCAACCATCATATCTGCCTGAGATTCAGATCTGGTTGGTGTTAGGATATTCCAGACTCATCGAGTCTAGAAGAAAGGATGAAAGTTTGCAACACAAATCGACGGAAAAATGTTGCGAGATTCTCGGGATATGAACTACGATTGCAGGCTCCAAAATATGAGCTGGTTCCGCTACAAACCTGTGAACACACTGTCCTAGACAAGCATGACCACATGGTAGTCTTATAATAAAACACTACCGAGTTCAGGTGGGGAACCATAATCGAGGATATTGAAGTCCTTGCATAAGTCATATGATTAGCTCTTATGAAGAAACTTCTTGTCCCTGCACCAATCAATCAGTGGCTTGGGGTGCTATGGAATTCATATGGAATGAAGATGATCAGTCTATCAAACCATAGAATACTTCGCACATGCATGACTGACTTGGAATGATTCCAGAGGAAGCAAAACAAACCTTTCTCAAATTCATGGCGGCAACTTACATCAGATGCACATGAACTAGAGGAAGTCACTACTTTCATCCAAACATATGCTTCATGACGAAACACGAAGAAATGTTTACACAAGTTTCCAACACTAGGTTGATGTTCAACACGACTCATGGGGGAGACGAAATGCTACTGATGGGCTCAATAGCAACTCATCGAAATTTCCATATAAGCGGACTTCCACCATCATGTGAACACGGTGATAGCATTGGTCGGACCAAAAGATATAATGGTGTATGCTCGAGGGATCAACCACGAGTAAGACAACATTACGAATATCGTTAGTTACGATTTGACTTGATAATGGCCCATACTCAAATCAAAGAATTGGTAGGACAATAGATCCAAGAATCGATCACAGGGACCAATCGATGAAGATATCATCTTTCTTCAACACACACTTCACAAGAATATCCCTTTGGATCGAACTAAGTTAGGCAAGCTTTTATCTTCCAACTCTCCAAGTTGTTGTTTAGCTTAACCAACTAGCTCGGGGTATCCAACACAGATTCTTGGAGAAGGGTGGTTCTAAGAAACCAACTTGATCACGAGCCCAACATAACAGTCAGGAAGCAACCCGGTAACACTTCCAAGAAGATATTTGGAAAGTCACGAACTACCGGTATGTTACTAAGCTCGAGAACAATCTTGCTTTTCAGGGCAAGACGATATGATCAAATGAGTGAGGACTTGACAAGATCCTAACTCATCAATTTAAGGGTGCACCAGAGATAAGGACTAGGTAGCACGATCAATCTTAGGATGATGATTTAATAACCAACACGCTAAGAATGAGGATAATGTCTATTAACTGCCAAGCAATGAATTGCTCGGAGTATTGATTTCACACATCACAATTCACTTGTCGGCATTCCGGTTACAACAACTCGGAACAGAGGAATGAACAATGATAGCGAGAGTATCACTGCGTCAAGAATTCCTAAGAGGTTGTGCGATTCCCATGACACTCTTGACATAAAGATGGTATCACTCCAAGGTAGAACAGAACAAAAGCTGAATTGGCATTTTGATCTGCGGGATATAACTACTTTGACCCAATCCTGGATATGGATGAGGTACTGGAGTTTGTTTCTCCTAGTCATTCCGGAATGGAATGGCTTGACGGACCATAGGAGTAAAAGGCATTGATGAACTCGAATGCACCCATACCCTTGGTTATCAATTGATCGACGAGGGTCGGAGTACAACTAAAGAGGAACAACTCGAGGAGCATATAACTTTCTGAGTTGTGGATGCACAGATTAGTAGGTCGAGCGAGCTCAACATTTCCTCCGGATAATCCATGCAGAAAAGGTAGAATTGGCAGAGTCACAATATGAATGGAGTACTCCTCAAGAGCACTCTTATTGTGGTGTTTTGATTCAACAAGGAACTTACGCCATGAACGGTTCGTAGTATTTGGAAGAAGGAAATACCACGGACCTCGAGGACTATCGCAAAGGTTACTAATATCCTAAAGGCACTAGCAAATACTAACAACATGAAGTAGGATGAATCTCGGGTTCAGAAACCCAGGAGTAGAATACCTACTACTAAACGGCATCACGGGATGCTTTCGAAATGATGGCCAGAATCATCACACTAGGGATACAAAAGCATTGCTAAATTGCTAGGTGACTTCCTAATCACCTAGGGTCATAATAATAGTTCCAACATATGTGTCGAGGCAACAGAGTACCTCAACTTACCGATTGGTGTGCTTATTACGACCAAAAGGTCATCGAGGAGCGGAAGGAAAGAATTTGCAAATGCATCGGACTATTTAGAGACACAGGATGACTCGGACAGCATAACGGCTGTAAATGCTCAAAATGATTTGAGACATCCTGCAAAATAGTGGCATAACCACCCAACATCATCATAACAAGATTACGAGATCAACGGTTATCATACGGAGTAGTAGGAACTGAATCGGGATTAAAACCAACAATCTTATAGGCCTATGGATTAGTAACACGTCATCCTAATAGCAGATGAGAAGCCTAGTTCTTAAACCCCGTAGAAGAGAAGAGGATGACTCGGATCGGAAGGCCATGAGGTATAAGGAGTAAAAGAGCCTTACGTTCCTTCCACAATCAATTCCCTTACATAACTAAAGCATTTCTAGACACAACTTGACCAGTTTGGCTTGGTAATCCTCTGACGATCGGGGCTCGATACCAACGCTATCGGGACCCCGATCCTAAGTCACACCGATCTAGCATGTAACACATCATATCACTTTGAGGCCTCACGCACGGTATTCCCACGGTGTCGCCTTACCATGGCCGGGACCGTTTGCGTCTTTTGGCTCACGTATATGATAGTGTCGCTAGCATCCATATGACAAAGAACCCGGGCCGACATGGCTAGTCGTGAACCCAAAGCGGCGCTAACCTATGGGAACAGGCATACATGAATCACATCGAGCATGTCGGTCATCAACGTATGAATTCGGGCTGTAGCTTTGGGCTAACAGGACTTGGTATCCCGGCTGTAGCGAGCTAGGCAGGACTCCGAATAACCGCAGCGTGACATTTCCCGAAGAACGGACATAAGGAACGAAGTGAAACACATGCCCGGCAGTCAAGTGTCCAAGCAGTAGTCTTTGGGCTAGCGAGGACTCCGGTGAACCGGGCTGTAGCGGACTACTATCGCTCGGAAGCCACGAGACTACATTTCCCCATAAGAGAGGCTACCAAGGATAAACAACTAGGTTGTCGGATCCCACACATAGCAGTACAAGTTACACGTCGCATAACATGCAAGTATGTGCTTTGTACAACATGGCATCACAACATAACGCAAACTCATATAGATAAAGGCTCGGAAAGAGCCACATAGCAATAGGTACAACAGGGGTCACATGACCCATCATTCAGAGCATTCAAACAACAAGCGGAAGCATTACACGTCTGAGTACAGACAACTACAAAAGAAAAAGGCTGAGAAGCCTGACTATCTACAAGACCCTCCCAAGGGTACAAGATCGTAGCTGAGGTAACAAGCTACTCGTCGAAGTCCAAGCAGAACTACTAGTAAGACCGAAGTCTCCGCTGCAAAACATAAATAAATCAACGTGAGTACAAAGGTACTCAGCAAGACTTACATCAGATCCTATCATACATGCATTAGTGTCAAAAGGTACTTTGGATTTTAGTTGCAGCAAGCCAGCTTTGACTACTGTGGCTATCCTGTTCTCGACTACAAGAAACTCTTGAGGTGAGACAACGTGCACGAGTCCACTAATCACCACATCAATACACTACTACGGATTCATTCCCGTTTCCATACGGGAGGCCATCCATAGCACTCACACTTGTCTTGAGCATTTTAGAGTATCCACTTCAAGTTGTCTATGTACCACGTAAGCATCCAAGAAGTCCATAACCGAGGACACGGCTATTCGAATAGATCATGATAACCTGCAGGGTGTACTTCTTCACACACGCTCTCGCCACTTACCGCCATATACATGTCATGTATCTCGGCAACCTTCAAGCGGAAGCTTTGGCGAGGGTGTCGGCCACGACCTGACTAACCACACAAGACTCTAGTCCAGGTTTATCGCCTATTCGGTTCCATCCAAGGAGATCCGGCCGGTGTCGCTCACGGCCCCAAACGATGTGAGCAGGGTTCCCAAGCCCACCATCCGGGTGCCACTTGGTACACCGTGCCACACTGTGCCTAATCTGTCCCAAGCCCACCCTGCCGGGTGCCACTCGATGAAAAATAGCACTACCTACAAACACCAGAGACTAGTTGCGACTCTGGACAGAGATCAAGTCGGTTAATAAGTCGAGAGGGCTTGGGCGCCCGAGCCCAATGTGTGGTAGTATCGAGTCATTGGACAACATACATAGAACTCGATTAGCTTAAGGGCGGTTTCGGTGAGACAACCCACCATGTACTCCTACATGGCCTCTCACCGCTACCTTTACCAAATCGTGTTCACACACTTCACTCTCAAAGATCGTAACATAGAACTGTACTCCAATTCATTCCCAATGAATCAGACCTGACACAACTCTAAGCAATAGCAGGCATAGCATGGTAGGAACACAACATGGCTCAATCAACTCCTACACATGCTAGTGCGTTTTCAACTATTTACTGTGGCAATGACAGGTCATGCAGAGGAATGGGTTCAACTACCGCAGCACAAAGTAGCAGATGAATCGTTGTTGTCCTAATGCAATAACTGAGAGCAGGAGCGAGAGAGTAGGATTGTATCGGAATGAACAAGGGAATTTGCTTGCCTGGCACTTCTGAAGATAATATAGTTCTTCATCGGTGTCATCGAATTCATCGTCAGTACATCGTCTACCGGGAGGGGACAATTACCGGCAAACAAGAGAGAACACAATCAATGCAATGCACATTCACATGAATGACATGTCATATTAAGGTACTGAATTCACCTAATGCAATAATAATCCAAGTTAGTTGAAGTGGAATTCAAACAAGGTTGAACCCCAACTCCAAATGCTAGTTCATAAATTACCCTAATCATGATTCATCCTATTCAGTGAGGTTAACTTGTTTAAACATGCATGAAAATGCCATAAACAGATTCTTCATATTTTTCTGATCATTTTTCATATATAAATTATTTCAATCCGAGTTACGGTTGAATTTCTATGAATTTTAGAAGTTTAGGACATTTTCTGGAATTTCCTGAATTATTATAAATCCAGAAAATGATTATGGCGTCAGCACCACGTCACTGTGACGTCGGCAGGTCAGCTGGGCGCCCCAGGTCAAACCTGACCTGTGGGTCCCGCGTGTTAGTGGCACAACTAGTTAACCCAGTTATTTAGTCTTAAGTTAATTCTAACTAAAAAAAATGTTTTGTGGGGCGGGGCCCACTAGTCAATGACTAACTAGCTAACTAATCTAGGTTAATTAGTGTTAGCTAATACTAACTAAATTGTCGGGGGTGGCCCACACGTTAGTGGCCAGGGAGGTCAACCCATGGTCAATCCCAGGCCAACTTCGCGGAGTTGACCCATGACTCGTCGCCATTGGAGCCGTAGAGGCGGAGGGTGCGGAGTTTCCTCCGGCGACCAAATGGCCGGCGGAGGGCGTCTATGTGACGCGGGCGCTCGTCCGCGTCGAGTAGTGGCAGCGGCTGGGCCTAAGGTGGCCGGAGTCGTCACCGGCGTCGACCGTGGTGGTCGCCGGAGCTCGGGCGAGCTCGGAGTCGGCCTTCTGGTGGCCGGGAGGCTCGTCTGAGGCACCTACGGAATCTATGCAGCGGGGAGGAGGCTGAGCACGACAGCCCGGGCCACTAGGTGGCCGGAGGCACGTCGGCGGCCAGTCCTGGCGGCGGCGGGTTTCGATCACGATGGGAATGGTGGCTAGAGGGGAGAACGAGTCGGAGAAGAGGGGAAGCGACTCGGGGCTCACCGTGAGTCTTGGCGATGGCATCGGCGAGCTCGGAGAGGCACGAAGCCGGCAGATCGGCAGTGACGATCGTGAGTCCGAGAAGGGGAAAAAATGGCGGGCGGCGCCTCGGCGTCGTGAGACTTGGTGAGGAGGAGGAGAGGGACTAGGCGGAGCTCGGGGCATGCCGGGAGGAGAGGGTGGCGGTGGCGCGAGGGCAGCGAGGGGCGGCGACAGCGGCGCTCGGTCCCAGGCGAGAGAGAGGAGCAGAGGAGAGGGAGGGCGTTCTGGAGAGAGGAAAGAGGACGCGGGGGTTCAGGGAGGCGCGTGGCGTCTCCGGGCGTCGAGGGGGAGCCAGGCCGGCTGGGTGGGAGGAGGTGGCGAGCTCGGCCGCCAGTCATCCCTCCTCCGCCTCTTGGCAGAAGGTAGGCGACAATGGCGTGGCGGTTGGTGGGCTGGAGCCTGGCCCAGGCCAGCAATGAGAGGGAAGGTTGGCGGTTGGGGCGCCCGGGTAGGTTGGGCTCTCTCTCTCTCTTTTATTATTTCTGTTTTCTATTTTCTGTTTTGTTTTAGTTTAGTAAAATACTAAACCATTTAAATAAATCCTGGAAATAATTGTGGGCATTAACTGAATTATTACAGAGGCCCTTAACTATTTTCCAGAATTGTTGGAGCATTTAAAAATATTAATAGTTTTTTTTAAATGCCCCAATTCAAATACAATATGGTTTATTCAAATATCCAAAAATGTCTTGGAAAAATATCCATCATCTCTGGATATGGTTTTTCACCCTCTTCCATTAATCATGAATATTTTTGCAAACCAATTTGGGTTTCTGAAAATATTTTTGAATTTGAACCTATTTGAATTGCTTTAGTGCTAGGGCTTGATCATCCCCATTTCAAATTTCATGGAAATTAAACATGATGCATGGATGCAATGCTACTAACTACAAACAAGCTCTAGGGCTGATCTGGGGCTGTGAGATCAGGAGTGAGGGCGGCACAAGAACCGACCCATATCTTGGGTCGACGGTTGCCGCAGAAGGATGCCACGCAGACGCATCTTGTAGTCGTTGCCCATGAGACGGGGAGCGCGTTGACGTCGAGAGGAGCCTCCTGAAGCCAAGCAGAGTCATCGGCGATGAACGTGAGCGCACCAAGACAGATCTCGCGGCCCTCGACCAAAACTCCACCTGAAACCATGATGTAGGAGATCGAAAGAAACCCAACTTCTCCAACAAATCGCTAGAACACCTGCCCCACGGTGGGCGCCAACTGTCGTGGTTCTAAGTCTGACAGTAGAATGGGGGGTAGGTATGGAGAGGCAAGGTACGAGCTATGGAGTAGTTGGTACGCACGAGTTTACGAGTTCAGGCCCTTCTCGGAGGAAGTAACAGCCCTACGTCTCGGAGCTCGGAGGCGGTCGACTGGATTATATGCGTATGAATTACAGGGGTGCCAACCCCTCCACCTGTGGAGCGGGTGGCTTATATAGAGTGCGCCAGGACCCCAGCCAACCCACGTAGCGGAGGGTTTAAGGTACATTAAGGCTAGGCGTTCTTTGTAGCATGCCTTACATAAAGTGCCATCATGACCATAAAGACTACTTAACTACAGACCGTTTGGACACCGAGTGGCTCTTGAACTCCTCGTGGTCGAGTGGGTCTTCATGGTTGAGTGTCTTTGAATTTGTCGAGTGGAAACCTACCAGGTCGACTGGTAGGCTGTCTATTCTAAGGATGCCCTTGGGGAGGGTATCTTGGACAGGTCCATGACCCTACCCTAGGTATATGACTTCATCAGCGGGCCCTGGTGTTGTGTGGGGCCCTCCATAACCTTCTTCCGTAGCTTCCAAGTTCATGGTGATCCTTACAATAAAAAATTTCGGGACGATTTGAACTTATCTCATATTGATTTCCTGGGAACAAAAACAGGGCACAAAACAGGAAATGATACGTGGCACTTAGTAAATAGGTTAGTCCCCAAAATGATATAAAAATATAAATAATGATAATAAAAACATCCAAGAACAGTAACATCATAGCATGGAACAAGAAAAAATAATAGATACATTGGAGACGTATCATGCATCACATCGATTGCAGAGTAGACCTCATGGTCTTTCCAATAGGGTTGGTCGCAAAATACAGATTTCTTCTTACATATGGTTGCGCGTCCCTCAGCGTCATTCGGAACAGATAGTCTGTCAGGACCCTTTCAAAAGATTACTTGTAAATCATTGAACGTATCAAGTATCTGATCACCAGTACAGAGGGCGGGCTTCTTTCGGTGATCTACCTCACCTTTGAAATGCTTGTCCTTCTTCGATATTGATGGTTGGTAAAAAAATTGATAATGTCTCGTGTACACATTCTTCTTGCATTTGTCCAAATATATACTTTCGGTATCATCTAAACAGTGCACACATACATGGTATCCCTAGTTTGTCTATCCTGAAAGGTTACTAAGAGCAGGCCAATCATTGATGGTTAAATACAGCAACACATGTAGGTCAAATTCCTCCTATTTGTGCTCATTTCACACACGTACACCTTCTCCATTCCACAGTTGTAAAATTTCTTCAACTGATGGCTCTACATACACATAAATGTCATTGTCGGGTTGCTTAGGGCCTTGGATGAGCATTGACATCATAATGAACTTCCGCAATGCACAACCAAGGAGGAAGGTTGTAGATACATAGAGTGACAGGTCAGGTGCTATGATTGCTGCTCTGCCTCCCCAAAGGATTAATACCATCTGCACTTAAACCAAACCACGCATTCCACCCGTCACTTGCAAAGTCCCGCCGCCTTATCTCGATTTTTCTCCAATGCGACCCGTCAGCGGGTGCTCTCTACTTCTCGTATTTCTTACAATCTTCTTTGTACCATCGCATCAACTTGGCATGCTCTTTGTTTCTAAATAGACGTTTGGGACGTGATATTATAGGAGCATACCAGATCACCTTGCCAGGAACCCTCCTCCTGGGCGCTCCCCTCAACATCACGGGGTCATCTCGTCATATATTATACCGCAATGCACATGAGACCGGAATGCGTTCAATTCCTTATACTCACCACGGTAGAGGATGTAGTTATTAGGGTATGCATGTATCTTACGCACCTCGAATGCTAGAGGGCGAGAACCTTCTTTGCTCCGTGCGTAATGACAGTAATTCGTTATGCTTTTGAAGCTTCTTCTTCACTATTTTCAGTAGCTTCTCAAATCCTTTGTCAGATATACCATTCTCTGCCTTCTATTCAAGCATTTCTAGTGTGGTACCGAGCTTTGTGTTGCCATCTTCGCAATTTGGGTACAACGGTTTTATGTGATCCTCTAACACGCATAATCGAACTTCAACTTCCCTTTTCAGTCTCGCATTCTCCTGTGCATCAACAATGACCCGGTGAAGATCAGTGAAGATCATCATCGGGCACATCGTCTGGTTCCTCTTAATCTTCAGCCGCTTTGTTGTAGTATCTCCGTATTCAGGGGGCCAATAATTGTCAGCATCCTTTCTTCTTCGTTGTCTGTCATCATAACCAATTTTTCCCCATGCTTGGTCCAAACATTATAGTGGCATGAAACCCTTCTCAAGCAGGTGGACGTGATGGGTTTTGAACGAAGAGTAAGACTTCGTATTCCCACAATGAGTACATGGACAACACATAAAACCATTCTTCTTGGTTGCCTCAGCCACTTTGAGAAAATTATGCATGCCGTCAATGTAGTCGGAGGTGCATCGGTCACCGTACATTTGTCGGTTCATCAGCGTGCATTATATAATTAAGTATATCCAAAATCATTACAGAACAATAATAAAATTAAGAAAATAATACAAGTATCTATCTAAATTATACAAGTAAGAATTTTTTTTCTTTTACAAAGAAGATAAGAATAAAAGGCTCACCACGGTGGTGCCGGCGACGAGATCAGCGCGGGCGATCAACGACGGTGAGGACATGAACAGGATAGGATGGACCGGCAAATCTAGACAAATCTTTACAAAAATGGAGTTTGGATAAGGAACTTTGTGAGAAAGCTTAAGTCTTGACTCGGCATTTCATCAAACACCTCATGTGCATAGGAGGTGAGAGCTAGAGCAACACACCTCATGTATATATAGGCATCTCTTTAGTCCCGGTTTGTGGCTAGAACCGGAATGAAAAAACAACCTTTGGTGGGTTCAGACCCAAAGACTAAATCTTTAGCGAGGCGAGAAGCTGGTCGCACTGTTTGTGTCTGGAATCGGGTAAATATGTCAGAATGACCGGGACCAATGGGTTTAGGTTAAATGAATGAACCGGGATTAATGCCCTTATCCTGTTTTTATTAGTGAGCGTAAATTAATCAGCTTGAGCTTAATCCAGCAGCTCATACAGGAGAAGCCTAAGAAAACGAACAGATTAGCAAAGCAGGAAAGCAAGCCCACGAGGTCCACTTGTACGTGTCAATCCATCGATCGTGTCTTTTTCTTTTCTGCTATGTTCCATCGACCGCTAACAGCCGGTCAGTTACGCTTCGTAGTGACCCAATCGCCCGCGGCCTGCTTCCGTCGATCGGCGATCGCCCAATCGCCCACGAAGACGACTGCTGCCTGCTGGCTGTCCCTGCCTCCAGGCTATAGTCCTCCATTAACCGGTCATTGACTTTTTGGCCCTAACCAACTCACGTGAGCACCACCTGAGCGTTTGAGAAGAAAAAAAAACAGCCACCTGGTCGGTCCAGGTGTTGACATGGCAAGACCTATCTGCACCGGCAAGGTAAGTTGTGTGACGGGTTTTTTCGGTTTGCAAGTTATGATTACGTTTATCCCATTAAGTTAACATCACCGGTGTATTTTGATTCCCATTACATTTACATCATCGATAAAGAGTGCCGGGGATGGTGGGTTTCCATGCATTTACTTCTTGCGTAGGGAGCACTAGGCCCGTCCCAAGTCTCTGTCTCTTTTAACATTCGCCTGATGGATAGATTGGATACACGTCAGATGATGAGCAATAATGTGAGAAAGGAAGGCCCTGTCACCACCGTTGGTCGCTCCTTTCTCACTTTAACGGCGGGCTAAGCCTAAGCGTGAGGCGTGAGTCACATGCCGCTTGCGTAGCATAGGCAGCACGGCACTAGGCTCGTACTTGGACACCGTCGGACTAGCGATAATGGGAAGTAACTTAGACTAGTAATATGCATTTGTTATTAATCTATGTTACTATCTCTATAGTGACGTTTAACATATGTGTGGTGTCATGCAACATTTTATCAATTAGGTTGTAGAGTCATCTGGTCTTGGTTTGTGATCTTGCTTTTACTATGAGTAGCTAGCTATGTTACCACATGCCTCTCATTATTCATTAATTACTTATCACGTCATCTATTTTGTCTTTTTTTTTTTGAGGTCATCTATTTTGTCTTGATATGTATGATATTACCATCTATGTTACTTCCGATGTGAGTAGTCTTAGCTGATGTGACAAAACACCTCATCAACTTTCCTTGCAGGGGGGCTCCATCGACCCTTTTTACACCCCCACTCGGCACGGCATCTTGTTAATTTTTCACACTATTTATAGTCCGTTGTTACACCTGCTTAAAATAGAATACAAACTTGATGCGTGACATAAAAAGTTTTCTTTTGTATTCATGCGTTGGGTGTCTGAGCTGGGGGACCAAAGCGATGGCTGCTCTTTATCCTCTAAAATATTTGCTTCTAAATTTACCTAAAGCAAACGCCTTATTTTCCAAATTTCAGTCATTTTGAGATTCATCACACGATAGTATAACATTTGAAAACTAAAATAGAATACAAATTCACACGCATGGTACAAAAAGTTTAGACTTACATATACCATCTCAGTCGGAATTAGCCGCTCTTGAAAGAGGGCAAAGAAATTCGGCGCCGAGGTCGCGCATGAAAAATCCAGATCGGCGTCGTTACGCAAGGGTGTACTTTACAAGCGACGTGAGGGGTAGTCTTATTTTATTTCATGAAATTTCAGAAAAGATTCAGCAAATAATATATTGATTTATGACTAAAATACAATATTAAAGATTTGTTTTTGTTCCATGTGACATCTTCAATTCAATCATAATTATCCATTACACTTAGAGGGCAACGAAATTTCCGTGCGAAAAATCTTAATTCGACCGCATATAACTCCAAACGTAGAATAGTTGAAGTATGAGTTTTTTCTTTCACCCAGTTGACTTGATATACCCATAGCCGCATATACCTCCAAAAAGATCAATGACTTATGAATTATGACTGAATTGGCCAGCTAGTCGCCGGCGAGAACAAAAAGATTGTGATGATGAGAAATTGGGAGAGGAAAATAAAAACAAAAATTAATGATAAATGTATTTTACTTTGAATCTGTATATAACTTAGTATTTCGGGGTGGAGGGGAATGCCGGCGCCAGAGAAGAAGGCGGACACTCCCTAAACCAAGAGAGATGGTTGGGGCGGCAACATATTGGCAGAAGAGGAGCTCGGGGCAAGGCAGGGTGGCGGGGTGTGTGATAGTGCACAGGCGACTGGCGAGATTGGTGGCGGCTCGGCCGACCATGTTTGCAGGGACAAGGAAGATATTTGCCCGAAAATACAAAGACCAAGGATTAAAGTTTTTTTATCGTTGAACTTGCCCTGCCCATGTGAATAACACGTACGCGCTGCAATCATACTAGTACTAGTAAAAAGTGCCCATGCGTTGCAACGGGATAATAAAATTCTGGTGTTCAAATCAAGTTTTAAATATTCACACTCTATGTAGTACACGTATCTGAATATTTGTGCCCAACCAGCACACATGCGAACGTAAGACACGAGCATTCTGACATGTTCAAATGTATTAACGTTAAACTTGATCCTTGATGTGTGTATTTTTTTAATATATCTTTGATGCGTGTATAAGAAGGAAAAGAAAAGGTTAGTCTCATGATAGATGAAAAACTGAAGGGCCCTACGACATACGTATAATTTAGAGGAGCGTTCATTTTTTCACTTTTACATATGCCAGGGTGTGTAATTTACTTCAACTTCAGGGGCAGTTCGACACCAAAGAAAAATCTAAAGAAATAATTAGCAAAGAGTGTTTTCACTTACGGGTGGCAGGGTGGATAATTTACTTCAACTTTAGGGGCAGATTCAGTGATGTGAAAAAAAAATAGACAAACAATTACAAAGAGTTTTTTCACTTACGGGTGACATGATGGGTAATTTAGTTAATTTTATAGGTAGATAAATGGCCGGACGAAAAGACGTACGAAAAAATAGGAGGACGAAAAAAATGAAGAAATGCTCGGTAAAGAGATCCAGTGACGGTGGGTTTCCATACATTTAATTGTTATGTAGGTAGCACTAGGCCCGCCTAAGTCTTCTTTTTCACGCTAGAGCAGACTACTCGCATACGTCATAAAGGATACGCGTCACAAGGATGAGCAATAATGTGAGAAAGGAAGGCCGAAGGCCCCGTCGCGAAAGTTGGCTGCTCGTGGACGGCGAGTCAGATGCCTCTTCTTGCGTAGCATGGGCCGACATGGTGAGGCGAACGAACCTACTTTATCAGGATGACATGGAAAGTGTTGATGATAATAAAATGCTTAAAAGGCTTGGATGAGAGGACACTGGGTGATGTTTTGTCTCCTTACCCCATATGTGGGCCGAGGAACCCCTATCGACTCAGTAACTTGCGAAGGTCTATCTATGAGTCCTTTAGTTCAGGCTTTCCATTTGCGTGTGAGTGGAGGAAAAGAAAATGTTTCGAAAATACGGCCACGAATGAGGTGGTGGTGTTTAGGATGTGGTCGTAGTCTGGGGCACTCAACTTGGACTGCCGTGCACGCCGATGGCCCGTGGATAGGCTTAAAGAAGGTAAGGTAAAGGTTGTAAGAGCATCTCCAGCCGCGCTTCCAACACGGGCCTCACGGCGTCTTTTATCGTTGGCGCCGAGAAAATGGCCTAGTGGTGCCCCCGGGTGCTTATTTTCTGCCGGTTGGGCCGAAATACCAGCCGACGAACCCGAGTCGAACCCAAGCTCTTTGGGGTGCCTGGGGCACCGGTCGAAGCGAAAAGGCGCGGGGTCCGGCCTGTCGGCGAGAGGCTTCCCTTTCCCGCCGTTTTCCCCTCCATTTCCCTTCACTTCCCCCCTTTCTCCCGCCATTCTCCGCGCCTTTCTCCTCTCTACCGCAGCTGCCATGTCGCCAAAGAAGTACACCGCCCCTCGGGCCGGCGGCGCCGGCAGGACCGTTTTCCCGCCACCGAAGCAGAGGAAGCCGAGGGCGCCGGAGGCAAAGCCACCGGGCATGTCGAACGCCGAGTGGAAGGCCGACATCATTCGCCGGGGGGCCGCCATCGTCGATCGACGGAACAGGCTCAACAACCAGAGGGCCCGTGACGCGACGGCGGCGGCAGCTGCGTAGGAGACGGAGACGTCTCACGCCAGGATGATGAATCCGCCCGGCTCCCACGTCTAGCAAGCCGCCTGGAGCCAGCAAAGCGTCGGGTCACCAGCCAGCTTCACGCCGTCGCCTCAACCATGGGGTTGTGCACCCCCGCCTGGCTACGCCGACGACGACGCCCACGATGGGTTCAACCCCAAGGTCACCTTCCATCATGCCCAACGCACCCCGTCTCCCGCATTCGTTGGCGTCCAGTACCCCCCATACAACTACTCGCCTCCGGCATACGCTGCCTCCCCGACGCCGCCTCTACACCGAGGGTCCCTGCTCTTTTCGGAGGCCTCGTCGTCACATTTCAGCAACCTGGAAGCGATGGACGCCGACATGGACGACATCATCACGAGCGGCTCGGCCGCTACCGCCACTTCCCCGGGAATCCAAGCGCAGGATGACACAGCCGGTGAGATGGGCGACGAGCCTGATTTCGTCGAGGAGGAGGAGGAGGAGCCGGCGCCAGTGCCGGCGCCGACGATAAAGGGGAAAAAAGAAGCGACAATTCAGGACCGGCGAGCCGCGTGTCAAGTGGACCTGCAAAGAGGACGAATGCATCGCCGAAGCATGGAAGGCCGTCTGCTTCGACCCGATCACCGGCACAAACCACAACACCGACACGTACTGGGAGCGCATCAAGTCGGAGTTCGATGAGCGCAAGTTGGTCGACCCGTACTTCGCCGGCATCCACATGCAGCTGGCGCGAAGGCCATTGCAAACCACTGGGCGAACATCCACTACGCATGTTCGGCATGTTTCGCTAGGACAACACCACCGAACAGGAGTTCAAGTATCTTTGCGTGTTCTCCCGGATCAAGAAGTGCGAGAAGTGGGCGGATGTCCGGCACATGCTGGCGAAGGCCAGGGAGACGTACAAGCTAGACGCGCCGATGCCGGGGGCGTCGGATGGCCGCCCTGATGGCAACAAACGAGCCAAGTCAGCAAGGGACGCTGCGCCGACCGCCGAGCGTCTGCAGGCGTCCATCGAGCAGTGCATCGCCGACGCCAACAATCAAGCCGTCCAGAGGGAGGAGAAATTCGACGCACGGTGGTCGGAGTTGATGTCGAGTAGCAAGATCAAGCTCGACTTGCTCCGCACCAACGTCACCGTGAAGAAGAGGAACACCAACCTCGCATTCCTGATGGCGGCGGACGTGTCGGTGATGGACGGGCATGTCAAGGAGTGGTACATGCGGGAGCGCGTCCTCATCTTGGACGGCCTTGAGGGAGTCCTGGATTAATGGGTCCTTGGGTGTCCGGACTATGTGACTTGGGCCGGACTGATGGGCCGAGAAGATACAAGACTCAAGACTTGTTCCCGTATCCGGGTAGGACTCCCCTTGGCGTGGGTGGCATGAATACCGAGCGGATATGAGTTTCCTTCCCCTGTAAACCGACTCTGTATCAACCCTAGCCCCTCCGGTGTCTATATAAACCAGGGGGCATAGTCCTTAGCGATCATCATAACGCTCATAGGCTAGACTTTGAGGGTTTAGCCATTGCGATCTAGTGGTAGATCAACTCTTACCCCTATATACATCTAATATAATCGAGCAGGACGTAGGGTTTTACCTCCATGAAGAGGGCCCGAACCTGGGTAAAAGTTGTGTCCCTGCTTCCTGTTACCATTGATCCTAAGACGCATAGTTCGGGACCCCCTAGCCGAGATGAGCCGGTTTTGACACCGACATTGGTGCTTTCATTGAGAGTTCCTCTGTGCCGTCGACAACATGATCTGATGGCCCCCATGATCATCAGCAGCGATGTTGTCTTCGGAGAAGCTTTCCCTCCTGGGAAACTCTTCGTCTTTGGCGGTTTCGTTCTGCATGACAATTCGATTGGCCTCCTTGAGCAGATCGGCATTTACGCCCCTGGTCGTTGGATCAGGTTTGGAATTTTAAATTATGTCACAGATATCCAAGGAGACTTGATCTTCAAAGGATTCTCGGCCCCGGCCACCCTCAATCTGCAAGAGGGAGACCTGTCGTATTCGCTGTCAAGCTCCGCGAGGGAATTGGCCATCATCCCTATTTCGGACATTAATCCGGAGCAGGTCATTCTGTCCGAAGATGGAACCCTAAAGCCCACCGGACTCTCCCCTATCACGGAGTCTTCTGCCGAAGAACCAGAGGCCCTCACAGGTTCTGCAAGCCTGGAGTCAAACAGGACTTCCCCTGTCATCGGGAAACCGAACCCACCACTGGGCGGCAGCACCAAGCTCTTGAGGTTCGCGGATTGTGGGCGGGGTCCGGCCATCTTTGCCGCTCCCAACCCCGCGGATCCCCGAACCTGGCCCAGCGTTCACTCCTTGAGGAGCCCAGGGACCTCATACAATCTCTGGCGATTACGGACAACTTATCTCCGATCTGTGCTCGGCTCGAACCCGAGGCTGAATTCAGGGAATTTTTCATCCCACCCACCACCCATATTGTTGCTACGGTCGAGGATTTAACCGACCTACTGGACTACGCTTCGGAGAACATCGACGGTCTGGACGCCGATGCCGAAGCAGAACCAGATCACCACCTGCCGATCACCGGCAAATGGACTGCCACCTCCACTTACGACGTGTATATGGTGGTTACTCCCCAAAAGAACAACGACAACCCAAAGGATCCCACTGAGGACAAGCCCATTGAGGAAAAAACCAAACTTCACCGTCAACGCCGCCGCTCACAATCACGGTGAGGGAAAGACAGCCATACCAGCACTGGAGATACTAACAGTCCGGAAGACGCCGATTACCAAGATAACCCCATCGAGCTTGCCATAGAACAGGAGGACCGGGAAGACGGAGAAGTCAATCCGGATGAACCTCCCGAGAACGAGGATCCGGAAGACAGCTACTATATGCTGCCCTCCTAAGACGAAGCCACCTTCGATACCAATCGTACCCGAAGATCCTCTCAAGTAGGATCGCTTCAAGCAAGATCTCATCGCAACTGCGAGGAGCCTAATGCAGAAGGAGTTGCATCTTCAAGCCGAACGGGATACGCTCAACGACAGATGGAGCCAAGTCCTCATCGCCGAAGAACAAGGCCTCGTGCGCCCAACAAAGAGCTATCCTAAACGCCGGCTCCTTCCACTTTTTGACGATGAGGCCCTCGAGCCAATACCGTCAAGATACAATGAGGCTGATAAACCAGACCGCCCGCCCCGGGGGTGTGACAGACCGGCAAATTACGCTGGACAAAAGCCCGCACCCCCTAGACGTCAAGGCAGAAAAGCACCAGCCTTGGGCTACACATAGATGTGCATCAGGACCTGGACAATAGAGCCGGATAGACCAGATCAATATTCGGATCAAGTGGGTGTGCCCCAACAATAGACGATGGCTATCAAGCTCGGCACGTGCAACCCGACCGCACAAGGATCGGCAGGTGGACACAGTTATCGTCCGGGCTCCACCACGACGTCGCCCGATACATAGGGGCCGCTCACCCCTTGTGCTTTATCGATGAGGTACTGAATCATTAATTCCCAGAAGGGTTTAAACCCGTAAACATCGAGTCATATGACAGCACGACAGATCCCTTGGTGTGGATCGAAGACTTCCTTCTCCACATTCACATGGCCCGCGGTGACGATCTGCACGCCATCAAGTACCTCCACCTAAAATTTAAGGGGCCAGCTCGGCACTGGCTAAACAGCCTCCCAGAGAACACCATTGGAAACTGGGAAGACATGGAAGATGCCTTTTTTGACAACTTCCAAGGTACCTATGTTCGGCCACCGGATGCCGACGACCTAAGTCATATAGTCCAGTAGTCCGGAGAGTCAGCCCGGCAACTTTGGACTAGGTTCTTGATAAAAAAACCAAATTGTAGATTATCCGGAGGCCGAGGCCTTAGCATCCTTTAAACACGGCATCCGGGATGACTGGCTTGCCCGACACATAGGGCAGGGAAAGCTGAAAACTTTGGCAGCCCTCACCGCACTAATGACCCGCTTTTGTGCGGGAGAAGACAGCTGGTTGGCTCGTATAAGCTATAGTGCCAGCGAACCTGGCACTTCTGAACCCAGGGATGGCAATAGTAAGCCACGACGCAACAAGCATAAGTGCCGAAAAAATACCGGAGAAGCCGAAGACACAGTAGTCAACACTGGGTTCAGCGGCTCAAAATCCCACTACTAGGAAACAAGGCTTTTGTTCGGACTAGTGTGAGCATTAGTCCTGGTTCATTCACTAACCGGGACTAATGTGAGCATTGGTCCAGGTTCGTGCGCTAAAGGCATTAGTCCCGGGTCAAATGAGCCCTTTAATCCCGGTTTGAGACATGAAACGAGACTAAAGGGTGCGATGCCCTTTAGTCCAGGTTCGTATCTCAAGCCGGGACTAAAGATTAGACCTTTAGTCCCGGTTTGAGACACGAACCGGTACTAAAGGGTGCAATGCCCTTTAGTACCGGTTCGTGTCTCAGACCGGTTCGTGTCTCAGACCGGTACTAAAGGTCCCTTTTTCAAACTCTACCCCTCCCCCCCTTGTGGATCGCCTTTTCAGTTTTGTAAAAAGCAAAAGAAAATTATAAAAACTTCAAAAATTAAAATCCTTCGAGATGTAGTTATGTTACTACATCTACTAGTTAGGAAAATTTAAAAACTTAAATTTGGACATGTTTTGCAAAAAGTGTAGGGAAAATGTGAAACGGCTGTAACTTTTGCATATGATGTCGGGAAAAAATGTATGATATATCAAAATGTACAGAATGAAAATGCGCATCCGAAATTTTTAGAATCCTCAAATTCCAAAAGGAAAAAAGATATGCTCAATTCAGTTTTTTTGAATTTTGGTTAAATTTGGTCAAACTACTTATTCAAAAAGTATTAATGTTACTAAATAATTATTCAAGAATATTAGTGTTACAAAATAATTATTTCAAATTTTTTGAATTTTGGTCAAATCTGGTCGAACTGTGGTCAAACTACTTACTCAAGAAATATTAGTGTTACTAAATAATTATTGCTTTTTAGAATAATAGTTTCAAACTCAAACAGTGAAATGTGTGACTTCATGCTCAAGCTAAACTCCTGAGGGTTAATACGATTGACATCTTACTATTGTCAGGAAAACAACAAGTGCAGGCTTGGAAATAAGGGGGAATAGAACCCGGAAGTTAAGCGTGCTCATGTTGGAGTAGTGAGAGGATGGGTGACCGTCTGGGAAGTTAGATAATTTGGAATCATGAGGGGTGATTAGCGATTAGAGGTTAAATTGAGGAGTGGTGAGGGGTGATTAGAGATTAGAGGTTAAATAATTCAGAAATTTGAAAATCGGGAAAAAATTTCATAAAAATTTTCAAAAAAATTTCAGAAAAATTCATACCAAGGAGGAAGAAGGCGTGGGCAAAAAGAGGAATCCCGTAATAAGGGGGGCACGATCTCTGCTTCGAAAAAACATGCCAAGGAAACCGCCTCGCAATAGGTGTAGTGGCTAGTTGTGAAAAACGGTTCGAATAATGACTGGGCCATGGTGTGATGTCATGCTACAAAATGCGTCGGCAGATTAGATTCGTGGAAATATTATTCTCTCCACGGTGGTATGTGGAACTTGTTTTTCAGAGCCGGACACTATCCTTGTGTTCAAAATCTTCTATGGAGTATTCGGAGGGAGAACCCGCCTTGCAATGCCGAAGACAAATCTGTGCGTCGAACTGATCGTCATTGAAGCCTGGTTTAGTGGCTACTGAGGGAGTCCTGGATTAGGGCGTATCCGGACAGCCGGACTATATCCTTTGGCCGGACTATTGGACTATGAAGATACAAGATTGAAGACTTCGTCCCGTGTCCGGATGGGACTCTCCTTGGCGTGGAAGGCAAGCTTGGCAATACGGATATGTAGATCTCCTTCCTTGTAACCGACTCTGTGTAACCCTAGCCCCTTCCGGTGTCTATATAAACAAGAGGGTTTAGTCCGTAGGACAACAACAATCATACCATAGGCTAGCTTCTAGGGTTTAGCCTATACGATCTCGTGGTAGATAAACTCTTGTAATACTCATATCATCAAGATCAATCAAGCAGGTAGTAGGGTATTATGTCCATCGAGAAGGCCCGAACCTGGGTAAACATTGTGTCCCCTGCCTCCTGTTACCATCCGCCTTAGACGCACAGTTCGGGACCCCCTACCCGAGATCCGCCGGTTTTGACACCGACAGCAGGGACCACCCAACCAGTATCCGTCATAGAGGTTCGGAAGCTTTGGTCCTCGACCCGATAGTTGACGGATACCACTTGACTAGAATCCTTATGTATGGTGGTAGCAGTCTCAATCTAATCTACCAGGACACTATCCGGAAAATGGGCATGGACCCATCAAGAATCAAGCCTAGTAACACCACCTTTAAAGGGGTGATACCCGGCGTCAAAGCTCGGTTCACGGGCTTTATAACACTCGAAGTAGTCTTCAGTTTGCCGGAAAACTTCTGAAGCGAGCATTTGATCTTTGACATCGTCCCCTTCCGAAGTGGCTATCACGCCCTGCTTGGACGTGCGGCCTTTGCCCATTTCAACGCAGTCCTGCATTATGCTTATTTAAAGATTAAAATGCCTGGACCACGTGCTGTTATCACCATCAATGGAAATACTGAGAGGTCCCTCCGCACTAAGGAGCACACTGCGGCTCTCGCAGCTGAAGTTCAGAGCGGCATTCTTAAGCCGAATACTTCGATGGCCGTCCAGGCCCCGGATTCTATTAAATGAACCCGGACTGCTCCACTAAACAACAGCTCGCTTCATCCAGAGCAGGATAAACAGTTCTGCCTTCGTCGGTTGCCCCATATTATCGCGGCCTATGTACCGCGCGTGCATAACGTTGCACTAAAAATACTATGGGCAACGGAGAAGGCAAGCGGCAGATATGGTCTATAGCTCGGCTGGACCCTGTTAGACCTTACTACTCACTTTTTTATATTTCAGGTTTTTCAAACCACTACTCGTTTATAACCAGCGATGAATCCTCTCGAAGGACCCCTCTCAAGGCAAGAGCAGCGCAGACGTGCGGCAGGTCATCCAAAGGATCCTTGAACGAAGAGTTACACTCCTTTTTTGGGACTTGTTTTCAGCATTTCTTTGTCTTTGAGTTATCATCATGTAACGCCGCTTTACCACTTTGATTGGTTTAAATATGTACACAAGCGCTTTGACGTATGCGACAAAATTTAATGGAAGTATATTTCACTTGTCAGTACTATTTCTGACCATGCTCTGTTTTTATGTCATTTTGACAACTATACTCCCGCAAAGTTCACATCTTCCAGGGGCTTAATTCACGCCCCCTATACTTCCAAATTAAAGTCCGAACACTCTCTGAGTTACACTTCAGCGTCCCGAATATTGCATTATATGCATCGGCTCCGAATCATGTCTTTGGTCAATAGTTGGGTTGCCGGCTCCTGTGCTGACCGCCTTATGTTCCGCTGGTTCGGCTAAGGTAGTAAAGGGAGAACTGCTGTGATTGTGTTTCCGGTTCGTCCGGTCAAAGCACCTCAGCAGAGAAAGCCAAAAACAGACTATCATGATGAGGCGCGAGCTGGTCAACTATTCGGCGACTTATCCAGAATCCTTAACGATTCCTTTCGTTTTATACGAGGGGCTGGTTCTTCCAGCCACGTGTTCGAAGGCAATCCTATTCGGCAGCCGCATACACAACAGGTGAGGGCGTCCTGGACAGGGGTCCTCGGGGGTCCCGCCTGTCGGACATGGGCCGTACTAATGGGTTGTGAAGATACAAGACCGAAGACTCTCCCTTGTGTCCGGATGGGACTCTCCTTGGCGTGGAAGGCAAGCTAGGCGACCAGATATGAAGATTCCTTTCCCTGTAACCGACTTTGTACAACCCAAATACCCTCCTGTGTCTATATAAACCGAAGGGCTAGATCTATAGAGGCAGGTCATCATAATCATCGTCATGTAGGCTAGAATTCTAGGGTTTTAGCCACTACGATCTCGTGGTAGATCAACTCTTGTAATACTCATATTCGTCAAGATCAATCAAGCAGGAAGTAGGGTATTACCTCCACAGAGAGGTCCTGAACCTGGGTAGACATTGTGTCCCCTGTCTCCTGCTACCAGCGACCTTAGACGCACAGTTCGGGACCCCCTACCCGAGATCCGCCAGTTTTGACACCGACATTGGTGCTTTCATTGAGAGTTCCGCTGTGATGTCGAAGACAGGACCGATGGCTCGCCTTGTTCTCAAGGATAATATCACCTCCGAAGGAGCGCTGGACCCAGGCCAAACCCTCCGGCTGGGCGGCTTTACCATGACTGCATGTTCGGCCGTTAAGCCGACAATGACCTCTCGAGTCATCGAGAATCGACTCCGCATTGGCTCCGAACACTCCAAACGGATGGATCCGACAGGGTTGTCGTCTTTAAATGAACTACTAGATCGCATTGCCGCCTTGGGGGTCGCTTCAGACTACGATCAGATTGGGCATAAACCCACCAGAGAGAAATTAAAACTCCCCCGATAACCCATCAAATAGCGGTAGTAGAAGACCAAGACGACAACTCTTCCTCTGTATTGAGGACGAACTATGTTCGGATCTCCGAGCTTGAAGAGTCGCGCACCTACCTGCAAAAAGACACGTCCGCTCCTCCAAACATAGAGCCGAACGACAAGCCTAATAAATCAATTGATATCCTGGAGCCTGGACTATTTAGTTCGGAAGTTCTTCAAATTTCGGATCCCAAATTAGGTCAGGATTCGGATTTAAATGCACCCACCCACCCAGATATAAGCGCTCTCATGGGCATGTGACATCAGTCTCAGGAAACAGTCCATCACTTCTAGGCCAGATTCCTCCTTGTCAAAGACAAGATTAAAGATTACCGCGACGGAGACGCGATCTCAACATCCTGCAACAATTGCATGGACCAAGGAATCCTCAACACCATCAACCACCCTCATGTATCACACTTCGCAGACTTGGCAACCGTAGTACAGAAGTACTGCGCAATGGAAAGTGCCGGGAAAATCCAGGCAGCCCTCCGGGAACCTTTCCACTCAACCTTTCGTCTGGGAAAAAAGGTGCACCCTCGTGGCACACCAGATAGAATAGTAAAGAAATCTAACACATCACGGGCCGTGGAACCGTTTTGGAAAGATGACTCGACAGGCCATGCAAAATACATGCAACACCGGACACCATACCAACCCACAGTCTTAGACCATGTTGGATACTCCGGCAATTGGCCAAGAGCGGCGAGGATCTCCTCACCAACAACACCCCAGAACAACGCACCCCGGAGGACGACGACCTCAGAGTATTGACGGTCTTCGAAACTTTCGCTTCAAAAAATCAGCGAAAAAGCGCACTCCACGACCTCGCCGAAGTCTGCCAAGTCGCAACAATAAACCCCTGGAACGACATGGCCATAACTTTCAATGCCGGTGATGAACCAAAATCTAGAACAGGCCGGGCACCAGCCGCCTTGGTCCTCAGTCCAATTGTGGATGGGTTCTGGCTCACCAAATTGCTCATGGACAGCGGCAGCAGATTAAACCTCATATACGAGGACACACTTAACAAAATGGAAATAGACAGGAGCCGCATCAAGGAAAGTACCGCGACCTTCCGAGGAATTATTCCTATCGGGAGGACGATGCGCCGAAAAAATCACACTCAATGTGGTATTCGGCACGCCGGAGAATTATCGGTCCGAAGAAATAACCTTCCAAGTGGCCCCTTTCAACAGTGGATATCACGCCCTATTAGGGCGAGATGCATTTACACGCTTCCAAGCTATACCTCACTACGGGTATATGAAGCTCAAGATGCCTGGGCCTAACGGCATAATCACTCTCGTCAGTGTCTACCCTCGCGGCCGAATAATTAACCGCTCTGCGCTCCACGGTGGATAGGGACGATGTAATCCTGGACAAACGACCCAAATCCACGTCCTTCGAACCAGCAGATGAAATAGTCAAATTCCAAGTCCACCCAATGGACCTAAAGAAGATAGCATCCATCGGGGCACAACTAGACCCAATGGTTGACGCCGCGCTACGAGAGTTCATGCGCGAGAACTGGGACATATTTGCCTGGCACCCTTCTGATATGCTAGGAATCCCGCGCAGGCTGGCCGAACACAGCCTCAATATATTGAAGGGATATAAACCGGTCAGGCAAGCACTGCGGCGCTTTTCCGAACCCAAACGTCAAGCTATGGGGGAGGAGCTAGCCAAGCTAATCGAGGCCAGATTCATAGAGAAAAAACTCCCGGACTGGCTAGCAAACCTGGTGATGGTGCCAAAGAAGGATAAATCCTAGCGCCTTTGCGTCGATTTCAAAGACCTTAATAAGGCCTGCCCGAAGGATCCCTTCCCCCTCCCCTGCATCGACCAGATCATTGATGCTACCGCAGGACACGACTCACTGTGCTTCCTTAACGCATATTCCAGACACCGTTAAATCAAAATGAAGGAGTCCGATCAAGCCGCAACGGCATTCATTACCCCATACGGGCCATTCTGCTTCAACAGCATGCCCTTCGGGCTCAAAAACGCCAGGGCCACCTACCAATGCATGATTCAAACATGCCTGGAGAAACACATCGGTGAGACAGTTGAAGCATATGTGGATGACGTCGTCATCAAAACAAGGCACGTCGAGTCATTGATCGATGATTTACGTCTCACATTCGACAACCTCCGTCCATATGACACTAAGCTCAATCCTGAAAAGTGTGTTATTGGCGTCCCTGCTGGAAAACTGCTGGGCTTCATCATTTCCAATAGAGGAATTGAGGCAGATACAGCCAAAATCCGAGCTTTGTCACAATTGGCAATGCCAACTGTCAGTGTCAAAACCAGCGGATCTCGGGTAGGGGGTCCCGAACTATGCTTCTAGGCGGATGGTAACAGGAGACAAGGGACACGATGTTTTTACCCAGGTTCGGGCCCTCTCGATAGAGGTAAAACCCTACTCCTGCTTGATTAATATTGATGATATGAGTAGTACAAGAGTAGATATACCACGAGATCAGAGAGGCTAAACCCTAGAAGCTACCCTATGGTATGATTGTAGTTCATCCTACGGACAAAAACCCTCCGGTTTATATAGACATCGGAGAGGGTTAGGGTTACACAGTGTCAGTTACAATGGAAGGAGATCTACATATCCGTATCGCCAAGCTTGCCTTCCACGCCAAGGAAAGTCCCATCCGGACACGGGACGAAGTCTTCAATCTTGTATCTTCATAGTCCAGGAGTCTGGCTGAAGGTCATAGTCCGGCCATCCGGACACCCCGTAATCCAGGACTCCCTCAGTAGTCCCTGAATCAGGCTTCAATGACGACGAGTCCGGCGCGCATATTGTCTTCGGCATTGCAAGGCGGGTTCCTCCTCTGAATACCTCATAGAAGATTTTGAACACAAGGATAGTGTCCGGCTCTGCAAAAATAATTTCCACAAATCTAGTCTGCTCACGTATTTCGCAGCATGTCATCACACCACGGCCAAGCCATTATGTCACAGCCCTAGAGCTTGCTTGTAACTAGTAGCATTGCATCCATGCATCATGTTTAATTTTCATGAAATTTGAAATGGGGATTGCCTAAACCCCTAGCACCAAAATAATGCAAATAGGTTCAACTTCAAAATATTTTCAGTGACCCAAATGGCCTTCAAAAATGTTCACCATTTTTGGAAAAATGCTGGAATCAGTAACCAGAGATGTTGCACATTTTTCCATGACATTTGGAATTTTGAATTAATTCATATGGTATTTGCATTTGGGCATTTAAATACTATAAAATATTTTAAATGCTCAAATAATCACAAAGTGAAATGTTTGTTGTTGGAATATTCCAAACAGTGACATTGACGAGTTTCATGATTTTTGGAAATGCCCTGGCATTTTTATTAAAGCCAAACATAATTACAGAAAATAGAAAATGGAAATAAAAGAGTGGGAGAGAATACCTTACCTGGCTTACCTGCGCAGCCCACCTGGCCCAGCCTTCTCTCCCCCCCTCCTCCTCGACGGCCCAGCTGGTGGCCCAGCCCACCACCGCCTCGCCGCTCGTCGTCTTCCTCTGCCAGTAGGCAGAGGCGAGGCGTGGCGCTTGCCCGACGCCCCGACGCCACCTCCTGCTTCTCGGCCCTCCTCCTCGACGCCCGGAGACGCCACGCGCCCCCCCAGGCCCCTCACTCTCTCCCCGAGCTCCTCTCCCTCCTCTGCCTCGTTCCCTCTCGCAATACCGAACGCACCCGCCGCCGCCGATCGCCGTACCCGCGGCCACAGCCATCCCCGAGCCGCCCCGAGCCAGCCTCAAGCTCCGCCACCTCGTTCCCTACCTCCTCACCGAGCCACGTGACCGGAAGGGCCCCGAAGCGCCGCCCCGGTGCCCCTCTCCTCCTCGGCCGCCGGAGATCCGCCTCGCCGCCCCGCACGCTCCGGTGCTCCCCCGAGCTCGCCGTCCACCCCACGACGATCATCGTGAGCTTCTGCCTATCCTCCCCCTTTCCGTTTGCTCTGCTGCGCACCGTAGCAACCTCACCGCACTCATCCGGACGCGCCGCCGCCCGCACTCGTCGCCGGTGATGCTCCGGTGACCATTTGGTCCCGGGCATGCATGTAACGCTCCCAGCGTCGCGTAGAGCCTCCATGGCACCTCGCCCGCTTGTTCGAGCATCGCAGCCCCATCCCCACCAGCACCCGAACTCCGGCCACCGCCGCGAGCTTGCCTCCGGCGAGCTCGGGCCACCTCAGCCCCTGCCGTTTGCGCAGATGGATGCGGGCGAGTCCCTGCTCCACGTAGATGCTCTCGTCCGCCATTTTGGTCGCCAGAGATGCAAACCCGACGCCTCCGCCGTGGCCTGTAGTCGCCGGCGATTAGCCGCCGACGTGGCCACCTCGTTAGGCCTAATCACCCGCTAATTAACCCCCCTTGACCCACTAACATGTGGGCCCCGAGCCTAATTAGGTTAGTTTTATTTTCTCTGTTTAGATTAGTACCAACCCGTGGACCCCACGTGTCAGACTTTGACTTAGTCAAGTCAACGTTGACCAGTCCCACCTGTCAGCCACACAAACGAGCCTGAGACACTAACATATGGGTCCCACAGGTCAGGTTTGACCCGGACCAGCCCTGTTGACCAGATGACGTCATGCCAACGTCATCTTGTGTGATAAAGCCCTTTTCTGGATTTAATTTAATTCAGGAAATTTCAGAAAATACCCCAAACTTCAAATATTCATAACTTCTAATCTGTAACTCCAAATTAAATAAATTATATATGAAAAATGATCAGAAAAATATGAAGAATCTGTTTATGCCATGATCATGCATGTTTGAACAAGTTAACCCTACTGAATAAGATGAATCATGATTAGGTTAATTTATGAAATAGCATTTGGAGTTGGAGTTCAACCTTGTTTGAATTCCACTTCAATTAACTTGGATTACTGTTGCACTAGGTGAATTCAGTACCTTAACATGACATGTCATTCATGTGAGTGTGCATTGCATTGATTGTGTTCTCTCTTATTGCCGGTAATTGTCCCCTCTCGGTAGGCGTATTCCGACGATGAGTTCAATGACACCGATGAAGAACTATATTATCTTCAGAAGTGCCAGGCAAGCAAAACCCCCCTTGTTCATTCCGATATAATCCCACTCTCTCGCTCCTGCTCTATTTTACTGCATTAGGACAACAACGACTCATGGATTACTTGCTGCGGTAGCTGAACCCTTTATCCTCTGCATGACCTGTCATTCCACAGTAATTAGATGAAACCCACTAGCATGAGTAGGAGTTGTTTGAGCCCTGTTGTGCCTACTCATTCATGCTTGTTGTCATGCCTGCTACTGCTTAGAGTTGAGTCAGGTCTGATTCATCGGGAATGAATTGGACTGGTTGTGTGAACATGTCCTCACGTGTGTGAGCTAAGTGTGTGAACACGATTTGGTAAAAGGTAGCGGTGAGAGGCCATGTAGGAGTACATGGTGGGTTGTCTCATTGCAGCTGTCCTCGAGGCTGAAGTTACGTGGTTGTGATCCATGAAACAGTTACTACCACGCATTGGGATCCTTAATTGACCCTCTCGGCTTCTTAACCACCCTTGTCCTTAGTCCGGGAGTTGCAAGTAGTTTCTGGTGTTTGTAGCATGCTGGGGGCCGCACGCAATGCTGACCTTAGGGGTGGGTTGTGTTGCGGTAGGCACCGTGGCCCGGTGTACCGAGTGCCCGTTTGGTATCTCGGGAACCCTGCACACATCGTTCGGGGCTGTATGGGAAACCTCGGCCGGACTCCTGCGGATGGAACCCGAATAGGCGATAAACCTGGACTAGGGACTTGAGTGTTTAGGTAGGCCGTGGCCGACACCACGTTGGGCTTCCGCTTGAAGGTTGCCGAGTACATGTCGTGTAAACGGCGGTAAGTGGTGAGCGTGTGTGAAGAAGTACACCCTGCAGGGTTTAATATGATCTATTGAATAGCCGTGTCCATGAAAAGGACTTCTGGGTTGCCTATATCAGTTCATAGACAAGTGGAAGTGGATATTCTAAAATGCGCAAGATAAGCGTGAGTGCTATGGATGGCGTTCTCGTAGGGAGACGGGGGCGGGTCCATAGTGGTGTATTGCTATGGTGAATATGTGGACTCGTGTGCGCCACCTCAAAAGAGTTACTTGCGATCGTAGTTCGGGCTAGCCACCGAGTCAAAGCTGGCTTGCTGCGGTCAAACTCCACCACCCCTTTTGATAATGATGCATATGTAGTTAGATCTGATGTAAGTCTTGCTGAGTACAATTGTACTCACGTTTGCTTATTTTATGTTTTGCGAGAGAGACATCAGTCTCGCTAGTAGTTCCATGTGGACTTGACGTTTAGCTTGTTACCTCGGCTACGATCTTGTGCCTCGGCGAGATCTCGGTAGATAGTCGGGCTTCTCGGCCTTTTTCATTTGTAGTTGTCTATACTCAGACATGTTTAGATTCCGCTTGTGCTTTGACTTGTATGCTCTGAGTGTTGGGTCATGAGACCCATGTTTGTAATATCTCGCTCCTCGGAGCCTAATGAATAAATAATTGAGTCGTAGAGTTATGTTGTGATGCCATGTTGTATCTACGCATATTGAGCATAATGTGTGTATGTTTGAAATGCTTGGTATGTGTGGGATCCGACAAACTAGTTGTTTATCCTTGGCTTGAAGGGTCTCGCAGTCCGGCTGTGGCTAGGGGAAGCCATGCTTGGAAGCTACTTCGGGCTGGTAAGGCGGCTGGTGGATGCCTGTCCAAGGCTTGAAGTCATCAAGCGCTCCGTATGCATCGAAGGTGCCAGAGGCCCCTTGCCCGTGCTAAAGTGCACTGGGGCAAGATGGACGCTGAGAAGCTTGTGACGGTCGGACCACCGCCGGGCAAGGAGCATCACAAGCGCGAGATGTATTTTGAGGGCGTCCTGAAGGGTGCTCGCCGTATGGCGGATGAGTGCTCCAAAGATGTAATTTTTGAGTAAACTCACATTTGTAATCCTGTACGCTGAAAACTTGTTTCATATGCGCTAAGCAACGCTTTTGAATTTAAAATATTACCTTTTGTGCGACCGTTTGTCAAAATTGAGAGATGGCGAGTCGTTGGCTTCTGCCCCCATGCAGCGAATGCTGGGGTGTTCGGGATAAAATTGAGCGCTCTTTTTCCCATTTATTGGGTCCTTCGAGGGAGGCGCTCAACACAATGAACAAGGCAATCAGACTATAATGCTTGAACACTCTCACTTAGCCATAGAATTCTATAATTTTAAATTTCGGCGAAGCCCCTAGTATTCGGAAAACCGAGTTCAGGGCGCTATCCATGCCTAGGCCGGACAAAGCCGGCTCCTCGCTCTAAGCGGCATAAGTCTTTAGGGACTCGAAAACCTCTCGAACAGCGACCAGCTCTCGCCCTATCATGACGGTCAGTTTTAGCTTTCTCCACTGAGGTGCTCAGCCCGGCTCAACGGGGCACAATCGCCTTGGTTCTCCCAAGTGCTACCTTAGCCGATATAACGGAACGTAAGGTACCAAAACATGGGAGCCGGGCAAACCCAACTATTGACCCAAGACATGATTCAGAGCCGATGCATATAATGCTATAAGTTCGGGGTGCCGCACTCATGAGAGTGTTCGGACTTCTCAGACCATATTCTGGGGTGCGTAAGCCCCTGGTGTATTGGCCGTACCAAAGTGTACGGTTGCATAATGTCATAACTCAACATTTTATATATATATATAAGGTAATGCGATAATAGACAAAAAGCTATGCATTGTTTATTCGAACAGTCTGCGGTAAAAGCAGGACGATACAAATAGTGCGATAAGCAAGAGATGGGACTATTTAACATGTCCCCCCTCCAGGGGCAAGCTGCGGGATTATATGTGAAACAAGTATACTGCTCGTTATAGAGACCACCTGGACACTCGACGTAGCTTTCTGCCTCCCTGGCTGTTGCATCGTGTGTTCGGTGATTATGCTGCCGGACAGGCTTTCCGGAAAGTGGAGTCCTGAGTGAGAAAGAAAAAAAAGGAATGACAAAATCGGGAGCCCCTTGTGCGGTTGAGCCGTACTTTGGGCGTGTCGTGGTCGTGCCCCTTCCCCCTATGCCCATGGTATTACCAGAGCATAGTTATGTACGCGCAGTACTGGTTTCACAAGTTCGCGAGGGCTGGGGTTAGGGACGCATTGCTACGCATGCTCGAAACATGCCAGGCGGTCTTGTTATATGTTACTCCGGGTTTGCTTGACGGTGTCCAGACGTTTAATGGCCGGACTGGAGAATTGCCTTGACAGGCTGCTTTGTACTTCCGCCGCGAGGGCCACCGTATTCTCCTCCGTCCGGAGAGAGCGTTCGGTGTTTCCATTGACCGTAATGACTCCTCGAGGGCCTGGCATCTTGAGCTTGAGGTATGCATAGTGCGGCACCGCATTGAACTTTGCAAATGCGGTTTGTCCGGAAAGCAGTGGGATAGCCATCGCGAACGGGACTATGTCGAAGATTAACTCCTCGCTTCGGAAATTATCCGGGGATCCGAAGACCACCTCAAGTGTAAATGAGCCTGTGCAGTTGGCCTCTACACCTGGTATGACGCTTTTAAAGGTCGTCTTTGTGGGTTTAATCCTTGAGGGATCTATGCCCATTTATCGCATTGTATCCTGATAAAGCAGGTTCAGGCTGCTGCCGCAGTCCATAAGGACTCTAGTGAGGTGAAATCTGTCAATGATTGGGTCTAAAACCAATGCGGCGAATCCGCCATGGCGGATACTAGTGGGGTGGTCCCTTCGATCAAAAGTGATCGGGCAGGAGGACCATGGGTCGAACTTTGGGGTGACTGGCTCCAACGCATATACGTCCCTGAGTGCACGCTTCCGCTCCCTTTTGGGTATGTGGGTTGCGTATATCATGTTCACCGTCCGCACTTGTGGGGGGAAACCCTTCTGTCCCCTATCGTTCGGCGGCCGGGGCTCCTCCTCATCATCGCTATGCAGCCCCTTGTCATTGTTTTCGGCATTTTACTTGCCTGCCTGCTTGAACACCCAACAATCCCTATTGGTGTGGTTGGCTGGTTTTTCGAGGGTACCGTGTATCTGGCACGAGCGATCGAGTATTCGGTACAAATTGGATGGGCCCGGAGTATTTCTTTTGAATGGCTTTTTCCGCTGACTGGGTTTAGAGCCTCTGAATCCGGCATTAACTGCAGTATCCTCCGCATTGTCGCCCTTAATACGGCGCTTTTGCTTGTTGCGACGCGACCTGCCCATGCTGTCCTTGGTATCCGAATTAGCAGGGATCTTGGTCATGTTATTACTGCGAGCTAGCCAGCTGTCTTCTCCCGCGCAAAAGCGGGTCATGAGTGTCATGAGAGATGCCATGGATTTCGGCTTTTGTTGTCCTAGGTGCCGGGCAAGCCACTCGTCACGGATGTTATGCTTGAAGGCTGCAAGGGCCTCTGCGTCCGGACAATCGACAATTTGATTTTTCTTCGTTAGTAACCGTGTCCAGAATTGCCTGGCCGATTCCTCTGGCTGCTGGATTATGTGGCTTAGGTCATCGGCTTCTGGTGGTCGCATATAGGTGCCCTGGAAGTTGTCGAGGATTGCGGCTTCCAAGTCCTCCCAACAACCAATTGATTCTGCTAGCAAGTTGTTAAGCCAATGCCGAGCTGGTCCTTGAAGCTTGAGTGGGAGGTATTTTATGGCGTGTAGATCATCACCGCGGGCCATGTGGATATGAAGGAGATAGTCCTCGATCCATACCGCAGGGTCTGTTGTGCCATCGTATGATTCAATGTTTACGGGTTTGAAACCTTCTGGGATTTGATGATCCATTACTTCATCTGTGAAGCATAGTGGGTGTGCAGCACCTCTGTATTGGGCTATATCACGACGTAGCTCAAATGAGCTTTGTCTGCTATGTTTGGCCCGGCCGGATTTACCATATCCGGCATGACGGTTATCGTCACGTGTCGTGGGGCGCCCACGTGATCCATAGATCGATCTTTGTTTGCCTTGCCCTGTCCTCCAATATATCTTGCAGGTCTGGCACATTTCCCCGTGCCATGGTATTCTTTGAGCGGCGTCGGGGTGCGGCTTGAGTGGAGGGCCGAGAGGCCTCTCTGTCGCGGCCACGAGGTGGCCGGTCGGCCGTATCATGCGCTGGTGATGTAGGTCTAGGTGCTCCCTCCTCTAATCGAGGTAGCAGCCTACGTTTTGGGTAGCTCTTGGAGGGGCGTTCGAGTTCGTACTCTTCGTCCGCAAGGACATCAGTCCATCTGTCGACTAGCAAGTCTTGATTAGCTCTAAGCTATTGCTATTTTTTTCTTGAGGCTGCTCCCCGTGGCCATGAGCCTGCGTTTGAAACGCTCTTGTTCGACGGGATCCTCAGGCACGACAAATTCGTCGTCATCGAGGCTTGCCTCGTCTTCGGAGGAAGGCATGTATTTATCGTCCTCTACCTCTCTGTCTGCCGCTCTCTCATGAGGGCTGGCTTCTCCATCCTCCTGTGCTGAATCCTGCTGGAGGGGGTTGTCTTCGGCACTATCCGAAGTGTTATTGTCTCCGGTGCCAGAATCGCTGTTTTTGCTGTGGCGGGATTTAGTGCGGCGCCACTGACGTCGGCGCTTAGGCTGTTTCTTGGAGGGGTCATACCCCATTGTTCCGTCGCCGTTCCCTTCTTTTGGGGTGTCCACCACATATATGTCATATGACGAGGTGGCTTTCCAGTGCCCTGTAGGCGCTATTTCTTGTTCATCTCCTGCATCGTCGTCCATACCGTCGATGTCTTCGGAGTCGAAGTCGAGCATGTCGGTTAAATCATCGACAGTGGCTACGAAGTGGGTGGTGGGTGGGCTTTGAACTTCTTCGTCGTCCGCATCCCAACCTTGCCGACCGTAGTCCGACCAGGGCTCTCCTGATAAAGAGAGAGACTTTAGTGAATTCAGAATGTTGCCAAAAGGAGAGTGCTGAAAGATGTCCGCGGCGGTGAACTCCATTATCGGCGCCCAATCAGATTCGATTGGTAGGGGCGCGGAAGGTTCGGAGTCCAGAAAGGAGTCCGGCACCTTGGAGTCACAAGCGTCGCAAAGGACAGGTATGGTGTTCGGCTCGATCGCCGTGGAGATTGCAGCCCCCGAGGCGGTGTCCAACCACCCGTCCTCGATAGGCGAAGTCGGCTCCGAGCTAAGGGTCAGAGCGGACACTGGTGCGGCCTACAGGACAGTGTTCGGCGGCAGAGCTAGATCATGCCCATCGTAACAGTGAGGCGCGCTTGGCTGTGGCTCGAACCCGTCGAAGATCAAGTCTCCACGGACGTTGGCCGTGTAGTTCAAACTTCCGAATCGGACCTGATGGCCGGGGGCATAGCTTTCAATCTGCTCCAGATGGCCAAGCGAATTGGCCCGCAGTGCAAAGCCGTCGAATACGAAGATTTTCCGGGGGGAAAAGTCTCACCCTGGACCGCGTCGTTGTTGATGATCGAAGGAGACATCAGGCCTAAAGGTGACGACACAGAGGAACTCTCAATGAAAGCACCAATGTCGGTGTCAAAACCGGCGGATCTCGGGTAGGGGGTCCCGAACTGTGCGGCTAGGCGGATGGTAACAGGAGACAAGGGACATGATGTTTTTACCCAGGTTCGGGCCCTCTCGATGGAGGTAAAACCCTACTCCTGCTTGATTAATATTGATGATATGGGTAGTACAAGAGTAGATCTACCACGAGATCAGAGAGGCTAAACCCTAGAAGCTAGCCTATGGTATGATTTTGTTCGTCCTACGGACAAAAACCCTCCGGTTTATATAGACACCGGAGAGGGTTAGGGTTACACAGAGTCGGTTACAATGGAAGGAGATCTACATATCCGTATCGCCAAGCTTGCCTTCCACGCCAAGGAAAGTCCCATCCGGACACGGGACGAAGTCTTCAATCTTGTATCTTCATAGTCCAGGAGTCCGGCCGAAGGTCATAGTCCGGCCTGTAGGGGAACATTGCAGAAAATAAAAAATTTCCTACGGTTTCACCAAGATCCATCTATGAGTTCATCTAGCAACGAGTGATAGGAGTGCATCCACATACCTTTGTAGATCGCCAGCGGAAGCGTTCAAGAGAACGGGGTTGAGGGAGTCGTACTCATCGTGATCCAAATCACCGATGACCAAGTGCCGAACGGACAGCACCTCCGCATTCAACACACGTACGAAGCGGATGACATCTCCCGCACCTTGATCCAGCAAGGAGGAGGGAGAGGTTGAGGAAGAAGGCTCCAACAGCAGCACGACGGCGTGGTGGTGATGGAGTGGCAGTTCTCCGGCAGGGCTTCGCCAAGCTCACGCGCAGGAGGAGAGGTGTTGGGGAGGGGAGGGGCTGCGCCTTGGATGTTGTGTGCAGCCCTCCCCTCGCCCCTCTATTTATAGTGGAAGGGGGAAGGGGGCCGGCCCTGTCTAGATGAGATCTAGAGGGGGGGGGGGGGCGGCCAAGGGGAGGTGGCTTGCCCCCCCCAACCCTCGGCACATGGGCCCAAGGGGGGGATGCGCCCAGCACTCCAGGGGCTGGTTACCTGCCCACTACGGCCCATGAGGCCCTCCGAGAGAGGTGGCCCCTCCCGGTGGACCCCCGGAACCCCTCCGGTGGCCCCGGTACAATACCGATATGCCCCCGAAGCTTTCCGATGACAACTTCCCATATATAAATCTTCACCTCCGGACCATTCCGGAACTCCTCATGACGTCCGGGATCTTATCCGGGACTCCGAACAACATTCGGTAATCACATACAAGTCTTCCTAATAACCCTAGCGTCACCGAACCTTAAGTGTGTAGACCCTACGGGTTCGGGAATCATGCAGAGATGACCGAGACAGCTCTCCGGCCAATAACCAACAGCGGGATCTGGATACCCATTTTGGCTCCCACATGTTCCACGATGATCTCATCGGATGAACCACGATGTCGAGGATTCAAGCAACCCCGTATACAATTCCCTTTGTCAATCGGTGCGTTACTTGCCCGAGATTCGATCGTCGGTATCCCAATACCTCATTCAATCTCGTTACCGGCAAGTCACTTTACTCGTACCGTAATGCATGATCCCGTGACCAAACACTTGGTCACTTTGTGCTCATTATGATGATGCATTACCGAGTGGTCCCAGAGATACCTCTCCGTCATACGGAGTGACAAATCCCAGTCTCGATCCGTGTCAACCCAACAGACACTTTCGGAGATACCAGTAGTATACTTTTATAGTCACCCAGTTACGTTGTGACGTTTGGTACACCCAAAGAACTCCTACGATATCCGGGAGTTCTACGATATCCGTAATGTCCTTTGAGCATTGTCCCTCTATTATCCGGGAACCTTCAAGAACGCTACCAAAGTATCGCTCTGGCTTACAGTGGTCCTTCACTAAAGAAGACACATCCGTGACATTTTGGGCCGAACAAAAGTTTTTTGTTTCATACTTACGACACTTCTATGACGATAATTGTGACAAAACCTAGTATGATCATAGATGTGGTGGGCTCCTACTTCTATGACAATAAATCATGACAGAAAATGGGCTTTTCGTCCTGGGCGGGCCAGAGACGCAGCTGCATGACATTCTTTGGGCCGTCCATGACAGAAAAAACCATTGTAGAAGCAAGGGCGATGAAAATATCGGGGTGTTCCCGGTTATGGTGGGTGGTCGGGGCCGAGCGATGCGCGTTTCTCTCGTACACGCACGCGCGTGGGTGCAAGGCATTGCGCTCTAACTGAACCCGAGCGAGGCGTTGGGCTCTAACTGAACCCGAGCGATTGCACTGTAGGCAACGCTTTACTGAACCCGAGCGGTCGGTCGATGGCTGTTAACTGAACCCGATCGAGCGATTTCTTCGCTACTGCTGCTAACTGAAGCCAATCGATGCTGCCTTTGGATGAACAGTGAGCATTGCTGGGGCGAGGGGTTGGATGAATAGTTCCCGATGGGGGTGGATGAACAGGACCCCGTGGAGTTGCCTCTGGATGAATAGGATCTCGATCGAACAAGACGGTTGGGGCTGGATTAACAGGACCCCATGGAGGGCTGGATGAACAGGACCACCCCGTGGAGGGCTGGATGAATAGTAGACGGTGGAGGGCTAGATGAATAGTAGCCCGTGGAGGGGTGGTTGAATAGGAGCCCGTGGAGAAGGCTAGTGGAATAGTAGCCGGTGGAGTGGCACGTGGTGGAGGCTGGATGAACAGGAGCTTGTGGATGAACAGTCGCAGGTGGAGGCTGGAGGAGGTCGACGGTGGATGAACAGTGGCGCGTGGAGGCTGGAGGGGGTCAACAGTGGAGATGAACAATATCCCGTGGAGTCCCGTTTTGCGGTATGCCACACCCCTCCTGATGAACAGGACCCCTTTTTCGACCATAGCGCTCCAACACATGTCTGTTTCCTCCGTATTTTGGTACGCCACACCCCTCCCAATCAACAGGACCCCCATTTCGACCGTAGGAGGTCCGTTTCCTCCGTTTTGCGGTACACCAGACCCCTCCCGATGAACAGGATCCCGTTTCGACCGTGGACGGTCGAACACAAGGCCGTTTCCTCTGCCTTTCTGCGGTACGCCAGGCCTCGTTTCCATCGGCTATTCCGTCCAAACCCTCCTGATGAACACGACGAGGCATTCCGTTCAGACCCAGCCGGTTGGCACCCCATGAACATGACGACGACGCAGTTTCTCCATTCCGACCCAGCCATGTACACGAGCCCTGGCCAGACGACGCTGTATGAGTAGGCATTCGAGACCCGCCCATATGTAATGTGACGTGGCGTATTTACTTTCTTGCACCACGACCGTATGCGTATGTGTACATGCTACGTGCGCGCCTCTACTACGACACGTGCGCGCCTCTACATCGAACAGTATGTACGTACACGTTCGCGACCAGAATGACAACGCTACGTACGCTTCGACCAGGTGGGTCCCGACTGTCAGGCACTTCCTTGCGTGTGAAGATGTAGCTGGTGGGTCCCAGCAGTCAGGGGGGCGAATCATTTTTTTTTGCCCGGACGCCCTTCCTTGCGTGCGAAGATGTCGCTGGTAGGTCCCATCTGTGTGGGGGGAAAGGTTTTTTTCGCGAAATACGGTTTCCTGTCTGGTGGGTCCCTGCTATCAGGAGGAGGAATCATTATTTTCTGCGTAATAAGAAGGCACTTGCTTGCTACGGCCGTGGACCCAGCTGTCACCCTCTCCACGTACAGTCCATGTCCGATGGAAGCCATTCCTAGATCACATTGATCACGCCGCATCGAGAGCACCAGGGCTGTGGACGACGGCGAGGCCTAGGAAGGGGACAACACAGAGCCGGGGAAGACGCGACAGTGGATGCCCATGCGTAGAGGATGATGAGGGTTCACTGGTTCACTACGGTGTGAGGCTGTCGTCGCCGCAGAATAACATGGGGTGTGGGTGAGTAGAGGGATGGCCTGGCCAGTGGTTGGAGTAGTAGGGGGCGGTGAGGCCTCCGCGGCATCGCAGCCGGCCATGGGAGCTAGGAGCACGAGGCATGACCGGCGCTGCTTTGGGTGGCTGGAGGAAGAAGACCAGAGGTTGAAGAAGCACTACGGCCGTTGGATGGACATCGTACGGTCACTGGAGCTAGAATCGTTCATATTGACTAAGTTGACAAAGCCCTTCGTAATAAGGAGGCACTTCCTTGCATGCGAAGATAAAGCTGGTGGGTCCGACCTATCAGCGATGGTAACATTTTTTTCACGAAATACAGAGGCCCTTCCGGTGGGTCCCAGCTGTCATGTGGAGGAATCATTATTTTGCGCATAATAAGGAGGCATTTCCTTGTGTGCGGCCGTGGACCTAGCTGTCAGCCTCTCCATGCACAATATACTTCCGATGGTGTCATTCGTTGACCACTTTGACCACTTCGCGCCGAGCGCATCCAAGGTGGTGGACGACGGCGAGGCCCCGGATAGCAATGAGCCGGAGATGCGAAGACGCGGGAGTAGATTCGCAGACGGAGAGGTGTACGAGGGCTAACTGGTTCTGGTGCGGTGTCATTCGGCAGTCGGTGAGAAGAACATGAGGTGTGCAGGGGTGGCTTGGCCAATGGTGGAGTAGCGCTTCATAGCGAAGCGTGCTAAGCAGAGCTGCTAGCAGCAAGAGGCAGGAGCAACTGGTCGCGGCGGCGCTGGAGGAAGAAGACGAGAGACTGAAGATGGATGTCGGTCGTTGGATGTAAATCCAACGGCTAACAATGTCAGAATCATTTGTTGACTAAGTTGACAACGACTTGCATTGGCTTCGACCTATTGGCCCACATTTCAGCCTCCAATAATGTGGCCCGTATTCAAACCATTTTTTCAGAATTTACACTTTTTTTACGGGGTAGAATTTACAGTCAATTTGATCTTTTTTTTGAATTAAAGTCCATTAGCTGGGCTGGGTGAACAAATAATGTAGCGTCCATGCGACCCATTTATGTTTTTCCTGAAAAATTACAGGCCATTTGCACTTTCTCGAAATACATGATTTTGCTGGGCTGATTCTAATTATCAAAAAATAAACAGGGGATGAGCATTTTGTTATATATATATTTAAATAATAAGTGATTTATTATATATTGGTCCTTAAATCTTACCAAGCTTTTTTACACAATCACCAGGATTTTCGTTGCCAAAAAAATCCAGGATTTTGTTGTAAGAAATTATTTTTCTAAGTTAGTAAGATGTGGGATATCGTTTTCTAACATATGTAAGTATCTATTAAATATATGATGACAATAACAATAATATATAATAACATATAAAATGATTTAAATATATATAATATAATTAGAAGGGAAACATAAGTTGGACGAGGCGTTCCTATTCTTATATGGAAAAATGGAACAGACCTCTGCGTTTTCTTCAAAAAAAAACATAAATTGGGCTGCCGATGTTTTAGGAAAAATAAAACCTCGAATGGGAGGTCCATAGGCTGGTCGATACATGACAGCCCTCAAGAAAATACATACATGCCTATGGACCTCCCATGTGAGGTCGTGGGCTGCGCATGTTAAAAAAGAAAGCCTAGACGGGGTAGCCCAAAACCCAGCTGATACTTGCTGCCCCAGTGACAATAAATGATACTTGCCAGCTCCCCGGCTTCGTTGTGAATTTATCTCCTATAATAACTACGTTGAAGCACCTATAAAAGTAACTATGTGGACAAACCCGTGGGCCCCAACGTCAGTATAGCATTAGGAGGAAGTATTTTTTCGATGAGGCACTTGCTTGCGTACGGCCATAGACCTGCTGGGTCCTGACTGTCCGCCTCTCCACATACATTCCTCTCTAGATTCCTCTCGTTTGTTCAACATGTTCACAACGGTAGACAGCGGCATCGCGGCGAGCGCACAAAGGCGCAGGAGGAGATCCGACCACCTGAGGAAGTGCCTTATTAGTAACGAAACAACTGAACTAGCCTAGTGGCCGAGTGACACTATTCGACAGCTGTTCCGCCTGGGTTCGATTCCACCCGTGCAGAGAAAATATCTCCAAATTTTATTCCTCTGCCATTATTGACATGTGGGTCCCAATTGTCATCTACGCACACCACGTCCAACACTTGCCAAAACTTCATCCCTCGTTTTCCCTGTTTTTCGCACCCTCGACATTGTGTGGGCATTTTAAAAATAGCATATCTTTTTGACTGTGTATCATATGAAGATGTGCTATGCATGAATGTTGATCAACATGATGTTAACTGGCTGGTAGTTCCAGTCTCGACCATGAATAAAACTTCGAGCACGATGTTAACACTGTTTGAAAAGACCGTGTTAATATAAGTGCTCTGCCTCTGAAAGTTGCAGTTTCTTATCTGAAAACTGAACTTGGAGTTTCTTATCTAAAAATGAAACTTGTCGTTTCTTCTATGAGAATCACATTGTCTGCACTTTTATACTCCTATAAAACTACATTTTTAAGTGCTAAAAATAGATCTCTATAATTCACAAAAAACTTCATATGCTCAATACTGCAAATCTGAAATTCAAAAGACATACATATCTGAAAGTACTCTCAAAATACACAACACAATTCACAACGTGCAAATAATAACAATCCTAAGCTCCTCCTGACAATTCACACCTTGCCCGACTATTGGTCTGGGGGGGGGGGGGCAATCCCTCCTATTCCTCAGAGGCAGACAGCCGCCCCGTGAGACGATGTGAACGGCGACAGAGAGGATGGCGGGGAAGCGTCGTCGGGCCAACTGTTTTTCTCCTCTTGTAGTTGGGTTCGGTCGACGAAGACTCCACCGGCTCGCTCTGGCACGACACCCTCACAAACGGCACCTTGTAGATTCCGATCCTTCAATCTCTGGTGGATGTTCTATCTGGGATCGATACTCCCCCCACCGCTCCCTCACGAGATCGTATTCGGTGAATCTGTTTTCTCCATGTCCCAGAGAGCAGCTCTATGTACTCCCGCGCGACTCCCTCCGGGAATATCGCCTCCTTTTCGCTCTATTGCAGATATTTGGCCATGGATGTCGCCGTCGCCGCTAGTTGGTCCTTGTTGTCAAACCTAGACTGTATCTCCAACATCTTAGCTAGCTTCACAGGGTCGCCGTCTGCGATCCTCATGTTTCGGATTTAGTCCTCCATCGATCTACTTCTCCATAGCACCTTCACTCGCCAGCGGTGGTTTTTGAATGGAAGAGGAGAGGAGCAGCGCTGGTTTTGGTTCAGAACGGGAGAGGAGCAACGCTGGTTTTGGATTGGAACAGGAGAGGAGGGGCGGTGGTTTTGAAATGGAAGATGAGAGGTGCGGCGCTGGATTTAGATTGGAACAGTGGAGGAGCAGCGGTGGTTTAAGAGGAGAAGAGCGGAAGAGCTGCGCTAGTCTTGGAAGTATTTTTCTGTTTTGCGTATTTTGGGTTAAAGTTTGACCACGTACTGTATTTGACAAGCAAAATGTGAATGCATGTCACCAATAATTGTATCGTTTGGTTCCAATCTTAACGTACTTTGAAATTATATTATTTTTGCAACGTATAACATATATTTCCTTTGCGAAAATCATGGTCAATTCTGACCCAGAATAAAAGGGAGACTAGTTAATGTGGGGTCGCTTTTTTAATTGAAGGGTAAATTGATTTTGATTTTTATCCACTCACAGTGCGCCAGCCCTCTCGTCCAATCCTAAATGGCTCCTCTCCCTCTTCTCCATTGGAAATCCACCTCCTCTCCTCTCCATCATCTCCATTCCAAAACCACCGTTTCGCCTCTCCCTCTTCCCCATTGCAAAACCACCTCCTCTCCTCTCCATCATTTCCATTCCAAAACCACCGTCTCGCCTCTCCATCTTCTCTATTGCAAGACTACCGTCTCTCCTCCCATCTTCCAAAGCTAGCACCGGACCACTCAGAACGACATTTATGGAGAGGATGCAGCAGCGAATCAGGCAGATCGCCGGCGGCGATTGGGCAAAGTTAGCCAGGTTGAAGGCGATCATTACTTGGTTTGACAATGAGTGGGAGATTTCGAGGACGGTAGGGTTTAAGGTAAGCTTCGCACTAACCTAATCTTCCACCTGCTCATGCTTACAATCAATGTGACAGCTAATGAAAATCATGGTTCCAATCAGTCGCCAAGTACTATTCCAATCACCCTTAAATAGCTCTGGACCTTTGGGTCAAAGTTGTGACACTGTGTACAAATAAAGACAAATAGATTGGTTCTTCTTTCAGAAAAGAGTACTCCCTAGAAAACTGCCAATATAAGCTACTAGTATTTGGTTAGAGGATTTGCTGCCGAGAAAGATCCGTCCACAGAGAGCGCCACACATCCCACTGGTGGTGGTGGATGCCAATGCGTGCGTGGGGCATGGTTGGTGTTAGTGATGTTTACTTGGGACACCTCGCACTCTGCATATATGCCGGTTCCATCCGTACATTTGTGCAGTTCCACCAAAATGCAGCTGAATAACCCTGTTTGCATAGATCCACTACTAGGAAAATGCTAAATAGTGGCGCACCTGTTTTGGCCATTAATGTCGCACTATAGGTGCGCCACTAGTAACAAATACTAATGGCACACACTGCTGCGCCACTAGTATTGCAGGTAACAGTGGCACACCTTGTAGTGCGCCATTACTATTGCTACAGGTGCGCCACTGGTAACTTTTTTTTTTGAATTTTTTTGATTTTTTCTGAATTTTGAAGGCGGGAAAATAGTAGTGGCGCACCGTCTAACCCCCACCATGCGCCATTGCTATTTTTGAATTTGGATCTGGATCGCTATTTTTTTGCCCTTTTTTTGCTCGTTTTTTTGCATAATATTTTTTCAATTTTTTTCTCTTTTTTGGATCTTGTATGTTCTTTTGCCAGAGAGGAGTTCGCCAGAGAGGAGGGCCGAGGTCACCGGAGAGGAGGAGGAGGAGGTCACTAGAGAGGAGCTCGCCTACATCGCCGGAGAGGAGGAGGAGGTCGCCGGAGAGGAGTTCACCGAAGAGGAGGGAGGAGGAACCTTGAGGGGAGTGGAGGAGATGAGGGGAGGGAGGAGGAGCTCACCCGAGAGGAGGGAGGAGGAGATCACCGGAGAGGAGGGAGGAGGAGTTCACCTGAGAGGAGGGAGGAGGAGTTCACCGGAGAGGAGGGAGGAGGAGTTCACCGGAGAGGAGGGAGGAGAAGTTCACCAGAGAGGAGGGAGGAGAAACCGTGAGGGGAGGGGAGGAGAGGAGGAGGGAGGAGGAGCTCACCAGAGAGGAGGGAGGAGGAGATCACCGGAGAGGACGGAGGAGGAGTTAACCGGAGAGGAGGGAGGAGAAACCATGAGGGGAGGGGAGGAGAGGAGGGGAGGGAGGAGGAGATCACCGGAGAGGAGGGAGGAGGAGATCACCGGGGAGGAGGGAGGAGGAGCTCACCGGAGAGGAGGGAGGAGAAACGGTGAGGGGAGGGGAGGAGAGGAGGGAGGAGGAGGTCGCCGGAGAGGAGGAGGAGGAGGTCGCCGGAGAGGAGGAGAGGAGGGGAGATGGACTGGAGGCGAGGAGGAGATGGAGTGGAGGACAATAATGAAGAGGTAAGGAGGAGAGGACCCCGCCCAGCCATATATATACGACATAGTAATGGCGCACCGTGGGCAGGTGCGCCATTACTAACTTATTTTATTTTTTTATTTTTTTTGAATTTTGAAGGCGGGAAGATAGTAATGGCGCACCATGGGCAGGTGCGCCATTACTAACATTTTTATATTTTTTGATATAGATTGAATTTTGAAGGCGGGAAGATAGTAATGGCGCACCATGGGCAGGTGCGCCATTACTGAGTTTGGTTTTTTTAATTTTTTTGCCTGTCCAGATCGTGAAAGCCCCATAATTTTTTTCTGTTAGGTTTTTGGGGATTTTGAAAATGTTCAACAGGGTTCCCCCAGTTGAATTCGGATGTAACTTTTCGAGTAGATGATTCTTCATATAAAAAACTTTTTCATCAGAGTTCGTATACAAAAGTTATGCCCATTTTAGAAATTCTGAGAGATTTTGCAAAAAATGTCAAAAATTCATGTTTGTAAATTTTGCTAACAACTAGACCACATATCACATGGGAATCTTATTTTTTTTGACATTTCTATCATTTTCTTTTTATTTTTTGTAACTGAAAAGGCGGTCCACAGGGGGGTGCATTTGGTGAATTTTTTGTAAGGCTCAGACATGTGATGTGTAAATGTTAGTAGTGGCGCACCAGGGGACAATGCGCTATTACTAGTTAAAACTAGTAATGGCGCACTATCCCCTAGTGCGCCATTACTAGTTTTGAAAAAAAAGTACAAAAAAATTTGTTAGTAATGGCGCACAGCGTGTGTGGTGCGCCATTACTAGTTAAAACTAGCAATGGCGCACTGTCCCCTGGTGCGCCATTACTAGTTTTGGGAAAATAAATAAAAGAAAATTTGTTAGCAGTGACGCACCGTGGGTGTGGTGCACCATTAGTGATATGGACACTAATGGCGTACCTACACATGGTGCGCCATCAAGATAGGGCGCACCACATATGTGGTGCGCCATTAATGTCCATATTAGCTATAGCCCTTTTCCTAGTAGTGATAATGAAAATGCATGATTACATTATAGTGGCACTAGTTGATGAAACACGCAAAATAAATAGAAGAAAATATTGCGATAGTATCATAGCATGCCAAGCTGCGAGGGCGAGATGGGCCCTGTGACGCCTCATACGGTACACCATGCCTCATACTGAAAATCGTCCCAAGTCTTCCCAGTACACCTTCTGCCAGTGATTAACATCAGTGTACAGTGGTAGTACAAGGAGGGGCCTTGAGACATTCAAATCTCTATTTTTGTGCAGATCAACTAAAATTAAGCACCCCAGTTTGCAAAAACGCTTAAACATTAACAATGGGACTAGTTGACGAAACATACATTAACAAAGAGATGCACTTTCCTTGTCTACATTGGAAATGAAATGATAGAGATGACACCCGCTCTATTTTAACTGGATTATTACTTCATTTTATCAGTGACACTAGGGTCGAGCAGGTGGCAAACGAGGTGTGCCGTACGTTGCAAGGATGAAGGCCGGGTGCTTAGGATCGATGTCAAGTCGGCTCTTTCAGTCCCTATCTTCCCCCTGATGTTTCTATGGTAGCATTTGGGTTGTAATCCAAACTTGGCCGAGCTGGTGCTGCGTCCCCCTACCTGCCTAGCTTATGTGGCGAACTTGTCTCCTGCTAGTACTCAGTCCGTTCTAGTAGTACTTGCATAACTGCCCCGGTTATACTTAGATGTTGTCGGATAATGGTTCTCTATGGTTGGGTTTCTTTAATGAAATCGGAAGGAACCCCCTCTTTCGATACATGAAAAAATAGGGGCACTAGCGGTGCCAAAACATTACCTCAAATTAATAGTGCCACTAGATTAAGGAGCAAAATAATAACATTATTGCTTTATCATGGCAGTGCCAAAACAGTAGCACAAGAGCATGATCAACATGCAGGATCTTTGGCAAACGGTCAGACCAAAAAGGAACATACCTCCTGATGGGAACCATATCTGCAGTCAACGCCATAGTAGAAGGGATGACGCCAGTCACCAACATGGATGATTCAATTCATCGGACCTTTTCGTGCAGTTCACCTAAAATGAAGCAATGTCCCATGAGCTAGCAGCTTCTTCCTCTTCTTTTTTCAACAAAAGGGCTCCATCCCCGGTTCCATTTCCATCAGAAAACGAAACCCACAGAGCTTCTTATTCATTAGTTGCAATAAAATTGAGAAACATCAAGGTTGGTCATGAAGGTCCTGGAGAGTAGGCGGACCAGAACAGTTGCATCTCTAATGAAAAGAAGCAACTTATCTTAATGCGAATTTTAGCAAGACATGAAAAAAAGTGACATTCATTCATATTACTGGAGGCATTACATTGAAAAAAACATTGGTTTAACGTGTCCTTACTTTTAACAGTGCGACTTCTACATTTTACCAGTGGCATTACATAAGGGCGGCTCGGCGCAAGAAACATCAGAAGAGGATATCTGGGTTGGTCCCATTTTTATTCGGTATATAGCCACCTTATACTGTGGATGCCAATGCGTGCGTGGAGCATGGTTGGTGTCAGTAATTTTTACTTGGCACACCTCGCACTCTGCATATATGCCGGTTCCATCTGTACATTTGTGCAGTTCCACCAAAATGCAGCTGAATAACCCTGTTTGCATAGATCCACTCCTAGGAAAAGGCTAAATAGTGGTGCACCTGTTTTGGCCATCAATGGCGCACTATAGGTGCGCCACTATTACCACGCCGCCAGTAACAAATACTAATGACGCACCAGAGGTAAAAGTGGCGCACCTTGTAGTGCACAATTACTATTACTATAGGTGCGCCACAGGTAACTTTTTTTTTGAATTTTTTCTTAATTTTGAAGGCGGGAAAATAGTAGCGGCGCACCGTCTAACCCCCAGCGTGCGCCATTAGTATTTTTGAATTTGGATCTGGATCGCGATTTTTTTGCTCGTTTTTTTGCACAATATTTTTTCAAATTTTGTTCTCGTTTTTGGATCTTGTACGGTCTTTTGCCGGAGAGGAGTTCGCCGGAGAGGAGGGCCGAGGTCACCGGATAGCAGGAGGAGGAGGTCACCGGAGAGGAGCTCGCCTACATCGCCGGAGAGGAGGAGGAGGTCGCCGGAGAGGATTTCACCGGAGAGGAGGGAGGAGAAACCGTGAATGGAGGGGAGGAGAGGAGGGGAGGGAGGAGGAGCACACCGAAGAGGAGGGAGGAGGAGATCACTCGAGAGGAGGGAGGAGGATTTCACCAGAGAGGAGGGAGGAGAAACCGTGAGGGGAGGGGAGGGGAGGAGGGGAGGGAGGAGGAGCTCACCGGAGAGGAGGGAGGAGGAGATCACCGGAGAGGAGGGAGGAGGAGATCACTGGAGAGGAGGGAGGAGGAGCTCACTTGAGAGGAGGGAGGACTAACCGTGAGGGGAGGGGAGGAGAGGAGGGAGGAGGAGGTCGCCGGAGAGGAGGAGGGGAGTATGGTAGAGTAGAGGAGGGGAGATGGAGTGGAGGAGAGGAGGAGATGGAGTCAAGGACAGGTGGAGTGGAGGAGAATAATGAAGAGGTAAGGAGGAGAGGACCCTGCCCAGCCATATATACGGCATAGTAATGGCGCACCGTGGGCAGGTGCGCCATTACTAACTTTTTTTATTTTTTTATTTTCTTTGAATTTTGAAGGCGGGAAGTTAGTAATGGCGCACCATGGACAGGTAGGCCATTACTAACTTTTTTTATTTTTTTGATATAGATTGAATTTTGAAGGCGGGAAGATAGTAATGGCGCACCATGGGAAGGTGCGCCATTACTGAGTTTGGTTTTTTTTGCCTCTCCAGATCTTGAAAGCCCCGTAATTTGAGCAAGAATTGTTAAAGACCATCCCGTAGAGCAAATCTCCAATGATATTCAAACCGGGAGAATCACTCGCTCTAAAACTCGTTTAGCTAACTTTTGTGAAAACTATTCTTTCATCTCTAGCATTGAACCTATGAAGGTCGAAGAAGCATTGGAAGATCCAGATTGGATAAATGCTATGCACGAAGAGCTACACAACTTTGAGAGAAACCAAGTTTGGACATTGGTTGAGAAGCCCGAGAACAACCACAACATCATCGGTACCAAATTGGTGTTTCGCAACAAGCAAGATGAAGATGGACAAGTAGTTCGCAACAAAGCACGCCTAAATGGCCCAAGGCTACACACAAGTCGAAGGTATGGACTATTGTGAGACTTATGCTCCCGTTGCTAGACTTGAGTCCATTCGCATCTTACTTGCCTATGCTAATCACCATGATATCACCTTGTACCAAATGGATATTAGAAGTTCTTTTCTAAGTGGTGAAATAGAGGAGGAAGTTTATGTTAAACAACCTCCCGGCTTTGTCAATCCTAAGAAACCAAATCATGTTTACAAACTTCACAAAGCCCTTTATGCTCTTAAACAAGCTCCTAGAGCTTGGTATAAATGCTTGACCAAGTTTCTTCTTGAAAAAGGCTTTGAAATTGGGAAAATTGATTCCACACTTTTTACTAAAAGGGTTAATGGAGAATTATTTGTATGCCAAAATTATGTTGATGATATCATATTTGGATCAACTAACCCTCATTTTAGTGAGAAGTTTGGAAAGCTAATGTCGGAGAAGTTTGAGATGTCAATGATGAATGAACTCAAATTATTTCTTGGGTTACAAATCAAGAAAACTAAGGAAGGTACTTTTTTTTCTCAAATGAAGTACACTAAGGACTTATTCAAGAAGTTCAATATGCAAGAGTGCAAAGGTATGTCTACACCCATGCCTACTAGTGGACATCTTGATTTGACCAAAGATGGTAAACCAGTTGACCAAAAGGTTTATCTCTCTATGATTGGTTCATTGTTATACCTATGTGCTTCATGTCCCGATATTATGCTAAGTGTGTGCATGTGTGCAAGATATCAAGCTGCTCCTAAAGAATGTCATCTTAAGGCCGTGAAAGGGATAGTGAGATACTTAATTCATACACCAAATTTTGGCATTTGGTATCCTAAGAGGGCCTCTCTCGATCTTGTTGGCTACTCCGACTCGGACTATGCCGGAGACAAGGTTGATAGAAAGTCCACTTCGGGTACTTGTCAATTTCTTGGTAGATCTCTTGTGGCTTGGTCTTCCAAGAAACAAAACTCAGTATCCTTATCTACCGCCGAAGCGGAGTACATTGCCGCTGGTTATGTTGTGCTTAATTACTTTGGATGACCCAAACTCTTAAAGATTATGGGATATATGTGAAACATGTTCCATTGCTTTGTGACAATGAAAGTGCTATCAAAATTGGTCATAATCCCGTACAACATTCTCGGACAAAGCATATTGAAGTTCGTCATCATTTCATTCGAGATCACGTTGCTAAGGGTGACATTAAACTTAAGCATGTTCGCACCGAAAAGCAATTAGCGGATATATTCACTAAACCTCTTGATGAGAAAGTGTTTTGCAGGTTGAGAGGAGAATCGAACATCATTGATGCTTCAAACTTGGAGTAGAAACTCCATTGGATACATGCAAGACATGAGCTTATGACTAATCCATGATATCTCTCTTATGATGAAAATCTGATGTCTTGGATACATTTTCATCTTGCATGTTATCTAACCCATGTAGGTACTTGGTTGAATCAAATTCCATGAGATTGTAATCTTGAGCAGTCTCTACATCACCAAGTCTCTACACTATGGTGGATGAAGACAAGTAAGCATGGAATCATTCACACATATCCTTTGACAAACTCTATGATTGAGCTTCATGATTAACATTTTTCTTGGATACACATGTGCTACTCCTTGCAAGAACTAACCCATGTAGCTAGATGGACTCAAATTCCAAGTGGTGCCCCCAACTCTTGACGAGATACATCAACCTTGAGCAACCCACACAATTTCAAATACATGTTCAACACCACCAACCAAGGTATGTTATTCCATCTTAGAGAAGCTTTACTCCGATTCATGAGCTAAAACAACTCGAAAAGATGTGAATACATCAAGATGATCAAACAAAAAATTGTAACCCCATTTTGAGCTTAAATGATGAGTATGACCTATGATCAAGTGATCTCACTTGACTCCTAAGTCAATATACTCTAACATAGGTGACTTTGTCGCCGACCATCTCTAGATGAAGTTCTCTCGTGTTCTTTTCTGAGTTTTTGCATTTGTCTCATCCATATTTGTTTCCCCTTTCAAAAAAAAACTTCATCTAGATTCCTTTCTTTTCTTTTCAGTTGCTCTGCATTTCCTGCATCAAATTCTTTGCATATCATTCAGTAAATTCCTTGCAAATCTTTGTGAAGGTCTTACTAGTCTAGTGAGCTGAGGTGACAAGTGTTTTCTCTGCGATGAACTCGGTTTCACCGATTTGTTGTTTTCGGTCCAACCGAATCCTTTCGGTACAACTGAAGCATACCACTCGGTACCACCGATTTCACAACAGGAAAAATAGCTTGCCACTTATTCTGAGTTTCTCTTCTGATCCAGCTCCACACAAGGAATCTTGTCCTCTACAAGCATCACATTTTTTTTATCCAGTGCTTTGTGTTGTGACTCAAGGAGCAAACCCATTCACAACAAATTCCAGAAGACCCTTCTTGGAAATTGATGTCAAAGGGGGGAGAGAGAGATCACATCAAAGCTTATCACTTCCAAAAGGGAGAGAGTATTACTTCCACAGGGGGAGAAAGAGATCTCCAGGGGGAGAGAATACTCAAGTAGAAAGTATTTCTCAAGGATCCCAGATGCTTGATGTTCAAGAGGAGAGATGCCACATGTCTTCTTGAGGGGAAAGACATGTTCATATGTGCTTATTTGCATTAGCTCTGTTCATTTATATCTTTCAGCTCTGATTTTCTATTCCCTATCTTCTCCCTATATCCCATGCTAGATTCAGGGGAGCAAGACATCTGAAGGAAAGAACTCATTTAAATTCATTGCATATCTTTACCCTTGGGGACATGTCTAATTCAATGTGGTACTTAGTACTCTCTCTCTACATGTCATCCCAGTCTTGGTATTCTTGTGGTTTCTTCTGTTTGCTCTGGCTAGTAGATGTACGTGTGTTATCTAACCTTGTTTGTGCAGGTTCATTCCATCCTAAGACAACTCAAGACTACAAGGTAAGTATATGCATCACAATCATGTGTATGAGGAATTCTTGCTGATGTACATACTGTTTGCAAGAAGGACTCTTGAGCATGAAGGTATTTTCTTTAATATTCTTTGCTCTGATGCATATGGCCAAGATACATGAAACACATCGCCTACTCTATCATGGTTATTGCTCTCACATGCTTCTATATTCCATATTCACACGATTGCATACATGTAGGGGGAGCCTATGCTTGTTACATGTCTTTCCGAAGCTTTACTTGCTACTCTTTATATCTTTATCTAAAGCTTTGATGTATGTTGCCATCAATTACCAAAAAGGGACAGATTCAAAGAACAAGTGCTCCCTTGGTGGTTTTGGTAATTAATGTCAACATATATCTTGTTGGACTAACTCTTTTATCTAGTATATTTCAGATGAGTTCAACAATGGAGTGGCATGGAGTAAAGGATATGGGAACCACTTCAAGATGCTAAGCACAAAGGATTGGCTCAAGCTTCAAGCTCAAGACTCTTCATTTTACATTTTAATGATCCAAGATCACATTGAGTCTATAGGAAAAGCCAATACTATCAAGAAGGGATGAGGTGTTGCTTAATGAGTTTCTTGCTCCACGGTACTTAGTGATATGCTCCAAAACCCTCAACTACTTTCCCACTTCCACACATATGACCTAAACCTAACGTCAAACTAGGCCCCACCGATTCTTTATCCGGCGCCACCGAGTTCAAATGTCATAGCCACTGCCACAAACCCTAGGCAAATCGGTTCCACCGATAGGGATCTCGGGCTCACCGAGATGGGATTGTAATCTCTCTGTGTATATCCATTTCCAAAATCGGTCTCACCGAGTCTGTGTAATCGGTACTACCGAGACTACAATGTAAACTCTCTGGTTAACTTATTACCAAAATCGGTCTCACCGAGTTTGAGTAATCGGTTCCACCGAGTTTACCTGACCAACTCTGTGGTTAGCTAATTACCAAAATTCGTCTCACCGAGTTTGTGTAGTCGGTCTCGCCGAGATTACGTTATGCCCTAACCCTAACCATATCGGTCCTACCGAGTTGCATATCGGTCCCATCGAAAACCCGAACGGTCACTAGGTTTACTAAATCGGTCTGACTGATTTGTTGATTCGGTCCCACTGAGTTTGGTAAATTGTGTGTAACGGTTAGATTTTGTGTGGAGGCTATATATTCCCCTCCACCTCCTCTTCATTCGTGGAGAGAGCCATCAAAACAAGCCTACACTTCCAGCATCCTATTTCTGAGAGAGAACTATCTACTCATGTGTTGAGGCCAAGATATTCCATTCCAACCACAAGAATCTTGATCTCTAGCCTTCCCAAGTTGCTTTCCACTCAAATATTCTTTCCACCAAATCCAAATCCTGTGAGAGAGAGTTGATTGTTGGGGAGACTATCATTTGAAGCACAAGAGCAAGGAGTTCATCATCAACACACCATTTGTTACTTCTTGGAGAGTGGTGTCTCCTAGATTGGCTTGGTGTCACTTGGGAGCCTCCAACAAGATTGTGGAGTTGAACCAAGGAGTTTGTAAGGGCAAGGAGATCGCCTACTTCGTGAAGATCTACCGCTAGTGAGGCAAGTCCTGCATGGGCGACGGCCATGGTGGGATAGACAAGCTTGCTTCTTCGTGGACCCTTCGTGGGTGGAGCCCTCCATGGACTCGCGCAACCGTTACCCTTCATGGGTTGAAGTCTTCATCAAAGTGGATGTACGATAGCACCACCTATCGGTAATTGTAAAAAACATCCGTGTCTCCAATTGCGTTTGAATCCTCCAAAACCCTTTGAGGGAGTCCTGGATTCGGGGGTGTTCGGAGGGCCGGTCTATGACCTTCGGCTGGACTCCTGGATTATGAAGTTACAAGATTGAAGACTTCGTCCCACGTCGGGATGGGACTTTCCTTGGCGTGGAAGGCAAGCTTGGCGATACGGATATGTAGATCTCCATCCATTGTAAACGACTCTGCGTAACCCTAACCCTCTCCAGTGTCTATATAAACCGGAGGGTTTTAGTACGTAGGACGAAAAACAATCATACCATAGGCTAGCTTCTAAGGTTTTGCCTCTCTGATCTCGTGGTAGATCTACTCTTGTACTACCCATATCATCAATATTAATCAAGCAGGAGTAGGGTTTTACCTCCATCGAGAGGGCCCGAACCTGGGTAAAAACATCGTGTCCCTTGTCTCCTGTTACCATCCGCGTAGACGCATAGTTCGGGACCCCCTACCCGAGATCCGCCGGTTTTGACAATGACATTGGTGCTTTCATTGAGAGTTCCTCTGTGTCGTCACCTTTAGACCCGATGGCTCCTTCGATCATCAACAATGACGCGGTCCAGGGTGAGACTTTTCTCCCCGGACAGATCTTCGTATTCGGCGGCTTTGCATCGCGGGCAATTAAGCAGCCATCTGGAGCAGATTGAAAGCTACGCCCCTGGCCATCAGGTCAGATTCAGAAGTTTGAACTACACGGCCGACGTCCGCGGAGACTTGATCTTCGACGGGTTCGAGCCACAGCCAAGCGCGTCGCACTGTTACGATGGGCATGATCTAGCTCTGCCGCCGAACAGTGTCCTGGAGGCGGCACAAGTGTCCACTCCGACCCTTAGCTTGGAGCCGACTGCACCTATCGAGGACGGGTGGCTGGACATCACCTCGGAGGCTGCAATCTCTACGGCGATCAAGCCGAACACCATACCTGTCCTTTGCGACGCTCGTGACTCCAAGGCGCCGGACTCCTTTCCGGACTCCGAACCTTCCGCGCCCCTGCCAATCGAAACTGATTGGGCGCCGATAATGGAGTTCACCGCTGCGGACATCTTTTAGCACTCTCCTTTCGGCGACATTCTGAATTCACTAAAGTCTCTCTCTTTATCAGGAGAGCCCTGGCCGGACTACGGTCGGCAAGGTTGGGATGCGGACGACGAAGAAATTCAAAGCCCACCCACCACCCACTTTGTAGCCACTATCGATGATTTAACTGACATGCTTAACTTCGACTCTGAAGACATCGACTGTATGGACGCATTTATGCAGAGACGAACAGAACCAGCGCCTATAGGCCATCGCACAACCACCCCATCTCACGATGTATACATGGTTGATACACCTAAAGGAAACGACGACAAGGAAAAAGGGACGCAACGAGGGACCGTTCCCTCGAAAAGCAATCAAAGCGGCGGCGTAAGCGCCGCTCCAAACCCCACCTCGACAGAGAAAACAGCCATACAGACCCAGCCATAGAGCAGGGCGAACCGGTGGATGACGAACATACCATCGAGCAAATGCCCGAACAGGGCAACTTGGATAAACAACCCGTCCCCGGCGAAGACAACAGTCTGGACGACGTCACGCTGGACAAGTTGCTGGAACAGAAGAACCTTCAAAAAAGGCTCGTCGCCACTGCGCGTAGCCTGAAAAAGCAGAAGCGGAAGCTCAAAATAGTGGAAGATGCACTCAGAATTAGATGGAGCAAAGTACTCACCACCGCAGACAAATACGGCGACAGTCGCCACACAAAGAGCAATCCGAAGCAAAAATTATTGCCGAAATTTGATGATGAGGCCTTAGAGCCTCCGCAATCAAAAAATAATAAGGAAGCCACCCGGTCGGACAAACGACCCCATGGCCAACATAGTGCTGCAAAGGATGCCGCACACAAGCCGGCACGCGATCCGCACAAGGATTCACATCAAAATGATGGCCTAGCCACATCTATCTATGGGCTAGAAAAGCAAGCTCTAGTAAGCAATGCAACACATCAAATATCCGAACATCGCGATACGCCCAGATATAGGGGCGCCGCACACCCCCTATGTTTCACTGACGAGGTGCTGGATCATGAATTTCCAGCGGGATTCAAACCCGTAAACATAGAGGCATACGACGGAACAACAGATCCCGGAGTCTGGATGGAGGATTACATCCTCCACATACACATGGCTAGAGGAGATGATCTCCACGCCATAAAATACTTACCCCTCAAACTCAAAGGGCCAGCCTGACATTGGCTCAAAAGTCTTCCCGAAAACACCATCAGAAGTTGGGAAGAGCTCGATGATGCTTTTCGGGCAAATTTTCAAGGGACTTATGTCTGACCTCCGGATGCAGATGATCTAAGTCACATAACTCAACAACCCGGAGAGTCAGCCCGGAAACTCTGGAACATATTTCTTACTAAAAAGAACCAGAAAGTCGACTGTCCAGACGCCGAAGCCTTAGCAGCTTTCAAACACAGCGTCGGAGACAAATGGCTCGCCAGACACCTCGGCCAAGAAAATCCAAGAACAATGGCCGCACTAACAAGCCTCATGACCCGCTTTTGCGCAGGAGAGGACAGCTGGTTGGCAAGACGTAGTACCAGCGACCCAAGTACATCCGAAGTTAGGGATGGAAACGGGAAACCGCGACGCAGCAAGGACCATTGCCGGACCAAGGGAAACAGCCCGAAGAGCACGACAGTCAACGCCGGATTCAAAAGCTCTCGGCAGAATCAGTAAAAGCTGCCCCCCAATGATAACAGGGACGAGCTAGCTAACCTAAACAAAATCTTGGACAAGATATGTCAAATACACAGTACTCCCGGGAAGCCTGCAAACCATACCCACAGAGATTGTTGTGTCTTCAAGCAATCCGGCAAACCCAACGCCGAACACAAGGGTCTCGACACACCAAGCGAGGACGATGACGAACCCCACAAGCAGAGCACCGGAAAACAAAAGAACTTCCCACAAGAAGTCAAAACAGTAAATTCACTTCAAGTGACAAAAAGGGAGAAAATAGTGGCGCCCATAGAGATACGCGCCACATGGCCTATCCCAGAGGAGTCCCGCCATTGGTTGTTAAAACGAATCACCTTCGACCATCAGGATTACTCTAGAAGTATCCGGAAGGCAGGCTGGACTGCCTTGGTATTAGATCCATTAATTGATGGACTCCACTTCACACAAGTCCTAATGGACGGCGGCAGTGATCTAAAACTGATATATCAGGACACAATCCGCAAACTGGGGATAGACCAAACAACAATTCATGAAAGCAACACTTCCTTTCAAGGGGTGACGCCAGGCCCAGATGCCCATTGTACGGGCTCTCTCCTGTTAGAAGTTATGTTCGGCTCACCCGACAACTTCCGCCGCGAAAAGCTAACCTTCCACATCACCCCATTTACAAGAAGCTATCAAGCACTACTGGGACGCGAAGCTTTCGCCCGCTTTAACGCAATACTGTATTATGCATCCCTTATACTTAAAATGCCCGGTCCACGTGGCATCATCTCATTAAAGGGAAATATCGAGTGTTCCTCGAGCACGGAAGATTGTGCGGCTGCATTAACAGCCACACACTAAACCAGCCTCATTAGGCAAAGCACCTAAACAGGTCGTTCAGACCCCGGACATGGTTAGACGAGTGCGGCGTAAGGGCTAACTAGCCGCATTCCCCCGTTCAAGGGGCTCCGCACATGTACAACAAGAGACAATAAAGCTCAATTTTATTCATTTTTAAAAAAACGTACTTTGTTTATTTAATATAACGTACATTTTCGCATGATATTTGTCAACTAAGTTCCTCTCTTTTACAGATGAACACCGTGCTACACCCGTCCAGGATACGGCACAACGGAGACACAGGCGCAGACGTGCAGTAGGGACCCGTTGCAAGGATTCTTTTCAGATTAAGACCCTGCGTAAACCTTTTTTACTGTCTCTTGTTGATACACATCCCCCGGTTTCTTGCTATAACCGAGGTGGAGGCTGGCGTCTTGGCATCAGCCACGTCAGAACTTTGCGCGTACCCGGACACCAGGGGCTTATTAACAAGGGCGTTGTTCAGACCGCTTTCATAAACACCGAATACCTTAGGGAGTGTTTGGCGTCACGAGTTTGGCCTTATATGCATCAGCTCCGAATCATGTCTTTGGTCAAATGTTGGGTTTGCCCAGCTCCTGTGTTTTGCTGCCTTACATTCCGCTCTATCGGCTAAGGCGGCACCAGGAGAACTACAGCGATTGTGCCCCGGTTCGGCCGGCGAGCACCTCAGTAGAGAAAGCCGAAAACTGATTGTCATGATGTAGCGTGCGACACGTCAACCACTCGATGACCCACTGGAATCTTTAGGATTCCTCCACATTAACGAAGGGCCGTTTCCCGGTCAGGCACACACGCGCCCCGAATTCGGGCGAGCGCGGTGCCCCTAGGGGCTATATAGTAGCCCCACTGTCAAACTCCTATGGCTAAGTGAAAGTGATAAAGCATTATAGTCTGGTTGCCTAGTTCGCTACGCTATCACCTCCTTTATAGTACCAAGACGTTGGATCAAGTGTGAAAACGCGCCTTTTGTGAACACCCCGCATTATATGCGTGGGGGCTGAAGCCGAAGACTGCCATCTTTCGGGTTATGTACACACATACATTAACGGCCGCCCATGAGGTGTTTTAATTCTTGCAGGCACAAGTACAAAAAGATTTTATATTCCATCGAAACATTGTCTTACAATTATACATGTTATTCGAACATGATGTCCTTCGAGCACCGCGTCTCTATTAAACGAGCGCCCTCCAGAACTTCCTGAAAATAGTGCTCGGCAGGTATTCGGCTACCCTCCGAATCTTGGGATGCAACGTCGGTGGTCTTCATCTCCGCCCAGTATGTCTTGACACGGGCTAAAGCCATCCGTGCACCCTCTATGCATGCTGACTTCTTCAATGCATTGATACGGGGCACCGCACCAAGGAGCTGCTGCACCAAACCAAAATAACTCTTCGGCTCAGGCCCCTCCGGCCACAGATGCCTCAAGACTCCCTTCATGGCCAGTCCGGATAACCTATTCAGCTCCGCCCATTTGGCCAATCGCTCGGATAATGGAAGTGGGCGCTCTGGATTGTGGAACTGCGACCAAAAAAGCTTTTCCACTTTGTGATCCTTTTGATCTCGGAAGTGTTTGGCCGCGTCCGCGGCACTTGCCACCAAATCCAGATAATTATCCGCCGCACTCCACAGCTGGTCCAACTAAGCATACTTAGGATCCCCGAACTTCATCCGCAGCATGAAGGCCTTTCCAGCCGCGATATCTCCGGCCTGACGTGGCTCCTGCTTCATGGCTCTCATTGCAGAGCGAACATCCTTGGCCTCGGTAGTGGCCTTCTCTAGGTCCTTTTGTTCCGCCCGATCTTTCTTTTCAAGAATCTTGCAGCGGTCAGCAGCATCCCTCAACTTCACCGCTATCTCGGCCATTTCCTTCCTGCTTCGGCAGTGAGCAGCCTGTTCGGCTTTCAGCTCTTCGCCCGCCTTCAAGGCAGCCGCATCACTTTTTCTGGCCTGCTCATTGGATCGGGCAGGTAACGCCCGAAGTTTCTCCATGGCAACGGCACCATCTGCATCAAGCATACATGTTGTAAGGCAAGGTCAACAAGCCCCCTTACGAGGTGTCCGCGGAGAAAATTTCATAACTTGTGACTCGTCCAACCGCATGTTCACAAGCGCGATGTCGGCATCTGCCACGTCAAGTTGCCGCTTTAGCTCGGCAAATTCATCTGTCCGGCTAGCCACCGGACACTTCGCCACCTACATAGAAAGAACGACATGTTATACCTGGGATTATGATCTTCAGCGCGCTGTCATCTTTGACAACGCACCGAGTCTCAGGGGCTACTATCTATACAGGGCGCATCTTTTTATATGCGGAACTGTCAAAAGGTACATCATTTCCCGTACCTCAAAACCTGTCAGTAAACTCCTGACGGCCTCGTGCAACCCACTCTCCGCGGATGAAATCCTTTCAATCACCGTGCCCATCAATGCATGATGTTCTTCCGAGATAGACACTCGCCCGAGCAGATCCTTCCAATCCTCCGACCGTGCACTGGACGATGCCGGACTCGTCTGATGGCCTTCTTCGAAGGTCGGGCACGGAGGGCTTTGGGGAACCATACGGCTGTGTTCCGGCGCTGCCGGATTCGGAGAAACCCTCCGCGACGACACCTCTGGGTCGCCCGCCTCGCAAGGCGGTATGGCAGGAGGGGGCGTTCCGCTCTCCATCATCTCCGGATGAAGATCCCCTGAGGATGAGCTCTGCTGCGAACGGCGGAGATCTGAACTACAAGGTAAAAATTCAGTTGTCTTTCTCAGGAATAAAATAGGGATGTCTCTTATTTGGAAACTCCCCTCTCTAATAATGGCTCGCTGGAGGGCTGATCCCCTTGAGGGCACAGTACGGCCGAGGCACTTCCCGGTGCAGGACCCTCTGACGAAGATCTCTTCCCCCGCTTTGAGACCATGGTCTTCGGGTCTTCAGAGGCGGTCCTCTTCTTTCCCTGTATAGAGGGATTCTCGATCCCTCCTTTCCGGATAGCCTCCTTCGAGGAGACGGTAGCTTCCTTGTTCCCCCGTTCACCTTCTTCCAAAGGCACAACCTCCAGCATCCGGCGTGGTCTTGGGGAGGGGGGCCAGACACCTGATCAGCTTTGCTTTCGCTATCCACTCCTGTTTAATGGGACAACTCCTTTAAGGGCAATTTTATGACGAATATACGGATAGCGTGTCTGGGTACATGGCTACTTACTTGAGTATCCGGGCGATTGAAGCTTAGGCCCGCGTCCTCGGTTAGGTCAGGACACATTGCTTGTGATTCGAAGAGCAATTAATACATCTCCATCGGTGTCATGCCCGTAAACTATTGGAGAGCTCGTGGTCCCTCCGGATTAAACTCCCACAGGCGGAGGGGGCGGCCTTTGCAGGGCATAGTGCGGCGAATCAACATGACCTGCGCCACTACGGCCAGGTTGATGTCTCTTTCTAGGAGATCTTGAATGCGGCCCTACAACAAGGGCACGCCCTTGGATGGCCCCCAGTCGAGCCCTTTATTGACCCATGACGCCAGCCGTGGCGGAGGACCCGAGCGAACGACAGGAGGAGCCACCCACTTGGTGCCCCTAGGCGCTGTGATATAAAACCAGTCTCGTTGCCATAAGTTGAACTCCTCTTGGAAAGAGCCCTCAGGCCATGGAGCGTCAGCATTCTTGCTTATAGCAGCCCCTCCGCACTCCGCTTGCCACCCCTTGATCATCTTCGGCTCTACTTTGAAGGTCTTGAGCCACAAGCCGAAGTGAGGGGTAATGCGGAGGAAGGCTTCGCACACGACGATGAACGATGAGATGTGGAGGATGGACTCCGGATCCAAGTCGTGAAATTCTAACCCATAATAAAACATGAGCCCCCTCACGAAGGGGTCCATCGGGAAGCCTAACCCCCGAAGGTAGTGAGACGCGAACACCACGCTCTCACCGGGCTTGGGAGTGGGAATAACCTGCCCTTGAGGAGGCAGTCTATGCGAGATTTCGCCGGTTAATTACATGGCATCTCTCAGCTTTAGCACGTCTTCTTCCGTAACGGAGGAAGGCATCCACCGGCCTTGAAGGACGGAGCCGGACATCATCGAAGGTCCGAAGCGCCTAAATCTGGAGCTTTGGGTGTTCCAACTCGAGGCGAGGGGCGGATTTGATTGAGATTGAAAGAAAGGAGTAGAGCCTGGGTCTCTTTATAAAGAGGCTGAATACCAAGAGCCCTCCCCCGTGACCGTTTGGGACTCGCCTTCGATAGGGGAGACGTGCCAACGGGCGCGATAGGGTTACCCACGCCCGTATTGATGAGAATCCCGGAATAAGGGGACACGATCTCTGCTTTGACAAGACGTGCCATGGAAACCGCCTCGCTAAACGCGCTGAGGTGGGACAGTAAAAATGATTCGAATAAATGCTTGGCCGTGGTGTGATGACATGCTACGAAATACGTCAGCAGATTAGATTTGTGTAAATATTGTTCTCTCTAAGGTGGTATGTGGAAATTATTTTGCAGAGCCGGACACTATCCTTGTGTTCAAAATCTTCTATGAAGTATTTGGAGGAGGAACCCGCCTTGCAATGCCGAAGACAATATGCGCGCCCGGAACTGCGTCATTGAAGCCTGGTTCAGGGGCTACTGAGGGAATCCTAGATTAGGGGGTGTCCGGATGGCCGGACTATGACCTTCGGCCGGACTCCTGGACTATGAAGATACAAGATTGAAAACTTCGTCCCATGTCCGGATGGGACTTTCCTTGGCGTGGAAGGCAAGCTTGGTGATACGGATATGTAGATCTCCTTCCATTGTAACCGACTACTGTAACCCTAACCCTCTCCGGTGTCTATATAAACCGGAGGGTTTTAGTCCGTAGGACGAACAACAATCATACCATAGGCTAGCTTCTAAAGTTTAGCATCTCTGATCTCGTGGTAGATCTACTCTTGTACTACCCATATCATCAATATTAATCAAGCAGGAGTAGGGTTTTACCTCCATCGAGAGGGCCCGAACCTGGGTAAAAACATCGTGCCCCTTGTCTCCTGTTACCATCTTCCTAGAAGCACAGTTCGGGACCCCCTACCCGAGATCCCCCGGTTTTGACACCGACACCCTTCCCTGGACATTCTTGCAAGTTGCATGCTTTACTTTCCCCTGCTCATATACTCTTTGCATTCTTTCTTGTTATGTATTGAGAATGTTAAACTTGTGCCTAAACTCGACTTAAATCTAAAGAAGTTAAAAATTGCAACTTTGGTACTTAGTGTCTAATCACCCCCCCCCTCTAGACACCTCTTCTCAAGATCCTACACTATCACGGCTATTACACATATTACATCCACTGGGCATCAAAGTTCACCACCAGTGCAAATATAGGGAACACAGCAGCATATAAACGCCGCAGCAAAACAAGTCCAGAACTAAAACCACCTCAGAAGAGTTCAAGAAACAATATCCTGGGTACCCATAATGATGGCAAGATGCTTAGTAAGCTTATTAACTTTCTCTTGTTTGGTGCTTAAATCCTCCAGCGCTTGCTGTTGCACAAGAAAGTACGCATCTGAATTCTGCAGGGACTTCCTCAGTCCTTCGGCTTCTTGCCGCAGCACAGCTGACTGATGCCTTTCAGCTTGTAGCTGAGACTGAAGAAGCCGAAGTGATTCAGTCAGCGAGTTCGAAGAGCTTGTGCCAGCGGTACTGGCCAGTAACTCGAACACTACATCAACGCAGGACTGTGGGGTTTTCTCAGTGTCTACAAGATAGTTTTTATCACCTTTCTTGGAGACCAACAGGGTTGTCTCACTATCTTGAACCTTATCTGCATTACTTTCTCTACCATTGCATAGTGGGGTGCTCTTCTCCAATATTCTGTTTGCATACTACTAGAGAAACAAGCAGACACATCACATGTTTAGCTTGTAGTATACCAAACTCATTTTGGTAAACCGGTTAAGTAGTAAGGTGGACATGATAACAGCATGAAACAAACATATATCTATGTACTATGGTCACTGTATTGTCTATATCATTCTAGTTTATGTTTCCTAATCAAGATAGATACACAGTTCAACTCATATATTTTTAAGACACAACAGCATAGACAGAATATAAGTGTGAGAAACTACACAACATTGGCAACACTTGTAATGTGCATCACATGAGAACATAACTGTTTATACAACTTAAACTGAAATCAACATAGAGCAAGAAGTTAGAACAGCAATCCAGTTAAAGAAATAGGTTTAAAACATACCTGCTATGCGCCATTGGAGTTTCAATTGGATCCTTCAAATTCAAAACTAGTTGGTATGAGTAAATACAGTGATGCAACAACAAAGGAGTATGGACCATAGCTACGGAATCTGACCTGAGAACAGTTGCTCTTCTGCTTTAAACGTGGAGTTTGGGTTAGCTATGGTGGTCTTCCTGCTTTGGGCACTGCAGTAGCTTTACAAACTGCTCGTGTGGGGGTACTCTGTGGTGGACCTGGTGCGTTGTCAACTATAAGTGGGTTACTATCCGCTGGGGTTGCGGTTAGATGGGTTGTAGCTGGTTCTCTGCCCAATGGTGTAAGTGTGCAATCTTGAAGAGTCTCGATTATGTGTGGTGGGGCTAGTTTGTGGGCCAGTACAACCATGGTTCTATCTGCATCGATGGGTAGCACTGTCTTTTGCGAAGAACGGGTTTTTGCTCCCTTAGATACTGCCATCACCCCCTCCAACTCAAATGGCTGATAAACAAGAAAAGAAATTGAACGTACAGACATTGTATGATAGACAGATGTGGTAATTCACGTATACATTGTCTAACCAAACAGGACAGCATGACACAATTTCACATATATGATGCCTAACTAAACATGATAGCATGACATAGTTTCAGATATATGATGGATAACTTAACATGATATAATGGCATAATTCAACATATGATGAGTACCTAAACAGGATGACATGACAAAACTATGTGATGTCTTTCTAAAATAGGTTGGGATGAAATAATTCACATACATGTTGTCTAAGTATACAGGATGTCATGAGATAATTGACATAATTGATTCATATACTAAGCAGCTGGCACTCGCATGTATGATCTCTAAACTAAGCAGATAGAATTCAATATTGTGCATATGATGTCTAAACTAAGCAATGCAAGACACCATATGCATCATATGAGAAATATAAACATTGCAACTTAGAGCATACACGTCAGGTGGGATATAGGACTGGTCATCTGTCTCTGAATCTTCCTCTGAGGAACTCCCTTTAACCATCGAGATATATGCTTCAACAAGTACCATTGCCTGCTCTAAAGACCTTGTTTTCACTCCAGATTTTTCCATAACCGGCTCAAATGGCTGATACACATGAAGAGTAGTTCAATATACACAGATTGTCGACAAATGGAATATATAATGAAAAAAAAGATGTCATGAGATAATTCACATATATGATGCCTGGCTCCATGGCAGTGCATAATTCACATATATGATAACTGGCTGAAAAACATGGCATTGCATAATTCACATATCTGATATAGAAAGCAAACAGGAGGCATTCACACAAAGCATGTCTAATCTAAGCAGATGGCATGGCAATGCAAGAAACCATATGCATGATATGAGCAATATAACCCAGCGAAGTTAGAGCATGCACCTCGGGGAATATGACGGTCATCTCTCTCTCAATCCTCCTCTCGAGGAGCTATCTGTAACCAGCAAGAAATATGCATCGACAGGTAGCACTGACTGCTCAGAAGACCTTGTTTTCACTCCAGATTTTCCAATGACCGACTCAAATGGCTGATGCACAGGAAGAGTAGATGAATGTATAAACATTGCTGACAAATGGAACACATTATGGAAAAAAATATGGCACGATACAATTCACATATACGATGGCGGCTAAACAGGATGGCATTGCATGATTCACGTATATGATGCACAGCTAAAGAAGATGGCATTGCATAATTCCCATATACTCCCTCCATTCCTAAATATTTATCTTTTTAGAGATTTCAAATGGACTACCACATACAGATGTATATAGACATATTTTAGAGTGTAGATTCACTCATTTTGTTCCGTATGTAGTCACTTGTTGAAATCTCTAAAAAGACAGATATTTAGGAACGGTGGGAGTATGATATAGAAACCAAACAGGTGGCATTCACACAAAGCAAATCTAAACTAAGTTGATGACATATAAGATGTATAATGTAAGCAATGCAAGGCGCCATATGCATGATATGACCAACATCAGCATGCCAGGTTAGAGCAAACACCTCAGGTAGTAAACAGGCATGGTCGGCTCCTTCTGAATCTCCATATGAACAGTTATCTTCCTCTGGAATACAATCTGGAAATGTAGGAGAGGGGGGGGGCACTTCGCCCACCATGGAGCAGCGTCTGCATGACATTATATTCTTCTCTTTTTCTCTACATGTTCAGTACGATTGTGTACAATATCCGACATGCATAATAAAAATAATAGTTAGATTTTGTAAGGCCTAAGGGTGCATGCAAAAATCAAGACCGATGGTAGAAAACGAGTGGATGGATCCAAAACTAATGATAGCGTGTAGATTATAGCTTCAGTTTAAAAGATAGACAATGGATCATCTATTGTTTGTTGCCCACCCAACATGAACCACATAGAAGACCCCAGATGAACCAGATAGTAGACAGATACTATTCGTTGCTGGCTCGATATGAGACCCATAGGAAATTTAAAACTCAAGATTGAACGATAAAGTAGCAGGTAATGATAACCGATGTATAACATAAGCAAACACGGAATACTGCGACCTCTCTTCCGGAACTGTCTAGTCCTCAGGTTCATCTGCTCAGTCGATGATGGTAATGCAGTTGGCGTGGAGTTTACGCTTATTGTGACAGTCAGTTTTCGGCTTTCTCCACTGAGGTGCTTAACCACGTGAGCTAGAAGCACAGCCGCAGTGGTTCTCCCTTTGCACACCTAGCCGAACAAAGCGGAATGTAGGAGGCAAGCGCAGGAGCCGGGCAACCCAACCATTGACCGAAGACACAATTCGAAACCGATGCATATATAGCAATATCCGAGAATGTTTTTGCCAAATCTCTAAAGGAGTCCGGCGTTGCACTGCGAGACTTGTGCTGAAAACACACAAATAGTTTAAAAGTGCCAAAAGCTTGGAAAACCAAAAAAACGTCAGTAAAAACATGACGTCCGAACAAGATCAAGTGTTCGGTGCCAATCCGGAAATTGGACGTTAGAGGGAAAAAAAGTGCTTCTGTCGTGCTTTAACATGACACATCCTATCTCAAGACTTCAAGCGGGTCAGCCTACGGCTTCAGTCTCCCATCTCGAAGGCGGAGTACTTCCCAATTGGCCAGTTTAGAAAACTAAACCCTACCGGTTTTGAGAGAGAAATTAGGCTCCCCGGCTAGTGACCGCACACTCGTGTCGAAAAAAAAAGGAGTGATAAATAATAAAAACTTTGCAACGACTAAGAAGAAAAACACTTAGTATTAAACAACTCAAATAAACATAAGAGCCACCAAGTGACTTGGGTAAAAGTTGACTATATAATGTAACGTGACATGTAAAACTAGCCGGATTGTAGATCGTTTGTCGTAGCGGACCTTTTCGCTTCAACCTCTGGACCCAATAGTCCGGAGTGTGTCCGAGTACCCTCGCGGTTATAAAAACTGGGGCATGTGTGGAGACCAGGCGTAGGGGTCATTAGTGCTTTATCAGACAATTGCCCAACTAGTTATGTTATATTACATGGTTAGTAAGTAACATCTTCCAGGGAGAATAGTTCCTTTAGGGGTTCCTTTCCCTGGGAGGCATGCCCTAAAGTGCTTGTCCGGACTGTGAAAAGAGCAGAAAAACATCTGGGGGCAGGTTTATAAATAGGTAAGAAATCATCTTTTAGTTCACCGACCGAGTATTCCCTTAAGAACGCTAGCTTTCGGCTTCACCCAGTCTGAGGTACACATCCGGCTGACCTGGCAGGAACAATCGCAGAGGTGCTCCCTTTACCACCTAGCCGAACAATCGGGAACGTAGGGGTAGGCACAGGAGCCAGGCAACCCAGATTGGCCAAAACTTAAGTCATATCGATGCATATAATGTCGAATAAAAGGTACATCCGGAAGTGTGACACATGTGTTGGGCATAAAGCCCGTATTAATAAGCTTCTGTTAAAGAAGCCCCCATGTATAATGAGCGCGGGTAGCGCGTCAAGTATGTGCAAACAAAGTTTGGACAAGGAAAATTTTTACAAGCAACTTTTTTTCCAAAGAAGTAGAATGCTTGGTTGAACCGAACACAAGTTAGAAATTTAAAACTTTGAGCATGAAGGCAACTTAGCTGGTTAATGTGTTCGGTGTTGACGACGCGGTCCGAGCTTGATGCGGGACAAGGTTCCATCCCCCAAGCCGGTCCCGAGGTGGCGGAGCAAAGAGCTCGGCACTCCGAAGTGGTGATATAGCACGGTCAATGCAGGACGGCAGAGTGATGCCGAAGTCCCTGGCATGGGGTAATGAAGTGTTGACAAAGCCCCCCGTCCAGCTAAGGTGACGTCAGAGGATATAGTCCGGCTGGATCATTTTCCTGTGCACAAAAAATAGTGCAAACCAGAGATAATAGTAATAATAATAAAAATCATTTCATAATAAATAATTTATGCAAAGTGAGTAATAAAAGAAATATCGCCTGGCGCCGAAGTCTATGTCGATGCAGGGCGGCGGCGTGATGCGGTAAAGGCATGGCAAGGCCTGAGTTCACAGGTCGGTTCGAGTTCCGGATGCGGCGTTCGCCGGACTATGTACGGAAACTGACCGAACCACCATGCAACTGTCGTTAATGCGGCCACCATTTGATAGACCTACGTAAATATGATGGACAAACCAGAGTAAGAATTCGTTGGGAAAAATGAACCCAAACAAGCAAAAAAAAAATACTAGGATTAATAGCACCTGGTTTATTTGTTGTAGCAATCTGAAGAAAGGTGATTCCCAGAATCGGGACTCGATCCGCGCACCCATTGCCTGATGGGCGATAAAATGACGTCATGGTAATGCTGGCAAAGGTTGGCTCGCCGAGGCAAAGCCCTCGGCCCAGCTAACGTGACGGAGCTGGTCGGCCAGTGATGCCGAATTGTCGGGAGTAGGTTGATGAAGAGATGATGAAGGCCCCGGTCCAGCTAATGTGATGAAGACTTAGTGTCAGCCGATGAGTCGAAGTAGGTCGGCGTGATGGACACCAGCTTGAAGAAGCAATAGTGCGGCCCTGTCGATACAGGTCGTGACGTGGTCGATGCCGGCTTGATGAAGCGACCGTGCAGCGAAGCAGGTGTGCCCGCTCCATGTAATCCGTGGGGCGGCGATGTTGATGATGATTTATCCTTCGCGATGCTGGACTCTTGTTCGGCTTGCCAAGATGATGATCCGAAGAAGTTGAGCTCGGCTCAACAAAGTGACGACGTGTCTAGCGCAGGTCGGCAGCTGTGGAGCAATATTGCCGGACTGGTTTGACACCAGCATGATGTTGTAGATCATGTTCAAAAGATCTTAAAGTTAGTGGGATGTGTTCGGAAAGAAAACACAATACCCTATACAAAACTTCCTTCAAAAAGGATGTCCGAAATCCCGTTCATAAAAAAGACGAACTCGGGTCGGATTCGTTTTCACGCAGAAAACAAATCCGAAAAGTGATGCACTAATCGGAAGGTTCCCGGAGTTTGGACGGTCGGATCGAGCTGAAATTTTGAGGGGTGGTAGATATAGGAATTCCGCAGCCGATCAACGGTTGGATCTTCCAAAGGAAGTCCGAGCTAGAAGCTGGAGACCACGCCCTAAACTCGTCCGGATTCTCGTCCAGATTCAATGCGGCTCCGGTATATCGGAGTTTGCCAGAGATTCCTCCATCGGAACTCGACGAAATTTTCCAGGGTTGTTGTAGACACAATTCCGCACAATTCCACCAAAGCAATCGTTAAAACGACGCTTGAGGAGGCAGTGGCGGCGGACACAAGTCCGCTGTCCAGAAAAACAATACGGCCGCCCGAGGGCAATGTTGACGTTGAGTCTCCGGGCTCCCTGGATGATTCCTCCATGATCTTGATAGAGATCGGAGTTGATGTTGATGAAGGACCACATCCGAACATGACGATCGGAGGTAGGGCACAGTCCTTGGTCGAACCAAGGTGACCAGTCGAGCTCGTGACGAAGATGCCGAAGTCGCAGTTGATCTGCAGGCGAGCCATCGACCTTTTTCAGAACACACAGCAGAACTCTCAATGAAAGCACCAATGTCGGTGTCAAACCGGCGGATCTCGGGTAGGGGTCCCGAACTGTGCGTCTAGGCGGATGGTAACAGGAGACAAGGGACACGATGTTTTTACCTGTGTTCGGGCCCTCTCGATGGAGGTAATACCCTACTCCTGCTTGATTAATATTGATGATATGGGTAGTACAAGAGTAGATCTACCACGAGATCAAGGAGGCTAAACCCTAGAAGCTAGCCTATGATATGATTATTGTTCATTGTATATATGTCGACTAGCCTGGCCCTGGTTTATATAATGCACAAGAGGCCTAGGATAACAAGAGTCCTAGCCGAATACGCCGGTGGGGGAGGAGTCCTTGTCTTGATCACCAAGTCTAGTGGAATCTTCCTTGTATGCGGCACCTGTCCGGACTGGCCCATGAGTATGCGGCCCTGGGGGTCCTCGGCCCAATCTAACCGATTGGGGGACGACGTGGTGAGTACTCCCTAGTCCAGGACACCGTCATACATCAACGAGAAGTTTGATTATCCTCTCCCTCGCGGACTTAACTGCACCTGCCTTTGGCTGTATGATAGGTTGGCCACACACCTGTCGGGCCCACCTGTTATACACGCAAAGACAGGAGTGTCCCTCCCTCGCCCATGAGCGTGGTGGCTGGCAAGACTAGGAGAAGCTTTCGCTACATGCTCTCCCTCCCGCACGCCGGTGGACATGCAAAGTTCAATCGGTGCCGGATGGCTGTAGCGTCTTGTAGTACTCCTCCAAAGGCAAGAGTGCACCATCATTGTTTGACTTCCCAAAGAGGCGAAGAGCCAAGCGCAGCCCGAACGCTCGTGTGGCAGTTTCATGTGTAGAGTAGTCTAGATAGCGTGTACCGTTCCTGTAAGCTTAAAATCGTTGGGGTCAGCTCCATGCTATGTGGCCGTCTCGAAGTATTTTTTTTAAATTAAAATAGTCTTCTGGCCCTACTTGTCACCCTGGTGATTGTAGTTTGCACGCTCATCTGGTCAAGACAGGAATATATATTTTAATTTGTTTTTTTTCAAAAGGGGGACTCCCGGCCTCTCGCATCGAGCGATGCATACAACCACATATTTTTTAATTTGTGGTGGGTAAATGTTAGAGGTTGCAGCAAATATATTGTACATTGTGGGTCTTTCAGCCAAGTTTAGAGGGAAGCATGTGGGGCCAGTGCTATGATGTGTCGCGTCAACTCGTAGAACAAGGAGAAGCTTGATTTTACTACACGCCTTCTCCCTCGCCCACGCGCGCGGTTGCTCGCAAATGAGGGCAGGCTTTTGCTTAGTAGTAGTACTTCCACAACAAGCTACCCGTCCCGCTCGCGGTGGACGGACATGCAGCAGTGGATTCGACACTGTAGAAGCAGTAGTAGTAACATCATTGTTCGTCTTCTCGAAGAGGCGAAGAGCCAAGCGCAAACCGAATGTTGCAGTTGCGAACATTGGAGCACGCATATAGCCAGGCTTTTGCATGAGACAAAATAGCTATGTGAGCCCACTATTGTACTAGTACGTACAACTACTTGCTAGTATAGCCGTGTAAACCAGAAAGGAGTATTTGCCCTTCTAGAGATTTAAATGAGTGACTAGACTACACCGAGACGGAGTACATATGGAGCAAAATGAGTGAATCTGCACCGTAAATAAATAAGTACTAGTTCTATCGTTTTCCTCTCCGAGGTGCACAATATTGAGTATACTGACTACTCTTTTTTACATGCATTTACGTTGTTTTTTTGACACAAGATGCAGACGCAGCGCTCATATACACGCGCATACACTCACCCCTATGAACGCACACACGCACGGCACTATCATCTTGAAATTTACGAAGTCACCATAGGCACCTCGTCGTCGACGGGTCCATAGGTGCTTGAATGCCAAGGAGGAAGAGGGTAGCGGTTCCCGAGACATTGAACAGTCAATGATGCATCCTCAATTACATGCAGAGGGAATTAATTGGAGAAGCAGAATAGAGCCAGCATGATGTGAATGGAACAGAGTTTGGACTCTCATATAATAAAGGCGCCTCAAAGACTCCAATCCATCTACTCCCAAGTCTCTGCGCAACACTGCAAACTCCAATCCAAGAACAAGTGAACAGAAGCCAGAATCACCTATGGAGGCGATGGACTCGAGCGGCAATGGTCGTGCCAAATCATCCATATGCCGCTCACGGCCCAAAGACTGCAGCGTTTCAGACAAAGGTCGGGCGACCGCAGGCATCGTAGCCCTCGCCGATGCCGGCTTCGCCTCGCATGGACGACATGATGGTCAACTCCATCCGCAAGTTCACCACCACAAGAAGCGCCGCGGACGACCTTGCCAGATCGCTCCAGCCCGCGCCCAGTGCTCCTCATTGCCTGCCACCCTCATCGGCCTACATGGTGACGAACTCTTCCAAGCCCCGTGGCCTCAGAGGTGCCGGAGGCCACGACGAAGAATGTGCACTCGAGGCGCTGCCGCCACAGCGCCTCGCCATGCAAGAAACCGTCGACCTGCGCATCCACGTCTACGAGGAAATCGTCTACATAGGCCACTACAAGGCAAGCAAGGACAAAAAGACGTTGGCCTTCTTCCAGCGGCTGGAATCTTTGGACGCCATTGTTCAGAAGAACGTCGACCTGGCCAGGAAAGCCGCTGCTACTTAGGCGCCGTTCGGTGGGCCGGCGCCCTGAGTCGAGGAGGTGGACGTCGTCGATGGATGCATCTCTTCTTCTTGCCTCCTGTAACCAGCAATGCATCGCCTCATGGCCTTAATATTTTATTACTATAGTACTCCCTCCGTTCCCAAATATAAGTCTTTCTAAAGATTTCAGCAAGTGACTACTACATACGGAGCAAAATGAGTGAATCTACACTATAAACTATGTCTTCATACATCTGTATGTTGTATTCCATTTGAAGTAGTATCTAAAAAGTCTTATATTTATGAACGGAGGGAGTATATGGCATTTTTTATTCCAGTCGTAGCGTTTTCACTATGAGGTGGGGCCGCAGTTGAGCAAACCCACCCCACCCACTGGCCGTCGGCCGACTTTAGAGTTAGAAGAGAGAAACGAGGGAGGAGGGCTAGCTGTGGCACGGACGTTGTTGTCAGATGGGACTCGTGTTTATAGAATAGGAGTACTCAGCACTCGTGCCTCTCTTTTTTGAGGGAAAAATTAGTCGTATGTCTAGTACCACTAGTTGGGTGCGTGCGACCTCTAGCTGTCATCACTTTAGGTCTACTTTTTGAACCGCGGCTACGCTTCACAGTACATATTTTTCACGTATTTATCCTCATGTATGTACTCCTAGGCTATTTCCATGTGCTCCCATTCGCCGACATGTGGGACATAGAGCATCTAGGTCGTAGTGCATGCACGACTCGGAGCATATGCCAGTGTACTTTACATTTCAGACCTCACGAATTACATGCAAACCCCCCGCAGAAGAATAAATAAATCAATGAATTACTACATGAAACTGGATTATTTTCGTGGAAACCGGAGCACGTTCATTAAATTTTGGACATAACACGTTTATAAAAAATGACCGGACCTAAACCAGTCTAAGGGCCTCTTTGATTTTCCCGGAAAAAAAGGGCCTCTTTGATTCGCAGGATACTGAAACACAAGAATGGGGAAAGTATGATGGCGATGAACCGAGAAGAGGAGAACTCTAACTCAGTTAGAGGTTAGAGTTAGATTCTAACCCTGAACTAACTCTAAACCAAAGAGGTGTATGGATGGCAGGGTTAGATTGACAATAAATGCCATATCTCAATCATTTGACTACTTTGGACCATATTTTTAGTCAGACTAAAATAAGTCCATTGGATCCAAGCACCCTCTTGGTGTGGCCGGCTCTTCTGTGGCCTCCTCCCGCTCACAATTGACATAAACGAACCATCTATACAATCAAGCATGCAAATATTGGTAATTTTTACTTTGTCCATACAAATGAGATATCCCACTTAAACATACAAGACGTCAATCAAGCTTCACAAAATAAAAAAACACTTCATGAAACAAAGAATGAGCTAACTCATCACGGAAGTTGTTCACGATAGGAAGGGAGCCCGGAGCCCCTCACGCACCGAGGGAGGATGTAACGCCCCGGTTTCGATGCACCGGGTGTCTGCCAGTTATTCGCCGTCGTTGCCATGTCATGTGCTCGCGTGTTGCATTTTGCCATGTCATCATCTGCATTTTTATCATGTCATCATGTGCATCTCATTTTGCTTACGTGTTCGTCTCATGCATCCGAGCATTTTCCCCGTTGTCCGTTTTGCAATCCGGCACTCCAATGTCTCCCGGCGCCCCCTTTTACCTCTTTTCGTGTGCAGGTGTTAAATGGTCTCGGAATTGTCCAAGTCTTGCCAAGTGGCCTTGGTATAGCACCGGTAGAACGCCTGTCAAGTTTCGTGCCATTTGGAGGTCGTTTGGTACTCCAACGGTTAATCGGGTAACCGTAAAAGCCTTTTTTGTTGCAGCCCAACACCCCTTCCAAAATGGCCCAAAACTCAGCAAACTCCCCTCTATGCTCTCGGTCGTTCGATCACGATCGCGTGGCCGAAAACCTCACCTCATTTGGAGCTTCCTAGCTCTCTCTACCTATATAAACTCCCCCTCCCCCGAAAATCCCGGGTCTTCTTCCTCCCGAAACCCTAAAAATCCCCCCTCCGCCGCCGGACACGTCCGGTCCGGCAGGACGAAATCCGCCGCCGCCCCGCAGCCAGTGGCCGCGCGCCACGTGGCCTCCGGCCCCACGCCCGCCCAGAGCCCATCAGCGGGCCCATGCGAGCCGCCAGCGCCTCCCGGCCGCGTGCCGCCGACCCAGCGCCTCCGGCGACCTCCGCCCGCGGCCGCCGCCCGGCGCCGCCGTGCCCGCCGGCGTCGCGCCTCCCAGCTGCGCCTCCTTGCCCGCCGTCCCGGCAGCGCCCTCGCCGGCGACTTCCGCCGCCCGGTCGGCGACGCCCTCCGCGCCCTGGCGCCTCACGCCGCCGTCGCCGGTTCTCCTCGCCCCGCCGCGTTCCCAGCCCGCCGCCGGCCGGATCCGGCGAGATCCGGGCCGGGGCCGCCTTCTCCGACCTCCCTCCGGCCGCTCTCCGACGAGAGCCACAGCCTGCCTCGATCCGCGCGCCTCGGTTGACTTTCTTGCCCCCTCCGTTTTTCTCTAAGTCCACGATTCTGTGTTATTTTTTGTGCCATATTCATCATGCCATAACTCTCTGCATATTGCTCTGTTTCGTGCGTGTAATATGTCAAAATGTTCGCCTCGACGAGTATATCATTTCATTTCATTGCATCATTTTCATTTGATCTCATCTTGATGCCCGAAATGCTGTTGGAAGAGTGCTATGTGATGTTAGTTTTAGATTCTTATCAGAACATGCACTTTTGTCATTTTTTCCATGATTGATGTGTGCACCCTATGGACTTGAGTCCTACATGTGTTTTGTAATATGTCATGCCATCTTTACAGGGGTGTATGCCATGTATTTTTGTGATCTCCGTGGTGACTAGCACAAGCATGCAAACTAGGCTTCATGATGTTGCTGATTTCAGCCCCTGTTTTGCTGATATTTTTATGCCATGTTAACTTGATGCTACCGAGATATCCATGCTTATTTTGAGATACTTCAGTAAGGATGTTTTGAACATATGGTTATTCTATATCCACCCATGCCCTTTTTTGAAATTATCGAGTGCCATAGCTTGAGTCAATCGAGCTCTACTTTCGCTATAAAATGTTTCCTGGCAGGTTGTTCACATGTTATTCAATTTTGCCAAGGTTATTATTGTTGATCCTTGCATGCTATGTTGTTGTTCTTGCCATGTATAGCTTCTATGCCATGTCTTATTACTGTGAGTTGCCTTGCCATGCCATTTATTGCCCTGTGGTGAGTGGTTCAAGCTCACCAACATGCCTACTTATCGTTGTTCCTGCCATGTATGAATCTGTCATATAACTTGCCATGTTTACATGGGTGCCATCATATTTTCTGATCCTTTTTGGATTATGGTCAGTAAGGGACTTTTGTTCTATGCTTTGAGTAGATTCATTCCATGCCTTTGTTCCTGTAGCATGTTGTTTCATAGCTCTAAATATTGCAACCTGATGTTATTTCTGCTAAAGTCTAAGACTGTTATTATTTGCAATCTTACCATGTGTTTTTGAGCATGTTCTGGTGATTTCTGGGGATAGCTCAGTGTTCATGTTTTGTAATGCTTTACCTGTACATCATGCCCATGCCTTTTATTTTCATATTGTGATTCTTTAGCATGTTGTTTTGATGCTTGCGATATGCCTACTTGCTGTCTTGGATAGATTGTTGCTATAACTTGTATTGTGTGTATGTGTTGCACCGTTGCTCCGTTTTGAGTGTGCTCTATATGAAACTTGCTAGATTTTGCATGTACTTTCATATTATCATGTTGCATCCTTGTTTTGAGGTGTTTGCTTAATGTTTGTATGCATTTTGCATCAATGCCATGTTTAACTTGTTTTGCTCATATCTTCTTGGCCGTAGTCTTAATTAAATGAACTTTATATGTAACTTGACTAGAATTTCGTGTAGATCATCGTGGTGCATATTAACTTGCTGTTTAACAACTTGAACACAAGGTTTATTCAGATCTGGACCAGTTTCGAAATTTGCATATGAGGACTTACCGGAATTGTTCTATGTTGTTCCCGGCCTCATTTAAACTTGCTTTGATGTGTTGCTCTTGTTTGCATCATCTCTTGCCATGAGTAGCTTCATGTAGCTTGGTCATGCATCATGCTTGGTTGAGCATCATGTCTTGTATATGTGTGGTGTGTTTACTATGTTGTGTGCTTCTTGTTAGTTCCTGTTTGCTATGCGATCGTGAGGATTCGCTCGCTCACGCTTGGTTCGGCTTCATCCGCTCATCTTCTTCATGGACTCGTTCTTCTTCCTTATGGATTTCAGGCAAGATGACCGCTACCCTGGATCTCACTACTATCATTGCTATGCTAGTTGCTTCGTTCTATCGCTATGCTGCTTTACCTACCACTTGTTCCTCAAGCCTCCCAAATTGCCATGTCAGCCTCTAACCTTTTGCACCCTTCCTAGCAAACCGTTGTTTGGCTATGTTACCGCTTTGCTCAGCCCCTCTTATAGCGTTGTTAGTTGCAGGTGAAGATGAAGTTTGTTCCTTGTTGGAACATGGAGTTGTTATTCCTTGTTGGAACATGTCTACTTGTTGGGATATCACAATATATCTTATTTGGAGCTTCCTAGCTCTCTCTACCTATATAAACTCCCCCTCCCCCGAAAATCCCGGGTCTTCTTCCTCCCGAAACCCTAAAAATCCCCCCTCTGCCGCCGGACACGTCCGGTCCGGCCGGACAGCTTCGCCACGCGCCCCGCCTTGCCGGTGGCCCGCGCCACGTGGCCTCCGGCCCTCCTGCCTGGGCCATGAGCCCTACAGTCGCGAGCCCATCACCGCCTCCCGGACGCGTGCCCCGCGCCCGACCCCGCGCCTCCGGTGACCTCCGCTGCTGCACGCCGCCCGGCCCGCCCGCTGCGCCGCCGCCCGCTCCGATCGTCGCGCCCGCCGCCCGCCGGATCGCCTCCTTGCCCGCCGTCCCGGCCGACGCCCTGGCAACTTCCCGCCGCCCGGTCGGCGACGCCCTCCGCGCCCTCGGCGCCTCCCGCCGCCGTCGCCGGTTACCTTTCGCCCGCCGCCGTCCCAGCCCGCCGGCCGGATCTGGCGAGATCCGGGCCGGGGCCGCCTTCTCCGACCTCCCTCCGGCCGCTCTCCGGCGAGAGCCGCCGCCTGCCTCGATCCGCGCGCCTCGGTTGACTTTCTTGCCCCCTCCGTTTTTCTCTAAGTCCACGATTCTGTGTTATTTTTTATGCCATATTCATCATGCCATAACTCTCTGCATATTGCTCCGTTTCGTGCGTGTAATATGTCAAAATGTTTGTCTCGACGAGTACATCATTTAATATCATTGCATCATTTTCATTTGATCTCATCGTGATGCCCGAAATGCTGTTGGAACAGTGCTATGTGATGTTACTTTCAGATTCTTATCAGAACATGCACTTTTGTCATTTTTGCCATGATTGATGTGTGCACCCTATGGACTTGAGTCCTACATGTGTTTTGTAATATTTCATGCCATCTTTACAGGGGTGTATGCCATGTATTTTTGTGATCTCTGTGGTGACTAGCACAAGCATGCAAACTAGGCTTCATGATGTTGCTGATTTCAGCCCCTGTTTTGCTGATATTTTTGTGTCATGTTAACTTGATGCTACCGAGAGATCCATGCTTATTTTGAGATACTTCAGTAAGGATGTTTTGAACATATGGTTATTCTCTATCCAACCATTCCCTTGTTTGCAATTATGGAGTGCCATAGCTTGAGTTAATCGAGCTCTACTTTCGCTATAAAATGTTTCCTGGCAGGTTGTTTACATGTTATTCAATTTTGCCAAGGTTGTTGTAGTCGATCCTTGCATGCTATGTTGTTGTTCTTGCCATGTATAGCTTCTATGCCATGTCTTCTTACTGTGAGTTGCCTTGCCATGCCATTTATTGCCCTGTAGTGAGTGGTTCAAGCTCACCAACATGCCTACTTATCGTTGTTCCTGCCATGTATGAATCTGTCATATAACTTGCCATGTTTACATGGGTGCCATCATATTTTCTGATCCTTTTTGGCTTATGGTCAGTAAGGGACTTTTGTTCTATGCTTTGAGTAGATTCATTCCATGCCTTCTGTTGCCATGTTAAGTGCCTGTAGCATGTTGTTTCATAGCTCTAAACATTGCAACCTGATGTTATTTCTGCTAAAGTCTGAAACTGTTATTATTTGCAATCTTGCCATGTGTTTTTGAGCATGTTCTAGTGATTTCTGGGGATAGCTCAGTGTTCATGTTTTGTAATGCTTTACCTTTCCATCATGCCCATGCCTTTTGTTTTCATATTGTGATTCTGTAGTATGTCGTTTTGATGCTTGCGATATGCCTACTTGCTGTCTTGGACAGATTGTTGCTATAACTTGTATTGTGTATGTGTTGCACCGTTGCTCCGTTTTGAGTGTGCTCTATATGAAAATTGCTTGATTTTGCATGTAGTTTCATATTATCATGTTGCATCCTTGTTTTGAGGTGTTTGCTTGATGTTTGTATGCATTTTGCATCAATGCCATGTTTAACTTGTTTTGCTCATATCTTCTAGGCCGTAGCTCCGAATTAAATGAACTTTATATGTAACTTGACTAGAATTTTGTGTAGATCATCGTGGTGCATCTTGACTTGCTGTTTAACAACTTGAACATAAGGTTTATTCAGATCTGGACCAATTTCGAAATTTGCATATGAGGACTTACCGGAATTGTTCTATGTTGTTCCCGGCCTCATTTAACTTGCTTTGATGTGTTTCTCTTGTTTGCATCATCTCTTGCCATGAGTAGCTTCATGTAGCTTGGTCATGCATCATGCTTGGTTGAGCATCATGTCTTGTATATGTGTGGTGTGTTTACTATGTTGTGTGCTTCTTGTTAGTTCCTGTTTCGTTGCGATCGTGAGGATTCGTTCGTCTACGCTTGGTTCGGCTTCATCCGTTCATCTTCTTCATGGACTCATTCTTCTTTCTTGCGGGATTTCAGGCAAGATGACCGCTACACTGGATCTCACTACTATCATTGCTATGCTAGTTGCTTCGTTCTATCGCTATGCTGCGTTACCTGCCACTTGTTCCTCAAGCCTCCCAAATTGCCATGTCAGCCTCTAACCTTTTGCACCCTTCCTAGCAAACCGTTGTTTGGCTATGTTACCACTTTGCTCAGCCCCTCTTATAGCGTTGTTAGTTGCAGGTGAAGATGAAGTTTGTTCCTTGTTGGAACGTGGAGTTGTTGTTCCTTGTAGGAACATGTTTACTTGTTGGGATATCACAATATATCTTATTTAATTAATGCATCTATATACTTGGTAAAGGGTGGAAGGCTCGGCCTTATGCCTGGTGTTTTGTTCCACTCTTGTCGCCCTAGTTTCCGCCATATCGGTATTATGTTCCCCGGATTTTGCGTCCCTAACGCTGGTCGGGTAATTTATGGGACCCCTTGACAGTCCGCTTTGAATAAGACTCCTCCAAAGAAGGCCCAACATTGGTTTTACCATTTGCCTCACCTATGCCCTTTTTCCCTTGGGTTTTGAGCCCGAGGGTCATCTTTATTTGAGCCCCCCCACCTCCCCCCCGAACCAGTGCTCCTTCGAGTGCTGGCCCGAACTAGAGCCCTGTGCAGCGCCCCCTCAAGGAAACTTGAGGTCTGGTTTTAGTTGTACAGACTGCTCATCCGGATGTGCCCTTAGGACGAGATATGTGCAGCTCCTATCGGGATTTGTCGGCACATTCGGGCGGCTTTGCTGGTCTTGTTTTATTGTTGTCGAAATGTCTTGTAGCCGGGATTCCGAGACTGATCGGGTCTTCCCGGGGAGAAGGAATATCCTTCGTTGATCGCGAGAGCTTATCATGGGCTAATTTGGGACACCCCTGCAGGGTATAAACTTTCGAGAGCCGTGCCCGCGGTTATGTGGCAGATGGGAATTTGTTAATATCCGGTTGTAGTAAACTTGAAGAAAACTCTTCTAAAATACACCAACCGTGTGCGTAACCGTGAGTGTCTCTTTTCGGGGTTGATCGAGAGGAGAACACGGTTTCTGGGTTATGTCTGACGTAAGTAGGAGTTTAGGATCACTTCTTGATCATTACTAGTTGACGACCGTTCTGCTTGCTCTCTTCTCGCTCTTATTTGCGTATGTTAGCCACCATATATGCTTAGTCGCTGCTGCAACCTCACCACTTTACCCCTTCCTTTCCCATTTGAGCTTTGCTAGTCTTGATACCCATGGTAATGGGATTGCTGAGTCCTCGTGGCTCACAGATTACTACACCACCAGTTGTAGGTACAGGTTATGCGATGATCATGACGTGAGAGCGATGTTTGCTTGTGTTGGAGTTCTTCTTCTGCTTCTTCTTCGATCAGGGGATAGGTTCCAGGTTGGCAGCCTGGGCTAGCAGGGTGGATGTCGTTTGAGCTTCTGTTTATGTTTAATCCATAATCGGATGTTGATCTTGTATATGATGTTGATGTATTCTTGTGGCATTTGTGCCTTTTGTATGTATCCCCACTATTATGTAATGTTGATCTAATGATATCCACCTTGCAAAAGCGTTTCAATATGCGGGTCTATCCTTGGTGGGACCGTCGAGTTCCTTTTGGATAGGGTCGCATATTGGGCGTGACAGAGGAGCTTGCCATCGTCGCTCTAGAGGAAGGCTCTGTAGAGCCCAAGCCCCGGGAACCCCTCCGACGCCGGCCCTTGCGAGTTGAGGTCGACACCGGCATGGGTAGCAGGGCCGCTTGTCACGATCGGGAACTTAATCTTTGGGCCTCTATAAATAATGCAAGCTCAGAACTAAAATACCTAGAAAGGTGAACTGAATCTTTGGGCCTCTAGAAATAATGCAAGCCTGAAACTAAAATACCTGGAAAGGTGAACTGAAACTTTGGGCCTCTAGAAATAATGCAAGCCTGCAACTTTAATACCTAGAAAGGTGAACTCAATCTTTGGGCCTCTAGAAATAATGCAAGCCTGAAAATGAAATACCTAGAAAGGTGAACTGAATCTTTGGGCCTCTAGAAATAATACAAGCCTGAAACTCAAATACCTAGAAAGGTGAACTGAATCTTTGGGCCTCTAAAAACAATGCAAGCCTGAAATTGAAATACCAAGAAACGGGAACTGAATCTTTGGGCCTCTACAAATAATGCAAGCCTGAAATTGAAATACCTAGAAAAGTGACCTGGATCTTTGGGCCTCTAGAAAGATTTATTACGTCCTCAAGCACCATCGAACAATTCCATGCGTGCACCACAAATCTATAGCAAGTTTGATCAGGATCTACTTTTCCAAATCAGAATTAGCGCTAGAGCAAGCAAGATCAATGATATGCCCGTGAGACAGAGAAGGAACGAACAAACTCACCCCTCTCGCGACCTGCCTGGTAGATGCGCCGCCGCCGCCACGACAGAGGGAGAAAAACGACTGGTGAAGGGGGAGCGGGGCGACCTTCGAAGGTCGTAGGGAGAGGGCGAGTGGCCCTATGGGGAACAGAGAGGAGTCGTGTGAGAGGGGGGGAGGGAGCGATCTGGTGCGGGCAGGTGAGTTTTTTTTAGGGGAGCGATCTTGTGCGGGCAGGGTTGATTTTTTTATTTCTCTTTTAGTGGGCCCAGGATAACTAAACCAATTAGAACCTCTCTATCGGGCTAGTTTTTTTAGCTGGGTTAGAGCAAACTAGCTCAAACTAACCCCTCTTGTTTCGATAATTTGAGGCTATTTCAACCCAAACTAGCTCTAACTCAGGGATCCAAACAAAGAGGAGTGTTACTGTACATGCTACAGTGTGGACCGTAGCACATTGTTTTTTATGGCCATATCACCACATTATTGTTTTCTACTGCTGGTTCACTGGGCTACCGTGGTTTGCACGGCTAGTTCACTGGGCTACCGTGGTTCGCACTCCTCCAACCTGAGTAGTACTCCCTCCGTTCCTAAATATAAGTCTTCGTACATATTTCACTATGGACCACTTACGGATGTATATAGATGCATTTTATGTGTAGATTCACTCATTTTTCTCCGTATGTGGTCGATAGTGAAATCTCCTCAAAGACTTATATTTAGGAACGGACGGAGTAGTATAGTACTAGTATATACCGCATCATTCTTTGCTCCTTCTTACTACTCCGACATGTGGGAGAGCCAGCATCCGGGTCGACGTGTCATGCACCAGATTAGAGCGCGGAACGGAAGGGGTGTGAGGGAGTCCTGGACTAGGGAGTGTCTGGATAGCCGAACTATCATCACGGCCGGACTCCAAGACTATGAAGATACAAGATTGAAGACTTCGTCCCGTGTCCGGATGGGACTTTCCTTGGCGTGGAAGGCAAGCTTGGTGATACGGATATGTAGATCTCCTACCATTGTAACCGACTCTGTGTAACCCTAACCTATCCGGTGTCTATATAAACCGTAGGGTTTTAGTCCGTAGGACGAACAACAATCATTCCATAGGCTAGCTTCTAGGGTTTAGCCTCCTTGATCTCATGGTAGATCTACTCTTGTACTACCCATATCATCAATATTAATCAAGCAGGTGTAGGGTATTACCTCCATCGAGAGGGCCCGAACCTGGGTAAAAACATCGTGTCCCTTGTCTCCTGTTACCATCCGCCTAGACGCACAGTTCGGGACCCCCTACCCGAGATCCACCGGTTTTACATACCATCCCGCAGCTTACCCCTGGAGGGGGACATGTTAAATAGTCCCATCCCTTGCTTATCGCACAATTTGTGTCGTTCTACTTTTATTTGCAATTTCTTTTAATAACCAATATATAGCTCTTGCCTGTTATTGCACTCCTTTCTATATCTATATGTTCATTTCATGACATGTTGCACCCGTACACTTTGGTACGGCCAATACACCAGGGGCTTAAGTACCCCAAAATCATGGTGTGATAAGTCCGAACACTTTCACAAGTGCGGCATCCCGAACTTATAGCATTATATTCATCGGCTCCGAATCATGTCTTGGATCAATAGTTGGGTTTGCCCGGCTCCCGTGTTTTGGTACCTTACGTTCCGTTATATCGGCTAAGGTAGCACCGGGGGAACCACTGCGATTGTGCCCCAGTTGAGCTGGGTTGAGCACCTCAGCGGAGAAAGCTAAAACTGACCGTCATGATAGGGCGAGAGCAGGTCACCGTTCGAGAGGTTTTTTCGGTTCTCTAAAGACTTATGCCGCTTAGAGCGAGGAACCGGAATTGTCCGGCCAAGGCGTGGATATCGCCCCAAACTCGGTCTTCCGAATACCAGGGGCTTCGCCGAAATTTAAAATTATAGAATTCTATGGCTAAGTGAGAGTGTTCAAGCATTATAAGTCCGGTTTCCTTGTTCGTTGCGTTGAGCACCTCCCTAGATGGACCCAAGAATGGGAACAAGAGTGCTCAAGTTTATCCCTAACACCCCAGCACTCGTGGCATGGGGGCTGAAGCCAACGACTTGCCATCTCACAAATTTGATAAACGGCCGCACAGAAGGTAATATTTTAAATTAACAAGCGTTGCTTAGTGCATATGAACATGTTTTCAGAGTACAGGATAACAAATGCGAGTCTATTCAAAAATTACATCTTTTGAGCACTCATCCGCTATACGGCAAGCACCCTTCAGGAGGCCCTCATAGTACATTTCGGGCGTGCGATGCTCCTTGCCCTTCGGTGGCCCGTCCGTCACAAGCTTCTCCGCGTCCAGCTTGCCCTAGTGTACCTTAGCACGGGCAAGGGCCCGACGGGCACCTTCAATGCAGACGGAGCGCTTGATGACCTCAATCCGTGGACAGCCGTCCACCAGCCGCCGCACTAGCCCAAAGTAGCTCCCAGGCATGGCTTCCTATGGCCATAGCCGAACTATGAGGCCCTTCATGGCCTGTTCGGCGACCTTGTGGAGCTCGACCAGCTGCTTCAGCTGCTCGCTTAGGGGCACCGGATGTCCGCCTCGATATCGAGCCTGAACACCTTCTCCGTCGAGCTCCCTCCTTGGCGCGGTAGAATGCGGCATCATCAGACACACTACGGGGCAGATCTGCGAATGCTCCTGGAGAGCTCCGAATCCGGGTAAGTAATAGGTAATTCACTTTCACATGCTTGCTTTGCATAAAGAATGCCTTACCCTCCGCTATCTTCTTTATTGATTCAATTTCTTGGAGGGCTTTTTGGGCCTCGGCCTTAGCAGCTTTGGCACTCTCAAGAGCCGAGGCAAGCTCGGACTCTCGGGTCTTCGAGTCACGCTCCAAACCCTCGTGTTTTTTCATGAGAGCCTGGAGCTCTTGGCGCACCTCCGCCAACTGCGCCTCCCCCTTCTCTCGCTCGGTGCGCTCCGGGCCGCTTTTCTTTCGGCCACGGACACCGCTTCCTTCAGGGTCGCCACCTCGTTCGTGGCCCCTGCAGTACCCATGTTATTCCTGTTATATTTTCGCAACCGAAACCTTTCTATAAGGTATTTATTTAATAAGGTATTACTTACCTTCCTTGTCCTCGAGCTGCTTCTTGGCAAGGCTGAGCTCGTTCTCGGACCGCTCAAGGCTCTGCTTCAATGCATTGACCTCCGCAGTAAGTGTGGCAGAGGTCAGCAGCGCAACCTGCATTCCCATATTGACATACTTTTGTTAGACTACTGCGTATATCTTTTTAGATCCTTAGTCCGGCTTTTCTTTCCGAACACCGAACTAAGCATCAGGGGCTACTGTCTATGCGGTAATATTTTTACATATTCTAAACTTACCTCAAAGCCTGCTAGAAGGTTGGTACAGGCTTCAGTCAGCCCGCTCTTGGCGGACTGAACTTTTTGGATCACCACACTCATAACAGTGCGGTGCTCGTCCTCGATGGAGGCGCTGTTAAGCGCCTCCAGTAAGCTATCTGGTGCCTCCGGTTGGACGGAAGACACCGGCGTCTTACCCGTCTTACGAAGGGACCGCTTGTCAGACTCCGGAACTGCTGAAGGTTCCGGCATGGAGTCCGGACGAGGGTCGGGCTTAGAGCCCCTGGGGGTCTCGCCCCCCACGCGCCTGGAGTCCAGGAGGTTGCCTTGCGGCGCCTCCTGTGCCACCTCCTCTTGACCAGGCCCCCCTTGGGGCACCACCTCAGCGTCGTCCGCAGCGTGAGGCGATGAGGCGGCCGGAAGTGAAGTACTCTCCATTTCCGATGAACCCAGGGACCTGCTCGACAAAGCGGCGAACTCGCCCTTGGGCGGGCTGCATGATTGTTCGGCATTAGAGAACACTATGCTATAAAAAAAACCATGGGTATCCGGACACTTACGATCTCGCCAGGGGCTTGGCCCTTGTTGGCCAATCCTCCTCGTCGTTGTCGGCGTTGGTGGAGAAGTCCGGAGGAAGGGTTCTTCCCTTCTTGGACCCTCCAGCCTCCCCAGTTGGGGCGGCCTTCCTTTTCCTCTCCTCCTTCACTGGGAGAGGCTTCTTTTTCCTCCTCCTCGTTCTCAGGAGAAGATTCTGCTTCAGAATCTGACAGCACCAGGCGTCGGGAGCTCCTTCGAGTTCCTGTTGCCTCCTTCTTGGCCTTCTTCTCCGGCACCACATGAGGTACCGGAGCCAGCAGCCCCGTCAATCGGGCGTCCGCTGGGTCTTCTGGCAAAGGAGCCAGACAGTTAACCTGTCCGGACGTCTTCAGCCAGTCCTGTTAAAGGTTAGGGAGTTTTAGATCCCGCATAGAGTCAAACTATGAAAAAAGAGTCCCATAAAGGGTAAAATAACTCACCTCGTTGGCTTGACGCTGCGAGCTGAATCCATGATCTTCTAGCGGATGTGGGAGCCTCGGCGCCTTGAACGGCACCTTTTAGGCATCTTAAATGCGTAGTGTCGAAGAGCCTTTTTAGAGTTGAGTGCTGTGCCGGATCGAACTCCCACAATTTGAAGGCCCGTTGTTGGCATGGGAGAATCCGGCGGATGAGCATCACCTGGATTACGTTGACAAGCTTGAGATTCTTGTCCAGCAGGTTTCGGACGCATGTTTGGAGTCCGGATAGCTCCTCCGAATTCCCCCACGTCAGGCCCGTCTCTTTCCATGACGAGAGCCGTGTGGGGAAGCCAGATCTGAATTCGGGGGCCGCCACCCATTTGGGGTCGCGCGGCTCGGTGATATAGAACCACCCCGATTGCCACCCCTTTATTGTCTCCATGATGGAGCCCTCGAGCCATAGGACTTTGGCCATCTTGCCAACCATGGCGCCTCCGCACTCCGCTTGGCGGCCGCTCACTACCTTCAGCCTGACATTGAAGATCTTCAGCCATAAGCCGAAGTGGAGCTGGATGCAGAGAAAGGCCTCGCACACGACAATGAACGCCGAGATGTTGAGGATGAAATTCGGGGCCAGGTCGTGCAAGTCCAGGCCGTAGTAGAACATGAGCCCCCGGACAAATGGGTGAAGTGGAAAACCTAGTCCGCGGAGGAAGTGGGGGAGAAACACCACCCTCTCACGGGGCCTGGGGGTTGGAATGAGCTGCCCCGCGTCGGGCAGCCGGTGCACGATGTCGCCGAACAAGTATCCGGCCTCCCGCAGCTTTGTGATGTGCCCCTCCGTGACGGAGGAGGCCATCCACCTGCCTCCCGCTCCGGACATTGTTGGAGAAGGTTGAGGTGGGATGTGCGGACTTGGGCAATGGAGCTCGAGTGCGCGGAAATGGATGAGCAAAGGAGGAAGAAGGCGTAGGTGAAAAGGTGGATCCTTATCCCCTTATATGGACGGACGAAGTTATGCGTCCCCCACCAGCCTGGTAAAACTCGCTTATCTCCCAAGCGCCGTATTCAATGGCGCGGATGGGTTACCCACGTCCGTATTGATAAAAATCTCGGAATAAGGGGGCACGATCTATGCTTTGATAAGACGGGCCAAGGAAACCGCCTCGCTAAACGCGCTGAGGTGGAACAGTAAAAAACGATTCATATAAAGGCTTGGCCGTGGCGTGATGTCACGCCATGGAATACGTCAGCAGATCTGTGCAAAAATTATTCTCCCTATGGTGGTATGTGGAACTTGTTTTGCAGAGCCGGACACTGTCCTTGTGTTCAAAACCTTCTATGAAGTATTCGGAGGAGGAACCCGACTTGCAATGCCGAAGACAATATGCGTGCCGGACTCGTCGTTATTGAAGCCTGGTTCAGGGGCTACTGAGGGAGTCCTGTACTAGGGGGTGTCTGGATAGCCAAACTATCATCATGGCCGGACTCCAAGACTATGAAGATACAAGATTGAAGACTTCGTCCCGTGTCCGGATGGGAATTTCCATGGCGTGGCCGGCTCTGTGTAACCCTAACCTATCTTGTGTCTATATAAACCGGAGGGTTTTAGTCCGTAGGACGAACAACAATCATACCATATGCTAGCTTCTAGGGTTTAGCCTCCTTGATCTCGTGGTAGATCTACTCTTGTACTACCAATATCATCAATAATAATCAAGCAGGAGTATGGTATTACATACATCGAGAGTGCCCGAACACAGGTAAAAACATCGTGTCCCTTGTCTCCTGTTACCATCCGCCTAGACGCACAGTTCGGGACCCCTACCCGAGATCCGCTGGTTTTGACACCGGGAGGCATCACCCCGGTCGGAGCGCCAAGAATTCATGACTATAGTGAGTGGTCATATCACAAGTCTTTCCAGCGAATGCATGGCCGTCAAATTGCACAGCCCCACTCGCTCACCCTCCTCGCCTCTCTTTCAAACCGCCTACCCGAAAACTGCCGCGTGTACTGCCCGGGAAAAGCCCCACCCTCAACTTTTAACTACGCAAAAATAGTTCGAGCTTGTTCGTTCAATATAAATACAGTACTTACTGTATGTTTATTCACCCGTGGGTTCGTTCAATGAATGGAGGGGCGGAGAGCACAAGTGAACAATACTACCTCTGTCCGGGTTTATTGCTCCCCATTGTATTTCGTGCCAAATTTTCACCATAGATTAAATTAAGAAAATGTTCACGCATGTCACCAAACATTATATTTTTCAAAACTATGTTCAAATACGAATCCAATGAGATAATTTTTCTTGACATGCATTAACATTTTGTTAGTTAAATCTTTAGTCAAAATTTGGCACAAACTATAAAAGGGACCTATTAACCAGGACGGAGGAAGTACTGTAGTAGTAGTAGTAAGTAGGAGTCGTAGAGTAGTCACCTTAAATAGAGAGTTTCTTTTCTTTAATGCCACGTACACAAATTGAAACGCTTGTTGTGGAGAGAAAAAAGATAATCACTCCACTATATATGGACGCAGGGGCCTGAGCGCTTGCTTTACTAGGGTTGCTCTCTTCATTCTCTCATCCTCTCCAAATATAAACTAGACAGTGGTAGCGACATTTTCTCTCTGCTCACTGCTGGTCACAGATCCGGCCGGATCCCTTCGACCGGTGTGTGTAGAGGACTAAAAGGTGCATCGTTCACCCGGTCATCGCCGCCGAGGAAGGAAACCCACAGCTACCGGAGGGGCCCGATCCTCTTCCCGTGTCGTTCTCTCCGACACAACGCCGGCTCGGGAAGTCCTCCGACCCTTCTTCCTCCCTACCGTATTGTCCGCAGATCCGAACTGCCGCCGCCGACATCCCGGCGACCCTCAGGTATAAGTTCTTCGAAAGCGGCATTGCTCTACTGCCCCAGCTCCCCACGTGTCTGCATGTGCATCTTTTTCTACTCCCATCAGCTCTTCCAAAGCCACCTAAATTGTTAGTATTATTAGAGGTAAAGCTACTTCATGCATTTGAATCTAGGGCTTTGTTCAAACAACGAAGAAAGGGGGGAAAGTTGTAGCATGAATCTTGGACTTGATTCAAAGAGGAAATAATATGGTAAAAGTAGTAGAGACCGGATACCCAACTGGTCTCTTGGTTGAAAAGGGAAATAATGGGAAAACACAGTACAAACTGGATAAGGAACATATCTATTATTGGTTGAAAAAAGGATAGAAAGTGGCGGCTGGTGGACAAGTCAACAGAGTATGTCTAGGATTAGATTTGCTGCCATCCATAGTAAAAGGTCGCCAGGATTAGATTTGCTGCCCTCACATAGTAAAAGGTCTTAGGATTAGATTTGCTGCCCTCACATAATAAAAGGTCTCAGGATTAGATTTGCTGCCCTCACATAGTTAAAGGCCTCCAGGATTAGATTTGCTGCCCTCACATATTAAAAGGTCTCCAGGATTAGGTTTGCTGCCCTCACATAGCGTGAACAAGCTCGGCATCACCACTTTATGCCTCCTTGTAGGTACATTGTGCTGATGCGTCCACTGCCGCATGTCCTTATACCAACCTTTTGCTAATTTTTTTTGCGGGTAAACCAACCTTTTGCTGTAAGGGCGCATGTAAAATGAAGCAATCACACTGTTACCTTAGGGACATGTCTAACCAGTGTTATTGTTAATCTATTGCGTCCAGTGATAAGATGGAATTAAAGTGTGTTTCATATGGCACTCCTGGTGTTTTCCCCAGATGACAAGTAAGTTGCTCCTTTTACGCTGCTTTGAGTGTCTTTGGTGTCCCCACGGTCCCATGCCCTTCAACCAACTCTTTAGCTGCTATTGATTTACAGTTTCTGGTAAACAAGCAATGCCACCATTAAAGTAATCCCATATCTGAGGAATCTCATTGTTGATCGTAATGCTTCTGGTAACATGAAGCATTGCTTAAGTTTTAAAATTTCTACTGTCCTTGCGTGATTGCCATGAACATAATTAAGATGCTTCTTTTCATTTTGTATATGTTTCGTATATTCTTCTTGACCAGCAACTGTTTACTTTCTATCATTTTGTGCAGATAGTGATATCCTTTTCACCTTGTTGCTATTGTGACCTTTTGGTGAACTGCACAAAACACTTTTTTTTTGAATGAGTGTCTTGTGCAGTTCAACTAAAATGTCACGTGGGCAACATCTCTCAATTTTGGTGGAACTGCACAAAATGGTTAAACTAAAGTGAAACCATGATCTCGTGTCTCCTTGTTTGTGCTATGCAAACATGCTGTGCAAACAGGAATACTCTACTACAGATGTTGTGACGGTCAAGAGCAACATCTCTCAATTTTGGTGGAACTGCACAAAATGGTTCAACTAAAGCGAAATCATGCTCTCATGTCTCCTTGTTTGTGCTATGCAAACATTCTGTGCAAACAGGAATACTCTACTGCAGATGTTGTGACGGTCAAAAGCATTCGCCAAGTTCTTCGATTCTATTACATGGCTAGCCAAGATGGATTTAATCGCGATATTCAATTTATCAAAAGGCTCTAATGGGTTGGTTCTGAATCTTGCAAGTTGGGAATCAGTGAGATGTGTAGGCATCTTTGTTGTACTTATTATTTCAATCTTATTTGTTGGTTCTGAATCTTGCAAGCTGGGAATCAATGAGACGTGTAGGCATCTTTGTTGTACTTATTATTTGGATCCTATTTGTTGGTTCTGAATCTTGCAAGCTGGGAATCAATGAGATGTGTAGGCATCTTTGTTGTACTTGTGATTTGGATCTTATTTGTTGGTTCTGAATCTTGCAAGTTAGGAAACACGGCATGATGATGCAGAGGACAGCAACCATAACAAACAATTCAAACTTGGTAGTATTATCTTTGTGGAAGTGCGAAAATGTGCTAATCATGTGCGTCCTGAGAATAATAATTATAATTGTTGTGCATGTTGATCCCGTGGCACTGATAGAACGAGCCAATGCATTGCTTGTTTTAAGTATAAATTTCTATTAAAGCTAATTAAATTTAAGTAAAGTGACCACTAACTCATGTTATTACAAGACCAATACAGACCCGCTCGTGAACCGACGTGTGGCCGGAGTAGGTTTCTTAATGGAGGCGTTTGAATGCGCCGAGGGTGCATCTTCTGCCGGGCGTGCAGCAGACGAGGGAGGGGTAGTAACTGTTGTCGCCTGTACACACTCAGCTTACTGTTGAATCCAGTTCCCGAAGAGCTGAAAAACGAACTGCTGCCGCCGCCTACACACTCGTTCACTCGAAGAGAAAGTACAATAGAGCTGAGTTAGCAGGCTATAAGGCATAAACTAGTATATTTTTGCTTAGTTGGAGGAAAGAGAAGAGGAGAGAGAAGGTAAGCGGGCTCTTCGTGAAGAGCCAGCTCTAGCACATGCTCCTAGGCACTTTGTGAGAATGAAAGGTGGGCCACATAATTAAAAAATAGTACACTCTTTTGATCTACTATTGTACATGTTGACTATAAGATGGGCTGTAGATGACATGGCACTGGCTTATAGCCAGCAGCTGGCTATACTATTAACCATGCTCGAAGAGACTCCAATGGCGATCCGAGGGGTGAGCCTGATGGATATGGACTTTAGCAAAGAGTTAGTTCGCGGTTCAGTCCTATGGCTGCACCAAGTTGAATGTGATGTACACCAACGATCCAGACTCAGTGAAGCTCTGCCTCGCCTCAGTCGTATGGCTGCACCAGGTTCTTGAGCATTCGCCCATTTCATCGACAGCGCCGACTGCACCTTCGCTATGGTGGAGACAAGGAAGAACGCGATGATTCGGCCATCTGGTGCAACAAGCTTGTCGACATCTAGAAGCAATACAACATCATCAGCAACGAGCAGGAGAAGGACTCCGTGGTTGACGTCGCTGAGACCATCATCAACCCCTGATACGCCAAAATGAAAGAAGACGACCTGAACACGTGGGAGGTACCTCTGAATTTAGCATACATAACCTACGCGGCCAAGGATGCATACGCATGCTACGACATGTACAGGCAGATCTTGGACATGAGGGTGTGTCTGCTTCCCGTAACCGACGAGTGCACGGACAGCCGCAGCGTCATGATCAAGCGTACCAGGAAGGTCTAGATGTTGTACTTTATCTTTTTATAAGCACCTTTATCATCTGAGTGTTTCATGCATTAGCCTATGTGTCGTAATTATCGGTTTTGTCTGAAATATTTCTTTTAAGAACCCATTAACGTGATTGCTTTTTTAGTGGCTATTTGCTAATGTATGTAAACTAGTTCACTTGTCCATAAAAAAAGCTAGTTCACTCGGCTGCAGTGCTTTGAATCTCCTTCCTCCCAACATATTCCTCTCCTCAGGTGGACCCAGCAAGTCTCTAAATTTTCTGCCACTTTCTTTTTCGATGTAAACTGAGTTTTCTCCCAGTACTTTCCCCTAGAACCATCTCAACTGTCCCACGTCTAGCCTAAAAATTAATAATACCTCACGTACTATTAACTCATCAAATTAAAATGATATTTTATTTCGTAAGTTGAAAGTTCTTACAGAATAATAATAATAATTGTTTATATATAACTTGCCAAGTTAACTCCTAGTGATTGCGTACATAAGCTTGCAAAGATTTTACTAACGTGCAATCATGTGTTTATGATATTTTCACCCAGCCGAGCAAGTCCGTGGATTTTGAGAAAAATGCAAATGGGATTTAAACGGGCTGCACAGATGCTACATCATTGTTTCACCCAGCCCACCAAATGGACGAAAAAAACAAACGGACTGACAGACATGTGGGCCAGTAGGTCGAAGCCTAAGAAGGCGTTGGATTTACATCCAACGGCCGGCATTCTTCTTCAATCTCTCGTCTTCTTCCCCCAGCGCTGCCGGAACCGCCTGCCCCAGCCTTCGCGTCCAGTGGCATTGTTTTGCGCTCCTCAACGAAACGCTACCCCACCGACGGCCAGGCCATCCCTCCACTCCGCACCTCCTGTTATTCTCTGCCGAGTGTAGGCCCACCCCGCACCCGAAACAGTCAAGTTTTCCACTCCTCTCCGTCTGTGACTCCACTGCCGCGTCTTCCCCATCTCCGGGTCCTTCCAGTCTGGGGCCTTGCTGTCGTCCACCGCCTCGGTGCGCTCGGCGCGGCATGGTCAACATACGAGAGTCATCGGAAGAGGACTGTACGTGGAGAGCCTTACGGCTGGGACCCATGAGGTCCATGGTCGCACGCAAGGAAAGTTCCTCCTTATTACACACTATACGTGCACTGTACGTAGGAAGGGCTTCTGTATTTCGTGAAAAAAAGTCCCCCCCCCCCGCTAATAGGTCGGACCCACCAGCTGGGAAGTGCATCCTTATTACGCACCAAAAAATGAATACCCCCTGCTAGCTGGGACCCACCATAGTGGGTGGCTGACTTGTGGGCCTACTAAGTTGACGAGGACGGAGGGCTTTGTCAACTTAGTCAATATGAACGATTCTAGCTCTAGTGACCGTACGATGTCCATCCAACGGCCATAGTGCTTCTTCAACCTCTGGTCTTCTTGCTCTAGTTGCCCAAAGCAGCGCCGGTCGTGCCGCATGCTCCTGCCTCTCGTGGCCGCCTGTGATGCCGCGGAGGCGTCACCGCCCCCTACTACTCCCACCGCAGGCCCAGGGTATCCTTGTACTCACCCACACCCCCTGTTATTCTGCGGCGATGGCAGCCTCACGCCGCAGCCGAACCAGTGAACCCTCGTACTCCTCTTCGCGTGGGCATCCACTGCCGCGTCTTCCCCGGCTCCGCGTCGTCCCCTTCCTAGGCCTCGCCGTCGTCCACCGCCTTGGTGCTCTCGGCACGGCGTGGTCAATGTGGTCAACGACCGACTTCCATCGGAAGAGTACTGTACGTGGAGAGGCTGACAGCTGGGTCCAAGGCCACAACCCAGTTTTTTTGTGATTTGCCAAGTAAGTCGCTTTGTCAGGCCTGTTGGGCTGCAAATCTTTCAAGACGAGGAGAGCTTCATTCGGCTGGCCGAGAAAATGGCCTATCAGTAATGAGAAATGGGCTGTACATTTTAAAACACATCAAACCGGCAATTAGTTTCAAATATCTTTTTTTCATTTCAAGATTTTAAATTACATTAATTTTTATGCGTGGAGAATTTGTTTGATTTTATATTGATATACATTTATTTTTAAAATCAGTTTGAATGTGAGCCGATATTTCGGGATTAAAAACAGTTCGGACCGCACCGAAATATGCAAAATTACATATAATTTTTTAACCGTGGCCACAATATGGGCTGTAATGCTAACAAAAAGAATATGGGCGCCAAACAAAACCTTAAGAATTAGCAAATGGGCTGTAAATTATTAGAAATAATGGCAGATGGGCTGTATGCTGTTTTCCATGATTTGAGGCTTTCCTAAAAAGGTTGACGACAAGCGGATCGTTGGTTGGCCATCCAACGGCCGTCGTGCTTCTTCAATCCCTGCTCTTCCTTCTCCAGCCGCTTAAACAAGCGCCGGCGGGACTGCCTGCTCCCTCCTCCCCGCGGCCAGCTGTGCTACCACGCAGGCCTCATCGCCCCACCGTACTCCGATCGCTGGCCTAGCCATCCCTCTACTCACCCACACCTGATGTTATTCTCCGGCGATGGCGCATTTAACCAAGAAACCTCGTTCAACCGTACTCCCCTCCACGTGGGAAACAACTGCGGAGTTTTCCCTGCCTCCGTGTCATTCCCTTCCTAGGCCTCGCCGTCGTCCACCGCCCTGGTGCTCTCGGTGCGGCCTGGTCAACATGGCCAACGACCGACATGCGTCTGAAGTGGACTGTACGTGGAGAGACCGACAGCTGGGTCCACGGCCGCACGCTAGGAAATGCCTCCTTATTACGCTCAAAATAATGATTCCTCCACCTGACATCGGGGACCCACCAAAAGGGCCTCAGTATTTCGCGAAAAAAACGTTACCGCTGCTGACAGCTCGGACCCACCAGCTATATCTTCGCACGCAAGGAAGTGCCTCCTTATTATGCACAAAAAAATGAATACTCCCCTGTTAGCTGGGACCCAATATAGTGGCAGGCTGACTTGTGGGCCTACTTAGTTGACGGGGACGGATGGCTTTGTCAACTTAGTCAATATGCACGATTCTAGCTCCAGTGACCGTACGATGTCCATTCAACGGCCGTAGTGCTTCTTCAACCTCTGGTCTTCTTGCTCCAGCCGCCCAAACCAGCGCCGGTCGTGCCTCGTGCTCCTGCCTCCCATGGCCGGCTGCGATGCGGCGAAGGCCTCACCGCCCCTACTACTCCCACCGCTGGCCAGGCCATCCCTCTACTCACCCACACCCCCTGTTATTCTGCGGTGACGACAGCCTCACACCGCAGCGAACCAGTGAACCCTCGTACTCCTCTACGCGTGGGCATCCACTGCCACGTCTTCCCCGGCTCCGCGTCGTCCCCTTCCTAGGCCTCGCCGTCGTCCACCGCCCTGGTGCTCTCGGCGCGGCGTGGTCAACGTGGTCAAGGAACGACTTCCATCGGACGTGGACTATACGTGGAGAGGCTGACAGCTGGGTCCACGGCCGCAGCAAGGAAGTGCCTCCTTATTACGCGGAAAATAATGTTTCCTCCACCTAACATGAGGACTCCTTTGGGCCAGGCCACCATATTTAGCGAAAATAACGTTTCCCCCCTGACAGCTGGGACCCACCAGCTACACCTTCGCACGCAAGGAAGTGCGTCCGGGCAAAAATAACCAAAACGATTCGCCCCCCTGACTGCTGGGACCCACCAGCTACATCTTCGCACGCAAGGAAGTGCGTCCGGGCAAAAAAAATGATTCGCCCCCCTGACTGCTGGGACCCACTAGCTACATCTTCGCACGCAAGGAAGTGCCTGACAGTCGGGACCCACCTGGTCGAAGCGTACGTAGCGTTGTCATTCTGGTCGTGAACGTGTACGTACATACTGGTCGATGTAGAGGCACGCACGTGTCGTAGTAGAGGCGCGCACGTAGCATGTACACGTACGTACAGCGGCGAGGGTGCAAGAAAGAAAATATGGCCACGTACGTACATACGGGCAGGGTCTCGAACGCCTACTCGTGCATACGTACATGGCTGGGTCGGACCGGAGAAACCGCGTCGTCGTTGTGTTCATGGGGACCCAACCGGCTGGGTCGAAACGGAATGCATGGTCGTGTTCATCGGGAGGGCTTGGACGGAACATGCCATGGAAACGAGGCCTGGCGTACCGCACAACAGAGGAAACGGCCTTGTGTTCGACCGGCCACGTTCAAACGGGTCCTATTGATCGAGGGGCCTGGCGTGCATCGCTAAAACGGAGGGAACGGACCTCCTACGGTCGAAACGGGGTCCTATTGATCGGGAGGGTGTGGCGTGCATCGCAAAGGGAGGAAACGGACCTCCTACGGTCGAAACGGGGGTCCTGTTGATCGGGAGGGGTGTGGCATACCGCAAAACGGATGGAACGGACCTCCTACGGTCAAAACGGGGGTCCTGTTGATCGGGAGGGGTGTGGCGTACCGCAAAACGGACGAAACGTACTTGTGTTGGAGCGCTACAGTCGAAACGGGGGTCCTGTTCATCGGGAGGGGTGTGGCGTACCGCAAAACGGTACTCCATGGGATACTGTTCATCTCCACCGTCGACCTCCTCCAGCCTCCATGGGCTCCTGTTCATCCAGCCTCCACCGGCTACTGTTCAACCACCCCTCCACGGGCACCCCTCCACCGTCTACTGTTCATCTAGCCCTCCACACCACGGGGTGCTGTTCAGCCACCCCTCCTCGGTCACCCCTCCACCGTCTACTGTTCATCCAGACCTCCACACCACGGGTTCCTGTTCATCCAGAGGCAGCACCACCGCTCACTGTTCATCCAACCCCCCATAGCGCTCATTGTTCATCCCAGATGCAGCATCGATCGGCTTCACTTAGCAGCAGTAGCGAAGGAATCGCTCCATCGGGTTCAGTTAACAGCCATCGATCGATCGCTCGGGTTCAGTAACACGTAGCCAGCAGTGCAATCGCTCAGGTTCAGTTAGAGCCCAACGCCTCGCTCGGCTTCAGTTAGATCCAACGCCTCGCACACACGCGCGTACGTACGAGAGAAACGCACATGGCTCTCCCACCGTAACCGGCAACTCCCCGAAAATTTCCTCCCCCTCGCTTCTACCACGGTTTTTTCCGTCATGGACGGCCCAAAGAATGTCATGCATCTGCGTCTTCGGCCCGCCCAGGATGAAAAGCCCATTTTCTGTCATGATTTTTTGTCATAGAAGTAGGAGCCCACCACATCTATGAGGATGCCGGGTTTTGTCACAATTATCGTCATAGAAGTGTTAGAAAAAAATTTCTTTTGGCCCAAAATGTTACGGATGTGTCTTTTTTTTGTAGTGCTATAAGTTTCTTGCAAACCAGAGCTTCTCTCAGCAAGGCTCGTGGTTCTGAGAGGGAACGTGTCACCTTTGTGTGCATAATTCAAATTTTAAATACAAGCACATGCTCCAGCGCACCAAAGCTGGTTGAAAAATCACATGTGTGTCCTCAGGTAAATTTCTAGGTCCCATGCCAGAAATGGGAATGAAATTCAAACATCTGGCATCATGGCTCAGCTGGAAACATTGAGAAACTTGGTTTCTTAATGCCTGTAAATCCAAAACACGCATGAAAATCATGAAACTTGGCTTGGTGTCATGACATGGCACCAACATGTTGTGGTAATTTTGCTGTCCGATTTGCGAAGGCGCATAGATTAACAATCAACAAAGTCATTTTGGAACAAGTGTTGTCACGTCACAATCGGAAACACAAGTATTATTGAAACCTTGGGCGTTCTATTTACCATTTACGTGCCACCACGTGTCCCCTTTTTTTATTAGCTAGGTGGCGCCATGAAGGGTAGCTATTTGAGTACGGGAGGCATGCGATCAGACACCTGCGCGTCCTTATCGGGAGAAGAGCCCTTTGGACTCCATCTGCCATCCACCTCTCTCCCAAGGTCTCCATTAATGGCGCTCGAGCCTCTATTTAATGGCATGGTAATGTCTCTGTCGGTGTCAAAACCGCGGATCTCGGGTAGGGGGTCCCGAATTGTGCGTCAAGGCGGATGGTAACAGGAGGCAAGGGACACGATGTTTTGACCCAGGTTCGGGCCCTCTCGATGGAGGTAAAACCCTACTCCTGCTTGATTAATATTGATGATATGGGTAGTACAAGAGTAGATCTACCACGAGATCGTGAGAGGCTAAACCCTAGAAGCTAGCCTATGGTATGATTGTTGTTCGTCCTACGGACTAAAACCCTCCGGTTTATATAGACACCGGAGAGGGCTAGGGTTACAAAGAATCGGTTACAATGGGAGGAGATCTACATATCCGTATTGCCAAGCTTGCCTTTTACACCAAGGAAAGTCCCATCCGGACACGGGACGAAGTCTTCAATCTTGTATCTTCATAGTCCAGGAGTCCGGCCGAAGGTTATAGTTCGGCTATCCGGACACCCCTAATCCGGGACTCCCTCGGTAGCCCCGAACCAGGCTTCAATGACGATGAGTCCGCGCCGCAGATTTGTCTTCGGCATTGCAAGGCGGGTTCTTCTCCAAATTCTGTGTACCTGTTGAATAGTGTCCGGCTTTTCATTAATATTGTGCTCCTTGGCTTCCACGCCCAATAATGGCCGTCTTCCACGTGTCAAACGAATGCGAAAAGCCAGGGTGTTTTTACTTTTACCCCCTAGCTGCGCAAATAAGCTGCCTTATAAAAGAGACGAGGATTTAGATCCAAATCACACCATCTTCCCTTCGCGAGCATTCATCGGAGCGCATCTGACAGAAATCCATTCCATCATGGCCAGTCGACCCAACTCCTCCTCTCTCCCTACCTGCCCTCAGCCTGGATATTGGGAGAGATGTTTCGTCCCACACAGCGAGCTAGTGACGCTCCAAACCAAGGGATTTCTTCCCCCAGCCTTTATGGTCCCGGTTCGAGCCGGACTCGCCACCTATAATGGCGGAAAGCAGGCGGAGAGCATCCCCAATACCTCCAAAGGAGAGCGGGTATGCCTTGTCCCTTACTTAATAAGAGGGCTCGGATTTCCAATTCATCCGTTTCTCCGGCTCACAGAGTTCCACACGGCCTCCAGCTGCACAACCTTACGCCTGCCTCCATATTCCATATTGCAGGCTTCGTAGCCCTTTGCGAGCTGTTCTTGGGCGTCGAGGCTCATTTCGCGCTGTGGAAGAAGTTGTTCTGCCTTGTGCCCCGTTCTCAGGAGGAGTCGATATATCAAGTGGGCGGAGCCGAACTATGGCGCATCGCCGGGACCGGATATCTATCCGGAACCCCAAAGAGGCGTCTGAAGACTGGCCTTCAGGATGGTTTTATATAGAAGATGATCCCCTGCCAGACCCTGTTCGGATCGGCCTTCGTGAGTTCAATAACGCTCCTTTGAAGAAGCGCCTAAGCTGATGCCAACGGAGCCCTCAGAAGGAAAATGATAGGGACGTCCTTTACCTGATGAGCCGGATAAGATTATTAGCTCATTCCGGACTGACCATGATCGGGGTCATGGCCACATGCATCATGCGGGGGGTGCAGCCGCTTCAGTATAGAGGCCACCCCATGTGGAATTTCAACGGGGAGGATGATGCCACCCGCTGAGGCCGTATAGGGCCGGGATCGGTTGCTGCTCTAACGAAGGCCTTGTCTGCATTGTACAAGAGAGAAGAGGAGGAGTTCCTCCGCGTCAATCCGCAGGGCGGATTTTCTATGTACGATCCTCATTGCTAGGTAAGCGGACACTTCTTTATGCCCATCCGTTCCATATTCCCATAGTTAAGTACCTTATCTTGTGATTTCGATGCAGGCATTGCGCCAGGCCGTAAAGGATATAAACAGCCCACCTCCACAACCCGAAGATCCGGAACGGTCCCTCGATCCGGCCTCCCAAGAGGATCCGGACATATCTGGGGAGCTGATCAATAGGGTATTTTACCAACTGAGCATCGACAATGCCTTGGTTAACATTACGGCCGATTACCCCGGAATATTTCCTGCCTCACAGGTAACTGAGACCGAAGTCCCAATACTTTAAAAATGATCCCTCCGTGCTTATCTTTCATCACCGTATATCAATGGTGCTCTGCAGGGGGAGCCCTTGAGGCGGAAGGCCGAGCCTGCGGTGGCTAGCCAACAAGGGGCAGCAAGGCCCAGCAGGCTGAAAAGAAGTGCGGTCCGGATTGAGACGCCGGCACCACGGTATGGCACGCCGCCTTATTCCTAGACTTTATTCCCGGAAGGTATACTAACGCTCGTGCTCTCTTCAGTAAAAAGAGCACTCGCCGGACTATATCCGGAGAGGCTGCCAATCGAGCCTCCACCAGCCAGGCTCCAAAGCCCGGTCCAGAAGTGGAGGTGAACACGACGCATGTGTCGGACACCCCTCCGACAGAGGATGTCGACGGACTATCTGCCACCAATTCCGAGGTGGAGAGTGCCATGAATCACAGGCGTCGCCGGACTGTTCTTCGTGACGCATGTTTCTCCCAAGAGGCATTGGATGCCTTCAATTCGGGAGATGCACACCTCTGTGCCGCTCAAAATGGTCTAGCCAGAGCCACGGAGCAGTATGTGAAAGACATACGGGTGAGTAGCCCCCGAGACTTGAAATAGTTAGAATAACTGATTTAAGGATCATTTGTTATGCAGGATCTTACAAAAAAGAATACCCAACTGTCCCAGGAGCTGGAAGAGTGCAAAGCCCAACTTGAGGCCTCACTAGCCGCTGCAGGGGAGGCCAAGGAGACCCCCTCTGGTAATATACGCTTCGAAAGATAAGCATGTTGTGAAGTGCGGCGTGTGTGTAAATCTGACAATATGATTGCAGATGGAGCCGGAGCATATCCGGACAAGCAACAACTCTTGCGCCGGTTAAAGGCAGGGGAGAGCGTGCTTACGAGGGTGAGGCAGGAGAAGAATAATCTCTAAGATGCCAACACCCAGCTGGGCGAGCAACTAAAGGATGTTCGTGCCCAGCTGTCGGACTCCGTGAAGGAGAATCGACGGCTTCGACGCGGCATTTTTAGTAAGTGCTTGAACGAACTTCAAAAAAAGAGTTCGGCGAGGAAATCGACTAACAAAGTTATGTCTCGTAGGTATGCTCACAGTGTCGCCCCTGCAGAGGAAATGCCCGGTTCTACGGGCGACCTTCTTCCCGAGCTCTTGCAATCGCATGAACGTGTTCGGCAGTGATGAAGGGCGTCAGCAAGAGCCTTGTGGCCATCTGTCTCCCTGCCCGAAGGCCTTGGAGAGCATGTGGAGAGGCTTAAGGGAGCGCGGCGGTGCTTCCGATTATGGAAGATATCGGCCTGCCGACAAGGCGCCAGGGAGGCCTGGGCCATGGTGAAGACGCGGTACATGAACGCTGACCCAAACCACATGGCCGAGGTCGGACCTGTGGGGCCCGATGGGAAGGAGATCCCTGTGAGCTTAGTGTACGGCCAAGTAGAATTGGCTGCAAAGTATTCCCAACAGGACTGTAAACTAGACAACCTATTAGATGGTATTGAGGAGGAATACACCCAGTCAAATTGACTATGTAATTGAAGATGACATGTAAAAATGCCTTCTAGCCAGATTGTAGATCATTTGTGATGGCGGACCATTTCGCTTCAACCTCGGGACCCTATAGTCCGTAGTGTGTCCGAATACCCTCATGGTTATGTAAGAACCGAGGCATGCATGGAGACCAGGCGTAGGGGTCATTAGTGCTTGAACAGACAAGTGCCCAACTAGTTATGTTATATTACATGGTTAGTAAGAAACATCTTCCAGGGAGAATAGTTCCGTTAGGGGTTCCTTTCCCTGGGAGGCATGCCTTAAAGTGCATGTCCGGACTACGAAAAAAGCAGAAAAGCATCTGGGGGCAGATAAATAAATAAGTGAGAAATCATCTTTAGTTCACCGACCGAATATTCCCTTAAGAACGCTAGCTTTCGGCTTCACCCAGTCTGAGGTACACATCCGGCTGACCCGACAGTAACAATCGCAGAGGTGCTCCCTTTACCACCTAGCCAAACAATCGGGAACGTAGGGGTAAGCCACGGGCGAGCCAGCAACCCAGCTTGGCCAAAACTTAAGTCATATCGATGCATATAATGGTGAATAAAAGGTACATGCGGAAGCGTTACACATGTGTTAGGCATAAAGCCCGTACAAATAAGCTTCATTAAAGAAGCCCCGAATATAATGAGCGGATAAGCGCGTCAAGTGTGTACGAACAATGCGCGAACAAGCCTTTAAAGGCTGTAAGAGAAAAAGAGGGAGAAGGAGAGAAATATAAGACAGCTAATGTGTAAAAAATAGACAAAGGAAGGAAATGAACTCAGAATCCGGCACTAGGCGTAGAATCTTCGGAGACGGGCTGCGTTCCATGGGTTCGGCTCGAGTCGGTTATCCGGTGCATCTCGCAGACGGTACACTCCACCGGTCAGGACTTGGTCGATAATAAAGGGACCTTCCCATTTGGGCTTGAGTTTGTCCTTTTTCTTGTCCGGCAGGCGTAGAACTAATTCGCCAACATTGTAAGTTTTGGCCCGTACTTCTCTGCTTTAATATCTTTGAGCCTGCTGTTGATAGAATGCGGAACGGGCTTTGGCCACGTCACGCTCCTCCTCCAAGGCGTCCAAATTGTCCTGCCGATCGAGCTCGGCTTCTCTTTCTTCGTGCATGCGCACGCGAGGTGAGTCATGAATTATGTCGCAGGGCAGAACTGCCTCTGTGTCGTATACCATAAAGAATGGTGTGAATCCGGTGGTGCGATTCGGCCTGGTCCACATCCCCCAGAGTACGGAGTCGAGCTCCTCTACCCAGTGCGTGTTAGATTCCTTGAGGGACCGCACTAATCTGGGTTTGATGCCACTCATGATTAGAGCATTTGCTCGCTCGACTTGACCGTTAGTTTGAGGGTGATAGACTGAAGCATAGTCGAGCTTGATGCCCATGTTTTTGCACCAGAGTTTGACCTCGTCGGCCGTGAAGTTCGTGCCGTTATCAGTGATGATGCTGTGGGGGCCGCCGTAATGGTGTACGACCTCTGATATGAAGTCTATCACCGTTCCGGATTCGTCCATCTTAACAGGCTTGGCCTCTATCCATTTGGTGAATTTATCCACCATGACCAGTAGGTATTTTTGCTTGTGGGTTCCTCCTTTAAGGGGTCCAACCATGTCAAGCCCCAGCACTGAAGGGCCAGGTGATGGGTATAGTTTGAAGGGCGGTGGGTGGCATGTGGCTTTGATTAGCAAAGAGTTGGCAACCGACGCATTGTTGGACTAAGTCCTGAGCATCTGCCCGGGCCGTCGGCCAATAGAATCCTGTAAGGAAGGCCTTGCTTACAAGGGCCTGGGCTGCGGCGTGGTGCCCGCCGAGTCCGGCATGAATTTCAGCCAGAAGATTCCGCCCTTCCTATTCGGAGATACACCTTTGAAGTACTTCGGTGGTGCTTTTCTTATAAAGCTCTCCCTCATGGACTTTATAGGCTTTAGATCGCCGCACTATGCAGCGTGCCTCGTTTTCGTCCTCGGGAAGTTCCTGCCGGGGTAGGTAGGCTAGGAATGGTTCCGTCCACGGGGCAATGACTGCCATTATTACGTGGGCTGAAGACGTTACTTCGTAGGCAGAGCCTCCAATTGTGTAAGAATGTTCGGTGTCGGGCAGTGGTGTTGGGTCCGGGCTGTTATTTCCGGACTCCCCTTCCCATGATACGACTGGCTTGAACAGCCTCTCTAAGAGGATACTGGGGGGGGGGGGGGGACGGCATCGCGCTTTGCGCCAATGCATGCCAAGACGTCTGCTGCCTGATTGTTTTCCCGGGCTATATGGTGAAATTCGAGCCCTTCGAACCGAGCTGACATTTTTAGGACGGCGTTGCGGTAAGCTGCCATTTTGGGATCCTTGGCATCAAAGTCTCTACTTATTTGGGATATCGCGAGGTTCGAATCCCCGCGCACCTCTAGGCATTGAATGCCCATGGATACTACCATCCAGAGACCATGTAGAAGGGCCTCGTATTCGGTTGCGTTCTTGGAGTCTGTATACATTATCCGGAGTACGTATTGATATGTATCTCCTGTTGGGGACGTAGAACAAAGACAGCCCCCATACCAGCCAACATTTTGGAGCCGTCGAAGTGCATGATCCAGTTGGAATATGATCCAGTTGAAGCAGAATGTGCCATATGGGGTGATAAATGCCGTTGCGGCTTGGTCAGTGTCGGTGTCAAAAACGGCGGATCTCGGGTAGGGGGTCCCGAACTGTGCGTCTAGGCGGATGGTAACAGGAGACAAGGGACACGATGTTTTACCCAAGTTCGGGACCTCTTGATGGAGATAAAACCCTACGTCCTGCTTGATTGATATTGATATTGTGGATGTTTACAAGAGTGGATCTACCACGAGATCAAGGAGGCTAAACCCTAGAAGCTAGCCTATGGTATGATTGTAAGGGTTGTTGATGTTGTCCTACGGACTAGAGCCATCCAGTTTATATAGACACCGGAGAGGGCTAGGGTTACATAGAGTCGGTTACAATGGTAGGAGATCTACATATCCGTATCACCAAGCTTGCCTTCCACGCCAAGGAAAGTCCCATCCGGACACGGTGAGAAGTCTTCAATCTTGTATCTTCATAGTCTTGGAGTCCGGTCGATGATGATAGTCCGGCTGATGATAGTTCGGCTGATGATGGTAGTCCGGCTATCCAGACACCCCCTAATCTAGGACTCCCTCAGTAGCCCCTGAACCAGGCTTCAATGACGATAAGTCCGGCGTGTATATTGCTTGGCATTGCAAGGCGGGTTCCTCCTCCGAATGATAGAAGATTGTGAACACCAGGATACTGTCCGGGTCTGCAAAATAAATTCCACATTCCACCGTAGAGAGAATAATATATACACAAGTTCAATCTGCTGACGTTTTCTGCGGCATGACGTCACGCCACTACCAAGCCATTATTTAAATCTTTTTTATTCTACCACCTCGGTAGCATTTAGCGAAGCGGTTTCCTTAACGCGTCTTGTCAAGTAGAGATCGTGTTTCCCCTTAATCCGGGATTCTCATCAATACGGACGTGGGTAACCCAACCGCGCCATTGATGGTGACGCTTGGGAGATAAGCGAGTTTTACCAGGCCGGTGGGGGACGCGTAGACCTCGCCCGCCCATATAAGGGATAAGGATTCACCTTCTCACCTACGCCTTCTTCCTCCTTTGCTTATCCATCTCCGCGCACTCGAGCTCCAGCGCCCAAGTTCGCGCATCTCGTATCAACCTTCTCCGACCATGTCCTGGGTGGGAGGTAAATGGTTGGCCTCCACCGTTAAGGAGGAGCACATCGCCAAACTGCGCGGTGCCGGATACCTCTCCGGCGACATTGCACACCGGCTGGCCGACGAGGGGCAGCTCATCCCCACCCCGAGGCCCCATGAGAGGGTCGTTTTCCTTCCCCACTTCCTCCGCGGACTAGGCTTTCCACTTCACCCCTTTGTCTGGGGGCTCATGTTCTACTACGGCCTGGATTTCCATGATCTGGCGCCGAACTTCATCATCAACATCTCGGCGTTTATCGTCAAATGGGTATGCGAGGCCATCCTCTGCATCCAGCCCCACTTCGGCTTGTGGCTCAAGACCTTCAATGTCAAGCCGAAGGTAGTGAAGGGCACTCAAGGAGAGTGCGGAGGCGCCATGTTGGGCAAGATGCCCAACGTCCTCTGGTTCAAAGGGGCCTTCGTGGAATCCGTCAAGGGGTGGCAATCGGGGTGGTTCTATATCACCGAGCCGCGTGACCCTACATGGGCGGCGGCCCCCGAGTTCAGATCTGGTATCCCCACGCAGCTCACCTCCTGGAAAGAGAAGGGCTTGCTGTGGGGTGATTCGGAGGAGCTGACGGGACTCCAAGCCTGTATCCAGAAGCTGGTGAAGAAGCTCAGGCTGGTTAACGTGGTCCAAGTCATGCTCGTCCGCCGGATTCTCCCATGCCAAGAGCGGGCATTCAATCTGTGGGAGTTCAATCTGGAACAGCACCAGGCGCTGAGCGGGCTCTTCGACACGACGTACGAAGGCGCCTGGAGGGTGCTGTTCAAGGGCGCCGAAGCCCCCGCATCCGCGACTGAAGATCGCGGATTTCGCTCGCAGCGCCAAGCCAACGAGGTAAGTGATTCTACCCCTTTACGGGACACTTGCTTTTCATAGTTTGACTCTATGCGGTTTTAATTTCCCTTTTCCTTTGACAGGACTGGATGAGGAAGGCGGAGCAGATTATCTGCCCGGCTGCTATGCCGTAAATCCGGTGAGACGCCTGCCTAGCGGGGCTGCTGGGTTTCGGCACCGCACGTGGTGCCGGAGAAGAAGGCCAAGAAGGAGGCCACGGGTGCTCGAAGAGTGCCCGTTTTCAGGTGTCCGACGACTCGGGCGGACTCCTCCCGAAAATGAGGAGGAGAAGAGGACTCTCCCGGAGGAGGGAGAGAGGAAGAGGAAGGCTTCCCCAGGGGAGACCAAGGGTCCATGAGGGGAAGGACTATTCCCCCGGACAGCTCTGCCAACATCAACGTTGGCGAGGAAGAATGGCCTTCAAGGGCAAGGCCTCCGGCGAGATCGTAAGTATCCGGATTCCTGAATGATTTATAATTTCTTTTTCTGCGTCACCTAGTGTCATTCTGATGCCGCATGCTGCCTGTAGTCCGGCCAGTGATGATCTCCCTGCTTCATCGAGCAGGTCGTTGGCTCTGTCGGATGTAGACTCCATTCCGACCGCCTCCACCCCTCGCGACACCGAGGACGCCGAGGTGGGATCCCAAGAAGGGACCCATCAGGGGGAGGCTCCGGAGGCGCCGCAAGGCGTCCTCCCAGACTTTGCGCCGGACTCCATATCAGAACCCGCAGTGGTTCCGGAGTCCGGCCGGCGGCCCCTTTGAACGAAGGGCAAGACCGTGACGCCGGCGGCTTCCGTCCAACCGGAGGCGCCGGGCAATTTGTTGGAGGCTCTGCAGAGCGCTTCCATCGAGGAAGAACACCGCACTATTATGAGTGCGGTGATTCGTAAAAGTGCAGCTTCGCCAAGAGCGGGCTGACCGAAGCCTCGCAGAGCCTTCTATCGTGCTTTGAGGTAAGAAGTTGAAAATATGCAATGTAATACCGCATAGACAGTAGTTTCTCGATGCTCAGCCCGTGTTCGGGAAGAAAAGCCGGACCGAGGATCTGAAAAAAAGATATACGCAGGGTTGCTAAAAATTATGTCAATATGGGTTGTAGGCTGCGCCGACCTCTGCCAGACCGATGCGGAGGTCGGTGCTTTGAAGCAGGAGCTCGAGCGGTCCGAGCAAGAGCTCGGGCGCGCCAGAAGCTGCTCCAGACAAAGAAGGTGAGTAACACCACTTTGAACTTGTACCTTCTGAGAAAAGGATTTAGGTTGCAACAAAAAATAACAAGGATAACATGGGTACTACAGGGCCACGAACGAGGTGGCGACCACAGAAGGAGGCCGTGTCCGCGTCGAACGCAATGCGGCCACGGAACGGGCAGAGCGAGAAAAGCAAGAGGCGCGGGTGGCAGTGGTTCAGCAAGAGCTCCGGGCTCTCATGGAAAAGCATGAGAGTTTGGAGCGTGACTCAAAGACTCGAGAGTCCGAGCTTGCCTCGGCTCTCGAAAGTGCCAAAACTGCCAAGGCCGATGCCCATAAGTCCCTTCAGGAGATTGAGTTGATGAGGAAGATAGCGGCAGGTAAGGCATTTTTCATGCGAAGCAAACATGTGAATGTAAATTACGTGTTACTTACCCGAATTCGGAGCTCTCCAGGGGCGTTTGCAGATCTGCCTCGAAGCGTGTCTGATGCCGCCATTCTCTTGAGCCGAGGAGGGAGCTCAACGGAGAAGGTCTTACTGGTCTCGATGTCGAGCCCGGCCATCCGGTGCCCCTAGCGACCAGCTGAAGCAGCTGGTCGAGGTCCACAAGGCGGCCGAAGGGCCATGAAGGGCCTCATAGTCCGGCGTGGCCTGGAGAGGCCATGCACAGGAGCTACTTCGGCCTCGTCTGGCGGTTGGTGGATGCGTGCCCTGGGTGAAGGTTATCAAGCGCTCGCCTGTATTGAAGGTGCTCGTCGGACCCTTGCCCGCCAAGAAGGTGCATTGGGGCAAGCTGGATGCGGAGAAGCTAATCAGCGACGCGCCACCGGGCAAGGAATATCGTACACCGAAATGTACTATAAGACTGTCTGAAGGGTGCCCGCAAGATTGCGGATGAGTGCCCAGGGATGTAATTATTGAGTAAATTCGCAATGTGTTATCCTGCAATCAAAACTTTGTTCATATGCGCTAAGCAACGCTTGTTAATTTAAAATATTACCTTCATGCGGCCGTTTATTAAATCTGAGAGATGGCAAGTCGTCGGCTTCAGCCCCCATGCCACGAGTGCTGGGGTGTTCGGGATAAACTTGAGCACTCTTGTTCCCATTTTTGGGTCCATCTAGGGAGGCGCTCAACACAGCGAACAAGGCAACCGGACTTATAGTGCTTGAACACTCTCACTTAGCCATAGAATTCTATAATTTTAAATTTCGCGAAGCCCCTAGTATTCGGAGGACCGAATTGGGGCGCTTATCCACGCCTTCGTCGGACATTATCCGGAACTTACAAAGCGGCGTAGGTCTTTAAGGACCCGAAAGGACCTCTGGAACATCGACCAGTCTCACGCCTTATCATGACAAATCGATTTTAGCTTTCTCCATCGAGGCGTTAACCCGGCTCAACCGGGCGCAATCGCAGTGGTTCTCCCAAATGCTACCTTAGCCAATAGAACGGAACGTAAGGTGCCAAACATGGGAGCCGGGCAAACCCAACTATTGACCCAAGACATGATTCGGAGCCGATTCATATAATGCTATAAGTTCGGAGTGCCGCACTTGTGAAAGTGTTCGGACTTTATCACACCATAATGCGGAGAACATAAGCCCCTGGTGTATTTGGCCGTACCAAAATGTACGGATGCGACATGTCGTAAATGAACATATATATATAAGGTAATGCAATTATGGGCAAAAAGTGCTGCATTTTATTCGAGAAGATATGCTATGAGTGCGGAATGATACAAATAGTGCGGAAAGAAAGGGATTGGACGAATTAAAGGCGTCTCCCTCCAGGGGTAGGCCGCCAAATGTTGTATTTAACAAATTTAATGCTCGTGATGGAGACCACCTTAGTGTTCGTCGCTGCGTTTGTCCTTCCCTGGCTGTTGCATCATGAGTTCGGCAGGTTCGCCGCCGGACAGAGTTCTGTATAAAAAAGAGAGAAATAAAAAGAAAAAAGAGTGACACACTTGGCAGCCCCTGGTGTGGTCGAACCGCACTCTGTGTCTGTTGTGGTTGTGCCTTTCCCCCTATGCCCATGGCATCTCCCGGGCGTAATTATGTACGCGGAGAGTTTGTCTTACAATTTTGCGAGGGCTGGGGTTGAGGCCGCATTGCTACGCGTGCTCGTAACGTGCCAGGTGGTCTTGGTTGATGTTGCTCCAGGCGCGTTTGGCCGTGTCCGGTCGTTTAATGGCCGGACTCGAAAATTGCCTTAAAAGGCTGCTCTGTACTTCTGCTGCGAGATCCGCTGTATGTTCCTCCGTTCAGAGGGACCGTTCCGTGTTTCCATTGACCGTGATGACTCCACGAAGGCCTGGCATCTTGAGCTTAAGGTATGCATAAGGCGGCACCGCGTTGAATTTCGCGAACGCGGTTCGTCCGAGCAGAGCGTGATAGCCGTTGCGGAATGGGACTATGCCGAAGATTAACTCCTCGCTTCGGAAATTATCTGGGGATCCGAAGACCACTTCCATTGTAATTGAGCCAGTACAACTGGCCTCGACACCTGGTATGACGCCTTTGAAGGTTGTCTTTGTAGGTTTAATCCTTGAAGGGTCTATGCCCATCTTGCACACTGTATCCTGATAAAGCAGGTTCAGGATACTGCCGCCGTCCATCAGGACTCTCGTGAGGTGAAATCCATCGACGATTGGGTCTAAAACCAATGCGGCGAATCCGCCATGGCGGATACTCGTCGGATGGTCTCTTCGGTCAAAAGTGATCGGGCAAGAGGACCATGGGTTGAATTTTGGGGGGACTGGCTCCATCGCTTTTACGTCCCTTAGTGCACGCTTCCGCTCCCTCTTGGGAATATGCGTTGTGTATATCATGTTTACCGTCCGAACTTGAGGGGGGAATCCCTTTTGTCCTCTGTTGTTCGGCGGCCGGGTCTCTTCCTCGTCCTCATTGTAGCCCCTTGTCACTGTTTTGGCGATTAATTTGCCTGCACTGCTTGAATACCCAACAATCTCTGTTGGTGTGGTTAGCTGGCTTTTCGGGGTTCCATGTATTTGACAGAGCGGTCGAGTATTCGGTCCAAATTGGACGGGCCCGGAGTGGTTCTTTTGAATGGCTTCTTCCGTTGACCGGGCTTGGAGCCTCGGAATCCGGCGTTGACTGCCGTATCCTCATTGTTGCCGCCGTTAATGCGGCGTTTGTTTTTCTTTCGACGCAACCTGCCATTGCGGTCCTTGGTATCCGGACTGCCAGCGTTTTTGCTAGATTATGTGGCTTAGGTCATCTGCGTCCGGTGGTCGCACATACGTGCCCTGGAAGTTGTCGAGGAATGCGGCTTCCAGGTCTTCCCAGCATCCAATTGACTCTGCGGGGAGGCTGTTAAGCCAATGCCGAGCTGGTCCTTTAAGCTTGAGCGGGACATATTTGATGGCGTGCAGATCGTCGCCGCGGGCCATATGTATATGGAGGAGATAATCCTCGATCCAAACCGCGGGGTCTGTTGTGCCATTGTAAGATTCGATATTAACGGGTTTAAACCCTTCAGGGATTTGATGATCCATTGCTTCGTCAGTGAAGCATAGTGGGTGTGCGGCGCCTCTGTTTAAACCCTTCAGGGAGTAGTTGTGTCCGGCGCGACGGTATTCGTCGTGGGTCTTGGGGCGCCCACGTGATCCATAGATAGATCTGGATTGTCTTTCCTTGTCCTCCAATATATCTCGCAAGTCCGGCGCGTTCCCCCGTGGCTTCATGCTTTTTGAGCGATGCCGGGGTATGGTTTTGGTGGAGGGCTTGCACGCCTCTCTGTCGCGGCCACGAGGTGGTCGGTATGCCGTATTGTGCGCTGGTGATGCAGGTTTGTACGCTTCCTCCTCTAATCGGGGGAGCAACTTGCGTTTTGGGTAACTTTTGGAGGGGCGTTAAGTTCATACTCTTCGCCGCGAGGACCTCGGTCCATCTGTCGGCCAATGGGTCTTGATCAGCTTGAAGTCTGTTGCTGCTTTTCTTTAGGCTGTTTGCCATGGCCATTAGCCTGCGTCTGAACGCTCTTGTTCGACGGGATCCTCGAGCACGACGATTAAATGCTGTCGCCGAGGCTTGCCTCGTCTCTGGAGGGAGGTAAGTAATTGTTATCCTCGACCTCTTCGTCTGCCGCCCTCTCGTGAGGGCTTGCTTCTGCCTCCTCCTGCGCTGGATCGTGCTGGAGGGAGTTGTCTTCGGCACTTTCTGGGGTGTTATTATCTCCTGTGCCGGAATCTCCATTCTTGCCGTGGCGGGATTTAGAGCGGCGCCGCTGACATCGGCGCTTGGGCTGTTTCTTTAAGGAATCGGCCTTCGTTGCTTCCTCGCTGTCCCCATCTTTTGGGGTGTCCACCATGTATATGTCGTATGACGAGGTGGTCTTCCAGTGTCCTGTAGGCACTGGTTCTTGGTAGTCTCCGGCATCGTCGTCCATACCGTCGATGTCTTCGGAGTCGTAGTCGAGTACGTCGGTTAAATCATCGACGGTGCTGCGAAGTGGGTGGTGGGTGGGCTCTGAATTTCTTCGTCGTCCGCGTCCCAACCATCCTGGCCGTAGTTCGGCCAGGGTTCTCCGGATAGCGAGAGATGCTTCAGTGAATTTATGATATCGCCGAAGGGCGAGTGCTGAAAGATGTCCGCAGCGGTGAACTCCATGATCGGCGCCCAATCGGATTCGAGTAGCACGGGCGCAGGAGGTTCGGAGTCCGGCAGGGAGTCCGGCACCTCGGAGTCATGAGCTTTATGCGGGACAAGGTAAGTGTTCGGCTCCATCGCCGTAGAAGTTACATCTTCCGAGGCGGTGTCCAGCCATCCGTCCTCGATCCGAGCGATCGGCTCCGGACTATGGGTCGGAGCGGATTCGTGTGCGGCCTCCAAGGTGTGTCCGGCGGCACAGTTAGGTCATGCCCATCGTGACAGCCGCAGCACGCCGGTTGTTGCTCGGATCCATCGAAGATCAAGTCTCCGCGGATATCGGGCCGTGAAGTTTAGGCTTCCAAACCTGACCTGACGGCCAGGGGCGTAGCTTTCGATCTGCTCCAGATGGCCAAGTGAGTTGGCCCGCAGTGCGAAGCCGCCGAATACGAAGATCTGTCCGGGGAGAAAAGTCTCACCCAGGACTGCGTCGTTATCGATTGAAGAGGCCATCACGCCTATCGGTGACGACACAGAGGAACTCTCAATGAAAGCACCAATGTCGGTGTCAAAACCGGCGGATCTCGGGTAGGGGGTCCCGAACTGTGCGTCTAGGCGGATGGTAACAGGAGACAAGGGACACGATGTTTTACCCACGTTCGGGCCCTCTTGATGGAGGTAAAACCCTACGTCCTGCTTGATTGATATTGATATTGTGGATGTTTACAAGAGTGGATCTACCACGAGATCAAGGAGGCTAAACCCTAGAAGCTAGCCTATGGTATGATTGTAAGGGTTGTTGATGTTGTCCTACGGACTAGAGCCATCCGGTTTATATAGACACCGGAGAGGGCTAGGGTTACATAGAGTCGGTTACAATGGTAGGAGATCTACATATCCGTATCGCCAAGCTTGCCTTCCACGCCAAGGAAAGTCCCATCCGGACACGGGGAGAAGTCTTCAATCTTGTATCTTCATAGTCTTGGAGTCCGGTCGATGATGATAGTCTGGCTGATGATAGTTCGGCTGATGATGGTAGTCCGGCTATCCGGACACCCCCTAATCCAGGACTCCCTCAGTCAGGTTCTTCCATCTTGATTTGATAGTAGCCGGAGTATGCGTCTAGGAAACACAATGAATCGTGTCATGCGGTAGCGTCGATAATTTGATCGATGCGGGGGAGGGGGAAGGGATCCTTTGGGCAAGCCTTGTTGAGGTCCTTGAAATCGACGCATAGGCGGCACGATTTGTCCTTCTTTGGTACCATCACCAGGTTTGCTAGCCAATCCGGATGTTTTATATCTCTGATGAATCCGGCCTCCAATAGTTTGGCTAGCTCCTCTCCCATGGCCCGTCTCTTAGGTTCAGAGAAACGCCTAAGAGCCTGTTTGACTGGCTTGAATCCTTTTAGGATGTTTATGCTGTGCTCGGCCAGCCGGCGTGGGATTCCTGGCATGTCTGAAGGGTGCCAGGCAAAAATGTCCCAATTTTCGCGTAGGAATTCTCTTAGTGCGGCGTCTACATCAGGGTTTTAATGTGCCCCAATGGAGGCCGTTTTCGTAGGGTCCGTTGGGTGGACTTGGAATTTGACTATTTCATCTGCTGGTTTAAAGGAGGTGGACTTAGATCTTTTATCGAGTATCACATCGTCCCTGTTCACCGTGGAGCGCAGCAGTCAGTTCCTCGGCCGCTAGGGCTTCGGATATTGCCTCCAGGGCTAGTGCGGCTGTCTTATTTTCGGCGCGGAATGCTATGTCTGGGTCGCTAGCAAGAGTGATTATTCCGTTGGGCCCGGGCATTTTGAGCTTCATGTACCCATAATGGGGTATAGCTTGAATGATCATGAATGCCTCTCGCCCTAATAGAGCGTGGTATCCACTGCTGAACGGGGCCACTTGGAACATGACCTCCTCGGACATATAATTATCCGTGCCGAACACCACATCCAGTGTGATTTTTCCTGTGCAGCACGCTTCCCGACTGGGTATTATTCCTCTAAAGGTTGTGCTGCTTCGCTCAATGCGGCTCCAGTCTATTTCCATTTTTCGAAGGGTTTCCTTATAAATGAGGTTCAATCCGCTGCCACCGTCCATGAGTACCTTGGTAAGGCGAAAGCCGTCCACTATTGGACTAAGGATCAATGCTGCTAGTGCTCGGGCTGTTCGGAATTTAGGTTCATCACTGGCATTAAAGGTAATAGCCGTGTCGCTCCATGGATTTTTTGTTGCTACTTGGTAGACTTCGGCAAGGCTGCGGAGTGTTCGTTTTCGCATATTGTTTGATGTGAAAGTCTCGAAGACTGTTAATACCGTCTTGGTATCCACGGGCTGGTGCTCTGTGGATGCTGGGGTTAGAAGCTCTTCGCCACTTTTGGCCACCTGCCGCAGTATCCAACATGATCTAAGGCTATGAGTTGGTGTGGCGCCCCCTGTATTATGAATTTTACAGGGTCCGTTGAGCCATCCCTCTAGTACGGTTCCATGCCCCGTAGGGGGTTTTTGTTTTTTGGTGTTTAACCCGGGTGATTGGCGATAATGCACCCTTTTATTTCGGACTGGGTTTGTATTCAGGGCCGGATTGTCCCAAAATCTTACTTCGGTTTTCCAGGCGCTCTCCATCGCACAGTACTTTCGTACTATGGACGCCAAGTCCGCAAAGCGTATAATTTCACGGTGACCTATGGCGTTGAGGATTCCATTATCCGTGCAATTATTGCAGAAGAATGAAATTACGTCTTCCTCACGGCAGTCCTTTATCCTGTTCATATCCAGGAGGAATCTGGCCCAGTAATGATGCACTGTTTCTTCGGGCTCTTGCCTAATATTGGATAGATCGCCTATGTTCGGGTGGGTCGGTGTAATTAGATCCGAAACCCCACCAAATCTGAGGCTCAAGGGCCAAGGAGTTTCCGAACTCGGAGGCTTGGATTCTTGGATGTTGTCCACTGAATCTAGCCCATTGCCTGACTCTAAGTTCAGGTATTGAGTGTCGTCCTTCCCTCCGCGGGTATCCGGCTTGGAGAGATTGGGAATCCGGACATAGTTAGTCCTTAAGATAGATGAAGGGTCACCACATTGTTCCTCCACCACATCAACGTGATGGGTGACCTGGGGAGAGTTAATATCTCTCAGATCGGGTTTAGGCCCAATCTGATCGTAGTCTGTAGTGACTCCCATGGCGGCGATGCGATCCAAGAGTTCGTTTAAAGAAGAGAGCTCCATCGGATCTAACTTCTTGGCAAGTTCTGAATTGACGTGAAGATTGCTTCTGATGACCCGAGAAGTCATCGTCGGCGCGGCGGCCGAACAGGCGGTCATAAGAAAACCGCTCAGCCGGAGAGTTTGGCCGATAGCCAAAGCTCCTTTAGTAACAGTGCCGTCTTTAAACACGGGATAAGGTATCCTTCCTGATGGCGACGGCACTGAGGAACTCTCAATGAAAGCACCAATGTCGGTGTCAAAACCGGCGGATCTCGGGTAGGAGGTCCCGAAATGTGCGTCTAGGCGGATGGTAACAGGAGACAAGGGACACGATGTTTTTACCTGTGTTCGGGCCCTCTCGATGGAGGTAAAACCCTACTCCTGCTTGATTAATATTGATGATATGGGTAGTACAAGAGTAGATCTACCACGAGATCGAGAGGCTAAACCCTAGAAGCTAGCCTATGGTATGATTGTTGTTCGTCCTACGGACTAAAACCCTCCGGTTTATATAGACACCGGAGAGGGCTAGGGTTACACAAAGTCGGTTACAATGGGAGGAGATCTACATATCTGTATTGCCAAGCTTGCCTTCCACGCCAAGGAAAGTACCATCCAGACACGGGACGAAGTCTTCAATCTTGTATCTTCATAGTCCAGGAGTCCGGCCGAAGGTCATAGTTCGGCTATCCGGACACTCCCTAATCCGGGACTCCCTTAGTCTCACTCGACTGAGATTTAAGAGAGAAAAAAGAAAATCTGACAAGAAAATTTCGCATGAATCTTGATGTAAGATCCGACGGACCTATATAGCATCTACTACGACTTATAGCAAGACTAATGAATATGTATAAGGACGACGAGAGTGGATAATAATTGTCTTACATAATTAGGAAGATAATTAAAAAAGCCACATGTGGCTACTCCCGAAATACACAAGGGCAAAAGAAGAAGGAAGACGCATACAATGATCTGGCTCGCTGATCACTACTTTCTTTTTGCGCTGCAGGTCGCGGAGACTAGTTCTCGCGGCGGGTGATGATCTCTTTCATCAGTTTCATGTCCTTAATACGCTGCTTGGCAGCATCCATGGATTTCTCCACCAGCCTGTTGCGCTCGATGCGGAGCATGGCATTCTCGTCCATAAGTTTCTTGATGATGACGCCCGTCCTCTACAACAAGGCAGTGGTCTCCTCCTCCTGCTTTGCCCTTCCGGCGATCTTCGCCCTCAGCAGGTCGCGCTCGCCCCGGAGCTTCGCATTGCCCTCCCCTAGTTGTCAGATGACGCGGGTAGCCTCATCCTGCATCCTCGCTCAACTGGAGATCTAATCCATCTGGCTATGGACTATCACATGCATGCGCCTGTAAGACTCGTCGCCTGCCCACGAGTAATTTTCCCAGGCCGCCGCAGCGCGACGGGACCTCCCTGCTGCTTCGGCGGCGCAACGGGACATCTCTGCTGCTTCTGCGGTGTGGCCGGACAAGTCTGCTACATCGTCGGCGCGGCGGGACCTCCATGTTGCTTCAACGGCGCGGCGGGACCTCTATGCTGCTACTGCTGCACGGCTGGACATGTCGCCTACTTCCGCGGCGAGGCGGGATATCTCTCGTGCTTCCTCGTCCATGCTCACCTCTCCCTGGTGGTAATCTCTCGACCTAGAACTCACACTGGCTATGGCTTGATTGACTTGATTGTTTTTTCAGGATGAGGAGTTGAGGAGGAATGTGCAGTCATCTTAGCATAGTAGTATTTATAACCGAGTACTAGTAATACGCTCCTAAGTGGGAAACCGATTAGGTTGTGATCGGTGTGAACAGGTTTGCAATTAAATATAGCATGGTAGTAGAAGTAATTTGGAATGTGACGAGAAGCGCTCAAAATTTATTGACGGTTCTAGTTTCGAAGTGTGGCACTATTCCCAGATGTCGTAACGTCGGCACGTTTTCTCGATCGTGGTGTACCATATGCCATGGTACTAGTTCTTTTTCTACTGTTGTGTACGTGCAAAACTAGCACCGTTGGATACATATCTTACGCTTGGCGTACGACAGGAATAGCCTCGTCGCGAGCTATAGACTAGTCTTCTTCAGACGCATTACACCTATCTCTCGGGACTTCTCGCACACACCATCACTCCTCCCTAGGTCGATGCCACCCACATACAGTTGTACTCTGAGAAGAGGTGCACACACGCACTCATCCTCTCTCACACACGCATCTGTATCTACGATTTGTAGTGTTCTCAACCATCCGATTGGCTCTATCATAGGTTTCACGTTGCTCCTTGGCCTTCAGATTGAGAAGATTAAAACACGGAGGCTAAGATGGAGGCGCGGGGTTTTGGTTAATGTGCGGGCCACACACGGCACCAACACGACACGAGCTTCGTTTGCCTGGTGCACATGCAATCGGTGAATTGTCCAAGTATAGACACAACCAGGCCCTCGTTGGTATCCGCGCCTCGACTTTTGCTGGTCATAGTGGAGAGTAACATAGACTAGTTACTATTCTATGTTACTAGTACCTTCATAGTGGGTAGTGTCATATAGTATATGCATAATTTGGCGACGAGTGCTCTCTATATGTACCACCTTTATTCTTTAATTACATCTTGTTAGTTTTGCTCCATGGCGCAATCCATCGATACTACTACTGTACATATTTATACATTTTTTAAAAGGCTAGATGGCGGGGCAGTCTAGCTTGGTCCTTTTCACGAGAGGCGAGGGCCTTTGTGATTTGACGGCTCATTACCGCTGGAAGGTGGGGCCTTATGATTTGACTGCTCATATAAATGTGCCGACGACCTGAGGAGGAGCAAAGAACCATGAGGTATTGAAAGTGCAACTATCCCTAGGTGGTTTAATTTGGTAATTCCTAACAACATATAGCTCATTGAGCTAACATCATTCCAACATGAATATTTCAGGAAAAGCTCAATGGATGGCATGGCATGGATAAGAAAAGTGGATCCCTCAAAATGCTAAGGATAAAAGGATTGGCTCAAGCTCAAAAGCTCAAGACTCTAAATTTTATATTTTAGTGATCCAAGATCACATTGAGTCTATTGGAAAATCCAATACTATCAAGGAGGATGAGGTGTTGCTTATTGAGTTTATTGCTCTACAGTGCTTAGTGATATGCTCCAAAACCCTCAACTACTTTCTCATATCCACATATGACCTAAACCCAAAGTCAAACTCGGCCCTACCGATTCTTTCTACCCGGCGCCACCGAGTTCAGATGTCATAGCCACTGCCACAAACCCTAGGCAAATCGGTTTCACCGATAGGGATCTCGGTCTCACTGAGATGGGTTAGTAATCTCTCTGTTTCCCTTTGTAACTTTTTGGTCCCACCGAGATTGCAATGTAAACTCTCTGTTTCCTTTTTGTAAGATTTTTGTCTCACCGAAATGAGCGAATCGGTCCCACCGAGTTTACCTGACCAACTCTTTGGTTAGCTTATTACCAAAATCGGTCACACCGAGTTTGCGTAATCGGTCTCACCGAGATTACGTTATGCCCTAACCCTAACCACATCGGTCCTACCGAGTTGCATGTCGGTCCCACCGAAAATCCTAACAGTCACTAGATTTGCTAAATTGGTCCGACCGAGTTTATCAATTCGGTCCCACCGAGTTTGGCAAGTTGTGTGTAACGGTTAGATTTTGTGTGGAGGCTATATATACCCCTCCACCTCCTCTTCATTCGTGAGAGAGCCATCAAAACAAACCTACACTTCCAACTTGCTGTTTCTGAGTAGGAACCACCTACTCATGTGTTGAGGCCAAGATATCCCATTCCTACCATATGAATCTTGATCTCTAGCCTTCCCCAAGTTGCTTTCCACTCAAATCTTCTTTCCACCAAATCAAAATCATGTGAGAGAGAGTTGAGTGTTGGGGAGACTATCACTTGCACAAGAGCAAGGAGTTCATCATCAAAACACCATTTGTTACTTCTTAGAGAGTGGTGTCTCCTAGATTGGCTAGGAGTCACTTGGGAGCCTCCGACAAGATTATGGAGTTGAACCAAGGAGTTTGTAAGTGCAAGGAGATCTCCTACTTCGTCAAGATCTACCGCTAGTGAGGCAAGTCCTTCGTGGGCGACGGCCATGGTGGGATCGACAAGGTTGCTTCTTCGTGGACCCTTCGTGGGTGGAGCCCTCCGTGGACTCGCGCAACCGTTACCCTTCGTGGGTTGAAGTCTCCATCAATGCGGATGTACGATAGCACCACTTATCGGAACCACGACAAAAACATCCGTGTCTCCAATTGCGTTTGAATTCTCCAAACCCTTCCCTTTACATTCTTGCAAGTTGCATGCTTTACTTTACGTTGCTCATCTACTCTTTGCATGCTTGCTTGAATTTTGTTAATATTGCTTGAATTGTGCGAGAATAGCTAAAATCTGCCAAAGACTAAAATTGGGAAAGTATAAGTTTTTATTTGGTCAAGTAGTCTAATCACCCCCCTCTAGACATACTTTCGATCCTACAAGTGATATCAGAGCTTTGGTCTCCATTTGCTTTGATTTCCATAGCTTTTGGTGGTCATAGCCTTGGTTTCACAACCTAGGAGAGTATGGCGTCTCGCGAGGGAAATTATCACCGTAGAGGTCCTTACTTTGATGGTACTAATTTTGCTAGTTGGAAGCATAAGATGAAAATGCATATTCTTGGACATAACCCTGCCGTTTGGGCTATTGTGTGTATTGGATTGCAAGGTGAATTCTTTGATGGGAGAGAACCAAACCATGAAGCTAGTGCGGAAGAGTTGAAGATGCTGCAATACAACACTCAAGCTTGCGATATCCTCTTCAATGGATTTTTCCCCGAAGAATTCAACAAAATCAGCCGTCTTGAGAATGCAAAGGAAATTTGGGATACTTTGATTGATATGCATGAAGGTACCGACTCCGTCAAGGAATCCAAGTTGGATGTGCTCCAAAGTCAACTTGACAAGTTTAAAATGAAGGATGGTGAAGGTGTAGCTGAAATGTACTCTAGGCTTGCTCTTATCACAAATGAGATTGCCGGCTTAGGAAGTGAAGAGATGACCGACAAATTCATCATCAAGGAGATCCTAAGAGCTTTGGATGGAAAATATGATACAGTTTGCACATTGATCCAAATGATGCCCAATTACAAATATCTCAAGCCAACGGAAGTCATTGGAAGAATTTTTGCTCATGAGATGTCGCTCAAGGATAAGGAGGAATTTCACAACAAATCAAGTGGTGTTTACAAAGCCTCATGTGAAGCTCCCACATCATCAAGTGAGAAACAAACCTTCAATGAAGAATTGAGCTTAATGGTGAAGAACTACAACAAATTCTACAAGAGTAGAAGCAAAGAGAGAAGCTCCAAGTCAAGGTCCTACAATGACAAAAGATCTTCTAGTCGGGAGCATAATTGCTACAATTGTGGAAGACCCAGACACTATTCCAATGAGTGTACGACACCCTACAAAAGAAGAGAAGATTCTCCAAAGAGAAGAAGTAGAAGAGAAGAATCACCACCGAGAGAGAGAAGGAGTAGAGATGATCGTTATGATCGAAGACCCTCACGGAGAAGCAAGGATTCGGAAAGGAAGGACAAGTCATCAAGGAGCTACACAAAACGTAGACATCAAGCCCATGTTGGTGAATGGGTATCCGGCTCCGACTCCGACAATCACTCCGAGAGAAGCTATCACTCCGACTCTGAATATACTCAAGATGAAGGTGTTGATGGTCTAGCACTTGTGTCAACCAACTCCTATCACATATTTGATTCACCTAATGAAGGAATTGGAAAATACTTCATGGCTAAAGGACCAAAGGTTACACACCCCGAGTATGTTGATTTCAATAGTGATGAAGATGACTTGCTAGGTGATGATGATTTACTTGTTGACAACTCTAGTGATGAATACTATGATGAAACATCACTTAATCATGCTAATCAAGATAAAATGAATGACAATGATAAGGAGAAGATTGAGCTTCTAACTATAGAACTAAACACTCTTAAGTTAGCTCATGAAACTATCTTAGAAGATCATCGAGAACTTTTAAGGAGTCATCAAAAGTTACGCTTTGAAAAGCTCAATCTTGAGCAAGAGCATGAGTTCTTAAAGGCAATCAATGATGATCTTCGTAAGAAAAGTTCTTCTTACATTGCCAAGCGTTTACTCTTATCTACTTACATGCCTCAAGTCAAGTCTAGTAACAAGAACAAGAAGGATTCTTCCTCTAGTAGTAACAATAATCATGCTAAATCAAATATTGTTGCTTCTACTAGTTCTCTTGATTCCACTAATGATTCTCTTAGCCAAGTCACACTTGAGCAAGAAAATAGCTTATTGAAGGGAATTATAGAGAAAGGTGTTTACAAGAGCCTTGCTGGGAGTAAGCAATTTGAGGAAATTGTACGCAAGCAAGGAAGGCACCGGAAGAATCAAGGTGTAGGTTTTGAAGAAAGTTCAATGCCAATGGAGTTGAGTGGGAAGAAGATCAATATCCCAAGACAAAGTTTGTTCCTCAACAAGAGAAGTATGATCCTACTTCTTTCAAAGGGACACAAGCTCAAGATGATCTTCCACTACAAGACCACAAGCAAAAAGGCAAGGACAAGCTTCAAGAGGAGATTGATGCATTTGAAGAAGATCCTAAGGCCTTGGTCAAGTGGGTTCCCAAGACTACATCAAGTTCTACTTCATCAAGTATGACTACAACTCCAAGGATTCCCATCAAGATGATGTGGATCCCGAAGAATAAGAACTAGAGAGTTCTTGAGGGTGACTCCGCCAACATATGTCAGTCATATCATTTTGGCAACAACAAGTGCAATCAACTTCCACATCTTGCACTAGTTCAAGGAGTCACAAACCCTCTTGTTGGTCAGACAAGGCACAAGGTAATCTAATGCTTTCATAGACATCATCTTGTGTGTGCATCACTCTATGTCTATGGATATCCTTGTTTGTTTCTTGTGGGACTAACCCGTGTAGGTATTGAAAGTGCAACTCACTCCAAAAGGATTGCTCCAAATGATCTTCACCAACATTGAGCATCCACATCTTCAACACCTACATGAAGTCATCATTGACAAAACCCAAGGTTAGTTCATCCCTCTAAGGGGGGATGTCACATCTAGGGGGACCTTAACTCTAAAAATTGAGTCAAAGCAACTCTAATGGTGTGAACACATCAATGCATTATGTAAAAGTGGTAACCCCACTTGAGCTTAAACGATGAGTATGACCTATGATCAAATGTTCTCATTTGACTCCTAAGTCAATATACTCATATATAGATGACCTAGTCATCGCCAATTGTTTGATAGATGCTAGAATTGTTTGTGCATGCTTTGTCACATACTTCATTTGTCATTTTATTGTGTGAGCATGTTGGTTGTGTATTTTACTCGTTCGAGGACATCCACTTGTTGTTTGATTGATTGGTTTCTTTTTCTTTGGCCAAGTGGATGGACAAGAATGCCTAAGAACCTTCTCCAGCTATCTATGATTTTCTCGTCTCAAACTCTATTCATGCTACATCACAAAATTTGGTCAAGTCAGATTCGAACCACTCTGTTTGAGGAGCACCCGGAGTCCCCGATTCATCATAGACTTAAACTTCCAAAACTTCTTTGTGCATTTCGGTCTGACCGATTCCTCCATTTCGGTCATACCGAGATCACTAAGTCGATCTAGGTTTTCAATCTCGGTCCAACCGATTTGAACTTTTCAGTCACCGAGTTGTTCCACTCGGTCACACCGACAGGGTCAGGCTATATATACTCACAGGAAAAAATTTAGAAACTTTCTACGAACCCAGTCACCCGCGCATAGCTCGCTCTGCCTCCAGGGTCTCCGGATCGTCCTCCTCGTCGCCAGCCGCTAAGGGAGTCCTGGATTAGGGGGTATCTGGACAGCCGGACTGTGTACAACGTCCGGACTATTGAAGCGTGAAGATACAAGACTCAAGACTTCGGCCCGTGTCCGGATGGGACTTTCCTTGGCATGCAAGGCAAGGTTGGCGATCCGGATATTATATTTCCTTCCTTGTAACCGACTCCATGTAAACCCTAGCCCTCTCCGGTGTCTATATAAACCGGAGAGGTTGGTCTTTAGAAGGCCGATCACAATTACAATCATACCATCATAGGCTAGCTCTTAGGGTTTACCCTCTACGATCTCGTGGTAGATCTACTCTTGTACTACCCATATCATCAATATTAATCAAGCAGGAAGTAGGGTTTTACCTCCATCGAGAGGGCCCGAACCTGGGTAAACATATGTTTCCCCTGTTTCCTTTTACCATCAGCCTTGACGCACAGATCGGGACCCCCTACCCAAGATCCGCCGGTTTTGACACCGACATTGGCGCTTTCATTGAGAGTTCCTCTGTGTCATCGCTGTCGGGCTCGATGGCCGCTTCAATCATTATCAACGACGCTGTCCCAAGGGAGACCTTTCTCCCCGGGCAGATCTTCGTGTTCGGCGGCTTCGTCCTGCGGGCCAATTCGCTTGGCCATCTGGAGCAGATCGATAGCTACGCCCCTGGCCACCAGATCATAATCAAAAACCTGAGTTGCACGGCGGATATCAACGGAGACTGGATCGCTAATGAATTCGTGCCTATGCCAGGAGCACCGGACAGTCACCACGAGCACGCCTTAGGCCTGCTATCGGACAAAGCTCGGGGTATCACCCCCGCAGTAGCCTTGGACCTAAATCCGGAGCAGGCCGTGTTGCCTGGGGGCGGAGGGCTGGACCCCGCCCGGCAGGCCGCACACTTATCGGTGGTGGAGCCGAACACGGGCCTTACCTCTGTGGTGGCCTATGACTCCGGACCCCCGGATTCGTATCCGGATGTTCAGTCCAGTCCGCGCACTCTCGAGCTGGTCGAGCCAGGTTGGGCTCCGGTAATGGAGTTCACCGCCGCGGACATCTTTCAGCACTCGCCCTTTGGCGACATGCTGAACTCGTTGAAAACTCTCTCTTTGACAGAAATTTCTGGGCCAAACTATGTCCGGTTCGAGTGGGAAGCAGGCGACGAAGAAATTCGTTGCCCACCCACCACCCACTTCATAGCCACGATCGATGATTTAACCGACGTGCCTGACTTCGACTCCGAATACATCGACGGTATGGACGACGATGCCGGAGAAGATTTGGAATCTATGGGGCGCCGGACTTCCCCCTCGTCACACGACATATACATGGTGGATACGCCCAAAGAGGACAAAGGCGACAATCCGGACGATATAACCCCCGGACGAAAGTCAAAGCGACGCCGCAGATGCCGTTCTAAGTCCAGCAACAGTAAAAATAGTGACAAGAGCACCGGAGGGATCGACACTACAATCAACTCCGAAGGCAACAACGACCATACGGACCCAGCGATGGAGCGGGACAAACCAGGTCACCCTGAACATAGTTTGGTGCAGACGCCCCGAGGACAATGATCCTGACGGACGAGGTCATCAAAACGAACCAACATAGGAAAACAGTCCGGATAATGATGCAATCCCGGAAAAACACATGGAACGAGATAACCTCCACAGAAAGCTTATGGCCACCGCAAGAAGTCTAAAGAAGCAGAAGCAACGGCTCAAAGTCACAAGCAGAAACGCTCAACCGCAGATGGAATAAAGTGCTAGACACTGAAGAAAGATACGGCGATGATCGCCATACAAAGTGCTATCCAAAATGCAAGCTACTGCCAGAATTCGACGACGAAGCTGTACCACTTCATAACCGCAACACAGCGGCTACCGACGCCACGCACGACCCACGTGAACACCTAAACAAGAAAGCCGGCGCGCCAAGGACAATTTATGGATCCAAGGGACGCACCCTGGCGAGGGACTATGGTCACCAAAACGATTACACTAATTGAATATCAGTCTGGAATAAACAGCGGACACAACAACTGCCGACAGCATGCCACAACACGTCCAGATACAGTGGGGCTGCTCACCCCCTGTGCTTTACCGGTGAAGTACTAGACCATGAATTTCCACAGGGCTTTAAACCTGTGAACATAGAGGCATACGGCAGAACGACAGACCCAGGAGTCTGGATCGAGGACTTTATCCTGCACATACATATGGCTCGTGAGGATGACCTTCACGCCATCAAATACCTCCCCCTCAAACTGAAGGGACCAGCTCAGCACTGGTTGAAAAGCCTCCCCAAAAATTCAATGGGGAGCTGGGAGGAACTCGAGGACGCTTTCAGGGTCAATTTTCAAGGACCTATGTCCGGCCTCCGGATGCTGACGAATTAAGTCACATAGTCCAACAGCCCGGAGAATCCGCCAGCAAGTTTTGGAACAGATGCCTCACTAAGAAGAATCAAATCTTTGACTGTCCGGATGCCGAAGCCTTAGCGGCATTCAAACACAGCATCCATGACAAGTGGCTCGCCAGACACCTCGGCCAGGAAAAGCCATTGACAATGGCAGCCCTAACAAGCCTTATGACCCGCTTTTGTGCGGAGGAAGATAGCTGGCTAGCCCGTAAAGGCACCCGCACCCAGCACATCTGAAATAAGGGATGGCAACGGGATGCGACGGCGTCATAAAAACAAACGCTAAAACAAGGAAGAGAGCCCGGATAACACGATGGTTAATGCCGGATTCAGGGGCTCTCGACCTAATCAGCAAAATAAGCCATTTAAAAGCACCAAAGAGGGAGCGTCCGGTCTGAATAGAGTCCTAGACAGACTATGCCAAATTCATGGCACCTCTAACAAACCTGCAAACCACACGCACAGAGAGTGCTGGGTCTTCAAGCAGGCCGGCAAACTAAATGCCGAACACAAGGGAAGGGAAACACCAGGTGAAGATGAGGACGAACATCGCCAGCCGAACACTGAGGGACAAAAAAAATTCCCGCCAGAGGTTAAAATAGTGAACATGATCCACGCGACTCACACATCCATGAGGAGGCACGAACGCGCGCATAGAGACGCGCTCGATATCATCGTACTCACACCTAACAACTGGATCCCCTATCCGATCACCTTCGATCACCTGGACGACCGAACTATTATTCGGCACGGAGGATCAGATGCCTTGGTGCTTGACCCAATAATCGACGGATACCATCTCACCCACGTTCTCATGGACGGTGGCAGCGGTCTCAATTTAATATATGAGGACACTATCCGCAAGATGGGGATAGACCCATCCAGAATTAACCAAAGCGACACCACCTTTGAAGGGGTGATACCAGGCGTTGAAGCCCACGACAGGGGTTTCGTTGTACAGGAGGTAACATTCGGCTCTCTAGGCAACTCAAGAAGCGAAGAGCTACTCTTCATCACCCACCCTTCCAAAGCAACTATCATGCATTGCTTGGAAGAACGGCCTTCGCCCGTTTCAACGTATTGCCGCACTATGGCTACCTTACACTCAAAATGCCTGGTCCACGCGGCGTCATCACCATTAGCGGAATATCAGAGCGCTCGTCAGGCGTAGAGGAACAGGCGACGGCCCTCGCGGCCGGACTATAAGCGACCTCCAACATCAAAAAATATGACCGGTCGTTAAGACCAGGGACACGGTTAGACGAGTCCGATAGCCCAGATCGATCCAGGGCACCGTATATGTAATCCTATAGCGGATACCAGGGGCTATAACTACCTAATAAAACCCCACACTTGGCTCAACCTTATTGGCAGGCCAATGGCTTACACTTTTTCCCATCGCGTACTAACGTTGTAAACTCCTATGAGTTTCCTTTTTCCGCATACAACTTTCGTGCGATACCCTTCCAGGATACGACACAACGGAGACAAAGGCGCAGACGTGCAGCAGGGCCCCGTTCAACAGGTTTCTTTTTAGATTAAGCCCCTGTGTAAACCTTTTCTATTCCCTCTTGTTGTTTAACCATCCCATGGGTTCCATACCCACAGAGGATACTGCCGTTTTTGGCATTTTTGCCACGACAGATTAACGCACGTACCTGGAATTACAGGGTTTATAATGAAAGGGCATTCTTGAGCCCATCGTCTACTACAAAGTCCGAACACCTTCGGGAGTGTTTGGCGTCCGAGTTTGGTCTTATATGCAGCAGCTCCGAATCATGTCTTTGGTCAAATGTTGGGTTTGCCCGGCTCCTGGGTTTGCCGCCTTACGTTCCGTTATTATTGGCTAAGGTGGCCAAAGGAGAACTATCGCGATTGTGCCCTAGTTATTCCGGACGAGCACCTCGGTAGAGAAAGCCGAAAACTGACTGTCATCACACAGCGAGAGACTGTTCAACCACCCGAGGACTTATCAGAATATTTAGGATCCCTCCGCATTAACGAAGGACCGTTTCCCGGTCATGTACACACGCGCCCATATTCGGATGCACGCGAATGTACCAGGGGCTACATATTTTCCCCAACTTTAGATTCCCATGGCTAAGCGAACGTGTTACAGCTATATAGTCCGGTTGCCTAGTTCGACGTGCGATCACCTCCTTCATGGACCAAGACGTTGGATCAGGTGTGATTAAGCATATTTTTTGCGAACACCCCCGCATTGTTTGCGTGGGGGCTGAAGCCAACGACTGCTATCTTTTGGATTACACATTCAAATAAATATATATATGTAAACGGCCGCACAAGGGACACAATAATACTTTCGGGCAAAAAGTATAAATATAGCCTTATAACAAAAATAACATTGTTTTTACAATGATTCGATTCATCACTCGAATAAGACATTCATCGAAAGCATCGCTTTGTCTTAGGCGGGCACCTTCTGTGACCTGCGCCAAGTAGTGCTCGGCCGGATATTGGCCCCCCGCCGGATCTTGGGTCGCTATAATGGTGGCCTCCATATCCGTCTAATAGGCATTAACGCGGGCAAGAGCCATTCGTGCACCCTCTATGAACACTGACTTCCTCATGGCGTCGATCCGAGGAACGGCCCCGAGGAATTGCTGCACCAAGCCAAAGTAACTGTCCGTCTTAGGCCCTTTCGCCCAAAGATGGTCAATCACATACCGAATTGCAAGACCGGACAGCCTGTGAAGCTCCGCTACAGCAGCCATCTTGTCACTTAACGGCAGCGGGCGAGTGGGAGCATTGAATTGCGACCAGAAAAGATTTTCCACTTCCTTATCACCCTGATCCTCGAAGAACTTGGCAGCGTCAGCCGTACTCTTCGCCATATCTGCATACGCGTCCGCGGGACTCCAGCGCCCATCCAGGGGAGCGTACTTCAGATCGAAAAACTTCGTCCGCAGCAAGTAGGAGCCTCCAGTTGCGATTTTACCGGCCTGTTGAAGTTCCTCCCGCACCCCCCTGAGCGTGGTACGTATTTCCTTTGTGGCATTACGCGCCTTGTCCAGCTCGGCCAAACTTTCCGTATGCTTCTTTTGAAGGAGCTCATACCGGTCAGCGGAATTTTTTAACTCCACAGCCATTTCGGCTATCTTTTCCTCGCTTCGGCGATGAGCAGCCTGTTCGGCTCTCAATTATTCGGCCGCCTTTAGGGAAGGCGCATTGCTAACCCGAGCTTGTTCCTTGGCTAGGACAAGTTCTGCCCTCAGGGCCTCCACGGCAGCAACACCATCTGCAATCCGAACACATTACATTAATATCATGCCGCCTCCATATTTTGCTATACAAAGAAAGGCAGAGCACATACCTTGTGATTTGTCCAGTCGCTCATTCACCAGCGTGATATCGCCATCAATCGATCGAATCTTCCTGGTCAGTTCGGAAACATCAACGGACTGGTCGGCGGCCGGACCCGCAGGTACCTGCACATATTTACAGTGCAATCGTTAATTTATGATCCCCCATTTGCCGCCTAGGGCGGGCAACCAGAGTCTCAGGGGCTACTATCTATATGGATCACACCTAACGCGTGCCTCACAGCCAAAAACAGTGTATTCTTCACTACATACCTCAAAGACTGTGAGCAGACATGTAAATGCTTCATTCAAATCGCTTGTAGCAGACGAAATCCTCTTGAGCACCGCGCTCATTAATGAGCGGTGCTCCTCCAAGAGTGCAGCTCACTCCAGTAGGCCCGTAAGTACGTCCGGCCGGACATCAAACTGTGCCGGACCCTCCCCATCGCCCATCGTGGGAGCCAAACGCTCCGGGCTCAAGGGGGCTGACACATTGGCTTCCTGCTTCGGCAGATCCGGACTCCTCCGTGACGACACCTCAGTGTCGCCCGCTTCATGAGCCGGAGAGGTAGGTGGGGTCTCGCTCTCCATCATCTCCGGAGGAAGATCCCCCGAAGACGAACTCTGTTGAGAAGGGCTGCTAGCCGGACTGCGAAAGACGAATCCTGGTTATTGATCTAGGAGGAACGCAGTACCTTCGAATTAAAAATTAACTTACAGCTCGGTGGAAGGCTGGCCGTTGGAGGGCATGGTGCGGTGAGGGTGCCCATCGGGGCAAGGCCCCCTGGGGATGTCTTTTTCCCTAATTTGGGCATCTGCGCCTCCAAAATCTTCGGAGGCAGCCCTCTTCTTCCAGCAGAGGAGGCTTTAGCCTCCCTCCCGACTATCCTCCTTGGGGAGGTAACAATTCCCAGTTGGGATGCGTAGCATGTGGGGTTCGGTTTCTTCGTTCCTCCCCTTGTCTTTCCCCGAGGGCATTCTGCTGAGTACCCGGTCGAGCATCTTGGCCATGGTGGGGGCGGGTGAGCCTTCGGGAATTGGCACCGGACACCTGATTCTCTCCGCCTTGCTGAGCCATTCCTGGCACCTCTCAGGGCTACTTACTTGAGTATCTAGGAAATTGCAGCTTAGGCCCGCATCCTCGGTGGTATCCGGACACACTACTTTTCGTCCGAAGAATAATTTGCACATCTCTTTGAGCTTCAAGCCGAAGAACTGCTTGACAGTCCGCGGACCCTCCGGATTGAACTCCCACATCCGGAGAGGCCAGCAACATCCGTCGGATTAACATCACTTGCATTATGCTAACGAGGTTAATGTCCCTCTCAAGAAGCTCCCGGATGCGATTCTGCAGCACTGGTATATCACCAGCGGGCCCCCAATTCCGTCCTACGTCCGTCCAAGACGCCAGCTGTGACGGAGGGCCCGAGCGAAACTCGGGGGTGGCCACCCACTTTGTGCCTCTGGGAACCGTGACGTAAAACCACCTCCGTTGCCAAACATCGGATACTTCTTGGAAAGAACCCTCTGGCCATGGGGCATCGACGTTTCTGCTTATTACGGCACCACTGCACTCCAGATGTTGTCCCTCGATCATCTTTGGCGTCACATTAAAGGTTTTGAGCCATAAGCCGAAGTGTGGGGTAATGTGGAGAAAAGCCTCGCACATGATAATGGACGGCGAGATATCGAGGATAGCATCCAGAGGATTCTTTCCCAGAAATAGGGTTTTACCTCCATCGAGAGGGCTCGAACCTGGGTAAACATCTATGTCCCCTGTTTCCTGTTACCATCAGCCTTGACGCATAGATCGGCACCCCCTACCCGAGATCCGCCGGTTTTGACACCAACAGCCGCCTCCTGTCGCTGGTCTCCGCTGCCGTCAATGGAATTCACCCCCGCCGTTGCCGCCGTAGCAATTTCATCGCCAAGCTAGGGTATGGACTCGATCACAGTGCTATCCCCGTCCGATTCATAGCACATTGTGTTCATCATGATTCTTGCCACGATTGAAACTATTCTATCCAGTCAAAACACTCCGTAGATCAGAAATGAAATGAAAATTTAGGGTTAGGTTTCCGCGAAAACCATCTCGGACCCACCGGGTTGCAGAACTCGGTTCCACCGATTCGGCTAAGGCCATTGCACAAGTGATTCTCGGTCTGACCGAGAATTGCAAATCGGTGTGACCGAGTTCAGGACTTTGTGAAACCCTAGCAGTCTCGGTGCCACCGAACTGTGACTCGGTCTGACCGAGTTCACTCGTTTAGGTTCGAAAAGCTGCTTCGGTATCACCGAGTTTGCAAACCGGTTGATCCGAAATGCTTTCTGTGGAAAACTAAAACCTCTGTATTTTGTGATGCTCATCCACTCTATCTCATCTATATCTATTCATAGGGTCTGCAGTCAGTGTTTGCAATATATCAGATCAGAGTGACAGCCAGAACAAGTTAGAGGAGCATATTCTGATGAGTGAGGGCACTAATCCCTCTAGCAGCTCAGATGAGGGTAGCAGGAGCACTCCCAGCAACTTACCCAAAGCAGCCACCAGGACAAGAAAGAAGAAAACATCAGAATCTGAGGATGAATACTATGTGGCAGAAGAGGATGAGGCCACTTCCAAAAAGGTGATCAAGAAAGAATATAGCTCAGCTGCAGCAGTTAAGCCAGGTCTGGAGACCAAAAGGCGAGCAGGAAGACAACCCATGTCTAAAGCCAGAGCCTCCACTCAAGCATCTTTGGAATCTGAACCCAAAGAGGCTGCTGCAGAAGGGAAGAAGAGAAAGGAAAGGGTCAAGTAGACCATGGCCAGATTTATTGAAAAGCCTTCCATGATGGAAGAGGAGGAAGAAGAAGAGGTTGCTGCACCAGCACCCAAGGCTTAGAAGCTTATGGGTGATGCTATTAGGTCAGGGGCTGCATCATCAAAGCCAAAAGAAGCACCCAAAGCTTCCTCCAATCCCAATACTGCACCAAAGAGGAATACCAGAAACATATCTGCTGCTGAGAAGAACAAGGCTCCAATGCCTGAGACTGTTGCTGAAGAAGAAGATGATGAAGAGCATATCCTGAGAAAGTTGGAGCCAAAGATTCCAGACCACAATGATGAGCATCCTGTGGCTGAGAACATGAAGATCATGAGAGACTCAGGATTGAGGCTATGGAGAGAGTCAGATCCATATGCCACCAGAAGGAGGACTGCTGTTGACTACAGGTTCCACACAAAGGAACATCAGGACTTCTATGAGACAATTTTGTTAGACAAGAAGCCTATAGTTTGTGACATGAGGTGGGTCGACTGAACCTACATGAAGAATAATGAGGAACACTATCCTGGTGTGTATGACAGATTCAGTGAATGTGGAGTTGCAGACTTTGTTGGGCAGAAGCTCACAAAGTGTAATGAGGAGCTCATAATGCAATTCTACTCCACAGCACACTTCAATCCAGATGGCAAGATAGTATGGATGTCTGAAGGTACAAGGTACCAATCAACTATTGAGGAATGGGCCAATCTGATCAATGCACCTAAGGAGGAAGAGGATGAATTGGATGTCTATGCCAAGAAGAAGATGGATCACAACTCTATGGCACATATGTACAAAGAGATTCCTGATGCAGATCTTGAGACTCACCAGTTTGGATCAGTGAAACACTAGCTGTCAGCTCTGCCTACAATCAAATGGATCCTCAGGCACACTCTCTTGCCCAAGTCTGGTGATCATAGAATGATCAGAGGCCATGCAATAAAATTGGTACATATATTTGATGTGCCACAGAAGTTCAAGGTCATGAGCCTTATAGTTGAAACTATCAAGAGGACAACAGCTGACCAGAAAAGAAGTTGTGGATATGCCCCACAGATCCAGGAGCTGATTAACTCCAAGATGGGCAAAGGCACATACCTGTTGGATAGGAGCATATGCCTGTCTATCCAAACTTTGAGGACAACCAAGTGGTTATGGATGAAGGTGAACCATCTTCAGTGCAAACACAAGCTAAGAAGGAGAAGGCAAGGACAGAGAAGGCTGCCATGATGCCAACAATGGATGAGGCATCTCAGTACTTTCTGAAGAGCAAATAGGATCAACTTGGCTACTTGATTGCATCCACTCTGAGGATTGAGAAGGGGCTGACCACCTTGACTCGAAACTAGGAGAGCTTGGAGAGGATCATGGAGCAGAAGTTCTATGACATGGATGTGAAGATCACAGAGATCCAGTCCGTTGTTGAGCAGCTTCAGGATGATATGCAGGAGAGGAAGGGCAAGTCAACCACTAAGGCATTTGCCAGAGTGCCTAGAGCTCAGAGATCAGCTGCAGTGCCAGTGACAGACACCAGAGCCACTTCATCTGCACCAGCTACAGCTTCAGTGCCACCAGCTCCAGCACCTACACCTCCAGCTCCATCTACATCAACTGATGCTTTCGTCCTTGGCGTTCTCTCTACACCACCACCTGAAGATCAAGCCTGAGAGTCGATTTAGTGCTATGCATTTTCTATGAACTTTTTGGTAACTTGTTGCGAAAGGGGGAGAAAAATGTATAGATCATAGGCTTCGAGAGAGAGTGTTGCTTTTTATTCTCTCTTGCTTTGGTGGTTGAACTTTATTTGCTTGTTTGAGATACTCTATGTCTGTGTGATACTTGGATGATCTTGTGTTTGATCATATGCTACATTTATGCTTGTTGGATGACATTATCCTTTTTATCTCTATATGATCATTCACTTTGCATGGTGATGAGTGCATGTATTCAATCAATATCATTTTGAGCGCTCCACCAAGATGTATGTGACTTGGAAGATTTACCCACGAGCCTAACTCCTTGTGCATTTGCAGTCCAAAGCAAATCTTAAACTATGCACAAATTTAGGGGGAGCTCTTGCTTTTCACATACTTCTCAAAGTGGCAATGTTTTTCACTCTTATTATCATTTGTCGAAGCTTTGATCTATATGTTGTCATCAGTTACCAAAAAGGGGGAGATTGAAAGTGCAACTATCCCTAGATGGTTTTGGTAATTCCTAACAACATATAGCTCATTGAGCTAACATCATTCCAAGATGAATATTTCAGGAAAAGCTCAATGGATGGCATGGCATGGATAAGAAAAGTGGATCCCTCAAAATGCTAAGGATAAAAGGATTGGCTCAAGCTCAAAAGCTGAAGACTCTACATTTTATATTTTAGTGATCCAAGATCACATTGAGTCTATAGGAAAAGCCAATACTATCAAGGAGGGATGAGGTGTTGCTTAATGAGTTTCTTGCTCTACAGTGCTTAGTGATATGCTCCAAAACCCTCAACTAATTTCTCATATCCACATATGACCTAAACCCAAAGTCAAACTCGGCCCTACCGTTTCTTTCTACCCGGCGCCACCGAGTTCACATGTCATAGCCACTGCCACAAACCCTAGGCAAATCGGTTTCACCGATAGGGATCTCGGTCTCACCTAGATGGGATTGTAATCTCTCTGTTTCCCTTCGTAACGTTTGGGTCCTACCGAGATGAGCGATCGGTCCCACCGAGATTGCAATGTAAACTCTCTGTTTCCTTTTTGTAACATTTCGGTCTCACGGAAATAAGCGAATCGGTCCCACCGAGTTTACCTGACCAACACTCTGGTTAGCTTATTACCAAAATCAGTCTCACCGAGTTTGTGTAATCGGTCTCACAGAGATTACGTTATGCCCTAACCCTAACCACATCGGTCCTACCGAGTTGCATGTCGGTCCCACCGAAAATCCTAACGGTCACTATATTTGCTAAATAGGTCCGACCGAGTTTATCAATTTGGTCCCACCGAGTTTGGCAAGTTGTGTGTAACAGTTAGATTTTGTGTGGAGGCTATATATACCCCTCCACCTCCTCTTCATTCGTGAGAGAGCCATCAGAACAAACCTACACTTCCAACTTGCTGTTTCTAAGAAGGAACCACCTACTCATGTGTTGAGGCCAAGATATTCCATTCCTACCTTATGAATCTTGATCTCTAGCCTTCCCCAAGTTGCTTTCCACTCAAATCTTCTTTCCACCAAATCAAAATCCTGTGAGAGAGAGTCGAGTGTTGGGGAGACTATCATTTGAAGTACAAGAGCAAGGAGTTCATCATCAACGCACCATTTGTTACTTCTTGGAGAGTGGTGTCTCCTAGATTGGGTAGGTGTCACTTGGGAGCCTCTGACAAGATTGTGGAGTTGAACCAAGGAGTTTGTAAGGGCAAGGAGATCGCCTACTTCGTGAAGATCTACCGCTAGTGAGGCAAATCCTTCGTGGGCGACAGCCATGGTGGGATAGACAAGGTTGCTTCTTCGTGGACCCTTTGTGGGTGTAGCCCTCCGTGGACTCGCGCAACCGTTACCCTTCGTGGGTTGAAGTCTCCATGAACGTGGATGTACGATAGCACCACCTATCGGAACCACGACAAAAACATCCGTGTCTCCAATTGCGTTTGAATTCTCCAAACCCTTCCCTTTACATTCTTGCAAGTTGCATGCTATACTTTCCGCTGCTCATATACTCTTTGCATGCTTTCTTGAATTGCGTTAAGATTTCTTGACTTGTGCTATAATAGCTAAAATCTGCCAAAGACTAAAATTGTGAAAAGGATAAGATTTTATTTGGTCAAGTAGTCTAATCACCCCCCTCTAGACATACTTTCGATCCTACAGGTATACTCAAGTTTTCCAATAGAGTACGACGGAGGAGCACGAAACACGTCAGCCCAGTGCCATATCCTCTACTCTCTACTGTTATTATATATTACTAGCAAGAGGCATTGTTCTATTGGCGATAAAGAATGATCTAATTTGCTAGTCATCTCATTTTTAGCATCGTTCTATTCATGCCTCATAGAGAAGGTGACACGTGCGGCGAAACACCCGAAGAAAAATAAGAAACACAGGAGCAAAAGAAGGAGGATTATCACCCCAAAAAAAGAAGGAAGATGCACACACAAGTCTGGGGTGCTGCTCTCACTACATGAAGGGTTGCTAGCCGCGGAGTCATAACTGCTTCTTCATCGCCTCCACGACCTCCATCTCCTTGCGCGTCTCCTCCGCCATCTTCTTCATTGTGTCCATGACGCGGGATTTCTTGACGCGATCCTTCATCATCTGTTCCACGGCCGCATTACGTACCTTGATAGCAGCCGGGTGCTCGATGCGGATCTTCGCCAAATCCTCCTTCTGTTCCGTGACGAGGGCCTGTAACATCTTCATCGATGAACTACTATTCTCATGCAACTTCTTCCAGCCGGCGTTCTCCTCCTTCAGCAGGTCGACCTTGTGGTAGAGCTTCACCTTGTCCTCCTGAATATGCAGGATTTCGCCGGTCGCCTTCTTCTCCGAGGCAACGCTCTTCTTTAGTAGCATCACCAAGCCGGCAGTCAACTCTCCCTGCTTACTGAGCTCAGCGGGCATGTCGTCGAGGCTCTCCTTCAGTAGCTCCACCAAGCCGTGGACGAACTCCTTCTGCTTATTGAGGTGCTTATTGGGCTGATCGGGCATGCCGTCGAGGGATAGCGACTCCAGCGCCGCCAGCTCGGCATGTTCGCCTCCGCATCTAGGGCGCTCCTGGGAGCCATCACCTGCCCATGAGAGATCTTTCGAGGTCTCTGCGTGGATGAACTCCGTCTGCTTATTGAGGTGCTTATTGGGCTGATCGGGCATGCCATCGAGGGATAACGACTCCAGCGCCGCCAGCTCGGCATGTTCGCCTCCGCATCTAGGGCGCTCCTTGGAGCCATCACCTGCCCGTGAGAGATCTTTCGAGGTCTCTGCGTGGCGGCGAGCCCCCTCTTTTTTCCGCAGCCTTGGTTGCCGCTCCCTTATTACGAGTAGTTCTCGACCTAGATCTCTACACACCGGCCATGGCAAGGACGTACGAAGAAGGAGGACTTATGAGTAGGAAGGTAGAGTAATTTATTGTTAGGTAGTTACCCGTTTTATAACCTAAGTACTAGCACTAGTAGTAAAACCTGCATAGTGGGAACACATTCAGGTTTGGTACGTACTGGTAGGTGTGAGTAGGCTTGCCATTAATTGTAGCACTAGTACTTTCAAATGTGATGGGAACAAGGTAAAGATTAATTGATGGTTTTTGGTTTCGAGGCCCGAAACGGCTCCCGATGAGTTTAGTGGAACATAAATTCCAAGTAGACTACATTGCTCAGATGCATAAATATTATGTTACTGTCAAAAATTGGCACAAAATACGAAGGAGACCAATGGAAGTACTACTAGGTACCCATGATTTAACTACTCGCATGCGCGCAGTGGAGTACTAATGTCTTTCTTCCGCCCTCACGTCCACTCAATTTGCATGCGCTGTATTAATTGACCATCAATGAAGTGATGGGCTTTACATGCGTCAAATTATCACATGGGGTGGATCTTGGTACAAAATTGCGTCCGCCCGTGTACCCGCTTGTGCGTGCGAGGGAATGAGTGTGTGCGTGGCATGCGTGCACATCTTCGCTTCGTGCATGTACCGCCAGTGCGACTCAGGGAGGACGAGTACATTCTTCTGGAACCAGCAGCATGTCAGTGTGATCAATCCACACAAGGATGTCGCAACAACGCCTCCACATGTGCCACGTGGCTTCATGAACTGTAAGAGGGACACTGTGTAGCGTGCCATTGTATTTTGCAAATACTTGAAGTACTAGTAAGGTAGACGTGCATTGCACCGTCAGATTTTGCAACCAAATTATGAATAAATACCACACTGTAGCATGTAAACTCTGAGTCATATATGCCTGATGTAGACTTTTGTTTAATTCTTGTAGTTCATCTCATTCAAAATCAATTATTTTTTATAAAAAACCTACGGCCTCTTTGATTTGTAGGATTTCCAAAACACGAGAATAGGAAGAACATGGGATTAGAGTGGAATGTCGTCTTGAATCCTACAAGATGGTACGATTGTTTGATTGTGCATAGAAAAAACGCATAATTCTTTCAAAGAGGTTTGAGTAGATGGGATGTTTCCTATGAAATCTACAAGCAAATGAATCATATGGACAATTTCCTATGGTTTACAAACCTACGAATCATGCAACCAAGATAGGACAAATTACTAAGGATTAGAATCCTCCAAAATTCCTTCGAGAATCCTTTGAATCAAAGAAGCCCTTAACCTATTTTATGATTCATGGAATTGGGCGTTCTAAAGCATAAAGTAAAACAAATAATGGCAATTCAACTAGAAAAAATGTTGGGCAGTTATGATACGGAAGATTCTAGAACAAAGGAGAACCACTGTTTTTTTTTATATTTGTGCATTATGCTTAAGTTCAACCATGGAGACTGCTAGATTGTACATGTGGAAAAATCTGGTCGGGGGCTAGAAGATGGTGTGAGGGGCCGAGTGGAGGGAAACTATGAAGGAGTGCACAACTGCGAGATCGATATTTAGAGAAAGGGGGCGAGAACGTGCGCTGTTGCACGTAGTGGCGGAGCCATGAAAAATGTCCCATGAGCTAGGGGGGCCAACTATTGCTATTCTTTTATGAGGAGGGCCAATTAATCAACTTAAAGCATTTTTACCAGCAATTGTCTAATGATCACATTCATATTAGCCTCGATATATAGTGATGTTTGAGGGGGGGGCAGGGCCCTTGCTGCCCCCTGTCTTCGCCATTGTCCGCGCGTCTGAGAGATGAAGAGAAAGGCATGGATGATTAGAGGGGGGCGTTGGATATATAATTAATGTGGGTGTGTTAGCTATATATGTATTCCTATATATAGAGGTATAGATTGATTGATGTGGACGTGGGAAAGAGGGTTTATGTGGAAAACTATGAAAGACCTAGCTATATACAAACACACATAGAGGAACATCGATCGTTGCGCATGCATGTGAGAGATAAAGAATGCCCGATATGATGGAGAGGGGGACGTGTGTGTGTGTGTGTGCCTTGATGGGAGACCGACCTGAAGAAAAAGATTGCATGTGTGCGATGGATAATGCCGACTGGTAGTGTGTGTGCATGCATGCACGACAGAAAGTTAGTGGTACAATTATAAAGAGAACACCAATGTGTCGGTGTAAAAGACAAGGTGAGGTCATAATCAATGTAAAGTTGAATTCAAATATTTGAATAAGAGATCATGATGTTTGAAACCCATGAATGCATGAATATAGCGGAGATATGTGCGGTGTGGTTTGGAAACGAGCATGTTGTAATGTATACACGTTGAACAAGGTGAGACTGGTTTGAATTTGAGATACCGATGGCAGACATCGTTTGGCCACATTGCATCTGTGCATGGACACACTATTCTAATTGGAGATGATGGGTGGCTTTCGCATCACAATCTATATCTAGACCCCTATATATATTATATTTTATATTTTTTATATAGGGTGCGGATAACTTTAACTTTCAAAGATGGTCGTTGGGTGAGACCTGGCAAATTTGAGCACTACTCACCGTTGGATATCATCTAGATTCTACCAGATTTTGCCACATGTACAATCTAGAAGACTCTATGGTTGAACTTAAGCATAATGCACAAACCTCAAAACACAAGCACTTCTTCTTTGTTCGAGAATCTTCCGTATCAGAATTGCCCAAATGTTTTTCTACATGATTTGTTTTTACTTTATGCCTTACAACGCACAATTCCATGAATCTTAAAATAGATTAGCTTTCTTATAAAAACTAGATGATTTTGAATCAAATGAACTATAAAAATTAAACGAAGATCTACATCATGCATATCTGACTCAAAGCTTACATGCTATAATTTGGTATTTATTCATAATTTGTTTGCCAAATCTCATGCGTGCAATGCACGTGTACCTTACTAGTCTAAATGTTGTCTGTGTGTGTGTTGTGCGTGTTAAACACATTGTACGTAGTATATCATACTAGTCTAAATTGTCTTTTTTTGGTACACATTAAGCTTGTTCTCCCGAAATTTCAAGCCGTGCCTTGTTATGCCGAAATTTCAAGCTAGCTTCTCTGTTTATCGTGTTGCGAAACTCCCGCCTCTTCAACCCGCGCCTTGTTACCCCGAAATATTTAAGATAAATCTTTGTCTCATTGTGCTCCGACAACTTCCTCGATCTCAACCCAAACCTTGCTATTCCAAAATTACAACGCGCGCGAAAACTCCCACCTCCTGTGAAATCCCGACACGCGAAATGCCCGTGATACCCCTGAACCAAAAGAACCGCCTCAAATCGGCGGTGGTACTTTTGTAACTTACCCCAAATTTCGGACAAGCGCGTCCCTAAGCCATGGTTCCCCACTCCCATCCCATCCGCCCACCCATTCATACACCGAGGCTAGGAAAACCCGTGAAGCCCCACACCATCCTCCGTCAGCCACCCAGCCGGAGCCTCTTCCCCGACGACGTCGTCCACAGCAACACCGCGACGTCCCTCATCGACCGTACCAGATGAGGATCCATCGTTGATCTAGTCATCCCGCCGGTTCAGCCACCCCGTCCTCCACCTCCAAGGAGCTGCCCTGACGATCCCCTTGTCTTTCGCGCCACCTCCATTCCCACACCACCGTCTTCACCTATACCACCGGAACAACATCATCATCATCGTTTCCTCGGATGAAATTGTGGCCTAACCGGCGGCACCAAAGAGGTTCTAGACTAACCGCCACATTTTCTTCTTGATTCGATCTCGCGGTGCTGCCGTCGCTCGGACCCGACTCCAATGTGGCATTGTCGGCCACTTCCTCCATGGCGTTGCTCCCTCGGCTGCGACGTCCACATCAGTAGGAGTTGCTGCTGCTTTAGATCTCGCTCGCGCTGCTTCTCTGCTCTTGCTCTCGGTCCCCTGCCTGGTCTACTCTTGCTCTTACTCGCGCTGCTGCTCTCGCTCTTGCTCTTGCTTGTGATGCTGCTCCGATTTAGCTACACTTTAGTCGACTGAATCGACTTTTGGGTCAAGTCGATTTTCAGGGTGTGGGGGGCTCGCTGGAGTTAAGGAAGAACCAGCCATAGTGGGGAGGGGGACTCGCCGGAGAGGTACCCCACTATCTATCTTAGGGTTCAAGGTGGGGCGGTGGTCGCCGGCGGTGGGGGGGCTGTGGGTTGGGTATCGCCTGAGAAAAAGCTTGGGTTGGGGGGGCCTAGAGGTAGGGCCGGGGCGACGGCGGACCGGCGGTGGGGAGTGTTTTCGGGGCGGGCGGGGCGGCGCACCGCCGGCCGCGGGCGGCGGGGGGCGGCTGTTTGGCCGGTGGTGGCTGGCGGCTCAGGGGGGTGGAGGTTGAAGATGAACTGCAGGCCCTTGATTTCGTATCCAATGGCTGCAAAATCGACTGACCAGAGATGAAAAATTCAGTCGACTGACGTGTAGCCTCACCTCTAGTGCGTTCAGCTTCGATAGTAAAATTCAGTTTCGACAGCATAATTCAGTTTCGACAGTTAAGTTCAGTTTCGTAGTTAAATTCAGTTTCAACAGTTAAGTTCAAAGATGAGCGGCTGATGTATATATCTAGCACTTTGTGGTTATGTATTTTACTTCATCTATTGGAGAAGCTATTGGAATTCCACTCAGGTTAACGTTGTCTCTCTTGTCATGCTTCAGCCTCAACGTCGTACAACTCACCGGAGCTGCTCCAACGACAAAACCCTCCATCACAGCGGAGAAGTACCTCGGGCTCCATCTCCAGACGCCTAAGATCTTTTTCTTCTTCTCCGACAGCCAAGTCAGCCAGAGCATCCTCACAGGCCAACCCAATCATGCTGAGATCGACATGGCTTCGCCAAAGAGGTTGTACACTTCTTTTGGTTTGACTTAATCTCACCATGCTTCTTTGCATCCTGTGATGTTCCAATTCTTGTGAACCAAACACCCAGATTGGAAGAAATCCTGTGTCTTTAAATTCTCTGTTTCGCACGTGCATTCCTATCCTATTCCTGTATATTTCCTATCCCTGCATTGTTAGAATCCTCAAATTCAAACAAGCCCTTACACAATTACTTCTGTTACAGATATGTGTCAAAGAAAGCCTTGTGTGGTTCATCCTGCTCCTGTGGTGTTGTGTTCCACCCCAGCTCAGCTGCTCGAACGACGGAAGGGTTCACCATAGCAGGGATCCGCTCTCCAGACTGTCTTTCGCCGCCTCAGATCTTCTTCCCCGCCGTCGGGAGCCACGACAACTACATTACCATCATCAATTGAGCAGATGACCTTGAGGACTACACGGGTCCGCAAGAGAGGTCGCACTCTTCTGTGTATGCTTATGTTATGCATCGCTTAATATGATGACATGCTACTTCATCGTCGTGTTCACCTATTAGACTCCAAGTCATGTCCAAACTTATGCTGAAACTTGAGTTTTTAAATGGTTGTGGGGTACATATTGGGGCAGCAATCAGTATTATCTGTCTACTATCTGGGTAATCTCGTGTGTCTACTATGAGTTTCATGTTGGGTTTAAACAAATATTAAAGGAGCCATTATCTATATTTTTTAACTAAAGCTATTATCTGCCTGCTATTATTTCTTTTGGGTCTATCCACAATTTGCTACCATCACTCTAGATTTGTGCATGCACTCCTTACATAATCTCACTATGTTTTATTCCTATGCACGTCAGTTATTGTACACAATGGAACTAAACATGTAGAGAAAAAGAGACGAGCCTTGCGTAGCAATAAAGGCAGCCCCCACTCCACCCATTTCGGATCGTAATCAAGAGGAAGATAACTGTTCTGAGGGGGATTCAGAAGCAGAAGACCACTCCGATTTAACCCATGAGGTCTTCGCTCTAACTTGGCATGCTGATGTTGGTAATATCATGCATATGGTACCTTGAATTGCTTACTATATACATCAAAGATTTCATCTGCTTAGTTTAGACATGCTTTGTGTCAATGCCATATGTTTAGTTTCTTTATCGTATATGTGAATCATGCAATGCCATCTTGTTTAGCCAGGCATCATATATGTGAATTTTGCAATGCCACCCTAGTTTGCCAGTCATCTTATAAGTGAATTATATCATGACATCATTTTCATTACATGTTACAACAATTTTAGTACATTCAATTCCTCTTCTTGTGCATCAGCCATTCGGCACGGTCATGAAAAAATATGGAGTGGAAACAAGGTCTTCAGAGCAGACAATGCTATCTGATGAAGCGCATGTCTTGCTGGTTAGAGATAGCTCCTCGCAGGAGGATTCAGAGACAGATGACCAGTCCTATCCCCCCCCCCCCCGAGGTGCATGCTCTAACTTGGCAGGGTTATGTTGCTCATATCGTGCATATGGTATCTTGCATTGCTATGTCATTTGCTTAGTGTAGACATGCTTAGTGTTAATGCCACCTGTTTAGTGTCTAATTACCATATATGTGAATTATGCAATGCCATCCTATTGCAAGACATTATATATGTGAATTATGCAATGCTATCTTGTTGCAAGGCATTATATATTTGAATTATGCAATGCCATGTTGTTTAGCCAAGCGTCATATATGTGAATTATATCATGTCGTCCTTCTTTTTATTTCTCATTGCTTTTGTCAACAATGTTTGTATATTCAACTGCTCTTCCCGTGCATCAACCATTTGAATTGTCGACATGGTCTTCAGAGCAGACAATGCTACCTGGTGAAGCAGATATCTTGGTGGTTAAATATAGCTCTTCAGAGGAGGATCCAGAGGAAGATAACTAGTCCTATTATCCCCCTGAGGTGTACGCTCAAACTTGGCAGGGTTATATTACTCGTATCATGCATATGTATTGCAATGCTTAGTTTTTACATCATATACACAATATTGAATGCCATCTCCTTAGTTGACACATCATATATGTGATTGCCCTCTGCTCATTTCCTTAGTATATAAATAATATATTTGAATTATATCATGCCATGATGTTTACATAGACAGCATGTATCTGAATTATGGAATGCCAACCCATTTTCTAAAGAAATAATATAGTTATATCATCTCATCCTATTCACATAGTCATCATATTTTGAATTATGTCATTCTATCCGTGAATTATATCATGCCATCATGTTTCCATCAACGACATGTTTGTGATTTATGGCATGCCAACCACTTTAATAGACACATCGCATAGTTATATCATGTCATCATGTTTACATAGTCATAATATTTTGAAGTATGTCATCATGTTTAGTTAGCCATCATACATGTGAAATTGTGTCATGCTATCCTGTTTAATTAGCCATCATATGTGTGAAATTATGTCTTGCTATTCTGTTTGGTTTGACAACATAAATGTGAATTATTTCATGCCCTGTTTTCTTCCCTACTATCCAGTGCACCTATCTATCTTACAATGTTTGTACATTCAATTACTTTTCTTGTTTATCAGCCATTTCAATTGGAGGGGGTGATGGCAGTATCTTTGGGAGTAAAAACACGTTCTTCAGAAAAGATCGTGCTACTTGTCGATGGAGATAGAACCACGGTTGTACTTGCCCAAGAACCAGCCCCAACACACATAACCCAGACTCACGCAGATTGTACCCCTACCCAGTTGGACAGAGAACCAGCCACACCCCTTCTAACCCCAAATCCAACAGATAGTAACCCAGTTCCCGTTGACATAGCACCGTCTCCACCACAGAGCACGCAAACATGACCAGTTAGTAAGGCAATTGCAGTGCCCAAAGCACGAGGACCACCACTCCGAACCCCAAGTCAACGCTTAAAGCAGAAGAAGAATTGTGCTCAGGTCAGGTTCCGGAGCTATTGTTCATACTACTTTGCTCTTGCATCACTGTATTTACTCATACCTACTAGTTTCAAATTTGAAGGATGCCATTGAAACTCCAATGGTGCAACAGGTATGTTTTAAACCTGTTTATTTGACATGTTTGCTGTTGTAACTTGGTCTATCTTGATTTCAGTTTCAATTGAATAAACAGTTATATTCTAATGCCATGCACCTTACAAGTGTTGTTATTGCTGTGTAGTTTCCCACACTTATATTCTGTCTAAGCTGCTTTGTCTTAAATAGATATGATTTGAACTGTATACATCTTGATTTGGCAAAATAAACTAGAATGATATAGACCATACAGTGACCATACTACATAGATATATGTTTGTTTCATGCTGTTATCCTATCCACCTTACTACTGAACTGGTTTACAAAAATGAGTTTCATATGCTACATTGTAAACCTGTGATGTGTTTGTTTGTTTCTCTTATAGAATGCGAATAAAATATTGGAGAAGAGTAGCCCGTTATGCAATGGTACAGGAAGTAATACAGATAAGGTTCAAGATAGTGAGACATCCCTGTTGGTCTCCAAGAAAGCTGATAAAAACTATGTCGAAGACACTGAGACAACCCCAAAGTCCTGTCTTCATGTAGTGTCCGAGTTACTGGCTACTACTGCTGGCACCAGCTCTTCGAACTTGCTGCCTGAATCTTGTCGACTTCTTGAGTCTCAACTTCAAGTAGAAAGACAACAATCAGATGTTATGCGATAGGAAGCCGAAGGACCGAGGAAGTCCCTGCAGAATTCAGATGCATACTTTCTAGTGCAACAGCAAGTGCTGGAGGATTTAAGCTCCAAACAAGAGAAAGTAAATAAGCTTGCTAAGTATGTTGCCAGCATTATGGGTACCAAGGATATTATTTCTTGAGCTCTTCTGAAGTGGTTTCAGTTCTGGACTTGTTTTGATGTTTATCTACTGCTTTGTTCCCTATATTTGCACTAGTGGCGAGCTTTGATGCCCAGTGGATGTAATATGTGTAATAGCCGTGATAGCCTAGCGTAAGTTGCTTGCCTATGTATTTCCTCATTGTCTTGTTTATTTGTTTTCTTGTAGTCAATGCAGTACTTTCTCCGCGGTTTGCTAGTGGCCGCAATAACCTATTTTTTAAACTAGGCCACATTAACCATGGGCTACATATTTACTATACTTAACATGGGCCTCCTACTGGCCATAGAAACAATGGGCCTTCTAAGGGCCGTAGAAACAATGTGCCTTCTACGGGGCATAGAATCAGTGGGCCTTATACGGGCCATAGACACAATGGGCCTTCTACGGGCCGTATCATCAATGGGCCTTCTACGGGCCGTATGATCGGTTGGCCAAACATGGGCCAATAACAGACCACATTATGGCCATAAGTGGCGTAGAGTTGAAATTGTAAGTTCATGGGCCGACCATAATGGGACGTCGTTAATCGGCCGTATTTGATGACGCTATGAAAACGGCCCAACGTATTAACATGCCACTAATGGGCCGACTTTACCCACGCGCTGAATTTGGCCCACAAGCAGAAAATGAAAGTAACGGGCCGAAAGTAAACGAATGCTGGAAATGAGCCCAAGAATAAATGGGCCCTGAGAAGGCTGAAAGATAAGATGGGCTGGAAACGGCCCAATGGAACAATGGGCCGTTAATGCGTATAAAGTGATACACTGTTCATTACGGGCCAGTTTTACCACGGGCCGTTAATGGGCCGAGGGTTACTAAGGGCCTCATATGGGCCGAAAGACGTCATGGGCCATACATGGGACGGAAGTTAAAACGGACTGGAATTATATTGGACGGACCAGATGACACTACTGGGCCTAATTCGGATAGGCCGTAAACGGGCCCTGGGTTAGCAGGCTGTAAATGGGCTATATGCGAACAAGACGTTAACAGGCTTGCCGTGGGCCAGCCCGCCACCTTTTGACCAAGTCAAACGGGCCGACCTTTTCACAGGAATGGGCCTCTGTTGGGCCGTGCCACGTGCTGACGTATCATAGGCGCTTTGGCTCCAATGAGTGGATGACATCTGTCCCAACGGTGAGCTGGCACGTGTTCCCTGTAGCCAATGATGATTTTACACGTGGAAAATCCCCTTTTGGTCGGGGCTGTTAACAGGTTATCGGATCCAAAACCGGACCCGATAGCTTAACAATGTTCCATTACGGTGGATGCCACGTGTCGGTCACCCTTGACGAAAGCACTTCTGTGACGCGCGATTTATCGGCATGGAAGTGGACACTTCCGTGATGATAATTTTGGTAATGTCATGGAACACTTCTACGACAACACATGCATGACTATCTTGATTCTGTCATAAAATTGTCATGGATGTACATGCATGACAAAAAACGTGACCTACTGTGACAAACACGTATCATCACGGAAGTGTATTTTTTTGAAGTGCTTGCCCGCGGGGCGGACCCTTGATGGCGATTTCCTCCGCCTGCATGCTCACCCACTGCAGCTTGACGCAGGCGAAAGCCATCCGTACAACTTCGATGCACGCATAACGCTTCATATCATCTATTCGTGGGAATGCATCCATCATCTGCTTCACTAGGCCGAAGAAGCTACCCGGCATAGATTCGGCTGGTCACAACCGGACTATGACGTCCTTCATGGCCGCACCAGATAACCAGTATAGTTCGGCAAGCTGCTTCATTTGGTTCTTCAGCAACGCCGATTGACCGAATGCTACGAACTGTGACCAGAAGAGCTTCTCTGTGGAATGCCCCTCCTGCTCCCGGAAGAGCTACGCCGCATCCTCCACACTCCTCGGAAGATCGGCAATGGCATCTGGAGAACTCCACGGGCTATTAAGCAGGGCATATTTTCGTCCGCCGAATTCACTCAGCAAGAGAAAGGCCTTACCCGCTACTATTTGCCTTGCCTGCCGGATCTCCTCGTGAGCAGCCTAAGCTTGGGACCGCGCTTCTTGAGCATTCTTGATTGCCTTGGAGAGTTCGACCTTTTGGGCCTTGTTATTCTTCTCAAGGACCTTGCACTTAGCGGCGGCGTCCTTGAGCTCCTGCTCCACTTCAGTCACCCGCTCCTCGTACTTGCGTCGGGTAACCTGTTCGGACTCTAGGTCCACAGCCGCTTTGTCCGCCCTAGCCTGCTCTTGAGCTTGGGCTAGGGCAGTCTTGAGGGTCTCGAACTCGGTCGTGTTGCCTGCACTCGACAAAATGTTGTAAGAGGCTAGCATCAAAATTCATAATAAAATTATTAGAGTATATAGTCTCTTAACAGACATACCCTGTGATTCCTCGAATCTCTTATTTATGCGGTCGAGGTCTTCGTCGGCAGACTGCAGCTTCCGCTTCAGTTCTTCTACTTCGGCAGACTGGACAGTCGCCGGCAACAACGAAGCCTGTTCAAACATAGTATTTGAGTATGTTACTCCTTAGAGTTCGTTTTTGATCCCCTATTCGTGTTTTTCTATCCGAATAGAGTCTCAGGGGCTACTCTGTATATACAGGCATTCTTTTGTTAAGATGATTAAATCATTACATTGCGTACCTCAAAGCCTGTTAGCAGGCTGGCAAACGATTCGTTCAGCCCGCTCTTAGCGGACGGAATCTTCTCAGCAAACGGACTAATAAGAGTGTGCACTCATAAGAGTGCGGTGTTCCTCCAGAATAGAGGCACACTCCAGCACCCCTGTCAAGGTGTTCGGCTACTCCTATTCTTAGAAGAGGGAGGCACACTTGGTTCCGAAGACGTCCGGGTCTCTGGAACCATGTCAGTTCGGTGGTCGGATTCGCCGTGGCCCCCATCTTCGGTCATCATGGGGACCGGACCCCCCACATTTTCGTCAGCCGAGGGTTACCCTCAGGCGCCGTCTCGCCCGTCTCTCCGTGTCCCGGAGAGACATGTCGGGACACCACTTCGGTGTCGTCCGCAGCCGCCGGCAAATTCGCCTGCCGTGGCGACTCACTCTCCACCATATCCAATGGTAGAGAGTTCCCTTCCGACAGGGAGAGGTTGGGGTGGCTGCGGACCGGGATGTAAAACCCAAGGAATATATGTTATGCTCTGATTTCAAAGTTAGGATCATATTAAAAGAATCCTGTGGAACTTACGATGTGGGCGGAGACCTGAGGCGAGAATGCGGCACGGGGATGTATTCGGAGCTTTCCTCCAAATCGTCCGAATGGGCAGCTTTTCCCTTCTTGGAAGGCCCCGCCCCCGACTCCACTGGGGCCGCTCTTTTCTTGCCCTTGGGGGAGAGTTGTTTTCCTCCTCCTTTCCTCCACTTCCTCCTCGTCCTCATCCCCTTCATGGGAGGAGTGGACTTCGGTCTCTCCGGACACTGCGTCTGATGTACCTTTTCGGCGGGGGCCACGCTTGGTCCCCTTGCCCGCCTTCTTCTTCGGCACCTCATATGGCGCCGGAACCAGCATCTGCGTTAGCAGAGGTGTTGCTGGCTTCTCCGGCAGCGGAGCCGCACACTGGATTAGCTCCGCCTTCGCTATCCAGCCCGACATAAGAAACCTATGTCTCAGAATGCGCTTTTGCTGAGGAAATTGACATTGAGTTCGGAATGCGTTATGTACCTTGGAGGCTAGCTTGTCAGTTGGGTGGCCAGTGTCTTTGGTCTCCTTGTGCCAGTCCTTCTGGGCCTTGAACAGCTGCTTCCACATGTATTCGTGTGGTTTGTCGAAGAAGCGCGTCAAGGTCTGGTCACCCTCCGCATTGAACTCCCACATTGGTTTAGCTCGGCGTTGTCATGGGAGTATCCGGTGGATGAGCATCACCTGGATCACGTTGGTGAGTCTGGTGCCCTCCCTCATTTTCTTGGCGATGCGCTGCTGCAGCGCCACCACCTCTTCGGCTTCTCCCCAATCCAGACCCTTAGAGGTCCAGGATGCAAGCCGCATTGGGGGTCCAGATCTGAACACTGGGGCGGCCGCCCATTTGTTAACGCAGGGTTTGGTGATATAAAACCACCCTTGCTGGCAGAGTTTCATGGTGTCTATGAAGATACCTTTGGGCCAGGTGGCATTCGTAAGCTTGCTCACCATGGCGGCGCCGCAGTGCGCGAGCTCCCCGGTGACCACTTTTGGCTTCACGTTGAAGGTCTTGAGCCAGAGGACAAAGTGGGGGCAGACGCGGAGGAAGGCCTCGCACATGACGATGAAGGCCGTGATGTTGAGGATGGTATTTGGGGCTAGATCATGGAAATCTATCCCATAGTAGAACATAACCCCGCGGATGAACAAGTGGAGGGGAAAGCCTAGTCCATGAAGGAAGTGGTGGATAAAGACCACCCTTTCGCCTAGCTTCGGGGTAGGAATGACCTGCCACTGGTCGGGGAGCCGGTGCCGGATCTCAGCGGTGAGGTATCCCACCGCGCGGAGCTCGGCCACGTCTCCCTCCTTGACAGAGGAAGCCTCCCACTCTCCGTTTGTACCTGACCCGACCATGGCTAGGGAAGGGATCTGGTGGGACAGGAAACTCAGGCGCTGGAGCTCAAGGTTGGGGATGCAGAGGCACGAGAAAGGCGTAGTTGAAGGAAATATGCCCTCGAGGCAATAATAAAGTTATTATTTATTTCCTTATATCATGATAAATCTTTATTGTTCATGCTAGAATTATATTAACCGAAAACATAATACATGTGTGAATACATAGACAAACAGAGTGCCACTAGTATGCCCCTACTAGACTAGCTCATTGATCAAAGATGGTTATGTTTCCTAACCGTAGACATGAGTTGTCATTTGATTAATGGGATCACATCATTAGGAGAATGATGTGATTGACATGACCCATTCCGTTAGCTTAGCACATGATCGTTTAGTATGTTGCTATTGCTTTCTTCATGACTTGTACATGTTCTTATGACTATGAGATTATGCAACTCCCGTTTACCGGAGGAACACTTTGTGTGCTACCAAACGTCACAACGTAACTGGGTGATTATAAAGGTGCTCTACAGGTGTCTCCGAAGGTACTTGTTGGGTTGACATATTTCGAGATTAGGATTTGTCACTCCGATTGTCGGAGAGGTATCTCTAGGCCCTCTCGGTAATGCACATCACTTAAGCCTTGCAAGCAATGCAACTAATGAGTTAGTTTCGGGATGATGTATTACGGAACGAGTAAAGAGACTTGCCGATAACGAGTAAAGGGAACAACGTATGTTGTTATGCGGTCTGACCGATAAAGATCTGCGTAGAATATGTGGGAGCCAATATTAGCATCCAGGTTCCGCTATTGGTTATTGACCGGAGACGTGTCTCGGTCATGTCTACATAGTTCTCGAACCCGTAGGGTCCGCACGCTTAACGTTACGATGACAGTTTTATTATGAGTTTACATGTTTTGATGTACCGAAGGTTGTTCGGAGTCCCAAATGTGATCGCGGACATGACGAGGAGTCTCGAAATGGTCGAGACATGAAGATTGATATATTGGACGACTATATTCGGACATCGGAAGTGTTCCGGAGAAGTTTCTGATAAAACCGGAGTGCCGGAGGGTTATCGGAACCCCCGGCGGAACTAATGGGCCTCGATGGGCCTTAATGGAGAGAGAGAGAGGGGCGGCCTAGGGAGGGCCGTGCGCCCCTCCACCTCTGGTCCGAATTGGACTAGGAGAGGGGGGCGGCGCCACCCTTTTCCTCTCCCTCTCCCTCTCCTTCCTTCCCCCTCTCTACCTTTAGGTGGAAACCTACTAGGACTTGGAGTCCTATAGGATTCCCCTCTTGGGGGCGCGCCATAGAGGGCGGGCTGGCCTCCCCCTTGCTCCTTTATATACGGGGGCAGGGGGCACCCCAAAGACACAACGATTGATCTGTTTGATCTATTAGCCATGTGCGGTGCCCCCCTCCATGATAGTCCACCTCGATAATACTATAGAGGTGCTTAGGCGAAGCCCTGCGTCGGTAGAACATCAACATCGTCACCATGCCGTCGTGCTGACAAAACTCTCCCTCAACACTCGGCTGGATCGGAGTTCGAGGGACGTCATCGGGCTGAGCGTGTGCTGAACTTCGGAGGTGCCGTATGTTCGGTACTTGATCGGTCGGATCGTGAAGGCGTCGACTACATCAACCGCATTTAACGCCGCTTTTCGGTCTCACGAGCACGTGGACAGTCTCCCCTCTCTTTGGTATGCATCCCCATGATCTTGCGTGTGCACAGGATTTTTTTTGAAATTACTACGTTCCCCAACAGTGGCATCCGAGCCTGGTTTTATGTTGTGGAACGTAGTAATTTCAAAAAATTTCCTACGCACACGCAAGATCATGGTGATGACATAGCAACGAGAGGGGAGAGTGTATGTCCACGCACTGTGAGACCGTAAGCGGAAGCGTTATGACAACATGGTTGATGTAGTCGTACGCCTTCACGATCCGACCGATCCACCATCGAACGCACGGCACCTCCGGAAGTTCAGCACACGCTCAGCTCGATGACGATCCCCGGACCCGATCCAGCAAAGTGTCGAGGATGAGTTCCACAAGACGACGGGCGTGGTGACGATGATGATGCTCATCGCGCAGGCTTCGCCTAAACTCCGCGACGATATGACCGAGGTGGAATATGGTGGAGGGGGCACCGCACACGGCTAAGGAACGATCACGTAGATCAACTTGTGTTGTTGTGCCTAGAGGTGCCCCTGCCCCGTGATATAAAGGATGGAGGAGGAGGAGGCCGCCAAGGCTTGGTGCGGCCAGGATGTGGAGTCCTACTAGGACTCCAAGTCCTAGTAGGAGTCCACCAAGAGGGAGGAAGGGAGAAGGAAGTGGAGGAGAAGGAAAGGTGGCCGCCCCCTTTCCCTAGTCCACCTGGACCAGAGGGAGGGGGCGCAGCAGCCCCTTGGCCCTTTCTCCTCTTCCCACTAAAGCCCATCAAGGCCCATTGCTTCTCCTGTAACTACCCTACTCGAAAAATACCCGAATCACTGAACCTTTCCGATGTCCGAATATAGTCGTCCAATATATCGATCTTTACGTCTCGACCATTTCGAGACTCCTCGTCATGTCCCCGATCTCATCCGGGACTCGAACTCCTTCGGTACACCAAAACTCATAAACTCATAATATAACCACATCGAAACCTTGTTGCTGACCCTACGGGTTCGAGAACTATGTAGACATGACCTAGAACTATTCTTGGTCAATAACCAATAGCGGAACCTGGATGCTCATATTGGCTCCTACATATTCTACGAAGATCTTTATCAGTCAAACCGCATAACAATATACGTTGTTCCCTTTGTCATCGGCATGTTACTTGCACGAGATTTGATCGTCGGTATCCAATACCTAGTTCAATCTCGTTACTGGAAAGTCTCTTTACTCGTTACGTAATGCATCATTCCGTAACTAACGCATTAGCTACATTGCTTGCAAGGCTTATAGTGATGTGCATTACCGAGAGGGCCCAGAGATACCTCTCCGACAATCGGAGTGACAAAACCTAATCTCGAAATACGCCAACCCAACATGTACCTTTGGAGACACCTGTAGTACTCCTTTATAATCACCCAGTTACGCCAGGACGTTTGGTAGCACCCAAAGTGTTCCTCCGGTAAACGGAAGTTGCATAATCTCATAGTTACAGGAACATGTATGAGTCATGAAGAAAGCAATAGCAATATACTAAACGATCAAGTGCTAGGCTAACGGAATGGGTCATGTCAATCACATCATTCTCCTAATGATGTGATCCCATTATTCTAATAACAACACATGTCTATGGTTAGGAAACATAACCATCTTTGATTAATGAGCTAGTCAAGTAGAGGCATACTAGTGACTATATGTTTGTCTATGTATTCACACATGTATCATGTTTCCAGTTAATACAATTCTAGCATGAATAATAAACATTTATCATGAAATAACGAAATAAATAATAACTTTATTATTGCCTCTAGGGCATATTTCCTTCAGTCTCCCACTTGCACTAGAGTCAATAATCTAGTTCACATCATCATGTGATTCAACACTAATATTCACATCTGTATGTGATTAACACCCATAGTTCACATCGTCATGTGACCAACACCCAAAGGGTTTACTAGAGTCAATAATCTAGTTCACATTGCTATGTGATTAACACCCAAAGAGTACTAAGGGATGATCATGTTTTGCTCGTGAGAGAAGCTTAGTCAACGGGTCTGTCACATTCAGAGCCGTATGTATTTTGCAAATATTCTATCTCTACAATGCTCTGCACGGGGCTACTCTAGCTAATTGCTCCCACTTTCAATATGTATCCAGATTGAGACTTAGAGTCATCTGGATCAGTGTAAAAAGCTTGCATCGATGTAACTCTTTACGACGGGCTCTTTTATCACCTCCATAATCGAGAATTATTTCCTTAGTCGTCACTAAGGATGTTCTTGACCAATGTCCAGTGATCTACTCCTAGATCACTATTGTACTCCCTTGCCAAATGCAGAGCAAGGTATACAATAGGTCTGGTACATAACATATCATACTTTATAGAACCTATGACTGAGGCATAGGGAATGACTTTCATTCTCTTTTCTATTTTCTCCCGTGGTCGGGATTTGAGTCTTACTCAATTTCACACCTGTGCAACACAGGCAAGAACTTTTTCTTTGACTGTTCCATTTTGAACTACTTCAAAATCTTGACAAGGTATGTACTTATTGAAAAAACTTATCAAGCGTCTTGATCTATCTCAATAGATCTTGATGCTCAATATATTAGTAGCTTTACTGAGGTCTTTCTTTTAAAGAACTCCTTTCAATTACTCCTTTATGCTTTCCAGAAAAATTCTACATCATTTCTGATCAACAATATGTCACTCACATATATTTATCAGAAAGGCGGTAGTGCTCCCACTCACTTTATTGTAAATACAGGCTTCACCGTAAGTCTGTATAAAACTATATGCTTTGATCAACTTATCAAAGTGTATATTCCAACTCCGAGATGCTTGCACCAGTCCATAGATGGATCGCTGAAGCTTGCACATTTTGTTAGCTCCTTTAGGATTGACAAAACCTTCTGGTTGCATCATATACAACTCTTCTTTAATAAATCCATTAAAGAATGTAGTTTTGACATCCATTTGCCAGATTTCATAAAATTTGGCAATTGCTAACATGATTCGGACAGACTTAAGCATCGCTACAGTTGAGAAAATCTCATTGTAGTCAACACCTAGAACATGTCGAAAACCTTTTTGTGACACGTCTAGCTTTGTATATAGTAACGCTACTATCGTTGTTCCATCTTCCTCTTGAAGATCCATTTATTTAACATGGCTTGCTGATCATCGAGCAAGTCAATCAAAGTCCATACTTTGTTCTCATACATGGATCCTATCTCAGATTTCATGGCCTCAAGCCATTTCGCTGAATCTGGGCTCATCATCGCTTCCTCATAGTTCGTGAGGTTCATCATGGTCTAGTAACATGACTTCCGAACATGATTACCGTACCACTCTGGTGCGGATCTTACTCTGGAAGACCTACGAGGTTTGGTAGCAACTTGATCTGAAATTTCATGATCATCATCATTAACTTCCTCACTAATTGGTGTAGGAATCACTTGGAACTGATTTACGTGATGAACTACTTTCCAATAAGGGAGAAGGTACAATTACCTCATCAAGTTCTACTTTCCTCCCACTCACTTCTTTCGAGAGAAACTTCTTCTCTAGAAAGGATCCATCTTAGCAACGAATAACTTGCCTTCGGATCTGTGATAGAAGGTGTACCCAATAGTTTCCTTTGGGTATTCTATGAAGACGTACTTCTCCGACTTGGGTTCGAGCTTATCAGGTTGAAACTTTTTCACATAAGCATTGCAACCTCAAACTTTAAGAAATGACAACTTAGGTTTCTTGCCAAACCATAGTTCATACTTTGTCGTCTCAACGGATTTAGATGGTGCCCTATTTAACGTGAATGTAGCTGTCTCTAATGCATAACCCCAAAACGATAGTGGTAAATCGGTAAGAGACATCATAGACCGCACCATATCTAATAAAGTACGGTTACGATGTTCGGACACACCGTTACACTGTGGTGTTCCAGGTGGCGTGAGTAGTGAACCTATTTCACATTGTTTTAACTAAAGACCAAACTCGTAACTTAAATATTCTTCTCCACGATCAGATCGTAGAAACTTTGTTACAATGATTTTTCACTTCACTCTGAACTTTTGAAATGTTTCAAACTTCTATTTCATTAAGTAGATATACTCATATCTGCTCAAATCATCTGTGAAGGTCAGAAAATAATGATACCCGCTGCAAGCCTTAATATTCATCGGACCACATACATTAGTATGTATGATTTCCAACAAATCTGTTGCTTGCTCCTTTGTTCCGGAGAACGGCGTTTTAGTCATCTTGCCCAAGAGACATGGTTCGCATGCATCAAGCGATTCATAATCAAGTGATTCCAAAATCCCATCAGCATGGAGTTTCTTCATGCGCTTTATACCAATATGACTTAAACGGCAGTGCCACAAACAAGTTGCACTATCATTATTAACTTTGCATCTTTTGGCTTCAATATTATGAATATGTGTATCACTACGATCGAGTTCCAACAAACCATTTTCGTTGGTGTGTATGACCATAGAAGGTTTTACTCATGTAAACAGAACAACAATTGTTCTCTAACTTAAATGAATAACCGTATTGCAATAAACATGATCAAATCATATTCATGCTCAACAAAAACACAAAATAACACTTATTTAGGTTCAACACTAATCCCGAAATTATAGGGAGCGTGCGATGATGATCATATCAATCTTGGAACTATTTCCAACACACATCGTCACCTCGCCCTTAACTAGTTTCTGTTTATTCTGCAACTCCCGTTTCGAGTTACTACTCTTAGCAACTGAACCAGTATCAAATGCCGAGGGGTTGCTATAAACACTAGTAAAGCACACATCAATAACACGTATATCCAATATATCTTTGTTCACTTTATCATCCTTCTTATCCGCCAACTACTTGGGGCAGTTCCACTTCTAGTGACCAGTCCCTTTGCAGTAGAAGCACTTAGTCTCAGGCTTAGGACCAGACTTGGGCTTGTTCACTTGAGCAGCAACTTGCTTGCTGTTCTTCTTGAAGTTCCCCTTCTTCCCTTTGCCATTTTCTTGAAACTAGTGGTCTTGTCAACCATCAACACTTGATGTTTTTCTTGATTTCTACCTTCGTCGATTTCAGCATCACGAAGTGCTTGGGAATCGTTTCCGTTATCCCTTGCATATTATAGTTCATCATGAAGTTCTACTAACTTGGTGATGGAGACTAGAGAATTCTGTCAATCACTATCTTATCTGGAAGATTAACTCCCACTTGATTCAAGCGATTGAAGTAGCCAGACAATCTGAGCACATGCTCACTAGTTGAGCGATTCTCCTCCATCTTTTAGCTATAGAACTTGTTGGAGACTTCATATCACTCAACTCGGTATTTGATTGAAATATTAACTTCAATTCCTGGAACATCTCATATGGTCCATGACGTTCAAAAACGTCTTTGAAGTCCCGATTCTAAGCCGTTAAGCATGGTGCACTAAACTATCAAGTAGTCATCATATTGAGCTAGCCAAACGTTCATAACGTCTGCCTCTGCTTCTGTAATAGGTCCGTCACCTAGCGGTGCATTAAGGACATAATTCTTCATGCAGCAATGAGGATAAACCTCAGGTCACGGATCCAATCCGCATCATTGCTACTAACATTTTTCAATACAATTTTCTCTAGGAACACATATAAAAACATCGGGAAGCAAAAACATAGGGAAGCAACAACGTGAGCTATTGATCTACAACATAATTTGCAAAATACTACCAGGACTAAGTTCATGATAAATTAAACTTCAATTAATCATATTACTTAAGAACTCCCAGTTAGATAGACATCCCTCTAATCTTCTAAGAGATTACGTGATCCATATCAACTACACCATGTCCGATCGTCACGTGAGATGGAGTAGTTTCATCGGTGAACATCAATATGTTGATCATATCTACTATATGATTCACGCTCGACCTTTCGGTCTCCGTGCTCCGAGGCCATATCTGTTATATGCTAGGCTCGTCAAGTTTAACCTGAGTATTCCGCGTGTGCAACTGTTTTGCACCCGTTGTATTTGAACGTAGAGCCTATCACACCCGATCATCACGTGGTGTCTCAAAGACGAAGAACTTTCGCAACGGTGCATACTCAGGGAGAACACTTCTTGATAATTTTAGTGAGAGATCATCTGAAAATGCTACCGTCAATCAAAGTAAGATAAGATGCATAAAGGATAAACATCACATGCAATCAATATAAGTGATATGATATGGCCATCATCATCTTGTGCTTGTGATCTCCATCTCCGAAGCACCGTCGTGATCACCATCGTCACCGGTGCGACACCTTGATCTCCATCGTAGCATCGTTGTCGTCTCGCCAACTATTGCTTCTACGACTAGCGCTACCGCTTAGTGATAAAGTAAAGCAATTACATGGCTTTTGCATTTCATACAATAAAGCGACAACCATATGGCTCCTGCCAGTTGCCGATAACTTCGGTTAGAAAACATGATCATCTCATACAATAAAATATAGCATCACGTCTTGACCATATCACATCACAACATGCCCTGCAAAAACAAGTTAGACGTCCTCTACTTTGTTGTTGCAAGTTTTACGTGGCTGCTACGGGCTGAGCAAGAACCGTTCTTACCTACGCATCAAAACCACAACGATAGTTCGTCAAGTTGGTGTTGTTTTAACCTTCGCAAGGACCGGGCGTAGCCACACTCGGTTCAACTAAAGTGAGAGAGACAGACACCCGCCAGTCACCTTTAAGCAACGAAAGTGCTCAAGCGGTGAAACCAGTCTCGGCGTAAGCGTCTGGCGTAATGTCGGTCCGGGCCGCTTCATCTCACAATACCGCTGAACCAAAGTATGACATGCTGGTAAGCAAGATGACTTATATCGCCCACAACTCACTTGTGTTCGACTCGTGCATATGACATCAACGCATAAAACCAGGCTCGGATGCCATGTTGGGGAACGTAGTAATTTCAAAAATTTCCCTACGCACGCAAGATCATGGTGATGACATAGCAACGAGAGGGAGAGTGTATGTCCACGCACTTCGTGAGACCGTAGCGTAAGAGTTATGACAACACGGTTGATGTAGTCGTACGTCTCCACGATCCGACCGATCCAAGTACCGAACGTACGGCACCTCCGAATTCAGCTCACGTTTAGTTCGATGACGATCCCCGGACTCCGATCCAGCAAAGTGTCGGGGATGAGTTCCGTCGACGACGGCGTGGTAGGACGATGATGATGCTCTACGGCGCGAGGCTTCGCCTAAACTCCGCGACGATATGACCGAGGTGGAATATGGTGGAGGGGGGCACCGCACACGGCTAAGGAACGATCACGTAGATCAACTTGTGTTGTTGTGCCTAGAGGTGCCCCCCTGCCCCCGTATATAAAGGATGGAGGAGGAGGAGGCCGGCCAAGGCTTGGTGCGGCCAGGATGTGGAGTCCTACTAGGACTCCAAGTCCTAGTAGGAGTCCACCAAGAGGGGAGGAAGGGAGAAGGAAGTGGAGGAGAAGGAAAGGTGGCGGCCCCTTTCCCTAGTCCACCCGGACCAGAGGGGAGGGGGGCGCAGCAGCCCCTTGGCCCTTTCTCCTCTTCCCACTAAAGCCCATCAAGGCCCATTGCTTCTCCCGTAACTACCCGGTACTCCGAAAAATACCCGAATCACTCGGAACCTTTCCGATGTCCGAATATAGTCGTCCAATATATCGATCTTTACGTCTCGACCATTTCGAGACTCCTCGTCATGTCCCCGATCTCATCCGGGACTCCGAACTCCTTCGGTACACCAAAACTCATAAACTCATAATATAACTCACATCGAAACCTTAAGCGTCACGGACCCTACGGGTTCGAGAACTATGTAGAAATGACCTAGAAATATTCTTGGTCAATAACCAATAAGCGGAACCTGGATGCTCATATTGGCTCCTACATATTCTACGAAGATCTTTATCGGTCAAAGCGCATAACAATATCGTTGTTCCCTTTGTCATCGGTATGTTACTTGCCCGAGATTTGATCGTTCGATATCCAATACCTAGTTCAATCTCGTTCTTGGCAAGTCTCTTTACTCGTTACGTAATGCATCATTCCGTACCTAACTCATTAGCTACATTGCTTGCAAGGCTTATAGTGATGTGCATTACCGAGAGGGCCCAGAGATACCTCTCCGACAATCGGAGTGACAAAACCTAATCTCGAAATACGCCAACCCAACATGTACCTTTGGAGACACCTGTAGTACTCCTTTATAATCACCCAGTTACGCCAGGACGCTTGGTAGCACCCAAAGTGTTCCTCACGGTGGCAGGAGTTGCATAATCTCATAGTTACAGGAACATGTATAAGTCATGAAGAAAGCAATAGCATTATACTAAACGATCAAGTGCTAGGCTAACGGAATGGGTCATGTCAATCACATCATTCTCCTAATTATGTGATCCCATTAATCTAATAACAACACATGTCTATGGTTAGGAAACATAACCATCTTTGATTAATGAGCTAGTCAAGTAGAGGCATACTAGTGACTATATGTTTGTCTATGTATTCACACATGTATCATGTTTCCGGTTAATACAATTCTAGCATGAATAATAAACATTTATCATGAAATAAGGAAATAAATAATAACTTTATTATTGCCTCTAGGGCATATTTCCTTCATTTTATGCGTAGATGTCATATGCACGAGTAGAACACAAGTGAGTTGTGGGCTATATAAGTCATACTGATTACCAGCATGTCATACTTTGGTTCGGCGGTATTGTGAGATGAAGCGGACCGGACCGATATTAAGCGTACGCTTACACGAGACTGGTATCACCGTTGCGAGCACTCGTTCCTTAAAGGTTACCGGCGGGTGTCTGCGTCTCTCACTTTAGTTGAACCGAGTGTGGCTACGCCCGGTCCTTGCGAAGGTTAAAATAGCACCAACTTGACAAACTATCGTTGTGGTTTTGATGTGTAGGTAAGAACGGTTCTTGCTAAGCCCGTAGCAGCCACGTAAAACTTGCAACAACAAAGTAGAGGACGTCTAACTTGTTTTTGCAGGGCATGTTGTGATGTGATATGGTCAAGACATGATGCTAAATTTTATTGTATGAGATGATCATGTTTTGTAACCGAAGTTATCGGCAATCGGCAGGAGCCATATGGTTGTCGCTTTATTGTATGCAATGCAATCGCCCTGTAATGCTTTACTTTATCACTAAGCGGTAGCGATAGTCGTAGAATCATAAGATTGGCGAGACGACAACGATGCTACGATGGAGATCAAGGTGTCGCGCTGGTGATGATGGCAATCATGGAGGTGCTTCGGAGATGGAGATCACAAGCACAAGATGATGATGGCCATATCATATCACTTATATTGATTGCATGTGATGTTTCTCTTTTATGCATCTTATCTTGCTTTGATTGACGGTAGCATTATAAGATGATCTCTCACTAAATTTCAAGATAAAAGTTTTCTCCCTAAGTATTCACCGTTGCCAAAGTTAAATCGTGCCTGCACACCACATGATGATCGGGTGTGATAAGCTCACGTCCATCTACAACGGGTGCAAGCCAGTTTTGCACACGCAGAATACTCAAAGTTAAACTTGACGAGCCTAGCATATGCAGATATGGCCTCGAAACACCGAGACCGAAAGGTCGAGCATGAATCATATAGTAGATATGATCAACATAGTGATGTTCACCATTGAAAACTACTCCATTTCACGTGATGATCGGTTATGGTTTAGTTGATTTGGATCATGTGATCACTAAGAAGATTAGAGGGATGTCTTTCTAAGTGGGAGTTCTTAAGAAATATGATTAATTGAACTTAAATTTATCATGAACTTAGTACCTGATAGTATCTTGCTTGTCTATGTTGATTGTAGATAGATGGCCCGTGCTATTGTTCCATTGAATTTTAATGCGTTCCTTGAGAAAGCAAAGTTGAAAGATGAAGGTAGAAATTACACAGACTAGGTCCGTAACTTGAGGATTATCCTCATTGCTCCTGAGAAGAATTACGTCCTCGAAGCACCGCTGGGTGTCAGGCCTGCTGGAGGAGCAACGCTAGATGTTATGAACGTCTGGCAGAGCAAAGCGGATGACTACTTGATAGTTCAGTGTGCCATGCTTTACGGCTTAGAACCGCGACTTCAACGACGTTCTGAACGTCATGGAGCATATGAGATGTTCCAGGAGTTGAAGTTAATATTTCAAGCAAATGCCCAAATTGAGAGATATGAAGTCTCCAATAAGTTCTATAGCTGCAAGATGGAGGATAATAGTTCTGTCAGTGAGCATATACTCAAGATGTCTGGGTATAATAATCACTTGATTCAACTGGGAGTTAATCTTCCGGATGATAGCGTCATTGACAGAATTCTCCAATCACTGCCACGAAGCTACAAGAGCTTCTTGATGAACTATAACATGCAAGGGATGGATAAGACGACTCCCCAGCTCTTCGCAATGCTAAAGGCCACGGAGGTAGAAATCAAGAAGGAGAATCAAGTGTTGATGGTCAACAAGACCACTAGTTTCAAGAAAAAGGGAAAAGGGAAGAAGAAGGGGAACTTCAAGAAGAACAACAAGCAAATTGCTGCTCAGGAGAAGAAACCCGGGTCTGGACCTAAGCATGAAACTGAGTGCTTCTACTGCAAGCAGACTGGTCACTGGAAGCGGAACTGCCCCAAGTATTTGGCAGATAAGAAGGATGGCAAGGTGAACAAAGGTATATGTGATATACATGTTATTGATGTGCCCCCGACTAGAGCTCGCAGTAGTACCTGGGTATTTGATACTGGTTCTGTTGCTAATATTTGCGACTTGAAACAGGGACTACAGATTAAGCGAACACTGGCAAAGGACGAGGTGACGATGCGCGTGGGAAATGGTTCCAAAGTCGATGTGATCGCAGTCGGCACGCTACCACTACGTCTACCTTCGGGATTAGTATTAGACCTAAATAATTGTTATTTGGTGCCAGCGTTGAGCATGAACATTATATCTGGATCTTGTTTGATGCGAGACGGTTATTCATTTAAATCGGAGAATAATGGTTGTTCTATTTATATGAGTAATATCTTTTATGGTCATGCACCCTTGAAGAGTGGTCTATTTTTTGAATCTCGAAAGTAGTGATACACATATTCATAATGTTTAAGCCAAAAGATGCAGAGTTGATAATGATATTGAAACTTATTTGTGGAACTAACGTTTAGTTCATACCAGTGTAAAGCGCATGAAGAAACTCCATACTGATGTACTTTTGGAACCACTTGATTATGAATCACTTGGTACTTGCGAACCGTGCCTCATGGGCAAGATGACTAAGATGCCGTTCTACGGAACTATGGAGAGAGCAACAGATTTGTTGGAAATCATACATACAGATGTATGTGGTCCGATGTATGTTGAGGCTCGTGGCGGATATCGTTATTTTTTCACCTGCACAGATGATTTATGCAGATATGGGTATATCTACTTAATGAAACATAAGTCTGAAACATTTGAAAAGTTAAAGAATTTCATACTGAAGTTGAAAATCATCGTAACAAGAAAATAAAGTTTCTACGATCTGATCGTGGAGGAGAATATTTGAGTTACGAGTTTAGTCTACATTGGAAGCAATGCGGAATAGTTTTGCAACTCACGCCACCCGGACCACCACAGCGTAATGGATTGTGCGAACGTCGTAATTGTACTTTACTAGATATGGTGCGATCTATGATGTCTCTTACTGATTTACCGCTATCGTTTCAGGGTTATGCTTTAGAGACGGCCGCATTCACGTTAAATAGGGCACCATCAAAATCCGTTGAGACGACGCCTTATGAACTGTGCTTTCGCAAGAAACCAAAGTTGTCGTTTCTTAAAGTTTGGGGCTGCGATGCTTATGTGAAAAAGCTTCAACCTGATAAGTTCGAACCCAAATCGGAAAAATGTGTCTTCATAGGATACCCAACGGAGACTGTTGGGTACAGCTTCTATCACAGATCCGAAGGCAAGACATTCGTTGCTAAGAATGGATCCTTTCTAGAGAAGGAGTTTCTCTCGAAAGAAGTGAGTGGGAGGAAAGTAGAACTTGATGAGGTAACTGTATCTGGTCCTTTATTGGAAAGTAGTTCATCACAGAAACCGGTTTCTGTGACACCTACACCAATTAGTGAGGAAGTTAATGATGATGATCATGGATCTTGAGATCAAGGTTCTACTGAACCTCGTAGATCAACCAAAGTAAGATCTGCACCAGAGTGGTACGGTAATCCTGTTTTGGAAGTCATACTACTAGATCATGATGAACCTACGAACGATGAAGAAGAGATGGTGAGCCCAGATTCCGCAAAATGGCTTGAAGCCATGAAATCTGAGATGGGATCCATGTATGAGAACAAAGTGTGGACTTTGGTTGACTTGCCCGTTGATCGGCAAGCAATTGAGAATAAATGGATCTTCAAGAAGAAGACTGACGCTGACGGTAATGTTACTGTCTACAAAGCTCGACTTGTTGCGAAAGGTTTTCGACAAGTTCAAGGGATTGACTACAATGAGACCTTCTCACCCGTAGCGATGCTTAAGTCTCTCTGAATCATGTTAGCAATTGCCGCATTTTATGATTATGAAATTTGGCGGATGGATATCAAAACTGCATTCCTGAATGGATTTCTGAAAGAAGAGTTGTATATGATGCAACTGGAAGGTTTTGTCGATCCAAAGGGAGCTAACAAAGTGTGCAAGCTCCAACGATCCATTTATGGACTAGTGCAAGCCTCTCGAAGTTGGAATAAACACTTTGATTGTGCGATCAAAGCATTTGGTTTTGTACAGACTTTTGGAGAAGCCTGTATTTACACAAAAGTGAGTGGGAGCTCTGTAGCAGTTCTGATATTATATATGGATGACATATTATTGATTGGAAATGATATAGAATTTCTGGATAGCATAAAGGGATACATGAATAAGAGTTGTTCAATGAAAGACCTCGGTGAAGCTACTTACATATTGGGCATTAAGATCTATAGAGATAGATCAAGACGCTTAATTGGACTTTCACAAATCACATACCTTGACAAAGTTTTGAAGAAGTTCAAAATGGATCAAGAAAAGAAATGATTATTGCATGTGTTACAAGGTGTGAAGTTGAGTAAGATTCAATGCCCGACCACTGCAGAAGATAGAGAGAAAATGAAAGATGTTCCATATGCTTCAGCCATAGGCTCTATCATGTATGCAATGCTGTTGTGCCTTGCTACAAGTCTAGAAGGGAGGTACCAAAGTAATCCAAGAGTGGATCACTAGACAGTGGTCAAGAACATCCTGAAGTACCTGAAAAGGACTAAGGATATGTTTCTCTTTTATGGAGGTGACAAAGAGCTCATCGTAAATGGTTACGTTGATGCAAGCTTTGACACTGATCAAGACGATTCTAAATCGCAAACCGGATACGTGCTTACATTGAACGTTGGAGCTGCCAGTTGGTGCAGTTCTAAACAAAGCGTCGTGGCGGGATTTACATGTGAAGCAGAGTACATAGATGCTTCGGAAGCAGGAAATGAAGGAGTCTGGATGAAGGAGTTCATATCCGATCTAGGTGTCATACCTAGTGCATCGGGTCCAATGAAAATCTTTTGTGACAATACTGGAGCAATAGCCTTGGCGAAGGAATCCAGATTTCAGAAGAGGACTGTCGGTGTCAAAACCGGCGGATCTCGGGTAGGGGGTCCCGAATTGTGCGTCTAGGCGGATGGTAACAGGAGACAAGGGACACGATGTTTTACCCAGGTTCGGGCCCTCTTGATGGAGGTAAAACCCTACGTCCTGCTCGATTGATATTGATATTGTGGATGTTTACAAGAGTGGATCTACCACGAGATCAAGGAGGCTAAACCCTAGAAGCCAGCCTATGGTATGATTCTAAGGGTTGTTGATGATATCGTCCTACGGACTAGAGCCATCCGGTTTATATAGACACCGGAGAGGGCTAGGGTTACATAGAGTCGGTTACAATGGTAGGAGATCTACATATCCGTATCGCCAAGCTTTCCTTCCACGCCAAGGATAGTCCCATCCGGACATGGGGAGAAGTCTTCAATCTTGTATCTTCATAGTCTTGGAGTCCGGTCCATGATGATAGTCCGACAGGTGATAGTTCGGCTGATGATGGTAGTCCGGCCATCCAGACACCCCCTAATCCAGGACTCCCTCAGTAGCCCCTGAACCAGGCTTCAATGACGATAAGTCCGGCGCGTATATTGCTTGGCATTGCAAGGCGGGTTCCTCTTCCGAATGATAGAAGATTGTGAACACCAGGATAGTGTCCGGCTCTGCAAAATAAATTCCACATTCCACCGTAGAGAGAATAATAATATATACACAAGTTCAATCTGGCGGCGTTTTTTCGTGGCATGACGCCGCACCACTACCAGGCCATTACTCGAATTGTTTTTACTTTACCACCTCAAGCATTTAGCGAAGGCGGTTTCTTGGCACGCCTTGTCGGGCAGAGATTGTGTTTCCTTAATCCGGGATTCTCATCAATACGGACTTGGGTTACCCAACCGCGCCATTGATGGTGACGCTTGGGAGATAAGCGAGTTTTACCAGGCCGGTGGGGGACGCATAAGACTTCGCCCGCCCATATAAGGGATAAGGATTCACCTTCTCACCTACGCCTTCTTCCTCCTTTGCTTATCCATCTCCGTGCACTCGAGCTCCAGTGCCCAAGTTCGTGCATCTCGTCTCAACCTTCTCCGACCATGTCCGGAGTGGGAGGTAAATGGTTGGCCTCCACCGTTAAGGAGGAGCACATCGCCAACTGCGCAGCGCGGATACCTCTCCGGCGACATCACGCACCGCCGCCCGACGAGGGGCAGCTCATCCCCACCCCCAGGCCCCATGAGAGGGTCGTCTTTCTTCCCCACTTCCTCCACGGACTGGGCTTTCCACTTCACCCCTTTGTCCGGGGTCTCATGTTCTACTACGGCCTGGATTTCCATGATCTGGCGCCGAACTTCATCCTCAACATCTCGGCATTTATCGTCGTGTGTGAGGCCTTCCTCTGCATCCAGCCCCACTTCGGCTTGTGGCTCAAGACCTTTAATGTCAAGCCAAAGGTAGTGAAGGGCACTCAAGCGGAGTGCGGAGGCGCCATGTTGGGCAAGATGCCCATTTTTATTTGGTTCTATGGGGCCTTCGTGGAATCCGTCATGGGGTGGAAATGGGGGTGGTTATATATCACCGAGGCGCGTAACCCTACATGGGCGGCCCCCGAGTTTAGATCTGGTATCCCCACGCAGCTCACCTCCTGGAAAGAGAAGGGCTTGCTGTGGGGTAGTTCGGAGGAGCTGACGGGACTCCAAGCCTGTATCAAGAAGCTGGTGAAGAAGCTCAGGCTGTTTAATGTGGTCCAGGTCATGCTCGTCCGCCGGATACTCCCATGCTAAGAGCGGGCATTCAATCTATGGGAGTTCGATCCGGAACAGCACCAGGCGCTGAGCAAGCTCTTCGACACGACGTACGAAGGCGCCTGGTGGGTGCTGTTCAAGGGCGCCGAAGCCCCCACATCCGCGAATGAAGATCGCGGATTTCGCGCGCAGCGCCAGGCCGACGAGGTAAGTGATTCTACCCCTTTACGGGACACTTGTTTTTCATAGTTTAACTCTATGCGGGTTTTAATTTCCCCTTCTCCTTTGATAGGACTGGATGAGGAAGGTGAAGTAGATTACCTGCCCGGCTCCTATGCCAGAAAATCCAGTGGACGCCCGTCTAGCGGGGCTGCTGGTTCCGGCACCGCAGGTGGTGCCGGAGAAGAAGGCCAAGAAGGAGGCCACGGGTGCTCGAAAGAGTGCCCATTTTCAGGTGTCCGACAACTCCGGGGCGGACTCCTCCCCCGAAAATGAGGAGGAGGAAGAGGACTCTCCTGCAGGAGGGAGAGAGGAAGAGGAAGGCTCCCCCAACAGGGGAGGCCGAAGGGTCCAAGAGGGGAAGGACTATTCCCCCGGACAGCTCCGCCAACATCAACGTTGGCGAGGAAGAATGGCCTTCAAGGGCCAGGCCTCCGTCGAGATCGTAAGTATCCGGATTCCTGAATGGTTTATAATTTCATTTTCTGCGTCACATAGTGTCATTCTGATGTCGCATGCTGCCTATGGTACGGCCAGTGATGATCTCCCCGCTTCATCGAGCGGGTCGTTGGAGGCTCTGCAGAGCGCTTCCATCGAGGAAGAACACCGCACTATTACGAGTGCGGTGATTCAGAAGGTGCAGCTCGCCAAGAGAGGGCTGACCGAAGCCTGCAGTAGCCTTCTATCAGGCTTTGAGGTAAGAAGTTAAAAATATGCAATGTAATACCGCATAGACAGTAGCCCCTGATGCTCGGTTCGGCGTTCGGAAAGAAAAGCCGGACTGAGGATCTAAAAGAAAAGAAGATATACGCAGGGTTGCTAAAAAATTATGTCAATATGGGTTGCAGGCTGCGCTTTGACCTCTGCCAGACCTTGATGCGGAGGTCGGTGCTTTAAAGCAGAGCTCGAGCGGTCCGAGCAAGAGCTCGGCAGCCAGGAAGCAGCTCCAGGACAAAGAAGGTGAGTAACACCACTTTGAACTTGTACCTTACAGAAAAGGATTTAGGTTGCGACAAAAAATAACAAGGATAACATGTGTACTGCAGGGGCGACAAACGAGGTGGCAACCCTGAAGGAGGCCGTGTCCGCGGCCGAACGCAATGCGTCCACGGAACGGGCAGAGCGAGAAAAGCAGGAGGCGCGGGTGGCGGTGGTTCAGCAAGAGCTCCAGGCTCTCATGGAAAAGCATGAGAGTTTGGAGCGTGACTCAAAGACTTCGAGTCCGAGCTTGCCTCGGCTCTCGAAAGTGCCAAAACTGCCAAGGCCGAGGCCCATAAGTCCCTTCAGGAGATTGAGTTGATGAGGAAGATAGTGGCGGGTAAGGCATTTTTTATGCAAAGCAAGCATGTGAATGTAAATTACGTGTTACTTACCCGAATTCGGAGCTCTCCAGGGGCGTTTGCAGATCTGCCTCGCAGCGTGTCTGATGCCGCCGCGTTCTACCGAGCCGAGGAGGGGAGCTCAACGGAGAAGGTCTTCTGGTCTCAGTATGATGAGACCGGCCATCCGGTGCCCCCTAGCGACCAGCTGCTTCACAAGGTGGCCGAGCAGGCCATGAAGGGCCTCATAGTCCGGCTGTGGCCTGGAGAGGCCATGGCTGGGAGCTACTTCGGCCTCGTGCAACGGTTGGTGGATGCGTGCCCCTGGGTGGAGGTTATCAAGCGCTCCGCCTGTATTGAAGGTGCTCGTCGGGCCCTTGCCCGCGCAAAGGTGCATTGGGGCAAGCTGGATGCGGAGAAGCTAATCACTGACGCGCCACCAGCGGGCAAGGAACATCGTACGCCCGAAATGTACTATAAGGCTGTCCTGAAGGGTGCCCGCAAGATTGCGGATGAGTGCCCCAGGGATGTAATTTTTGAGTAAATTCGCAATGTGTTATCCTGTGCGCTGAAAACTTTGTTCATATGCGCTAAGCAACGCTTGTTAATTTAAAATATTACCTTCTGCGGCCGTTTATTAAATCTGAGAGATGGCAAGTCGTTGGCTTCAGCCCCATGCCACGAGTGTCAGTGGTGTTCGGGATAAACTTGAGCACTCTAGTTCCCATTTTTGGGTCCATCGAGGAGGCGCTCAACACAACGAACAAGGCAATCGGACTTATAGTGCTTGAACACTCTCACTTAGCCATAGAATTCTATAATTTTAAATTTCGGCGAAGCCCCTAGTATTCGGAGGACCGAATTGGGGCGCTATCCACACCTTCGTCGGACATAATCCGGAACTTCGCTCGAAGCGGTGTAGGTCTTTAAGGACCCGAAAGGACCTCTCGAACAGCGACCAGTCTCTCGCCTTATCATGATAGTCAGTTTTAGCTTTATCCACTGAGGCGTTAACCCGGCTCAACCGGGGCGCAATCACAGTGGTTCTCCCAGTGCTACCTTAGCCGATAGAACGGAACGTAAGGTGCCAAACATGGGAGCCGGGCAAACCCAACTATTGACCCAAGACATGATTCGGAGCCGATTCATATAATGCTATAAGTTCGGGGTGCCGCACTTGTGAAAGTGTGCGGACTTTATCACACCATAATGCGGAGAACATAAGCCCCTGGCGTATTTGGCCGTACCAAAATGTACATATGCAACATGTAATAAATGAACATCTATATATAAGGTAATGCAATTATAGGCAAAAAGGTGCTGCATTTTATTCGAGAAGATATGCTATGAGTGCGGAATGATACAAATAGTGCAGAAAGCAAGGGAATGGACGAATTAAAGGCATCTCTCCGTGGGTAGGCATGGAATGTTTGTATTTAACAAATTTAATGCTCGTGATGGAGACCACCGAGTGTTCGCCGCGGCCTTTGTCCTTCCCCGGCTGTTGCATCATGAGTTCGGCAGGTCGCCACGGACATAGTTCTGTATAAAAAGAGAAAATAAAAGAAAAAAGAGCGACACACTTGGGAGCCCCTGGTATGGTCGAACCGCACTGGGTCTGTTGTGGTTGTGCCTTTCCCCTATGCCCATGGTATCTCCAAGGCGTAATTATGTACGCGGAGAGCTTCTCTTACAATTTTGCGAGGGCTGGGGTTGAGGCCGCATTGCTACGCGTGCTCGGAACGTGCCAGGTGGTCTTGGTTGATGTTGCTCCGAGAATTGCCTTAAAAGGCTGCTCCGTACTTCTGCCGCGAGAACCGCTGTATGTTCCTCCGTTCGGAGGGAGCGTTCCGTGCTTCCATTGACCGTGATGACTCCACGAGGGCCTGGCATCTTGAGCTTAAGGTATGCATAATGCGGCACCGCGTTGAATTTTGCGAACGCGGTTCGTCCGGGCAGAGCGTGATAGCCGCCATGAACGGAACTATGTCAAGATTAACTCCTCGCTTGAAATTATCCGGGATCCGAAGACCACTTCAGTGTAATCGAGCCTGCATAATTGGCCTCGACACCTGGTATGACACCTTTGAAGGTTGTCTTTGTAGGTTTAATCCTTGAAGGGTCTATGCCCATCTTGCGACCTTTGTATCCTCGATAAAGCAGGTTCTCGCTACTACCGCCGCCCATCGGGACTCTCGTGAGGTGAAATCCATCAACTATTGGGTCTAAAACCAATGCGCGCGAATCCGCCATGGCGGATATCTGGTCGGATGGTCTCTTCGATCGAAAGTGATCGGGCAAGAGGACCATGGGTTGAATTTTGGGGCGATCGCTCCATCGCATATACGTCCCTTTAGTGCACGCTTCCGCTCCCTCTTGGGAATATGCGTTGCGTATATCATGTTTACCGTCCGAACTTGAGGGGGAATCCTTTTGTCCTCTCGTTGTTCGCGGCCGGGTCTCTTCCTCGTCATCGCCGTAGCCCTTACCACTGTTTTCGGCGATTAATTTGCCTGCCTGCTTGAATACCCAACAATCTCTGTTGGTGTGGTTAGCTGGCTGTTCGGGGGTTCCATGTATTTGACAGGAGCGGTCGAGTATTCGGTCCAAATTGGACGGGCCCGGAGTAGTTCTTTTGAATGGCTTCTTCCGTTGACCGGGCTTGGAGCCTCGGAATCCGGCGTTGACTACCGTATCCTCATTCTTTATGCGCCCGTTAATGCGGCGTTTGTTTTGTTTTGGCGCAACCTGCCATTGCGGTCCTTAGTATCCGGACTGCCAGCGCTTTTTGCCGAGGTTGTTGCTGCGAGCTAGCCAGCTATCCTCTCTCGCACAGAAGCGGGTCATGAGTGATGTGAGGGCTGCCATGGATTTCGGCTTCTCCTGTCCTAGGTGCCGGGCCAGCCACTCGTCACGGATGTTATGTTTGAAGGCAGCGAGTGCCTCGCATCCGGACAATCGATTTATTTGATTTTTCTTTGTTAGGAACCGTGTCGAGAATTGCTCGGTCGATTTGTCCGCTGCTGGATTATGTGGCTTAGGTCATCCGAGTCCGGTGGTCGCTTACATACGTGCCTCGGAAGTTGTCGAGGAATGCAGCTTCCGTGTCTTCCCAAAGATCCAATTGACTCTGCGGGCAGGCTGTTAAGCCAATGCCGAGCTGGTCCTTTGAGTTTGAGCGGGAGATATTTGATGGCGTGAAGATTGCCGCCATGGGCCATATGTATATGGAGAAGATAATCCTCAATCCAAACTGCGGGTCTGTTGTGCCATCGTAGGATTCGATATTAACGGGTTTAAACCCTTCGTGGATTTGATGATCCATTAATTCGTCGATGAAGCATAGTGGGTGTCTTGGCGCCTCAGCATTGGGCAATATCGCGACGTAGCTCGAGAGAGCGTTGTTCTGCTGTGTTCGGCCCGGCCGAGTAGTTATATCCGGGCGCGACGGTATTAAATCGTGGGTCTTGGGGCGCCCACGTGATCCATAGATAGATCTGGATTGTCTTGCCTTGTCCTCCAATATATCCATAAGTCCGTAGCGTTCCCCGTGGCTTCATGCTTTTTGAGCAATGCCGGGGTACGGTTTTGGTGGAGGGATTGCACGCCTCTCTGTCGCGGCCATGAGGTGGCCGGTCTGCCGTATTGTGCGCTGGTGATGTAGGTTTGTATGCCTCCTCCTCTAATCGGGGGAGCAACTTGCGTTTTGGGTAACTTTTGGAGGGGCGTTCGAGTTCATACTCTTCGGCCGCGAGGACCTCGGTCCATCTGTCGGCCAGTAGGTCTTGATCAGCTTGAAGCTGTTGCTGCTTTTTCTTTAGGCTGTTTGCCATGGCCATTAGCCTGCGTCTGAAACGCTCTTGTTCGACGGGATCCTCTTGCCTCGTCTCCGGAGGGAGGTAAGTAATTGTCATCCTCGACCTCTTCGTCTGCCGCCCTCTCGTGAGGGCTTGCTTCTGCCTCCTCCTGCGCTGGAGTCGTCTTTGGAGGGAGTTGTCTTCGGCACTTTCTGGGGTGTTATTATCTCCTGTGCCGGAATCTCCATTCTTGCCGTGGCGGGATTTAGAGCGGCGCCGCTGACGTCGGCGCTTGGGCTGTTTCTTTAAGGAATCGGCCTCTGCTGCTTCTTCGCCGTCCCCATCTTTTGGGGTGTCCACCATGTATATGTCATATGACGAGGTGGTCTTCCAGTGTCCTGTAGGCACTGGTTCTTGGTAGTCTCCGGCATCGTCGTCCATACCGTCGAGTTCTTCGGAGTCGTAGTCGAGTATGTCGGTTAAATCGTCGACGGTGGCTACGAAGTGGGTGGTGGGTGGGCTCTGAATTTCTTCGTCGTCCGCGTCCCAACCATCCTGGCCGTAGTTCGTCCAGGGCTCTCCAGATAGCGAGAGATGCTTCATTGAATTTATGATATCGCCGAAGGGCGAGTGCTGAAAGATGTCTGCAGCGGTGAATTCCATGATCGGTGCCCAATCGGATTCGACTGGCAGGGGCGCAGGAGGTTCGGAGTCCGGCAGGGAGTCCGGCACCTCGGAGTCATGAGCTTTATGCGGGACAAGGTAAGTGTTCGGCTCCATCGCCGTAGAAGTTAACGCTCCCGAGGCGGTGTCCAGCCATCCGTCCTCGATCCGAGCGATTGGCTCCGGACTATGGGTCGGAGCGGATTCGTGTGCGGTCTCCAAGGCGCTGTCCGGCGGCAGAGTTAGGTCATGCCCATCATGACAGCCGCTGCACGCTTCGGGTATGCTCGAGATCCATCGAAGATCAAGTCCCGTGGATATCGGCCGTGAAGTTTAGGCTTCCAAACCTGACTGACGACCAGGGGCGTAGCTTCGATCTGCTCCGGATGGCCAAGCGAGTTGGCCACAAAGGTCGGCCGCCGAATCTGAAGATCTGTCCGGGAGAAAAGTCTCACCCAGGACTGCGTCGTTGTTGATTGAAGAGGCCATCAAGCCTATCGGTGACGACACAGAGGAACCCTCAATGAAAGCACCAATGTCGGTGTCAAAACCGGCGGATCACGGGTAGGGGGTCCCGAACTGTGCGTCTAGGCAGATGGTAACAGGAGACAAGGGACACGATGTTTTACCCAGGTTCGGGCCCTCTTGATGGAGGTAAAACCCACGTCCCCTGCTCGACTGATATTGATATTGTGGATGTTTACAAGAGTGGATCTACCACGAGATCAAGTAGGCTAAACCCTAGAAGCTAGCCTATGGTATGATTGTAAGGGTTGTTGATGATGTCGTCCTACGGACTAGAGCCATCCGGTTTATATAGACACCGGAGAGGGCTAGGGTTACATAGAGTCGGTTACAATGGTAGGAGATCTACATATCCGTATCGCCAAGCTTGCCTTCCACGCCAAGGAAAGTCCCATCCGTGCACGGGGAGAAGTCTTCAATCTTGTATCTTCATAGTCTTGGAGTCCGGTCGATGATGATAGTCCGGCAGGTGATAGTTCAGCTGATGATGGTAGTCCGGCCATCCGGACACCCCCTAATCCAGGACACCCTCAAGGACCAAGCACATCAAGTGACGCTTCAATTCCATCCGGGATCTAGTCCAGGTGGGAGACATAGAAATTTGAAAGATACATACGGATCTGAAAGTTGGAGACACGTTGACTAAGCCTCTTCCATGAGCAAAACATGATCAGCACCAAGGCTCCATGGGTGTTAGAAACATTACTATGTAATCTAGATTATTGACTCTAGTGCAAGTGGGAGACTGAAGGAAATATGCCCTAGAGGCAATAATAAAGTTATTATTTATTTCCATATATCATGATAAATGTTTATTATTCATGCTAGAATTGTATTAATCAGAAACATAATACATGTGCGAATACATAGACAAACAGAGTGTCAGTAGTATGCCTCTACTAGACTAGCTCATTGATTAAACATGGTTATGTTTCCTAACCATAGACATGAGTTGTCATTTGATTAATGGGATCACATCATTAGGAGAATGATGTGATTGACATGACCCATTCCGTTAGCTTAGCACACGATCGTTTAGTATGTTGTTATTGCTTTCTTCATGACTTATACATGTTCCTATGACTATGAGATTATGCAACTCCGTTTACCGGAGGAACACTTTGTGTGTTACCAAACGTCCTGGCAACGTGAATCTGGGTGATTATAAAGGTGGTCTACAGGTGTCTCCGAAGGTACTTGTTGGGTTGGCGTATTTCGAGATTAGGATTTGTCACTCCAATTGTCGGAGAGGTATCTTTGGGCCCTCTCGGTAATGCGCATCACTTAAGCCTTGCAAGCAGTGCAACTAATGAATTAGTTGCAGGATGATGTATTACGGAACGAGTAAAGAGACTTGCCGGTAACGAGATTGAACTCGGTATTGAGATACCGACGACCGAATCTCGGGCAAGTAACATACCGATGACAAAGGGAACAACGTATGTTGTTATGCGGTCTGACCAATAAAGATCTTCGTAGAATATGTGGGAGCCAATATGAGCATCCAGGTTCCGCTATTGGTTATTCACCGGAGACGTGTCTCGGTCATGTCTACATCGTTCTCGAACCCGTAGGGTCCACACGCTTAATGTTACAATGACAGTTTTATTATGAGTTTACATGTTTTGATGTACCAAAGGTTGTTCAGAGTCCCGGATGTGATCACGGACATGATGAGGTGTCTCGAAATGGCCGAGACATGAAGATTAATATATTGGACGACTCTATTCGGACACCGGAAGTGTTCCAGAGAAGTTTCGGATAAAACCGGAGTGCCGGAGGGTTATCGGAACCCCCAGGGGAACTAATGGGCCTCGATGGAACTTAGTGGAGAGAGAGAGGGGCGGCCTAGGGCAGGCCGCGTGCCCCTCCCCCTCTGGTCCGAATTGGACTAGGAGAGGGGGGCGGCGCCCCCCTTTTCCTCTCCCTCTCCCTCTCCTTCCTTCCCCCTCTCTCCCTTTAGGTGGAAACCTACTAGGACTTGGAGTCCTATAGGATTCCCCTCTTGGGGGCGCGCCATAGAGGGCCGGCCGGCCTCCCCCTTGCTCCTTTATATACCGGGGCAGGGGCACCACAAAGACACATCAATTGATCTGTTTGATCTCTTAGCCGTGTGCGGTGCCCCCCTCCACCATAGTCCACCTCGATAATACTGTAGCGGTGCTTAGGCGAAGCCCTGCGTCGATAGAACATCAACATCGTCACCACACCGTCGTGCTGACGAAACTCTCCCTCAACACTCGGCTGGATCGGAGTTCGAGGGACGTCATCAGGCTGAACGTGTGCTGAACTCGGAGGTGCCGTACGTTCGGTACTTGATCGCTCGGATCGTGAAGACGTACGACTACATCAACCGCGTTGTGCTAACGCTTCCACTTTCGGTCTACGAGGGTACTGTTGGGGAATGTTGCATAAAATAAAAATTTTCCTACGTTCACCAAGATCCATCTATGATTTCATCTAGCAACGAGTGAGAGAGATGCATCTACATACCCTTTGTAGATCGCGTGGGGAAGCGTTCAAGAGAACGGGGTTGAGGGAGTCGTTCTCGTCGTGATCCAAATCACCGGAGATCCTAGCGCCGGACGGACGGCACCTCCGCGTTCAACACACGTACGGTCAGCGTGACGTCTCCTCCGTCTTTATCCATCAAGGGGGAAGCAGAGGTTGATAAGATCCAGCAGCAGGACGGCGTGGTGGTGGATGCAGCAGTACTCCGGCAGGGCTTCGCCAAGCAACTGGGGAGGAGGGAGAGGTGTAGCAGGGGGAGGGAGGCGCCAAGTGCAAGGGTGCGGCTGCCCTCCCTCCCCCCCTCTATATATAGGGTCCCCAGGGGGGCCAGCCCTAGGAGATCGGATCTCCTGGGGGGGCGGCGGCCAAGGGGGGTGGAGTGCCCCCCAAGGCAAGTGGGGCGCCCCCTCCCCTAGGGTTCCCAACCCTAGGCGCAGAGGGGGGGCCCAGGGGGGCTGGTTCCCCTCCCACTTCAGCCCATGGGGCCCTCCGGGATAGGTGGCCCCACCCGGTGGACCCCCGGGACCCTTCCGGTGGTCCCGGTACAATACCGGGTAACCCCGAAACTTTCCCGATGGCCGACACAACACTTCCTATATATAATTCTTTACCTCCAGAACTCCTCATGACATTCGGGATCTCATCTGGGACTCTGAACAACTTTCGGTTTGCTGCATACTCATATTCATACAACCCTAGCGTCACCGAACCTTAAGTGTGTAGACCCTACGGGTTCGGGAGACATGCAGACATGACCGAGACGGCTCTCCGGTCAATAACCAACAGCGGGATCTAGATACCCATGTTGGCTCCCACATACTCCTCAATGATCTCATCGGATGAACCACGATGTCGAGGATTCAAGCAACCCCGTATACTATTTCCTTTGTCAGACGATATGTTACTTGCCCGAGATTCGATCGTCGGTATCCCAATACCTCGTTCAATCTCGTTACCGGAAAGTCACTTTACTCGTACCGCAATGCATGATCCCGTGACCAGACACTTGGTCACTTTGAGCTCATTTTGATGATGCACTACCGAGTGGGCCCAGTGATACCTCTCCGTAATACGGAGTGACAAATCCCAGTCTCGATCCGTGTCAACCCAATAGACACTTTCAGAGATACCTGTAGTGCACCTTTATAGTCACCCAGTTACGTTGTGACGTTTGGTACACCCAAAGCACTCCTACGGTATCCGGGAGTTACACGATCTCATGGTCTAAAGAAAAGATAATTGACATTGGAAAAGCTCTAGCAAAACGAACTACACGATCTTGTGCTATTCTTAGGATTGGGTCTTGTCCATCATATCATTCTCCTAATGATTTGATCCCGTTATCAATGACATCAAATGTCCATAGTCAGGAAACCTTGACTATTCTATTGATCAACGAGCTAGTCAACTAGAGGCTCACTTGGGACATGTTGTGGTCTATGTATTCACACGTGTATTACAATTTCCGGATAATACAATTATAGCATGAATAAAAGACAATTATCATGAACAAGGATATATAATAATAATCCTTTTATTATTGCTTCTAGGGCATATTTCCAACAGGTACGTGGACAACACTCTCCCCTCTCGTTGCTATGCATCACCGTGATCTTGCGTGTGCGTAGGATTTTTTTTGAAATTTCTACGTTCCCCAACAGTAGTGGGAGAAAGAGAGAGATCATTTTCCTTATATTGTGCGACGAATGTTAAACGATTGCCCTCAGTCCTTAAATCTCGCCTGTTTCCAAGGGTTCGACTGAATAGCACGGTTACCCAAATCTGTGATGATGAGTATCCTTTGATAAGCCGACACGATCTCTATTTTGATGGGGCATGCCAATGGCACTTCCTCCTCAAAACGCGAAGCGGGAGTCCATGTGCCGGTTCAAAATAACAAAAGGGATGGACCTGACGATTCACCGAAAGTTGTCAGTCAACTTATATTTCTTTACACTAGTGCAGAACCGGGCTATAGCACCCGTTCGTATTTCCCTTTAGTGTCGGTTCCGTAAGGGGCACTAAAGGGTGGGGACTAAAGGATTTTTTTTCCTTTTTTTTTGAAATAGAGAAAAAGCAGCCCACCTACTGGGCCGGCACGGCCTGCATACGACTAGAAATTAAACCTCTAGTTCGGCCAGGATGCAGGCCCGTATGGCCCAGTAGGCCCCATGGGGCAGAAGACTTGCAATAGGCCAACAAAGGCCTTCTTAGAGAGGAACTCGACACGGTAGCCGCTGCGGGGCTTATAAACCGGTGTGACCTCCACTCAACCAGCGAGGTGGGACTAAACATTGTGCACGGCGGGTGGCAGCGCACCCCTTTAGTACCGGTTGGTGGCACGAACCCGTACTAAAGGGAGGGGTCTTTAATACCGGTTGGAGCCACCAACCCGTACTAAAGGCCACCACCTCTTTAGTCTAGATTCCTGGCACGAACCGGTACTAAAGGTTCGCCACAAACCGGTACTAATGAGCGCCACCCGCCTAGTCGTTGGAACCGGGACTAATGAGTTGAACATTAGACCCTTTTTCTACTAGTGTTACTTGCCTTCGCTGCGAAGGGTTGTTGCAGTCATGCAGAGCCGGACATATCTCTTTTGCAGGAGGACATACCTGAGATTGTCAAGTGGAGGAACCCGCCTTGCAATGTCGAAGACACACTGCGTGCCGAATATCTCTCCATTGAAGACAGGTTCAGGGGCTATTAAGGGAGTCCTGGATTAAGGGGTCCTCGGGTGTCCGGACTATGTGACTTGGGCCGGACTGATGGGCCGAGAAGATACAAGACTCAAGACTTGTTCCCGTATCCGGGTAGGACTCCCCTTGGCATGGGTGGCAAGAATAGCGTGCGAATATGAAGTTTCCTTCCCGTGTAAACCGACTTTGTATCAACCCTAGCCCCTCTGGTGTCTATATAAACCGGGGGGCATAGTCTTTAGCGATCATCATAACACTCATAGGCTAGACTTTTAGGGTTTACCATTACGATCTCTTGGTAGATCAACTATTGTAACCCCTATACACATCCAATATAATCGAGTAGGACGTAGGGTTTTACCTCCATCAAGAGGTCGCGAACCAAGGTAAAAGTTGTGTCCCTACCTCTTGTTACCATCGATCCTCATACGCAATGTTTGGGACCACCTACCCGAGATCAGCCGTTTTTCACACCGACAGGCCTGTCGATGGGCACACCAACTCCCACGCCGACCACAATGCCGCCTGCGAGCCCCAGCGACGACACATCACCGGCCACGACGCCCAGCAGCCTGCACACTCCACCTACGGACATCAATTCCGAAGGTAACGCCGAGGCCCAGGACACCGTTGGGGACATTGTCGCTGCCGCAGTTTGATTTACTGCTCTTCCCTTCATTTTTTTGTGCTCGGAACGATGTTGATCGCCGAACATTGGCGTATTTTTTGTAGCGGGACATGTATGTTTAAATTTGCACAACGTCTTGGGAGCGGAACCTGGCGGCGTGACGGGGCCAAGATCGCCCCCATGGCGAAAATCGCGTCGGCCGAAGGGCCGAAAAAGCGCCGGCGGGTGCCCTGCGGGCCGAACGAGTGGAGAATGTCCAACCATTCCCATTCTGCCGGCTTTCCCAGGAAGAGAGCTAATCCGCTAGAAATGAGCCGAGAGGTATGTCTGGGAAAATTTGTACACCCCTGCAGGGTTAAATATTTTTGAGAAGTCATGCCCACAATTATGGACGACTTGGTGATGTATTCAGAGATCATAGGAAACTTGAAGACGATCGTAAAAATCAAAGCAACGAGTTCATGGTTTTTGTGCGTTTAGTATGCACCATTCAAAGCCACATCATCAATTTTCAACCCTTTCTGACTTCATTTGCTATTTTTCATGCATTTATTAATTTTTTTGATCTAAATGACCATGAAATTGAAAAGCAGTACAAATGAACTCTGAAAAGGTTGAAAATTGGCATGGTATCATCATTTCACTCACATAGTATGTGCTAAAAAGTTGAAACGGTTGTGGCAAAATTGGATGCACTTCGTGTAGAAAATGGCCATTCTCTTTCGAGGTATAAGGTTTTCGGACCAAAACTCATCTATTACAAAAGGTTTTTTATTTTTTAATGTATTTCAACTCCTGACTTTTTGTGCGTTCAGTATGCGCCATTCAAAGCCACATCATTAATTTTAAACCCTTTCTGACTTCATTGGCTATTTTTCATGCATTTACTAATTTTTTAAGCTAAATGACCTTGAAATTAAAAATCTGTACAAATGAACTCTGAAAAGTTTGAAAGTTGGCATGATATCATCATTTCAGCCACATATCATGTGCTAAAAAGTTGAGAGGGTTGCGGAAAAAATGGATGCACTTCGTGTACAAAATGGACAATCTCTTTCGAAGTATACGGCTTTTAGACGAAAACTCATTTTTTATACAAGCATTTGATTTTATTAGAAAACCTAAGAATTACCAAATTGAATATAATGAATGTAACATCCCAAATTTTCAATTTCCAATGTTATACATAGGTCATCTATGCATATCATATTTTATTGCATCTTCGTTCCGCAATCCTCGAAATCCTAAGTAGCTCAAGGACCCTCGGAGAGAGTTGGGGATTTTTCGGTTTTCATATTTGATTTTTATCAAATATTGGAAAATGAGGATTTTTTATTTTAATTATTTTTCTCTCCGAAAAATGTTTCATATTGAAAATAAATGAGGGGAGATAATATGACTTCTCCAAAATAATTGAAATATTGGAGGAAAAATGTTAAAATCATTATTTGGATTTTATTTGATTTTATTTGGAATTTTATTTGCCCTAGAAAAATTTGCATGTTTTAAAAATTGCATTTTAGGGGCCAAAAAAATGTTCATCTTGTTCTAAATATTTCATTTAGACGGTGAAAATTTATAATGGTATTTTTTAGATTTTATTTTATTTTATAGGAATTTTCTGTCATGGGAACAATTTTTTTTTTAAAACATCGCCCCGCGCCCGACCAGGCCCAAGGCCCAGCTGAGCAGGCCGGCCTGCCGCACCGCCGCCTCCCAGCGCCCGACGTGCGCCGCCTGACGGACGCCGAGGGAGCCGAGCCGCCGCCCCTCTAGCCCCATCACCCGCCGCCCACAGCCGAGCCGCCGCCCACGCCTTGCCGCCAGCTGCAGTCATCGCCGCCACGCCGCCCTGCCCTGCCCGTCGCCGAGTCACGCCCTGCCAGAGGACCTCGCCGGAGGTACCGCCCGAGCCGCCCCTAGTCGCCGTTTTTTTTGAAAGCCACTTCGGTTTTTTTTCGAAAAACCCTAGTTTCGTTTTTTTATAGATCGGTTTTATTCTCCGGTTTATTTATTTAGCGAGCGGTCGCTCGTTCTTTCGTTTTAACGAACGTGTTCTTCGTTTAGGTTCAGTTAACGAACATTCATTCGTTAAACTATTCGTCGTTTTCTTTTTATCGGATTTATTCCGCGATTCTTCTGATCGTGATTCCTGATCCGATGTTCGATCTAGTATAATTCCGAATAATCAACTCAAACAAGTTTTTGCCTCAGTAAAATTTGACCCTAGTTCAGATTAGTAAATGGATCTTATTTCTTTCGCCGTTTGAGTTTCGTTGCTCCGTTTGGTTTGATTCTTTTTGCGAGCCGGAGTTCTTAAGTTGAACTTTCTGGTCAGCCTCTTTTAGTTGAGTTTTACTGGTGCATCTTTTCTTGTTGCTTATGTATGTTGTTGTTTTCTTGCGATAGAATTCCCGGAGTGCGGAGCGTGTTACTACGAGTCTCTAGGATTCGCGGATCGTCAGCAAGGCAAGTAACACATTGATCATACTCTTTTCATACCCAGTTTTATGCATTAGTTCCAATCCTCAAACATTGCATGATTAGGATGTAATTAACTTGTGGGTTGGGAAGTAGTTGTTGAGGTAGAACCTATTGCACTGTTACTATCAAACCCTTGGGAGGTACTTGTACGTGTTGCTTATATAGCCATGCTATGCTCGTAGACGTGGTTTGGGTTTGAGTGAATCCATGAGTGATGTGAGATTGTTGATTAATGGTCCAACTTAAGGTGGCAACTTAAATACACATCTAGGTGGATTGAGGCACCTGGGGAACCCAGTGTAGCCTGTATTTTTGGATATCCCGGGGTACCCGTGTGATCCTCCTACGGACCGCCACCCAGGCTCAAAGGGAACTGAGATTATTCATGCTAGAAACTTCCGTGTGCAGCCACAAGCTACTATGGGCTCTAGCATAGTTGAGTAAGTTACGTGAAGCTCTTGAAGAGGTAGATCAGCAGGTAGTGGGTTTTGTAGGTTTGGTATGGTCTACCCGGAGTAGAGAGTTAATGTTTCTTAAAGACTGTGTCTCGATCATCCGTTTCTCAAACACCATGCAGTGCGAGAAATCAACGGAGGCGATCGAGTCTTGTGGGGAAAAGTCCACAAACCTCTGCAGAGTTTACAATCTAATTATGGTTAGCCATGTCCCCGGTTATGGACAATTCTGAGTATCTAGAATTTGAGTATTCACATGTATCTCATCACTCTTAATTAATATTGCTGGGTTGATAATCACTCTAATTGGGATTGAGTTGGGGTTATACCTTCTCAATGATGTTTCAACCACCATGATAGTTAAACTAAAACTTATTCCTTTGTTGTAGGGAAAAATTGGCTTTTCGCAAAACCATAACCATAGAGCTTTCCACCAGCCAAATATTGCATGTAGTGATAGCATTATTCTATTCCTGCTCTACTGTGTAATATTGCCAACATATTCCAAGTGCTAACCCGTTCTCTTGCTGCAATGTATTATGTTGCAGACTTTTCAGACGAGGAGTAAGGTTCGATAGGTCGTTGCCGTGCAGCTCAGCTATGCCGTTGGAGTTGATGGACTCACTTTATCTTCCAAGCCTTCCGCTGTTATCGCATTAGATGGCCTTAAGGCATATTATTGTAATAAGTTCTCTTTTGAGACATTCGATGTAATAAGTGTGTGATTGCTACTCTGTTATAAATCCTTCGAGTACTGTGTGTGTCAGCATTACTGATCCAGGGATGACACTGAAACACAGAGACTTGACTATCTGAGGCCAGGTCGCTACAAGATGGTATCAGAGCACACGTTGAGTGTAGGACACGACCACTAAGATAAACCATAGGTCACTCTTCTCTACTCATTTTTGACTCCTCTCCATTTTTCCACTCTTTAGGATGACGGAGATGAAGAACAAGTTTGCACAACTGGATGAAGACACACCTTTTGGACGCCACTTGAAGGAAGTCACTAGGTACTTGAACATTGGAATACCAAGATTCACCGACACGTACAACGCCACTTTACCAGAAGAGGAGCGCTGGATGATTCAAGTACAAGTACCAGGAAGAACGTTCTCGCCAACCTCTAAGCCCATAGAGTTTTCTTTCGAAGCACCCACCTGGAGTTTGGGCAAGAGTATGGCAGCTCACATTACCATGGGATGTATTGGAGAAGTCTACAACAGGGAGCTTAAAGACACCATCTACCAAATATGTGGGCGCCGAGATGAGCAATGGGAAGTAATTAGCACCAAGAAGGATAGATCCATTGCAGCTTTCATCCAGGAGCTAAACCAGCACATTCGACGTCAGGAGAACCAGATGTGCAGAGACATGATGGAGTTGAAGAAGGCGAAGACCAGGATCATAGAGCTGGAGGAAGAACTCAAGTTTACACGCGATGGTTATGAGGAGGAAATCAAGACACTACTGGAGAAGAACGACGACCTAGTCAACAAGATCGGAGTATTCATGGGAGGACCCGCACCGGAAGAAGAGGAAGAAGACCCCCCTTGCTCGGACAACTAGATCATCATCGACGACACTGATTCCGATCCAAGTGATGATGACTATGAAGATGAAGCTTGAGCAGACATCATGGAGTCTTCCACCGATCAAAATTTCTAGATGACCACCATATATTAGTAGTATTTTTCTCCATGTAACTAGTAGTAGTTGAGCACTTTTGCGATAGTCCTAGACCGTTTGTATGCCCTTGCTTGATTGATAGAGTGAAATGATTGTGTTTGCCTCATGTGCATATGGGTAGTGTTTTCTCACTAGACATTTTCCTTGTATTCTAATCTCTTCCATCTAAACCCTCAGATGCCTCCGAGATGTGACACCGGTTTTGTTTTCCCACCGGAGCTCACTCAGTTGATCCAGCAGCAAAATGCCTTGATGCAATTGCTAGTTCAGAACCAGGGCAACAACAACAACAATAACAGCCCGCCGCCAGTGGACAATTTATCCCGTTTCCTGAGGTTACAACCGCCGGTGTTTTCCAGTAGCACCGAGCCAATAGTTGCTGATGAGTGGCTACGCCGTATTGGAAGCGAGTTAACCACCGCAAGATGCACGGATGCTGAGAAGGTGCGCTTTGCCGCACATCAATTGGATGGACCAGTAGCCGCATGATGGGAGAATTACACGGCTACTTTTCCTATAGCCAATGTCACTTGGGACCAGTTTCAACAGGCTTTTCGCACGGCCCATTTCTCAACTGGAGCCATGCAAATGAAGAAGTGTTAGTTTCGCAACTTATGCCAGGGGAATCGTACTGTGGCCCAGTACGTGGATGAGTTTAGCAAGTTATCACGCTATGCCCCTGATGATGTGGCCACAGATGCCGTGAAGCAGGAGAAGTTTATGGAAGTACTGAATGATGAGATGAGCATGCAGTTGATGGTGGCAACTTTCAAAAACTACTAGGAGTTGGTAGACAAGGCCCTTATGATTGAAGGAAAGCAGCAGCAAATTGAGAGTCGTAAGAGAAAGTATGGATAAGGGAAGTACAACTCAGGAGCTCACCAGAAGCCTCGCTTGACCCCGGACTCGGGAGGACTTGTCCATAACCATGGAGGACATAATCATACTGGAGGAGGATCGCATCACCAAAATGGTGCGAAGAATGGGAATGGGAACGGAGTCAATAACAATCAGAACCGCTCTAACCCATCTACACCCGCCAAGAGGGACTTAAGCCAAGTTATTTGCTTTAAGTGCGGGAAGACAGGGCACTATGCCAATGATGGCCCTGAAGGAAGGAATGGAAACGGAAATGGGAGCGCTGGGAAGAAGCCCAATCCATTCAACAAAGGACAAGTGAACCACGTTAACGTGCAGTAGGTTGAAGAGTAGCCAGACGCGGTAATAGGTAAGTTTTTGGTTAAGTCATTTACCGCCCTTGTTCTTTTTGATACTGGTGCATCGCATTCATACATATCAAGGGGATTTGAGGATAAGTTTAAGTTACCAACCGAAACCCTTAGGACTCCTCTTTTAGTGAGCTCGCCTGGAGCAGAGTACATGGCTAGCCAATGGTGCACCCAGATGCCCCTAACCATTGGAACACATGTTTTTCCGTCTGACCTAATTATCTTGGAGTCGCAAGGATTGGATGTGATATTAGGTATGGACTGGATGTCAAAGTATGAAGGAAGTATTGACTGTGCTAGCAAGTCAATTCACCTTACCACCCCGGAGGGAAAAAGGATTAAGTATGTATCTAGGCATGTGCCTAGGAGGAGCCAAGTGAATGCCCTCACGGGAGTTGTACAGGAGGAAGTGCCTGTAGTAAAAGATTTTCCGGAAGTTTTCCCAAAGGAGTTACCAGGCATGCCACCGGATCGAGACATCGAGTTCTTGATAGAGCTATTGCCAGGTACAGGGCCAATATCCAAGAGACCCTATCGGATGCCCGCAAATGATCTGGAGGAAATTAAGAAGCAGATCAAGGAGTTATTGGAGAAAGGTTATATTCAAGGAGTTCATCACCTTGGGGAGCACCAAGATTTTGGTCGAGAAGAAGGATAAATCCCTGAGGATGGTCGTTGATTACCGAGCCTTGAACAAAGTAACGATAAAGAACAAGTATCCATGACCGATGATCAATGATCTGTTTGATCAGTTGCAAGGATCTAAGGTGTTTTCAAAGATTGATCTACGATCGGGATACCATCAGTTGAAGATCCGAGAGAAGGATATACCAAAGACAGCTTTCACCATGCGATATGGATTATATGAGTATATAGTCATGTCGTTTGGACTGACTAACGCCCCTGCCTATTTTATGAGTATGATGAACAAGGTATTCATGGAATATTTGGACAAGTTTGTTGTGGTGTTCATTGATGATATTATGGTATATTCGAAGAACGAAGAGGAGCACAAGGAGCATTTGCGTTTGGTTCTCGAGAAACTCTGGGAACACCAGTTATACGCCAAATTCAGCAAGTGCGAGTTTTGGTTGAAGGAAGTTGGATTTCTTGGGCATGTTATATCAGGAGAAGGTATAGCAAGAGATCCCAAAGAAGGTTCGATGCACCTTTGAATGGTTGGCACCCACTACGGTTGGCGAGATCCGCAGTTTCCTTGGACTTGCAGGATATTATCGGAGATTCATTGAGAATTTTTCCAAGATTGCTAAACCAATGACTGAATTGCTGAAGAAGGATACCAAGTTTAAATGGACAGAAGATTGCGAGGCAAGTTTTCAGGAATTGAAGAAACGTTTGAGTACAGCCTCAGTGTTAACATTGCCAGATATACATAAGGAGTTTCAAGTGTATTGTGACGCCTCACGTTTAGGACTGGGATGTGTTCTTATGCAGGACGGAAAGGTTGTTTCATATGCCTCGCGACAACTGAAGCCTCATGAGTTGAACTATGCCACGCATGATTTGGAGCTAGCAGCGGTAGTGCACGCGTTGAAGACTTGGAGACATTATCTTATTGGAAACCGTTGTGATGTGTACACGGATCATAAGAGTTTGAAGTACATTTTCACTCAAAAGGAGTTGAACCTTAGGCAGAGGAGATGGTTGGAATTTATAAAGGATTACGATATGAAGCTGCACTATCATCCAGGAAAGGCCAATGTCATAGCAGACTCTTTGAGCCGGAAGAGTTATGCTAATATACTTGAAAGTAAAGGATTGCCGAAGGAGTTAGCGGAGGATATCATGGAACTTCAGTTGCAGATTGTCCCAAGAGGTTTCATTGAAAGAATGGAGGTTCAGTCTACATTGTTGGACAAAATTCGAGAAGCTCAGAAGGAAGACAAAGAAATTGCCGAGATAAAAGAGAAGATGAGCAAAGGAAAAGCTAAAGGTTTTCGCGAGGATGAGCACGATACCTTATGGTTTGAGGACCGAGTTTATGTGCCTAATAACTCAGAGATCAGGAAATTAATACTTCAGGAGGCCCATGACTCACCATACTCGATACACCCCGGAAACACCAAGATGTATTTAGATTTGAAGGAACATTTCTGGTGGACTGGTATGAAGAAGAATATTGCCGAGTATGTAGCCGTATGTGATGTATGTCAGAGAGTGAAGGCAGAGCATCAGAAGCCAGCAGGACTGTTATAGCCTATGCCGATACCCGAATGGAAGTGGGATAAACTAGGCATGGACTTTATCACCGGATTAACCAGAACCAAAGCAGGATATGACTCAATATGGGTAGTAGTGGATCGTTTGAACAAAGTAGCTCACTTCATCCCGGTGAAAACAACTTATACAAGTGCAAAGTTGGCCAAAATATACATGTCCAGGATCGTATGTTTGCATGGAGTTCCGAGGACCATTGTATCAGATAGAGGAACCCAGTTTACCTCAAAGTTTTGGCATCAGCTACTCCAGACCTTGGGTACAAGATTGGAGTTCAGTACCGCATTCCACCCACAGACGGATGGACATACAGAGAGAGTCAACCAGATTCTGGAAGACATGTTGAGAGCCTGTGCGCTAGATTATGGATCTAGTTGGGATGACAATTTGCCTTACGCAGAGTTCTCATACAACAATAGCTACCAAGCCAGTTTGAAGATGGCACCGTTTGAAGCTCTGTATGGACGCAGATGTAGAACACCTCTGATGTGGGATGAGGTAGGAGACCGTTAGTTGTTTGGACCAGATTTGATCAAAGAATCAGAGGAGAAGGTTAAACTGATCCGAGACAGATTAAAGACTGCTCAGTCCAGGCAGAAGAGTTATGCAGATTCTAAACGCAAAGAAGTAACCTACGAAATTGTAGACAGAGCCTATCTGCGAGTATCACCCTTGAGGGGAGTGAAACGTTTTGGAGTTAAGGGAAAACTAGCCCCAAGATTTGTAGGACTGTACCGTGTTTTGGAACGGATGGGAGAAGTTGCCTACAAACTGGAGTTACCTGAAGGATTGTCAGGAGTGCACGGTGGGTTCCACATATCACAGTTGAAGAAGTGTCATGCAGAGATGGCCGATATACCGTTAAGAGATACAGTGCCCCTGGAGGCGATTCAGTTGGATAGTAATCTGACCTATGAGGAGAAGCCAATAAAGATTCTTGACTTTGACAGCCGAGTCGCTCGCAGCAAGGTTATCAAGTTTGAAAAGTTTAGTGGAGCCACCATACCGAGGAAGAAGCCACCTGGGAACGAGAAGATGATATTCGCAAGGACCACCCGCACCTATTTTCCAGCCAACCCGAATCTCGAGGGCGAGATTCATCTTAAGGGGGGTAGGTTTGTAACATCCCAAATTTTCAATTTGGAATGTTATACATAGGTCATCTATGCATATCATATTTTATTGCATCTTCATTCTGCAATCCTCAAAATCCTAAGCAGCTCAAGGACCCTCGGAGAGAGTTGGGGATTTTTCGGTTTTCATATTTGATTTTTATCAAATATTGGAAAATGAGTATTTTTGATTTTAATTATTTTTCTCTCCGGGAAATGTTTCATATTGAAAATAAATGAGGGGAGATAATATGACTTCTCCAAAATAATTGAAATATCGGAGGAAAAATGTTAAAATCATTATTTGGATTTTATTTGGAAATTTATTTGCCCTAGAAAAATTTGCACGTTTTAAAAATTGCATTTTAGGGGCCAAGAAAATGTTCATCTCGTTCTAAATATTTCATTTAGATGGTGAAAATTTATTTTGGTATTTTTTTTAGATTTTATTTTATTTTATAGGAATTTTTGTCAGCGGACCAAATTAAAAAAAAACCTCGCCCCGTGCCCGACCGGGCCCAAGGCCCAATGAAAGCAGGCCGCCACCACATCCTCACAAGGCCGCTATGCGCCAAGACGGATGCCGAGGGAGCCCGAGCCGACTCCTCCTGGGCGCCTCGCCCAAGGCACCGCCGCCTCCCTCCTATAAATGCCGCCCCCACCCTTTAGCCCCATCATTGCCGCGCAGCCTCGCAGCCTTGCCGCCCGCCGCCACGCTGCAGTCTCCGCCGCCGCCGCCCGCCGCCTCGCCCGTCGCCGAAGCCCCGCCGCCCCAGCTAGCCCACGAGGACCTCGCCGGAGGTACCGCCCGAGCCGCCCCGAGTCGCCGGTTTTTTTTAAACAACTTTGGTTTTTTTTCTCGAAAAACCCTAGTTTCGTTTTTTATAGATCGGTTTTATTCTCCGGTTTATATATTTAGCGAGCGTCCGCTCGATCGTTCGTTTTAACGAACGTGTTCTTCGTTTAGGTTCAGTTAACGAACATTCGTTCGTTAAACGGTTCATCGTTTTCTTTTTATCGGATTTATTCCGTGATTCTTCTGATCGTGATTCCTGATCCGATGATCGATCTAGTATAACTTTTCGCTTGTTTATCGGAATCCGGCGATTCAAGCGCCTGGAGTTTCATCTCAAAACTCTCTTTCCGAATAATCAACTCAAACAAGTTTTTGCCTCAGTAAAATTTGACCCTAGTTCAGATTAGTAAACGGATCTTATTTCTTTCGCCGTTTGAGTTTCGTTGCTCCGATTGGTTTGATTCTTTTTGCGAGCCGGAGTTCTTAAGTTGAACTTTCTGGTCAGCCTCTTTTAGTTTAGTTTTACTGGTGCATCTTTTCTTGTTGCTTATGTATGTTGTTGTTTGCTTGCGATAGAATTCCCGGAGTGCGAAGCGTGTTACTACGAGTCTCTAGGATTCGCGGATCGTCAGCAAGGCAAGTAACACATTGATCATACTCTTTTCATACCCAGTTTTATGCATTAGTTGCAATCCTCAAACATTGCATGATTAGGATGTCATTAACTTGTGGGTTGGGAAGTAGTTGTTGTGGTATAACCTATTGCCCTGTTACTATCAAACCCTTGGGAGTTACTTCTACGTGTTGCTTATATTGCCATGCTATGCTCGTAGACCTGGTTTGGGTTTGAGTGAATCCATGACTGATGTGAGATTGTTGATTAATGGTTCAACTTAAGGTGGCAACTTAAATACACATCTAGGTGGATTGAGGCACCTGGGGAACCCAGTGTAGCCTGTATTTTTTGGAAATCCCGGGGTACCCGTGTGATCTTCCTACGGACCGCCACCCAAGCTCAAAGGGAACTGAGATTACTCATGCTAGAAACTTCCGTGTGCAGCCAGAAGCTACTTTGGGCTCTAGAATAGTTGAGTAAGCTACGTGATGCTCTTGAAGAGGTAGATCAGCAGGTAGTGGGTTTTGTAGGTTTGGTATGGTCTACACGGAGTAGAGAGTTAATGTCTCTGAAAGAATGTGTCTCGATCATCCGTTTCTCAAACACCATGCAGTGCGAGAAATCAACGGAGGTGATCGAGTCTTGTGGGGAAAAGTGCACAAACCTCTGCAGAGTGTACAATCTAATCATGGTTAGCCGTGTCCCCGGTTATGGACAATTCTGAATATCTAGAATTTGAGTATTCACATGTATCTCATCACTCTTAATTAATATTGCTGGGTTGATAATCAGTCTAATTGGGATTGAGTTGGGGTTATACCTTCTCAATGATGTTTCAACCATCATGATAGTTAAATTAAAACTTATTTATTTGTTGTAGGGAAAAATTGGCTTTTCGCAAAACCATAACCATAGAGCTTTCCAACAGCCAAATATTGCATGTAGTGATAGCATTATTCTATTCCTGCTCTACTGTGTTATATTGCCAGCATATTCCATGTGCTGACCCGTTCTCGGGCTGCAACGTATTATGTTGCAGACTTTTCAGACGAGGAGTAAGGTTCGATAGGTCGTTGCCGTGCGGCTCAGCTATGCCGTTGGAGTTGATGGACTCACTTTATCTTCCAAGGCTTCCGCTGTTATCGCATTAGATGGCCTTAAGCCATATTATTGTAATAAGTTCTCTTTTGAGACATTAATTGTAATAAGTGTGTGATTTCTACTCTGTTATAAATCATTCGAGTATTGTGTGTGTCAGCATTACTCATCCAGGGATGACACTGAAACACAGAGACTTGACCATCTGAGGTCGGGTCGCTACAATGATCAAGCACACTAATATTATACAGTAGAAAAAAGAATCATTGATAAATCGATTTTTAAAGTAAAGTTATTCACAAAGTAGTGATTCACATAAATTTTAAATAATTTTCATTTAAAATATTCAAATTTAAAAAGTACTCGCACTAATGGAAAGTTTATAATTCTTGTGCGATAAAGTAAAAAGATTCACTCAGAAACTCTAAATATTTGACTGTAAGTAAAAACAAAAGAAAATAAATAAAGCAAAAAAGCTGGTAAGTAAATAAAAAAAATGCCCGCCTAGTGGGCCGCCATGGCTACATACAACTAGAAACCTAACCTCTAGTTGGGCTAGGATGCAGGCCCGCACGGCCCAATAGGACCCACATGAAAGCACAGGTTCATTAAGCCCCCAAAGTCCTGCTTAGAGAGAAAGTCGACACGGTAGCCGCGGTGGGGCTTATAAACCACAGCGAGCACCTCTCAACTAGTGAGGTGGGCCTAAGCATTCGACACGGGAAGCCAGGCCTTTAGGCCCGGTTGGTGGCTCCAACCGCGAATAAATGTGGCCTTTAGTCGCGGTTCGAGCCACCAACCGCGACTAAAGGCTTTCATATATAGGAGGCACTTACGAAAATTCCCCCATCCTCTCCATTCTCTCGACGCCAAACACAGATACGATGTCGGCAGGCTGCTGCGCCGCCGCCTGCCCAGACCCCATCGCCGTCCCCGACCTCGGCCGCCCGCACCTCCTCCTCGATGGCGCCCACGCCTCTTCCCTGACGCCGCACGCGCCTCTCCTCTCCGCCGCCGCCCCCGACGCTGGTTCGTAGACTCTCCGCCCACGCCGCCCGCACCCGCCGGCTTCGACCGGCGCCGGCCTAGACCTCGCCGTTGCCGGCCTCGACCATTGCCGAACTCAACCTCGCCGTGTCCGGACTCAACCTCGCCCCCGGTCTAGATCGTCGTCGGCCTTGACCTCGTCGTCGCCGGCCTCGACATCGCCCGCTGTGAGCTCGGGCCGCCCCACCGACAATTTTTTTCACTAGATATATTTTAGATTATTATTAATTAGTATATATGTATGTATATTTTGATGTTTTAGATGTTTTATATGATTGTTTTTCACTAGATATGTTGTAGATGAATAGTAGAATTTGCATAGATTTTCTGTTTTTAGTTTTTTATACTTACGGAAAAAAGTTGCATAGGAAAAAGTTGCATAGAAAAAAGTTGACCATGTATTAATAATATTTTATTTTCAATATATATATCTTAGTGTGGTATTTGCAAAAGTTTGTCATATATTTGCAAAATCAAGTGAAAAAGAATTACAAAAATCACAATCAAGCATTTAAAAAAATGTTAAATTTGCATAGAATTTGTTCTCAACGTCAATGTTGCCCGGCCGGCATCCTCGTCGTCATCTCGGTTGGCAACGACCTTCTTCAGAGGCGCCATGTACGGGACTGGGCTCCGCCGGGCTAGCACTAGGAGGTGCTACCTTCTAGGGCGCGCAGCTTGCTGAGGAACCGGGCTCCCGTCATCGACCCGGAGCTTCTTTGGTGGCGTTTGATGGAAATATGGCCTACAGGCAAGAATATAATGGTTATTATTATATTTCCTTAATCATGATAGAAAGGTTTATTATTCATGTTAGAATTGTATTGGACGGAAATTTAAATACATGTGTGAATACATAAACAAATATCGTGTCCCAATTGAGCCTCTACTAGACTAGCTCGTTGATAAAACATGGTTAAGGTTTCCTAACCATAGACATGAGTTGTCATTTTATAATGGGATCACATCATTAGGAGAATCATGTGATGCACAAGACCCATCCATTAGCTTAGCATATTATCATTTTATTTATTGCTACTGCTTTCTTGAATGTCAAATACATGTTCCTCCGACCATGAGATCATGCAACTCACGGATACTGAAGGAATACCTTGTGTGCTATCAAACGTCTCAACGTAACTTGCTGATGATAAAGATACTCTATAGGGATCTCCGAAGGTGTCTCTTGAGTTGGCATGGATCGAGACTCGGATTTTTCAATCCGTGTTTCAGAGAGGTATCTCTGGGCCCTCTCGGTAATGCACATCATAATAAGCTTGCAAGAAAAGTGACTAAGGATTTAGTTACGAGATGATGTATTATGGAACGAGTAAAGAGACTTGTCGGTTATGATATTGAACTAGGTATGAAGATACCGACGATCGAATCTCGGGCAAGTAACATACCGATGGACAAATGGAATTACATATGTTGTCATAATGGTTTGAACGATTATATCTTCGTGGAATATGTAGGAACCAATATGGGCATCCAAGTTCTGCTATTGGTTATTGACCGGAGAGCCGTCTCGATCATGCCTACATCATTCCCGAACCTGTAGGGTCTGCACGCTTAACATTCATTGACGATATAGTGTTATATGAGTTACGTGATTTGGTGACCTAATGTTGTTCAGAGTCTCGGATGATATTACGGACGAAGGATGGGAAGGAAAGGGGAGAAGGGAAAGGAAAGTGCGGATTAGGATTCCCCCTTCCTTGCCTCTCCCCCTCTTTCCTTCCCCCTTGGGAATACATGGCAGGGGGCGCGGCTAGGGCATGTACCCTAGGGCCGGCCACACACCAAACAATTGCATAGCCGTATGCGGCGCCCTGCTCCACCGTTTACACCCCTGGTCATATTTCCGCAGTGCTTAAGCAAAGCCCTGCGGAGATCACCTCACCATCACCATCACCACACCGAGGTGCTGTCAGAACTCATCTGCCACCTCACCGTCTTGTTGGATCAAGAAGTTGAGGACATCACCGAGCTGAATGTTTGCTGAACGTGGAGGTGCCATACGTTCAGTACTCGGTCGATTGGATCACAAGGAAAGTTCGACTACATCAACCGCATTCTCAAATGCTTCCGCTTACGGTCTTCGAGGGTACGTTAGCTATGCATCTCCATGGTTATATCATTGCATGTGCGTAGAATTTTTTTGTTTTCCGTGCAATGTTCCCCAACATTGGCATCAAGGGCCAGGTCTATGCGTATATGATATGCACAAGTAGAACACAAATAATTGTCGGCAGTGATGTTCATACTCCTTACCACCAACATCTTATTTTGATTCGGCGACATTATGGGATGAAGCGGCCCAGACCAACCTTACATATCCAGTACATGAGACCGGTTCCACTGATAGACATGCAACTTATTTTGCATAAAGGTGGCTGGCAGTTGTCTATTTTTCCTGCTTTATTTGAATCAAATTTGACTACGGTCGGTCCTTGAAGAAGGTTAACACAGCAAACTTGATAATTCACCGTTGTGGTTGTTTTTGCCGTAGGTAAGAATGGTTCTTGCTAGAAACCCGTAGCAGCCACGTAAAACTTGCAACAACAAAGTAGATGACGTCTAGCTTGTTTTTGCTGGGTATGTTGTGATATGATATGGTCAAGACATGGTAATATTATGTTTTGTAATATATATTGGCAGCTGGCAGGAGCCTTATGGTTGTCTCTTTATTGTATGAAATGCATGCGCCATGTAATTTTTTTTACTTTATCACTATGCCTTAGCAATAGTTGTAGAAAAAATAGTTGGTGCGACAACCACATGACGACACGTTGATGGAGATCATGATGATGGAGGCCATTGTGTCATGACGGTGACATTGGAGATCATACAGTTGCTTTGAAGATGGAGATCAAAAGCACAAGATGATGGCCATATCATGTCACATATATTGATTGCATGTAATGTTTATCCTTTATGCATCTTATTTTTCTTAGAAGGATGGTAGCATCATAAGATGACCCCTTCAATGAATTTCAAGATAAAAGTGTTCTCCCAGAGTATGAATCGTTGCTAAAGTTCTTCTTTCGAAGCACCACGGGATGATCAGGTGTGATAGATTCTACGTTCACATAGAACGGGTGTAACACAGTTTTACACTAGCAGAATAGTTGGGTTAAACATGACGAGCCTAGCAGGTACCGAAATGGCCTCGAAATACTGGAGTCCTAGAGGTTGAACATGAGTCATATAGTAGATATGATCAACATGGAGTCGTTCACCATTGATGACTACCCCATCTCAGGTGATGATCGGATATCGGTTAGTTGATTTGGATCATGTATCGCTTAGTTAACTTGAGAGATGTTAATTTAAGTGGGAGTTCATTAGTAATTAGATTAACTGATCTTAATTTATCTTGAACTTAGTCCTGATAGTGTTTGCAAATTATGTTGTAGATCAATAGTTCACGTTATAGCTCCTCCCTTTTTGATACGTTCCTAGAGAAAGCTTAATTGAAAGATGATGGTAGCAATGCTGTGGACTGGATCCACGATCTGAGGATTATCCTTATTGCTGCGTATCCGTGATGCAGCGCTTGGTGACAGACATGTTGCAGGAGCTCATGCAGACGTTGTGAATGTTCGACAAGCTCGGTTTTATGACTACTTGATAGTTCATTGCACCGTGATTTGCGGCTTAGAATCGGGCTCCAAAGACGTTATGAATGCCATGGAACATATGAGATGTTCCAATAGATGAAATTGGTTTTTCAGGCTCACACCCATGTGAGGAGTAGGGAGACCTCTCACAAGTACTTTTTCCTACAAGATGGTGGAGAATAGCTCAACTAGGTAGCAGGTGCTCAGAATGTTTGAGTGCTCTAATCGCTTGACTCAAGTGGGAGTTAATCTCCGAGATAATATAGTGATTGACAGATTTCTCCCGTCACTATCACCAGGCTACTAGATCTTTGTGATGAACTATAATATGCAATGGATGGAGAAGACAATTACCGAGCTCTTCACGATGCTCAAATCGGTGGAGGTAGATATCAAGAAATAGCATAGAAGTGGTGATGGTTTAAGAAGACCACGAGTTTCAAGAAAAAGCGCAAGTGAAAGAAAGGTGTCTGTGGGAAACGACACCTATGGATCACAAGAATCCCTACTACGGCTGCGGGGCGCGGGGATTGTGAGGAGAGCAGGATTAGTAACCAGCACAAGGATCTTTTACCCAGGTTCGGGCCGCAAGGATGCGTAAAACCCTAGTCCTGCTTTGGTGGATGTATTGAGCGTTCTTGAGCTCTTGAACTAGCTACAGTGGTTGTGCTGTTCCAAAGAGACGAATCCCTCTCTAGTACACCATGGGCCACCTTTTATACTTGAAAGGGGCTGCCACAGTGGCATACAAGATGTGGAAGGTATATAGTGTCTTGAGCTTATCGCTCGTATTACAGGACAAGGCGCATTATATGTGCAACTTAGGTGTCCTCTTTCTTCGTTGGGGACGGGTGCGAGGCCCGTCCCATCTGTCGCCACTCCTCCTCGCTTCGACACGCGCCCTGGCCAGCGATGCATGCGGTGCCATGTAGGCAGGCAAGCAGCTGAGGTGGCGCGGTAGTTTGGTCTTCACGAATATCTGCATGCCGCCACGCAGGTTGGGCTAGCAGCTGCATGGGAATGGCGGTGGAGACTTGGCTGGTGCGGGCCTGGCAGTGGCTCTGCTGACGCCCTCGGCAAGGGCCTTGCCGGGTGACCAGGTAAGGGTCTTGCCTTGGGCGCTATCGTCCCCGGCAAGGATCTTGCCGGGGGTCTTGCGGGCTTCCCCGGCAAGGGGCTTGCCGAGGATCATTGTCTTCCAATCCTTATCTGATCTTGAGCATTCCTTGGTCTTGACAAAGATCTGCATGCCACCATGGAGGTGCCTCCCGAGCCCTGGTCCCAACGTGGTCGGTTAAGCTGGAACTTGTGGGCTCGAGGGTGGCTCACTCTGCTGGTGTGGGCTAGCCGCCCCGGCAAGGGTCTTGCCAGGGCCGCTGAGGCTGCCCCCAGCAAGGATCTTGCTGGGGGAACCTACTTCGCATGTCTGTTTTCATTGTGTTCTCGGCCTTGGCGTTGCTCGGGATGTCTTGTACTTCGGCTTCTCTCCGACTTCGCTCGCTTGCCCTGCTCTGTGTGGCCACGACGCATGGCTCTGATTGCCCGTCCACAAGTAAAGGGATTAAAAAAAGAGCCCCTACTTTTGTACACCGACAGGAGCCCCCGGGCCTGGGCCACACATAAGCGCGACGCGTTGTTGGGCCAGGCCCAAAACGGTGCGCGGGCAGGAGGGGCGGATTCCACCGCAGTAAAACTATTCGTGCGCTGCGCTGCCCCACGACCCGCGCGCGACGTGGCATGTCGTGCGTGATGTGGGGGTCATGCGTGGGGCGGTTTCCCCAGGCATGCGCCACATCATGGTAAAAGTGGCGCCTCACGCCTTCCCCATAAAGAGGGAGGCGTGGAGGCGCGACTCGTTTACTGCATGGATTTGGGTCGCGACCTTCAAAGCGCCCACGCCCCCCTGATCACGGGGCGGGGAGCAGTCGCCTCTCCTGTCTTTTCGACTCTGCTCGCCCGCCACGCGTCCTTCATGCAAATGGCGGGCCGCGGAGGCAGGAAACCGGGCCGTCGCTGATTGGGGCAGCGGGTCGGTCCTGATTCCCTGCGCCTCTGCGGGCTGGATTGGCTGAATGGGGCGGCCGAGCCTCGACCCCGTCTTCTTACAGGGAGGGGGAGGGAAGGCGTCGTCCCTCATTCCCTCAGCATCTGTTCTTCTACTTCTTCCTTGCTTCTGTTTCTTCCTCTCATCTGCCATGGAGAAAGGGTCGCCGCTCGACAGCGCGTCCCTCCTCCCCAAGAGCCCGCGGTGGTGGAGCTAGCCGCGAGGGGAAGGGGGAGGGGGCGAGGCCGTGGGGGAGGCCGTGGTCGCCGTGGTGCCCGGGGAAGAGGAGGATGGGGCGGCGCATCGTCCTCGCCCACGCCAGCGGCCTCTCCCCCAGCGGAGGGCCACGTTGAGGATAACTCTTACGAGTTCTTCCTCAGGCCGTCTTCGTCTTATGACTCCATTTGCGCGGGAGATGGAGCTGAACCCACCGCAAGCATTGCAGATGCATATGAGGGGTTGCGGGAACGATACTACATGGGCCGACGTCGATTTCCCCGCCCCTCACGTCATGTATCTCCGCCGCAGATGGAAGATGTTCACCCGCATCCACAGCCTGGTGGAGGGGCTCACTCGCCATTTCAAGTTAATGGATAGCGGCCTCCTCTCCATCGAGGTCTTTGGACACTTTGGGACTCGCGTAAGGTGCTGCGTGGCGAGCTCCTCCGATGATGAAGATTCCTCCTCAGGCGGGAGTGACGAGGAGGACAGAGGCAGCGACGACGAGGGAACCGAGCGGCAGGATGCCGACTCTGACTTCGACTGACCTCGCTGCTGCTCCCTCGGCCTCGCGCCCTGCCGGGGGCCTTCCTCACCAAGCTCTCCTTCGGGGTGCTCCCCGTCGTCTCCTTGGGCGGCTGGCGTAGGAGGGCCGGAAAAGGCGAAGAAGGCGGGTGGCAGCCTTCAACTCGGAGTACGCGGGCACCGACGCCTTCATCACGTATTGCCGGCCTGCCGCCTTGTCTTCCAGCTCTTCTGTCCGCACCGAGATGTTCTCTTGGTGCCTTCTGCTCCTCGCACCCCGCCTAGGAACTCCTTTCGCCCTCTTGATGTCTTGTTCCATCTCCTGAAGAGAGGGACAAGAAAGGGATCACGAGCATCTTATCTCTTTTTTAGTTTGTAAGCCTTCGGGCCTTTGCTAAATTTAGAACTTGTAATCCCCTAGCTCATGTTTTTCATTGCGAATGAACTGTACCTGTATGGGATGTTTTAATGAAAAAGGGATGTTTGCCGGGTTTTTCATTCGCAGGTAGACCCTGCGACAGGGAGCGAATCCTTGTTATTTTTTTTAAGATAAATGTTTTTCGCCTGGCAACAGGCCTTGCCATCCCCCTCACTTCACTCGACCAGCCTCGCACTCTTGGCGGGGGAAGGATGAAGCGAGCTTAGGTTCCTCGTTCTATCTCTTTGCCGCCGGGGCTACAACCAAATCCGGACCCAGAAGATAATCCTTAGGTATAGGAAAAAAGGGAGCACGGTAGCCTGGAGATAAAACGAGGTTTCACATGCCCCAGTTCTGTTCTGAAATGCATGACAGAGGATGAAAAATTTATCTGGATCTGCAGCCCCCGGCAACCTTGTCTTGCCGTGGTTGGATCCTTGTATTTGCAGCCCCCGGCAACTCTGACTTGCAGGGGTCGGGGCGTCGGTCCGTTCCCTTTCTTCCAAATAGCTCAGCGGAAGTGCTCATGTGCCCTGCAAACCAAAGGGGACAGAAAAGAACAGAAATACACGCACTCGACCTCTAAGCTAGGGGTTAGCCGCCGCTAAGCACTATCAACCCTAACCGAGGAAGAGACTCGACCTGGCATGCATACTATAACTTAGGGCGCCAGCGCTTCATTTATCTGGTGCTCAGGGTCTGCGCCTGGCTTTGTACAAGGGCCACATGCCTTGCCAGCAAAGCTCGTACAAAATGGTGGCTTGTTGGGAGGCCCGACAAGTCACGCCTTATGTGTAAAACTTGCGAAGATGCTCAATGTTCCAGGAATTGCTCACTGGAATGGCATCCTTGGTCTCCAGGCGGACTGCGCCGGGCCTGGTGACTCGTGTTACCCGATAAGGGCCTTCTCACTTCAGCGTCAACTTGTTGGAATTCTTGGCCGACTGAACGCGCCGAAGAACAAGGTCACCATCCTCAAGGCTCTGGGCATGAACCTTGCGGCTATGGTAGCGGCACAAGGCTTGCTGGTAATGCGCGACTCTCACATCCGCCTGGAGACGATCTTCCTCAAGGAGTGTTGCATCATCTTTCCGCAGTCGCTCTTGCTCAAGCTCATCATAAGCGAGTACTCGAGGTGACCCGTATATGAGTTCCGTTGGGAGAACTACTTCCGATCCGTAGAACGGGGAAAATGGTGTCTTGCCGGTGGCTCGATTTGGTGTCGTCCTGATCGACCAAAAAACCGCCAGCAATTCATCAATCCAGCGCCTTCTGCTCTTGTGCAGCCTGTCAAAGGTCTTCGTTCTCAGACCTCGCAACACTTCAGCATTCACCCTCTCTACTTGGCTGTTGCTCCGGGGGTGTGCTACGGAAGAAAAACAGACCTTGCTGCCGAGGTCTTGAATGTACTGCATGAAGGTGTGGCTTGTGAACTGCGTGCCATTGTCGGTGATGACCCTACTTGGTACACCGAAACGGCAGACTAGTCCTTTGAAGAACTTGACGGCTGACCGGGCTGTCACCTTCCTCACTGGTTCCACCTCTGACCACTTTGTGAACTTGTCGATTGCAACGTACAAGTACTCAAAGCCCCCGACAGCACGGGGGAAGGGGCCCAGTATGTCGAGCCCCCAGACCGAGAATGGCCAGGAGAGAGGGATCGTTTGAAGGGCTTGAGCTGGTCGATGAAGCATTTTTGAATGGAACTGACACACTTCACACTTGGTTACTAGTGTCGTCGCATCCTGGAGGGCGGTGGGCTAGAATAAGCCTTGCCTGAACGCCTTCCCGGCAAGGGCCCTCGACCCTATGTGGGAGCCACATATGCCTCCATGTATCTCTGCCAACAGCTCCAGTCCTTCCTCCCGGGAGATGCACTTCAATTTCACACCGTTGGGCCGTCTCCTGTACAGGACGTCATCGACGAACTGGTGCAGGGCAGACCGACAGGATACTTTTTCCGCTTCTTCCTGCTCCTCAGGATGTTCCCTGTTTGGAGGAACCGAATAGTATGTTGTGCCCATGTCGGAGCCTCGGGCTCGACAGCAAGGTCCAAAGGCATTTACTCTACCATGGGAGCGACTGTCTCCACGGCAAGGGCTTGACACCCTGCCGGAGCCAGTTGCTCTTTGGCTAGTTCAGGGTCCACGCTAGCACCCTTGCCCGCGGCCCCAGGGGGCTCAGTAGGAAAGTACTTGCCGGGACCTGACTTCCCTCGCTTGTTCTGACGCGTTGATGGTTCGACGGATGGCTGATTTAATCAGAGCAAAAAGGTACCTGGTTGCACAAGTTGCTTGAATGCAGCACACTTCGATAGGTAATCGGCGGTGTCGTTTTCTGCTCGGGGAACGTGTTCTGCCTGAATACCTTCAAAGTGTTCCTCCAACTTCCTCACTTCATCTACGTAGGCCTCCATTAATGGGCTCTGGTAATCCTTGTTGACTTTCCTGACGACAAGCTGCGAGTCGCCTCTGATGATGAGCCTTTTGACTCCGATGTCCGCTGCGATCCTAAGACCGGCAAGCAAGCCCTCGTACTCGACGGTGTTATTGGTTGACATCTCCCGGGGAAAGTGCATTTGGATTACATACTTGACGTGTTCTTCGGTGGGTGCGACAAGCAGTACACCAGCACCGCCGCCTTGCAGCGAAAAAGCCCCATCAAAGTACATGATCCAGTCGCGGCTCGTTTCCTTGCCGGGGAGAGTGTTCTCCTGTACCTCTTCGTCTGGCGTCGAGGTCCATTATGCATCAAACTCCGCCAAGACTCTGCTCGGAATCATCGAGTTGCTTTCGAACTTCAAACCGAAACTTGACAGCTCCAGGGCCCATTCCACGATCCTCCCCGTTGCATCTGGGTTATGCAGTATCTGTTGCAATGGGAGGCGGGTGACCACGGTGATCTCGTGTGCTTGGAATTAATGGTGCGGCTTCCTGGAGGCCATAAGGTGGCCGAAGAGCAATTTCTGCACACCTGAGTACCTCGACCTAGCCCCCTGCAAGAGGGAGCTGACGAAGTAAAATGGGTGCTGCACCATTTTCTTCTTCTGTGCTGTTTCACCCAGTCGCGCAGGCCCTGTCGCACTGGCATCAGCCTCTGATGAGGACTCAGTCTTGCCGAGACCGAGCCCTGCCGGAGAGGGTTCCGACTCACAGTCTGTTGACTCTGCCATTGCTGCTGCCTCTTCGTCGACCTCTCTCTGTGCCACCAGTGCGGTGTTAACCACCTGATTCGTTGCCGTTAGGTACAGTATCAACGGTTCCAATGGTTTGGGTGCAACCAGCACCAGGGTAGAGGAGAGGTACTTCTTCAAATCCTGCAGCACTACCTCGGCCTCCGAGGTCCACTCCATTGGGCCCGCCTTCTTAAAGATCTTGAAAAAAGGGAGGGTACGCGCCGCGGACTTGGAGATGAATCTGCTCATGGCGGCAACGCAGCCAGTGAGCCGACGCACGTCCTTGATCCGTTTAGGTGCCCCAATCTGCTCGATGGCCTTGATCTTATCTGGGTTTGCCTCATTCCCGCGCTATGACACAAAGAACCCGAGAAGCTTGCCGAACGGGACACCGAAGACACAATTCTCAGTGTTCAACTTGAGGTTGATCTTGCGCAGGTTCGCAAATGTATCCTCCAGATCTTGCGCAAGTGTTGCTTTGTCCTTTGTTTTCACCACTATGTCATCCATATAAGCTTCCATATTTCTATGTAGCTGAGGCTCAAAACCAATTTGGACTGCTCTTGCAAAGGTTGAGCCAGCACACTTCAACCAGAAAGGCATCCGTAAAAAGCAATACGTACCACATGGGGAGATGAATGTTGTATTCTACTCATCTTATTTTGTAATGAAGATCTGGTGGTACCCTGAGTAGGCGTCGAGGAATGACGACAGGTCACACCCAGCCGTGGAGTCAACAATCTGGTCGATGTGCGGCAAAGGGAAGAGGTCCTTAGGACAAGCCTTATTAATATCTGTGTAATCAATACACAGCCTCCATTTCCCATTTGCCTTGCGCACCACTACCGGATTGGCCAACCACGTCGGGTGCAACACTCCTCTTACCAAACCTGCCGCTTCCAACTTCCTGATCTCCTCTGTGATGAACTCATGTCTCTCTAGAGCTTGCTTCCTGACCTTCTGCTTGATGGGCCGTGCATCAGGACAGACAGCAAGATGGTGCTCAATCACTTCCCTGGGAACACCGGGGATGTCGGATGCCTGCCTTGCAAACACGTCGACATTCGCCCGCAGGAAAGTGACGAGCTCGCTTTCCTATTTGCTGTCGAGGGTGGAGCTTATGGTGAAAGCTCGTCCTGTGCCACCCTCCTTGACGGGCACTGAGGGAGTCCCGGATTTGGGGGTGCCCGGATAGCCGGACTATGACCTTTGGCCGGACTCCTGGACTATGAAGATACAAGATTGAAGACTTCGTCCCGTGTCCGGATGGGACTTTCCTTGGCATGGAAGGAAAGCTTGGTGTCACATCCCTAGCCTTGCAATGCACTAGTGCTAGCTTGGTTGCTGCATCATGTTTAAAATTTCATTTAAACCTGAAATGGGGATGTCCAAACCCTAGTACCAAATGGAATTCAAATAGGTTCAACCTAAAAATATTTTCAGTGAATCCAAATGGCTTTCAAAAATGTTCATCATTTTTGGAAAATGCTATAAACCATAACTAGAGGTGTTGCACATTCTTTCCATGACATATTTGGTCACTGAATTAAATCATACAGTATTTGCAATAGGGCATTTAAATGATATATATTATTTTAATTTCTCAATTAATTCTGAACTTAAGTGTGGGCCATTAGGAATAATCCCAGCAGAGCCCACAATTATTTACAGGATTTTTGGAAACGTTTTAGTATTTATAATAAAGCCCAACATTTACAGAAGTATAGAAAAGCAAACTAAATGAAAAGAGAGAGAGAGAGAGAGAGAGAGGAAGGCCACAGGCCACTTACCTGGCTGGGCCGGCCCACCTGGCCCGTGCCAGTCATCCCCAACCTCTCTGCCAAGAGGGCGAGGAGGGACAACGACGGTGCAGTGCTGTGGCGCCACGCCACCAGGCTGCACTGCTGCGTCGCTGGCCACCATGACGCCTCGCGTCGTCTCCTCGGCGCCGCCCCGACCCCCCGGACCCCCTCGCTCTCTCCCCCTCCCTCGTTCCCCTCCTCTGTCCCGTTCTCTCTCGCACCACCGAACGCGGCCGCCTCCGCCGACGTGCACCACCTCGCCCCCTCTATGCATCCCTGAGCTCCGCCCTGACCCCGTGGAGCTACACACCCGACGCACGCGACCAGAGGAGGCCCCAATCGACCGGAGCGTCGTCGTCTCCATCTTCGGTGCCCGGAGATCGCCGCCGTCGATATGCCGCCGTCTCCGCCTCCCCGAGCTCGCTGAGACCATCTCTGACCCTGCTGTGAGCTCCACCTTCTTCTCCCCTGTTCCCCGTGCCCGTACGCACCCTCTAGCCGCCCTAATCACTGGAGCCGATTGCTCCTCGCCGCCGGCCATGGCGTAGCCGTGGCCACAACCGCGCAAGCTCGCTCCCGAGCACACCACCGCCCTCACCGCACTCGCAGGAGCGCAAAACGCCACCCCACGCGCCTCGCCATGCTCCCTAGCGCCGTGTTCGACCTCGGCCGAGCTCCGGCGACCACCTAGGTCGTCGCCGGCGACGTTTCCGGCCACCCCAGCACCTCCCACCGGCACCACTCGACGCGCGCGAGCTCCAGCTCCACGTAGCCGCTCTCCTCCGTCGATTTGGTCGCCGGAGGAGGAAACCCGCACCTCTCCGCCGTCCCTGGCCCTGCCGGCGACGAGCCCCGGGATAACTCCGGCGAGTTTGATCCGGGTTTGACCGCACTTGACGCTCTCTGTCTCTCTGACGTATGGGCCAGGCACTGTTTACTTAGGTGTTAGATTAGTTAACACTAATTAATTTAGTTAATTAATTAAGCCACTGACATGTGGGCCCAGCCCTGCAGACATTTTCGTTAGTATTAGTTTAACCCTAAACAACTCAGTTAATCAACTGAGTCACTGACCAGTGGGCCCCACTGGTCAGGTTTGACCTGAACCCGCCTTGTTGACCTGATGACGTCAGGGTGATGTCATGCTAACGCAGTAAGTGATTTTCTGGATTTTAATTTAACCAGGAAATTTCAGAAAATGTCCTAAACTTCTAAAAATCATAGAAATTCAACCGTAACTCCAAATGAAATAATTTATATATGAAAAATTATCAGAAAAATGCAAGCTATCCATCTGTACCATTTCCATGCATGTTTGAACAACTTAAAGTTGCTGTATAAGACAATTTTACTAAAAGGCATTTGAAATGCCTTACATGGAGTTTGAATTTGAACCTAGTGTTCAAACCAGCTCCATTTAACCTGCTGCTAGTTGCATTAGCTCAAACCATAGCATATTGCCATTATCTTCAGAAGTGCCAGGCAAGCAAAAACCCCTTGTTCATTCCCATATAATCCCACTCTCTCGCTCCTGCTCTATTTTACTGCATTAGGACAACAACGACTCATGTGTTACTTGCTGCGGTAGCTGAACCCCTTTATCCTCTGCATGACCTGTCATTCCACAGTAATTAGATGAAACCCACTAGCATGAATAGGAGTTGTTTGAGCCCTGCTGTGCCTACTCATCCATGCTTTTTTGTCATGCCTGCTACTGCTTAGAGTTGAGTCAGGTCTGATTCATCGGGAATGAATTGGAATGGTGTGTGAACATGTCCTACTGTGTGTGAGCTAAGTGTGTGAACACGAATTGGTAAAGGTAGCGGTGAGATGCCATGTAGGAGTACATGGTGGGTTGTCTCATTGCAGTCCTCAAGAATCGAAGTTACATGTTTGTGATCCGTGAGCAGTTACTACCACACATTGGGCTCCGGGAGCTCCAAGCTCTCTCGACTTATTAATCAACTTGATCTCTGTCCAGGAGTTGCAACTAGTTTCTGGTGTTTGTAGGTAGTGTTAGTAGTCTACCAAGTGGCACCCAGTACAGGTGGGCTTGGGACAGACTAGGCACAGTGGCACGGTGTACCAAGTGGCACCCGGTTGGTGGGCTTGGGAACCCTGCTCACATCGTTCGGAGCCGTGAGCGACACCTCGGCCGGATCTCCTTGCGGATGGAACCCGAATAGGCGATAAACCTGGACGAGAGACTTGTGTGGTTAGTGAGGTCGTGGCCAACTCCCTCGCCCGGCTTCAGCTTGAAGGTTGCCGAGGTACATGACGTGTACAGGGCGATAAGTGGCGAAAGCGTGTGTGAAGAAGTACACCCCTGCAGGGTTATCATTATCTATTTGAATAGCTGGATTCCTCGGATATGGAAACTTGGACTCCTGGCATAGTTCATAGACAAGTGAAAGTGGATACTCTAAAACTCGCAAGATAAGTGTGAGTGCTATGGATGGCGTTCTCTAGGAAGACGGGAGCGGATCCATTGTGGTGTATTGATATGGTGAATATGTGGACTCATGTGCGCCACCTCAAAAGAGTTACTTGCAGTCGTCGTTCAGGATAGCCACCGAGTCAAAGCTGGCTTGCTGCAGTCAAACTCCACCACCCCCTTTTGATAATGATGCATATATAGTTAGTTCTAATGTAAGTCTTGCTGAGTATGTTTGTACTCACGTTTGCTTATTTTATGTTTTGCAGAGACGTCGATCTCGCTTAGTAGTTCCGCCTGGACTTCGACGTTTAGCTTGTTACCTCAGCTACGATTTTGTGCCCTCGGCAGGATCTGGTAGATAGTCGGGCTTCTCAGCTTTTTTGATTTGTAGATGTCTGTACTCAGACATGTTAAGCTTCCGCTTGTGCTTTGACTTGTATGCTCTGAGTGTTGGGTCATGAGACCCATGTTTGTAATATCTCGCTCCTCGGAGCCTAATGAATGAATATTTGAGTCGTAGAGTTATGTTGTGATGCCATGTTGTATTTACACATATTGAGCATATTGTGTGTATGTTTGAAATGCTTGGTATGTGTGGGATCCGACAATCTAGTTGTTTATCCTTGGCAACCTCTCATATGGGGAAATGTAGTCTAGTGCTTCCTTAGCGATAGTAGTCCGCTTCTGCCCGGTTCACTGAGTCCTGCTAGCCCAAAGACTACTGCTCTGGACACTTGACTGGCCGGCATGTGTTTCACTTCGTTCTCGTGGTTCGTCGCTTCGGGAAATGTCACGCGGTGACATCCGGAGTCCTGCTTAGCCTGCTACAGCCCGGGTTACCGGAGTCCTGTTAGCCCAGTGCTACAGCCCGGATTCACACGTTGATGACCGACATGCTCGATGTGATTCATGTATGCCTGTCCCCATGGGTTAGTGCCGCTTTGGGTTCACGACTAGCCATGTCGGCCCGGGTTCTCTGTCATATGGATGCTAGCGACACCTATCATATACGTGAGCCAAAAGACGCAAACGGTCCTGGGCCATGGTAAGGTGACACCCGTGGGAATACCGTGCGTGAGGCCGCAAAGAGATATGAGGTGTTACCGGCTAGATCGATGTGACATGGAATCGGGGTCCTGACAGCTTTGGTATCGAGCTTTGTTGCTCAGAGGATTACCAAGCCAAACTGGTCGAAGTTGTGTCTAGAAATGCTTTAGTTATGTAAGGGAATTGATTGTGGAAGGGAACGTAAGGCTCTTTTACTCCTTATACCTCATGGCCTTCTGATCTGAGTCAACCTCTTCTCTTCTACGGGGATTAAGAACTAGGCTTCTCATCTATCTATTAGGATGACGTGTTACTAATCCATAGACTTTTAAGATTGTTGGTTTCAAGCCCTAGTTCAGTTCCTACTATTTCTGTATTTTAACTGTTGATCTCAGAATCTTGTTATGATGTTGTAGAGTGGTTATACCACCATTTGCCATGATGTCTCAAATCTTTTTGAGCATTTACAGCCGTTATGCTGTCCGAGTCATCCCAGGTTTCTAAACTATCTGATGCATTTGACAAATTTTTCCTTCCTATTCACGGTGTCCTTCTGGCCAGATTAAGCACACTAATCGGTCTGTTGACGTACTTTGTTGCCTCGGCGTAGATGTTGGAGCTATTACTATGACCCTAGGTGTTTAGGAAGTCACCTAGCAATTTAGCAATGCTTTTGTATCACCAGTGTGATGATTCTGGCCATTATTCTTGAAAGCATCGCGTGATGTTATTAGTTAGTAGGCATTCTATTCCTGGGTTCTTGAACCCGATATTCACCCTACTTCATGTTGTTAGTATTTGCTAGTCTGTTTAGGATATTAGTAACATTTGCACCAGTCCTTGAGGTCCGTGGTATTCCCTTCTTCCAAATACCATGAACAATTTTTGCAGAAATTCTCCTGAACCGAAAGATCACAACAAGAGTGCTCCCAATGAGTTTCCTATCCCATGTTGTGAATCTGCCAATTCTACCTTTCTGCATGGGTTACCCGGAAGAAATGTTGAGCTTTGCTCGACATACTAATCTATGCATCCACAACCCAAATAATATTATATTCTCTGAGTTGTCCCCCTTCAGTTATATTCTGATCATCATCTATCAATTGATAGTCAAGAGTATGTGTGTGATCGTGTTCATCGATGCCTATTATTCTTGTGGTCCGTTAAGCCATTCTATTTCGGAATGACTAGGAGAAACAAACTCCAGTACCTTGTCCATTCTAGGATTGGGTCAAAGTAGTTGTATTCCGCAGGTCAAAATGCCAATCCAGCTTCTGATTCTGTTCCACCCTGAAGTATTGCCCTCTTTATGTCATGAATATCATGAGAATTGCACCACCTCTTATGAACTCTTGGTATAGTGATACTCCTCGCCATCATTATTCATTCCTCGGTCCTCGTGTTGTTGTAACCGGAATGCCGACAAGTGAACCGTTGCTTGGTAGTAAATGGACAAGAATTTCATCCTTAGCGTGTTGATTATTAAATCATCATTCTAAGATAGACTGTGCTACCTAGTCCTTAGTATTGGTGCACTCTTCGATCTATGAGTTAGGATCTTGTCAAGTCCTCACTCATTTGATCATATCGTCTTGCCCTCAAAAGCAAGATTGTTCTCGAGCTTAGTAACATACCGGTGGTTCATGACTTTCCAAATATCTTCTTGGAAGTGTTACCGGGTTGTTTCCTGACTGTTATGTTGAGCTTGTAATCAAGTTGGTTTATTGTGAACCACCCTTTCTCCAAGAATCTGTGTTGGATATCCCTGAGCTAGTTGGTTAAGCTAGACAATAACTTGGAGAGTTGGAAGATAAAAGCTTGCCTAACTTAGTTCGTTCCAAAGGGATATTCCTGTGTAGTGTGTGTTGAAGAAAGATGATATCTTCATTGATTGGTCCCTGCGATCAGTTGCTGGACCTATTGTCCTATCAATCCTCTGATTTGAGTGTGGGCTATCGTCAAATCAAATCAGTACCAACGATGCTCGTAATGTTGTCTTACTCGTGGTTGATCCCTCGAGCATACACCCTTACATCTTTTGGTCTGACCAATACTATCACCGTGTTCACATGATGGTGGAAGTCCAGTGATATGGAAATTCCAATGAGTTGCTGTTGAGCCCATTAGCAGCATTTTGTCCCCCCCATGATTCATGTTGAACATCAACCTAGTGTTGAAAACTTTGTAAGCAATGCCTTCGTGTTCCGTTCATGAAGCCTATGCTTGGATGGAAGAAGTGACTTCCTCGAATTCATGTGCTTTAGGTGTAAGTTGTCGCCACGAATTCGAGAAAGGTTTGTTTTGTTTCCTATGGTACCATCCCAAGTCAGTCATGCACGTGCGAAGTGCTCTATGGTTTGATAGGTTGGCCGCCTCCATTCTATATGTGTTTCCTAGCACACTAAGCCACTAACTGATTTGTTCAAGGAGAAGAAGTTCCTTCTTAAGAATCATGACTTATGTTAGTACTTCGTTATCCTCGATGATGGTTCTCCACCTGAACTCGGTAGTGCTGTATTAGAAGACTACTACGTGGTCATGCTTGTCTGGGACAGCGTGTTCACTTGTATGTAGCAGAACCAGCTCATGTTTTGGAGCTTGCTATCGTGGTTCATTCCCCGAGAATCTCGCAACTCCATCTCGTCGATTTGTGTTGCAACTTTTCTTTTCAGACATGTGAGTCTGAAGTATCCTGTTTCTAACCAGGTCTGAATCTCAGGCAGATATGATGGTTGGAACCTTTCCGACATTTGCATTTTGTTTCCAGCTTGCACCGCCTTGTGCCAATCTCCCTTGGATTGCCCTTCTCAGCAATTGTTGTTCGGGATCATCTTCAGAAGTGATCCTACCATGGGTCCCATCCATTTCCTATGATAAGCAAAAATCATCCATTGCGTTGTCTTCAACAAGGTAGTCCACATCATCCACTCTAGTCTAGGTATGCCATTCCTTTGCACTCCACCAAACGATCATTTGTGATTGCCTTAGGCAGGTATAAAGAGTTTCAATGATCTATGGATCAAAAGTAGTTCTTTTTGCCACTTAAGGGAATAGTTCTTTGCGTCACCTTTCTCGAGGTGCCCCATTACGGGATCTTGGTAAATATTTCCTTGCCACCTTGACACCATCCACCTTCTTTCTAAGCATGGAATGGTTTCCTACCAACTTGAACCTTCGTCATCCATTTCTTTACCATCATTCCTAATGTGTGTTTGGTGTCTCAACTCAAGAGATGTTCTTACGTCTCACTCCATGAACTGATCTTGAGTTGCTCGATCTTCCAGAAGATTAAATTCTGTAGGGTTTCCCCCTCTTTCTGTTGTCGTGTCGAGTGAAGATCTCGAAAGCAAAGACGTCGAGACAAGATGATGATCGAATCAAGGTTCTTATGAAGTGCAACCTGGACCATGAAGATTGTGATAGTTTGTGACTTCCCTTTTCCTCTTACCTCACGTCTTGAATCTCGGGGCGAGATTCTTGTTTAGTGGGGGTGAGTTGTCACATCCCTAGCCTTGCAATGCACTAGTGCTAGCTTGGTTGCTGCATCATGTTTAAAATTTCATTTAAACCTGAAATGGGGATGTCCAAACCCTAGTACCAAATAGAATTCAAATAGGTTCAACCTAAAAATATTTTCAGTGAATCCAAATGGCTTTCTAAAATGTTCATCATTTTTGGAAAATGCTATAAACCATAACCAGAGGTGTTGCACATTTTTTCCATGACATATTTGGTCACTGAATTAAATCATACAGTATTTGCAATTGGGCATTTAAATGATATATATTATTTTAATTGCTCAATTAATTCTAAACTTAAGTGTGGGCTATTAGGAATAATCCCAGCAGGGCCCACAATTATTTGCAGGATTTATGGAAACACTTTAGTATTTATAATAAAGCTCAACATTTACAGAAATATAGAAAAGCAAACTAAATGAAAAGAGAGAGAGAGAGGAAGGTCACAGGCCACTTACCTGGTTGGGCCGGCCCACCTGGCCCATGCCAGTCATCCCCAACCTCTACCAGTAGGCAGAGGAGGGAGAACGCACGGCGCGCGCACGGGCGCCACGCCACCAGGCTGCCTGCCTGCGTCGCCTGGCCACCGCGACGCCTCGCGTCTTCTCCTCGGCGCCGCCCCGACCCCCTGGACCCCCTCGCTCTCTCCCCCTCCCTCCTTCCCCTCCTCTGTCCCGTTCTCTCTCGCACCACCGAACGCGGCCGCCGCCGCCAGCGTGCACCACCGCGGCCACAGCCACCCCCTCGCCCCCTCTATGCATCCCTGAGCTCCGCCCTGACCCCGTGGAGCTACACACCCGACGCACGCGACCAGAGGACGCCGCAATCGACCGGAGCGTCGTCGTCTCCATCTTCGGTGCCCGGAGATCGCCGCCGTCGATATGCCGCCGCCTCCGCCTCCCCGAGCTCGCTGAGACCATCTCCGACCCCGCTGTGAGCTCCGCCTTCTTCTCCCCTGTTCCCCGTGCCCGTACGCACCCTCTAGCCGCCCTAATCACCGGAGCCGATTGCTCCTCGCCGCCGGCCATGGCGTAGCCGTGGCCACAACCGTGCAAGCTCGCTTCCGAGCACACCACCGCCATCACCGCTTTTCGCAGGAGCGCAACGCCACCCCACGCGCCTCGCCCGTGCTCCCTAGCGCCGTGTTCGACCTCGGCCGAGCTCCGGCGACCACCTAGGTCGTCGCCCGGCGACGTTCCGCCACCCAGCACCTCCCACGGCACCACTCGGCAGCGCGACTCCAGCTCCACGTAGCCGCTCTCCTCCGTCAATTTGGTCGCCGGAGGAGGAAACCCGAACCTCTCCGCCGTCCCTGGCCCTGCTGGCGACGAGCCCCGGGTCAACTCCGGCGAGTTTGACCCGGGTTTGACCGCACTTGACCCTCTCTGTTTCTCTGACGTGTGGGCCAGGCACTGTTTACTTAGGTGTTAGATTAGTTAACACTAATTAATTTAGTTAATTAATTAAGCCACTGACATGTGGGCCCAGCCCTGCTGACATTTTCGTTAGTATTAGTTTAACCCTAAACAACTCAGTTAATCAATCGAGTCACCGACGATGGGCCCCACCGGTCAGGTTTGACCTGAACCCGCCTTGTTGACCTGATGGCGTCGGGGTGATGTCATGCTAACGCGATGAAGTGATTTTCTGGATTTTAATTTAACCAGGAAATTTCAGAAAATGTCCTAAACTTCTAAAAATCATAGAAATTCAACCGTAACTCCAAGTGAAATAATTTATATATGAAAAATTATCAGAAAAATGCAATCTGTCCATCTGTACCATTTCCATGCATGTTTGAACAACTTAAAGTTGCTGTATAAGACAATTTGAATAAAAGGCATTTGAAATGCCTTACATGGAGTTTGAATTTGAACCTAGTGTTCAAACCAGGTCCATTTAACCTGCTGCTAGTTGCATTAGCTCAAACCATAGCGTATTGCGATGTCACATTCATGCATCATATTGTTGCATTGCATTGATTGTGTTCTTCCTTGTTTGCCAGTGTTTGTCCCCTCTCAGTAGACGACGTACCGACGATGAGTTCAATGACACCAATGAAGAACTATATTATCTTCAGAAGTGCCAGGCAAGCAAAACCCCCTTGTTCATTCCGATATAATCCCACTCTCTCGCTCCTGCTCTATTTTACTGCATTAGGACAAAAACGACTCATGTGTTACTTGCTGCGGTAGCTGAACCCGTTTATCGTCTGCATGACCTGTCATTCCATAGTAATTAGATGAAACCCACTAGCATGAGTAGGAGTTGTTTGAGCCCTGCTGTGCCTACTCATCCATGCTTGTTTGTCATGCCTGCTACTGCTTAGAGTTCAGGAAGGTCTGATTCATCGGGAATGAATTGGAATGGTGTGCGAACGTGTCCTACTGTGTGTGAGCTAAGTGTGTGAACACAAATTGGTAAAGGTAGCAGTGAGAGGCCATGTAGGAGTACATGGTGGGTTGTCTCATTGCAGCCGTCCTCAGGAACTGAGTTCTGTGTTTGTGATCCATGAACAGTTACTACCACACATTGGGCTCCGGGCGCTCCAAGCTCTCTCGACTTATTAATCAACTTGATCTCCATCCAGGAGTTGCAACTAGTTTCTGGTGTTTGTAGGTAGTGTTAGTAGTCTACCAAGTGGCACCCGGTACAGGTGGGCCTGGGACAGACTACGCACAGTGGCACGGTGTACCAAGTGGCACCCGGTTGGTGGGCTTGGGAACCCTGCTCACATCGTTTGGGGCCGTGAGCGACACCCCGACCGGATCTCCTTGCGGATGGAACCTGAATAGGCGATAAACACGGACGAGAGACTTGTGTGGTTAGTCGTGTCGTGGCCAACTCCCTCGCCCGGCTTCCCTTGAAGGTTGCCGAGGTACATGGCGTGTCTGAGGCGATAAGTGGCGGCGTGTGTGAAGAAGTACACCCCTGCAGGGTTATCATTATCTATTCGAATAGCCGGATTCCTCGGATATGGAAACTTGGACCCCTGACATAGTTCATAGACAAGTGAAAGTGGATACTCTAAAACTCGCAAGATAAGTGTGAGTGCTATGGATAGCGGTCTCGTAGGAAGACGGGAGCGGATCCATAGTGGTGTATTGATATGGTGAATATGTGGACTCGTGTGCGCCACCTCAAAAGAGTTACTTGCAGTCGTAGTTTAGGATAGCCACCGAGTCAAAGCTGGCTTGCTGCAGTCAAACTCCACCACCCCCTTTTGATAATGATAAATATGTAGTTAGTTCTGATGTAAGTCTTGCTGAGTACGTTTGTACTCACGTTTGCTTATTTTAAGTTTTGCAGAGAGACGTCAGTCTCGCTGGTAGTTCTGCTTGGACTTCGACGTTTAGCTTGTTACCTCAGCTACGATTTTGTGCCCTCGGCAGGATCTGGTAGATAGTCGGGCTTCTCAGCCTTTTTCATTTGTAGATGTCTGTACTCAGACATGTTAAGCTTCCGCTTGTGCTTTGACTTGTATGCTCTGAGTGTTGGGTCATGAGACCCATGTTTGTAATATCTCGCTCCTCGGAGCCTAATGAATAAATATTTGAGTCGTAGAGTTATGTTGTGATGCCATGTTGTATTTACACATATTGAGCATATTGTGTGTATGTTTGAAATGCTTGGTATGTGTGGGATCCGACAATCTAGTTGTTTTCCTTGGTGGCCTCTCATATGGGGAAATGTAGTCTAGTGCTTCTTGAGCGATAGCAGTCCGCTACAGCCCGGTTCACCAGAGTCCTGCTAGCCCAGCACTACTGCTGGACGCTTGACTGGCCGGCATGTGTTTCACTTCGTTCATGTGTCTGTCCCTTCGGGGAAATGCCACGCGGTGACATCCGGAGTCCTGCCTAGCCCACTACAGCCCGGATTACCGGAGTCCTGTTAGCCCAGTGCTACAGCCCGGATTCACACGTTGATGACCGACATGCTCGATGTGATTCATGTATGCCTGTCCCCATGGGTTAGTGCCGCTTTGGTTCACGACTAGCCATGTCGGCCCGAGTTCTCTGTCATATGGATGCTAGCAACACCTATCATATACGTGAGCCAAAAGACGCAAACGGTCCCTGGCCATGGTAAGGTGACACCCGTGGGAATACCGTGCGTGAGGCCGCAAAGAGATATGAGGTGTTACCGGCTAGATCGATGTGACTTGGAATCGGGGTCCTGACACTTGGCGCTACGGATATGTAGATCTCCTACCATTGTAACCGACTCTGTGTAACCGTAACACTATTCAGTGCCTATATAAACCGGAGATTTTTAGTCCGTAGGACGAACAACAATCATACCATAGGCTAGCTTCTAGGGTTTAGCCTCTCTGATCTCGTGGTAGATCTACTCTTGTACTACCCATATCATCAATATTAATCAAGCAGGAGTAGGGTTTTACCTCCATCGAGAGGGCCCGGACATGGGTAAAAACATCGTGTCCCTTGTCTCCTGTTACTATCTGCCTAGACGCACAGTTCGAGACCCCCTACCCGAGATCCGCCGGTTTTGAAACCGACATTGATGCTTTCATTGAGAGTTCCTCTGTGTCGTCGTCTTTAGGCCCGATGGCTTCTCCGATCATCAGCGACGATGCGCTCCAGAGTGAGACCTTTCTCCCCGGATAGATTTTCGTATTCGGCGGCTCTGCACTGCGGGCCAATTCGCTTGGCCATCTGGAGCAGATCGAAAGCTATGCCCCTGGCCATCAGGTCAGATTTGGAAGTTTGAACTACACGGCTGACATCCGCAGAGACTTGATCTTCGACGGGTTCGAGCCACAGCCAACCGCGCAGCACTGTCGCGAAGGGCATGATCTATCTCTGCCGCCGGACAGTGTCCTGGAGGCCGCACCAGAGTCCGCTCTGACCTTTAGCTCGGAGCCGACCGCGCCGATCGAGGATGGGTGGCTGGACACCGCCTCAGGGGCTGCGATCTCCACGGCAGTTGAGCCGTACACCTACCCCGTCCTTTGCGAAGCTCGTGACTCCATGGCGCCGGACTACTCTCCGGACTTCGAGCCTTCCGCGCCCCTGCCAATCGAATCCGATTGGGTGCCGATCATGGAATTCACCACCATAGACATCTTTCAGCACTCGCCCTTTGGCGACATCCTGAATTCACTAAAGTCTCTCTCTTTATCAGGAGAGCCCTGGCCGGATTATGGTCAGGAAGGTTGGGATGCGGACGACGAAGAATATCAAAACCAACCCACCACCCACTTTGTAGCCACTGTCGATGGTTTAACCGACATGCTCGACTTCGACTCCGAAGACATCGACGGTATGGACGACGATGCAGGAGACGACCAAGAACCAGCGCCCACAGCACCGAAGGCCACCTCGTCATATGACATATACATGGTGGACATCCCAAAAGATGGGAATGGCGATGGAACAGCGGAGGATGACCCCTCCAAGAAACAGCCTAAGCGCCGGCGTCAGCGGCGCCGCTCTAAATCCCGCCACAGCAAAAACGGTGATTCCGGCACAAGAGACAATAACAGCCCGGACAGCGCCGAAGACAACCCCCTCCAGCAAGATTCAGCGCAGGAGGATGGAGAAGCCAGCCTTCATGAGAGAGCGGCATAAAAAGAGGTAGAGGACGATAATTACATGCCTCCCTTCGAAGATGAGCCAAGCCTCAACGACGACGAATTTGTCGTGCCAGAGGATCCTGTCGAACAAGGACGTTTCAAACGCAGGCTCATAGCCACGGCAAGCAGCCTCAAGAAAAAGCAGCAACAGCTTAGAGCTGACCAAGATTTGCTAGCTGACAGATGGACTGAAGTCCTTGCGGCAGAAGAGTATGATCTCGAGCGCCTTAAGAGCTGCCCAAGACGTAGGCTGCTACCCCGATTAGAGGAGGAATCACCTAAACCTATATCACTGGTGCATGATATGGCTGACCGGCAACCTCGTGGTCGCGACAGAGAGGCCTCTTGGCCCTCAATTCAAGCCGCACCCCGTCGCCGCTCAAAAAATACAAAGGCACGGGGAAATGCGCCAGACCTGTGAGATATATTGGAGGACAAGACAAGGCAGACAAGATCGATCTATGGATCGTGTGGGCGCCCCACGACACATGACAATAACTGTCACGCCGGATATGGCAACTCCGGCCGGGCCGAACACAGTAGACAAAGCTCATTTGAGCTGCGTCGTGATATAGCCTAATACAGAGGCGCCGCACACCCACTATGCTTCACAGACGAAGTGATGGATCATCAAATCCCTAAGGGTTTCAAACCCGTAAACATTGAATCATACGATGGCACAACAGATCCTGCGGTTTGGATCGAGGACTACCTCCTTCACATCCACATGGCCCGCGGTGATGATCTACACGCCATCAAATACCTCACACTCAAGCTTAATGGACCAGCCCGGCATTGGCTTAACAGCTTGCCAGCAGATTCGATCGGTTGTTGGGAAGACCTGGAAGCCGCCTTCCTCTACAATTTCCAGGGAACATATGTGCGACCACCAGATGCCGATGACCTAAGCCACATAATTTAGCAGTCAGAGGAACCGGCCAGACAATTCTGGACACGGTTCCTAACCAACAAAAATCTAATCGTCGATTGTCCAGATGCCGAGGCCCTTGCAGCCTTCAAACACAACATCCGCGACGAGTGGCTTGCCCGACACCTTGGACAGGAAAAGCCGAAATCCATGGCAGCCCTCACAACACTCATGACCTACTTTTGCGCGGGAGAGGACAGCTGGCTAGCTCGTAGTAACAACATGACCAAGAACCCTGGTAATTCGGATACCAAGGACAGCAGTGGCAGGTCGCGTCGTAACAAGCACAAGCGCTGCATTAACGACAATAATGCTGAGGATATGGCAGTAAATGCCGGATTCAGAGGCTGTAAACCCGGTCAGTGGAAAAAGCCATTTAAAAGAAATACTCCGGGCCCATCAAATTTGGACCGAATACTCGATCGCTCGTGCCAGATACATGGCACCCCCGAAAAGCCAGCCAATCACACCAACGGGATTGTTGGGTGTGAAAGCAGGCAACAAGTTAAATGCCGAAAACAATGATAAGGAGCCCCGACAGCCGAACAATAGAGGACAGAAGGGCTTCACCCCGCAAGAGCGGATGGTGAACATGATATACGCAACCCACATTCCCAAAAGGGAGTGGAAGTGTGCACTAAGGGACGTATACGCGATGGAGCCAGTCGCCCCAAAGTTCAACCCGTGGTCTTCCTGCCCGATCACTTTTGATCGAAGGGACCACCCCACTAGCATCCGCCATGGCAGATTCGCGGCATTGGTTCTAGACCCAATCATTGTTGCATTTCACCTCACTAGAGTCCTAATGGAATGCGGCAGCAGCCTCAACCTGCTTTATCAGGATACAGTGCGCAAAATGGGCATAGACCCATCAAGGATTAAACCCACAAAGATGACCTTCAAAGGCGTCATACTAGGTGTAGAGGCCAACTGTACACGCTTAGTTACACTTGAAGTGGTCTTAGGATCCCCAGATAACTTCCGGAGTGAGGAGTTAATCTTCGACATAGTCCCGTTCCGCAGCGGCTATCATGCACTGCTCGGACGAACTGCATTTGCAAAGTTCAATGCGGTGCCGCACTACGCATATCTCAAGCTCAAGATGCCAGGTCCTCGAGGAGTCATTACGGTCAATCGTAACACTGAACGCTCTCTCCGGTCGGAGGAGCATACGGCGGCCCTCGCGGCGGAAGTGCAAAGTAGCCTCTTAAGGCAATTCTCGAGTCCGGCTATTAAACGTCCGGACACCGTCAAGCGCGCCCGGAGTAACCTACAACAAGACCGCCTGGCACGTTCCGAGCATGCATAGCAATGCGGCCCAAGCCCCAGCCCTCGCGAAATTGCGAAACCAGTATTACGCGTACATAATAACGCTCTGGAAATATCATGGGCACAGGGGAAGGGGCACAACCACGGCATGCCCAGAATGCGGCTCAACCACAACAGGGGCTCCCGATTGTGTCATTCTTTTTTTCTCTTTCTTTTCACTTTCAGCCGTTCTCACAAAGCCCTGTCCGGCATTAGAACCGCCGAACACACGATGTAACAGCAAGGGAAGTAGAAAGCTACGTCGAGTGTCCAAGTGGTCTCTTTTACGAGCAATATATCTGTTTTACACAACATCCCGCGGCTTACCCCTGGAGGGAGACATGTTAAAAGTCCCGTCCCTTGCTTATCGCACTATTTGTATCATTCTGCTCTTACAACAGCCCTTTTGAATAAACAATATATAGCTTCTGCCTATTATTGATTTCCATTTTTTTATATATGTTCATTTATGACATTGTGCAACCGCACACTTTGGTACGAGCAATACACCAGGGGCTTAAGTACCCCATAACATGGTGTGATAAGTCCGAACACTTCCACAAGTGCGGCACCCGAACTTATAGCATTATATGCATCGGCTCCGAATCATGTCTTGGGTCAATAGTTGGGTTTGCCCGGCTCCCATGTTTTGGTACCTTACGTTCCGTTATATCAGCTAAGGTAGCGCTGGGAGAACCAGTGCGATTGTGCCCCGGTTGAGCTAGGTTAAGCACCTCAGTGGAGAAAGCTAAAACTGACTATCATGATAGGGCGAGAGCTGGTCGCTGTTCGAGAGGTTTTCGAGGAGTCGGCATTGTCTGGCCTAGGCGTGGATAGCGCCCCGAACTCGGTCTTCCCAACACCAGGGGATTCGCCGAAATTCAAAATTATAGAATTCTGTGGCTAAGTGAGAGTGTTCAAGCATTATAGTCCGGTTCCCTTGTTCGTTGCGTTGAGCGCCTCCCTCGAAGGACCCAAGAATAGGAACAAGAGCGCTCAAGTTCATCCCGAACACCCCAGCGATTCGTGGCATGGGGGCTGAAGCCAACGACTTCGCCATCTCTCAAATTTAATACACGGCCGCATTGAAGGTAATATTTTAAATTAAAAAGTGTTGCTTAGCGCATATGAACAAGTTTTCAGCATACAGGATAACAAATGCGAGTCTACTCAAAAATTATATCTTTGGAGCATTCATCCGCTAGAAGGCAGGCACCCTTCAGGACGCCCTCATAATACATTTCAAGCTTGCGATGCTCCTTCTTCGGTGGTGGTCCGTCCTTCACAAGCTTTTCAGTGTCCATCTTGCCCCAATGCACCTTAGCAAGGGCAAGGGCCCTACGGGCACCTTCGATGCAGATGGAGCGCTTGATGACTTCAACCCAAGGACAGGCGTCCACCAGCCGCCTCACCAGCCCGAAGTAGCTCCCAGGCATGGCTTCCTTAGGCCACAGCCGAACTATGAGGCCGCTCATGGCCTGTTCGGCCACCTTATGGAGCTCGACCAGCTGCTTCAACTGGTCGCTTAAGGGCACCGGGTGTCCGGCCTCAGCATACTGAGACTAGAACACCTTCTCCGTGAAGCTTCCCTCCTCGGCTCGGTAGAATGCGGCAGCATCAGCCACACTGCGGGGCAGATCTGTGAATGCTCCTTGAGAGCTCCGGATTCGGGTAAGTAACAGATAATTCACTTTCACATGCTTGCTTTGCATATAGAATGCCTTACCACGATATCTTCTTCATCGCCTCAATCTCTGGAGGGCTTTTTGGGCTTGACCTTAGCGGCCTTGGCGCTCTCAAGGGCCGTGGCGAGCTCGGACCCCCGAGTCTTTGATTCACGCTCCAAACTCTCGTGCTTTTCCACGAGAGCCTGGAGCTCTTGCCGCACCTCCGCCACCAGCGCCTCCTGCTTTTCTCGCTCGGTGTGCTCCGCGGCCGCATTGCTTTCGGCCCGGGACACCGCCTCCTTCAGGGTCGCCACCTCGTTCGTGGCCCCTGCAATATTCATGTTATTCCTGTCTTTTTTGCAAAAACATCTTTGAATTACTCCCATAAGTTATTACTTACCTTCCTTGTCCTCGAGCTGCTTTTTGGCAAGTCCGAGCTCGTTCTCGGACTGCTCGAGGCTCTGCTTCAATGCACCGACCTCCGCAGTCAGTGCGGCAGAGGTCAGCAGCGCAACCGGCATTCCCATATTGATATACTTATGTTAGAGTCCTGCGTATATCTTTTTAGATCCTGAGTTCGGCTTTTTCTTTCCGAACACCAAACTGAGCATCAGGGGTTACTGTCTATGTGGTAATATTTTATACATACCTCAAAGCCTGTTAGAAGGCTGGCGCAGGCTTCAGTCAGCCCGCTCTTGGCGGACTGAACCTTCTGGATCACCACACTCATAATAAAGGCGGTGCTCCTCGTCGATGGAAGCGCCGTTAAGTGCCTCCATCAAATCATCCGGTGCCTCCGGTTGGACGGAGGTCACCGGCGTCGCAGTCTTGCCCTTATTACGAAGGGTCGCCTGTCGGACTCCGGAACCACTGAAGGTTCCGGTACAGAGTCTGGCGCAGGGCCGGACTTGAAGCCCTTCGGGGTTTTATCCCCTTTGAGCCCGGATTCCGGGAGGTCGCCTTGCGGCTCCTCCATAGCCACCTCCTCCTGGCTGGGCCCCTTTTGGGACTCCACCCCGGCGTCATCCGCGGCGGGAGGGTACGAGGCGGTCAGAAGTGAGGTGCTATTCACCTCCGACGAACCCAGGGAGCCGCTCGACGAATCGTCGAGCCCATCCTTGGGCGGGTTGCATGGTTATATCCGGTGTTATAGGATGTTGTGCGACAAATGAAACACCATGAGTTATTCTGGTGTCCGGACACTTACGTTCTCGCCAGGGGCTTGGCCCTTGGAGCCCACCCCTCTTCGCCGTCATCGGCATTGGCGGTGTAGTCCGGAGAAAGGGTCCTTCCCTTCTTGGACCCTCCAGCCTCCCCGGTGGGGGCGGCCTTCCTTTTCTTCTCTCCCCCCGCTAGGGGAGAGGCCTCTTTTTCCTCCTCCTCATCTTCGCGGGAGGAGTCCGCCTCGGCGTCATCGGATGATGAGTCCGATAACACCTGGCGCAGGGAACTCCTTCGAGTTCCCGTGGCCTTCTTCTTGGCCTTCTTTTCCGGCACAACATGAGGTGCCAGAACTAGCAGCCGCGTCAATTGGGCGTCCGCTGGGTCTTCTGGCAAGGGAGCCGGACTGTCAATCTGTCCGGACGTCTTCAACCAGTCCTGTCAAAGGTGAGGGAGTTTTAGATCCCACATAGAGTCAAACTATGAAAAAAGAGTCTCGTAAAGGGTAAAATAACTTACCTCGCTGGCTTGATGCTGCGTGCTGAATCCGCGGTCTTCCGTCGCGGATGCGGGAGCTTCGGCGCCCTTGAACAGCACCTTCCAGGCATCTTCGTACGTCGTGTCGACGAGCCGGTTCAAGGTTCGGTGCTGTGCCGGATCAAACTCCCACAAATTGAAGTCCCATTGCTTGCATGGGAGAATCCGGCGGATGAGCATCACCTGGATTACGTTGACAGGCTTGAGATTCTTGTCCACCAGGTTTCGGACGCAGGTTTGGAGTCCGGCCAGCTCTTTTGAATTACCCCACGTCAGGCCCATCTCTTTCCATGAGGTGAGCCGTGTGGGGAAGCCAGATCGGAATTCGGGGGCCGCCGCCTATTGAGAGTCGCGCGGCTCGGTGATATAGAACCACCCCGATTGCCACCCCTTTATGGTCTCCAAAAAGGAGCACTGGAGCCATAGGACGTTGGCCATCCTGCCCACCATGGCGCCTCCGCAATCCTCTTGGCGGCCGCCCACTACCTTCGGCTTGACATTGAAGGTCTTCAGCCATAAGCCGAAGTGGGGCTGGATGCAGAGGAAGGCTTCGCACACGACGATAAACGCCGAGATGTTGAGGATGAAATTCGGGGCCAGATCGTGGAAATCTAGGCCGTAGTAGAACATGAGCCCCCGGACAAATGGGTGAATTGGAAACCCTAGTCCGCGGAGGAAGTGGGGGAGGAACACCACCCTCTCATGGGGCCTGGGGGTAGGGATGAGTTGCCCCTCGTTGGGGAGCCTATGCGCGATGTCGCTGGACAAGTATCCGACCTTCTGCAGCTTTTTGATGTGCCCCTCCGTGACGGAGGAGGCCATCCACTTGCCTCCTGCTCCGGACATGGTTGGAGAAGGTTGAGGTGGGATGTGCGGACATGGGCGCTGGAGCTCGGGTGCACAGAAATGGATAAGCAAAGGAGGAAGAAGGCGTGTGTGAAAAAGCGGATTCTTATCCCCTTATATGGACAAAGCAATGCGTCCCCACCGGCCTGATAAAACTCGCTTACCTCCTAAGCACCGTAATCGATGGCGTGGTTGGGTTACCTAAGCCCGTATTGATGAGAATCCCGGAATAAGGGGACACGATATCTGCTTTGACAAGACGTGCCAAGGAAACCGCCTCGCTAAACGCGCTGAGGTTGGGCAGTAAAAACGATTCGAATAAAGGCTTGGCCGTGGTGTGATGTCACGCTGCGGGATACGTCAGCAGATTGAACTTGTGTAAATGTTATTCTCTCTACGGTGTTATGCGGAACTTATTTTGGAGAGACGGACACTAACCTTGTGTTCAAAATCTTCTATGAAGTATTCGGAGGAGGAACCCGCCTTGCAATGCCGAAGACAATATGCTCGCCGGACCCGTCGTTATTGAAGCCTGGTTGAGGGGCTACTGAGGGAGTCCTGGATTAGGGGGTGTCCGGATAGCTGGACTATGACATTTGGCCGGACTCCTGGACTATGAAGATACAAGATTGAAGACTTCGTCCCGTGTCCGGTTGGGACTTTCCTTGGCGTGGAAGGCAAGCTTGGCGATACGGATAGGTAGATCTCCTACCATTATAACCGACTCTGTCTAACCCTAACCCTATTCGGTGCCTATATAAACCGGAGGGTTTTAGTCCATAGGACGAACAACAATCATACCATAGGCTAGCTTCTAGGGTTTAGCCTCTTTGATCTCATGGTTGATCTACTCTTGCACTACCCATATCATCAATATTAATCAAGCAGGAGTAGGGTTTTACCTCCATCGAGAGGGCCCGAACCTGGGTAAAAACATCGTGTCCCTTGTCTCCTGTTACCATCCGCCTAGACGCACAGTTCGGGACCCCCTACCCTAGATCCGCCGGTTTTGACACCGACAGGCACTTTCTTGGTCTTTGGCGGTGCAGCTCCGGATTTCTTGCTCTTGCCGGAGGAGCTCTCTAGCACGTCCTCGACGGTAGCACAACACTCCGAAAAGGTGCGCTTGCCGGAGTGGGTGCGTGACGCGCTCTTGCCAGTGGAGCTCTCTGGCACGTCCTCGACGGTAGCACTACAGTCCGAAGAGGTACGCTTGCCGTAGTGGGTGCGAGAGGTCTTGTCGGGCTTCTTCTTCTCTCGCTGGGCTTTGGCGGCAGGAGCAGGTGCCTTGGCGGCGGCTGCTGGAACTGCTTCCCGGTATAGTTGATCGGCGCAAATCAGCGTGTCCTTGTCGGAGGGGACGGAGATGACAGTCAACAGCCCGGGCATCTTCAACATGTTTTAGGCGTAGTGTGATGCCGCCATGAACTTGGCTAGCACCGGGTGGCCGAGGATCCCGTTGTAGGGCAAGGGGATCTCGGCCACATCAAAGACGATCCTCTCCATCCTATAGTTCAACTCTCCTCCAAATGTCACAGGCAGCGTGACGTTCCCCTTCGGCTGGCTCCTTCCCGGATTGACCCCTTGAAACGCGCCTGTCTCCTCGAGGTCTCCATCAGGAATTTGCAGCCTTCTGATCACGGCAGGCGATATCAAGTTTAGGCCGGCCCCACTGTCAACCAACACCTTGTTCACCTTGAGGTTGCGTATTGTTGGCGAAACCAACAACAGAAAGCACCCGACCGCAATTGTGCAGTCAGGGCGATCCTCGGTGTCAAAGATGAGGGGCATGCTGGACCACTTCAGCGGCTTCCGAGCGTCGAACGACGGCTCTGCTGCTATAATCTTACGCGCCCACTGCTTCAGCTGGCGGTGAGAAGTATGCAGCGAGGCGCCGCCATCGACGCATATGGCCTCCGTAGCCTTCTGGAACTCTTGCTCGCCGGACTTGTCATCCTCGTCATGATCATCATCTTCTTGCTTGTTGTCACGGCCCCGGGCGGGCCTCTCTTGGTGGTTGTCCTTGTCGCGGCGGCCTCCTTGGCCGCCATGCTTCTTGCCGGATCCCTCGTCACCCTCTTGTCCCTTCTCCTTGTCCTGCCGCTCATACTCGGCTTTTTGCTTCTCAGCAAGCAGCTCGACTTGCCGGCAGTTCTGGAGGTCGTGGCCCTTGGTGCGGTGGATCTTGCAATACCGCTAGTCGGAGTTCCCCGGCTTATCGGCAGCCGTCAAGGCCCGGCAAGCGACACACGCGGCAACCTCCTTGCCGGGGTCACCTGCCTTGGGTTTCTTGGTGGCGCCGGTATCGTCGGATCCGTCGACGGCAAGCACGGTCTTGCCATTGCCCTTCTTGTTACTGTGACACTGTCATCCGTGGAGTCGGTTTCCGCGCCGGCGTCTTCGCCGGGGTACTTCCTTCCCTCTTGAGCCAAGCGCATCGATCGGCCAGAACATAAAGGCCACATCCTTAACCTTGTTCAACGCCAGCTCCTCACACATCTTGCACACATTCTGATGGAATGCACTGATCACGGCGCATCATGAACGTCGGGGATGTTGTACTGCACTCGGCTGAAACGGTGGATGTACTTGCGCAAACTTTCTCCTTCCTTCTGGGGGATGATATGCAAATCACTCGTCTGGACATGAGCTTGGTGGCCTTCGGTAAAGGCGCCAACAAACTCATGACACAGATCTGCCCAAGAAGAAATGGAGTCCGCCGGCAATTGCATCAACCACGACATAACATTGGGCTTAAGTGCCAACGGAAAATAGTTGGCGAGCACCTTATCGTCGCTATGGTGTAGATGCTAAGGAACTCTGACGGGTGAGTGTTGTCGTCGTACTTCTCTCTAACGTCGGGCTTGAACATGCGGTGGGAGGGTCACTGGAACTGCCGTAGCTCACTGGTGTTGGGTGGCCACCGTAGCCTCCCGGTGCGGGGTGGTCCGCAGCGGGCCCCGCCCTCCTGTCCGACTGGTGGCATGCGTCATCCGACGCTTGATGGTGGTTCAAGCGTCCTCATGAACTCGCACCCTAAGAACTTGATGTTGGTCGCCGTGGGTCCGCGGTTCGGACGACGCTATGGAGATGTCATCACGAGCATCCTCGTGACGGACCGACGCCCGCGGCGGCCGGCACGGAGGAGGGAGTGCACCAAGGCCGCATCGCCTCCGGCTCATCCTCCGCTGGTGTGCGGTGGTTCAACGGAGCGACGGCCTACGTGTCCCGCTGGCCGCGGCTCGTTGATGTTGGCGATGCCGACGAGGCTCCGGACGGTGGCCCTCCATTCGTCAAGCTTCTCCGCAGCGGGAGGAAAGTCGAGGAGCAGCTGCGCGCGTGCGAGGGCTTCTGCTAGCGTGGGGGTGGCGAAAGCTAGGTGGACCGCGATGAGCTTCGACTTCTTTCCGCGTTAAAAGGAGCCCCATCACAGCTCCGCAGCCGTCCGCCACCTCCGCCAGCACCTCGGCGTGCGTGCTGGCCCTCCTCATCAAGTGAAGGGCGAATGGGACTCTTCCCAGGGCGGCGCCCAAGGTCACCAACAGAGTGACACTGCTCATCGTGCGCGACCTGAGGAGAGCGCACCGTAGGCGCCGGTGTTGGCGTCGTGGAGGTCTCCGCGCCGTCGCCTGGCGGTACGATGATGCCCGTGGAGGGCCCCGCGTCGCCTGCGTGTCACAACCCCAGATTTGCCTTGCTTGACTTTGCTTGCTCATCATGTCATCATGTTTAAATTCCTAAGAAACTTGAAATAGGGATGTTGAACCCTAGCACCAAATGAATTCAACTAGGTTCAAACTTAAAACTTTTCAATGAACCCAAAATGCCCTTCATAAATGTTCACCATCTTTGGTCCTGGCTAAACCCTCTACCAAAAATGGTTTCATATTTTTGGAGGCTATTCTGGATTTTTGCACCAAGCCATAAGTATTTGCATTTGGGCAATTTAAACCCTATAAATTATTTAAAATGCCCAAATAATCTTGAAGGTATTTTTAGGCTGTTGAGAATATTTTCAAATGTACCTCCGAACATTTTCAGGTTTTTCGTAAATGGAATAGTATTTTTACTATTTCAAAACACAGAACAGAAAAAAATAAAAACAAAAACAGGAAAAGCAAAGAGGAGAGAAACCTTACCTGGACTTACCTCTCCAGCCCACTTATGCCCACCCGACCGCCCAAAGATCGCAGCCTGGCCGGCCCATTTCCCACCACCGCTTTCCTCCCTGTCGTCTTCCCCTAGCCAGGAGGACGAGCGCATGGCCGGCGCGCGCGAGCACGCGTCCGGCCACCTCCTGCTTGCCAATGACCCCCTGGACGCAAGGTAAACTTCCGCGTGCCGTCCCGATCCCGCTGACCGCTTCGCTCGCTCTCCCCCGCGGCTCTCTCTCCTCTGCTCCCTCTCTCTCGCCCGGACCGAACGCGTCCGTCGCCGCCGCTCACCATAGCCACGGCCTCCGTCCACCACTCGCCTCGCCGACCAGTTCAGAAGGACCGCAGCGTTGTTCTCATCACCTACGCAGAGCTAAGCTACACCGGACGCCCTGCATCACCGGCTACCTCGTCTTCTTCTACCTCGGGCACCCGAGATCGCCGCCGACGATTGGCTCCGTCCAGACCATCACTGGCCTTGTTGTCCGCTCCAGGAGACTCGCCGTGAGCACCTCGTCGTTTTCCCTCTCCTCTCTTCCTCGTTTGCCTGCCGTAGCCGCACTAACCACCGGACCCGAGAGCTCATCGCCGCCGCAGTTCCTCACTGCCGTGGCCAGGGCCACCCCAGCTTGCGCCTGAGCGCGTCACCATGTTCGCCGCCCTCCCAGGAGCCCGCAGCGCCTTTCGGTTTCTCCTCTAGTGCATCGTAGTGTCGAACCCTTCCACGTCCGAACTCCGGCCACCGCGGGTGCGCTCGCCGTCTTCGATTCCGGCGACCACGCGGCCTCCCGTGCGGCTAGCTAGATGCGGGCATGCTCGGGCTACCTTCTGGTGGCCTTCGCGCGTCCATACGCCGCCTATAAGCGCAGCTCCCGCGAAGCTTCCGCCGTAGATTCGGTCACCGCCGGTGGGACTCCGGCGAGCCGACGTGGCACACTTAGTTAACACTAATGACGCCATTAGATGATCACTGTGCCACTGACGGATGGGCCCCACGTGCTAGATTAACCCCCTAATTATTCCCTGTTTAAATTAGACTAACCCACCGGGCCCACATGTCAGGTTGACTTTGCTGGCGTGGCAGTTGACTAGGACCACCTGTCATCCACCCAAACCAGTTCAGGTCACTGACGTGTGGATCCCACACGTCAGGTTTGACCTAGACCCGCCTGTTGACCTGCTGAGGTCAGCATGACCTAATGCTGACGCAATAACTCTTTTTCTGGATTTATTTTAATTCAGGAAATTCCAGAAAACATTCTAAACTTCTAAAATTCATAGTAATTCAACCGTAGCTCAGATTGAAATAATTTATATAGGAAAAATTATCAGAAAAATCCAATCTATCCATATGTACCATTTTCATGCATGTTTGATCAAGTTAACCTCACTGAATAGGATGAATCATAATTAGGGTAATTTATGTACTAGCATTTGGAGTTGGAGTTTAACCTTGTTTGAATTCCACTTCAATTAACTTGGCTTACTGCTGCATTAGGTCAATTCAGTTCCTTAACATGACATGGCATACATTTGTTTGTGCATTGCAGTGATTGTGTTTTTTCTTGTTTGTCGGTGGTTGTTCCCTCTCGATAGACGTGGTTTCGACGATGAGATCGATGACACTGATGAAGAGCTATGTTATCTTCGGAAGTGCCAGGCAAGCAAAACCCCCTTGTTCATTCCGATATAATCCCACTCTCTCGCTCCTGTTCTCTTTTACTGCATTAGGACAACAACGATTCATCTGTTACTTGCTGCGGTAGCTGAACCCCTTTATCCTCTGCATGACTGTCATTCCACAAGAATAGATGAAACCCACTAGCATGAGTAGGAGTTGTTTGAGCCCTGTTGTGCCTACTCATTCATGCTTGTTTGTCATGCCTGCTACTGCTTAGAGTTGAGTTAGGTCTGATTCATCGAGAATGAATTGGAATGGTTGTGTGAACATGTCCTACTATGTGTGAGCTAAGTGTGTGAACACGATTTGGTAAAGGTAGCGGTGAGAGGCCATGTTGGAGTACATGGTGGGTTGTCTCATTGTAGCCGTCCTCAGGAACTGAGTTCTGTGTTTGTGATCCATGAAACAGTTACTACCACGCATTGGGCCCGAAACCAATGGACCCTCTCGGCTTCTTAACCACCCTTGTTCTCTGTCCAGGAGTTGCAACTAGTTTCTGGTGTTTGTAGGATATGTGTTGGAGGCCGTGCGTAGCGCTGACCCTAGGGGTGGGGTATGATGCGGTAGATACCCCGTGGCCCGGTGTCTGAATGCCCGTTTGGTATCTCGGAACCCTGCACACATCGTTCAGGGCCGTTAGTGGAAACCTCGGCCGTACTCCGTGCGGATGGAACCCGAATAGGCGATAAACCTGGACTAGGGACTTGAGTGTTTAGGTAGGCCGTGGCCGACACCCTCGCTGGGCTTTCGCTTGAAGGTTGCCGAGTACATGTCGTGTAAACGGCGACAAGTGGTGAGAGCGTGTGTGAAGAAGTACACCCCTGCAGGGTTAATATGATCTATTCGAATAGCCGTGTCCGCGGAAAAGGACTTCTGGTTTGCCTATAACAGTTCATAGACAAGTGAAAGTGGATACGCTAAAATGCGCAAGATAAGCGTGAGTGCTATGGATGGCGTTCTCGTAGGGAGACGGGAGCGGATCCATAGTGGTGTATTGATATGGTGAATATGTGGACTCGTGTGCGCCACCTCAAAAGAGTTACTTGCAGTGGTAGTTTAGGATAGCCACCGAGTCAAAGCTGGCTTGCTGTAGTCAAACTCCACCACCCCCTTTGTTGATAATGATGCATATGTAGTTAGTTCTGATGTAAGTCTTGCTGAGTACGTTTGTACTCACGTTTACTTATTTTATGTTTTGCAGAGAGACGTCAGTTTCGCTAGTAGTTCCGCTTGGACTTCGACGTTTAGCTTGTTACCTCAGCTATGATCTTGTGCCCTCGACAGGATCTGGTAGATAGTCATGCTTCTCAGCCTTTTTCATTTGTAGATGTCTGTACTCAGACATGTTAAGCTTCCGCTTGTGCTTGTTGCTTGTATTCTCTGAATGTTGGGTCATGAGACCCATGTTTGTAATATCTCGCTCCTCGGAGCCTAATGAATAAATATTTGAGTCGTAGAGTTATGTTGTGATGCCATGTTGTATTTACACATATTGAGCATATTGTGTGTATGTTTGAAATGCTTGGTATGTGTGGGATCCGAGAATTTAGTTGTTTATCCTTGGCAGCCTCTCATATGGGGAAATGTAGTCTAGTGCTTCCTGAGCGATAGTAGTCCGCTACAGCCCGGTTCACCGGAGTCCTGCTAGCCTAGCACTACTGCTTGGACACTTGACTGGCCGGCATGTGTTTCACTTCGTTCCTATGTCTGTCCCTTCGGGGAAATGTCACGCGGTGATATTCGGAGTCCTGCCTAGCCTGCTACAGCCCGGCATACCGGAGTCCTGTTAGCTCAGTGCTACAGCCCGAATTCATACGTTGATGACTGACATGCTCGATGTGATTCATGTATGCCTGTCCCAATGGGTTAGTGCCGCTTTGGGTTCACGACTAGCCATGTCGGCCCGTGTTCTCTATCATGTGGATGCTAGCGACACTATCATATACGTGAGCCAAAAGGCGCAAACGGTCTCGGGCCATGGTAAGGCGACACCCGTGGGAATACCGTGCGTGAGGCCGCAAAGTGATATGAGGTGTTACCAGCTAGGTCGATGTGACTTGGAATCAGGGTCCTGACAACGTTGGTATCAGAGCCTGACTGCCTATAGGATTACCAAGCCAAACTGGTCGAAGTTGTGTCTAGAAATGCTTTAGTTATGTAAGGGAATTGGTTGGGGAAGGGAACGTAAGGCTCTTTTTACTCCTTATACCTCATGGCCTTCTGATCTGAGTCATCCTCTTCTCTTCTACGGGGTTTAAGAACTAGGCTTCTCATCTATCTATCAGGATGACGTGTTACTAATCCATAGACTTTTAAGATTGTTGGTTCTAAGCCCAGTTCAGTTTCTACTATTTCCGTATGTCAACTGTTGATCTCGGAACCTTGATATGATGTTATTGAGTGGTTATGCCACCATTTTGCATGATGTCCCAAATCTTTTGAGCATTTACAGCCGTTATGCTGTCCGAGTCATCCCAGGTTTCTAAACTATCTGATGCATTTGCAAATCCCTTCCTCCCGTTCCTGATGTCCTTTTGGGCCAGATTAAGCACACTAATCGGTGAGCTGAGGTACCTTATTGCCTCGACATGTATGTTGGAGTTATTATTATGACCCTAGGTGTCTAGAGTATCACTTAGTAATCCAGCCATGCTTTGTGTCCCCAGTGTGATGATTCCGGCCATCATTCTCGAAAGCATCCCGTGATGCCACTTAGTAGTAGGTATCCTACTCCTGGGTTCTTGAACCCGAGATTCACTCTACTCATTCATGTTGATAGTGTTTGCTAGTTCCTTTAGGATATTAGTAACCTTTGCATTAGTCCTCGAGGTCCGTGGTATTTCTTTCTTTCGAATACCATGAACCAATAAGGCAGAAGTCTTTGAATTAAAAGATCACAACCAGGGTGCTCTTGAGGGGTACTCCATTCTCTATTGTGACTCTGCCAGTTCTACCTTTTCTGCATGGATTATCCGGAAGAAATGTTGAGCTTTGCTCGACATACTAATCTGTGCATCCACAACTCAGAAAATTATATGTTCCTTTGAGTTGCTCTCTTTAGTTGTATCCCGGCCATCCTCTATTAGTTGATAACCAAGAGTATGTGTGCATTTGTGTTCATCGATGCCCTGTTATTCTTGTGGTCCGTCAAGCCATTCTATTTCGGAATGACTAGGAGAAACAAACTCCAGTACCTCATCCATTTCTAGGATTGGGTCAAAGCAGTTGTATTCCGCAGATCAAAGTGCCCATCCAGCTTTTGATTCTGTTCTATCCCGAAGTATTACCCACTTTATGTCAGGAGCGTCATGAGAATTGCACCTTCTCTTATGAATTCTTGACACAATGATACTTCTCGCCATCATTGTTCATTCCTCGGTCCCGAGTTGTTGTAACCGGAAAACCGACAAGTGAATTGTGATGTGTGAAATCAATACTCCGAGCAACTCGTTGCTTGGTAGTTAATGGGCAATATCCTCATTCTTAGCGTGTTGGTTATTAAATCATCATCCTAAGATTGATCGTGCTACCTAGTCCTTATTTCTGGTGCACACTTCGATTGATGAGTTAGGATCTTGTCATGTCCTCACTCATTGGATCATATCGTCTTGCCCTCAAAAGCAAGATTATTCTCGAGCTTAGTAACATACCGGTGGTTCGTGACTTTCCAAATATCTTCTTGGAAGTGTTACCGGGTTGTTTTCTGACTGTTATGTTGAGCTCGTGATCAAGTTGGTTTCTTGTGAACCACCCTTTCTCCAAGAATCTGTGTTGGATATCCCTGAGCTAGTTGGTTAAGCTAGACAAAAACTTGGAGAGTTGGACGATAAAAGCTTGCCTAACTTAGTTCATTCGAAAGGGATATTCTTGTGTAGTGTGTGTTGAAGAAAGATGATATCTTCATCGATTGGTCCCTGTGATCGATTCTTTGGACCTATTGTCTTATCAATCCTTTGATTTGAGTGTGGGCTATCGTAAAATCAAATCAGTACCAACGATGTTCGTAGTGTTGTCTTACTCGTGGTTGATCCCTCGAGCATACACCATTATATCTTTTGGGTCTGACCAATGCTATTACCGTGTTCACATGATGGTGGAAGTCCAGTGATATGGAAATTCCGATGAGTTGCCGTTGAGCCCATCAGCAGCATTTTGTCTCCCCCATGATTCATGTTGAACATCAACCTAGTGTTGAAAACTTTGTAAGCAATGCCTTCGTGTTCCGTTCATGAAGCCTATGCTTGGATGGAAGAAGTGACTTCCTCGAATTCATGTGCTTTAGGTGTAAGTTGCCGCCATGAATTTGAGAAAGGTTTGTTTTGCTTCCTCTGGAATCATCCCAAGTCAGTCATGCCTGTGCAAACTATTCTATGGTCTGATAGACTGATCATCTTCATTCCATATGCAATTCCTAGCACCCCAAGCCACTGATTGATTTGTTAAAGGAGAAGAAGTTCCTTCCTAAGAGCTAATCCAGACTTATGTAAGAACTTCGTTATCCGCAATGATGGTTCTTAATCAGAACTCGGTAGTGTTTTATCATAAGACTACTACGTGGCCTTGCTTATGCAGGACAGCGTGTTCACATGTTTGTAGCAGAACCCGCTCATGTTTTGGAGCTCACTACCATAGTCCATCTCCCGAGAATCTCGCAACATCATCTCGTCGATTTGTGTTGCACCCTTCCTTTTCAGACATGCTGAGTCTGGAGTATCCTATTACCAATCGGATCTGAATCTCAGGCAGATATGATGGTTGGAACATTCCCAACAGTTGCATCTTGTTCCCAGCTCGCACCGACATTGTTCCAATTCCCCATGGGTTGGCCCTCTCAGTAGTTGCTGTCCAATATCATCTTCAAAAGTGGACTTACCATGGGTCCCATCCATTTCTGATGATAAGCAAAATGATCCATCGCGTTGTCTTCAACAAGGTAGTCCACATCATCCATTCTAGTCCGAGTATGTCATTCTTTCGAACTCTTTCAAATGATCGATTGTGATTGCCTTAGGCTGGTATAAAGAGTTCCAATGATCTATGGCCACTTAAGGGAACAGCTCAACGAGTCACTTTTCCCAAGGTGCCCCGTTACGGAATCCTGGCAATTATTTCCTCGCCACCTTGACACATCCACCATCTCTCTAAGCGTGGAATTGATGCCACCAAATCAAACCTCGTTGTTTGTTCTTCCATCCCTCTCAATGTGTTTTGTGTCTCAACTCAAGATGTTTCTACATCTCATTCCGTGAGTTGATCATGTTTACTTGATCTTCGTAAAGATCGAATCATGTAGAGCCTCCCTCTCTTTCCATTATCGTGTTGGATGGAGTTCTCAAAGCTAGATGTCAATATCATGATGATGTTCGGATCAACGTTCTTATGAAGTGCAACTTCGATCGTGAAGACCGTGATAGTTTGTGCCCCCTCTGTCTTCTTATATCACGTCTGGAATCTCGGGACGAGATTCTTGTTTAGTGGAGGTGAGTTGTCACAGCCCCAGAATAGCCTTGCTTGACTTTGCTTGCTCATCATGTCATCATGTTTAAATTCCTAAGAAACTTGAAATGGGGATGTTTAAACCCTAGCACCAAATGAATTCAACTAGGTTCAAACTTAAAACTTTTCAATGAACCCAAAATGCCCTTCATAAATGTTCACCATCTTTGGTCCTGGCTAAACCCTCTGCCAAAACTGGTTTCATATTTTTGGAGGCTATTCTGGATTTTTGCACCAAGCCATAAGTATTTGCATTTGGGCAATTTAAACCCTATAAATAATTTAAAATGCCCAAATAATCTTGAAGGTATTTTTAGGCTGTTGAGAATATTTTCAAATGTGCCTCCGAATATTTTCAGGTTTTTCGTAAATGGAATAGTATTTTTACTATTTCAAAACACAGAACAGAAACAAATAAAAACAAAAACAGGAAAAGCAGAGAGGAGAGAAACCTTACCTGGACTTACCCCTCCAGCCCACCGGCCCAGCCCACCACCGCTTACCTCCCTGTCGTCTTCCCCTTGCCAGGAGGACGAGCGCGTGGCCGGCGCGCGCGAGCACGCGTCCGGCCACCTCCTGCTTGCCGACCCCCACAGGCGCGTGGGCGACTTCCGCGTGCCGTCCGATCCCGCTGACCGCTTCGCTCGCTCTCCCCCACGGCTCTCTCTCCTCTGCTCCCTCTCTCTCGCCCGGACCGAATGCGTCCGTCGCCGCCGCTCACCATAGCCACGGCCACCGTCCACCACTCGCCTCGCCGACCAGTCCGTATGACCGTAGCATCGTTCTCATCACCTACGCGGTGCCAAGCTCGCGGACGCCCCTGCATCACCGGCTACCTCGTCTTCTTCTACCTCGGGCACCCGAGATCGCCGTCGACGATTGGCTCCGTCCAGACCATCCCCGGCCTTGCTGTCCGCTCCAGGAGACGCGCCGTGAGCACCTCGTCGTTTTCCCTCTCCTCTCTTCCTCGTTTGCGTGCCGTAGCCGCACTAACCACCGGACCCGAGAGCTCATCGCCGCCGTAGTTCCTCACCGCCCGTGGCGAGGCCACCCGGCTTGCGCTGGCGGCGTCACCATGTTCGCCGCCCTCCCAGGAGCCCGCAGCGCCTTTCGGTTTCTCCTCTAGTGCACCGTTGCGTCGACCCCATCCACGTCCGAACTCCGTCCACATCATGGGTGCGCTTCGCCGTCGTCGATTCCGGTGACCACGCGGCCTCCCGTGCGGTTAGCTAGATGCGGGCATGCTCGGGCTACCTTACGGTGGCCTTGGCGTCCATACGCCGCCTATAGCACAGCCCCGGCGAGCTTCCGCCGTAGATTCGGTCACCGCCGGTGGGACTCTGGCGAGCCGACGTGGCACACTTAGTTGACACTAATGACGCCATTAGCTGATCACTGTGCCACTGACGGATGGGCCCCATGCCCTAGATTAACCCCCGAATTATTCCCTGTTTAAATTAGACTAACCCACCGGGCCCACATGTCAGGTTGACTTTCTTTGGCGTGGCGATTGACTAGGCCCACTGTCATCCACCCAAACCAGTTCAGGTCACCGACGTGTGGATCCCACACGTCGAGTTTGACCTAGACCCGCCTGTTGACCTGCCGAGGTCAAGATGACCTAATCTTGACGCAATAACTCATTTTCTGATTTATTTTAATTCAGGAAATTCCAGAAAACATTCTAAACTTCTAAAATTCATAGTAATTCAACCGTAGCTCAGATTGAAATAATTTATATATGAAAAATTATCAGAAAAATCCAATATATCCATATGTACCATTTTCATGCATGTTTGATCAAGTTAACCTCACTGAATAGGATGAATCATAATTAGGGTAATTTATGTACTAGCATTTGGAGTTGGAGTTTAACCTTGTTTGAATTCCACTTCAATTAACTTGGCTTACTGCTGCATTAGGTCAATTCAGTTACTTAACATGACATGTCATTCATTTGTTTGTGCGTTGCATTGATTGTGTTTTTTCTTGTTTGTCGGTGGTTGTTCCCTCTCGATAGACGTGGTTTCGACGATGAGATCAATGACACTGATGAAGAGCTATGTTATCTTCGGAAGTGCCAGGCAAGCAAAACCCCCTTGTTCATTCCGATATAATCCCACTCTCTCGCTCCTGCTCTCTTTTACTGCATTAGGACAACAACGATTCATCACATTACTTGCTGCGGTAGCTGAACCCCTTTATCCTCTGCATGACCTGTCATTCCACAAGAATAGATGAAACCCACTAGCATGAGTAGGAGTTGTTTGAGCCCTGTTGTGCCTACTCATTCATGCTTGTTTGTCATGCCTGCTACTGCTTAGAGTTGAGTCAGGTCTGATTCATCAGGAATGAATTGGAATGGTTGTGTGAACATGTCCTACTGTGTGTGAGCTAAGTGTGTGAACACGATTTGGTAAAGGTAACGGTGAGAGGACATGTAGGAGTACATGGTGGGTTGTCTCATTGCAGACGTCCTCAGGAACTGAGTTCTGTGTTTGTGATCCATGGAACAGTTACTACCACGCATTGGGCCCGAAACCAATAGACCCTCTCGGCTTCTTAACCACCCTTGTTCTCTGTCCAGGAGTTGCAACTAGTTTCTGGTGTTTGTAGGATCTGTGTTGGAGGCCGTATGTGGCTGACCCTAGGGTGGGCTATGATGCGGTAGATACCCGTGGCCCGGTGTCTGAATGCCCGTTTGGTATCTCGGGAACCCTGCACACATCGTTCGGGGCCGTTAGTGGAAACCTCGGCCGGACTCCCTGCGGATGGAACCTGAATAGGCGATAAACCTGGACTAGAGACTTGAGTGTTTAGGTAGGCCGTGGCCGACACCCTCGCTGGGCTTCCGCTTGAAGGTTGCCGAGTACATGTCGTGTAAACGGCGATAAGTGGTGAGCGCGTGGGTGAAGACGTACATCCCTGCAGGGTTCATATGCTCTATTCGAATCGTCGTGTCCATGAAAAGGACTTACGGGTTGCCTATAACAGTTCATAGACAAGTGAAAGTGGATACCCTAAAATGCGCAAGATAAGCGTGAGTGCTATGGATGGCGTTCGTGAGGGAGACGGAGCGGGTCCATAGTGGTGTATTGATATGGTGAATATGTGGACTCGTGTGCGGCACCTCAAAAGAGTTACTTGCAGTCGTAGTTTAGGATAGCCACCGAGTCAAAGCTGGCTTGCTGCAGTCAAACTCCACCACCCCCTTTGTTGATAGTGATGCATATGTAGTTAGTTCTGATGTAAGTCTGGCTGAGTACGTTTGTACTCACATTTGCTTATTTTATGTTTTGCAGAGAGATGTCAGTCTCGCTTGTAGTTCTGCTTGGACTTTGACGTTTAGCTTGTTACCTCAGCTACGATCTTGTGCCCTCGACAGGATCTGGTAGAGAGTCAGGCTTCTCAGCCTTTTTCATTTGTAGATGTCTGTACTCAGACATGTTAATCTTGCGCTTGTGCTTGTTGCTTGTATGCTCTGAATGTTGGGTCATGACACCCATGTTTGTAATATCTCGCTCCTCGGAGCCTAATGAATAAATATTTGAGTCGTAGAGTTATGCTGTGATGCCATGTTGTATTTACACATATTGAGCATATTGTGTGTATGTTTGAAATGCTTGGTATGTGTGGGATCCGACAATCTAGTTGTTTATCCTTGGCAGCCTCTCATATGGGGAAATGTAGTCTAGTGCTTCTTGAGCGATAGTAGTCCGCTACAACCCGGTTCACCGGAGTCCTGCTAGCCCAGCACTACTGCTTGGACACTTGATCGGCGGCATGTGTTTCACTTCGTTCCTATATACATCCTTCGGGAAATGTCACGCGGTGATATTCAAGTCCTGCCTAGCTCACTACAGCCGGGATACCGGAGTCCTGTTAGCCCGGCTACAGCCCGAATTCATATGTTGATGACCGACATGCTCGATATGATTCATGTATGCCTGTCCCCATGGGTTAGTGCCGCTTTGGGTTCACGACTAGCCATGTCGGCCCGGGTTCTCTGTCATGTGGATGCTAGCGACACTATCATATACGTGAGCCAAAAGGCGCAAACGGTCCCGGGCCATGGTAAGGAGACACACGTGGGAATACCGTGCGTGAAGCCGCAAAGTGATATGAGGTGTTACCGGCTAGGTCGATGTGACTTGGAATCGGGTTCCTGACACTGCGGGGGCCCTGACTCCGTCTCTGGAGCCCGCGACGTGTGGCTCGTCGCCCGGCGTACGGACGACGCCGCTCACCAGGCTTGGGCTGCCAGGGTGATGTGAATGTTCGCGGACCGCGCCACGAGTTCTCTCCATGACCGGCCCGCTACTGGTCAGCACCGGTGCTGGCAATCCGGTCACGGACGAGCCGATCGCCGTGGTCGTCTTCTTCTTCAGAGCCATGACGACGAAGAACTGCTAGGCCAAATGCGAAACCAGATTCTCACAATTGTGCCCCCTACCTGGCGCGCCAAATATGTCGGTGGGAAACGACACCTATGGGATCACAAGAATCCCTACTACGGTTGCGGGGCGCGGTGATTGTGAGGAGAGCAGGATTAGTAGCCAGCACAAGGATCGTTTACCCAGGTTCGGGCCGCAAGGATGCGTAAAACCCTAGTCCTGCTTTGGTGGATGTATTGAGCGTTCTTGAGCACTTGAACTAGCTGCGGTGGTTGTGTGTTCCAAATAGCTGAATCCCTCTCCAGTACACCATGGGCCTCCTTTTATAGTTGAAAGGGGCTGCCACAGTGGCATACAAGAGGTGGAAAGGTATACAGTTTCATGAGCATATCGCTCGTATTACAGGACAAGGCGCTTTAAATGCACAGCTTAGGTGTCCTCTTGCTTCCACTACAAAAAATTACACTTCCGTGATGATACGTGTTTGTCACAGTAGGTCGCATTTTTTGTCATGCATGTACATCGATGAAAATTTTATGAAAGAATCAAGATAGTCATACCTGTGCTGTCGTAGAAGTGTTCCATGACATTACCAAAATTATCATCACGGAAGTGTCCACTTCCATGACGATAAATCGCGCGTCACATAAGTGCTTTCGTCAAGGGTGACCGACACGTGGCATCCACCGTAACGGAACGCCGTTAAGCTATCGGGTCGGGTTTTGGATCCGATAACCCGTTAACAGCCCCGACCAATGGGGATTTTCCACATGTAAAATCATCGTTGGCTGGAGGAGACACGTGTCAGGTCCGCACTGGCACAGGTGTCACTCATCCAATGGGCAAGACGCGACTATGATACGTTGACACGTGGACCGGCCCATCAAGTTTAAATGGGTCGGCCCAACTAAAGGCCCATAATATTTTGCGGACCATAATGGGCCGGCCCAGCTAAAGGCCCACGAGATTTTGCGGGCCATAATGGGCTCGCCCAGCTAACGGCCCACAATATTTCGCGGGCCATAATGGTCCGGCCCAGGTAAAGGCCCAGAAGATTTTTGTTTGCCATAATGGGCCGGCCCAAGTAAAGGCCCACAAGATTCTTGCGGGTCATAATGGGCCAGCCTGGCTAAAGGCCCACGAGATTTCGCCGACATTAATGGGCCGGCCCAGCTGTAGGCCCACAAGAATTTGAGGGCCCTAGTAGGCCGGCCCATTAACTGGCTGCCATGTTTTGGGCCAAATGCCGGCCCATATTTGATCCGGTCCATTAATGGCCTGCCATGTTCCGGGCCTAATAGTGGCCCATATGAGATCCGGCCCATTAAAAGCCTACCACGTTCTGGGCCAAATTACGGCCCAGATCAGGTATGGCCCTTTAAGAGGCTATGGGCTCAATTATGGCCCATATCAGATTCGGCCCGTCAACTGGACACTATGCTTTCGGGCCCACTTGCTAGAGGCCCACTTAGTAATTCGGCCTGACATTAGTTTTGGCCTCTTAACGACCCGTTTAACATTTCGGCCCTATATTAATTTCGGCCTGTTAAATGCCCGTCATATAGTTGGGCCTAACTACGGCCCTGTTTGCATCCGGCCTGCTCGCAACCAATATCTGATTGGGCCAAACAAGGACCGAGACAAATTTGGCCTGTTAAAAGCACGTGATTTGATTCGCACAATCATGGGCCGGAGTTCATTTCGGGCTGCTGCCGGCCCGTTAGCTGTTCGGCACGTTTCAGGCCCAACCTACATCGTGATTGCATCACGGCCTGATTATGTACCGTCATTTTACGGTTTGGCCGGTTTACTGCGAAGACAGTAAATTAACTGCAGCATCGTGAATAAGAAAAAACCTAGACTATACAATAAAGAAATTACAACATATTACATCTACTGGGCATCAAAGTTCAGCACTATGATAATAAAGCACAAGCAGACAGCAGATTACATACACTGGGCATCAAATATCGCCACCAGTGCAAATAAACATGCCGACAAAATAATATACAAAACTGACAGGACTTCAATAGAGTTCAATAAAGGTTAGCCCTGCTGGGGAGCTGCTGCACAAGCAGCTGAGCAAGATGATGAGACGGCTATTGTTCAACACTTAAATCTTCCTCACTCTGAAAGATAAACAAGCAGACGGATGACAGGTTTTGCACATAGAAGTATCAGTGCTGACAATTCATCACATTTCTTACTGACGAATAAAGTGACACAGTTTAAAATTGCATTAACACAATATGGTATTGTTCAGGTTAAGACATGGCAGGAAATGCCATTGTGAAGGAGTTGGCAGCTTCACGACACCACTGGATTACAAATCAAGAACTCACAAGTATCAATGGTTAGTGTGCTGTCAATTTATCCCATTTCAGATTGGCAAATAAAGAGACGGTTTAAATAATACTCCCTCCGTCCGGAATTACTTTTCATCAAAACGGATGTGTCTAGAACTAAAATACATCTAGATACATCCATTTCAATGACAAGTATTTTCGGACGGAGGGACTAGTAGAATGATATGACATTGTTCATAGTTAAGACATTGCAGAATATGACATTGTGCTGTAGTGGGTAGGTTCACCACACCACTGGATTACGGATGAAGAACAGAAGCATACATGGAGTGCAAAAGAAGATCACTTGCTCTGTATACTTTAATTTACATGGTATGAATAAGGAGCTTGGTTGTACAACTGAAAACTTAAATTGAGAAAGGACAAACTTTTGTTTATGAACTACTCCCTCCGTTCTAAAATAGATGACCCAACTTTATACTAACTTCAGTACAAAATTGGGTCATCTATTTTGGAACGGAGGGAGTACATAATAAACTTTAAACATGCAATTTGATGCAAACACCAAAAATAAACAGCTGTTGTAGTCATGCCTAACCAAATATATACAACAAAGTTTGAAGGCTTGAGATGGACAAACTTACATTATTGGTGAAGACAGGCTCTATAAAGCCTTGTCCATGCTGATGGGGGGTCAATTCAAGAATTTTACCACATAATCTTCTTCATAAGCATTGCCTTTATTCTACATTTTGTTAAGAGTAAATATAGATGTGATAATATACGAAAAAATGGAGAATATTTAAGATAAGATGAAGAGTGATGCTACATAACCAAGTAGCTATAAATGTAAGTGCAGTGATACAGGCAAAAGGTACAGCCAAGAGCAATGCACAGCTAAACTTCTTCAGTACCAACCTTATGGTAAGAGTAAATATAGATCTGATGTGTAGAAAATGGAGGGCAAAGGAAAATAAGCTACAGAGTGTTGGTAAATGAACAACTACCTGTCATTATAAGTACACTGATAAAGGACAGCATGTACTTACAAGAACAATGCAGAGCTAAAAAAACATTGGCATTGGATACTGAAGAATTTGGAGCGAACAATTGATAAGCAAGCTATCATGCATACTACTGTCACATAATGGACCAGGTATGTATGCAAGTACACTGATACAGGACAACAGGTACTAACAAGAGCAAAGCAGCGGGCAGCATATTTGCGATATCATGTCGTTCTTTTCAAACCGGAATTCTTCTTCGAGCAGATTTCCTGCAAACAAGATCTGTAAGGCACATGCGGAAAAGTAGAAGTTCAAATTGTCATGTGATTTCATAGACAGTACCTCATCCTGGGCACGATACCAGTGCATAAAAATGTTTTTCCATTCAATGTCTTCTAAATTTAGCACAGGAGACTTCACCAGAAATTCGTTTATAGATTTGCCACCAAAGTGTGATTTCCTCAGGTAACACCGATACTGTTGCAATGCTTCCTTGAAAAGCACAAGCAAGCTTTCCTCGTCATGACTATCCAGATTGACCCTCGCCTAGTTACAACAATGTAATGTAAATCATTGATGTGTTCAATCAGCAGAAAACAGGAAAATAATAACCATGAATAATAGCACTTACACGTAAGTTGGACAGGAAGATCTGAAAATGGTGTTTGTCTTCACAATAATATTCCCATGATGGGAATATATGCATGTAGTCCCTAACAACATTAAAAGCATTGTATTTTAAACTGGGAATAAATGGAATGGGGTTCGAATCTGCATGAATAGGCCGTCTCTACAGTTGGGATAGGTCTTCGGCCGGTGGACTTGCTGTACTTTTTACTGGAGTGGGATTTTTCTGTGGTACAGCTGGTGCTATGGAAAATCAAATCAGTATACCTTTTGCTGGAGTGCAGGTCCTGTGTGGTGGGGCTAGTGGTGTGGCCATTGAAGTATGGGTACAGTCTGCTGGAGTCGGTCCTACGTTTTGTGTCACAGCTCTATCGAACATGGTAAAGAAGAGCAAGCAAATTTTGGATAATAAAATGTTGGTTGCGCAGTGCCCACACATGATGAACCAGAGCGCATTAAGAATGCAACTCTGGTGCCGGCGCCGTGTACGCGTCTGGTGAGAATTTGATGGTGTTGCGGTAGCGATGGCTGTCGGCGACGTGGAAGCAGATCTAGGAGGGTAGACGGTGGCGGCGAGGCGCGGTGGACGAGACGGTCGTAGGAGCGGCGCCGGCAAGGTGGACGGCGGCGAGGATGAAGCGGGAAGACGGGATGCAAGGATCGCGGTCCGAAGCCTTGGATGAGAGAGGTCGATCTCTTGTAATGGACGGCGGCATCAGGGTATCAGCTCCGGCATGGTGGAGGAGGACGGCGGTGGATGGGGTGGCGGACGACGGCGAACGGAGGAGGGTGGGGGTGGAGAGGGTGTTTTGGCGCCCACGGAGTACGAATGGGGAAAAGGGAGGTAGAGAGGAAGGGGGGAACCATGTAGTCAGCGCGCGCTTTTCTCAAATGCGAGGAAATTTACAAACTTAGCCCCCATTTCAAATTTCTACTACATCACAGCAACATTAGTCGGTTGGGGATAGGACGGTAATCTCACATACACCAAATATTTGCCGACGAGAGTTTCTTTTTGGCGCCCACCGTGTATGAATATGAATCGGGGATGGAGTCGATTTCGGCCGAGGGCAAACTGTGTTTTGGCGCCCACCGTGTATGAATCCGCGTGAGAGCCGGTTACGTCACGTTTGGGTGAAATTACAAACCTACCCCTATCAAAATCTATAGAAATCCAGCAGATAGGCTTTGCGGCGAGGATAGGCGATAGTGATTTCCATCTCGCAGATTTTGGTTTCAAGTGATTCTTGCGTCTTTCCCGCTTCGTTCAAATTTTGCACAATGCATCGCGTTTACCGTGCCAACTCAATTCGAATCCCGTTTGTATTCTACTATTTTTTTTGAGGCGGGATCCATTTTCAATTGGAATTACATTCTATATACATCATTTTTTACATATATACTTTCAAAAGCACACCAAAGAATTCTGCTCCTTTATATGTATAATATGATTTACAAATACAACGATCTCGAAATCTTAAGGTTGAATTGAAAAAATTTAACCAAATTATGTTCTACTAAAATGTATGGATCAGTAATATCTACATATTAAATAACATAGATGTGTGTGAATTCATATGAGTATGCATGTTTGATAGATCAATTTTGGTTCGAGTATGGATTACATGTACCATCATCTCGTATTCAAATATTTGAATCCATTTTTTGTTCACTCCTTTCACGCCCATCTCTCTCGCATGCATGCTCCTTCAGGTAGCCATCACTCTCTTTTCTCCAGCTCACCCGCACGCTCACTTCATGTTTCTCCTATCCTCGCAAACATGGTCTCTCGGCGTCTCCCTTGAGAAGTGTCACACTCTCCCTATCATTATACATTACACGGTTTTCATTATCTCTCACGTCTCTACTGTTCTCTGGTATCACTCGGTACCTAAGCTTTCTTTTTCACCGCCACACACACAATCTCCACTCGTCTTTCACTTTGTCTTTCTCTCTATGGCATTCACTCACAGACCCTATATTTCTCTACATATGACTCATACCACTAAAATTACTCTCTCTCTCTCTCTCCTGTAGACACAACATTTGTTGCGGTCTCCTTTTCGTCTCCATCCCAGACTGACACCGATCAGACAACCCCGACTACCGTTTCCTCTCTCTCTCACACAGACACACACACACAACTCCTGCTTCCACCCCCCTTGCCGACTACCGTCTCTCTCTCAACACACACAAAACTTCAAGGCTTTACTTGACTCGTATTTCTCTCACAAGCATTTATCGACTAGCTAGCCTCTAGATAGGTTTATACACCCGCACACTCATGCTTCCACCATGGCATACATGTCTTTCTCTCTCGCTCCTTGTATCTATGTAACTTTTTCTTCCCTTCTTGAGACACGCCCTCCCGATCGTGCACACACACACTATCGCCTCTTTTTAAGTTGATACCTATCGCACACACACTACTTGTGTCCTTGTCACACATGCACTCCGTCCTCCTCCACTCTCCATCTCTCTCACACACACATGGGCTTTTTGCAACAACTAGCAAGATGCCATGCGTTGCACGGAACATCAAGATGCATTTGTATGAGTAGTTTATCTTGTGGGAAAAGGATGAACGAGGGAAGACCTTATTTGCAAATGTGGAGAGGGGTGTGGGTATCTTTTTGCAAAATTGCCATAGTTTCCTTCCTATCCGTCAGATATAGATCGGACGGCCTATATTGCAGGATGGCAGGCACGATCATCACCGACAATGCTTTTTATAAGAGTAGGGATAAAAAAATAGAGTTGGTGATGATGGTGGGCCTGCCATCCTGCAATGTAGGTCGTCCGATTTATATCTGACGGATAGCTAGGAAGGAAAATATGGCAATTTACCCACACTCTTCACCACATTTGCAGATAAGGCCTTCCCTCGTTCATCCTTTTATCCCACGAGATTTTGATTTTCTGTAACGCACAGGCATCTTGCTAGTAAGAGTAGAAATTAGACATATACCACTTCTCGAATCTTGAAACCAACAACATGCCTCCCTTATCTCATCAAAACCGCCAAAGGAATATATTTTGAGTGAAACATAACATATTTTTAGTGATATACGTATTTCAAAACTAGACTTTTTTCTATCAAATCGGTGAATATGTATTAATCTACTTTGATCGTGTGGCAACGCATTGGCACATTGCTAGTAGTTATTATAATTTTTTGGACACCGGACAAACGGTGGAGTACATATACGAAGAGAAGAGGCACACGCACGCAGTCGGCCTCTGGCTGTCTCGCACACATGAGTGTTACATAGACGCGACGTTAACAAATAAACCCTAAAACCCTAGGTGCATGATTGCTACATTCGCGGGTACCGGGTACGTGGTGGAGCACCTTTGTAGGAGTTGATGGTCAGGACCACAGGTGAACGACTTGGAGCGCGGTGGCTCGCCGATTACCCACGAACCGAGTAGCCACGTTTAAAATATTGTTTTTTAGCGGCGTTAAGAGTTCCGATTTTAAATGGCACGTTATAAGTAGTAAGTAGTTTTTAGAACGATTGGTATGGAGCGCAAATGGAATTCATAGTACTACGTACCTCCTTGGCGTATGGTTGTATGCGTTTATGTTACGAGATGTTGAACCTGGTAGTTCTCGGGCAAATACTATGGTTTAGATTTAGATGCTAGTTTTCAGATGTCGGAAGGAAACCCTTCTTTGATTAACAAAGCTACTACCTCCATTCTGGTTTACTAGTCCCCATCGTACTTTGGGTCAAAGTTTGTCCATGAATTTTACTTGTAAAATGTGAATGGAAAACGAGATTTTGTTATACCCAAACAAAAAAGGACTAGAGGGAGTGATTGCTCTGACACGGACGCGACCTCTCATAGCGCGAGCATTGAACGGTAGCGCCCGGCCAAGAGGGCACTTTTCGGCTGCCGGCTGAGCACGCCTCCTCGCCGCGTGCAACCAGCTTAAGACTGTGCCACCTGCCTTCATTGAATCCGCGCGTGTGCCGGCAACACGTCCTTCCGCGAGCCGGCAGGCATTTTAGAACACAAAAAATGAATAAAATATAATTAATTTACGCATGGTCTTGACTTGTTGTGCTCGCACTGGTAGCAGGAACTAGTAGAGGTTTTTCTTTATTTATAACTCTCCTCACATTTTTTTGGCTTTGAAGTGAATCATGGTTGTGGACATTATGTATGAATGTGTAGATATCTGTGAACATGAGTTTGATGTGGAAGTTGGACTTGGAATGTTGGGCTTATGCGCGTGAACTATACCATGTCCAATGCTTCTTCATTATTGTTTGGAAAGTAATTGCTGTTATTACATGACCCGAAAAAAAACATTTTGTGCCACATCGGTAGATGCATGAGACATCACAACAGGCATGCGGACTAGATAAACATTTGAACCTAGCTATTATGAAGGAAATTTTGTATTGACAACAGTTTTAGATAGCAGGAGACGCCTAGCACCTTTCTTGCCTCTGCTAGCTTATTTCAGCTTCTTCCATCTCTTCTTTGGCTTGAGTGAAGAGATCATCTGATTGCTCTTTTAAGCTTCTTCAGAACTCAGCTACATTCTCAAGGGCTGCTGCAGGCTTTCTTTCAGCCTTTACTAATGCCACGAGGACACGAACAGTGACGACTCCACCTGGCTTGTGTGTAATCCAACATCATCTCGAATTTGCACCTTGTGTCTAATCCAACATCATTAGGGAACTGCACCTTGTGTGTAATCCAGCCTCATTTTGGAAACATGATCTCGAGGTTGACCATACTTCCCTCCTCACAGAACTGCATCCCGACATGAAGTTACTTCTTTTTTAGATCAATACTCGGAGAAACCTAGATCCATTTAGTAGAAGCCGGATAAATGTAACTCAGAGAAGTGAATTCAAAAGGAAAAGAAATATAAAAACAGACTACACGGTGAGAACACCCACTTCCTACATCAAGTTAAACGACGAAAGCATTAGGACGATTAAGACTCTTTTTATTACACATCGAAGAACACCACGCTTAAGAGAAACAAAAACTACAACATATACACATCGAAGAACACGAGGCTAAACGAAAGTAATTGAAAGGGTGTTACTTACCAAAGCCCGTTTTACAGGTTTGGTGCAGCTCCTCTTTAACTTGGCACGCTCCTTGAAGATATCCCGAATATCCCGTGTTTGATCTTCATTGCTCTTCTGCATGTTCACACTCGTGGTTTCAAAATCTCAACATGGCAAGAAAAATACTACTAGTAATACTCGTGCATCTTGTGTGCAACATTAAAGCACTCATCTGCCATGTTAGAGCATCTCCAACAGAATCGCACCGCGCGGCGCTTTAAAAAAGCGTTTACAGTGCTGAGATCGAGAAGTAGATACTAGAGAGTAGAGGATAGTTCTCAGCATAGATAGATACAAAAAAAGATAATTCAACTACTCCTCGTCGTCCGACTGCTCCTCGGTGATGTCCTGCTCTGATGTCTGACTGTAGGCGTGAAGATACCGATCGTCGTCGGATTCCCAGGGAGACGCTGCTCCTAGACTCATGTTGAATTGAGCGTTCGCTTTTCGCCTACGCTTGTCCTCGCGATAGGCGGCTCACACCGCCCTCCTCTTATCCCTCTCCACCCTCCTTTGCGCGTAGAACTCGCGCTCGTTGATGATGTCATGCGGGAAGTGTTGGCGCCACAGCTCAATGGCTTCCTCGTCCATCTCGGTGATGCCGAGACGGTGCTCCCACCTTCGGTTGTCGCGATGATCCTTGTCGGTGCTAAGCCGTGGCAGAGGCGCGAGCTCCTGCGCCCGCTCCCGCGTCGGCACGTTGGGGAAGTTCAATGTTCTATGAGGCCACCGGAGGCACCACGCCGCCGCGTCATACGCGCGGGCGGCCTCGGTGGTGTTGTCGAAAGTGCCGAGGCCGAGGCGCATCCCGCGGAACCGGATCTCGGCGGAGAAGCCGCCGGAGGGCGCGCTGCTGACGCCCGCGGTATCCCCAAGTTTCCGGCGACGCGGCATGGTGGCCTTGCAGCGGCGAGGCGAAAAGAGCGGGGAGAGAGCGGTGGTGAGGGACAGAGCGGTGGGAGGGCGTTGGATATTATAAAGCGCGTCGGACGCCGCGCGCCAAAACTAGCGCACGCCCGGCCGCTTTTTCCCGCGCACGCGATCCTTTCCCGACGTCTCTGCTATCTCTACTCTCTTCTCTACGGTTATATTTATTTTATATTTAATATTTAATATTTATCTCTACTTCCTTTACTGTCTACTTTTTTCTCTATACTTTTTTTTCTTGCAATATAGGCCGTCCAATTTATATCTGATAGATAGGAAGGAAACAAATGGGAATTTTGCAAAAAGATACCCATACCCCTCTCCAGATTTGCAAATAAGGCCTTCCCTTGTTCATCCATTTCTCCCACAAGATAAACTACTCATACAAATGCATCTTGATGCGTGCAACGCATGGGCATCTTGCTAGTTCTAAAACATTTCCATCATTTGCCACGCTGCTGGTTGCAGATGAAAAACCTACCCAAGCACAACGCGATACAGGAGCGACGCACAATTACAAGCTGATATTCTGTTGGACAATGGAGGCTATAACCAATTACTTTTACGGTAACAATAGCACCCAGGAAAATTAAAGGGTAGGTATGAACAAAATTGGAACTGCACATGTACTGCTAAGTGATTCAATACAAACATTACCAATCGAGGAGGAGAACGATGGTCGCGGCGGCCTCTGTGGGTCATGGTCGGCAACGGGAGTCAGTTCATTGTCCACGACGGTGTTACTTCTGCGCTTGGTGTCGGCTTCCGGGAAGCAGATCTGAGACCGTGGAAGACGATGCCGAGGAAGAGGCTCCGTCTACAACGACGAAGGTGGACCGGCTCCAGTGCAGCGTACGAGGTCGTCAATGAGGCAGATGCGTTGCGGTGGACGAGTGCGCCGATGTAAAGGGGAGGAGCACGAAGGTTGCGGTGCCTTGGAGAAGTCTATTTTGCGGTGGGGATAGAAAATGGGGAGTATTCAGGTGTACTACTCTGGGTGCCGGGGTGGGGCTGGCTGGGTAGGGTGAACCTGAAGTTACGAAAACAGCCCCCTACCAAGCATCGTACGTAGGCCTATTCCGAAGGCTATGATGGTAACTTCCCACTGCTCGAATCGGGGTCGCGGGAGATTTTCCCTTCGACCACAAAATTTTGTGACACTGGACTCCCCGTGTGGTGTGTTGAGTGATTCGGCTAAGCAACCAGCGAGTAGTAGTAGTAAACTCTGCATATTAGGTTTGACAGAAGTCAAACTTCCTAAAGTTTGACCAAGTTTATATAAAAATATAAACATTTACCATAACAAATATGTATGATGTCGACGTACATTCAATAATGAATTTAATGGTATTTATTTGTTATTGTATATGTTAATATTTTTTGTTATAAGCTTTCTGAGAGTTTACAAAACTTGACTTTGACCAATGCTAATATACGGACTTAAATAAAAACGGAGGGAGTACACATTTGTTTTCTTAGTTTGTAGTGAACTAATCATTTGTTGAAATTGTGAAATAAATATATTAGGCTATTGACTTCGAATGTAATGGTCTATACAATTCAATAGTTACAATCATTGTCGAATCCCAAGATGTATACAAGGTCTATAGTACGTCACAACATGCTCAAACTCACATAATCCCAGTCAAATGAGAATCTAAATGCATTTCATAGTTATTACTTTGTAGGATGCAACAAAAACAACCAAAACTCTACATCAGCAATTATAGAAGCAACATTTTGATATATCCCATTGTGTGAATGAAACATGCAGAGAGAGCTTTTGAAGATGGAGCATATAGGGTGGGAAAGATTCTATGTATGTGGACAAGAGAGTAGGAGACAAACCTAACGAGACACACACACACACAGAGAGAGAGAGAGAGAGAGAGAGAGAGAGAGAGAGAGAAAGAGAGAGGAAGAAGTTAGGTCTGTGAGAAAGATGGAGACATGTAATATACGTGATTCTGTATACGTGGAAGGAGAAGAGACAACATGTTTGATGAGAGAGCTGGAAAAACATGGACGAGAGGGGAAGGATCTCATGGGTTGAGGGATTGACAATTTTGTGCGGGGGAGAGAGGGATTGGTAATTTTGTGCAAGAGAGAGAGAGGGTGGGGGGGGGGAGGAGTCAGTCAGCCGTCGTCACATCACCCTGCTTCCAAATGACCCCGGATTCTCTAGCGCGGCGTGGTCACCTTCTTCGATCTGCTCGATGCCATCTTTGAAGATTAAGGAGTTGTGCATGTTGGGGTGCAAAGAAGCACAAGCGAGAGTGGTCGCCGTATAACCTTGGATGGGGGATGAATTGTGTGCTCGGGGGAGTGTGTGTGTGTGTGTGTTGTGCTGCGTGCGTGTGTGTGTATGTGCGTGCGCGCGTGCGTGCGTGTGTGTGTGTGTGTGTGCGTGTTTGTCAGATATTGAGCGAAAACAAACCTAAGGAGAGAAATGGGTATTCACGAAGAGATTGCGCAGGCCTTGAGGTGGGCTGGGGCCGAGTGAGGGTGTCAAAATGTGCGCGTTGATGCATATGTTGCCTGCGATTGTGCGAGGGACGGACGAATCGAGAGAGATGGTTGTTTTGTTACGGATGCTCCTCTCTCTCTCTCTATCCCGCCTCTCTCTCTTTCTCTCTCTCACACACACACACACGCACACACAAGTAAACTAGAAGACTGTTCTCTCATATATACACAACATATCGGCATCTGTCTATGTCTCACTCATGCATGATCGTTTGCACATTCACACCTCTCTATGTCTGTATCACAGGCACACCATCTCCAGATTGCCCTTCCGCCACAACACACATATGGAAACATACACACGTTCTCTCTTAGTCACACACACAAAATAAGTATTAAAAAAACTAGGGCGCACCTAAAACGTCCAAATCCGAATAAACACAAATTGGAGCTAAATTTAATATATGGAAATATTGCAGCGTCAAGAACTTTCCCAGGAAAAAAAGTTGAGTAATATTCGAGCATTGTTTTCACACACACAAAAAGGTTCGGTGGATGTCCTTCGAGCGCGACACAGTGACGCACCGTTCGATCGACAGTGATGCACAGGATTCCGTATCGTGGCTGTGGTACTAACTTAAAAAAAGCGTTGCCTAAGTCTAATGTTTATGTGTACTAGTACGGTTTTGTTTTATGTTTGACCAACCTCATATAAAACTAAAGTAAGCTCCCATACGCGCACTCATCAATATGCTGCCGCCGCCGTTGCGCATGCCGGCGCCCGCCTGCTCCGGCAAACAATTTCTCGCCTATCACCGCCGTGTCGCCGATATCACTGTGCCATGAAGCCGAAGGCTCACCCGCTCACGTCGTCTGCAGTCCCTCCTTGCCATGCAGCCGTGCTGCCAAGCACACGAGCACCTGGTGGAGCCGCATCTATGCACGAAGCGTACGAAGAGGAGGACGAGCGCGTGCTCCAGCATGCCAGCGAGGAGGAACTAGCGTGTCATTGTCGTCTCCGCCCGCGCGGAGGAGGCGCGCATGGTGGCTGTCGCGGCGGAAGCTGGTCGCGCGCGCGTCGAGCCAGCAAACCGGGTGCGGATGCGGAATCTACCTTCGAGACCTTGAATCCCACGTGGATCCTGCAATCTGAAGGAGCAATTTGGGTCAGTCGACTCATGTGAGCCGTTTGATGCAACATGGATGGCTAGAAGGGCTTCTTCCACCTCTTCTGCCGTCTTCTTCCTTCGCTCCGTCTAACTTCTTTCACAAATCGACTGACCCAAATTATACGACTAGTACGAACGTATTAAGTACAGTGGGAACACGAAGGTACGAGCAGTAGTACCAACTGCAAGAAGAACAGTAGTAAGACATAGTACTAGTACTACTCTACGTACTAAACAGTTCAAATAACGAGAAAGCACATAAACATAGTTCTGACGGGGCCTCAGCACAACAAACCCTTGAAAATAAACTAAGCAACTAGTCAGCTTGACACTGCAGTAGAACCAGCATGAGCGACGGCACTGCCACCTACTCGGAGTCCGAGTCCACGTCCTCGACTTCGTCCTCGTCCCTCTTCGTCTTCCTCTTCGCCGACGCTTCTTTGCTTGAACCGGACACTGGGCTCCGCTTCTTCATCCAACCCATGTAGATATTTAAACAAAGGTAGGCATCCTTTGCTGCGTACATGATGCGATCTTCATCTAATGTCTTCGACTGCCATGCATGATGAAACTCGTGATGAGGTTTCTTCAGTTTAGCGTATGAAGGATCAATCATGGCTGCTGCCAGGGTCAGCATTGAAGGTTGAGAGGAGGACACCAGGCTTGCCTTCTGAAGATCGAATGGCTGGCCTACAACGAGACCTATCCGACGCAGGACTTCTTTGTCATTCTTAAAGCCTACAGTAACAAATTTCACTCTTTTGTCCTTGAGGAAGTTCTTAAAATCCTGGCACTCAACGTCGGCATGGCAAATGTGGTAGACCAAGCAAACGTTATGTACGCAAACCTGGATCACGGCGGGCTTCTTCCTCTCTTCGTCCTTAATATCCTTCTCTCGTCCCACGACTATGGTGTACTCATCATCTAGCCCAGCGACCCACTCATCCGTTGAACTGTTGAACATGCGTAGGAAGCGATCAAGCCATGCTTTCACCATCGCGGATCCACGTGTGTAAATGACGATGAACTGATCGCCGGTGATGGCTCTAACCTGGTACTCAGCGGCGACCATGGAGATATTGGAGGAGGGTTAGGAGAAGTTGAACTGTTGTACTCCGCAAAAACTGGGAGCGAACTAATGTGAGAGGACGGGACGACTGGGACTGAACTGTTGTGAGGTAGAAGACGGGGACGAGTAGGGCGTGCGAATGGCGTGGGGTCGCTGGCTTGCCCGGTGGATAAACGGCTGCAAGCTCCCAAAGAGTTCTCGAGAACTATGCAGGACCCACTAGATGTCATGTCTACTAGAACCATATCATAGGCCTGATATTATAGCTTCTGCCTGTTCGCACGCCATGTCGGCGCGTGGATGTAACTTCACTTACTTCCGTCAACTGTCGCGCCTCCCACGACCTTCGCCTCCCTCGCGCAGTCGCACCCTTTGAGACTTCGACCGGCTAAAAATAAGCAATTTTTTTGCCTACTCCGCATGCATGATACTCCCTCTGGTCCTTTTTACTCCCGTCAACCGTTTGCAAAGTGTTTGACCAAATATATACTTTTTTAAACACCACCTTATATTAATTAACCAACCACACCAGTACACTCATTCGATACAATAGTCACCACACAGGGCGGTACGTTATTTACAAGAATACCATCTAATCTTGTCAAAGCTATACTTAGCGATTAAGTGTGCCACCTTATTGGCCGAACGGCTAATCTTTGACAATTGAAGATTGTTGATCAACTTCGAGATGCTCAACGCTTTCATCTTGAGTCACGCATAGCAGACCTGTCATAGTCCCCCGATGCAAGAGACGCTACCACAAAAGCGCAATCAGACTCTAAAATTACAGGATAATTTAGTGCACCTTGAAATATGAACATGTGTGGGGCGTGTATGTTTTTAATGACTTGAGACTATACCTAGCCTAGCATGCAAGATGACTTATTATGCACCGTTCCCCATACCTGCAGGAAGCCCGTTCGTCTCCAAATCTTTTCCTCTCCATGTGTGGAAACAATATGCCTGCCAAACTCTCCTTCTCCCTCCGGTGGTCCCACCACTCCACCCCGTGTGAAAAAATCTGCATGCATGACTCTCCTCCCCCCACGCTTGTCCAATCCGTTGTGACCAGCAATATTTCCACCCCTACGCTCCCCCGTAATTTACTCCAACAAATATGCCCACGTAGCTTTTACTTAACTTCATGAGCATTGGGTCACTGACATACGGGCCCAACAGTTTACTGGCCCACATGTCAGTGACGCAACTGGACCTGCAGTTAAGTCAGTGCAGCTCAGTCCATATCTTACGCAGGTGTGCCATTGCTCGCTATAAATACTGCGCCTCCCAAGACATCGCTATCTCCTCCCCCTAACGTTCACGTTCATCGCTATCTCCTCCCCCTCCCTCTCACGTCAACCACCATGGCATCTCCCCTCCCAAGCCTAAGGAGCCCCTCGCTGCATCGCGCGGACGGTCACGTGTCGCCTTTCCGTTCCTCGCCGCCACTAGTCGAGGAGGACACGTCGGCGTTCCACTCCTCGCCGCGATGCGACGCGTCGCCGTTCCGTTCCTCGCCGCCACTAGTCGAGGAGGACGCGTCGGCATTCCGCTCCTCGCCGCGACGCGTCGAGGTGGACGCGTCGGCGTTCTCAATCTTGCCGCTACGCGCGTCGGAGGACGCGTCGGCTCCCGCTTCTGAGGAGAGAACGCCCGCGCCCGCCCGTCGAGCCCCCCAGCCTTGAGGAGCTTTGGAAAGAAATGGATGTCGCCTTGTGGGAGGCTTTGCCTCCAGCATAGCGCGCCAAAATAAAGGTGGAGAAGAAGGCCAAGGAAGAGAAGCGCACCACACAACAAGCTTTCTGGGAGATCTATGACGCGCCCGAGAGAGTCAAGCAATTGGTTCTTTGGTAGAAGGCTCGTGTGAGGGCCGTGAGGGTGGCGGAGGACGCCCGTGCCGATGCCCTGAGTGCAGTCGGGCCCAAGCGCCTCATCTACGCTTGGCGGTACATGGACCGGGTGCACGCTTCCAGCCAGGAGGAGTACTTGTTGGCGCCGGATCACCACACCGGTGAGATCTCTCTCCCCCGCCGGCAAGCCGCCAATCATCACCTCGCGAGTTGCGAGGCTGAGGAAGAGGCGTTGTGTCGACGCTGGGAAAGCGGCGCACCCGGGGCACTCGTGGCCCGTAAGCGCTCCCACGAGTGCCGTGGCTTTTAGGAGCAGTATAATTTTTGTTTGTTTAAAGGCGATCTTATTAGTTTTGGGGCGCAAATGATAAATCCCGAGCGTTCAGGAATTTTATTGTCCTCAATTAAGTATGTAAAGGGAAAGTTTGGAAAGCGTTGTGTATTATTACGCATTTTGCAGAAATGCGTGCATATAGCACAAACTTTACTATATACTATCGGACTACACGTCTCTCGATATATGCTTGCAGACTGTGCTACTCCCTCCGTCCAGGTCAATAAGTCATCTTTGGTTGTGCACGGTGACCAAGAAGGAGGGAAGACTTGTACACCTAGACGGAGGGAGTACTACTATTACTTATGTACATGCAAATGCACGTTTGAACATTACGATGCGGTTTTTGTAAAAGTGGAAAAACAGTACTAGTCAAGCTTGTGAAACTACTCAATGCAAAACAAATGCAAAAATGCTCGTTTGATTGTTTACTTTTAGCTTCCTTCTCTGTGGTTATTTCTCTGTGCACCGTGACCAAGGAAGAGGAGAAAAGCGAAAGCGTTAATGTTTATTTGCTAATTAATAGTATTGCATGCAATGAACTAACCACTGCATGTCGTGTTTGATATCTCAAGTCATTAAAAGCATGCACACTCTTTATCTCTTATTGGTTGATATGTCAAGAAACAAGAAACAAGGTAGAAGTTAATGCACCGCGACTAAGTGTTTTCGGATTATTTGGTTTTCGTAAGATGACTTACACACCTAGATGCACCGCGCCTAAGTGTTTTGAGTAACATTTTATCAGTTAAATCTTTGGTCAAAATTTAGCACAATAGATTAGAATATACTACTATTTTGCATCGAAGTTTGTAACTATTTTAGATTAGAATATACTACTCCTCCGGTGCTAGTACTAGAGCAGAGTCCTACTCTTCTACTCTACTCTAGCAAGCTAGGGCATAGTACTGTAGTAGGTACTGTAGGGAGTACCAGTACTGTGATCACTCAAGCAAGTTGTCTGGCATCAATATGACCCTACGCTGCTGGTATGTGTCTCGTAAGTCAAGCGGCGTGCTGTAGTCATCATCACCTGTCCACTTCCCGCAGCACATATTCGCTTCTCCATCTTTGTCCGCACATAATCTCGTCCAAGCTTCCATCCCCGCTAAGGCGCCTCCCCCCTCGTCCGAAACCCAAGCACTAACAATGGCAGAACCGAGCAGCGTCCGCTGAAAGAATGGCTGGAATTCGCTCCCCACAGAGGTAATCAAGCTCATTGTTTTGCGTGTGGACAATCTCAGTACCATGCCGCTACTTGGCGTGCTGCGTCGAGGCTGTACCATTTCTTGAAGCGCCCGGTGGAGCTTTTTAAGCCAGCTCCTTGCTTGCCGATGCCGCTGATCTTCGTAAAGCGGCATGTCACGCGCAGCATAACGATCGTAGGGTGGCGAGCATCAACCCCTTCACTGCGATCCGATCCCCGTCAACCTCGGCTACATTAACGGTATGTCTTTGGGTCGGCATGAACACGTCTTGGATGGTGCTGCGTCATTTGTCGCGGCATGGATGCTCGTGGAGGTCTACACACGGTGATTGATCCCCCTTTCTTCGATTAACACTTTGCCTTTGCTTGACTTTTCGGAATCTTACAGTAGCCAACATGATACCAAGTTTGATTTGCTCAAGGTTGTAATCTGCCAAGTGCCCACAAGATCTGGGAATTATAAAGATTTCAGGCTAATTGCGTTCTTCAACCGCGGTCTCGCCTATCTGGCAGGTCAATGTAGTAAGTGGATAAATCTGCACGTCCATCGCAGGATCATACATCCTCCATGGTTCTCTGATGCCATTGAACACAAGGGCTTCATTTACGCTATCGACTCCTTCTATGGATGGACGTATTGCTGGCCTACTCCAGTCATCGCTACAAACGGCTGTTACAGCAGTATGTTACTTTCCTATGATATCATGATGGCTTGCTTATATTACTGTCAACATTTCTTGAAAAATATTCATGCTCATAACATGCTGTTCTTAAGATTGACTAAATCAAGAGCGCTTTCTTATTTGACTCCAACTTGATATGATGTTGTAGGCCGCCTGGTGTCCCTACCCTTCCTAATCACAAAACCTTTCAAAGAAAAGCGGCATGGCAGTTGCAGGTGGTTCCTGGCTTGATCAGACGACGGCGAAAGTTTGATGATCGTTCGCACGTACCGGACGTGTTGTTTTGCGGAATACAATCACGATCCTTTGCAAGGTCTTTGAGCAGATCCCAGCTTCTCTGGGCCTTCAGGAATTTTGACCGGAGGCTGGTAAGTAGCCTTAACTGCACGCTCTCTGTTTGTCGGACTGAATTATCCAATTAACCAGGATATAACCGACGGCAAGGATCATCATTGCAGCACAGTTTCGTTCATCAGGCAAAACTGTGTGTACACAGCGTACCATGCGTCTCTCCATGCACCATACCCTGATATGTGCCGCCATGCTCTGCAACCCAAAGTAGGAGAGAGGGTTGCAAGTATCAAACTTCGACCTGCTGGCTGGAGTTTCCCCCGTCAGGCACCCATCTGGTTCAAGCCGTCAGCCAATCTCCATAGCTTAATAAATAGTAACGTCTAACCGAGGCAGGTTAGTTAGATGCGTACACTTGGTGTAGTAGGATCTTTATTTTGTTTGATGCATACACTTGTTCTTTTTTGGTAGCCCTTTGTAATGATGGCTGATGTTTGGTTTGGAAGAGAGCTACATCTTCACTCTTACGGCCTGCTTCTTGCTTACATTGCACCCCAGCCCTGGTTCTTTCTTCTTGCTGTTTTCAATGTACAATCAGTAGTATATTTAAATGCATTGGTTGAATATAAATGTGTTGTTAGAACGACAAACACAATGTTTTGGAAGTCGTTGCATGGTTCGATCCTTTAGTGCCCGTGCATCTGCACGTAGCTCATACTATTTTTAAATGCAGAACACATTTTGCACTTGTTGATAAAATGCAGCCCACTGATGAAGGCCCAATAGAGAAGCCCATAATTAACTGGAAGGGACGCTCTCACATGAATCCGGCTCAGGTACATGCTCATGGTCCCCTAAACGTAAATAAGTAAATAAATAAATAAAGCTAAATGATCATGCACCAGTTCTTTGGGAAAATAGGTAGCCCAGTATTTCTTTTTGAAGAATACCCAAGCTAGGCCTATTTTTTTCTTCGAATTACTGGGCTACAAATCTTTCAAGACGAGCAAATGGGATATTAGTTTTTTTGAATTTTGTTCTTCACTGATATCTTATACGTATTTCATTGGATTTAACATGACATAGTACTAACTTATTTTTAAATTTGTTTTAGTATGGCTACTAATTTTTGGATTAAGAATATTTCATTCCCCGGCAAAAATTTCCCACATATTTAGTTAATTTTTTGACCCTGGTATTGACCAGAAAATGGCCGGCAATTCTAAAAATGGAAAACGGGCTGCAATAAATTCCATATGAATTATAAAATGAGTAAAAATTATAAAAATAACAGCAAATGGGCTGTACACGCCATAGATTTCGAGGCTAACTTGTTTACGCAAGGCTTTGTCAGTGAACACACGATTCTAGCCGCTGTGCTTCTTCAATCTCTCGATCTTCCCGCTCCACCGCTTAAACTAGCGCCATGGACTGCTCGCTCCCTCCTCTTGTGGCCCGGCCTGTGATGCCGGGCAGGCTTCCCGCCCACCCTACTCCCTCCTCGCCTAGCCGCACGCAATCAACTGCCTCCTTATTACCACGAAAAAATGATTCCTCCCAATGACATCCGGGCGCACGGTTGGGAGGCTGACACATGGGCCTACTATGTTGACGTCTGTGAGGCTTGTCAACTTAGTCAACAAACGATTCTAGCAGCAGTAATCGTTGGATTTGAATCGAACGGTCCTGCTGCTTCTTCAATCGCTGCTCTTCTTGCACCAGCCGCCCAAACCAGCGCCGGGGAGACCGCCTGCTCCTGCCTCCAGTGGCCGGCTGTGCTGCCGTTGAGGCCTCATCGCCCCTACTACTCCCACCGCTAGCCAGGCCCTATGGCGACGGCAACCTCACACCACAGTCGAACCAGTGAACCCTGGTACTACTCTCGCGTGGGCATCCACTGCCGCGTCTTCCCCGGCTCCGCGTCGTCCCCTTCCTAGGCCTCGCCGTTGTCCACCGCCTTGGTGCTCTCGGCGCGGCGTGGTCAATGTGGTGAACGACATTCCCTCGGGAGAGTACTGTACGTGTAGAGTCTGACAGCTGGGTCCACGGCCACAGCCCAGGTTTTTTTTATTTGCCAAGTAAGTCGCTTTGTCAGGCCTGTTGGGCTGCAAATCTTTCAAGACGAGGAGAGCTTTCATTCGGTTGGCCGATAAAATGGCCCATCACTAATGAGAAATGGGATGTACATTTTTAAAACACATCAAACCGCAGTTAGTTTCAAATATCTTTTTTTTCATTTTGAGATTTTAAATTATATTAATTTTTATGCATGGAGAATTTGTTGTATTTTATATTGATATACATTTATTTTAAAATCAGTTTGAATGTGAGTCAAAATTTCGGGATTAAAAACGGTTCGGACCGCACCGAAATATGCAAAATTTCGTATAAGTTTTTAACCGTGGCCACGATATGGGCTGTAATGCTAACAAAAAGAATATGGGCTCCAAAAAAAACCTTAAGAATTAGCGAATGGGTTGTAAATTATTAAAAATAATGCAGATGGGATGTATCCTCTTTTCCACATATTTGAGGCTTTCCTAAAAAAAAGGTTGACGAACAAGCAGTGACTGTTGGATGGCCATCCAACGGCCGTCGTGCTTCTTCAATCTCTGCTCTTCCTGCTCCAGCCGCTCAAACAAGCGCCGGCGGGACTGCCTGCTCCCTCCTCCCCGCGGCCGGCTCTGATAGCTCGGACCCACTAGTTATATCTTCGTACGCAAGAAGTGCCTCCTTTTTACGCACAAAAAATTGAATACTCCCCCTGTTAGCTGGGACACAGTATAGTGGCAGGCTGACTTGTGGGCCTACTAAGTTGACGGGGACGGAGGGCTTTGTCAACTTAGTCAATATGCACGATTCTAGATCTAGTGACCGTATGATGTCCATCCAACGACCGTAGTGCTTCTTCAACCTCTGGTCTTCTTGCTCCAGCCGCCCAAACCAGCGCCGGTCGTGCCTCGTGCTCCTGCCTCCCGTGGCCGGCTGCGATGCGGTGAAGGCCTCACCGCCCCCTACTCCTCCCACCGCTGGCGGGCCATCCTCTACTCACCCACACCCTGTTATTCTCAAGCGGCGGAAACCTCACACCGCAGCGAACCGATGAACCCTCGTACTCCTCTACGTGTGGGCATCCACCGCCGCGTCTTCCCGGCTCCGCGTCTTCCCTTCCTAGGCCTCGCCGTCGTCCATCGCCTCTGGTGCCCTCAAAGACGGCGTGGTCAACGTGGTCAAGGAACGGCTTCCATCGGACGTGGGATCAGACGTGGAGAGGTGACAATGGGTCCACGATCGCAGCAAGGAAGTGCCTCCTTATTACGCGCAAAATAATTATTCCTCCACCTGACAGCGAGGACCCACCGGACGGGCCACCATATTTAGCGAAAAAAATGTTTCCCCCCTGACTGCTGGGACCCACCAGCTACACCTTCGCATGCAAGGAAGTGCGTCCGAGCAAAAAAAAAATGATTCGCCCCGCTGACTGTTGGGACCCACCAGCTACATCTTCGCACGCAAGGAAGTTCGTCCGGGCAAAAAAAAACGATTCGCCCCCCTGACTGCTGGGACCCACCTGCTACATCTTTGCACGCAAAGGAAGTGCGTCCGGGAAAAAAACCGATTCGACCCTCTGACTGCTGGGCCCACCAGCTACATTTTCGCACGCAAGTTACTGCCTGACAGTCGGGACCCACTTGGTCGAAGCATACGTAGCATTGTCATTCTGGTCGCGAACTTGTACGTACATATATACTAGTCGATGTAGAGGCGCGCACGTGTCGTAGTAGAGGCACGTACGTGTCATAGTAGAGGTGCGCACGTAGCATGTACACGTCGTCTGGCGAGTGCAAGAAAGAAAATACGCCACGTATGTACATACGGGCGGGGTCTCGACGCCTAGTCGCGCGCACGTCTGGCGAGGGCTCGTGTTCATGGGGAGGCAACGGAATACGTCGTGTTCATGGGGAGGCAACGGAATGCGTCGTGTTCAAGGGGAGGCAACGGAATGCGTCGTGTTCATCGGGAGGCAACGAAACGCGTGGGAGCCAACCGGCGTGGACGGAACAGGCAATGGAAACGAGGCCTGGCGTACCGCAGAACGGAGGAAACGGACCTCCTACGGTCGAAATGGGGGTCCTGTTGATCGGGAGGGGTGTGGCGCACCGCAAAACGGACAAAACGGACTTGTGTTGGAGCGCTAGGGTTGAAACGGGGGTCCTGTTCATCGGGAGGGGTGTGGCATACCGCAAAACGGACGAAACAGACTTGTGTTGGAGCGCTACGGTCGAAACGAGGGGGGGGGAGGGGTGTGGCGTACCGCAAAACGGGACTCCACGGGATACTGTTCATCTCCACCATCGACCTCCTTCAGCCTCCACGGGCTACCGTCGACCTCCTCCAGCCTCCACGGGCTCATGTTCATCCAGCCTCCACCGTGCGCTACTCCACCGGCTATTGTTCAACCACCCCTCCACACAGGCACCCCTCCACCATCTACTGTTCATCCAGCCCTCCACACCATGGGGGCCTGTTAAACCACCCCTCCACGGCCACCCCTCCACCGTCTACTGTTCATCCAGCCCTCCACACCACCACAGGTTCCTGTTCATCCAGAGGCAACGCCACCGCTCACTGTTCATCCAAACCCCCCCGCAACGCTCACTCTTCATCCCAGAGGCAGCATCGATCGGCTTCAGTTAGCAGCAGTAGCGAAGGAATCGCTCCATCGGGTTCAGTTAACAGCCATCGATCGATCGCTCGGGTTCAGTAACGCGTAGCCCTACAAAGGTCAATCGCCGGGTTCGATTAGAGCCCAACGCCTTGCTCGGCTTCGATTAGAGCCAACACCTCGCACACACGCCACAGATGTACGAGAGAAACGCAGCATCGCTCTGCCCCGACCTCCCACCGTAACCGGCAACTCCCCAAAATTTTCCTCCCTCGCTTCTACCACAATTTTTTTCCGTCTGACGGCCCAAAGAATGTCATGCAGCTGCGTCTCCGGCCCGCCCAGGACGAAAAGCCCATTTTCTGTCATGATTTTTTGTCATAGAAGTAGGAGCCCACCACATCTATGATCATACCGGGTTTTGTCACAATTATCGTCATAGAAGTGTCAGATGTATGACATAAATTTTTTTCGTTCGGCCCAAAATGTCACGGATGTGTCTTTTTTTTGTAGTGTTCGTTGGGGACGGGAGCGAGGCCCGTACCATTCGTTGCCACTCCTCCTTGCTTGACACGTGCCCTAGCTAGAGATGCATGCGATGCTATGTAGGCAGGCAAGCAGCTAAGGTGGCAAGGTGATACGGTCTTCACAAAGATTTGCATGCCGCCATACAGGCACCTGATGAGTTGGCCTGGGAGCTGCATGTTGCGACGCAGGTGCCTTCCCAGCTGGTTGGGCTGGCAGGTGCATGGGAACGGCGGTGGAGACATGGCTGTTGCAGGCCTGGCAGTGGGTCTTGCCGTGGCGCTCTATCGTCCCCGGCAATGATCTTGCCGGGGGTCTTGCGGGCTTCCTCGGCAAGGGTCTTGCCGAGTATCGTCGTCTTCCAATCCTTATCTGATCTTGAGCATTCCTTTGTCTTGACAAAGATCTGGATGCCACCATGGAGGTGCCTCGCGAGCCCTGGTCCCAACGTGGTCGGCCGAGCTGGAACTTGTGGGCTTGAGGGTGGCTCACTCCGCTGGTGTGGGGGAGCCGCCCTGGCAAGGGTCATGCCGGGGCCGCTGAGGCTGCCCCCGGCAAGGATCTTGCCGGGGTAACACTACTAGGGAAAATCCTAGCAGCAGCGCTGGTTTTGGGCCTATTAGTAGCGCGGGGGGCGGCGCTACTAATAAGGCGCTACAGCTAATGTATAGCAGTAGCGCGGGTCCCACCCGCGCTACTACTACGTCCTTTAGTAGTAGCGTGGGTAAAAACCCGCGCTACTACTACCAGTGCGGATTTTTTCCCAATTTTTCAAATTTCTGAAATTATTTTAACCTCAAATCTCTAATCACCCCTCATCGCAGCTCAATTTAATCTCTAATCACCCCTCATCATTCCAAATCATCTAACTTCCCGGTCGGTCACCCATCCTCTCACTACTCCAGCCTGGGCACGCTTAACTTCCGGGTTCTATTCTCCCTCGTTTCCAAGTCTGCACTTGCTGTTTTCCTGACAATAGTAAGATGTCAATCCTATTAACCTAAGGAATTTAGCTTGAGCATGAAGTCACACATTTCACTATTTGAGTTTGAAACTATTGTTCTAAAAAATTAGTAACACTAATATTTCTTGAATAATTAGTTTGACCACAATTTGACCATAGTTTGACCATAGTTTGGCCATAGTTTTACCAGATTTGACCAAAATTCAAAAAAAAAATTATTTAGTAAAACTAATATTCTAGAATAATTAGTTTGACCATTGTTTGACCACAGTTTGACCACACAGTTTGAATTTTTTTCGAATTTTTCCACTCTAGATCTTAAAAGCCCCGTAACTTTTTTTCTGTTAGGTTTTTGAGGATTTTGAAAATGTTTAACGGGTTCCCCCGTTAAATTTGGATGTAACTTTTCGAGTAGATGATTTTTCATATAAAAAACTTTTTCATCCGAGTTAGTATGCAAAAGTTATGCCCATTTTTACAAATTCTCGAGAGATTTTGCAAATAAAGTCGAAATTCATATTCGCAAATTTTCCCAACAACTAGACCAGATATCACATGGGAAACTTATTTTCTTTTATTTTTTTGACATTTTCATCATTTTCTTTTATTTTTTTAAAAACAGAAAAGGTGATCCACGTGGGGGGGGGGGGGGTAGAGTTTGAAAATGGGACCTTTAGTAGTAGCGTGGTTTTTTACCCCCTCGCTACTCCTGTGGCACCACTTAGTAGTAGCGAGGGCTAAAAACCAACGCTACTGCTATCAAACTTAGTAGTAGCGAGGTTTTGAAAACCCACGCTACTACTATGGCATGTCCCGGGGGGCACGGTAGAGACCGCTTAGTAGTAGCGAGGGTTAAAAACCCGCGCTACTGCTATCAACTTAGTAGTAGCGAGGTATAAAAACCTGCGCTACTGGTAAGTAGCAGCAGCGAGGGTTTTTAACCCTCGGTACTAGTAACTTTCTGTGTATAGGCTTTTCCCTAGTAGTGTAACCTGCTTCGCCTTTCTGCTTTCGTTGTGTTCTCGGCCTTGGCGTTGCTCTGGCTGTCTTGTACTTCGGCTTCTCTCCGACTTCCCTCCCTTGCCCTGCTCCGTGTGGCCATGGCGCGTGGCTCTGACTGCCCGTGCACAAGTAAAGGGGTCAAAAGGAGAGCCCCTACTTCTGTACACCGACAAAAGGGAACTTCAAGAAGAATGGCTAAAAGTTGCCGCCCCCGTGTCGAAGCCCAAAGCTAGACACAAGCCTGAGACTGAGTGATTCTACTTCAAAGGAACTGGTCACTAGAAACGGAACTGCCCCAAGTATATGGAGGATAAGAAGAATGTCAAAGTGAGAAAAGGTATATTTGATATACATGTTATTGATGTGTACCTCAATAGTGCTCATAGCAGTGACTGGGTTATGTACCCCGGGTACCCTCATTCGGACCCAATAACCTTTCAAGACATCGTGTCTAGCCAAGCCCCTCATGACGACTGGCCGGCTCCTAGCAGATGGCCCGCCATCAACAGATGGCGTTCGACGTGGCGGGCCGGCACCTAGCAGCCGGCGACCACTAGAAGATGGCGAATCCTAGAAGACGACGCCTACAAAGACCACCCGGCAACCAGCAACCAACGCCTAGAAGCCGGCACCCACGTTCTATGACAAGACCAGTCATGGCTATAGTACCGCTTGTCTGCCCACTACGACGAGGCAGCGCATGGCTATAGTGCGCACTGACTCTAGACGACCAGATAGAGCATGGCAACAGTAGCGTGCTGGTTGGGTGGCTGCCGGCTCGGCATGGCGTGGACTGTTTCCCTCCTGCCCCGTGACGCGGCAGCTGTCAGCGTGGCGAGGCTACAATAAAAGGCAATTGGTATGGCCATCAAGCGGCGGGTTCCAGCAGCCTGCGGTTAACCCAGTAGCGCAGACACTATAGTCTGGGTCCCACCACCCAGATGTTTTACCATTGTACCCCTTGGGGGTTGGCCAATAAGACCACCCAGGCTCACCCATGAAAAGGGTTCAACTTCTTCCACACACCCACACCTATAGCTGGTAGTAGAGAGATCAAGCCCTAGCTCTCTCCTACCTCTAGCCAAACAACTCGAGGAGCAAGCCTGTAACCCTTGTGTTCATAGTTATCATGCGGAGACACCGCAGGGCAGGACTAGGGGTGTTATCTCCATGAAAAGCCCCGAACCTGGGTAAGCGCCATGCCGGCTTGCGTCTATTCCCACTCTCCGTTCCAGGACCCGCCGAAGCTCTCCTGAGTCCACACATGATCAGCCAACCCCTGGCTAATGTCCCAGGATTACCACAACAGTTGGCGTCCACCGTCGGGCCAAATGGGACATCGTCCGGAAACATGTTCTTGACGGGAAATCCCTTCCTCACCGGCGAGTACGTTGCAGCTGGTGAGAACTGCCAGCCCGACGCACTCGTTCGCTCCTACAACGGCGCAGCACTCAACGCGGGAACCATTTGCCCCACGAGCAGCTCCATCAACCCATTCGGCAAGCTCAGCCTCTCTGACACAGCTGCCTCCGACGACTACCCCACCCATGTGGTAGCCTATGATGATCCCCTCGCTCCTGTCGACGGTGACATCTCTGCCAACGCGCCTGTCTTCATGGAGACGATGGTCGTCGGCGGCAGCGAGCACGACGACGAGGACATCGCCAGGGACACGTTGCGAGCTACAATGCGGGACCTAGCGTCGCCTGTCGAGAACAACACCTACCCCGCGTTGTTAGATGAGATCCACGTCAAGCGGCACGCCAGCTGCTGGAGGGCCCAACAGCTTTTGTCGATGAAAGAGCAAAAGATCTGCTTTGGGAATCGCTCATGTCACATTTCACCCTACTATATGATTTGACAGATGCAGTTGTGAAGAAAGTCAGGAACTTTGCTCTTAAAAATATGGCGATCACATTCAACAATTTCAAGAAAAATACTGGGAATGTGTACCTCAAAGCAGAAAAGAAGACTCCAGAATTCAAGGGAAATCTGGAGAAGGCAAAGGATCACTGGGAAGATTTTGTGAAGTTCAAGGAATCGCAAGAAGCTAAGGATCGGTCGATAAAAAAAGAGATTAATGTTGCGAAAAAGAAGTGGCAACATACTCTGGTGCCAGGTGGCTACAAGGCGGCCCTGTCTAAGTGGGAACAAGCTGAGAACTAGATGTTGGCTGCCGGGGTCAATCCAGTTACATTGAATTGTCCCCCCAGTTGCAGGACTTGGTTTCATGTGCAGGGGGAAGTTGGACCTAGAGACAGGGCTGATAGCGGAGCATACAAGTCTTCGACGAGCGACAGATGAAATACTTTTTGCGATAGAAGAAGCTCGAATGGGGGTGTTCACACCCAATAGAGGGGACGACAAGCTTACGCGTGCCTTGAAGAATCCTGAACACCCGGGAAGAACATGATGCAAAGGTGTTGTTTCGTGGTTTGAGGGGTTTGCGGAATGGAACACCGACTACAGAAGCCGTGCGAGAAAGAAGAAACAGGAGGAGCAGCAGAAGAAGAAGGAAGCGCTCTGCCTTGAAGGCATGTATTCAAAGCACCTGAAGTTGCAATGTGCTTTCAAACAGCAGCAGGAGCAGATCGACTCACTCAACCAGCAAAGTGTGTCTCAACAAGCATGAGCAGATCGATCCAGCATTGGATAGCACCATCCTATCTATGAAGAGAAGCATGGGTCCCGTCTATGGTGCTCTCCATGTCGTGCAAGCATGAGGGATCCCCGCTATAGGGTTGGCAATATGTTCACGGTTTTCTTATTGTCTGTGTTGCGTGCGTGACTGAAACACAAACACGGATAAGTGGGTCATGGCGTATGGGAATAAAGAGGACTTGATACTTTAATGCTATGGTTGGGTTTTACCTTAATGATCTTTAGTAGCTGCGGATGCTTGCTACAGTTCCAATCATAAGAGCATATGATCCAAGAAGAGAAAGTATGTTAGCTTATGCCTCTCCCTCAAATAAAATTGCAATAGTGATTGCCGGTCTAGTTATCGATTGCCTAGGGACACATAACTTTCTCGTGACAAAAAGCTCTCTACTAAAACTAATTTAGTTGTGTCCATTTCTAAACAGCCCCTAGCTTTTATTTACGTGCTCTTTATTGCCTTGCAACCCAATGCAACAACACTTCTAGTTTCATACTTGTTCTATGTAAAGCGAACGTTAAGCGTGCGTTGATTTGTATTGGTGGTCGTTGGGTTTGACACTCTTACTTATCGAAAGAGGCTACAATTGATCCACTACTAGGAAAAGGGCTATAGCTAATATGGACATTAATGGCGCACCATGTATGTGGTGCGCCACTGCTATATAGTAGTGGCGCATCAGATACAGGTGCGCCATTAGTGTCCTTATTACTAATGGCGCACCAGACACACGGTGCACCATTTCTAACAATTTTTTTCCAAAACTAATAATGGCGCACCATGGGAAATTGCGCCATTACTAGTTTTAACTAGTAATGGTGCACCACACACTCTATGCGCCACTACTAACAATTTTTTTTACTTTTTTTTCAAAACTAGTAGTGGCGCACCTTGGTATAGTAATGGCGCATCACATCCACGGTTTGCCACTACTAACAATTTTTTTTTTTGCAAAACTAGTAATGGCGCACCACTTAACAGGTGCGCCATTAGTAACCGGGGTTACTAATGGCGCATTTTTAGGTGGTGCGCCATTAGTAACCTGAGACCATCTAGATATTTTGGACAGCCACCTACCACACTCACTTTCCCCACTTCATTCTCTTCACCTCCTCCTCCAAGCTTGTCTCCGCTGCCTCCTCCTCCTCACCTCATTTGCACCATATATTGACCCAAATTAAGTGGTTAAATTACCTTTTTTGATAGGTAAGTAAGGGGAAAGCTTTCTTTATGTTGTAGATCTACTTTTTTCTCCCTCCAACAACGTGCACATGCACTTTTTATGGCCTAGCTAGATCTACGTATGTTTGAGGTGTTGCATATATGTTTGTGTTTGCAGGTACCGGTACCTGAAATGCCATAGTTGCCAATATATTGCTGGAATGTTGATTCATTTCTGTTTCGGCAAGAATTTGGCACTATGCATTCTTTTTGGTCCTATTTTTAGGCAAAGTCATGCCAAATTTTTTCTTGGTTCTAAAATATCGTTTTGCTCTACCCTGCAGGCGACCATGGTCCGCACGATGACCGAAGGCATCGTGAGTAGGTTTTTTAGCTCCGCAAAGGCCGAGATGCTTCAAAAGAACGAGACGGAGATAAGATGTCCGTGTCGAAGATGCAAGCTGAAGAGCCTTATTACGGACCTGGATTCCGGACAGGTGTGGGACCACCTGCTCTTGCGTGGTTTCATGGATGGCTATCGGTGGCAAGGTGATGAAGATGACTATGACGTCGTCCATGGGGGCTAGGCAAGGAATGAGGATTGCTACTAACGTATTGTTTGGCTAGTGCATAGAGATGTCGTCGTATGTTGTGTACAAGGGTAAAGTTCCCGGAGTCTACGACGACTAGGAGGAGTGTCGAAGACAAGTTCACTGTTTCAACGGTAACAGTTACAAAGGGTACACCACCAGGGTGGAGGCGGAAGCTAGATACGCGCGCTACCTAGCGGGAGAGAGGAGGGAGCATAGGAGGAACCGGATGAAGACCAGTTTCATCGTGATGATGCTAATTGTGATGACCACAGCTCTCTTCTATGTGATGGTAGTTTAGATGATCGATATCGACTTGTAATGTGAAGACAAACTCGCTACCCGCGGTCTCGATACTTGTAATGTTCTAACTTTGTTCGGTCTTTTGAATTCGGAGACTAATGTGATGAATTGTATTCGGAGACTAATCTTCTATTATATTCGATAAATCTGCTGTTTATATGTTGTGATGTCCATATTCTGTGCAGTAATATATTTTGTAACCTGTGCAAATATCAGAAAAGAAAAAAATCCTAATATCCATACTAGTGGCGCACCACACTGCACTTTAGTGGCACACTGCAATAAACACACTAGTGGCGCACTATATAGAAGTGCGCCATTAGTAACCCAGAGGACAAGGTAAATATGGCCCCCTGGGAGGCATAGTAATGGCGCACCGTTTGACAAACTAATGGCGCACTCCCTGGTGCGCCACTATTGTCTGGTATACTAATGGCGCACCAGGGGTGCGCCATTAGTATTAGTTACTAGTGGCGTGATAATAGTGGCGCACCAGTAGTGCGCCATTAATGGCCAAAATAGGTGTGCCACTAATTAGCCTTTTCCTAGTAGTGATCCCCTATACTTGTGGGTTATCAAGACCTTTTTTCTGGCACCGTTGCCTGGGAGTTATAGCGTGGGGTGAATATTCTCATGTGTTCTTGTTTGCTTTATCACTAAGTAATTTTCATTTGCTGTTCTTAGTTGTTCTATATCTTTAGTTATGGATATGTAACACGAAATACCAAAAAATTAGGTGTACTTGCTACTCATGCAGATGGGGAACCTCCTAAAACCCTCGATGCTGGTTATGCAAAAAATATTATATAGTACTTTAATAATCCTGAGAAAACCCCATTCAATTATGTAATGGGAGACACGGGTGATCAACGTGAATACTTTAGTGATTATCGCTTGACTCAAAAAGGGAAACAATTATAGGATCAAATTCATATGTTGCATTGGTATGCTTGGGAACTATGCTTGAGATATGATTATACTTGTTGCTCTAGGATGAAGTCTCCACACATTCCCTTTGTTTAAAGATGATAAAACATTGGCTTCTTCTGCTAATGGTATATATGATTACTATGATGTGGAACAAATAGAAGAATTCGTTGCTTTTATGGGAGATTATGAAATTGAATCTTTGTTTAAAGAGTGTGAAAATCTTGATGATGCTGTTTACAGACCTGAAAATTTTTCTATACTTAAATATTGCTATGAGAATTATGAATTCAATTCTGATATCGATGATTTTATTGAGAGAGTCTCCGCTGTCCAAGAAGAGGCTAATATTTTGCAGGAATCTATGGAAGAATAAATTAATGACATTGTGAGCTAATTGGATGAAAAAGATGACGAGGAGAGCAAAGAACAAAAGGAGGAAGAGCGGATTAGCTACCCGTTCCCAACTTCTAATGAGTGTAACTCTTCAACTCATACATTGTTTAATTTCCCTTTGTGCTTACCGAAGGATGATTGCTATGATGATTGTTATCTTCCCGGTGATTCTTTTAAATATCCCTTTTTGATTATGCTTGCTATGCTTGTGGCCAAGATGCCAATATGAATTATGCTTATGGAGATGAATTTTCTATAGTTTCTTATGTTAAACATGAAATCGTTGCTATTGCACCCACGCATGATACTCCTATTATCCTTTTGAATTCTCCAAACTACACTATATCGGAGAAGTTGGTGCTTATTGAGGATTATATTGATGGGTTTCGTTTCACTACTACACATGATGATTTTGATAGATATAATATGCATGTGCTTTCTACTCCTACTTGCAATTATTATAAGAGAGGAATTACATCTCCGCCTCTCTATGTTTCCAACACGATAAAATTGCAAGAAACTGTTTATACTATGCATTGGCCTTTACTATGTGTGCAAGAATTGTTCCCTTATGACATGCCGATGCATAGAAAGAGAGTTAGAATTCGTCATTGCTTGATATATGTTGCTTTCTGCTCACTACTAAATTCTAAATCGTTATTCATTCGAGTTGGCTTTGATATACCTTGGGATCTGGGTGGATCCATTACTTCAGCACTTAATGCCTAGCTTAATGGCTTTAAAGAAAGCGCTGCCAAGGAGACAGCCCGGAAGTTTTAGAGAGTCATTTATTTCTGTTGAGTGATTTTATAAAGTTTTAAAACAAAAAATAAAGAGGGGAACCTAAGACTTTTTCCAAAAGAAAAGCGAAAGTGAGAAAGACGAGCATTGTTAAAGTGGGAGCTAGCCTTGAACTTTGTTCATGCTCACGGAAACTTTGTCAATCTTGATTACAGAAAATTTTCAAAAAAAAATATCCCCTTGTACAATCCATTGTATAATAAAAATAATGTGCCAAAGTTTGCCTTTAGGATGTTTACAATTCTAGTTGGTTTGTGCGGTTCAGGACAGAAACTTTGGCTGTAGTGCGTGATTTTACAATTTTTACTGGAAGATCAAACGGTTCTGAAACTTTTTGCACTGTCTTTCTATATAAATTTTTTTTCCTAATTTTGGCAGAAGTTTTGAAGTACCAGAAGTCTGGTGAATGTTCAGATGACTACAGACTGTCCTGTTTAAAACTGATTCTGTTTTCGATCCATAGTTTGCTTGTTTTGATGAAACTATCAATTTCTATCAGTGGAATAAGCCAAGGAAAAGTATTATTACAGTAGCTACAATTCAAAAAAAATATGAATTGGTTTGAAATAATACTTAGAGTAGTGATTTTCTTTATTATAGTAACGAATCTTACCGAGCTTTCTGTTGAGTTTTGTGTGGATGAAGTGTTCAAAGATCGAGGAGGTCTCGATGTGAGGAGGAGGAGAGGAAAGAGCTCAAGATTGGGGATGCCCATGGCACCACAAGTAAATATTCAAGGATAATCAAGCATCTAAGCTTGGGGATGCCCCGCAAGGCATCCCATCTTTCTCTAACAATTATCGGTATGTTTTCGGATTCGTTTCGTTCACGCGATATGTGCAAATCTTGGAGCGTCTTTTGCATTTAGTTTTCACTTTTCTTTCATGCACCATGCTGGTATGAGATAGTCCTTGGTTGATTTATAGAATGCTCATTGCACTTCACTTAAATCTTTTGAGTATGGCTTTATAGAATGCTTCATCTGCTTCACTTATATCATTTGAAGTTTGGATTACCTGTTTCCCTACACATAGAAAACTGCCATTTGTAGAATGCTCTTTTCCTTCACTTATATTTTTTAGAGCGTGAGCATATCTTCTGTAGAAATAATTAAATTCGATTGCTTCACTTACATCCATTTAGAGAGATGACAGGAATTAGTCATTCACATGGTTAGTCATAAATCCTACATAAAACTTGTAGCTCACTGAATATGATATGTTTGATTCCTTGCAATAGTTTTGCGATATAAAGGTGGTGATATTAGAGTCATGCTAGTGAGTAATTGTGGATTAGTAGAAATACTTGTGTTGAGGTTTGTGATTCCCGAAGCATGCACGTAAGGTGAACCGTTATGTGATGAAATCGGAGCATGATTTATTTTTTGATTGTCATCCTTCGTGTGGAGGTCGGGATCGCGCGATGGTTAACTCCTACCAACCCTTCCCCTTGGAGCATGCGTGTAGTACTTTGTTTCGATAGCTTATAATTTTTTGCAATAAGTATGTGAGTTCTTTATGACTAATGTTGAGTCCATGGATTATACACACTTTCACCCTTCCATCATTTCTAGCCTCTTCGGTACCGTGCATTGCCCTTTCTCACCTCGAGAGTTGGTGCAAACTTTGCCGGTGCATCCAAACCCTGTGATACGATATGCTCTATCACACATAAGCCTCCTTATATCTTCCTCAAAACAGCCACCATACCTACCTATCATGGCATTTCCATAGCATTCCGAGATATATTGCCATGCAACTTCCATCATCATCATATACATGACTTGATCATTCATTGTTATATTGCTTTGCATGATCGTAAGACAGGTAGCATGATATTTTCATGGCCTGTCCATTCTTTGATATCTTTGCTACTCTAGATCATTGCACATCCCGGTACACCGCCGAAGTCATTCATATAGAGTCATATCTTTGTCCTAGTATCGAGTTGTAAGCAAATAAAAGTGTGATGATCATCATTACTAGAGCATTGCCCCCAAAAAAAGGAGAGGCCAAAGAAGCCTGAATAAAAAAAAGGGGGCCAAAGAAGTCTGCAAAAAAAAGGGAAAGAAAAAAAAATAAAAAAAGGGCAATGTTACTATCCTTTTACCACACTTGGGCTTCAGAGTAGCACCATTTTCTTCATATAGAGAGTCTCCTATATTGTCACTTTCATATACTAGTGGGGATTTTTCCTTGTATAACTTGGCTTGTATATTCCAACGATGGGCTCCCTCAAATGCCCTAGGTCTTCATGAGCAAGCAAGTTGGATGCACACCCACTTAGTTTCCAGTTTGAGCTTTCATACACTTATAGCTCTTAGTGCATCCGTTGCATGGCAATCCCTACTCCTCGCATTGACATCAATTGATGGGCATCTCCATAGCCCGTTGATTAGCCGCGTCAATGTGAGACTTTCTCCCTTTTTAGTCTTCTCCACACAACCTCCATCATCATATTCTATTCCACCCATAGTGCTATGTCCATGGCTCAAGTTCATGTATTGCGTGAAGAGTTGAAAAGGTTCGAAAAAGTAAAGTATGAAAAAATTGCTTGGCTGACACCGGGATAGGCATGAGGGGTACCTTTGTTAAGAAAAGGGAGCATACAAGACTATATGGGTTTGTAGGGATAGCATTCTTTAGCATTGATATTTTGAAAGACTTGATTGTTTGTTGGGATGCCCGAGTATTAAATTCTTTTATGTCAAATGATAGACTATTGCTTTGAATCACTAGTGTCTTAATATTCATGCCATGATTAGATTACATGATCAAGATTATGCTAGGTAGCATTCCACATACAAAATTATCTTTTTTATCATTTACCTACTCGAGGATGAGCAGTAATTAAGCTTGGGGATGCTGATACGTCTCCGTCATATCTATATATTTTTATTGTTCCATGCCAATACGCTACAACTTTTACATACTTTTGGCAACTTTTTATACTATTTTTGGGACTAACATATTGATCCAGTGCCCAGTACCAGTTCCTGTTTGTTGCATGTTTTTTGTTTCACAGAAAATCCATATCAAACGGAGTCCAAACGGGATAAAAACTGACGGAGATTTTTTTGGTATATTTATGAATTTTGGGAAGAAGAAACAACGCGTGACGATGCCCGAGGGGGCCACGAGGCATGGGGCGCGCCCCAGGGGTTCAGGCACGCCCTAGGCCCTTGTGACCACCCCGTAAGGTGGTTGGTGCTCTTCTTTCTCCGCAAGAAAGCTAATATCTGGATAGAGACCGTGTCCAAAATTCAGCCCAATCGGAGTTACGGATCTCCGGGAATATAAGAAACGGTGAAAGGCCAGAATCTCAAACGCAGAAATAGAGAGAGACAGAGAGACGGATCCAATCTCGGAGGGGCTCTCGCCCCTCCCACGCCATGGAGACCAAGAACCGAAGGGAGAACCCTTCTCCCACCTAGGGAGAAGGCCAAGGAAGAAGGAGAAGGAGGGGGCTCTCTCCCCTCGCTTCCGGTGGCGCCAGAGTGCCACCGGGGCCATCATCGTCACCGCAATCTACACCAACAACTTCACCGCCGTCATCACCAACTCGTCCCCCCTCTATGCAGCGGTGTAACCCCTCTTTTACCCGCTGTAATCTTAAACATGGTGCTCAACTCTATATATTATTTCCCAATGATGTATGGCTACCTTATGATGTTTGAGTAGATCCGTTTTGTCCTATGGGTTAATTGATGATCGGGTTTGGTTTGAGTTGCATGTTTTATTATTGGTGCTGTCTTACGGTGCTCTCCGAGTCGCGCAAGCGTGAGGGATCCCTGCTGTAGGGTTGGCAATATGTTCATGGTTTGCTTATTGTCTGCCTTGCGTGAGTGACTGAAACACAAATATGGATAAGTGGGTCATGGCGTATGGGAATAAAGAGGACTTGATACTTTAATGCTATGGTTGGGTTTTACCTTAATGATCTTTAGTAGTTGCGGATGCTTGCTAGAGTTCCAATCAAAAGTGCATATGATCCAAGAAGAGAAAGTATGTTATCTTATGCCTCTCCCTCAAATAAAATTGCAATAGTGATTACGGGTCTAGTTATCGATTGCCTAGGGACAAATAACTTTCTCGTGACAAAAAGCTCTCTACTAAAACTAATTTAGTTGTGTCCTTATCTAAACAGCCCCTAGCTTTTATTTACGTGCTCTTTATTACCTTGCAACCCTATCCAACAACACTTCTAGTTTCATACTTATTCTAGGTAAAGCAAACATTAAGCGCGCGTAGAGTTGTATCGGTGGTCGATAGAGCTTGAGGGAATATTTTTATAGCTTTAGCTCCTCGTTTGGTTCGACACTCTTATGGATAGAGGCTACAATTGACCCCCTATACTTGTGGGTTATCATTACCCTGTGCTTACAGATGAGGAAGTATCATGGAAATATGCCCACGGCTAACCTATGGTCCAGCCTGCGATGTCAAGCTTCTATCAACGAGAATGTGCAATTTGCATACATGGTAGATGGAAGAAGAACAAAGACCGATAGAGAGTCCCTCATGGTGAAAGTCAAGGAAGAGTACTATTTCCATGAAAAAGATTTCTGGGTTGAGTATCCAGAGTTGTTTCAGTTATTCAATCAAGACGCAGTCGGCAAATATATCATCAGTTGCTATTGTCTGTAAGTGATTTCTTTCAGTAATTTAAGTCTCTAGCTATAGTTGTGCTCTTGTTCATAACCTGTAATTATACTGATTATGTTCTTTTCTATGGTATTATGCACAATGAAGATGTTTGAAATGAAAACAATGGACGCTATGGCATTGGGTTCATTGACCCAAATACAAATAATCAATCGAGATGGGAAGATCAATATTCGAGAAAAGACACACAGAGATATACCTGCTAAAGTTTTTGAAGCAACTAAAGACCCAACCAGAAATACTGCTTCCTTACAACTTCGAGTAAGTGTTACTATATATTATACTATAAATTCTATTTTTGCTTACTAGATGTTAATAAGTGTAGTTGATGAATTATGCACATGCCCACTTAATTATACAAAACGTGTGCGCATGCAGTTTCCACTGGATCTTGTTAAACATTCAAGTTGACATTGGAAAAGTCAAAGTATTGGACTCACTAATTAAAAATCCAGACGAATAATCAATCATGAGGGGAATGGTCGACAGGTAATTTGAATCATTATGCACTCTGTTGGCCTATTTAGTTTATTTCCTGATATCAACTAGTTAATAACTCCTTATTCATTTTCTTTGCCGGCGGGCAGGGCTTGAGACAAGTTCATCAAACAGGTCACTGGGCATGGGTAGAAAAGCTGACATGGAAGCGACCCATGGTAATTAAGTAGTACCAGCTACCTAGCTACATCCATGCATCTCTTTAACTCTACTTTCAATACCTTTATATCATGCTTTATTTATTATTACCTGATTGAATTTTATTCTCGTAAAGTGCGTGAGGTAGGTGTCGGGGAATAATTTATGTGCGTACTACGTTTGTGAGAACAATCGCATGATGACATGCGGAAGAAGCAGATATAAAACAAATCTTTTGGTACGTTTGACAGAACACCATCCACAATTTTTTTTATCATGATCTGACATATATACGCACAACTAATATATTCATCTTCATCTCCATTTTATTGCTGACGCAGATGCGGGACAAGCTCCAACCAGAGGCTCGGGTACGAGCAATTCAAGAGGAAATAGCTGGATTTCTAGTCGACGAGAGCATAAATCCCAATGGACACTACTAGGGAAATTCTTATACACAGGAGCTTAGTAGTAGCGCTGGAAAATAGTCATCGCTGCTGCTAGGTATCAATAGCACTCTTCCAGAACGGCGCTACTAGTAACACCATAGCAGTAGCGCTGGAAAGTAAAAACGTGCTACTACTATGTGGGACTAGACGAGGCCACCGATAGTAGTTGTAGTAGCAGCGTTTTATAGGACCAAGCACTACAATGTGGGACTTAGTCGTAGCGCTTTCTTTTATTGAGCCGCTACTGCTAATGCTCCCCAGGAGAGTGTCGGTGTCAAAATCGGCGGATCTCGGGTAGGGGGTCCCTATCTGTGCGTCAAGGCTGATGGTAACAAGAAGTAAGGGACACAGATGTTTACCCAGGTTCGGGCCCTCTCGATGGACGTAAAACCCTACTTCCTGCTTGATTAATATTGATGATATGGGTAGTATAAGAGTAGATCTACCACGAGATCATAGAGGCTAAACCCTAAATAGCTAGCCTATGATGGTATGATTGTAATTGTGATCGGCCTTCTAAGGACCAACCTCTCCGGTTTATATAGACACCGGAGAGGGATAGGGTTTACATGGAGTCGGTTACAAAGAAGGAAATATAATATCCGGATCGCCAAGCTTGCCTTCCACGCCAAGGGAAGTCCGATCCGGACACGGGCCGAAGTCTTGAGTCTTGTATCTTCACGCTTCAATAGTCCGGACATTGTACACAATCCGTCTGTCCGGATACCCCCTAATCCAGGACTCCCTCAGTAGCCCCTGCACCAGGCTTCTATGACGATGAGTCCGGCGCGCAGTCTTGTCTTCGGCATTGCAGGGCGGGTTCATCCTCCGAATACTCCAAGGTAATTATCAAACACTTAAACCGTGTCCAGATCCACAAGATGGTCTTCATATGGTACAAACTCGATCTGCTGGCAGTCTTCGCGCATCGTGGTCTGGTCCAACGTGAACCAGTGTTTCTTACCTCATGACGACTCGCATTACGAGGCGGTTTTACTGGCACGTCCCATCGGGGAAGGGATTGTATTCCACTTATTACGGGATTTTCCATCAATATGAGCACGCGTGACCCCACGACGGCTGTTGGTATAACCCGTGTGTTTTTAGATAAGCCTTAAACGGTCACACCGGGGACTCTTGATATTCACCCTGTTTAGCATCCTTCTCACCTTCCCCGCGCCTTCCTGTACCTCGAGTTCTAACACCCGAAACCTAAGCTTCAACACCCAGATCCGCCGATATGTCCGAATCTGGCCCTCAAGGCCAATGGGCAGCCTCCTCGATCCAAGAGGACGACATTGTGAAGCTTAGGGAGGTCGGATACCTGACCGCCGACATCCAGCACAGGCTTCCTGCGTCCGAGCTGGTCATCCCCACACCGGAGACTAATGAGTGCGTCATCTTCGTCCCGCATTTCCTCCGCGGCCTAGGCTTCACCCTCGATCCCTTTGTGAGGGGCCTCATGTTCTATTATGGGTTGGATTTTCACGATCTGGCTCCAGACGCTATCCTCCACATCTCGTCATTCATTATAGTGTGCAAGGTCTTCCTCCACGTCACCCCACACTTCGGCCTATGGCTCAAGACCTTCAATGTGAAGCCGAAGATGATCGAGGGGCGACAAGCGGAGTGCGGAGGTGCCATAATAAGCAGGAACGCTGATGCCCCATGGACAGATGGTTCCTTCCCAGAAGTATCCGATGTATGGCAGCGGAGGTGGTTTTATGTCACGGCTCCCCGAGGCACAAAGTGGGTGGCTGCCCCCGAGTTTCGCTCGGGCCCTCCACCGCAGTTGGCGTCTTGGACGTACGTAGGACGGAATTGGGGGCCCGCTGGTGATATTCCAGTGCTGCAGAATCGCATTCGGGTGCTTATTGAGAGGGACATTAACCTTGTCAGCATAATGCAAGTGATGTTAATCTAGCAGATGTTGCCGTGCCGACGTCGGCCTCTCCGGATGTGGGAGTTCAATCCGGAGGGTCCGCGGACTGTCAAGCACTTCTTCGGCTTGAAGCTCGAAGAGATGTGCAAATTATTCTTCGGACGGAAAGTAAAGTGTCCGTATACTACCGAGGATGCGGGCCTAAGCTGCACTCGCCTAGATACCCAAGTAAGTAAACGTGATACCGGACACCGTGTTTTCTATTTGTTGTAAGTGTTTATTCTGAAAATCATCCGCGTCCAGGAACGGCTCAGCAAGGCGGAGAGAATCAGGTGTCCGGCGCCACTTCCCGAAGGTTCGCTCGCCCCCACCATGGCCAAGATGCTTGACCGAGTACTCAGCAGGATGCCCCCGTGGAAATACAAGGAGAAGGAAGAAGAATCCGAACCCCGCACGCTACACATCCGAACCGGGGGAATTGTTACCTCCCCTAAGGAGGATAATCGGGAAGAAGAGGGCCGCCTCCGAAGACTCGGGGACCGAGATGCCCAAACCCGGGAAAAAGATAACACCAGGGGACTCTGCCCCAACGGGCACCCTCACCGCATCGTGCCCACCAATGGGCCAGCCCTCCACCGAGCTGTAAGTTAATTTTTATTTCGAAGATACTGCGCTCCTCCTAGATTAATAACCAGGATTCATCTTTCGCAGTCCGTCTAGTAGCCCTTCTCAACAGAGTTCGTCTTCGGGGGATCTTCTTCCAGAGATGATGGAGAGCAAGACCCCACCCACCTCTCCGACTCATGAAGCGGGCGACACCGAGGTGTCGTCAAGGAGGAGTCCGGATGTGCCGAAGGCGGAAGCCAATGCGTGAGCCCCCCTAAGCCGGGAGCATTTGGCTCCTACAAGGGGCGATGGGAAGGGTCCGGCACAGTTCGATGTCCGGCCGGACATACTGACGGGTCGACTGGAGCGAGCTGCGCTCTCGGAGGAGCACCGCTCATTGATGTGCGAGGTGCTCAAGAAGATCTCGTCCGCTACAAGCGGTTTGAACGAAGCATTTGCAAGTCTGCTCAGAGGCTTTGAGGTATGTAGCGGAGAATACACTATTTTTGGCTTCGAGTCACGTGTTAGGTGTGCTCCATATAGATAGTAGCCCCTGAGACTCTGGTTGCCCGCCCTTGGGGCAAACGGGGGATCATAAATCAATGATTGCGCTATAAATTTGTGCAGGTGCCTGTGAGTCCGGCCGCCGACCAGTCCGTGGAAGTTTCCGAACTGACCAAGCAGATTTGATCGATTGATGCCGATATCATGCTGGTGAACGAGCGGCTAGACAAGTCACAAGGTATGTGCTCCGTCTTCCTTTGTATAGGAAAATATGGAGGTGGCATGATATTAATGTAATATGTTCGCACTGCAGATGGTGCTCCTGCCGTGGAGGCCCTGAGGGCAGAACTTGTTCAAGCCAAGGAACAAGCTCGGGTTAGCAATGCGGCTGCCCTAAAGGCGACCGAGGAACTGAGAGCCGAACAAGCAGCTCATCGCTGAAGCGAAGAAAAGATGGCCGAAATGGCTATTGAGTTAAAAAATGCCGCTGACCGGTATGAGCTCCTTGAAAGGGAGCGTAAGGATAGCTTGGCCGAGCTGGACAAGGCACGCAATGCCACCAAGGAAATATGGACCGAGCTCAGGTGTGCGCAGGAGGAGCTTCAATAGGCCGGTAAAATCGTGGCTGGAGAATCCTACTTGCTGCGGCCAAAGTTTTTCGATCCGAAGTATGCTCCCCTGGATGGGCGCTGGAGTCCTACGGACGCGTATGCGGATTTTCTGAAGAGTACGGCTGACGCTGCCAAGTTCTTCGAGGGTTAGGTTGATAAGGAAGTGGCGAAGCTTTTCTGGTCGCAATTCAATGCTCCCACTTGCCCGCTGCCATTAAATGAAAAGATGGCTGCTGTAGCGGAGCTTCACGGGCTGTCCGGCCTTGCAATGCGGTCTGTGATAGATTATCTTTGGCTAGAAGGGCTTAAGAAGGATAGTTACTTTGTCTTGGTGCAGCAATTCCATGGGGCAGTGCCTCGGATCGATGCCATGAGGAGGTCAGCGTGCATAGAGGGTGCGCGGATGGCCCTTGCCCGCGTTAAAGACTATTGGACGGATATGGAGGCCAATATTATAGCGACCCAAGATCCGGCGGGGGCCAATATCCGGCTGAGCACTACTTTGCGCAGGTCACAAAAAGGTGCCCGCCTCATAGAGGCGCGATGCTTGAAGAATGTATTATTCGAGTGAGAAATCGAATTATTGTAAGAACAATGTTATTTTGGTTATAAGGCTATATTTATACTTTTTGCCCGAATGTATTGTTGTGTCCCCTGTGCGGCCGTTTACATATATATATGCATGTGTAATCCGAAAGATAGCAGTCGTCGGCTTCAGCCCCCACGCAAACAATGCGGGGGTGTTCGCAAAACATATGCATAATCACACTTGATCCAACGTCTTGTTCCATGAAGGAGGTGATGACACGTCAAACTAGGCAACCGGACTATATAGCTGTAGCACTTTCGCTTAGCCATGGGAATTAATGTTGGGCCTACTATGTAGCCCCTGGTACATTTCGCGTGCATCCGAATATGGGCGCGTGTGTACATGACCGGGCAACGGTCCTTCGTTAATGCGGAGGAATCCTAAAGATTCCGATAAGTCTTCGAGTGGTTGAACAGTCTCTCGCTATATCATGACAGTCAGTTTTCAGCTTTCTCTACTGAGGTGCTCGTCCGGAATAACCAAGGCACAATCGCAGTAGTTCTCCTTTGGCCACCTTAGCCGATAGTAACGGAACGTAAGGCGGCAAACCCAGGAGCCCGGCAAACCCAACATTTGACCAAAGACATGATTCGGAGCTGCTGCATATAAGGCCAAACTCGTGAAGCTGAACACTCCCGAGGGTATTCGGACTTTATAATAGTCGATGGGCTCAAGAATGCCCATTCATTATAAACCCTGTTTTTCCAGGTATGCGTGTTAATCTGTCGCGGCGAGATGCCAAAAACGGCAGTATCCTCTATGGGTATGGAACCCATGGGATGGTTAAACAACAAGAGGCAATAAAAAGGTTTACACAAGGCCTTAATCTAAAAAGAAACATGTTGAATGGGGCCCTGCTGCACGTCTGCGCCTTTGTCTCCGTTGTGCCGTATCCTGGAAGGGTATCGCGCGAACGTTGTCTGTGGAAAAAATGAAAACTCGTAGAAGAGTACAACGTGAGTACGCGGTAGATAATAAGAGTGTAGAATGTTGGCCTGTCCATAAGGTTGAGCCAACTGTGGGACTGTGTTAAATATTTATAGCCCCTGGTATCAGCCATGGGATTATATATACGGTGCCCTGATTCAATTTTATCCGGGCGACCGGACTCGTCTAGCCGAGTCTGTGGCCTTTAATGACCAGTCATGTTTTCTTATGTTGGAGGCCTCTTATAATCCGGCCGCGAGGGCCGTCGCGTGTTCCTTTGCGCACGACGAGCGTTCTGTTAGTCCGCTAACGGTGATGATGCCACGTGGACCGGGCATCTTAAGTGTAAGGTAGCCATACTGCGGCAATGCGTTGAAGCGGGCGAAGGCCGTTCTTCCGAGCACTGTGTGATAGTCGCTTTGGAAGGGTGCAATGATGAAGAGTAGTTCTTCGCTTCTGGAGTTGCCTGGCGAGCTAAATGTTACCTCTAGTGCGACGGAGCCCCTGCTGTGGGCTTCAACGCCTGGTATCACCCCTTCAAAGGTGGTGTTGATTTGGTTAATTCTGGATGGGTCTATCCCCATCCTGCGGACAGTGTCCTCATATATTAAATTGAGGATGTTGCCACCGTCCATAAGGACGCGGGTGAGACGCTATCCGTCGACTATCGGGTCGAGCACCAAGGCCTTTGATCCTCTACGCCGAATACTAGTTCGGTCATCCAAGTTATCGAAAGTGATAGGATAAGGCATCCAGTGGTTAGGCGTGAGTACGATGGGCTCTGTATCGAGCGCGTCTCTATGCGCACGTTCGTGCCTCCTCATGGATGTTTGAGTCGCGTGGATCATGTTCACTGTTTTAACCTCTGGCGGGAATTTTTTTTTGTCCTTCAGTGTTCGGCCAGCGAGGTTCATCCTCGTCTTCAATTGGTGTTTCCCTTTCCTTGTGTTCGGCATTTAATTTGCCGGCCTGCTTGAAGACCCAGCACTCTCTGTGCGTGTGGTTTGCAGGTTTGTCAGGGGTGCCATGAATTTGGCATAATCTGTCTAGGACTCTATTTAGACCGGATGGTCCCTCTTTGCTTCCTTTAGATGGCTTGTTTTGCTGATTAGGTCGAGAGCAACGAGTTCCTTCGTAAACTAATCCAGGACTCCCTCAGAGAGCGCTCCTACTAAGTCCCGTAGCAGCAGCGCGTTTTTGTGAACAGCGCTACTCCTACTTGCGGCTGGTGGCACCTTTTCACCCCCTCCCCCTCCTCTCCCCTACTTTGCCCTCTCTCGCTCTCCTTTCCCCTCTCCACTCTCCACCATTGTTGCTCTTCCTCTCTCTTCCTCCTACCTCTCTTCTATCCTCATTAATGTCCCCTCCACCATAACTCTTCTCCATAAATGGCCTCTCATCTCTCTCTTCCTCTCCTACCTCTCTTCTCTCCCCATTAATGCCCCCCTCCACCATAAATCCCTCTCCATTAGTTAGGTAGATTCATCTCTCCTCCCCAACAACTAGATCTAGCTAGCTATTTAGCCGTACACACTTTTGATCCGTATAGGTAGCGAAAGGCCTCATAATCGAGCCATGGTCTCTTGATTGATCTCTCTCGGGATATATACATATATATATATATATATATATATATATGTATATGTATATCTGTGTGTGTGTGTGTGTGTGTGTGAGTAAAAAGTTGTGCATTTCAATAATGGTAATATGTGTGTTTAGGATATGGAGAGATTTGTGTAAGTGACATGCCCCCGAGTTGCTTATGTTTTGCCGAAATGTCGATTTATTTCCGTTTCAGTGAGTTTCGAGAAAACTTGATATGTCCTATTTTTCGGCAAGGTCATGCAAAAAATTATATGAATTGAAGCATGCATGCAATTTGTTTATTACCCTTTTGCTTGTTACACGGTGCAGTCGGTCAAGAAGGTGAGTGGATGGATCGTGGAGCGATACATGCAATCCGTGATGATGGACATGTATCATAATAATCAGACTAGGATTAGATGTCCGTACTAGGGAAATTCTTATACACAACAGCTTAGTAGTAGCACTGGAAAATAGTCACCGTTGCTGCTAGGTACTAGTAGCACTCTTCCAGAATGGTGCTACTAGTAACACCATAACAGTAGCGCTGGAAAGTAAAAACACGCTACTACTATGTGGGACTAGACGAGGCCACTTATAGTAGTTGTAGTAGCAGCGTTTTACATGACCAAGCACTACTATGTGGGACTTAGTAGTAGCGCTTTCTTTTATTGAGCCGCTACTGCTAATGGGGCACACTTAGTACTAGTGCTTTCCCAGGAGAGCGCTACTACTAAGTCCCGTAGCGCGTTTTTGTGAGCAGCGCTACTGCTACTTATGGCTGGTGGCACCTTTTCACCCCCTCCTCCTCCTCTCCCCCACTTTGCCCTCTCTCCCGCTCCATTCCCCTCTCCACTCTCCACCACTGTTGCTCTTCTTATCTCTTCTTCCTACCTCTCTTCTATCCGCAATAATGCCCCCTTTGAAGGAAATATGCCCTAGAGGCAATAATAAAGTTATTATTTATTTCCTTATATCATGATAAATGTTTATTATTCATGCTAGAATTGTATTAACCATAAACATGATACATGTGTGAATACATAGACAAATAGAGTGTCACTAGTATGCCTCTACTTGACTAGCTCGTTGATCAAAGATGGTTATGTTTCCTAGCCATGGATAAAGAGTTGTCATTTGATTAACGGGATCACATCCTTAACTTAGCACTTGATCGTTTAGTATATTGCTATTGCTTTCTTCATGACTTATACATGTTCCTATGACTATGAGATTATGCAAATCCCGTTTATCGGAGGAACACTTTGTGTGCTACCAAACGTCACAACGTAACTGGGTGATTATAAAGGTGCTCTACAGATGTCTCCGAAGGTACTTGTTAGGTTGGCGTATTTCGAGATTAGGATTTGTCACTCCGATTGTCGAAGAGGTATCTATGGGCCCACTCGGTAATGCACATCACTATAAGCCTTGCAAGCATTGCAACTAATGAGTTAGTTGCGGGATGATGTATTACGGAACGAGTAAAGGTACTTGCCGGTAACGAGATTGAACTTGGTATTGAGATACCGACGATCAAATCTCGGGCAAGTAACATACCGATGACAAAGGGAACAACGGATGTTGTTATGCGGTTTGATCGATAAAGATCTTCATAGAATATGTGGAAGCCAATATGAGCATCCAGGTTCCGCTCTTGGTTATTGACCGGAGACGTTTCTCGGTCATGTCTATATAGTTCTCGAACCCGTAGGGTCTGCACTCTTAAAGTTCGATGACGGTTATATTATGAGTTTTGTGTTTTGATGTACCGAAGGAGTTCGCAGTCCCGGTTGAGATCGCGGACATGATGAGGAGTCACGAAATGGTCGAGACGTAATGAGCGATATATTGGACGACTATATTCGGACATCGGAAAGGTTCCGAGTGATTCGGGTATTTTCGAGAGTACCGGGGAGTTACGGGAATTCGTATTGGGCCTTAATGGGCCATACGGGAAAGGAGAGAAAGGCCTCAAAGGTTGGCCGCACCCCTCCCCATGAGCTAGTCCAAATTGGACTAGGGAGTGGGGGCGTCCCCTTCCTTCCTTCTCCTTTTCCCATCCCTTTTTCCTTCCCTCCTACTCCTACTACTTGGAAGGGCTTCTAGTTCTATTAGGAAAGGGGGAATCCTACTCCCGGTGGGAGTAGGAATCCCCTAGGGCGAGCCATGGAGACGGCCGGCCCTCCCCCTCCTCCACTCCTTTATATACGGGGGCACCCCAGACACAACAATTGATCGTTTGATCTTTTAGCCGTGTGCGGTGCCCCCCTCCACCATAGTCCACCTCGATAATACTGTAGCGGTGCTTAGGCGAAGCCCTGCGTCGGTAGAACATCATCATCATCACCACGCCATCAGGCTGACAAAACTCTTCCTCAACTCTCGGCCGGATCGGAGTTCGAGGGACGTCATCGGGCTGAACGTGTGCTGAACTCGGAGGTGCCATGCGTTCGGTACTTGATCAGTCGGATCGTGAAGACATACGACCACATCAACCGCGTTGTGCTTCCGCCTTCGGTCTACGAGGGTACGTGGACAACACTCTCCCCTCTCGTTGTTATGCATCACGATGATCTTGCGTGTGCGTAGGAAATTTTTGAAATTACTACATTCCCCAACAGTGGCATCCGATCCAGGTTTTATGCGTATATGTCATATGCACGAGTAGAACACAAGTGAGTTGTGGGCGATATAAGTCATAATGCTTACCACCATGTCATACTTTGGTTCGGCGGTATTGTTGGATGAAGCGGCCCGGACCGACATTACGTGTACCCTTACGCGAGACTGGTTCTACTGATGTGCTTTGCACACAGGTGTCTGGCGGGTGTCAGTTTCTCCAACTTTAGTTGAACCGAATGTGGCTACGCCCGGTGATGAAGTCATATACCTGGGGTAGGGTCATAGACCTGCCCAAAGGTACCCTCCACAAGGACATTCACAAGAGAAGCAGCCTTCCAGTCGACCTGGTAGGCTTCCACTCGACAGATTCAAAGACACTCGACTATGAAGACCCACTCGACCACCAAGAGTCCAAGAGCCACTAGGTGTCCAAATAGTCTGTAGTTAAATAGTCTTTATGACCTTAATGACACTTTATGTAAGGCGTTACCAGTAACGCCTAGCTTTAACGCACCTTAAACCCTCTACTACGTGGGCTGGCTGGGGTCTGGCGCACTCTATATAAGCCACCCCTCCACGGTGTAGAAGGGTTCGCACCCCTGTAACACATACGCCTATAATCCAGTCGACCGCCTCCGGGCTCCGAGACGTAGGGCTGTTACTTCCTCCGAGAAGGGCCTGAACTCGTAAATCCCTTGCGTATACAACTACTCCATAGCTAGGATCTTGCCTCTCCATACCTACCCCCCATTCTACTGTCAGACTTAGAACCACGACAGTTGGCGCCCATCATGGGGCAGGTGTTCTAGCGAATTGTTGGAGAAGTTGGGATTCTTTCGATCTCCAGCATCATGGTTTTAGGTGGAGTTCTGGTCGACGGCCACGAGATCTGTCTTGGTGCACTTACGTTCATCGCCGACGACTACACTTGGCTTCAGGAGGCTCCACTCGACGTGGACGCGCTTCCCATCCGCGCGGCGACGCACTTTCGCGCGTGTGTCCGCGGCGTCCTCCTGCGGCAACCGTCGACCCAGTATTGGTCGGCTCCTGCGCTGTCTTCACTCCCAGTCTCCCACCGGCGCAAGCGTTCCGGTCGGTCGAGCCTTCAGTGGTGGGTGAGGCACGCGGTGGCCCGCCAGTCGGCCGTCCCCCAAGTCGCGACGATCGAGCCCGACGAATCCCTCTACGGCCTGTTCGACTGGCTCCGTAGAGACCGCGTCCGAATGCGATAGCAGTGACACGGCGGCAGAGGTTATGATGGTCGATGGACCATGCAGTCCCCCTGGATTCACCCGCACCAACGAAGGTGGCGGTGGAGGCGATCCGGCGCAAGCCCACGAAGAGTACTTGCCCGAGCCCCTCACTTCGCTCCAGAGGGAGGAGCTTCGTCGTCGGAACATGGATGCACTTCACACTCCTATCATTGGAGAAACCCCCGAGGCTCGTGCCTTGGAGGATGCGCGCTTGGCCAACCTGGCTGAGCGCACTCGACTGGAGAATCTTCAGCGAGTGCTGGACGAGCGTACGCGACCGAGGGTTCCAGAATCCAATCGACGTCAGCTCTTTCAACCGACAACCCAGGTATATCGAACTCCGATTCAGAATTTAGCAGCTGCCGCCCGTATAGCAGAATCAATTCAGCCTTCCCAGTCGGAGGCAGGTAGAGCTTTGCAGCAAATTAGGGATTTGCTCCGGGCGGCAGGAGATCAAAACTCAGTTGTATCCCAGTCGCGGAACAGGGTTCACAGCCGATCCGTCGCTGCGAATTCATTCCAGTCGGCGTGAGGAACATGGAGGCCGGCGAGATGATCAATACAAGGGCCGTGAGCAGTATGAGCACCGATTCGATCGCAACAATCGACGTCGAGTTCCCACTCCTCCCCCAAGGGGTGGATCATACGCTCCTCGGCAGCGGGGCAACAGAGCGCCAAAAGCAGTCTTTGGCGAAGAGTTCCAATCGACCCTGTGGAACCGAGCTTTGATGCGAGATCCATTATCGTTCAAGGTTTGGTCGACAGGAACAGATCTCACCGAGACGGCCATGATAGAGATGTTCCTTCCAGTAGTAGAGTTCATGTCTCGGGACCAGAGTGTTTCAGCAGAGCCATCAGGGCCGCAGTGATTCCTCCCAACTTCAGGTTGGCGACTGGAGTCAGCAAGTTCACTGGAGAATCCAAACCTGACACTTGGCTTGAAGATTACCGAGTGGCGGTTCAGATCGGCGGTGGCAGCGATGAAGTAGCCATGAAGCATTTACCTCTTATGTTGGAGGGTTCAGCCAGGGCGTGGTTGAATCGATTAGCACCAAAGCGGTATTTACACTTGGGAAGATCTTGCTCGAGTGTTTGTCAGGACATTTGAAGGAACTTGCAAACGACCAGCAGGTTTGACAGAGTTGCAGTCATGCATGCAAAAGTCGAGTGAAACCTTGAGAGATTATATCCAGAGGTGGATCACTTTGCACCACACAGTCGAGAATGTATCTGTTCACCAGGCAGTCTGTGCCTTCAAGGAAGGTGTCAAGAACAGAGAGTTGAGTTTGAAATTTGGTCAAACCGGAGATATGACCCTGAGTCGGATGATGGAGATTGCCACCAAATATGCAAATGGTGAAGAAGAGGATCGGCTCCGGAGTGGTAAATATAAATCGGCCGCCAATGAGACCAGCGGAGGAAATTCCAGTCGGAAGCAGAAGCGCAAAGCCGAGCCAGCGGCTCCCGGAGAGGCCTTGGCAGTGACCCCAGGAAAGTTCAAGGGGAAACCCAAGGGTCCTTGGAACCCTAAGAAGGTGAAAGACCAGGATGGCAACGTCGTGTTGGATTTACCATGTCATATTCATACAAAGAAAGATGAAGAGGGTAAAATCATTTACCCGAAACATACCACTCGACAGTGTCGGCTCTTGATTCAGCAGTTCCAAGGGAAACAGCCCAAGGATAAGGATAAGGAGACAGACAAAGTTGAGGATAGAGATGACAGTGATGGTGGATATCCCCAGGTCAATTCCACCCTGATGATTTTTGCTGACGTCGAAAGCAAAAGTCGATTGAAGGTTATCAATCGGGAAGTAAACTTGGTTGCTCCGACGACTCCCAATTATCTGAAATGGTCCCAGACCGCCATCACATTTGATCAGTCTGATCACCCGACGCACATTTCCACCCCTGGGAGGCAAGCGTTGGTGGTCGACCCAGTTGTCGAAGGCACTCGACTGACCAAAGTCCTGATGGATGGTGGTAGTGGTTTGAATATATTATACGTGGAGACGTTGAAAGGGATGGGCATTCCGATGTCCAGACTCGCATGCCGATAACATGAGCTTCCACGAGTCATTCACGGAAAGAAGGCTGAGTCACTCGGCCAAATTGCTCTTGATGTAGTTTTTGGTGATTCAAAGCATTTCCGGAAAGAAAAGTTGACCTTTGAGGTCGTGGATTTCAGGCGCTTATCACGCTATTCTGGAGACCAGCTTATGCACGCTTTCATGGCCCGACCATGTTACGTGTATCTTAAACTGAAGATGCCTGGTCCCAAGGGCGTGATCACTATCACGGGCAATCGGCGAAAGGCGAAGAGTGCTTCGAGAAGGCTCTAAGCTCGCCCGATGCTCGGTTGGCGATGGTAGAGCTACAAGAGTATCGAAAACTGCGGATCCGAGTGATTTGTTACGAGCTAAGAAGCCCGCTTCTGAGTCGGCATTCGGTCGGCGGCAGACGAAACAGGTTCACATTCACCGACCGATCCCGATGCTGCTCCGACCAACATCTCAACAACACTCGACTCAAAATAGGAAGAAGCGCTCATCCAGTTCCTCCGTGAGAACTAGGGCATCTTTGCATGGAAGCCCTGGCGACATGCCGGTGTTCCTGGGGCTGGCTGAACATCGCCTACGAGTCGACCCAAAATTCAAACCAGTTAAAGAGTATCTTCGGCGGTCCGCCGTCCAGAAGAGAAAGGCCATTGGTGAGGAGGTGGCTCGACTCTTAGCAGCAGAGTTCATCCGAGAGATCTACCACTCCGAGTGGCTCACCAACGTTGTCATGGTCACCAAGAAGGACAAGTCATTGCGCATGTGCATTGATTTCAAGCATATCAATCGGGCCTGCCCGAAAGAATATTTCCCTCTTCCTCGCATCGACCAAATAGTCGACTCAACTGCGGGATGCGAGAGGTTGTCTTTTTTAGACGCCTATTCCGGGTACCATCAGATCCGTCTGTATGGACCCGATGAGATTAAAACAGCATTCGTCACTCCATTCGGGTGCTTCTGTTATGTCACCATGCCATTCGGTCTCAAGAATGCCAGAGCCACATTCATGAGGATGATTCAGAAGTGTTTTCTCACTCAAATCAGTCGGAATGTGGAAGCATACATGGATGATATAGTGGTCAAGTCACGAAAGGGTTCCGACCTGTTGACTGACCTTGCTGAAACATTTGCCAATCTCAGGAGGTATGATATCAAGCTTAATCCATCAAAGTGTACATTTGGAGTTCCTGGTGGAAATTTACTCGGTTTTCTTGTTTCTGAGCGAGGAATCGATGCTAACCTGCAAAAGGTTGGCACCATACTCCGAATGAAGCGCCTGCGGCGTGTGCGATGTCCAGAAACTTTCTTTGGATGCTTGGCGCTTTAAGTCGATACTTCTCTCGCCCCTGTGAAACGGCATTGCCTCTTTACCGACTGATGAAGAAGTCAGACAAGTTCGAGTGGACTCTAGAAGCTGAAGCAGCGTTTGCAGAGATCAAAGCTCTGCTCTCCACCAACCGATTACTGCTGCTCCAATCAGCAAGGAGCCTTTGCTGCTTTACATTGCAGCCCTTTGGACAAGTCGTCGATTACCGTACTTACGGTCGGCGGAAGAAGAAGGAAAAACCTTCAAAGTTCAACGCCCGGTTTATTATCTTTACGGAAATCTGAGACCCTATCAAAGCAAAGATACCCTCACTATCAGAAGCTTGTTTATGGGATCTATATGACCACGAAGAAGGTTGCTCATTATTTCTCTGATCATTCCATTACAGTCGTCAGCGACGCCCCTTTGTCGGAAATTATTCATAACAGAGATGCAACTGGTCGAGTGGAAAAATGGGCGATTGAACTCCTTCCCCTTGATATCAAATTTGAGGCAAAGAAAGCCATCAAGTCCCAAGCAATAGCAGATTTCCTCGCTGAGTGGACTGAACAGCGACTTCCGACCCAAGTTCACTCGAAACATTGGACTATGTTTTTTGATGGTTCCAAGATCTTTGAGCGGTTACAGTGCGAGGGTGGTATTGGTTTCCCCCCGAGGAGATAGGCTCAAGTATGTTCTCCAGATTCACTTTGATTCTTCCAACAACGAAGCAGAATATGAAGCACTCCTGTATGGGTTGCACATGGCCATTTCACTCGGCGTCCGTCGCCTTATGGTCTATGGCAACTCCGATCTGGTTGTTAATCAAGTGATGAAGGAGTGGGATGTCAGAAGCCCAGCTATGACAGGTTATTGTAATGCAGTGAGAAAGCTGGAGAAGAAATTCGAGGGGTTAGAGCTTCATATATACCCCGACTGAAAAATCAAGCTGCGGATGATTTGGCGAAGATAGGGTCCAAGAGGGAAGCCATTCCCAGTAATGTATTTTCGGAAAACATTCATGCTCCATCAGTGCAGGAGGATCCTTTCACAGAAGAAGCCCCGCAGCAAAAGAGTGCCAATGATCCGACTGAAGTTGAGGTCCCGGCCGTGGTCGACCTAATTATGGAAGTTGTGGTCATCACTCCCGGACACGATGCCGTACATCGCATATATCCTAAGGAAAGAGCTCCCGAGAGAATGAAGAAGAGGCTCGACGGATCGTCCGTCAATCCAAGGCCTTTACGTGATCAAGGGACAATTATGCGAGAGAAAGTGCGACTAGAGTCGACGAGAAGTGTATCACGCTGAAGAAGGTCGAGATAATTCTTGAGGATATCCACTCGGGGACTGTGGCCATCATCGTCCTCTCGGACCATTGTGGCTAAAGCATACCGAGCGGGTTTTTACTGGCCGAAAGCAAATGAAATGGCAAAAGAAATAGTCGACAAGTGTGAAGGATGTCAGTTCTATTCCAACATGTCGCACAAGCCAGCCTCAGCCTTGAAGACCATTCCACTCGTTTGGCCCTTCACTGTTTGGGGATTGGACATGATTGGACCGTTGAGAACTGGAAGAAGCGGTTTCACCCATTTGCTAGTAGCAGTCGACAAGTTCACCAAGTGGATCGAACCCAAGCCCATCAAGAACCTCGATGCATGCACTGCTATCAGTTTCATCAGAGAGTTGATATTCAGATATGGTGTTCCGCATAGCATCATCACCGACAATGGGTCAAACTTCGATAATGACAAGTTCAAAGCCTTCTGCGCCTCTCAAGGCACGCAGGTCGACTATGCTTCAGTGGCTCATCCTCAGTCGAATGCACAAGCAGAACGTGCAAACGGCCTTATTCTCAAAGGGCTAAAACCTCGGCTGATGCGTGATCTCAAACACGCAGCAGGAGCTTGGGTCGATGAACTTCCATCAGTTCTCTGGGGATTGAGGACCAATCCTAATCGGTCCACTGGGAGAACTCCATTCTTCCTGGTTTATGGAGCTGAAGCAGTTCTGCCGAGTGACATGCTTCACAATGCGCCTCGAGTCGAGCTATACTCTGAAGAAGAAGCGGAAAAGGCCCGGGAAGATGCGGTCGACCTCTTGGAAGAGGAGAGAGAGATGGCCCTGATCCGCTCGACTATCTATCAGCAAGATTTGTGTCGATTCCATGCCAGAAATGTGAAGAGTCGAGCCTTCCAAGAGGGAGATTTGGTCCTCCGAGTGGATCAACAGAAACCACACAAGCTTGCTCCCACTTGGGAAGGTCCCTTCATTGTCACGAGAGTCCTCCACAACGGGGCATATCATCTCTACAACGTTGATCGCCAGATCGATGAGCCTCGAGCTTGGAACGCGGAGCTGCTCCGCCCCTTTTACACCTGAAATCTCACTCGATTGAGATGTAATAAAATTACTTTTGTAGTTTGTTTATCCAAGACAAGAATGTTATAATTTTCCCAGTGATTGTTATTGATTTTTGTTGAAATTACCCCCAGTGGGTGGCTTAGTCGCGAATCCGATTCGCCTAAGTTTGTAAAAAAATCCTTTCCGAGTGCGAGTCAGTCTCTCACTCAGGGGCTTAGCTGCGAATCCGCTTCGCCTAAGTATTCAAAATCCTATCGAGTGGCGAGCCAGCCTCCCACTCGGAGGCTTAGCTGCAGTCCAAGTACTCGCCTAAGTATCCAAAATCCTACCGAGTGGCGAGCCAGCCTCCCACTCGGAGGCTTAGCTGCAGTCCAAGTACTCGCCTAAGTATCCAAAATCCTACCGAGTGGCGAGCCAGCCTCCCTGTCGGTGTGAAAACCGGCGGATCTCGGGTAGGGGGTCCCGAACTGTGCGTCTAGGCGGATGGTAACAGGAGACAAGGGACACGATGTTTTACCCAGGTTCGGGCCCTCTTGATGGAGGTAAAACCCTACGTCCTGCTTGATTGATATTGATATTGTGGATGTTTACAAGAGTGGATCTACCACGAGATCAAGGAGGCTAAACCCTAGAAGCTTGCCTATGGTATGATTGTAAGGGTTGTTGTTATGTCCTACGGACTAGAGCCATCCGGTTTATATAGACACCGGAGAGGGCTAGGGTTACATAGAGTCGGTTACAATGGTAGGAGATCTACATATCCGTATCGCCAAGCTTGCCTTCCACGCCAAGGAAAGTCCCCTCCGGACACGGGGCGAAGTCTTCAATCTTGTATCTTCATAGTCTTGGAGTCCGGTCGATGATGATAGTCCGGCTGATGATAGTTCGGCTGATGATGGTAGTCCGGCTATCCGGACACCCCCTAATCCGGGACTCCCTCAGTAGCCCCTGAACCAGGCTTCAATGACGATAAGTCCGGCGCGTATGTTGCTTGGCATTGCAAGGCGGGTTCCTCCTCCGAATGATAGAATATTGTGAATACCAGGATAGTGTCCGGCTCTGCAAAATAAATTCCACATTCCACCATAGAGAGAATAATAATATATACACAAGTTCAATCTGCTGACGTTTTTTGTGGCAGGACGTCACACCACTACCAAGCCATTACTTGAATTATTTTTTACTTTACCACCTCAGCGCATTTAGCAAGGCGGTTTCCTTGGCACGTCTTGTCGAAGCAGAGATCGTGTTTCCCCTTAATCCGGGATTCTCATTAATACGGACGTGGGTAACCCAACCGCGCCCGTTCGCCACGCCCCCTCTATCGAAGGCGAGTCCCAAACGGTCACGGAGACGGCTCTTGGTATTCTCCCTCTTTATAACGGTACCAAGGCTCGTTTCTTTTCTTCAATCCTCCATCGAATCCTCTCCCCGCTCCAAGTTCCAGCACCTAGAGCTCCAGATTCGAGCGCTTCGGACTTTCAACGATGTCCGGTTCCGACTTCCAGGGCCGATGGATGCCCTCCTCCGTCACGGAGGAGGACGTGCTAAGGTTGCGGGAGGCCAAGTACACAACTTATGAGATTTACGACAGGTTGCCTGCCAAGGGCAGGCCATCCCCACCCCGAGCCCCGGTATGTCGTTTTTGTATCCCACCTCCGTCGGGGTTTAGGCTTCCCGATGGATCCTTTTGTGAGAGGGCTCATGTTTTACTATGGGTTGGAATTCCACGATTTGGCTCCGGAGTCCATCCTCCATATTTCCGCATTTATTGTCGTCTGCGAAGCCTTCCTCCGCGTCACCCCTCACTTCGGCCTGTGGCTGAAGACCTTCAATGTGGCGCCGAAGATGATCGGGGGGCGTCAAGCGGAGTCTTGTGAGGCGGCCATAAGTAAGAGGGCGATGCCCGTGGCCCGGGCTCCTTCCAAGAGGAGCTCGGCCCGTGGCAGCAAGAGTGGTTCTATATTACCGTTCCGAGGGACCGCAGACAAAAGCCGCCGCCCCTATTCCGCCCGGGACCTCCACGACGGTTGATGTCGTGGGTCAACCAAGGGCTCAACTAGGGGCCGTCAAAGGACGTGCCTCTACTGCAGGGCCCGATTCGAGATCTCCAAACGAGGGAGGTCGATATGGTGGTGGTGATGCAGGTTATGCTGATTAGGCGTCTCCCGCCCTGCAAACGCCGCCCTCTCCGGCTATGGGAGTTCAATCCGGAGGGCCCACGGATTCTTCAACACTTCATGGGTATGACACCCCTGGAGATGTACAAATTATTCTTCGGATCGCAAGAGGTGCGTCCGGAATTGACCGAGGATGCTGGCCTAAGCTGCAATCGCCCGGATACTCAAGTAAGTAGTTCCGAGTCCGGACATACCGTTTGTTTGCCTTTCGATGATTCGCCTTATGACCAACTTCCTTCTACACAGGAGTGGATAGCGGAAGCAAAATTGATACGGTGTCCGACCCCCCTCCCCGAGACCGCAAGTATCCTGTGCTAGTCCGGATGCTTGAGGTTGCGCCTTCAGAGGAAGACGAAGGGGAAAGAAGGAAAGCTACTGCCTCGCCAAAGGAGGCTCTTGAAAGAGGGGGGAATCGAGAATCCCTCCTTCCAAGGGGAGAAGAGGACTGCGTCCGAGGACCCGGGGGCAAAAGCCCCTAAACGGGGGAATAAATCTTTGCCAGAGGGTCCTGCGTCCGGGGAGGCCCCGGCCGCACAATCTCCCTTAAAGAGTCAGCCCTCCAACGAGCCGTAAGTAGAAAGAAAGGAGTTTTATAATAAGGGACATCCCTATTTGTGCTTCTGAGGATAACTAAAGTTTTTACCTTGTAGTTCGGATCTCCGTCCTTCGCAAATGAGCTCGTCTTTGGGGGACCTTCGTCCGGAGATGATGGAGAGCGAGACGGCTCCGTCCGGGGAGCCGTCGGATAGGGCGGACGAGCCTTAAGTGTCGTCACAGAGGGAGCCCCCGGGTTTGGCAAAGCCGGATAGTTCGGCGCCAACTGGTATACGGCTAAAGGATCTGCTTGAGAAGGCGTCTATCTCAGAAGATCACCGCGCATTGATGAGCATGGTGATTGAAAGGATTTCGCCCACCGAAGGCGGGTTGCACAATGCCGTCAAGAGTTTGCTGGCGGGGTTTGAGGTACGTAAAAATGACACACCTTTTAACAGTTTTGCATTAGAATGCGCCCTGTATAGATAGTAGCCCCTGAGACTCGGTAGGTTGTCGAAATCGACAGCGTGCCGAGGATCAAAATCGCAGGTTTTAAATTTTCGCCGTGCCGATGCAGGTGGCGGGTTGTCCGGGGGCCAGCCGGACTGACGGAGTTGCTGAACTAAAGCGGCAACTCGCTGTTGCGGATGCGGACATCACGCTGATCAACAGGCGACTTGATGAGTCGCAAGGTAAGTGTTACTGTGCGGTCACTTGGATAGGGAGCCGAAGCCAGCTCCTTACACATGTTCGTGAAATGCAGATAGTGCCGCTGTTGTGGAGATCCTTCGGGCCGAACTTGCTCAAGCCAAGGAGGAGGCCAGAGGGAGTAATGCGGCGGCCTCGAGGGCGGCCAAGGAGTTAGCGGCTGAAAGGGTCGCACACTGCCGGAGCAGGGAAGAGATGGCCGAAATGGACCTGAAGTTAAAAGATGCTACCGACCGCAATGAGGCTCTTGTTAAGGAGCGCCTAGCGGGGCAAGAAGACCTGGGGAAGGCCACCGCCGAAGCCAAGGATGCCCGCTCTGCAATGCGGGCTATAAAGGAGGAGCTGCGCCAGGCCGGAGATATTGTAGCTGGCAAGCCTTTTCTGCTGCGCCGAAGGTTTACAGATCCAAAGTATGCTCAGCTGGGCCAACTGTGGGGTTTAGAGGACCCTTATATGGACTTAGCAGCGAATGCGGCGTATGCCGTTGTGCATTTTCGATCACAAGACGGAAGAGCTGTTTTGGTCTCAATTCCATAGTCCGGAGCGTTCACTTCCGCTGATCGACCGTTTGGCCGAGTGGGCTGAGCTAAATAGGTTGTCCGGGCTTGCTATGACGGCTATAGTGACCCATATCCGGCCGGATAGGCCCGAGCCGAAGAGTTACTTTGGCTTATTGCAGCAATTTCTTGGGGCGGTGCCGCATATCAAGGCGATGAAGCGGTCGGCCTGCATAGAGGGTGCGCAGATGGCACTCGCCCATGTGAAGACACATTGGACAGAAATGAATGCCACCGCTGTTGCGACCCCGGGTTCGGATGATAACCGGTTACCCGCCGAGCACTATTTTGGCGAAGTGCTGCGTGGTGCTCGTGTAATAGAGTCGCAGTGCTAAAAAATGTTACGTTTGAATGAATGTTTTTATGATGTAAAACAATATTTATGATGGAAGCGCCTTTTATACTTGTGCGTTCAAGTAATAGAATATCTCCTATGCGGCCGTTCATGTATACGTGTGTATAACTTGAAAGATGGCAGTCGTCGGCTTCATCCCCCACGCACAAGGTGCGGGGTGTTCTAAAAAATAGCGCGTTTTCACACTTAATCCGGCGTCTCGGTCCTGTAAAGGAGGTGGTAAGCGTAGCAAACGAGGCAACCGGACTATAATGCTTTATCACTTTCACTTAGCCATGGAGTTCGAGGGTGGGGCTACGACATAACCCACAGGGGCACCGCGCTCTCGAATTGAGGCCGTATGTACTGGCCGGGAAAGCGGCCCCGCCTTCACAAAGCGGAGGAATCCTAAACATTCCCATAGTCGATCGAGTGGATGACCACTATCTCGCTGTATCATGACAGTCAGTTTTCGGCTTTCTCTACTGAGGTGCACGCCAAGCCTAACTGGGGCACAATCGCAGTAGTTCTCACAGGCGGCGTTAGCGATGATCTGAGCGTAAGGCAGCAAAACACGGAGCCGGGCAAACCTAACATTTGACCAAAGACATGATTCGGAGCTGATGCATATAAGGCCTAACTCGAGATGCGAACACTCCGAAGGTGTTCGGTCTTTATAAGAGCTGGCAAAACAAAGCCCTAAGCCCCTTGTGTCCAGTGCAGGCAGGTTCTTACAGCGTGGCCGATGCCAAAACGCCAGTCTCCAAACTTGTTATAATGATAAACCAGGGGATTATAGCAACAAGAGACAGTAAGAAAGGTTTACGTAGGGTTTTAGTCTGAAAAGAGTCCTTGCAACGGGTCCCTACTACACGTCTGCGCCTGTGTCTCCGTTGTGCCATATCCTGGATGTGCACACTGTTCATCTGTAAAAAGAGAGGAACTTAGTTGGAAAAGAAATCGTGCGAGAAAGTGCATAAAAATTTGAAATATAGATTAATAAAGCTGAGCCTATGCTAGCTCATTATGGCTTATATGTACACACCCTTGTGAAGGGGGTGTGCGGCTAGGTAGCCCCTAGCTTTATTTATTCCGGACTCGTCCAACCGTGTCCGGGGTCTCAAACGACCTTTTAATGAAATGATGCCACGTGGACCGGGCATTTTAAGCGTAAGAGACGCGTAATGTGGTATTGCATTGAAGCGGCAAGCTTCCCGTCCAGTGATGCTTGATAGCTACTTTTAAATGGGGCGACATGAAAGGTTAGCTTTTCTCGTCGAAGTTGTCGGTGACCCTAACACAACTTCTAGTAATAATGAAACTGTGCACTGGCGTGATGGCACAGGGCCACTCCTTTGAAGGAAGTGCGGCTATGCGAATTGTAGTAAGGTCTATCCCAACTTGCGGATTGTGTCCGGATATAGCTGGTTCAAGTCACTGCCGCCGTCCATCAAAACCTGCGTTAATTGCAGTCCGTCTATTATGGGATCCAATATCAGGGCAGTCTATCTTACGTTCCGGATACTTCTGGACGAATCCAGATGGTCGAAAGTGATTGGTTTTGACGTCCAATCTCGGTGTTCCACTCGGGTGGACCGTGTGACACTTGTCTTTAGCGAGTGCCGTGTTGGTTTTCCGTACTATCACGTGAAGCGAGTTTACTGTTTTGACTTCTTGTGGGAAAGTCTTTTGACCTCCGGTGCTCTGCTGGTGGGGTTCGTCATCGTCCTCGCTTGGCGCATCGAGCCCCTTGTGTCCGGCGTTGAGTCTGCCGGACTGTTTAAAAACCCAACAATTTCGGTTGGTATGGTTTGCAGGCCTTCCGGGGGTACTGTGGATTTGACATATGCGATCTAAAATTTTGTTTAAATTTGATAGCTCGTCTCTGTTGTCCTTAAGAGGTCGTGTTTTATTGTTTGGCCGTGAGCTTTTGAATCCGGCGTTGACCGCCGTGCCCTTTGGGCTTTTATCTTTATTCCGGCGCTGATATTTCCTGTGCCGTGACTTTCGGTTTCCATCTCTGATCTCGGATGTACTCGGGTCGCTGGTGCTGCATCTTGCTAGCCAGCTGTCTTCTCCTGCGCAAAAGCGCGTCATGAGGCTTGTTAGCGCGGCCATTGTTCTTGGCTTGTCTTGGCCGAGGTGTCTGGCGATCCATTCGTCTCGGATGTTGTATTTAAAAGCTGCTAAGGCTTCCGCGTCGGGACAGTCGACTATTTGGTTCTTTTTGGTAAGGAACCTGTTCCAGAATTTGTGCGCTGACTCTCCGGGCTGTTGGGTTATATGACTCGGATAAATGCGCATCCGGAGGCGGACATAAGTCCCTTGAAAATTTGCTCTAAACGCGTCCTCAAGCTCTTCCCAACTTCCAACAGTGTTTTACGGGAGGCTTTTGAGCCAATGCCGAGCTGGCCCTTTGAGCTTGAGGGTAGGTATTTTATGGCGTGGAGATCATCTCCTCTAGCCATGTGTATGTGTAGTATGTAATCTTCTATCCAGACTCCAGGGTCTGTTGTGCCGTCGTATGCCTCTATGTTTATGGGTTTGAACCCTGCTGGAAATTCATGATCCAGCACCTCATCGGTAAAACATAGCGGGTGTGCGGCGCCCCTGTATTTGGGTGTGCCGCTGTCTTCGAACACTTGTCGTGTTGTGTTACTTCCTGGGGCCCTCTTTTTTGACCCGTAGATGGACCTAGTTGGGCCTTCCGTTTTCCCAGGATTATAAGTCGGCTTGTGTGCGACCCCGCTTATCGCTTTTGGCCTGTCATCTGGCCGTCTATCCGGCCAGGCGGCCTCTTTATTTTTTTGACTGTGAGGGCTCTATGGCTTCCTCATCAAATTCTGGCAGCGACTTGCGCTTCGGGTAGCTCTTTGTTTGATGGCCATTGCCATATTTGTCTGCGGTCTTGAATACTGTGCTCCACTTCACTCGGAGCGTGTCTTCTACTGTTTTGAGCTTCCGTTTCTCCTTCTTCAAACTTCTTGCAGTGGCGACGAGTCTTTTTTGTATGTTCTTATGCTCCGGTGTTGTGTCCGGACTGTTGATTGCTCCGTGAAGGGTTGATTATCCGGCTCGTCCTGTTAGGTAAATCGCTGGTTTGCCCTGCTTTATCGCTGGGTCGTTAGGAAGGCTGCTTTGATCGAGGCGGGACTTAGGGCGGCGTCTACGTCGCCGTTTTGGCTGTTTATAGGTGAGATTATCCTCTGCCGCGTCCCGTTGTTCCTCGTTATCGCTTCCCTTTGGGGTGTCCGCCATGTATATGTCGTATGATGAGGTGGTCTTCCAGTGTCCTATAGGCACTGGTTTTTGGTAGTCTCCGGCATCGTCGTCCATGCCGTCGATGTCTTCGGAGTCGTAGTCGAGTACGTCGGTTAAATCTCCGACGGTGGCCACGAAGTGGGTGGTGGGTGGGCTCTGAATTTCTTCGTCGTCCGCGTCCCAACCATCCTGGCCGTAGTTCGGCCAGGGCTCTCCGGATAGCGAGAGATGCTTCAGTGAATTTACAATATCGCTGAAGGACGAGTGGTGAAAGATGTCCGCAGCGGTGAATTCCATGATCGGCGCCCAATCGGATTTGACTGGTAGGGGCGCAGGAGGTTCGGAGTCCGGCAGAGAGTCCGGCACCTCGGAGTCATGGGCTTTATGCGGGACAAGGTAAGTGTTCGGCTCCATCGCCATAGAAGTTGCAGCTCCCGAGGCGGTGTCCAGCCATCCGTCCTCGATCCGAGCGATCGGCTCCGGACTATGGGTCGGAGCGGATTCGTGTGCGGCCTCCAAGGTGCTGTCCGGCGGCAGAGTTAGGTCATGCCCATCGCGACAGCGCGGCACGCTCGGCTGCGGTTCAGATCCATCGAAGATCAAGTCTCCGTGGATATCGGCCGTGAAGTTTAGGCTTCCAAACCTGACCTGACGGCCAGGGGCGTAGCTTTCGATCTGCTCCAGATGGCCAAGTGAGTTGGCCCGCAGTGCGAAGACGCCGAATACGAAGATCTGTCTGGGGAGAAAAGTCTCACCCAGGACTGCGTCATTATCGATTGAAGAGGCCATCACGCCTATCGATGACGACACAGAGGAACTCCCAATGAAAGCACCAATGTCGGTGTCAAAACCGGCAGATCTCGGGTAGGGGGTCCCGAACTGTGTGTCTAGGCGGATGGTAACAGGAGACAAGGGACACGATGTTTTACCCAGGTTCGGGCCCTCTTGATGGAGGTAAAACCCTACGTCCTGATTGATTGATATTGATATTGTGGATGTTTACAAGAGTGGATCTACCACGAGATCAAGGAGGCTAAACCCTAGAAGCTAGCCTATGGTATGATTGTAAGGGTTATTGTTATGTCCTACGGACTAGAGCCATCCGGTTTATATAGACACCGGAGAGGGCTAGGGTTACATAGAGTCGGTTACAATGGTAGGAGATCTACATATCCGTATAGCCAAGCTTGCTTCCACGCCAAGGAAAGTCCCATACGGACACGGGGCGAAGTCTTCAATCTTGTATCTTGATAGTCTTGGAGTCCGGTCGATGATGATAGTCCGGCTGATGATAGTTCGGCTGATGATGGTAGTCCGGCTATCCGGACACCCCCTAATCCGCGACTCCCTCACTCCCACTCGGAGGCTTAGCTGTAGTCCAAGTACTCGCCTAAGTATCCAAAATCCTACCGAGTGGCGAGCCAGCCTCCCACTCGGAGGCTTAGCTGCAGTCCAGGTACTTGCCTAAGTATTCAAACCCTGCCGAGTGGTGAGCCAGTCTCCCACTCGGGGGCTTATAACAGCCCAAGGATTCACCTTAAAAAAATATCAGAAGTGATAAAAATCCTACCGAGTGGAGAGCAAACCTCCCACTCGGGGGCTTAGCTGCAGCCCAGTGCTCGCCTAAGTAATAGAAATCCTACCGAGTGGAGAGCAAACCTCCCACTCGGGGCTTAGTGCAGCCAGTGCTCGCCTAAGTAATAAAAATCCTATCGAGTGGAGAGCAAACCTCCCACTCGGGGCTTAGCTGCAGCCAGTGCTCGCCTAAGTAATGAAAATCCTACCGAGTGGAGAGCAAACCTCCCACTCGGGGCTTAAGCTGCAGCCAGTGCTCGCCTAAGTAATAAAAATCCTACCGAGTGGAGAGCAAACCTCCCACTCGGAGGCTTAGCTGTAGCCCAGTGCTCGCCTAAGTAAGGAATTCATCCCAATCCGCAAGGACGACGAGGTGCAGGTCGACTGCTACCTCCTCCTTCGGAGCTTCACCACAAGTACAACGTGCGATCCATCCCAATCCGCAAGGACGACGAGGTGCAGGTTGACTGCTACCTCCTCCTTCGGAGCTTCGCCACAAGTACAACGTGCGGTCCATCCCAATCCGCAAGGACGACGAGGTGCAGGTTGACTGCTACCTCCTCCTTCGGAGCTTCGCCACAAGTACAACGTGCGGTCCATCCCAATCCGCAAGGACGACGAGGTGCAGGTCGACTGCTACCTCCTCCTTCGGAGCTTCGCCACAAGTACAACGTGCGGTTCGTCCCGATCCGTGGGGCGAGAAGTTCGATCGCGATCTGTGTTTCACCTCTACCTGCAGGATAGATGAAGCACAAGTCGATTGGAATTTCAATGGAATATCTTCCAAATGAGGAATAAAGTTCTCTCGAATGCAAGCAAAGCATGTTAAAGGAAAAACCAAGTTCGGATAAATGTCCTACGGATCCAAAGGCGCTCAGGCGTTAAGCCTATTAAAGTTTATCGGTTACAGAAACCACTCGGCATTCCGAGGCAAATTTAAAGTGGGACTTAGAAATTTTACTCCTCCGGCGGAGGACTGGAAGGTGCAACAAACTGATCGAGGTCGATTCCGTCAGCAATACGGGTAGCAGCAGCGATGAAAGTCTCCATGAAAGATCTGAAGTCGTGCTTCCTGGTATTGGCAACCTTGAGGGACACCAGCTTGTCCTCTTGCGCTTCTTTGCAGTGGACACGAACCAGAGATAGAACAACATCAGCACCACACCTGGCAGATGACTTTTTCCATTTTTGCACTCGACTTGGAATCTCATTCAGTTGAGTCATCAGGGATTCAAGATCATTCTGGAGAGTCTGTTCTGGCCTGAGAGTCGAGTCGATCCGCGGCACTGCAACTTTCAGTCGAGCAAGATAATCCAATATGCTAGCAACACGAGACTCCAGTCGGAGCACATTCATAGCAGCTTCGTCCTTCACAGGAGAGTTGATGGGGTCCAAGCTGGTTTCCACTCGACTGGTTTCTTCTACAAAGTTTTGGCAGAATTCTGAAAACACAACTCAGACTCAAAATAAAGATCATGTGATGAGCCGGGGAGAGCAAGACTGTTGAAAGCGGCTCTGGAGAGCTGAACTGGCATCATAGGCCGCCTGACTTGCCTCCCGAGCCGCTTTCACCTGCTGCATCATGATCCCTGCCTGGCGTATGGCCTCCTTAGCAGCACTTACTTAGTCTTCTGGGACGTGGTGTGTAGCAAAGAGAGATGGTGGATCAGCAGTCGACGAAGTGGGTCGGGCACTCACGTGATGCAAGAAAAGATCTGAGAAGTCCGAGTGGGATTGCCTCCCTCGGAAATCAGCGTCTCAGGAGTCGCCGCGACTTGAGCAGCCTTGCCAGCATGCACTTTCTTGTTCCTCCTCTTCCTCAATGGCGCTTCCTCGTCATCATCGGGGAGATCAATGACGTGAGGTGGAGCTACAAGAGAGATCCAGAAGTAAACATGGAAGCCCAATCGACTAAAAAAGCTCCAGTCGGCTAAAAGTGAAACCTCAGAGATCTTACCAAGATTGGAAGTGGCTGCATCCTCTATTTCCTGATCATCGTGCTTGGCTGAAGTCTCGGAGGTAGCGGCGCTGAAGATTTCAAGAGTCGGCTGATCAGTCATCAAGTCGACCAAAAGTTCATCATGTTGAAAAAGGAAATACAAGGTTCTGATTGGTTACCCAGAGATGGTGGGGATGACCATTCGCATCTTGGGCAAGGCCTTCGCCGGCTTTGACAACGTCGCTCGAGGTTGCTTCGGCGGCTTCTCGATCGGCGCGGGAGAAGTTGTCCTAGGTCGCTTCACGTCGGTGACCGGTGGGCACAACAGCTTTACTGCCCGTCCGGGTCGTCGCGTCAACTTGGACCTTCCCTCCGAGCGTGGAGGGTCGACGTCTTCCTCCTCTTCTTCCTCCTCCTCCTCATCATCAGAGTCATCCTCCTCCTCATTCTCCTCGCCGTTGGACTCCCATTCCTCCGGACTCTCACCTCCACTTACTTCTTCTTCTTCGGTTGTTTCTTGCGCCCCGTTGGGCATCGAGTACATCTCAATGGTGACCTAGAAGACAACAAAACAAGGTGAAAGTCAGTCGACGAAATTGACATCAAAACAGAATGAATGCAGCAGAATCACAGTCAGAGATAAGCGGTGATACCTTGTCTGGTTGAGAACTCTGGTCGAGTGGAGGAATCCTCCTAGCTCCGCGAGGGTTGTCTTTATTTCCTGTGATGGCAGTCATCCACTTCTCCAGTATGGCGTCATCAACCTCCTCCGGATTGACCCGAGTGGTATCATCCGTACCAGAGTACATCCACATCGGATGACCTCGGTATTGGAGTGGCTGAATACGCCGTCGAAGAAAAACCTCCAGGAGATCCATGCCGGTCACCCATCGCGAATAAGCTGGACTACACGCTCCATTAGCAGCTTTACTTGGGCCTTCTCCTCTGGTAACACCTTCAGGGAAGATGGCTTGTTCACTCGACTCATGGAGAAAGGAGGGAGCCCAGTCGACTGCCCCGGCGTCGGCTGGTCTTTGCAGTAAAACCAGGTCGACTGCCACCCTCTAACCGAGTCGGGGAGAGTCATAGGTGGAAAGGCGCTCTTCCCACTCATCTGGACCCCGAGTCCCCCACACAATTGGATTACTTGGGTCCTCTCGTCATTCGGGCTCGTTTTCTTCACCGTCTGAGAGCGACAGGTGAATATGTGCTTGAAAAGACCCCAATGCGGTCGACAACCCAAGAAATTCTCGCAGAGCGAAACGAAAGCATCAAGATACACAATGGAGTTTGGAGTGAAATGGTGGAGTTGCGCTCCAAAAAAGTTCAGAAACCCCCGGAAAAAAGGATTTGGCGGCAGAGAAAACCCCCTATCTACATGGGTGGCCAGGAGGACGCACTCACCCTCTTCGGGCTGCGGTTGCCACTCCGTGCCGGAAGCCTCGCCGACCCATGGGGATCAGTCGCCGTTGGCGGATCGGTGAGATCTTTCTCGATGATGGTCGGCGGATCCGATCTCCTTGGACCCAGCCTGCGGCAGCTTGGACCGTGAAGAGGAACCGTCCCGACTGGGCGCTCTCCCCTTGGCCTTCGCCGCCGTCTTCTTCACCCGTTCCAGGGCGGCAGTCTTGTCCTTCACTATGGTCGCGGCGAGAAAAGTACAGAGCTTCGGCGCTGGACAGACGGAGAGCGTGGCGAGAAAGCTTTGGAGGCGGAGAGAGGAGAAGTCTGAGGACGCACTGTTCAAAATGCCCGGTCCAACGCTTTATATGGGGTCGCTTCCGAGTGGCTGAACGGTAGGCCCAGGCAATCCCGTCACAATCCCATAGCGGTAGCGCGCGACGCGTCGTGGGGAAAAAGGCGGCGCGAGGATCGAGGCGTCATCGTCTTATCCCATCCGAGTGCCGCGGTTTTCTCCGCTTCGCGCGCTCTCCAAAATTTGGATCCCGTGAAATCCGCTAACCGCAGAGCAACTCGTCAGATAACAGATTTCCTCAGATCCGTCGCTCGGAAATCCTCAGGTTCACAAAGTTCACTCGACAAGCGTGAAGAATGGATCAAGGCGACTGAAAGAGAAGTTGATGCCATCACTAAAAGGTCGTTGATCAAGAGTAATACGCACTCACAACACGAAGAACAGGTCAGAAAGATTGTCAACTCCTTCCACACTCAAACCTCGATCCATTCGGGGGCTAATGATGAAGTCATATACCTGGGGTAGGGTCATAGACCTGCCCAAAGGTACCCTCCACAAGGACATTCACAAGAGAAGCAGCCTTCCAGTCGACCTGGTAGGCTTCCCCTCGACAGATTCAAAGACACTCGACTATGAAGACCCACTCGACCACCAAGAGTCCAAGTGCCACTCGGTGTCTAAACGGTCTGTAGTTAAATAGTCTTTATGACCTTAATGACACTTTATGTAAGGCGTTACCAGTAACGCCTAGCTTTAACGCACCTTAAACCCTCTACTACGTGGGCTGGCTGGGGTCTGGCGCACTCTATATAAGCCACCCCTCCACAGGTAGAAGGGTTCGCACCCTATAACACATACGCCTATAATCCAGTCGACCGCCTCGGGCTCCGAGACGTAGGGCTGTTACTTCCTCCGAGAAGGGCCTGAACTCGTAAATCCCTTGCGTATACAACTACTCCATAGCTAGGATCTTGCCTCTCCATACCTACCCCCCATTCTACTGTCAGACTTAGAACCACGACACCCGGTCCTTGCGAAGGTTAAAACATCACCAACTTGACAAACTATCGTTGTGGTTTGATGCGTAGGTAAGAACGGTTCTTGCTCAGCCCGTAGCAGACACGTAAAACTTGCAACAACAAAGTAGAGGACGTCTAACTTGTTTTTGCAGGGCATGTTGTGATGTGATATGGTCAAGGCATGATGCTAAATTTTATTGTATGAGATGATCATGTTTTTGTAACCGAGTTATCGGCAACTGGCAGGAGCCATATGGTTGTCGCTTTATTGTATGCAATGCAATCGCCCTGTAATGATTTACTTTATCACTAAGCGGTAGCGATAGTCGTAGAAGCATAAGATTGGCGAGACGACAATGATGCTACGATGGAGATCAAGGTGTCGCGCCGGTTACGATGGTAATCATGACGGTGCTTCGGAGATGGAGATCACAAGCACAGGATGATGATGGCCATATCATATCACTTATATTGATTGCATGTGATGTTTATCTTTTATGCATATTATCTTGCTTTGATTCATGGTAGCATTATAAGATGATCTCTCACTAAATTTCAAGATAAAAGTGTTCTCCTTGAGTATGCACCGTTGCCAAAGTTCGTCGTGCCCAGACACCACGTGATGATCGGGTGTGATAAGCTCTATGTCCATCTACAACGGGTGCAAGCCAGTTTTGCACACGCAGAATACTCAGGTTAAACTTGACGAGCCTAGCATATGCAGATATGGCCTCGGAACACTGAGAACGAAAGGTCGAGCGTGAATCATATAGTAGATATTATCAACATAATGATGTTCACCATTGAAAACTACTCCATTTCACGTGATGGTCGGTTATGGTTTAGTTGATTTGGATCACGTGATCACTTAGATGATTAGAGGGATGTCTATCTAAGTGGGAGTTCTTAAGTAATATGATTAATTGAACTTAATTTATCATGAACTTAGTCCTGGTAGTAGTATCTATGTTGTAGATCAATAGGTCGCGTTTAGCTCCCTTGTTTTATTTTTTATATGTTCCTAGAGAATACTGAGTTGAAAGATGTTAGTAGCAATGATGCGGATTGGATCCGTTATCTGAGGACTATCCTCATTGTTGCATAGAAGAATTATGTCCTTGATGCACCGCTAGGTGACAGACCTATTGCAGGAGCAGATGCAGACGTTATGAACATTTGGCTAGCTCAATATGATGACTACTTGATAGTTTAGTGCACCATGCTAAACAACTTAGAATCGGGACTTCAAAGACGTTTTGAACGTCATGGACCATATGAGATGTTCCAGGAGTTGAAGTTAAATATTTCAAGCAAATACCCGAGTTGTGAGATATGAAGTCTCCAACAAGTTCTATAGCTAAAAGATGGAGGAGAATAGCTCAAGCAATGAGCATGTGCTCAGATTGTCTGGGTACAACAATCGCTTGAATCAAGTGGGAGTTAATCTTCCAGATAAGATAGTGATTGAATGAATTCTCTAATCACCATCAACAAGTTAGTAGAACTTCGTGATGAACTATAATATGCAAGGGATGATGAAAATGATTCCCGAGCTTTTAGTGATGCTGAAATCAATGAAGCTAGAAATCAAGAAAGAGCATCAAGTGTTGATGATTGACAAGACTACTAGGTTCAAGAAAAGGGCAAAGGGAAGAAGGGGAACTTCAAGAAGAACGGCAAGCAAGTTGCTGCTAAAGTGAAGAAACCCATGTCTAAACCTAAGCCTGAGACTAAGTGCTTCTACTGCAAAGGGACTGGTCACTGGAAGCGAAACTGCCCCAAGTATTTGGCGGATAAGAAGGATGGCAAAGTAAACAAAGGTATATTTGATATACATGTTATTGATGTGAACTTTACTAGTGTTTATAGCAACCCCTCGGTATTTGATACTAGTTCAATTGCTAAGAGTAGTAACTTGAAACTGGAGTTGCAGAATGAACAGAGACTAGATAAGGGTGAAGTGACGATATGTGTTGGAAATGGTTCCAAGATTGATATGATCATCATCGCACACTCCCTATACTCTCAGGATTAGTGTTAAACCTAAATAAATTTTATTTGGCGTTATTGCAATATGTTTTGATCATGTTTATTGCAATATGTTATTCATTTAAAAGCAAAGAATAATTGTTGTTCTGTTTACATGAATAAAACATTCGATGGTCATACACCCAATGAAATTGGTTTGTTGGATCTCGATAGTAGTGATACACATATTCATAATGTTGAAGCCAAAAGATGCAGAGTTGATAATGATAGTGCAACTTATTTGTGGCATTGTCGTTTAGGTCATATCGGTGTAAAGCGTATGAAGAAACTCCATACTGATGGACTTTTGGAACCACTTGATTATGAATCACTTGGTACTTGCGAACCGTGCCTTATGGGCAAAATGGCTAGAACACCGTTTCCCGGTACTATGGAGAGAGCAACGGATTTATTGGAAATCATACATACAGATGTACGTGGTCCGATGAATATTGAGGCTCGTGGTGGATATCGTTATTTTCTCACCTTCTCAAATGATTTAAGCAGATATGGGTATATCTACTTAATGAAACATAAGTCTGAAACATTTGAAAAGTTCAAAGAATTTCAGAGTGAAATGGAAAATCACCATGAAAAGAAAATAAATTTCTACGATCTGATCGCGGAGACAAATATTTGAGTTACGAGTTTGGTCTTCAATTAAAACAATGTGGAATAGTTTAAAAAAATTGTGCCACCTGGAAGACCACAGCATACTGGTGTGTCCGAACGTCATAACCGCACTTCATTGGATATAGTGCAATCTATGATGTTTCTTACCGATTTACCACTATAGTTTTGGGGTTATGCATTAGAGACAGCTGCATTCACGTTAAATAGGGCACCATCTAAATCCATTGAGACGACGCAATATGAACTATGGTTTGGCAAGAAACCAAAGTTGTCGTTTCTTAAAGTTTGGGGCTGCGATGCTTATGTGAAAAGGTTTCAACCTGATAAGATCGAACCCAGATCGAAGAAATGCGTCTTCTACTACTAGGAAAACACTTATAGATACAAGTTTACCAGTAGCGTTTGTTTATAACCCCACGCTACTACTAGTTAGTAGTAGCGCTAGCTATAAAGAGCGCTATTGGTATCAGATAGCAGTAGTGCTTGTTACCTAGCCCCACGCTACTGCTAAGTGTAATACACCACACCCCCTGGTCAAAAAATAGTAGCAGCGCCTGTCGTCCAACCTGCGCTACAGCTAGTGGGCTTAGCAGTAGCGCTGCCTCATTCTCGCGCTGCTGTTAAGCCCACTACCTCCCCTCGCGCCCCCCGGCCCGGCCGGCCTCATCACTCTCACTCACACCCCCACACTCCTCCCTCGATCCCCTGCGCGCCGCCGTCGACCCCCGCACACTTTTGTCCTCCGCGCCGGCCCTCCTCCCTGCGTCTTCCACCCTCGCCCGCGCCGGCCCTCCTCCCCGTCGGCCACCCAGCTCCCTCGTGTCGGCCTCCTCCTCCGCCCGCCGCCCTGACCCCCGCGCCGGCTCTCCTCCCACGCCGGCCCTCCTCCATCGAGAGGTACTCCTCCCTCCTTCGTCCTCCTTCCTTCCTCCCTAGTTATAGTTATTAGAGTAGTTATTTTGAATTCTATGTAGTTGAAAAAATGTAGGTTATTAGAATAATTTAGGTTATGATCGAACCCTTGCTTGGACAGATTAGGTATGAACCCTAGTAAATTCGTATGAACCCTAGGTTTTTAAATTTAGCTAGGTTTTAAAGTTAGGACAGAAATTTAGCTAGGTTTTTAATTAGGTGTAGTTAATAGAATTCAGGTGTTTTAAGTGTATTTAAAAGAGTTTTAGGTGTTTTAGTTGTTTTAGGTGTAGTTAACAGAATTTTAGGGGTTTTAGTTGTTTTAGGTGTAGTTAACAGAATTCTAGGTAATTTTTTAGTTAAAGCAATTGTTGTTATTTTTTTAGTTAAAGCAATTTTTCCTGTTATATGCAAATTTGCAGTGGACATGTCATATTTTGAACATGTCACATTTTGGACATGTCATATTTTTCCGAGTGGCCTATGTTTTGCCAGAAATGTCAATTCATTTATGTTCTGGCAAATTTCAGGCGCTCGATATGTCCTATTTTTAGCAAAGGTCATGCCAAATTTTCCTAAGTGTTTCTTAATTTTGTTTTCATAATTAAGCATTTTGTTCTCGACGTTGACGATGCCTATCCCGCATCCTTGTTGTCGACTCGGTGGAGGACTCCTTCTTGAGTCGAGGGGCCATGTCCGGGACTGGGCTCCGCCGGGCTGGTACTGGGTTGTGCTATCTTCTGGTGAGTGCAGCTTAGTGAGGAGCCAGCCCGTCCTCGACCCTGAGCTTCTTTGGTGGCGGTCACGTGGTCCTGCATCGGTGGAGAGGCTTGAGTCCCCCACGCAGGTGGTACAGCACCGTGTCATGGAGGAGAACGCGCACGTCCAGCGCTACTTGATTGCGTTGGCGAACGGCCGGTTCTCCAATACCTGGCAGATTCTTTGAGGATCTCACCAGAGCTATGATCCGGTGATGGTTCCTTTTCTTTGGGTGTCCACCGCGGCCCACTGAACCTAGAGGAGCTATTATTCGAGATGTATTAGTGATATTATATGATGATCTTTGCTACAAACTACTATATATGTATTCGATGATGGATTATTAATTACCTATTAGTTATTTGCTTATTGAATACAAAAGATGAGCGCGGTTTGTGCTACAAACTACTATATATGTATTCATGATGGATTATATGATGATCTTTGCTATAAACTGCTACAAACTACAAATTTTAGGTGTTTTAGTTGTTATATGATGATCTTTGCTACAAACTACTATATATGTATTCGATGATGAATTATTAATTACCTATTAGGAAATGTTTGACGACAAAAGGGAATTCGCTAAGTGCGAGGACTGCGAAGATGAGCGCGGTTTGTGCGACAGACCTCACCTGGTAGAAGGTCGGCACTTCAGCATCAAGCTCCAAGAGACCTTCGATGTTGAAACGGTACGTAACGACGACAAGTGTTTTTTGATATTTTTTGCATGACTTCTCTGCTTCTTCAACGTGTAATTTCCATCTTTTACAATTCGACTAGCTTATCCCATGCCATGCAAGACGCTATGCCTTGGAGAAGATGGGTTTTGAAGATCATGAAAGAATGGAGACAAAGATAATTCAACTAAGGACCCATCAAGGTTATGATTTTGCTGTAAATCTATACAATTCTATGAACTCATCCAATTTTGTTTGCCTGAATTGGGAAGCCCTTTGCAAGGCGTATGATTTTCATGAGGGTGTGCTTCTCACCTTCGATCTTTGTGATCCTGACATCGACGAAAATGATATGACCATTTGGGTCCTTGTTGACACGCTTCTAGTTCTACCGCTGTGTGAGTTTCTTAAACATATTTACTAAGTAACTTATATTGTTTATTTCAAAATATTTGACAACTTATTTCCATTGACAGGTTATTTTCATTCTTCAAAAAATGTACGGAAAATGGTAGACAGGACCTACTACTACAATGATGAAGCACAATTAACTTATAAGGAGCAAGATGGTCTTATCGCATTTTTTACTAATCTTGAGAATTACAATAGCTATTATCAAACACCTCCACATTATGGTGAATACGTGCCACTAGTGCACGTGTTGAACTACGGTAACATCAATGGAAATATCATGGTAAGATTTTGTACTATTACGACATCCGTGCATCTTTTGCATAAATTCTTCTAAAACTAAACTACATTGCTAACTAAAAAGTTATTACTATGTTTTTGAACAGAAAATCCCGATGGATTGTGTGCCTCATCTGATGTTGCCGAGAAGTCGCGTTAATGTTATGAGCTTACGGCCACCACGGCCAGGTCAGCTGCAGTATCCACATCACTCCTATCCATACCAGATTTCTAGAAGCGAGGAAGCCATGATAATAAATGATTTCTGAAAATGTTTGAACCATCGTAGAGAGCTACTTGGAAGCAACATTGTGCGTAGGCCAAGACTTGGAGACAGGATGATCTCCGTTCTTTATTATGGAGAGTCAATTTTCCTTAGTGGAGAGTCAATGCCTATCTTTTTTTATGATATTTTACCTAAGAGAGGGTAGAGTAGGTCCTATGAGAGGAGTAGGTCATAGCTATAATGTGTTATTATATGCTACAATGTGTTAGAGTTGATCATGATGAGGAGGAGTTATGATTATTACTAGTGACCAACTTGTTATATGACGTCTCATTGACGAACATTGTTTGGTGGTGATGACAAGTGGTAATGAATATGCTATTTAAACAGACTAGTTCATGATGAGTTGTTATTGTATAATATATATATATGTTTAAACATGTACATCGCCAAAATGCTAAAAAACAAAAATGTTAGCAGTAGCGCTGGCCTTAAAACGCGCTACTAGTACTTGAACTTACCAAAGATGCTGGCCCAAAAGCAGCGCTACTGCTACAAAATAGTTAGAAGCGCCAGAGCAAGGCCGGTGCCCGCGCGCTTCTGGTAGCACAAAAACCAGCGCTACTCGTAAGATTTTCTCTAGTAGTGTTCATAGGATACCCAAAGGAGACTGTTGGGTACACCTTCTAATCACAGATCCAAAGGAAAAATATTCGTTGCTAAGAATGGATCCTTTCTAGAGAAGGAGTTTCTCTCGAAAGAAGTGAGTGGGAGGAAAGTAAAACTTGATGAGGTAATTGTACCTTCCCCCGAATTGGAAAATAGTTCATCACAAAAGTCAGTTTCAGTGATGCCTACACCAATTAGTGAGGAAAGCTAATGATGATGATCATGAAACTTCAGATCAAGTTACTACCGAACCTCGTAGGTCAACCAAAGTAAGATCCGCACCAGAGTGGTACGGTAATCATGTTCTGGAGGCCATGTTACTTGACCATGACAAACCTACGAACTATGAGGAAGCGATGATGAGCCCAGATTCCGCAAAATGGCTTGAGGCCATGAAATCTGAGATGGGATCCATTTATGAGAACAAAGTATGGACTTTGATTGACTTGCCCAATGATCGGCGAGCCATTGAGATCAAATGGATCTTCAAGAGGAAGACGGACGCTGATAGTAGTGTTACTATCTACAAAGCTAGAATTGTCGCAAAAGGTTTTCGACAAGTTCAAGGTGTTGACTATGATGAGAGTTTCTCACTCGTATCTATGCTTAAGTCTGTCCGAATCATGTTAGCAAATTGTCACATTTTATGAAATCTAGCAAATGGATGTCAAAACTACATTCCTTAATGGATATCTTAAAGAAGAGTTGTATATGATGCAACCAGTAGGTTTTGTCGATCCTAAAGGTGCTGACAAAGTGTGCAAAGCTCCAACGATCCATTTTTGGACTGGTGCAAGCATCTCGGAGTTGGAATATACGCTTTGATAAGTTGATCAAAGCATGTAGTTTTATACAGACTTGCGGTGAAGCCAGTATTTTACAAGAAAGTGAGTGGGAGCACTACATCATTTCTGATAAGTATATGTGAATGACATTTTGTTGATCGGAAATAATGTAGAATTTTCTGGAAAGCATAAAGGAGTATTTGAAAGGAGTTTTTTCAAATAAAGACCTCGGTGAAGCTGCTTACATATTGAGCATCAAGATCTATAGAGATAGATCAAGACGTTTGATAAGTTTTTTCAATAAGTACATACCTTGACACATTTTTTGAAGTAGTTCAAAAAGGAACAGTCAAAGAAAGAGTTCTTGCCTGTGTTACAAGGTGTGAAATTGAGTAAGACTCAAAGCCCGACCACGACAGAAGATAGAAAGAGAATGAAAGTCATTCCTATGCCTCAGCCATAGGTTCTATAAAGTATGTCATGCTGTGTACCAGATCTATTGTATACCCTACCACTACTAGGAAAAGGGCTACTAATGGCGCACCAGTTTTGCCTACTAATGGCACATCACTGGTGCGCCATTAGTATCACGCTTCTAGAATTTATTTCTAATGGCGCACCACTGGTGCGCCATTAGTATCTCTGATACTAATGGCGCACCGCAGTGCGCCATTAGTTTTACCACGATGCGCCACTAGTGTACGCTATACTAATGGCGCACCACACCTTTAATAATCGCCATTAGTAACAATTTTTAATATTTTTTCTTAATCTCAGGTCACTATTTCACCTATGAGATATCCAACACATATATATACAACAAGCATCCATATAACAATCATAGCCAACACACAAGTTCCATCATATATACATACATAGCCAACACACAAGTTCCATCATATATACATACATAGCCAACACACAAGTTCCATCGTTACATATTACAAAAGTTTCACATTGTTCATCCAAAGACTGCTATCCATCAATTCACAAAAGTTTCACATTGATACAAAATAAAAACACAAATGGAAATGAAGCACTCCATCCATGCAAGCTTCCGTGAATTAAATCAAATTTGCAAAATGATAAACAAGAAGTTAGAAGAAGAAAAATAAGAAGACTAGAAGAATACTAGAAGAAGAAGAACACTAGAAGAAGAATAAGAAGAATTTTGGAAAAGAAATAAGAAGAAGACTATAAGCTTATTATGTAAACTTGATCATTTTGTGCTAACATAAGTTATTTTGGAGCTAACCTATAGGAAACTAAGCATATAAGCTCTAAGTTAGTATATTAGAGCCAACTTAGGTAAAATGAAGCTAACCTATGTCATTTTGGAAAAGAAGAAGAATAAGAAAAAGACTGTAAGCTTATTATGTAAACTTGATCCTTTTGTGCTAACATAAGTTATTTTGGAGCTAACCTATAGGAAACTAAGCATATAAGCTCTAAGTTAGCATATTAGAGCCAACTTAGGTAAAATGAAGCTAACCTATAGGAAACTAAGCATATTAGAGATAACATAGGTAATTAAGTATATATATATCATTTTGGAGATCTGACATACCTGACAAAGTTCAGTTCTCATGCATTGTTCTTCTCCTTCTCCTTCCTCGATCGATGCGCCAAGAGCGGCGAGGTGGTGGAGGCGGTGGAGGCAGTGGGATGTAGTCTTCTACCTCAATTGGCGTGGTCATGTCGCCAAGCTGTGGGATCGCCGGCGCCACCACCGGTGCGTGGTCATTGTCAGGCACCACCACCATCGCGAGGCCACCTTCAGGCACGACCATCACTAGGTCATCCTTAGCCACCTCCATCTCTTGCCCATGGTCAGCCACCACCATCTCTTGCCCATGGTCAGCCACCACCATCTCTTGCCCTTGGTCATCCACCACCAGCGCTAGGTCATCCTCACCGATGCCCATCGTCATCCTGCAGCTCCTCATCCCCACTCTGCTCCTCTTCTCCCGCACTCCAGTCCGGATCATCCTTCTTGTTGTCTATGCTGCTGCCAGAATCGTTCTTTGCTTTCGCTGACCAAAATCGCTGCTGCTTCGCTACAACCATGGTCATTCTTTGCTTCGCTTCTGACCATGGTCGCTCTTTGCTTTGGCTGTAGCCATTGTCGCTGCTGCTGCTCCCTATAATTTCCTACTATAATTGCTACTCATCTTTAGAACCAAACACCAGCAAAAACAGAACCAAACTACTATAATTTCTACTTAATTGCACTATAATTTATAGTTCCCAAGCTATGCATGCAAATCAAAATACTAACATATCCAAACCTCGATGAGCATCTAATAATGCTTATCTTAGTAACAAAGTATACCAATGACGATGCAAAAGCTTGTATGATCCCACTAGCAATACACGATTGAGCAAACTACATAAACTAGAAGGAAGCACAGTTGGAGACTGAAAGTCAGATTGTGTCCTCAAATTAACAACCCATTAACTTTCTCGAGACGCACATTGGTCATTGCTGGCCTTTGACTGGCCCATTGACATGATTCACAACAAATATGAGGGAAATATATTGTATGTATATGTATATCAATCTATCTAGTGCATGGATGCATGACTGATCCATTGACGTGATTGACAACAAATACGACAATTATGTTCTCCTACAATGTCTTGGAGGCGTTGCACACGGAGGCAAGTTCTATTCTCTCGCAAAGTGATTAATGCAGAGCAGAAGGCATCCTTTAGTGGGACGAGTTCATCCCTTGGCGGGCATGTTTCTGGTGCGACCAATGCAGGATGAGTGAGAAATAGTGCTGAAATAGCAAATGTTGAAACTACCACTACCATAGAGTCCCACCGTGATGTCTCCGTGGGAGATTTTCGTGGTATTAATCACAAACCACCAACTTATAACAGGCCATAATGATGAAACTAAGACAAAGGACCATGGGCACCAACTCGATATCCGTGGATGAACTAATTATCAAGTTGGCGATTTCTGAATTAAAGATGTAGTTCTTCATTATATGCGTGTGTAGTGTAACTGCTTGTAAGACCTGGATGGTGTGCTAGAGTGTTATGATATTTACTGATGTACTACTATTAATTTTGTACAAGGTAGTATTATACAACACTGCAGAATAAAGTGCTTGTGGTCCATGGTATTTATATGTTCCATGCTATTCTTTGTTGTTATACAAATAGACAAACTTAGACTATAAATAGGTAGCAAGGAAAATGATTTTAGCCCACCTCTGATGCAAACAATACTAAAACAGAAAAGTTTTACACAGTGCAGTTGAGCTAAATATGGCGTCTTTATACCATGACACAGTTTTACACAGTATATCTTCACCATATAAGAAAATAGCATCATCATCTTAGCTTCACAACACAGTTTTACCTGGCTGTTCTGCTTTCTTTGCTTGTCTGCGGCGGAGAAGAAGGCGCCCGGATGGAGAGGGCGAGGCCGAGGGCGGCATGGGGCTTGAGGGCCTGCGGCTGGTGAGGCCGATGAGGTGGTCGCCCCCACGCCCGTGAGCTAGGGTTCGGGGAGACGGCGGGCGGCACGGTGGGGACGGGTCGATGGAGTGGGGGTCGGGGGGAGGTCGCGGGAGAAGAGAGGAGGAGGCGGACGGGGGCGCAGCTTCGGGGCTGGATGGGCCTGTACCGGAGGCGGGGCATTGGAGGGTTCGGCTGGTTGGCGGCCATGTGTGAGCAGCCGGCAGTGGCGTGGGGCGGGCGGGGGGCGGGCAGCGCGCCAGTGAGAGGAGGCGTGGGGCGCGTCGGCGTCTGTTGGGGCGGGGCGTGAAGGGGCGCGGCGTCTGACGGTTGGAGTGGGGAGGAAGCGAGGAGGAATAAGTTTTTTGCCAAAAGTAAATTACTGGCGCCTCTGTCTCGGTCGCCATTAGTAGTTCTAACTACTAATGGCGACTTTTTTGGAATCGCCATTAGAATGTTTGAAAAATGAAAAAATTGTTTTACTAGTGGCGCACCTTCGCACAGTGCGCCATTAGTGTATTCCACACTAATGGCGTATCTCCACCAGGTGCGCCATTAGTATATAGTAGTGGCGCACCACTTCTCTGGTGCACCATTAGTGTGAATCCTATCTTTAGCCCTTTTCCTAGTAGTGTACACTTAGTTAAGCAAGGGCGTACAATAGTGATCTAGGAGTAGATCACTAGACAGCGGTTAAAATTATCCTTAGTGGAATAAGGATATGTTTCTCGATTATGGAGGTGACAAAAGGTTCGTTGTAAAGGGTTACGTCGATGCAAGTTTTGACACTGATCGAGATGACTCTAAGTCTCAATCTGGATACATATTGAAAGTGGGAGCAATTAGCTAGAGTAGCTCCGTGCAGAGCATTGTTGACATAGAAATATGCAAAATACATGCGGATCTGAATGTGGCAGATCCATTGACTAAACTTCCCTCACAAGCAAAACATGATCACACCGTAGTACTCTTCGGGTGTTTAATCACATAGCGATGTGAACTAGATTATTGACTCTAGTAAACCCTTTAGGTGTTGGTCACATGATGAAGTGAACTATTGGTGATAAATCACATGGCGATGCGAACTAGATTATTGACTCCAGTGCAAGTGGGAGACTGAAGGAAATATGCCCTAGAGGCAATAATAAAGTTATTATTTATTTCCTTATATCATGATAAATGTTTATTGTTCATGCTAGAATTGTATTAACCGGAAACATGATACATGTGTGAATACATATACAAACAAATTGTCACTAGTATGCCTCTACTTGACTAGCTCGTTGATCAAAGATGGTTATGTTTCCTAGCAATGGACAAAGAGTTGTCATTTGATTAACGGGATCACATCATTAGGAGAATGATGTGATTCACTTTACCCATTCCGTTAGCTTAGCACTTGATCATTTAGTATATTGTTATTGCTTTCTTCATGACTTATACATGTTCCTATGACTATGAGATTATGCAACTCCCGTTTACCGGAGGAACACTTTGTGTGCTACCAAACGCCACAATGTAACTGGGTGATTATAAAGGTGCTCTACAGGTGTCTCCGAAGGTACTTGTTGGGTTGGCGTATTTCGAGATTAGGATTTGTCACTCTGATTGTTAGAGAGGTATCTCTGGGCCCACTCGGTAATGCACATCACTATAAGCCTTGCGCATTGTAAATAATGAGTTAGTTGCGGGATGATGTATTACGGAACGAGTAAAGAGACTTGCCGGGAAGGATATTGAACTAAGTAGTGAGATACCGACGATCGAATCTCGGGCAAGTAACACACCGATGACAAAGGGAACAACGTATGTTGTTATTTGGTTTGACCGATAAAGATCTTCATATAATATGTGGGAGCTAATATGAGCATCCAGGTTCAGCTATTGGTTATTCACCAGAGACGTGTCTCGGTCATGTCTACGTAGTTCCCGAACCCGTAGGGTCCGCACGCTTAAATTTCGATGACGATTATATTATGAGTTTATGTGTTTTTATGTACCAAAGGAGTTCGGAGTCACGGATGAGATCGGGGACATGACGAGGAGTCTCGAAATGGTCGAGACGTAAATATCGATATATTGGACGACTATATTCGGACCTCGGAAAGGTTCCGAGTGATTCGGGTATTTTCGGGAGTACCCGGGAGTTACGGGAATTCGTATTGGGCCTTAAAATGGGCCATACGGGAAAGGAGAGAAAGATCTCAAAGGTTGGCCGCACCCCTCTCCATGAGCTGGTCCGAATTGGACTAGGGAGGGGCGCGCCCCCTTCCTTCCTTCTCCTTTTCCCTTCCCTTTCCTTCCCTCCTACTCATACTACTTGGAAGAGCTCCTAGTTCTAGCAGGAAAGGGGGATTCCTACTCCCGGTGAGAGTAGGACTCCCCTAGGGCGCGCCATAGAGAGGGCCGGCCCTCCACCTCCTGCCCTCCTTTATATACGGGGCAGGGGGGCGCCCCAGACAAACAATTGATCGTTTGATATTTTAGCCGTGTGCGGTGCTCCCCTCCACCATAGTCCACCTCGATAATACTGTAGCGGTGCTTAGGCGAAGCCCTGCGTCGGTAGAACATCATCGTCGTCACCATGCCGTCGTGCTAACAAAACTCTCCCTCAACATTCGGCTAGATCGGAGTTTGAGGGACGTAATCGGGCTGAACGTGTGCTGAACTCGGAGGTGCCGTGCGTTCGGTACTTGATCGGTCGGATCGTGAATAAGTACGACTACATCAACCCCGTTGTGCTAACGCTCCCGCTTTCGGTCTACGAGGGTACGTGGATAACACTCTCCCCTCTCGTTGCTATGCATCACCATGATCTTGCGTGTGCATAGGAAATTTTTGAAATTACTATGTTCCCCAACACCCTCCACCATAACTCTTCTCCATAAATGGCCTCTCATCTCTCTCTTCCTCTCCTACCTCTATTCTCTCCCCATTAATGCCCCCCTCCACCATAAATCCCTCTCCATTAGATAGCTAGAGTCATCTCTTCTCCCCAACAACTAGATCTAGCTAGCTATTTAGCCATCCACACTTTCGATTCGTATAGGTAGCGAAAGGCCTCATAATCGAATGATGCTCTCTTGATCGGTCTCTCTCGGGATATATAGAGATATATATACATGTGAATAAAAAGTTGTGCATTTAAATAATGGTAATATGTGTGTGAATGAGAATATGTGTGTTTGGGATGTGGAGAGATTTGTGCAAGTGACATGCCCCCGAGTTGCTTATGTTTTGCCGAAATGTCGATTTATTTCCGTTACGGTGAATTTCGAGCAAACTTGATATGTCCTATTTTTAGGCAAGGTCGTGTAAAATTTTATATGAATTTGAAGCATGCATGCAATTTGTTTATTACCCTTTTGCACGTCACATGGTGCAGTCGGTCAAGAAGGTGAGTGGATGGATGGTGGAGCGATACATGCAATCCGCGATGATGGACATGTATGATAATAATCAGACTAGGATTAGATTTCCATGTGCAAGATGCAATGAAGGAGTTCTTTTGGACCCATTTGATGGTGGCACGTTGAACTCACACCTTCTGATGAATGGTTTCATGGATGGCTATACTCGGTGGATAAGTGAAGAAGAAGTTGATGATGAGGATGTGCACATGGCAGGGAATAATGACATGGCAGCGGGGATAGACGAAGAGATGACTGATCGACATGAAGACGATGGCGGCGGGGAAGATTTCAGAAATGACGGTGGTGGAGAAGATTCTGGACTCGGTGGAGAAGAGCCCGAACATGGCGAAGAAGAGGCAGCAGTCACGCCGCAGTCTTCGATGCTACTAAGTGTAGTTGTGCATGACCCGCATGTTCGAGACCTCATTCGCAAGAGTACGACTAGCGATAGAGCTGCTTCTAGAGAGGAGGCCAAGCTGGCGCAACTTGAAGTAGACTCGAAGACTCCACTATATGACGGTTGCGATCCTGAGGTGCCCCACTTGAGTTTCATGCTCGAACTTCTATAGCCGAAGGCCAAAAACAAATGGACAGACAAAAGCCTCGATGAGAATTTGAAGTATCTACATAAAAGAGTTATTCCCGCGGGAAACTTGTGTCCTACTAATGTCAAGGAGGCCAAGCAAATCGTTTGCCATTTGATTTGCCGCACATTAGGTACCACGCATGCATCAATGTTTGCATCATTTATCGGGGGGAGTACGCGGAAAAAACCAGTTGCCGAGTGTGCAACGCTTCTTGATACAAGAAGTCAGGAAATAAAGGTCGTTAGAAAAAGTTGTATGATACTTTCCGATCACTCCCCGTCTAGACCGGTATTTCGTAGATCCTAAGGAAGCTACCTGGGAGAGGAGCCAAATCTGCTTTTGTTCAGAGAGCTTTTCTACTTGAACCGGCAGAATGAATGTGCCAACTGTCCCAGTCTTGAACTTGGCGGTATCTCCATGCAGCGGCGGAGAGACTGCCTTTTCCCTTATGCTGAACTGCCGAGTCATCCGAAAGATTGGAATCAGACGTGGTTCTATTGCCAGGACACTTCCCCGGCTAATGAAAGCCCTCTGCCCGGCTTCCGCGCTCTGCGCCTTGAGTCCAACCATCCGCTAGCGGACAAGCTAACTGCTATTGAGCGTCTGCCTCTTAATCCCACCATCAAAAGGATCAAAGCTCTTTTGGGAAATGGCCTGAATGGCATTGATCTGGTCATATTTTGGGTCGCTTGGCGAGTACTTCCGTCAAGCCGCCGTCCCGGCTTAATGTGTACGTATTCAGGCGAAAAGGATGATCCACTACGTCATAGCCCTGACGACTTACCAGATGATGTGGTGGAAGCTACAACCCAGTCACTGCTGAAGGAGGGCACAGTAACTAGCAACGCCTTCGGCTTACTTCCCTTCTGTAAGAAGAACCCGGCCCCTGCAGTAAGTCATCAACCTTAATAAATACTCCTAGCCTTGTCACACCTTACTTGTACTCATAATTTTGTATCTTTTTTCACAGGCCGATGATAATTTTTGGAAGGTCCAGTATGACCATGAGGCTGCTAAACAAGCCAGGACAGCCAAGAAGACCGAAAGGAAAGCTGCCAAAACGGGAACTTCAAAGAAGAAGAGACCCAGCGCTTCCGATTTACTCAAATTGGATGACACTTCTTCGGATGATGAAGAGGTAAACCCTGATTCTCTTAACTCCTTTGTCATCACTTTATTGACATTTCATCCTTTCAGGAGGATATGGGGCACAACCAAGCGGTTGGCGAATAGGTAACTATAATTTCCTCCGACTCAGAGCCTTTGCCCCAGAAAAAAAATCCGAAAGGTGACCCGGAAAGTAAGATTTTCACATCCTCTCGCTTATCAAGATCCTCAATTTCTTTTGAAGCAACAACAGTTTGAAAGCCGGAGGCAGACCCGGACCAGCAAGGATGCAGAACTCTCCTCCGGCTTACCTAACGTGACTAGGAAGCGTCGGACTGAGGTTATCTTTGATTCGCGTTCTATTTTTCCTTTGGCGGGTTTAATTCGCCAACCTCTCAATTCATCTGACTCCAATTATCAGGATACCTCTCCTTCCTCCGGCGAGTCCATGAAATCAAACATGCCGGCTTTCAAAACTGCTCCCGGGTACTGTAACTTCAGTTACTTTTGGTTTTACCTTACTCATGCTTTAGTATTCATCCTTCTGCTTTTGTTGACAGTATGCAAGTGAAACCCAGCAAGAGGGCAAAGAAGAACAAGCCGTCTCAAGACCCGAATGTAGCTGAACCGGCACCTGATATGTCTGCTCCAGCCAACTCCACCCATCAGCCGTCTGAACCGGCTTCTGACATTCCGGTGCCAACCTCTCCCCCGCCTGCCGAAGATACTATCAATAGCTCTGGTAACCCGGAAGCTCCTAGCCCGGTCAAAACAACTTCCCCGGAAGTTGAAGTGTTGAAAAGCCAGTTTATTGAACCGGCGACCCTCATCGCTTGCCAAATGTACTGCCAAGGAAGAACTTGTCGAACGCCGAAAGGCCAAGCAGGACATTACTGATTATACTTACCTAAGCATTGGTGATATAGTCTTGGGCTATCTGAATCAAGTGCATAATAGTCGTGACCTGGAAATTGACATGGTGAAACAAATACAGCACAAATCTGAGGTATAACTTATACTGTTTTCCTGAATCTTACTTACTGTACCAGCCCCCAAGTCTACTGCTTATGAATAAATATGCTGTAGACTTAGAAATCTGCTTACTGTTGATATCTCCGGTTTAAAGAGAATATATTTAACCCGGTTATAGCATGATAATTTTGAACTTGCGATACACATTAGCCCCCAAGTGTCAAGTATCTTTACTTGTAAAGTGCTTGAGACTTAATATGCATAACCCGGCATGGTAGATTAAAAATTCTTCAGCATACATTAGCCCCCAAGTGTCAAGTATCTTTACTTGTAAAGTGCTTGGGACTTAATATATCTTACCATGATTCTTACCATAAACTCGGTATCAATGTAGGTCACCATAAGTCAATTTGAGTCGGAAATTGCTGCCCTGAAGAGCCGTGTGACAACTCAAGAGCTTGAAACTCAAAAAGCCAACTCCAAATTTGAATTCAGCATCTCTGAACAAGAGAAGTTGAAGAAGAATTTTGAGTCAGAGAAGAAAATCTGGGCTAATGAGAAAGCTTCACTAGTGACCCGGGCTGAGTTGGCAGAGGCTTCATTGCAGAAGCAACAACCGAGCTGTCCGACTTAAAGCATCATATATATCAAATGGTCTCAGCCATCTTCGGTAAGCTATTGTTCATAACTCCAAATATTGCAATCCTTCCCTTGATTATTGCCATTATCGTTAACTCCAGCTCACCTTTATGTTTGTGAACACACAGGCCCCAGGAGCACCAACCTCAAGCAGAACATACTGGTCAAACTTAAGGCGGTTTACACTCTGGTGGAGCAGCTGTACACCGGGTCACAGCGTGCTTTGGCTGTTGTAGCCTTATCAAATACCACTCCTCACCTTACGCAAGACGTCTTTGAAGTGTCTCGCTGTGCTACCTCAGCGGATCCAGGATTTAAGGCGGGCGTCTTCAAGAGCCGGAGCCGTAGCCGCCTTGAGCCGGGCAAAAGCATGGATTCTAGAACTAGACCCGGTCGACCTTGCTTTTGGATACCCGAGTCTGAAGGAGGATGGTACCAGATTTGATTATCATGATTTCACTGCCTATGTCAAAGTCATACGTCTAGTGGCTACCCTTATTGGGAACGATACTGACCTCTCCAAATACTCTCCGGGCTATGACAGCGAGAACCGGAGAATTCCGAACACTCCATATGATCAAATCAGCCTGATCCCTCCAACTCGTAAGCATACTTTTGCCCCTCAAGTGGACCCATCTGGTTTAATTGATGATGAAGCTGAGTTTGAAGCCTTGAGTGGCATTGTATGGGCCTCATCAACCTTCCAGGACAAAGCAACCAACGGAGAGGTGGAGAAGGATAACCCGGAACCATCAAGCCCACCAAAGGCGTGAACCGGCGCGTTATGAACTTGCAAAAAACGATGCTTCATTACTCAGACTCGAGGAGTCTTGTAATAGGGTCGACAAAAACTCTTAATTTTGTCATACCTTCGTGCATGTTTGTGGCACTTAATACTTTCATAAGCCGCCATCGCTATATGCTTCCAGCTTATGTTGATCTTTCCTTGATGTCCAAATTCTTCTTGCTTTATCCTGTGTATAAAACAAAATAGAATTCCCTTGGCGACTTATCACATCCGGGGTTACATAAAGTATTGATAACCCGGAGTATGAACCAAAACATCATATAAAGGCCGGTTTATGATTATGATCACAATAGCATACCTGCGATCTTTATTTGGTGTATACTCATCGGCTTATGTGACCCAAACCAGAGAGTTAATTTAACTCCTGGCAGTTGGCACGTATAATGTTTACCTGGCCTTTAATAACATTTATACTTACAGAGTATAATGAATAATAAACCTAACTTCAAAGGCCTCTGATTCGAATACGATCAGTGAATGGTTCCAAAGGGGTTAAGATAAGATTCGAATACGATCATATAGCCCTAGTGGCTTTGGCGATGCCGATCAAGTGGGTATCGACAGCTATGTTCTCTTTGGTTCGAATACGACCTATGTTTCAACAGGAAGCCCCCAAGTGACCATGAGAGTAGTTTAATGACGCTGATTCGAATACGACCCACGTCAGACCCAAAGGGGTTAAGCTATGATTCAAATATGATCAATAATCCCCCAAGTGGGTTTGGCAGTAGGCCGATCAATTGGGTATCGACAACTATGTTCTCTTTGGTTCGAATCCGACCTATGTTTGAACAGGAAGCCCCCAAGTGACCATGGCTAGATTCAGATATGATCGCAAGCCGGACCAAAGGGAAAGCCGGATTCAGATATGATCCGCTCTCTGTTGGTTGTTTCCACCACCTGGTAAAGAAAATATATGAACCTTTGAGGTTGAAAAGAAAAGACGTCCTGCTTTATTGCTTTATATATAATATATACATTGCCTAAAAAGAAATATATATATATATATATATATATATATATATCTTGAGATCCGGTGGCTCAAGTATAGTAAGGCTGAAGATGAGCTATGTTCCATGGCCGGCGGGTCTCTTCCTCCGACTTATGTGAGTCTTTGTGCTCTCGAACATCGATGAGGTAGTATGACCCGTTGTTCAGATTTTTATTGACCACAAAGGGTCCTTCCCAAGGAGGGGATAGCTTGTGCATATCAGATTGATCCTGAATGAGCCGGAGCACTAAGTCGCCTTCCTGAAAGGCTCTGCTTCTAACCCGGCGGCTGTGATAGTGGCGCAGGTCTTGCTGGTAAATCGCCGAGCGAGCTATCGCCAAGTCTCGCTCCTCATCCAATAAGTCAAGTGCATCCTGACGAGCCGTTTCATTATCAGCCTCAACGTAAGCCGCCACTCAGGGTGAGTCGTGCCGGATGTCACTTGGCAGAACTGCCTCTGCTCTGTACACCATGAAGAAAGGTGTATAACATGTACATCTGTTAGGCGTTGTATTCATACTCCATAGCACAGAGGGTAGCTCCTCCACCCAACAACCCGGAGTTCGCTGTAAGGGGACCAAGAGCCGAGGTTTGATACCCTTCAAGATCTCTTGATTAGCTCTCTCTGCTTGACCATTAGATTGAGGATGAGCAACAGCCGAAACATGAAGCTGGATCTATTCTCGTTTACATAACTCTTCCATGGCACCCTTGGAGAGATTAGTACCATTATCAGTTATGATGCTGTGTGGAAAGCCAAAACAAAAAATCACCTTTTTCATGAACTGAACCGACGTGGCTGCATCACACTTACTGACTGGCTTTGCCTCAACCCACTTGGTGAATTTATCCACTACCACCAAAAGGTGTGTCTTCTTATCCTTAGACCTTTTGAAAGGTCCAACCATGTCAAGCCCCCACACTGCGAACGGCCAAGTAATTGGAATCATCCTCAATTCTTGAGCCGGCACATGAGCTCGTCGTGAGAATTTTTGACATCCGTCACATCTGCTGACCAGATCCTCCGCATCAACATGAGCCGTCAGCCAATAGAAACCATGACATAAAGCCTTGGCCACCAGAGATTTTGAGCCGGCATGATGACCACAATCTCCTTCATGGATCTCACGAAGTATCTCCTGACCCTCCGCAGGCGACACACAACGTTGAAACGCCCCAGTAACGCTGCGGTGATGTAATTCGCCATGAACAATTGTCATAGATTTGGACCGCCTGATGATTTGTCTTGTTAGGGTTTCGTCCCCAGGCAACTCTCCCCGGGTCATATAGGCCAAATATGGGACTGTCCAATCTGGGATAACGTGGAGAGCTGCCACCAGTTGTGCCTCCGGGTCTGGCACTGCTAGCTCTTCCTCTGTAGGCACTTTGACAGAAGGTTTATGCAAAACATCAAGAAAGGTATTCGGCGCCACCGGCTTACGCTGAGACCCCAGCCGGCTCAAAGCATCAGCCGCCTCATTCTTCCTCCGACCAATGTGCTCCACTTGATAACCCTTGAAGTGTCCAACCACCGCATCAACCTCACGACGATAAGCCGCCATCAAGGGATCGTTGGAGTCCCACGTGCCTGACACTTGTTGAGCAACGAGGTCTGAGTCGCCTAAGCACCTTACCCGGCTCAAATTCATCTCTTTAGCCATCCGGAGACCATGGAGTAAAGCCTCATACTCAGCTGCATTGTTAGTACAGGGAAACATAAGCCAGAGCACATAACAAAATTTGTCACCTTGGGGGGAAGTTAAAACGACTCCAGCCCCCGAGCCCTCCAACTGCCTGGACCCGTCAAAGTGAATAGTCCAATATGTGTTATCTGGCTTCTCCTGAGGTGCCTGTAACTCTGTCCAATCATTGATAAAGTCCACCAAGGCTTGAGACTTAATAGTCGTACGTGGCATGTACTTCAAACCATGAGGCCCAAGCTCAATGGCCCATTTGGCGACTCGGCCTGTGGTTTCCCTGTTCTGGATGATGTCTCCCAAGGGGGCAGAACTTACCACAGTTATAGGATGACCTTGGAAGTACTGCTTCAGTTTCCGGCTTGCCATAAACACTCCATAAACAAGTTTCTGCCAATGTGGATACCTTTGCTTGGACTAAATGAGTACCTCACTGATGTAGTAAACCGGCCGTTGAACCGGATGCTCCTTGCCAGCCTCCTTGCGCTCCACCACAATGGCCACACCACGGCTCGGCTCGGGCGTTAGCAGCCACATATAACAGCAATGGCTCTCTATCAATGGGAGCCGCGAGAACCGGCGGCTCAGACAACTGTCTCTTTAAATCCTCGAAGGCAGCGTCAGCAGCGTCACTCCAGACGAAAGCATCCGTTTTCTTCATCATCTGCTATAGCGGCAGGGCCTTCTCGCCTAACCAGCTTATGAACCGACTTAGAGCTGCAACACGACCCGCCAGTCGTTGAACATCGTTGATGCACGCCGGTTTGGCCAAGGAGGTGATCGCCTTGATCTTCTCCTGGTTAGCTTCAATGCCTCTGTTTGAGACCAGGAAACCCAGAAGCTTGCCTGCAGGTACACCAAATACACACTTATCCGGGTTAAGCATCATCTTATAAACCCGGAGATTATCAAAGGTCTCCTTTAAATCAGATATCAAGGTTTCCTTCTCCCTAGACTTCACCACGATGTCATCCACATAAGCGTGAACATTGCGCCCAATTTGACTATGGAGACAATTTTGTACACATCTTTGATAAGTCGCCTGGGCACTCTTGAGCCACAAAAGCATAGATACATAGCAGAAGGCTCCAAACAGAGTGATGAAAGCCGTCTTCTCCTGGTCCTTAACTGCCATTTTGATCTGATGATAGCGAGAGTTAGCATCCAAAAAACTCAAACGCTCGCAACCCGCCGTAGCATCAATGATCTGATCAATACGGGGGAGGGTAAATGGATCAGCTGGACAAGCCTTATTTAAGTCCATGTAATCCACACACATCCGCCAAGTGTCATTCTTCTTGAGTACCAGCACCGGGTTAGCCAACCACTCCGGGTGAAAAACTTCCACAATGAACCCAGCCGCTAAGAGCCGAGCGACCTCTTCCCCAATAGCTTTCCGTCTTTCCTCATTGAACCGTCGAAGAAATTGCCTGACCGACTTATACTTTGGATCAATACTAAGAGTGTGCTCAGCGAGTTCCCTCGGAACACCCGACATGTCAGAAGGTTTCCATGCAAAGATGTCTCGGTTCTCATGGATGAACTCGATGAGCACGCTTTCCTATTTAGGATCCAAGTTGGTACTGATGCTGAACTGCTTGCAAGAGTCGCCTGGAGTGAAGTCAACAAGCTTTGTTTCAGCGGCCGATTTAAACTTTAATGTCGGGACATGCTCTGTAGTCGGCTTATTTAAAGAAGTCATATCTGCAGGGTCAACATTATTCAGATAAAACTTCAGCTCCTCGGCTGCACAAACAGACTCAGCATAAGACGCATCGCCTTCCTCACATTCCAAGGCCACCTTTCGACTCCCATGTACAGTGATGGTGCCCTTGTGACCCGGCATCTTGAGCTGCAGATAAACATAACACGGTCATACCATGAACTTGGCATAAGCCGGCCGTCCAAACAGAGCATGATACGGGCTCCTGATTTAGACTACCTCAGACGTTAATTTTTCAGCTCTGGAATCATACTCATCTCCAAAGGCCACTTCCAGCTCAATCTTGCCAACTGGGTACGCCGACTGACCAGGCACCACTCCATGAAAGACAGTGTTGGACGTCCTCAAGTCCTTATCAGTCAACCCCATCCGGCGGAAGGTCTCATAATAGAGAATATTGATGCTGCTTCCTCCGTCCATGAGTACCTTAGTGAATTTGTATCCACCACCCTGAGGTGCTACAACCAAAGCCAACTGACCCGGATTATCAACCCGGAGAGGGTGATCTTCCCTGCTCCATATAATGGGCTGCTCTGACCACCTCAAATAACGCGGAACCGCCGGCTCAACAGAATTCACGGCCCTCTTATGAACCTTCTGGTCACGTTTGCATAAATTAGTGGTAAACACATGGTACTGCCCACCATTCAGCTGCTTTGGGTGGCTTTGATAACCTGACTGCTGCTGCTGCTGTCCCCCTTGACCAGACTGCTGTTGATTGTAGCCGCCTTGACTTCCCTGAAAGCCGGAACTTGAACCGCCGCCCGGGCCATGAAAGCCGCCGGCTCCTGAACCGCCGCCCGATCCATGATTGCCATCAAACATGTTGGAATTCTTGAAAGCCTTCATGATCGCGCAGTCTTTCCATAAGTGGGTGTCGGGTCGTTCCCGAGTACCGTGTCTCGGGCAAGGTTCATTGAGAAGCTGCTCAAGAGATGGACCTTACCCACCAGATCGAGGGGGCGGTCTTCCCTTAGTCGCTGCTTGTTACCCTGCGCATTGGCATTGGCCACAAACTCCGGCTTACCCTCCACCTTACGCTTGTTGCCTCCTTGATTTACCTGGTTATCCTGCTGACCCCTTTCCTTTGCCGTTCTTCCTTCCCTTCCCTGTCTTTTCCTCATCAGACGCGGGATCCTTGGTACTATCAGAATCAGCATACTTGACTAAAGCCGCCATCAGCGTACCCATATCATTGCAATCACGCTTAAGGCGCCCCAGTTTCTGCCTTAGTGGCTCAAAATGGCAATTCTTCCCCAACATGAGGACTGCAGAGCCGGCATCCATCTTATCGGACGAATGTATTATTTCCTTGACCCGGCGCACCGAATGAGTTGTGGATTCACCTTCCTCCTACTTACAATTGGTCAAGTCCACAATTGACATAGATTGCTTGCAAGTGTCCTTGAAGTTCTGGATAAACCGGGCCTTTAGCTCTACCCATGAACTAATGGAATTGGGTGGCAAACCCTTTAACCAAGACCGGGTTGTTCCATCTAAGATCATGGTGAAGTACTTAGCCATTGCTGCGTCGCTGACCTCCAGTAGCTCCATGGCCATCTCGTAACTTTCAATCAATGCTCCGGGCTGTAGGTCGGTCGTGTAATTCGGCACCTTTTGAGGTCCCTTGAAGTCCTTGGGTAGACGTACATCCCGCAGAGCCGGCACCAAACAAGGAACACCGCCGGTTCTGGTAGCCACTCCCGCTCCAACAGAAGTCGTCGGATACTCTGGGAGGTCTTGATATGCCGCCTGCTGAGCCGCTAGCTGAGCCGCCCACTCGTCCTCCTGACATATTCGGTCTTGCACCGGGTTATAACCACCCGGCTGGTTACGACGCTGGGCATTGCTTGACAATGCTTCTGACTCCATGTGCCTGCTGTAACTCGGACTCCGGTTTTGACAAGGCGGTGCTAGCCAAGGCGGAGGAGTTGAATGAATCATGTTTCGGCTGTAAGAATAGGTCTCTTGTTGTGCCAGGGCCGTCTGAATAAGATCTCTGACCCTCTGGGTCTCCACCGCTGTCGGGTCATCACCATCCACTAGGAGAGCCGCCAAACGCACCGATGCTGCTATCAAGTTCTCCATGGGGTTGGAGAAGTGACCCGGTGGTATTGGTACATAACAGGGCGGGGCCATACTCCCATGCGGAAGTGCCATCTCTTGAAGCTGAGCCGGCGCCCCCGCGCCGGCTGGTGTGAACTGATTTGCTCTGCGCGGGTTGCTAGGGCTGGCACCGGGTGTCGCGAAAAGGTTCTGAGGGTCATAAACCGGAGGCAACCGGGATTGGGTTTTCTGATGTCTCCTCCTCATCACCTCATTGGATGCGTTCAGGTTCATATTAAGCTGGAAAGCCTCTGACTGGAGTTGCTGCGCCCGCGCGTCCAAAGCCGCCCGCTCTATAGCTAACCTCGTGTCCTCAGCTGCCAAGGCCTCCTTGGCCCGAGCTATCTCTTCATGCACCTTCGCCACCTCCGCGTTATGCTCATCTTCATTTGCAGGAATAACCGTGGCTGTTAACAAGGCCGTTAGCTTATCCATAAGATCCACCAGCACCTGAGCCGGCGGGCGCACAGGGCCCCCTACCCCGGCCGCTCCTGACCCGGACGTTATTGCTGTTGCAGCCGTCGAGTTTTGACCAGGTTGAGTACCAGCCATGAAGACCCCCGCCCAGGTTGGTGGCTCATTGAAATCCGGAGTGCTAGAGCCGTCAGAACAGCCCCCAAGCATACCCTCTTGGACTTGATATAAAGAATCTGTTGAACCGGCGGACGAATAATCATCCGAGGGGACGGCCGTATCACCACCATCTTTAGATCCTTCAGGAAGTTCTTCTCCGTGGACGAAGCCCACGAAGGCACTCTTCATGGCAGGTTGAGCTCGGGCGGGTCTCGCACGCTGAGCCGTCTCGACGAGGTCGGTGCAGTTGTCCGGCTCAGGGCCCGGCTCACCGATCCGGCCGATGAAGAAATGGATTCCGCCAAAGGGGACCCGGTACCCATACTCAATTGAGTCGACGTCGGGGCCCCAGCCTTCGTTGTCGATGTAGATCTTTCCGCGATGACTCTTGGTCATCCGGCCCACTGCGTATCCCTTGAGCCCTTTGAAGCTGCCCTTCAAGAACTCAAATCCACGTCGCGGCTGGCCCCATGGTGGGCGCCAACTGTCGTGGAATTGTCACGGCAGATGTCCTCTTGCAAGGACTTAGTCATGGAGCCATCGCAACTAGGAAGCTTAAAGGGGTTAATCGGGACAAAGGACATGAGAGGTTTATACTAGTTCGGCCCCTTACGGTGAAGGAAGGCCTACGTCTAGTTGGGTTGGTGTTGCTTGATGTTTCGATGACCAGGGAGCGAGATACGCTATGCCCGGCTCTCGATGAGTTGTTTCCTGCCCCTAAGATGCCAGCAGGTCGTCCCCTTATATACACGGGTTGACGCCCTGCGGCTTACAGAGTCCCGGCCGGCTTATAAACAGTGTCCGGCTCGGTGACTAGTTAAATCTACCTTATGATACAAGTCATGCCATTGTGGCGGTTTACTACAACGAGCCTTAAGTCGCCTGTGGGCCTTAAGCCCTTTATTGAACCACCGTCTTCACACTTGATTATAGGCTCGATCTGGCAAGTCTTCTTTGTGTAACCCGGCCCCTCCTGGGCGGCTTACACAAATAGTTATATCCCCAACACCCTCTCTTTCCCAATCTCCGCCGCTCTTTTCGCTTGCCTTCTTTTGTGTGCTTGTTTGCTTGTTTGACCTTATGGATGCACCTAAAGGTCCTGACCACCTTCTCAAAAGGATGGATGAGATTGAATCAAGTATTAGAAGCTTTATGAATTTGCAATTTGAGCATAATAATTTATTTAGAAAAGAGCTTCAGGAACAAAAAAGTTTTTTGGGGTTTATGAACAAAGAGCTTGATGATATGAATAAAGAATTCTATGGTGTTAACGCTCAAATTGCCCGGCTTGAAAATGATATAGCCAAAATTTCTGACAAGCAAGCCAATTTATGCAATAAGATGGCCGCTAAACCAGAAAAATTACATGAAAATAATGATGAGGATCTTAAAGTTATTGATGCGTCTCCGATTAGATCTATGTTTTACAATATGAATTTTGATGATTATGGGACTGATGATGAATCAACTTTGCCTAGAAGGTGTCCCAAGAATTCGAAATCTTTAGATCTTAATGTTAAATTTGGTAAAAGTGAGATTGGAGAATCCTCAACTTCTAATAATGTTGAACCCACTATCTCGGATTTCAAGGAATTTAATTATGATAATTGCTCTATAAAAGGTTGTGTTTCCTTGTTGCAAGCCGTTGTTAATTCTCCTCATGCTTATAGTCAAAACAAAGCCTTTACCAAACATATTGTTGATGCCTTGATGCAATCTTATGATGAAAAACTTAATTTGGAAGTTTCTATACCTAGAAAACTTAATGATGAGTGGGAACCTACTATAAAGATTAGAATGAAAGATTATGAGTGTTTTGCTTTGTGTGATTTGGGTGCTAGTGTTTCCACGATTCCGAAAACTTTATGTGATATTCTAGGTTTCCATGATCTTGATGATTGCTCGTTAAATTTGCACCTTGCGGATTCCATCATTAAAAAGCCTAAGGGAAGGATCAATGATGTTCTTATTGTTAAAAATAGAAATTTGGTGCCCGTAGATTTTATCGTTCTTGATATAGATTGCAATCTTTCTTGCCCAATTATTCTTGGTAGACCTTTCCTTAGAACGATTGGTGCGATTATTGATATGAAGGAAGGGAATATTAGATTCCAATTTCCATTAAAGAAAGGCATGGATCACTTTCCAAGAAATAAAGTCAAATTACCTTATGAATCTATCATGCATGCTACTTATGAGTTTAGTGCCAAAGATGGCACTCGTTAGATCTATCCTTGCTTTTATGCCTAGCTAGGGGCGTTAAACGATAGCGCTAGTTGGGAGGCAACCCAATTTTCTTTATGTTTTTTTTTTCTTCTGTTTAGGAATAAATAATCCATCTACCCTCTGTTTAGATGTGGTTTTCTCTTTTAATTAGTGTTTGTGCCAAGTTAAACCTATAGGATCTTCTTGGATGATAGTTATTTGATCTTGCTGTAATTTCCAGAAACTTTCAACTCACAAAAATAATTGTTAAAAATCACCAGAACGTGCTAAAATAGTGATTCAAATTGCTGAGGATCAATAATCAAATTGCCTCGGTCGTCCTATTTTGGCTGAATTGTTTGAGTTCCAGAAGTTTGCGTTAGTTACATATTACTACAGACTGTTCTGTTTTTGACAGATTCTGTTTTTCGTGTGTTGTTTGCTTATTTTGATGAATCTATGGCCAATAAAATAGCTTATAATCCATAGAGAAGTTGGAATACAGTAGGTTTAACACCAAATTAAATAAAGAATGAGTTCATTGCAGTAACTTATGTAATGGTTTTGTTTTCTTTCACTAACGGAGCTTATAAGATTTTCGGTTGAGTTTTGTGTTGTGAAGTTTTCAAGTTTTGGGTAAAGCTTTTATGGAATATGGAATAAAGGGTGGAAAGAGCCTAAGCTTGGGGATGCCCAAGGCACCCCAAGACATTCAAGAATAGCCAAAAGCCTAGGCTTGGGGATGCCCCAGGAAGGCATCCCCTCTTTCGTCTTCGTTCATTGGTAACTTTACTTGGAGCTATATTTTTATTCACCACATGATAAGTGTTTTGCTTGGAGCGTCGTGTATTATATTATTCTTTGCTTTTTAATTTACCACAAGCATCCTTTCTGTACACGCCTTTTGGGAGAAGCCTATTTGATTAGAATTTGCTAGAATACTATATGTGCTTCACTTATATCTTTTGAGCTTGATAGTTTTTGCTCTAGTGCTTCACTTATATCTTTTAGAGCACGGTGGTGTCTTAATTTTGAAGAAATTGCTAGTCTATCATGCTTCACTTATATCATTTTGAGAGTCTTTTAGAACAGCATGGTATTTTCTATGTTCATAAAGTTGGTCCTAGAATGATGAACATCCAAGTTGGGTATAATAAAAACTATCATAGGAAGTGAATTGGATGCTATGATCAACTTGATGCTTGATAATTGTTTTGAGATATGGAGGTAGTGATATTAAAGTCATGCTAGTTGGGTAATTATGAATTTAAAGAATTCTTGTGTTGAAGTTAGCAAATCCCGTAGAATGCACGTATGGTTAAAGTTGTGTAACAAATTTGAAACATGAAGTGCACTTGCCTTGTGCATCCTTATGAGTGGCGGTCGGGAACGAGCGATGGTCTTTTCCTACCAATCTATCCCCCTAGGAGCATGCGCGTAGTACTTTATTTTTGATGACTTCTAAATTTTTTCCATAAGTATATGAGTTCTTTTGACTAATGTTGAGTCCATGGATTATACTCACTTTTATCTTTCCGCCTTTGCTAGCCTCTTCGGTACCGTGTGTTGCCCTTTCTCACCTTGAGAGTTGGTGCAAACTTCGCTGGTACATCCAAACCCCGTGATACGATACGCTCTATCACACATAAACCTCCTTATATCTTCCTCAAAACAGCCACCATACCTACCTATTATGGCATTTCCATAGCCATTCCGAGATATATTGCCATGCAACTTTCCACCGTTCCATTCATCATCATCATGGCATACTTTACTTTTGTCATATTGCCATTGCATGATCATGTAGTTGACATCGTATTTGTGGCAAAGCCACCATGCATTATTTTTCATACATGTCACTCTTGATTCATTGCACCATTCTGGTACACCGCCGGAGGCATTCATATAGAGTCATATCTTGTTCTAGTTCCGAGTTGTAAGAAAATAAAAGTGTGATGATCATCATTTTTAGGGCATTGTCGCAAGTGAGGAAAGGATGATGGAGATCATGATTCCCCCACAAGTCGGGATGAGACTCCGGACGAAAAATAAAAAGCAGAGAAAAAAAAGAGAAAAAGAAAGAGGCCATAAAAAAAGCCCAAATAAAAAAATGAGAGAAAAAGAGAGAAGGGACAGTGTTACTATCCTCTTACCACACTTGTGCTTCAAAGTAGCACCTTGTTCTTCATGTAGTGAGTCTCATATATTGTGCTTCAAAGTAGCACCATGTTTTTCATATAGTGAGTCTCATAAGTTGTCTTTTTTATACTAGTGGGAATCTTTCATTATAGAACTTGGCTTGTATATTCCTACGATGGGCCTCCTCAAATGCCCTAGGTCTTCGTGAGCAAGCAAGTTGGATGCACACCCACTAGTTTTCTTTTGTTGAGCATTCATTTATAGCTCTAGTGCATCCGTTGCATGGAAATCCCTACTCCTCATGTTGACATCAATTGATGGGCCTCTCCATAGCCCGTTGATTATCCTCGTCAATGTGAGACTTTCTCCTTTTTTGTCTTCTCCACACAATCCCCATCATCATGTTCTATTCCACCCATAGTGCTATAGCCACGGCTCACGCTCATGTATTGCGTGAAGGTTGAAAAAGTTTGAGATTATTTAAGTATGAAACAATTGCTTGGCTTGTCATCGGGTGTATAGAAGTTGGGAACATCTTTGTGTGACGAAAATGAAGCATAGCCTAACTATATGATTATGTTGGGATGAACTTTCTTTTGCCATGCTATTTTGAGAAGACATGATTATTTTGATTAGTATGCTTGAAGTATTACTATTTCTTTTATCAATATGAACTTTTATTTTGTATTCATTTGGATCTGAACATTCATGCCACAATAAAGAAAATTACATGATCAATTATGCTAGGTAGCATAAAAATTCTCTTTTTATCATTTACCTACTCGAGGACGAGCAGGAATTAAGCTTGGGGATGCTTGATACGTCTCCAACGTATCTATAATTTTTGATTGTTCCATGCTATTATATTACTCCTTTTGGGTGTTTATCGGCTTTATTTTACACATTTATATCATTTTTGGGATTAACCTACTAACAGAAGGCCCAGCCCATATTGCTGTTTTTTTGCCTATTTCAGTATTTCAAAGAAAAGGAATATCAAACCGAGTCCAAACGGAATGAAACCTTCGGGAGCGTGATTTTTGGAACGAACGTGATCTAGAGGACTTGGAGTGCAAGTCAAGAAGCTTACGAGGAAGTCACGAGATAGGAGGGCGCCCCCCCTATAGGGCGCGCCACCCTGTATCATGGGCCCCTCGGGCGGCCACTGACGTACTTCTTCTTCCTATATATACCTACGTACCCCAAAAACATCCTGGGGCACCACGAAACACAATTTCTACCGCCGTAACCTTCTCTATCCGCGAGATCCCATCTTGGAGACTTCCCTAGCACTCTGTCGGAGGGGGAATCAAGCACGGAGGGCTTCTACATCAACACCATAGCCCCTCCGATGAGTTGTGAGTAGTTTACCAGAGACATACGGGACCATAGTTATTAGCTAGATGGCTTCTTCTCTCTTTTTGGATCTCAATACAATGTTCTCCCCCTCTCTTTTGGAGATCTATTCGATGTAATCTCTTTTTGCGGTGTGTTTGTCGAGATCCGATGAATTGTGGGTTTATGATCAAGTTTATCTATGAATAATATTTGAATCTTCTCTGAATTCTTTTATGTATGATTGAGTTATCTTTGCAAGTCTCTTTGAATTATCAGTTTAGTTTGGCCTACTAGATTGATTTTTCTTGCCATAGGAGTAGTGCTTAGCTTTGGGTTCCATCTTATGTGTCCTTACCAAAGGATGTAAAGGGTTGCAAGGCACGTATTGTATTGTTGCCATCGAGGATAACAAGATGGGGTTTATATTATATTGCATGAGTTTATCCCTCTACATCATGTCATCTTGCTTAATGCGTTACTCTGTTCTTATGAACTTAATACTCTAGATGCAAGCTGGATAGCGGTCGATGTGTGGAGTAATAGTAGTAGATGCAGGCAGGAGTCGGTCTACTTGTTATGGACATGATGCCTATATACATGATCATGCCTAAATAATCTCATAAGTATGCGCTTTTCTATCAATTGCTCGACAATAATTTGTTCACCCACCGTAATACTTTTTGTATCTATATTATAAAATAACAAACATATATTTATCTTATCTTACTATGTTTATTAGATCTCACTTTTGCAAGTGGCCGTGAAGGGATTGACAACCCCTTTATTGACTTGGTTGCGAGTTCTCAGTTTGTTTGTGTAGGTGCGTGGGAGTTTTGAGGAGCCTCCTACTGGATTGATACCTTGGTTCTCAAAAACTAAGGGAAATACTTACGCTACACTTGCTGCATCACCCTCTCCTCTTTAGAGAAAACCAACGCAAGCTCAAGACGTAGCAGACTCTCAGCCGAATTATATCCAGTTTGAACTGGAGGTTGATGATGGAGAATTTCGTTTCCCACCCACCGCCCACTTCATAGACAATGTTGACGACCTAGCCGACACGCTTGACTATGACTCCGAAGAAATCGATGGTACGGACGACGATGCCGGAGAAGAGAAGTCCCAAAGCCCGCCGTTCACCGGACGATGGACGGCCACTTTGTCGGTGTACTAAAGTAGGGGCCCTCCTTTGTACCCCTTATTTGGTGCACGAGCAGTCGGAGCCGCGCCCGCGGCCATGTTTAGCAGGGTAGAGGGAAGAGTCAAAGCCGCAGGATGGTCAAAGCAACGCCAAGATCAGGGACGCAAAGGACAGAAGGGCGAGGCGGACTCCCCCGGCGAGGCCCTTGCCGGGGCGACCTCCGCGGCCCCGGCAAGAGCCTTGCCGGGGCAACTTGCCCAACACCCACAGAGCGAGCCACCCTTGAGCCCACGGGTTCCAACCCAACCAACTGCATTGGACCCAAGGCTCGGGACGCGCCTCTAAGGTGGAATGCAGATCTTTGTCAAGATCATGAACACACAAGATAAGATGAGGATCTGAAGACGGCGACCCTCGACGGGATACTAGCCGAGGGAATCTACAAGACCCCCGGCAAGCGCCTTGCTGGGGACGACTGCAACGCTGCGGCAAGACCCTTGCCAGGACCCCGGCAAGACCCTTGCCGAGAGTGTCAGCGTGGCCACTACCAGGCCCGCGCCAGCCAAGACCCTTGCCGAGGGCGTCAGCTGGGCGGGCACCTGCGTGGCGATGGGCGGCCCCTACACCAACTCAGCAAGCACCTGCGTGGTGGCATGCAGATCTTCGTGAACGCCCTGCCACCACGCCACCTCAGCAGCCTGCCTGCCTACATGGCACTACATGCATCGCTGGCCTGGGCGCGTGTCGAAGTGAGGCGGAGCGGTAGCGGACGGGACGGGCCTTGTACCCATCCCCGATAAAGCTCAAGGACACCTAAGTAGCGCATTTAATGCGCTTTGTCCCGTAATGCAGGGAGATAAGCTCTCACGCAGTACACCTTTCCACCTAATGTGTGCCACTGTGGCGACCCCTTTCTGCCTATAAAAGGAGGCCCGAGGCATCCAGGAGAAGGATTCGGACTTTTGGACAAGTTGCACTCACCATAGCTAGTTCAAGAACACTCAGTACATCCACCATAGCAGGACTAGGGTTTTACGCATCCTCGCGGCCCGAACCTGGGTAAATGACCTGTGTGCTTGTGCCGACGCCCAATCCCGCTCTTCTCGCAACCCCGCGCCCTGCAACCGTAGTAGGGATTCCTGTGATCCCATAGGTGTCCTTCCCACCGAGACACTTCTTCTTACGATGTGTACATGGTAGATACACCCAAAGCAACCAACGATGATGACAAGGAAAATCCAGTTGAAAATAAACCTCCTGAGACACAGCACAAACATCGGCGTCCTCGCCACTGCTCTAAGTCACGTCGTTCAAAAGACAACAATACTGGCACCGGAGAAAATAATACTCCGGACGATGCCAGGAACAATGAAGACCCTATTGAGGTAACATCTGAACTGGAGGAACAAGAAAACGGCAAGTCAGCCCCAACGAACAGGCCATGCCCAACGACTCGGAGGACGGTAGTGATCATCCGCTCTCCGAGGATGAGGAAAGCCTCGGCAACGAAGACTTCATCGTGCCTGAGGAACCTCTCAAGAAGGAGCACTTTAAGCTTCAGCTAATAGCCATTGCGAGAAGCCTGAAAAAGAAGCAGCAACAACTTCAAGCTGATCAAGACCTGCTCAATGACAGATGGACCGATTCCTGGCAGCCGAGGAATACGACCTTAAACACCCACCCAAAAGTTACCCGAAGTGCAAATTGCTACCTCAGTTTGATGACGAGGTGCCAGAGCCCGCACCAGCATCATGGAATGCGGTTGATCAGCCACCGCGCGGTCAAGATAAAGTGGCAACTCAGGCCGAACGGTAGCTTGCCCCACCGCCACGCAAAAATAGAGACAAAATAGCTCGGGGTCATACATATGACCTCCGACAGGACCTGGACAGTAGAGCAGGACATACAAGGTCGATCTACGGATCGCGAGGACGGCTAGCTATTCAGGTCTGACAAACCTAGTTACGCCCGAGCCGATAAGCGCAGACGGACTCCATCGGAGCTATGTCGCGACGTGGCCAGGTATAGAGGCGCCGCACACCCTCTTTGCTTCACTGATGAAGTAATGGATCAGGAATTCCCCGAAGGGTTTAAACCCGTGAATATTGAATCATATGATGGAACAACCGATCCCGCGGTATGGATCGAGCATTTTATCCTCCACATCCACATGGCCCGCTGGGATGATCTTCAGGCCATCAAATACCTCCCACTAAAAATCAAAGGGCCAGCTCGGCACTGGCTAAACAGTCTGCCTGAAAATTCCATTGGCAGCTGGGAGGACTTGGAAGAATCTTTCCTTGCACCTTCCAAGGCACTTATGTCCGGCCACCAGACGCCGATGACTTAAGTCACATAGTCCAACAACCTGGAGAGTCAGATAGGAGACTAGGTTCCTAACTAAAAAGAACCAGATCGTCCACTGTCCGGATGCCGAAGCCCTAGCGGCCTTTAAACATAGCATCCGTGACGAATGGCTCGCCCGCCACCTCGGCCAGGAAAAGCCAAAATCCATGGCAGCCCTCACGGCAATCATGACCCACTTCTGTGCGGGGGAGGATAGTTGGTTGGCCCGTTGCAAAATACAGCAAGTGACACGGGCACCTCCGAGGCCAAAAATAGCAGCGGCAAGCTCCGCCGCAACAGACACAAACGTCGAAGTAATGGTGACAACACCGATGACACGATAGTCAATGCCGGAATCAGTGGTTCCAAGTCCGGTCAGCAGAATAATCCATATAAAAGAAACAATCAGGGGCCATCAAGCTTGGATCGCATACTCGATCGTCGGTGCCAAATCCATGACACCCCTTATAAACCAGCCAATCATACCAACAGAGATTGTTGGGTTTTTAAACAGGCCGACAAGTTAAATGCCGAGAACAATGAAAAGGGATCTCAAAGCAAGGACGGTGACGAGGAGCCCCGGCAAACGAACACAGGGGGATAAAAGAAGTTTCCCTCCCAGGTCAAATCGGTGAACATGATATATGCTACACACATCCCCAAGAGGGAGCACACGAGCGCGCTCAAGGACGTCTATGCGATAGAGCCAGTCGCCCCAAAATTTAATCCATGGTCGCCATGCCTGATCACTTTTGATCGACGGGACCATCAGACCAGTATCCGTCATGGCAGTTCAGCCGCATTGGTCCTTGACCCAATAATTGATGGATTCCACCTAACGCGAGTCCTTATGGACGGCGACAGCAGCCTGAACCTGCTCTATCAGGATACAGTGTGCAAAATGGGCATTAACCCATAACGGATCAAGCCCACAAAAGACCACCTTCAAATGAGTCATACCAGGTGTAGAGGCCCGCTGCACGGGCTCAATAACGCTAGAGGTTGTCTTCGGATCTCCGGACAACTTCCAAAGCGAAGAGGTAATCTTTGACATCATTCCTTTTCGCAGCGGGTATCATGCACTTCTCGGACTAACCGCATTTGCTCGATTCAATGCGGTGCCTCATAATGCTTACCACAAGCTCAAGATGCCCGGGCCATGCGGTGTCATAACAGTTAAGGGAAACATGGAACGCTCCCTCCATATAGAAGAGCATACCGTTGCCTTAGCAGCAGAAGTACAGAGCGGCCTTCTCAAGTAGACCCTTAATTCGGCTGCCAAGCCCCCGGACACCGTTAAGAGGGTCTGGACCATTTTGCAGCAGGACAGCTCGGCTCGTCAAGAGCTCGACTAGCAATTCGGCCTCCATCCCAGCACCAATCAAGTGATGGCATTCGTACCGCACGTACATAACTACGCACTCAAAATACCATGGGCATAGACGGAGGCATACCTACCTTGTGATCCATAGTACGGCTCGACCGCTCCCGGACACATATACTTTCATTGTTTATCTTTCCCCTTTTCAGGTCCCTTTTCCTAAGGCTTTCCCTGATGGCTTGATCACGGTCCTGTTAAAGGATAAACACACCAAAGCTGGCAAGAAGCACAAGCGCACCGGTGAATTTCTAGGTGTTTTCTTTAACGATCACTCTACATGTTTTCAGGACCCACACACATCTCTCCCTTGGTCATGGCTTTTTAAATAGCCTATTTCTTATCGCACTATTTGTATCGATGCACTTCGACGTATTAATAAAATTGCAATGGAAACAATCTTACGGCCAAAATTTTAGGGACCCAACTAATTACATTTTGCTCCTTGTTTGTTTTCCTTTTTCTATTGACAACTTTATCAGTTAATACCTGTACACTCTGGTACGTTTCATATTTGCCAGGGGCTTTATACCGCCCCACACTACGGCAACAAAGTCCGAACACCTTTTTATAGTACGGTTCGGCACCCCGAATTTAGCATTATATGCATTGGCTCTGAATCATGTGTTTGGTCAATAGTTGGGTTGCCCGGCTCCTGTGCTTTCTGCCTTATGTTCCGCTATATCGGCTAAGGTAGTAAAGGGAGAACTAATGCGATTGTGCCCTGGTTTACCCGATGGAGCATCTCAGTAGAGAAAGCCGAAAACTGACTGTCATGATGCGGCGAGAGCCGGTCAGCTCTTCGGAGGTCTCAAATCGTTGGAGTTCTTTTCCGCATTACGCGAGGGATTGGTATTTACCCGATTAGGCGCTTATTGCACTCTAGTTCGGATACTAGGGGCTGCGCCAACATTTTTTATTGTCAAACTCCTATGGCTATGTGAGGGCGTTAAAGCCGCATAGTCTGGTTGCCTGGTTCGTTGTGTTAAACAACTCCTTCAGGGACCATATAATTGGATCAAGAGTGTTTAGATTCCATCCTGAACACCTGCGTACTACCTACGTGGGGGCAGAAGCCGACGACTGGCCAACCCTCAGATTTCATACAACACGGCGGCACAGGAGGTAATTTTTTCATAAAAACAAAACATTATATTACATAACAACTTTGTTTGATCATACAAGGCCGAGAAAACATGAATGTATTCATTAAAAAATAAATGTCTTTTGCACATTGCGTCGCGACAATGCGAGACCCCTCCAGGACGTCTCCAAAGTATCGCTCGGGTGTGCGGTGCTCCTTGCCCTCAGGCGGCCCTTCGGTGGCTAGCTTGACGGCGTCCATCTTCGCCCACCACACCTTGACATGGGCGAAGGCCAGGCGTGCGCCCTCGATGCAGACCGATCGCTTAACGATATCCAGCCAAGGACAGGCACTCACCAGCCGCTTCACGAGGCCGAAGTAGCTACTAGGTATAGCTTCGGCAAGGGACGACCGGATTATCAAATCCTTCATGGGCAGTTCGGCTATCCTATGCAGCTCGATCAGCTGTTTCAGCTAATCGCTGAAGAGCACTGGATGTTCTGGCGCAAGGTATTGCGACCAGAACAGCTTCTACGTCGAGCTCCCTTCTTCGGCCCGGAAGAACTCCGTAGCGTCTGACACACTGCACAGCAGGTCCGCAAACGCCCCTAGAGAACTCCGAATTCGGGTTAGTAAGAAATAGTTCTTCTTCACATACTTGCTTTTCATACTAAACTCCTTACCCGCCGCGATCTTCTTGGCCTCCTGGAGGGCGCCCTGGGCTTCAACCCGGGCTTCTTCCGCACTTTGGCGAGCCTTGGCGAGTTCGGTCTCTCAAGCCGAAACATCGCCCTCCAAGGCAACACACTTTTTCACCGCGTCTTGGAGCTCTTGCTGGAACTCGTTGAGCCTGGCCTTGAGCTTTTTGCGGGCGGCTTGCTCCCTGGCAGCTTTCTCCTCGGCTTTGGCCAGGGCCTTTTTTAGGGCATCGACCTCGGTCGTCGCTCCTACATAAATCATGGCATCACAGTCAATACGCAACATTTATTCTTTCTGAATATATGGCAAGTCATTGCATACCTTGTTGCTCTTCCAACTGCTTCCTCGCTTGGCCCAGCTCTCCCTCAGCCCGCTCCAGCTTCTGCTTTAGTTCGGAGACTTCGGCAGCGTCCGAGGCCGCGGCCAACAACGACGCCTGCTTATAAGACACATTTAGTTAGTTCCCTGCGAAAATTAATTGATCCTCTGTCCTGCTTTTCTTTCAAACACCGGACAGTGTCTCAGGGGCTACTGTCTATATTAGGACTTTTCTGTTTCATGTCACTTACCTCAAAACCTATCAGCAGGCCGCTGCAGGCTTCGGTCAGTCCGCTTTTGACGGACTGAACCTTCTCAATCACCGTACCCATAAGGATACGGTGTTCATCCACAGTTGAAGCGCCTCGTAGCACATCCAGCAAATTGTCCGGTGCCTCTGGTTGGAAAGAGGACACCGGCGGGATGGGCACGCCCCCTTCTTTCGAGGGAGGCTGCTTGCAGAATTCCGGAGCCTTGTGGGCCTCTGAAGCCATATTCGGTTGGGGGCCGAATTGAACCTGGCCCCCATCATCAGTCCCCATGGGGATTTGTTCCCCATGTGTCCGGCGGCCGAGGTCTCACCCTCTGGCGCCGCCCTGGTAACCTCCTGAACCTCTCCTTGGTCCGGAAGGGTCCTTCAGGAAGACACCTCGACGTCGTCCTTGGCCGGGGGAGAATGAGCAGTCGACGGTGACTCGCTGATCATCGCCTTCAAATCCAGCGAACCTCCCGACGAAGTTCACAGGGAGCTGTCGTGGGCCGGACTGCAATAGCATAACTAACCATGTTAATATAATGAAGAGGAGAGGCTAGATGTACGAATACAAGTTTATTAGTACTTACAATGCGGTCTGGGGCTTGCTCGGGAGGGGAGGTCGCTCCAGATCATTGCCGACGTCCCACACGGTTTTACCCGCAAGGGAGCCTTTCGCCTTCTTGGGCGCCTCCTCCTCCAGATTTGTGGAAGCCGCCCTCTTCTTCCTCCCCCCATCAGGGGGAGGATTGCTTTCCTCCTCCTCCTCTTCAGCGGCGGAGGAGTGAGTCTTATCTTCATACGTCATGTCCGAAGCGCCCTTGCGGCGGGGGCCGCCCCGGCCCCCCTTGGCCTTCTTCTTGGCCTTCTTCTCCAGCGGCTGATAGGGCGCCGGGACCAGCATCTTCACTAGGAACGGGATGACTGGTTCTTTGGGCAGCGGAGCCAAACTTCGAATCTGCTCCGCTCTCTCCGTCCATACCTGAAAGAACAAATTAGTAAAGTTCAGTTACCCTCCTTCAACATGCAAGTAGAGGGTACGCTTTTAGACGTGAACGATTTAACGCATTCGTGGGATGGGCAAGATCGTGCCCACGGTACGAATCTATGGTCGGCGACTTCTCGTCGCCCTTGAAGAGAAACTTCCATGCATCTTCGTAAGTGGTTCCGTAGAGTCCCGTCAGGGTTTGGTTCTTCTCCGGATCAAATTCCCATAAAGGGGGAGTTCGGCTTTGGCAGGGGAGTATTCGGCGAATTAACGTCACCTCGATCACGTCGAAGAGCTTGATGTTTTTGTCCACCATGCTTCAGATGCGCGTTTGCAGCTCAATCAACTCATCCGATGAAGACCAATTTGGGCCTTTCTCCATCCAGGAGGTCAGCCGCATTGGAGCTCCGGACTTAAATTCGGGAGCGGCGGCTCAAGTGCCACCTCGTGGCTCTGTGATATAAAACCACAGCTTCTGCCACTCCTTGAAAGTCTCCACGAACGTGCCTTGGGGCCATGTGACGTTAGGCATCTTGCTCACCATGGCTCCCCCGCAGTCCGCGTTTTGGCCATCCACCACCTTCGGCTTCATGTTGAAGATTTTGAGCCACAGTCCGGAGTGGGCCTGGATGCGGAGGAAAGCCTCACACACAACAATGAATGCTGAGATGTTGAGGAAAGACTTCGGGGCTAGATCATGGAAATCTAGACCGTAATAGAACATCAGCCCGCGGACGAACAGGTGGAGTGGAAACCCTAGCCCGCAGATGAAATGAGGGAGGAACACCACCCTCTCGATGGATTATGGTGCAGGGACAACTTGTCCCTTGGCCGGAAGCCGGTGGACGATCTCCTTCGCCAGATACACGGCCTCCCGAAGCTCGGCGATGTCCTTCTCCTTGACGGAGGAGGCCATCTACTTGCCTTGACCTTCGGATCCGGACATGGTTGAGAGCTTGCTCAGAGTGGAAAAGATGAGAACTTGGGCGCTGGAGCTCGAGAATGGAAGGGCAGAGGAAGAGAGAAGGCGTGGGTAAAGAAAGGGAACCCTTATCTCCTTATAACTGCAGTAAATATCGAACGCCTCCCCACTCGCCACAAAACTCGCCTATTCCCAAGGGTCGTGCAAATGCCATGATTGGATTACCCACGCCCATATTGATGAGAATCCCGCAATAAGGGGACACAATCTCTGCCTCGACAAGACGTGCCAATGGAAACCGCATCTCGAAACGTGTAACAGTAGACGAAAACGGTTCGAAATAATGACTGGGCAAGCTTGATGTCACATTACAAAAAGTTGTCAGCGGATTGGACTCGTGGAATATTATATTCTCTACGGTTGTGTGTGGTGTGTGTGTTGCAGGTCCGGACACGATCATTATGACCGAAGACCATCTTGGAGTTCGGAAGGAGGAACCCACCTTGCAATGCCGAAGACAAATCTATGCGCGGGTACCTTGCCATTGAAGCCAGGTTCACGGGATACTGAGGCAGTCCTGGACTAAGGTGTCCTCGGGCGCCCGGCCAGATGCCCATGGGCCGGACTGATGGGCCATGGAGATACAAAGACCGAAGACTCCACTCGTGTCCGGATGGGACTCTCCTTGGCATGGAAGGCAAGATTGGCGATCAAATATGTGGATCCCTTTCTCTGTAACCAACCTTGTGTAACCCTAGATCCTCCCGGTGTCTATATAAACCGGAGGACTTAGTCCGGACGGGATATACTCATTACCATAGAAATACAGGCTAGACATATAGGGTTTAGCTATTACAATCTCGTGGTAGATCAACTCTTGTAATACTCATATTCATCAAGATCAATCAAGCAGGAAGTAGGGTATTACCTCCATAGAGAGGGCCCGAACCTGGGTAAACATCGTGTTCCCCGTCTCCTGTTACCATCGACCTTAGACGCACAGTTCGGGACCCCCTACCCGAGATCCGTCGGTTTTGACACTGACAGCCACGACCAGTCCGGCCCCCAGCTTGATCCCGTTCCGGAGACAGAACGTCTCCGAAACCAAACAGGCCACCCCCTTCCAGGGAAGGGGAGCATCGGCTCCCATGGTGACCTCCAATAATCCGGAGGCGCCGAACACTCTAACAGAAGCGCTGGAGCGCGCTTCTGTTATGGAGGAACACTGCACTCTTATGGGCTGAACGAATTCGCCAGCATCTTAACAGGCTTCGAGGTATGCGATGTAACAATTTAACCATTTCAGCAATAGAATGCCAGTATATATAGAGACATACTGATGTACTATGTCATAGGGAGTAACATACTCATGTACTATGTCAAACATGCTTCCTTGTTGGCAGCGACTGTCCAGGTTGCTGAAGTAGCCGAACTGAAGCAGAAGCTTCAGTTAGTCGAAGAACACCTCGACTGCATAAATAAGCGGTTCGAGGATTCAGAGGGTATGTTTGGTAAAAAAACTATATACTCTGATAACTTAAAGTATGAGTTTAGACTCATGTACTGCGATGTATTAACGAGTGTAGATAGCTTGGCTAAGATCAAGACCCTCAAGATTGCCCTAGCCCAAGCTGAAGAGCAGTCCAGGGCGAACAAAGTGGCCACTGAAAAAGCGGCTATGGACTTAGAGTCCGAAAAGGTTGCCCGCCGCAAGTATGAGGAGCGGGTGACCGAAGTGGAGCAAGAGCTCAAGGACGCCGCTGACAAGTGCAAGGTCCTTGAGGAGAAAAATAAAGCCCAAGAGGCTGAGCTCTCCAAGGGTGTAAAGGATACTCAAGCAAAGTCTGGGCTGCTCGGGAGGAGATCCGGCAAGTGGAGTGAATAGTGGCTAATAGTCCCTTTCCCTTGCAGAGTAAATTCGGCAGACAGAAATTCGCCTTACTTACTCGCCTGTGGAGTTCTGCAGAAGCCTTCGCCGACCTTCCGAAGAGTGCGGACGACGCAGCGCAATTCTTTTGGGCCCAGGAGGGGCATTCCACGGAGAAGCTCTTCTGGGCACAGTTCATAGAGTCCGAGCAATCGAAGCTGTTGAACAATCAGATGAAGCAACTCGCCGAGCTACACCGGCTGTCTAGGCCAGCCGAACCCTTACCGGTTAGCTACTTTGGCCTGGTGAGGCGGCTCGTGGATGCGCTTCCCCGGATAGATGTTGTGAAGCGCTCTGCTTGCATTGAAGGTGCGCGAATGGCTTTCGCCCGCTTGACGGTTCAATGGGCGAAGATGCAAGCTAACGAGATTGCTGTCAAGGGTCTGCCCGAGGGCAAGGATCACCGCAGGCCGGCGCTTTACTTCAAGGACGTTCTTGAAGGTGCTCGGTTAGTAGAGGGATATTGTTCGAAGGACATTATGTTTGATTAAATGTGTCTGAGTTGTATCCGATGCTTGTAATAGAAACCAAGCCTTTTGTTATGTGATTAAGTTTGACCCAGAAATTTGAATCCTCCTGTCTAGCTGTTTATATTTCTGAATGTTTTTCCAGTGTTTGGCTTCAAGACCCTTGTGGATAATATAGGGGTGTTCAGAACCATGCAAACTTGCTCTGAATCCAACGTCTTGGTCCATGAAGGAGGCTTTTTGCACGGAGAACCAAGTAACCAAACTATGTGGCTTTAGTACTTTCACTTAGCCATAGGAGTCATAAATAGCGGACTAGGTAGTAGCCCCTGGTGCGTATGCGGCTGTCCGAATAGTATTGCCTTTGAACTTGTTGCCGGAATAAACCAGACCCTCGTATAATGCAAAAGGAATCATAAAGGATTCCAAATCAGTTGCCGAATCGCTGACCGGCTCATGCCTCCTCATGACAGTCGGTTTTCGGCTTACTCTTCTGAGGTATTTTGACCGGACGAACCGGAAACACAATCGCAACACTTCTCCCTTTACTACCTTAGCCGAACAAGCGGAACATAAGGCGGCAAACACAGGACCCGGGCAACCCAACTATTGACCAAAGACATGATTCGGAGCCGATGCATATAGTGCCATGTTCGGGACGCCGAAGAATATTCGGACTTTTTGTTTAAACGTATAAGGGCATAGAGGAAGCCCCTGGCAGTTGTGAACTTTGCCCGAGTATAATTGCCAGAATGACATAGATATGGAAAGGAGAACAAGATCAAAAAATAGCATTGAAAAGGAAAGTGCTTCCATTAAACGCTGTCGCAACGTCAAAGCGCTAGTGTATAGATTTAAACCAACAAAGTGGTAAGGCGGTGTTACATGCCGTTAACTCAAAGACATAGAAAAGCTGAAAACAAGTCCCAAAAAAGAAGATAAATTCTTCTTTCAAAGATCCTTTGGATGACCAGCCGCACGTCTGTGCCGCTTTTGTCTTGAGAGGGGTCCTTTGAAAGGATTCATCACTGGTTATGAACGTGTAGTGGTCTTGAGAGAAAACCAACCAGGAGACCTCACAGTAATGTGGTTTTAAAGAACCTAAAATATAAGAAAGGAAATGTTAGGGCCTAGTAGGGTCTAGCCGTACTATAGACCGTGTCTGCCGCATGCCTTCGTCGCTGCCCATGGTATTTTAGTGTGAAGTTATGGACACGCGGTACGTACGCCGAGATAATGTGGGGCAACCGACGAAGGCGGAACTGCTAATCCAGCTCTGGATGAACGGGCTATCATTCAGCGAAACTGTCCGGGTTCGCTTAATGGATTCCGGGGTCTTGATGGCCGATGAAGTGTTCGTCTTGGGAATGCCGTTCTTTACTTCGGCTGCGAGAGCCGCAGCCTACTCCTCAGTGCGAAGGGAGCGCTCCGTATTTCCATTGACGATCATAACACCACGTGGCCCAGGCATTTTAAGCTTTAAATAAGCATAATGAGGGACTGCATTGAAACGGGCAACGGCCGTACGTATGAGCGGGGCGTGATAGCCACTGCGTAAAGGGACGATGTCGAAGATCACTTCCTCACTGCGGAAGTTATCCGGTGAACCGAAGACTACTTCCAGTGTTATGGAGCCCGTGCACTGAGCTTCGACGCTGTGTATCACCCCCTTGAAGGTGGCGTTGCTAGTCTTTATTCTTGATGGGTCTATGTCCATTTTCCTGACAGTGTCCTGGTAGAATAGCTTCAGGTTGCTACCACCGTCCATGAGGACTCTAGTTCTGTGGTACCCATCAACTATTGGGTCGAGGACCAAAGCTACCGAACCTCCATGACGGATACTAGTTGGGTGGTCTCTGCGATCAAAGGTTATAGGGCAACCCTACCATGAGTTAAATTAGGTGCTACAAGCTTGACGACATAGACATCTCTTAGTGCGCACTTGCGCTCCCGTTTAGGGATATGCGTGACATATATCATGTTCACTATTTTTATCTCAGGAAGGAATTGCTTTTGACCCCCTATCTTGGGTGGACGAGGATCCTCATCGTCCTCGCTAGGCGGCTCCTTCCCTTTACGTTTGGTGTTCATTTTACCAGCCTGTTTGAAGACCCAATAGTTTCTGTTGGAGTGATTGGCAGGCTTCTCAGGGGTGCCATGAATTTGGCAGGGTTGATCGAGTATTTTGTCCAGGTTGGATTGACCGTCCTTGTTTCCTTTAAAAGGTTTCTTCCGTTGATTGGATTTTGAGCCGCTGAATCCAGCGTTAAACGATGTGTCTTCGGCTTGCTCATTATTGCTTCAGCGCTTATGCTTGTAGCGATGCGGCTTATCATTGCCATCCCTAGGTTCTGAAGTGCCAGGGTCGCTGGCGTTATTGCTTGTACGAGCCAGCCAACTGTCTTCTCCCGCGCAAAAGCGGGTCATTAGCGCGGTGAGGGCCGCCATAGACTTCGGCTTTTCCTGGCTGATGGGTCGAGCAAGTCATTCATCCCGGACGCTATGTTTAAAGGCCGCTAAGGCCTCGGCTTCCGTACAATCTACTATTTGGATCTTTTTGATCAAGAACGTAATCCAGAGTTTCCGGGCTGCTGGACTATATGACTGAGGTCATCGGCATCCGGTGGTTGAACATAAGTTCCTTGGAAGTTGTCGCAAAAGGCATACTCTAAGTCTTCCAGTTTCCAATGGAGTTCTCTAGGAGGCTGTTTAACCAGTGCCGAGCTAGCCCTTTCAATTTTAGGGGGAGGTACTTGATGGTGTGTAGATCGTCACTGCGGGCCATGTGAATGTGGAGAAGGAAGTCTTTAATCCATACCGCGTGATCTGTCGTGCCTTCATATGAGTTGATGTTTATGGGTTTAAACCCTTCTGGGAATTGATGATGCATTATCTCATGAGTAAAGCACAAGGGGTGAGAGGCGCCTCTGTATCGTGCGACGTCGTGGCGGAGTTCAGATGGTAACTGTGTTCGACTGCCGACCCTGGTTCGGTCGTGTTGTACACGCCGGGCTTGATAGACGTCGTCTCGTGTTGGGGCGCGCCCCCTTGATCCGTATATTGATCTGGTCTGTCCGGCTCTATTGTCCAAATCCTAACACAGCTCGTATGTGTAGCCCGGGGCCGGTGCCTTTTTGCCTTGAGGGCGAGGCGGTGCGGGCTGTTGTCCGGCATAATTAGCCAGTCTGTCATGCCCATGCAGTGGGCGTTCTCGTTTATCGGCCGCATGTATCTTGATGGTACTGGCTCGAGGGCCTCGTCATCAAAATGTGGAAGGAGCCGACGTTTAGGATGTCTCTTTGTTGGGTGCTTAAGGACGTATTCTTTGGCGACGAGTACTTGGGTCGACCTGTCGTTGAGTGTGTTCCGCTTGGCTTGAAGATGTTGCTCCTTCTGTTTAGGCTCCTCGTAGTTGCGATGAGCTCTTGCTTGAAGCATCCCTTCTCGAGGGCGGTAGGTAGTTGCTATCATCCGAGTCTCTGTCCTCGGTAGGCTCCTCTGGATTAACTTCTCCGTCTTCCCAGTCATCTTGTTCTATGGCAGGCTCGATGGGGTTATCTGGGTTATCGGCGTTCTCCGGAATGTTTGTATCTCTGGTGCCGGTATTACTGTCTTTCCCTCGCCGCGATTGTGAGCGGCACCGTTGACAATGACGTGCGGCTTTTCCTCGACGGGCTTGTCCTCAATGGGATCCTTTTTATCTTCGTCGTTCTTTGGGGGTGTGTCCACCATGTACACGTCATACGTGGAGGTGGCAGTCCACCGACCGGTGACCGGCGGGTGTTGAGCTGGTTCTGCTTCGGCATGGGTGTCCAAACCGTCGATGTCTTCGGAAGCATAGTCCAGTAGGTCAGTTAGACCTTTGACCATAGCTACCATGTGGGTGGTGGGTGGGACGCAAAATTCCCTAAATCCAGCCCCAAGTTCAGGTTAGGCGTAGTTTGGGGGTGAGATCTCCATAATGGCAAGAGATCTTATAAGGTCCAGAGCCTCTTCCAAGGGCGAGGGCTGGACCACTGATCGGGGATCCGCGGGGCTGGGAGCGGTAGAGATAGCCGAATCCGGTTCATCGCTTGCGGATCTCACGAGCTTGGAGCTGCTGCCCAGGGGTGAGTTCGGTTCTCCGATAACGGGAGAGGTCCTGTTTGACTCCAGGCTTGCCGAACCCACAAACGCCTCTGGTTCTTCGGCACAGGGCTCCGTAATGGGGGAGAGTCTGGTGGTCTCTAGGGCTCCATCTTTGGAAAAAACAACCTGCTATGAATTTATATCCGAGACAGGGATGATGGCTGATTCCTGTGCGGAGCTTGACGGCAAGTCCGGCGAATCTCCCCCTTGCAGATTAAGGGTGGCCGGGGTCGAGAATCCTTCGAAGATCAAGTCTCCTCGGATATCTGTGACATAGTTCAAGATTCCAAACCTGATCTGACGACTAGGAGCGTAGCTGTCGATCTGCTCAAGGCGGCCAATCGAATTGGCGTGCAGTACGAAGCCGCTAAAAACGAAAAGCTGACCGGGAGGAAAAACTTCCCCGGAGGTGGCATCGCCGTTGATGATCACGCGAGCCATCAGATCCTGTTGTCGATAGCATAGAGGAACTCCCAATGAAAGCACTAATGTCGTTCTCAAAACTGGCTGATCTCGGGTAGGGGGTCCTGAACTATGCGTCAGAGGATCAATGGTAACAGGAGACAGGGACATAATGTTTACCTAGGTTCGGGCCATCTTGATGGAGGTAAAACCCTACGTCCTGCTTGATTGACTTTGATAAATACAGGGGTTACAATAGTTTATCTACCACGAGACCGTAATGGCTAAACCCTAAAAGTCTAGCCTATGAGTATTCTGATTGTCCCTATGGACTATGCCCCCCCGGTTTATATAGACACCGGAGTGGCTAGGGTTGGTACAAAGTCGGTTTACAGGGGAATGAAACTTCATATCCACATATTATTCTTGCCATCCACGCAAAGGGAAGTACTATCCGGATACAGGAACAAGTCTTGGGTCTTGCATCTGCTCGGCCCATCAGTCCGGCCTAGGTCACCTTGCCTGGACACCCGGGGACCCCCTAATCCAGGACGACCTCACCGAACCTGAGAACTCATGTCTATGATCCGGAAACCATGGTCATCTTTGATCAACGAGCTAGTCTAGTAGAGGCTTACAAGGGACATGTTGTTTGTCTATGTATTCACACATGCATTTGAGTTTCCAATCAATAGAATTATAGCATGGATAATAAACTATTATCATGGACAAGGAAATATAATAATAACCATTTCCAACAATGGTCGTACGAGAAATTATATGATATATATATATATATATATATATATATATATATATATATATATATAGGGAAAATGCATCCTACTACCGGGTGTAGTTACACCCATTTCTCATATACTACTATGTGGTAGTATATACTCTACTTTATTATTTGTACTATGTTCATATACTATATCTAAGATACTCCAAAGCGAGTTATGTGAAAAAAATTGCATGTGAGCCCATGTTTTTATAATATTTATAAAATACATACATATTTGTACGTAAAAAAGAGTATGCTCAAAATATACTACATGCTACCTAAGAAATAGTATATATACTACCTAAACATTCTTACATACTACATACTACGCGTACATCCTCCCCGATTTGATAGATAGTAGCTAGAATGTATAAAACAAAAATGGGAGTAACTACACCCGGTAGTAGGAAAAATTTGTCACACACACACACACACACACACACATATATATATATATATTTATATATATATATATATATATATATATATATATATATATATATATATATATATATACATCCTAGCTATTCTGCAACCCATTCCTAAATAAGTATTTAGGAACCGTTCCTAACTGCTCGAAAACAGATAAGCTAACTGTGCGCCATATACTAGTTAACTGTCGGTCGGACTTTTTCTGGCACTGTTTTTTTGCACTATTTTTTTTATCGTAATTTTTTAACCATTTATCGGAATGATGCAAATTACATAGCGTTGGATAGCTACTGAATAGGCGGAATTTCGTATGTTGATCATTGTCCCAAAATCCTTACAATTTTTAAACGAAATTCAAAAAACTAGAAATTCTTCAAACACATTTTTGGTGTTTTTGTGAAAGAAATTTTCAAACCGTTTGTCAGAATGATGCGTGTGATACACCATTGGGAAGCTATGGATTAGCCCGAACTTTCCTATATAGAACTCGTTTTCAGATTCGCCATGGTTTAAGAGTAGTTTTCAAAAAACTAACGATATTTTTGTCATTTTTTCCGAAATGCTACAGTACATGCGAACTACCCGAGAAGAATAGCTAACTGACGTATGACGACAGAGCTAACTGCCGTGACTTAAGACACTTTTTTCCCTGGTTTTCCCGGATCAAGCTAACTGCTGGTATTGAAATAGCTAGCTGTCGGGGATTGCGGCAGTTAACAACAAGTTAGCGGCAGGACTGAAGGTACTAACTTTTTTTTTCCATGGGTCATTCCAACTGCAGGGCCTGAAATAGCTAACCGCCGGGACTGCGGCAGTTAAGAACCACTGAACTGCTTGACTGAAGATATCAACTTTTTTTCTTTCGTTCTTTTTTTGCCAAGGTCACGCTAACTGCTCAAGGGAGCATGGCAGTTAAGTGTTCAAGTTAACTTCCACAACTCGCCCACTTAACTGCCATCTGCAATAAAAAATGGACTAACGTTATAAAAAAACTTTGTTATATTGTCATTTTTTCCGAACTGCTACAGTACATGCTAACTGCCCGACCGGAATAGCTAACTGACGTATGACGACCAAGCTAACTACAGCGAATTAAGACAGTTTTTTCCTGGTTTCTTGGATCAAGCTAACTGCCGGTATTGAAATAGCTAACTATCAAGGATTGCGGCAGTTAACAACAAGTTAACTGCAGGACTGAAGGTACTATTTTTTTCCCTCGGTCATTCCAACCGCAGGGCCTGAAATAGTTAACTGTCGGGACTGCGGCAGTTAAGAACTAGTGAACTGCTTACTGAAGATATCAACTTTTTTTTTCTTTCGTTCTTTTTTTTGGCCAAGGTCACCCTAACTGCTCGAGGGCGCATGGCAGTTAAGTATTCAAGTTAACTTCCACAACTCGCCCACTTAACTGCCATTCCTAAATAAGCTATTCATGAACCGTTCCTAACTGCTCGAAAACAGATAAGCTAACTGTGCGTCATATACTAGTTAACTGCCGGGCGGACTTTTTCTCGCATCGTTTTTTCGCACTATTTTTTATCGTAATTTTTGAACAGTTTATCGGAATGATGCAAATGGCCTGTAGACCCGAGCTCGCTCCCTTCGGGAAAGAAGCAAGTTAGGAGGGGGTGGTTCCTAAATAAGCTTATTTAGGAACTCTAGAGGGGGGTTTCTAAATAGTCCCACCCTATATATATATATATATATATATATATATATATATATATATATATATATATAGTGATGCTATTCATCACCCAGGGTGCAGAATAACTTATTCTTCACCCGAGGTAATTTTACGATCATTTCATAATTAAATTATGTTTGAAATTCAAATAGTTACATTCATATTCATTCACTACGTAATATTTGACATAAGAAAATAAAAATATAGGCCATAAGACAAGAAAATTTGCAGTTTATGTGTATTTTACACTATGTTTTTACGTTGTAATTTTACATAACATAAAATATTTTTTACGACGATTATATATTTTCTTACGGTCTCTTTTTATGTTGAAAATAAGACAAAACTTACGAAACGTAAAATTACGGTGCATTGATGGTAAAATAGAGGGGGGTGAAGAATAACTATTCCTCACCCAGGGTGACGAATAGACAATCCCTATATATATATATATATATATATATATATATATATATATATATATATATAGACACACACACATCTGGGCTATTCTGTTACGCGTAACAGAATATTATTCTGTTACTCTTTTTGAACTGATGAATTTGACCGGTTGTACTGATGATGTCATTTCATTGAAGTGATCTTTTCTATTAAAAGGATAAATAAGAGCTCCCTCCCGCCGACCACTGCAGCAGTCCCATCCGGGATTTGAGGTCGTTGGATGCCGCGGCCAGGTGCTCGGTCTCCGACACGATCGACGACATGGAGCCGTGGAGCTTGCTCGACTCCTGGTTGATCTGGTCCGACCTTTCCTCGATCGCCGACAGCTTCTCGCTCGCCGCCGCCGCCGACCGGGTCAGGTCGTTCACCAACCGTTCTGTGCTCTGCTTGAACGCCTCCGCCCTGCAGATACGGACACACAACTCATAGACCAGTCAAAAAATTCATCCTCCATCGGAGGAGGAAGACGAAGACGATCATGGTGGATTGCGTACTGGAGCTGGTGGTAGAGGGTGTTGGTCTCGAGGAAGACCTTCTCCTCTTGCTCGGAGAGGCGCTTGCGGCAGTGCACCATGTGCGAGCGCTCGTCGCAGGGCGGCAGCGGCGGGCGGCCGGAGTCCCGCTAGTAGCAGGCGCTGAGGCGCCACGCGATCCTGGACTGGCGCTCCGTCATGATCTGGGCGCAGCTGGCGAAGAGGCCGTGGTACGCCTCGCCCCAGCAGGAGGCCGGGCCGGCCATCCTGCACCGCGCGCCCTCCAGCAGCTCCACGCCCCTCGGCCCACCGCCGCCTTCCATCGAAAAGTGGACCACCGTCCTGCCGCTGCCGTCGTCGGGCAGGGTCGGCGCAGCAATGGTCTGGCTCGTGGGTTTAGTCGAGGTGGAGGAGAAGATGCTCCATGCACTGGCCGGGGGGCACAGCGACGGCGATAGGATCGCCAGTGCCACGGCGACAAGAAGAAGATGGCCTGTGCCTCTCATCTTGAAATTGTGTTACCCTGAATGGAACTCTGAATGATTTTGGAAGTGTGATGTTCAGGCCTGCACTGTTTCGATCGATGCAAACGAAGCAGACACGTTGTAAACTTGCAATTAGACGGAGCTATATTTGAAGAGGACAAAGCAGGGAAGTTTTGAAGCCTGGTCATTATTATGACCCCAATCCATCCAAGCTGTGAATCATCAGTGAAATAGATGCATGCCTGCACTAGTAGCAGTAGTAAGCAGTAATTGGTTGTGTTGTTCATCTCCGTGGCATGCATTATTCACAGAGCAAACGAATCAACTGCAAAAGGGGAAGGATGCACCGAAAGATGTAAATCTTCCTGGAGCAAAGCAGAGCCTGAATAATACATTATGCTCCGGAAGTTAAACAGATTCTTTTTAGTTAGGTTAATTAGATGAGGAATTTCGTTTTTGACCGATTACGATTCTGTGGATCTGCGGCGGCACCCCTGATCCCTTCTCCCAGGTCCAGCCTTCATAGAGTAATTTTGAATGGTTCCAAAAAAGTACTTGAACTGATGTTGTCTGGGTTTGTACTGAGTGTGTTTTCACAGACTAGATTTTACTCTCTTTTTTTGGTACAGCTTTTCCTCGTAACTTTTCAATGGTTTATGATTTTCACAGTCCTTGAACTTTCATGGTTTATATCATTGAACTGAATGATATTTTTTTCGAAAAAAATGTGTTGTGTGTTTATTTTTTAAAACTCAAATTTCTGTACAATGATGTTTTGGACTTCTCGCATTTTGTGACTTGAACTTTTACCGTTTGAATTTTCGTGGGTTTTTCTTTTGTTTGAGCTTTTTCCCAAACTTATCTGAGACATCATGTTTGAACATACAACTTTTGTAGTTGCGAATTTGTGATTTTTTCCATTTATTAAATTGCTTTTCCCCTTCGAACTATTACTGCTACAATCTTTTTTTACAAATTTATTCTTCCTTGAGTTAGAACTGATGCAATTTTTAATTTTTAATTTATGGTACTTACGGTACTAGAGAGTTTGTACTTCTCAAAAAATAATCAATCAATGTTCTTTTAGTTTTAGTTTTCAATTTTCTTTCTCATCCTTATCCTTACTAACGGTGTCATCACCATTGTGCCTTTATGGTATCGAATTTTTTTGAATACAGTGAAACACGTCGTGTTGTTTTCCCGTCAAAAAAATGTACTTATACTGATCTATGTGTGTGTCCGTACTGATTTATTTTCCACAGAGTAATTTTAAAAGGTTTCAAAAAAGAGCACTTGAACTGATGTCTGTATGGGTCTGTACTGAGCAGACTAAACTTTACTCTGTTTTTTTGGTATCGTTATCCTCGTAAATTTTCAACGGTTTACGTTATCATAGTCCTCAAACTTTCATAGGTTATATTGTTAAACTGAATGATATTTTTTTCTGAAGGAAACTTTTTCGTGTGTAATTTTTTGCAACGATGTTTTCGACTTCTCTTGTTTTGCCACTTGAAAATTTACCATGTTTTCCAAATATGGTAAAGCCATGTTGTCTGTTTTTTAATCCAGAATACTGAGCAAGAGTGCTTTCTAAAGGTGACCATATTTTTCAAACATGGTAAACTAGATTGCTTGATGAAAACACTAGTTCAAACATTAAAAAGTGTAGAAACAGTAGACAATGTTAGTTCAGTTACTCTTGCTCAATCACAATCTGGCAGGCCCTGCTCAACACCACCTACCAAGACAGAAATGCTACACCAAACATGTGTACATAGAGGAAGCAGGCATATAGTGTAAAAGAAATGAGACACGTAACAAGGTTATAACCGATGAGACTAGATCAACCACAAAGAAGTGTAGCCATGTTCTTCGCAAACCAAACCAAATTGTCTCAGGTTTCGATTATCTAACATGAACAAAAGAGATCGGGAACACACACAATGTCTACAAAAGCTTCATCAGCAGCAAACTCACAGCAGGTTCCCACGAGTGTGAGTTAACAAGGATGGCATGGCACCAAGTTACTGCACCAGCTTAATTCCTACTACATACTGTACTCAGCAGTGATGGTGCCACTAACGGCGGAGGTGATGTCATCTACTCCCTCCATCTCAAAATAAGTGTCTCAACTTTATACTAGCTCTAGTACAAATTTGTACTAAGCTCAAGACACTTATTTTGGGACGGAGAGAGTATGATGCACAGATGACACTCTCAGGACCTCCTCTTCCTCTTCTTCTTGTCCTCGGACTTGTCGCCTGCGTTCTTGAGCTGCAATGGGACACAACACCGTCAGCCATCTCAATGGATCACATCATATAAAAATGAATCGAATTTTAGCAACCGTGGGTGGAGGATGAATAGTCAGCCAAGGTGGCTAGGGTGCTTACCCTCATGATGAGGACTCGACGAGGACAACAGCGAAACCGGTGAAGAGGGTGAGCGCGTGCTTGATGTAGCCCATGACGCCGCGGTGCGCCCTCTCGATGATCTCCTTCGTGTCATCCACCATGTTGAACTTGTTGAGTTATGATTTTTGAATCGTCCCAGTAGTAATACATGTACTGGGCGGTACAAGATTGTTGAGTAGCTGACCTACAGAAACAAAAACACTCCTGGAGTGCACGCAAAATCATTTACAAAAATAGTGGCAGCAAGAAGCAATAAACAGCCGCACATACACGTATTTTTGAGAGTGAAGCAACGGAGAGGCAAAGGTGTACGCAGCATAAACTTCATCCTGTTTTATGATGAGCACATCCACCATGCATCCTGTTTTATGTTAACCAAGTGAAACTACGGTGCTCATTCTGAAGCATAACCACAAGCACTTGTTTCTATTATATCAAGATGGAAACACAAAGGGAATCAGACTCACCATCAGAAGTAGATGATCTGAAAAGCATACAAAAGTTGAACTTGTGCATACAAAAGACGAACTGAATCATTATCTTTGTACTGAACTTATGTATCTACACAATGCAATCCTATTATTATATCTCGTCAAAAATCTCAAATTAAAATTTGAACTTATCAAACATGCACATGGGACGGACAACAATTCACATAAATACTGGGTTACTTCCCTAGATGCTTCTACAATACGGGAAATACAAGTCTACCCACACTACTATCCCAACCAAAATTGAAACTTGCATTCACAAGTTGTTGTGGAGTGTTCAACTTGTAACAACTAAAACACTTTAGCCGTAGTGCAACATAAAACCTTAAGAAAAAATGCCAGTTCTCATTGGGCATATGAACAATCAATCACCTTCTCTGCATCAATGGAAAATCATAGTTCAGTACAAGAAATCAAATGAGCAATCAATTTTTGTAGGTGAGAGATAAGAGAGAGGAGATACGAACAGGGAGTTCAGCCCGCTGCTACATCCTCCTGGGCAGAGGCACGCAACGAAGATGCCACTCCGTTGCTATGCTTACAGGCAAACTGATTGTTGAACTGCAGCAACAAGTTATTTGCCACATGGTGAAGCAAACAACAGCAGCGGAGGGTGCCGAAATGGACAAAGAACTTGCTGCGTGTTTTATTTTGAACTTGCCTGGAAGTAATACTTGTACTCTAGTCCCAGTACAAGTATCATGCCTATAATTTGTAAACAAAAAAAGATGCAGAATTTACAAACGAAAAGATTTAAATAAAAGTTGAAACAACAGAGAAATTATGAAGCAAATAGCATGAGTGATCTTCTAGTTGAAGCATTATATTCTACTGATATTTTTTTTGTCAGTGAACTTTTGTAATTTCGGTACTAGAACTCACTGATGTTATTTACTCTTTGTTTTTTTAAGGCATTTTTAGTACATGTTAAACTTTTTTTAAACACACCCACAGTTGAAATGGATTAGTACATGCTGAAAATATCAGTTTTTCATAAGCAAAACTTGCACTGAATTAGTTAAACTCTGAATATGTTCAGAGAACATTAGAGTCTCATGCTACTCTAGGCCAAACACCGAACCAAGCTTTTTAGCATGATGCATCTTCTGCTATGGAATGTAGATACAGAAACAAAACAATTTCTTATAACACTTCCTACCCCATTCGCTTCAAGCTTTAGAAGAAAAACTTTTTGGGGGGCGGGGGGGACAGAAGATGAATTACTAAACTATATTTTTCTGCACTGATATCAGATGTTGAACTTTCTAACCTGCAGTTGCCCAGAAGCCGTCCCAAGTTCTGCTTGGACTGATGTCCGCGTTCCACTTGGACTTTGTAATAATCTGACATATATTATAAAACCAAACTGGGTTTTAACACATACAATAGAAATTTTGTTGTACGTTTTTTTGAACTAATGACATATATACATGGTGAACTACAGAGCATCAATTTGGCAGTAAACAAGATTCACATTTTCAGAATCAGGGGATGGACCGAACTGATTGTTCTAGGTACGATGAACTGATTTTGCAGATAAAAATCTAGTTTCTAGGTATGGTGGACTGCAGGAGCAAAACAGGACACTTTGATTGAAAGTGACTGCTTTCTTCAATTGAGCAGGTGCCCGAGCGGCGTGGTGCTAGGGGGCGGCGCGTGGCGGCGTACTGCTGCTCGCGACTAACTCGACCATCTCGACGCCATGGGGTTGAACTGAGGACAGCTATGGGAGTAGGGAGCATCGAGCTAGCGTGGTGGGTGGTGGCGCATACCTAGGTGAAGCGGGAAGATTGGCTGCTTTGGGCCCAGGGGGTGGAGGCCGTCTCCAGCCATGACGAACACCGGGGTGCGCCTACCTTAGTCGCGGAGCATCTTGCTCCTCCACACTTCCCCGCCGCGTCGGGCCCCTGCAACCATGGGCGAGATCCAGAGGTTGGCATGGGCGCCATGTCCGGGCGGGCACAGGCGGCTTCTCGAGGCCCGAAGATGGTGGAGGCGGGCGGCGGGCGGATCGGGAAGAAGGTGGGAATGGGGCGACGGAGATGGTGGAGAAGGTGGGGGTTGGGCGGTGGCCTGAGACAGGGGAAGAAGGTGGGGATGGGGCGACGGCCGGAGATGGTGGAGAAGGTGGTGGTTGGGCGGTAGTCTGAGACAGGGGAAGAAGGTGGGGATGGGGCGACGGCCGGACATGGTGGAGAAGGTGGGGGTTGCGCGGTGGGCTGAGACAGGGGAGAAGGTGGGGGTGAGGTGGCGGCAGAAGATGGTGGAGAAGTGTTGGGGAACGTAGCAGAAATTCAAAATTTTCCTACGTGTCACCAAGATCTATCTATGGAGAAACTAGCAACGAGGGAAGGAGAGTGCATCTACATACCCTTGTAGATCGCTAAGCGGAAGCGTTCAAGAGAACGGGGTTGAAGGAGTCGATTGCCGTGATCCAAATCACCGGAGATCCTAGTGCCGAACGGACGGCACCTCCGCTGTTCAACACACGGACAGCCGGTGACGCCTCCCACGCCTTGATCCAGCAAGGAGAGAGGGAGAGGTTGAGGAAGACTCCATCCAGCAGCAGCACAACGGCATGGTGGTGATGGAGGAGCGTGGCAATCCCGCAGGCTTCGCCAAGCACCAAGGGAGAGGAGGAGGAGGAGAGGCAGGGCTGCGCTCGGAGAGGAGAGGCTCTCGTGTGTTATGGGCAGCCCCATAGGCCTCATATATATAGGGAAGGGAGGGCTGCGCCTCTAGGGTTTCCACCCCTAGGGGTGGCGGCCAGCCCTAGATGGGTTTTGGGGGCGGCCAAGAAGGGGAGAGGGAGGCGCCCACTAGGTGGGCCTTAAGGCCCATCTCGAACTAGGGTTTGCCCTCCCACTCTCCCTTGCGCTTGGGCCCTTTAGAAGCGCACCAGCCCTCCTAGGGGCTGGTCCCTCCCACACTTGGCCCACGCAACCTTCTCGGGGCAGGTGGCCCCACTTGGTGGACCCCGGGACCCTCCCGGTGGTCCCAGACATTACCGATATCGCCTCAAACTTTTCCGGTGACCAAAACAGGACTTCTCATATATAAATCTTTACCTCCGGACCATTCCGGAACTCCTCGTGACGCCCCGGATCTCATCCGGACTCGAACAACATTCGTAACCACATACAAACTTCCTTTATAACCCTAGCGCCATCGAACCTTATGTGTAGACCCTACGGGTTCGGGAACCATGCGCATATGACCGAGACGTTCTCCGTCAATAACCAACAGCGGGATCTGGATACCCATGTTGGCTCCCACATGTTGCACGATGATCTCATCGGATGAACCACGATGTCAAGGACTCAATCGATCCCGTATACAATTCCCTTTGTCTAGCGGTATTGTACTTGCCGAGATTCGATCATCGGTATCCCGATACCTTGTTCAATCTCGTTACCGGCAAGTCTCTTTACTCGTTCCGTAACACATCATCCCGTGATCAACCCCTTGGTCACATTGTGCACATTATGATGATGTCCTACCGAGTGGGCCCAGAGATACCTCTCCGTTTACACGGAGTGACAAATCCCAGTCTTGATTCGTGCCAACCCAACAAACACTTTCGGAGATACCTGTTGTGCACCTTTATAGTCACCCAGTTACGTTGTGACGTTTGGTACACCCAAAGCATTCCTACGGTATCCGGGAGTTGCACAATCTCATGGTCTAAGGAAATGATACTTGACATTAGAAAAGCTTTAGCATACGAACTACGATCTTTGTGCTAGGCTTAGGATTGGGTCTTGTCCATCACATCATTCTCCTAATGATGTGATCCCGTTATCAACGACATCCAATGTCCATGGTCAGGAAACCGTAACCATCTATTGATCAACGAGCTAGTCATCTAGAGGCTTACTAGGGACTTGGTGTTGTCTATGTACCCACACATGTATCTGAGTTTCCTGTCAATACAATTATAGCATGGATAATAAACGATTATCATGAACAAGGAAATATAATAATAACTAATTTATTATTGCCTCTAGGGCATATTTCCAACAGTCTCCCACTTGCACTAGAGTCAATAATCTAGTTCACATCGTCATGTGATTAACGCTGATAGGTCATATCGCCATGTGACCAACATCCAAAGAGTTTACTAGTGTCTGTAAACTAGTTCACATCATCATGTGATTAAGACTCAATGAGTTATGAGGTTTGATCATGTTTTGCTTGTGAGAGAGGTTTTAGTCAACGGGTCTGAACCTTTCAGATCCGTGTGTACTTCGCAATTCTCTATGTCATATTGTAAATGTTGCTTCCACGCTCCACTTGGATCTATTCCAAATGGTTGCTCCACTATACGTATCCGGTTTGCTACTCAGAGTCACTCGGATAGGTGTTAAAGCTTGCATCGACGTAACCCTTTACGCCGAACTCTTTATCACCTCCATAATCGAGAAACATGTCCCTATTTACTCCAAGGACAATTTTGACCGCTGTCCAATGATCCATTCCTGGATCATTCTTGTACCTTTGACGACTCATGGTAAGGCACACTTCCTTGCGGTAAACAGCATAGCATACTATAGAGACAATGACTGAAGCAAAGGGGACCACCTTCGACCTTTATCTCTTTTCATCCGTGGTCGAGCTTTAACTCTTAACTTCATACCTTACAACTCAGGCAAGAACTCCTTCTTTGACTGATCCATCTTGAACACTTTCAAGATTATGTCAAGGTATGTGCTCATTTGAAAGTACTATTGAGCGGTTTTGATCTATCCCTATAGATCTTGATGCTCAATGTTCAAGTAGCTTAATACAGGTTTTCACTTGAAAAACACTTTTCAAATAACCCTATATGCTTTCCAGAAATTCTACATCATTTCTGATCAACAATATGTCAACAACATATACTCATCAAAAATTCTATAGTGCTCCCACTCACTTCTTTGGAAACACAAGTTTCTCATAAACTTTGTATAAACCCAAAATCTTTGATCATCTCATCAAAGCGTACATTCCAACTCCGAGATGCTTACTCCAGTCCTTAGAAAGGATCGCTGGAGCCAGCATACCTTTTAGCATCCTCAGGATCGACAAAACTTTCTGAATGTATCACATACAACCTTTCCTTACGAAAACTGGTAAGGAAACTCGTTTTGACATCCATCTGCCAGATTTCATAAATGCAGCTTGTGCTAACATGATTCCGACGGACTTTAAGCATCGCTAAGGATGAGAAAATCTCATCGTAGTCAACTCCTTGAACTTGTGAAAAACTCTTCGATACAAGTCTAGCTTCATAGACGGTGACATTACCGTCCTTGTCCGTCTTTTTCTTAAAGATCCATTTATCTCAATGGCTCGCCGATCATCGGGCAAGTCCACCAAAGTCCATGCTTTGTTCTGATACATGGATCCTATCTCGGATTTCATGGCTTCTAACCATTTGTCGGAATTTGGGCCCACCATTGCTTCTCCATAGCTCGTAGGTTCATTGTTGTCTAGCAACATGACCTTCAAGCCGGGATTGCGTACCACTCTGAAGTAGTACGCATCCTTGTCACCCTACGAGGTACGTCAGTGACTTGATCCGAAACTTCATGATCACTATCATAAGCTTCTACTTCAATTGGTGTAGGTGCCACAGGAACAACTTCCTGTGCCCTGCTACACACTAGTTGAAGTGATGGTTCAATAACCTCATCAAGTCTCCACCATCCTCCCACTCAACTTTTCGAGACGAACTTTTCCTCGAGAAAGGTCCCGATTCAAGAAACAATCCCTATTGCTTCCGGATCTGAATTAGGAGGTATACCCAACTGTTTTGGGTGTCCTATGAGGATGCATTTTATCCGCTTTGGGTTCGAGCTTATCAACCTGAAACTTTTTCACATAAGCGTCGCAGCCCCAAACTTTTAAGAAACGACAACTTAGGTTTCTCCAAACGGTGTCGTCTCAACGGAATTACGTGGTGCCCCATTAAAGATAGTGCGGTTGTCTCTAATGCCTAACCCATGAACGATAGTGGTAATTCGATAAGAGACATCATGGTACGCACCATATCCAATAAGGTGCAACTATGATGTTCGGACACGCCATCACACTATGGTGTTCCAGGGGGTATTAGTTGTGAAACAATTTCCACAAAGTCTCAATTGTGTACCAAACTCGCTACTCAGACATTCATCTCTATGATCACATCACAGACATTTTATCCTCTTGTCACGAAGATCTTCAACTTCACTCTGAAATTACTTGAACCTTTCAATAATTCAGACTTGTGTTTCATCAAGTAAATATACTCAACATCTACTCAAATCATCCGTGAAGTAAGAACATAACGATATTCATCAGCATGCCTCAGCACTCATTGGACTGCACACATCAAAATGTGTTACTTCCAACAAGTTGCTATCTTGTTCCATCTTCTTTGGCCCGAGGCTTTTCACTCATCTTGCCCATGTGGTATGATTTGCATATCTCAAGTGATTCAAAATCAAGTGAGTCCAAACGATCCATTTGCATGGAGTTTCTTCATGCGTATACACCAATAGACATGCTTCGCATGTTTCAAACTTTTCAAAACGAGTGAGTCCAAAGATCCATCAACATGGAGCTTCTTCATGCGTTTACACCAATATGACTTACATGGCAAGGCCACAAGTAAGTGGTACTATCACTACTATCTTATACTTTTGGCATGAAAATGTGTATCACTACGATCGAGATTCAATAAACCATTTATTTAGGTGCAAGACCATCGAAGGTATTATTCAAATAAATAGAGTAACCATTATTCTCCTTAAATGAATAACCGTATTGCGATAGACATAATCCAATCATGTCTATGCTCAACGGAAACACCAAATGATAATTATTCTGGTTTAATACTAATCTTGATGGTAGAGGGAGCGTGCGATGTTTGATCACATCAAAATTGGAAACACTTCCAACACATATCGTCAGCTCTCCTTTAGCTAGTCTCCGCTTATTCCGTAGCCTTTTATTTCGAAGTTACTAACACTTAGCAACCGAACCGGTATCTAATACCCTGGTGCTACTAGGAGTGCTAGTAAAGTACACATTAACATAATGCATATCCAATATACTTCTATCGACCTTGCCAGCCTTCTCATCTACCAAGTATCTAGGGTAATTCTGCTCCAGTGGCTTTGCCCCTTATTACAGAAGCACTTAGTCTCGGGTTTGGGTTCAACCCTGGGTTTCTTCACTGGAGCAACAACTGATTTGCCGTTTCACGAAGTGTCCCTTCTTGCCCTTGCCCTTCTTGAAACTAGTTGTTTCATCAACCATCAACAATTGATGCTCCTTCTTGATTTCTACTTTCGCGATGTCAAACAACGCGAATACCTCAAGGATCATCATCTCTATCCTTGATATGTTATAGTTCATCACGAAGCTCTAGCAGTTTGGTGGAAATGACTTTGGAGAAACATCACTATCTCATCTAGAAGATCAACTCCCACTCGGTTCAAGTGATTGTTGCACTTCAGACAATCTGAGCACAAGCTCAACGATTGAGCTTTTCTCCCTTAGTTTGCAGGCTAAGACAATCGTCGGAGGTCTTATACCTCTTGACGTGGGCACGAGCCTGAAATCCCAATTTCAGCCTTCGAAACATCTCATATGTTCCGCGACGTTTTGAAAACGCCTTGATTGCCTCAACTCTAAACCGTTTAACTGAACTATCACGTAGTTATCAAAACGTGTATGTCCGATGTTCGCAACATCCACAAACGACGTTTGGGGTTCAGCACACTGAGCGGTGCATTAAGGACATAAGCTTTCTACTGTCCGCATAATCGCTACTTTCAACTTTCAACTATATTTTCTCTAGGAACATATCTAAACAGTGGAACTAAAGCGCGAGCTTACGACATAATGTGCAAAAGGTCTTTTGACTATGTTCAGGATAATTAAGTTCATCTTATGAACTCCCACTCAGATAGACATCCCTCTGGTTATCTAAGTGATTACATGATCCGAGTCAACTAGGCCGTGTCCGATCATCACGTGAGACGGACTAGTCATCATCGGTGAACATCTTCATGTTGATCGTATCTACTATACGACTCATGCTCGACCTTTCGGTCTCTGTGTTCCGAGGCCATGTCTGTACATGCTAGGCTCGTCAAGTTAACCCTAAGTGTTTCGCGTGTGTAAATCTGTCTTACGCCCGTTGTATGTGAACGTAAGAATCCATCACACCCGATCATTACGTGGTGCTTAGAAGCGACGAACTTTAGCAAAGGTGCACAGCTAGGGGAGAACACTTCTTGAAATTGTTGTAAGGGATCATCTTATTTACTACCGTCGTTCTAAGTAAACAAGATGCATAAACATAATAAACATCACATGCAATTATATAGTAGTGACATGATATGGCCAATATCATATAGCTCCATTGATCTCCATCTTCGGGGCTCCATGATCATCATCGTCACCGGCATGACACCATGATCTCCATCATCGTGTCTTCATGAAGTTGTCTCGCCAACCATTACTTCTACTACTATGGCTACCGGTTAGCAATAAAGTAAAGTAATTACATGGCGTTGTTTAATGACACGCAGGTCATACAATAAATAAAGACAACTCCTATGGCTCCTGCCGGTTGTCATACTCATCGACATGCAAGTCGTGAATCCTATTATAAGAACATGATCAATCTCATACATCACATATCATTCATCACATTCTTCTTGGCCATATCACATCACATAGCATACCCTGCAAAAACAAGTTAGACGTTGTCGTGGAATTGTCACGGCAGATGTCCTCGTGAAAGGACTTAGTCGTAGGGCCATCATACGGGTTAACCTAGAGGGGTTAAAGAGGATACAAGACACGTGAGTTATACTAGTTCGGCCCCTTCGATGAAGGTAAAAGCCTACGTCTAGTTGTGATGGGATTGATATGATTTCGGCGACTAGGGAGCAATAGCTTCCTCAGCCTCGAATTCTCTGTCCTTAATCCGCTTGGTCATGCCCTTATATACACGGGTTGACGCCCGGCCGGTCTACAGAGTCCCGATCCGGCTCATACAAGTGTCCGGCTCGGTCTCTTCTCTCTTATCTTACAGCCCAAGTTACAACACTAAGGCGGTTCACATAAATGGTCCTTAATTCGCCTCTGGGCTCCGGGCCTCCTTCGTGGGCCTGGATCATGGACGAGGGTAAACCGGCCCCTCCAGGGCAGTTCACACTCAGTAGTTGTATCCCCAACATTAGGCCCCAGATTAACTTGAACCGGTTCATGTTAATCTTCAACACCTTCAGGAAACTCTTCCTTTCATATTTTGTAAACCGCCATCTGCTTGAACCACCGTGATGTCATCCTCCGATCCGCGTGTCAGGGCGCCTTGACGTCATCTTTAATAAAGAAATCCAAACAGTAAGATTCCCTTCATTTAATGCTATCCCGGAAATCGAGGCGGCCACTGCACCGTCCGCCGCTTTTGACTCCTCGATTCTCGCGCCCGTTGATTGCTCTGGTTCCTTATAAATAGACCGGCCGGGCCCTGTCTCTTCTTCTTCTTCCACTCTTCTCCTTCCTCGCGACGCTCCAGCCCTGAAGCTCCGCCGTCGCCTCCGACCTTCGAACGACGCGTCAACGCCGGGCCGCTGCATCAACCTGATCGTATCAGAGTTTTGGCGCTCCTCCGCGGTTTTTGCTCGTCAGGTAAAGTTCCTCTCAAGCCCTAGATCCCATCTGAAAACCCTGTTCATCTCGTAGTTCATAGGTGCTCATATCAGTTCTTCATACCTGCTCCGCCATGGCCGTACGACTCAGCCGTACCGTACATCCTGTGCAGGTGGCTGCCCCGCCGTCCATTTAACTCTTTATGCACCTTTCCTTTTGTTCAGATCCTCGAGTTTTGAATACACGAACCCTCCTGCTCTTTATGAGGTTTGCATAAGTCGTAAAAGTTTTTCTTACTGGAACTTCGGTAGATCTCGATTACTTCCATTCGCATGTGAAAACTGTTTCTGTCCACACTTAGTAGATTTTTCAGCTCTGCCTCATTTGGCGGTTTGACTTTTGATAGCTAATCCGTCACTCCATTAGTCCTCAGTTAAACCGGAATTGGAAGCCAGCCGCTGAATCGCCGGTTTAACAATGTATAATATGCCTGAACCGTTTTAACGGTGAACCGCTTTCTCCTTTCTTTTCGCAGCTTAGTCGTCCGGAATGGCTCCTCAATTCTCAGCGTGCAATTGGGTTCGGTCAAAAATCACTGAAATGCAACTCAACGGCTATGTCACCACTGGAGCTTTGGCTCCAAAAAATGTCCTCCACTGGCGTGTTCCGGATGGCGAGTTTCCTCCCGAGCCGCAAGAGGGAGAAGTAATTGTGTTTATGCAGCACTTAGACCGGGTATTCTGCCCGCCCGGTTCAAAATTCTTCCGGGACATCCTCGCAAGTTTTAAACTCCATCCGCAGGATATTGGCCCGAACTCTGTGTCAAACATATGCAACTTTCAAGTCTTCTGTGAAGTCTATCTTCAAGAAGAACCATCTGTGGAGCTGTTCCGGGATTTTTTCCACTTGAACCGCCGTACAGAATTTTCTGACGGCCCCAACACAAAGCTGGGCGGCGTTTCAATCCAGAAGAGGAAGGAAGTGGATTTCCCTCATGCCAAACACGACAGCCATCCAAAGGATTGGAACCAAACCTGGTTCTACTGCCGGAACACTGCTCCTGCCAACGAGAACCCCTTGCCGGGTTATCGTCCTCACCGGCTCAGCAACCAGCATTCGCTGCATGTACGCTTAACCGCCGCGGAACGGAAGAACTTCGCGCCTCAAATAATCAAGCTCCGCGCTCTAATGGCCAATGGCTTAACCGGCGTGGACCTTGTGCGGTGTTGGGTCTCTTGGGGCGTCTTGCCACTAAGCCGCCGGCCCGGATTGATGCACGAGTACACCGGCAGCCTCAAAGACCCTCAAAGACGTCACGAGCTACCCATAACTGAACTTGAGGTCACAGAGATCATAAAGAAGATGCTCGATGAACCAATCTCCGTCTACAGCCTAACCTGGTTGGCTCCATTCTGTGTTGCCAACAAACCGCCGGCGGTAAGCTCTACTCACCGCTTTTCAGGCCCTTAATACTTTGTTGATATACACTAATCCTTGTTACTTCTCAGGCTGACAGCTCCTTCTGGAAACGTACCAAACCGGTTCGGGCGCCGCGTGTAAAGTCCAAGGCCACCAAGAAAGCAGGCAAGAAGAAAACCGCCGAGTCCTCTGATCCGCCGGAGGACGAAGAATCAGAAGCTGAGGTGAAACTTGACATTCTTACGAGGGAGCCGCCGTAAACCGGCTTTCCGCTTTGTGTTTTTTCTTGCATATGCTTTGCCCCTTTGTATTCCTTTAACTGACAATTTTACCTCCCAGGACGATGCTGAAGCGAGCCATGCCGACCCTGTTGAGGTAATCCTTCTTTCTTACGAATCCGAGCTTGCGCCAGTTAAAAGAATTCGTCGCACCGTCCGGAAAGTGAAAAAATATCATTCCTGTGCTTACTTGAATCCAAACCTTTCCTTGAAGACACAGCAGGCTGAAGAGCGCCGTACGACCCGGCATAGTGGCCAACGGATAACTTCATCCGGTTTACTAGACACACCAACCCGGAAGCGTCGTCCAGAGGTGACTTGTTCTCCTGAAAAGCGTTATCCCTTAAAGGGTTTCTTCCGATGTCCTCTCAATCCATCTGACCCGAATTATCAGGCCTCTTCCAACTCGTCTGGCGGTTCATCAACCACGCAACTGCCTCCGCTTAAAGTTGCTGCAGGGTACGCCACTGCTTTCCAGTCAATTCGGTTTACAATTGCTTTGGCCAATTTGTCTTAACCCAATTCTGAATATTGCAACACCAAGGCTCGCTTGAGTAAGAAAGCGAAAACCCTTGACCCTACTGCACATGTTGAGCCAGAAAAGACCCCAGAACAAACCCACGAAAATCCTGAAGTCGCCAAAAATAGCTCTGGCGAGTTGTACAAAGACGACACTGCTGATCTGCCAGAAGTTGAACCGGAGGTCCAAATGGAAACCTCGCAGCCTGCTCCACCGAACCCGTCCACAGATCAGGTCGTAATTGTTGAACCGCCGGGCCAGAGCAAGGAGACATCAAGCCCAAAGAAGATCGCCGAAAATGACGATGTTATTGTGACAGGCACTGGCTACACCGCTCCTAGCCAACCGGTCGCTTTAGCAAAGCACAGCATCAAGGAAGGTTCCACTACTATGAGCAAAGATAAGGGGAAGACTGATCTGTCAGCTTACGACAACTTCTCTGCCCAAGAACTTCACTCCGGCTTTCTGAACCGGCTTTATACAAGCCGTGATTTTGAAGCCGGTCTGGTGAATCGCATGAAGGACCGCTATGAGGTAATGAGTTATGCTTTTCTTATACTTTGGTTGTATAGTAGCCCCCAAGGGTCGGTTCAACTTTGCAAAGTTAAACCGGGACTTAATTTGTGTCTTCCCATAGCAAACTGAGATCAACTAGCCATTAGCCCCCAAGTGCCAAATTGAATACTTGTATTGAGCTTGGGACTTGTATAGTGAAACAACTAACGTGCTCCCTTTGTTATCAGAATGAAATATACCAGCAAACCGTGCAACTCAAGGACCTTCGAGCCAATCTGGAAACTCAACAAGCAGAAGCTACCAAGGCCAAGGATGAATTAAAAACTGCCCTGACCACTATGGAACAGCTGAAGGAGTGGTATAAATCCGAGCGGGTCAACTGGGACACCGAGAAGGCCGGTTTAATAAAACGGCGTAAGAAGTCAAGCAGCTCTGAAACCGGTGACTGAAGAGCTTACCGGACTCAAGCGCCAAGTGCATGCCATGACCTCTGCCGTCTTTGGTAAGAAAACTTGCACTTATTATCTCTACTTTGATATGTCCGCCGGTTTAACCCGAGCCGTTTTGAAACCGGCGCAGGCAAGCGTCTTGCTCATCTGGGCTCTGATGTGCGGAAGAAACTCAAGGCCGCTTATACGCTGATTGAGCAGCTGTATACCGGCGCCCAGCGAGTCATATGTGCCACATCGTACGACAACACGGCTCCATCCCTGATCAAAGACACACTGGACCGGCTGTCCATGGTTCCGGGGCAGCTTGAAGAGTTGAAGCGATCCGCCGCCCGGGCTGGCACACTACTGGCTCTGACTCGCGCCAAGGCATGGATAGCAGATCTTGATCCGGCTGACATAGCCAAGGGTTTCCCCAGCGCTCAAGAGAATGGTGAAGCCTTTGACAACGACGCCCTGAAACGGATAACAAAGGAGATGCGTCACCGGCGAAATCAACTGGCAGCGAAGCCAACTGGCGGTTCACCGTTCTTTTTATGACACAAACAACAAGCGGGTGGAGTTTGTCATTCCGGAAGTGCAGAGCCTTGTTCCTCCAATCCGTAAGCACACTTATGCCCCTGACGTTGATCCGGCTGAACTTATAAGTGAAGAGGCTGTCTTTCAGGCCTTAACCCGGATTGACTGGTCTGCCAATGACTTCCGGGCTTTGGGTGAGGAAGAAGAAGAAGTTGAACCGACGCCAGGCGCCCCCTCTACCTCACGTCAACCCGGCGAAGAAGCGTAATCCAGCAAGCCGGGTGACGCCTCCGAAACTTCAAGGCATAACACCACATGAAACACCGGGCCTTGAAAGGCTTTGTAATAGGATAGTCAGCACTTTGTTTTGAACAATGCCTTTTATGACCTCAGTCTGTAACCTTTGTATGGTGGTGCTGATACGGTGGATGGATGAACCGTCAACTTATTTCGCCTGCAATCACAAATTCTTTAAACCGCCACGGCGGCTTGTGTCGCCAGCCGGTTTGTGACGTCCATATAGTTACATAAGAAAATAGGGATGTATATGACCAAACGTTATGATACAAAAATACCTGCCAGCGTCGGGCATGCAGTTGGCTTAGCCAATCTTGGGGTGGAGGTTTAGAAACCATTACCGGCAAAGGAGAAAACAACTCCTGTGCTTTGAATGCCGGTTTACCGTGTAAACCGTGTCGGGCATGACAAGCCCCCTGTTACTCCATAATGGGACGTTAACAGAAAAAACCAAGCCGGAGCAGAATCGCCGGATTGAAAAATGGACCGAATTCTTGACAACCAGAATTCCGGTTTAAAAAGGTTTGTCGGTTTAAGAAGGCTAACAAAAATCAAATGATTGGTATAAAAACCACATCGAAGCAAAGGCAATGATAAAAACCGTTTGCAAAAAGAGGCTTTACTGAGCCTGATCAGATGGTGTTACCATGGTCGGACAGGACCAAGCTCCCCATAAAGTGTAGCGATGGTTCAAGTCAGCCAGGCCCCTAACTGAAATCGTGGCATGATGCCGATCAAGTGGCATGGCAATGGTTCGGGTTCGACCAAGCCCCCAAGTGATTCTATGGCCTTAGGCCGACCAAGAGGCGTGACTGGTTCAGACGTGACCATGTCCCCAAGTGATCTGGTGGCTTTCGCCCGTCAAGAGGTGTTGCATTGGTTCGGACACGACCAAGCCCCCAAGTGACAAAATCATCTGAAAAGCAATGCCAAGGGTTAAACCGGAGGCCGCTTCACGACAACATCTCCATGTACCCAAACCGGACTTTATACAGAACGGATACCCCGCTTTGGCCGAGGATCCGGTTTATTGCTTTTATTCATAATATATACATTGTCTTAATATGTACATAAGTGGAGCCGATGGCTCAGGTATAATAAGGCCGAAGATGAGCTATGTTCCACGGCCTGTTGGTCTCCTCTTCTGACGTGCGTGAGTCCTTTCGCTCTCGAACATCAATCAGATAGTATGACCCGTTGTACAGATTCTTACTGACCACAAAGGGTCCTTCCCAAGGCGGGGATAGCTTGTGCATATCTGTCTGGTCTTGAATGAGCCGAAGCACCAAGTCTCCTTCCTGAAAGGTTCTTGTTCTAACCCGCCGGCTGTGATACCGACGAAGATCCTGCTGGTAAATCGCCGAACGACCAGCCGCCATGTCTCGCTCCTCATCCAGTCGATCCAAATCGTCCTGCCGGGCTGCCTCACTATCGGCCTCAACATAAGCCGCCACGCCGGGCGAGTCATGACGTATATCACAGGTTATGAACTCCTCCGCTCCATAGACCATAAAGAACGGCGTGTATCCAGTGGATCTGTTTGGTGTAGTATTGATACTCCATATCACAGATGGCAGCTCCTCGACCCAACAACCCGGCGTCCTCACTAAAGGGACCATAAGCCGGGGTTTAATACCTCTCAAGATCTCCTGATTAGCTCATTCTGCTTGACCATTGGACCTGGGTGGGCCATCAAGAAAGCGTTAAGCGGATGTGCTCGCTCACAAAACTCCTTCATGGCTCCCTTGGACAAATTGGTGCCATTGTCCGTGATGATACTGTGTGGAAACCCAAACCGGAAAATCACCTTTTTGATGAACTGAACCGCCGTGGCCGCATCACACTTGCTAACAGGCTCTGCCTCGACCCACTTGGTAAACTTATCAACCGCCACCAACAGGTGGGTCTTATTGTCCTTGGACCTTTTGAAAGGTCCAACCATATCCAGCCCCCAAGTCGCAAACGGCCAAGTAATTGGAATCATCCTCAATTCTTGGGCCGGTACATGAGCACGTCTGGAGAACTTTTGGCAACCATCACATCATCTGACCAGATCTTCGGCATCAGCATGGGCAGTCAACCAATAGAAACCGTGGCGAAACGCTTTGGCCACCAAGGATTTTGAACCAGCGTGATGACCACAATCCCCTTCATGGATCTCACGCAATATCTCACGGCCTTCCTCAGGGGACACACAACGCTGAAATGCCCCGGACACGCTGCAACGATGCAACTCGCCCTTATGTATAGTCATAGACTTAGACCGCCGAACTATCTGTCGGGCCAGCGTCTCATCTTCTGGTAACTCGCCCCGGTTCATGTATGCCAAATAAGGGAGCGTCCAATCCGGAATGACATGCAAGGCTACCACCAAGTGAGCCTCCGGATCAGGAATAGCCAAATCGACCTCATCAGGAAGCTTAACTGACGGATTGTGCAGTACGTCAAGGAAGACATTGGGCGGGACCGTTTACGTTGAGAACCCAGCGGCTTAGAGCATCCGCCGCCTCGTTCTTCCGGCGATCCACATGGTCCACCTGATATCCTTTAAAGTGTCCTGCAACCATATCCACCTCCCGACGGTACGCAGCCATGAGTGGATCTTTGGAATCCCAAGTGCCTGATACTTGCTGGGCCACCAAGTCCGAGTCACCAAAGCACTTGACCCGGCTTAGATTCATCTCCTTAGCCATCCGTAGACCATGGAGCAAAGCTTCATACTCAGCTGCATTGTTAGTACAGGGGAACATTAAGCGAAGAACGTAACAGAACTTGTCACCTCGTGGGGAAGTTAATACGACTCCAGCCCCCGAGCCCTCCAATTGCCTGGACCCATCAAAGTGGATGGTCCAATAGGTATGATCCGGCTTTTCTTCAGGCGCTTGCAACTCCGTCCAATCATTAATGAAATCCACAAGTGCCTGAGACTTTACTGCCGTCCGAGGCACATATCTTAAACCGTGCGGCCCAAGTTCTGTAGCCCACTTAGCAATCCGGCCAGTCGCTTCCCGGTTCTGTATGATATCGCCCAAGGGAGATGAACTGACCACTGTGATAGGGTGCCCTTGGAAATATTGCTTTAGCTTCCGGCTTGCCATAAAAACCCCATATACCAGCTTCTGCCAATGTGGATATCTCTGCTTAGACTCAATGAGGACCTCGCTGATGTAATAAACCGGCCGTTGAACCGGATACTCCTTCCTCGCCTCCTTCCGCTTCCACCACGATGGCCACGCTTAATCGCCTGGCATTAGCAGCAACATATAACAACAGCGGCTCTTTGTCAATGGGAGCGGCGAGAACCGGCGGGTTGGCCAACTGCCGCTTCAAATCCTCCAATGCTTCATCAGCGGCTGAACTCCAGACAAACTGATCCGTCTTCTTCAGCATCTGGTACAAAGGAATGGCCTTCTCGCCTAGGCGGCTGATAAACCGGCTTAGCGCAGCAATCCGGCCTGCCAAGCGCTGGACATCATTGATGCACTTTGGCTTAGCCAAGGAGGTGATAGCCGTAATTTTTTCCGGATTAGCTTCGATCCCTCTCGCTGGACACGAAAGCCCAATAACTTGCTCGCCGGAACACCAAAGACGACTTGGCGGGTTGAGCATCATCTTGTACACCCGCAAGTTGTCAAAAGTTTCCTTTAAATCCTCAATCAACGTTTCCTTCTGCCTTGACTTCACCATGATATCATCCACATAAGCGTGCACGTTACGGCCGATCTGGTCGTGCAAGCAATTCAGACGCATAGCCGATAAGTTGCTTGGGCGCTCTTGAGCCCAAAAGGCATAGATACATAGCGTAAGGCTCCAAAAGGGGTGATAAACGCCGTCTTCTCCTGGTCCTTAACCGCCATCTTAATCTGGTGATAACCGAAATACGCATCCAAAAAGCTCAAACGCTCACAACCCGCCGTAGCATCAATAATCTGGTCAATGCGGGGGAGGGCGAAAGGATCTGCTGGACAAGCTTTGTTAAGATCTGTGTAATCCAGACACATGCGCCAAGTGCCATTCTTCTTAAGGACCAACACCGGATTAGCAAGCCATTCTGGATGAAAGACTTCAACAATAAACCCTGCCGCTAAGAGCCTAGCAACTTCCTCTCCAATGGCCTTGCGCCTTTCCTCATTGAACCGGCGAAGAAACTGCTTTACCGGTATGTACTTGGGGTCAACATTAAGAGTGTGCTCAGCGAGTTCCCTCGGTACACCGGCATGTCGGAAGGCTTCCATGCAAAAATGTCCCGATTCTCACGGATGAACTTCGATGAGCGCTTTCCTATTTAGGATCCAAGTTGGCACTGATGGTGAACTGCTTGGACGAATCGCCGGGCACAAAATCAACAAGTTTCGTCTCAGCTGCCGATTTGAACTTCAAATCCGGATCGTGCTCTGTAGTTGGCTTCTTCAAAGGGGTCATATCCGCCGGATCAACATTGTCCTTATAATACTTTAGTTCTTCAGTGGCACAAACCGACTCTGCATAAGCCGCATCACCTTCCTTGCACTCCAAAGCGATCCGGCGGCTCCCATGAACCGTTATCGTCTCTTTGTGACCCGGCATTTTCAGCTGCAAATAAACATAACAGGGCCGTGCCATAAACTTAGCATAAGCCGGCCGCCCAAAGAGGGCGTGGTAAGGACTTTGAATTTTCACCCCCTCAAACATCAATGTTTCCGATCTGGAGTCATGTTCATCCCCGAAGGTCACCTCCAGAGCTATCTTACCGATCGGGTATGCCGACTTGCCAGGCACCACACCGTGAAACACTGTGCTGGATGGCCTAAGATGCCTATCCGTTAACCCCATACGCCGGAAGGTCTCATAGTACAGGATGTTGATGTTGCTTCCTCCATCCATAAGCACCTTGGTAAACTTGTATCCTCCTACCTGAGGCGCCACCACCAGGGCTAACTGACCCAGATTGTAAACCCGGGGAGGATGGTCCTCTCTGCTCCACACGATAGGTTGCTCTGACCAGCGTAGGTAATGCGGCGCAGCCGGTTCAACAATACTGACCGCCCGCTTCTGAAGTTTTCGGTCTCGTCTGTCCAAGCTGGTGGTAAAGACGTGGTACTGTCCACCGTTCAACTGCTTTGGGTTAATTTGGTAACCCGACTGCTGCTGTTGTTGTTGATTGTAACCCCCTTGGTTCTGATTGTTCTGATTGTTCGGATTACTCTGATTGTTCTGATTACTCTGATTGCCTTGCCCGCCCGGATTACCACCGAATCCTGGGCCGGAATTTCCTCCACCGTAGCCCGGGGCGGATCCTGAACCGCCGCCGGGCCCTTGATCATACCAGAAAGAGTTAGAGTTTTTGAACTCCTGCATAATATAACAATCCTTCCAAAGGTGGTTTGCCGGTGCCTCCTTCGTCCCATGCTTCGGACAAGGTTGATTCAATATGTAATTCAGACGATCCGGATTGTGACCGCCCCGGTTTGATTGCTTACCCTTGCGCCGCTGACCCTTGTCCGACGCATTGGTGTTGGCTACGAAGCCCATATTACCGTTTGCCTTACGCTTGTTCCCCCCATTGCCTGCCGAATGATGCTGCTGGCCTCTGGAATTGCTGTTCTGTTTTCCCTTCCCTACTTCGTCATCCCCAGACTCGGGATCCTAGGTACTATCAGAATCAGCATACTTTACCAAAACGCCCATCAGAGTGCCCATGTCATTGCAAAAACGCTTCATGCGACCCAGCTTCAATTTCAACGGTTCAAACCGGCAATTGGCTTCCAAGGTTAGGATCGCGGAATCAGGGTTGATCCGGTCTGAAGAATGTAAAACTTCCGAAACGTGGGGCACCCAATGGGTTGTGGATTCTCCCTCCGCCTGGACACAAGCCGCTAAATCCACCATAGACATGGGCTGCTTGCAGGTGTCTTTGAAATTTTGAATGAACCGGGTCCGCAACTGGGTCCATGAACTAATCGAGTTGGGCGGCAAGTTCTTCAACCAAGTCCGGGCCGTACCTTCCAACATCATAGTGAAATACTTCGCACACGCAGCTTCATCCACATCCAGCATCTCCATGGCCATCTCATAGCTTTCTATCCATGCTTCTGGAGCCAGATCGGCAGTATAATTGGGCACCTTGCGTGGCCCTTTGAAGTCCTTGGGCAAACGTACGTTGCATAAAGCGGGGACGAGGCAAGGCACCCCCAAAGAGCCAGACGTGACCCCCGGTTCGAAGATGGTCGCACGAACCGGTGCGAGCTGATGATCCTCAGATTGTGCTGCTAACTCGGCCTCCCTACGTGCCCTGGCGCGGTCCACTACCACTTGAGCATCCTCGAAGCCACCTGCCGGGTTGTTGCCGCGAGGCGGACCGTGCTGCGCATTGCTTGACATGGCCGGTTCGTCGACGCGTCGGCTATAGCTCCGGCTTGGGCGGGGGGTGGAGTGGATCCGATCCCGACTGTATGAATACGCTTCCTGTTGAGCAAGGGCCGTCCTGAGGAGCTCCTTAACCCGGCGTGTCTCTACCGCCTGTGGTGAATCGCCTTCAATTGGAATCGCCTCCAACCGTGCCGCAGCCGCAACAAGGTTATCCATCGGGTTGGAGTAGTGACCCGGAGGTGTCTGCACAGTCTGGGGCGCGCCGGTATGATGTGGTGGTAGATCTATCACACGGGGCTGAACCGGCGCGGCCGTCCCAGGTGCTTCCGGCCGGTTTAACACCGGCGGCGGATTACTGGTCCCTACCCCTGGGGTATTGAAAAGCTCTCTTCCCTCGAAAACCGAAGGTAAACGGGATCTGTACTTTATTTTCATGACTTCATGTGACGCGCTCTGATGAGGACATCAATACCATTGTTACACCCACAGCCCCTACTGCTACATATACTGGACCAATTACTAGAGCTCGCGCACGCCAATTAAATTATCAGGTACTTTCGTTTCTTGGTAATGATTCTAATGTTCATGAGAATATGATGCTGCCTAAATTGGATACATTTGTTTTGCTTACAAATGAAGGCCCTAGCTTGGAGAAGGATGGACATTGGAGCAAGAACAAGCATGGAGATAATGCCATGCAAGGGGAACAAGAACGGAGTTACAAGTGATGATTTCAGGACTTTGAAGCCACCATAATGGGTGCATGAAGCCTTGGACGAAATATACAAGATGCTACTTCATAAATGTCGTCTGAGGCTATTCTAGGTGCTGCGTCACCTTATTAGTGGGCCAGGCCCGTGTAATTTCGAAATACTTAAGTATAGGCTGTTTTAGAGTCCGTATGTGGGGAAACAAGAGTTAGGGTTGATTTGGACCCCTTCCCCAAGGGCCACGAAATTCCCCCCCTCTTCCTCCATATATACAGCCCTTAGGGCACCGTTTAGACCTTGGGCTTTGTTTAGATTAAAAGTTCGCCATAGCTGCAACTTCGCGTACTTCGTTTGTGTTCAACGACCAGACAAAGGCATCACAGAACCCCACCTTGATCAATAAAGCTTTCATCTTATATTCGCAATATCCAGATTGCAATCTCAGTTTCTTGCTTGTTCTTCGTTTGCTCGCAGGAAACAGACCCTCGTGGTCAGGTTGATCGTGCTCCGGCGTGGTCAATAACCTCTCGGAGTTAGTTTAGCGATTGCTAAGGCGCGACGTCCTCGCACGTTCGTAGTCGGATCGTCAAAGTCGACTTCCTCCAAAGCGAAAACCACATCTCATCGAAAGACGGGACACCTTTGCCTCTATCAAGTGGTATCAGTTTTCAGGTTGCTCGGTGAGAATTTCCAATTATCCCTAGATTAGATTTATTTTAGATCTATTCATCCTTTGTCCAAGCCAGTCTGAGCCTTTGCAGTTTTCTTTTCATTGTTTGCATTATTGAATTATCGGTTGCATCGTCGTGTCGAGTTGCTGGTCTTAGTGTCTAGTTCGCTTAGAGTTTGAGTTATGTTCACATTACTCACGCCGCCGCTGCATCGTTATCCCTTCCGTTGACCACCATCCATCCATCAATTTCCACCACGTGCTACCCACCGTTCATTGTCATAACCATAGTTGAGATCGTTCACATCTTCACTTGATCCAATCTGCATCTTATCTAGTTTGTTTGGAAAGAGGGAGAGAGAAAAAAAGAGAGAAAAAAAGTAAAAGAAAAAAGTCAGAGAAAAAAAAGAGAGAAAGAAAAAGAAAAAAAGTGTGAGAAAAAAAAGAGAGAAGAAAAAAAAGTTCGGATCTATCTAGACTCAATCTCGTAGCTGAATTCGGATTGGAATCTGTTTTGTGCACTGTTCAGTAAAACATGCATAACTTCCTCATACGAAGTCCGTTTTGGCTCCGCGAGTACTCAAATTAAAGCTAGAGACGAGCCGCATCTAAATAGGTGCAGAAACTAGTTCAATATTTGACACCTCAAAATCGGCTTCTAAATAGGTGTTTTTGCCCTCTGAAGTTCGTGAACACAGCTTGTTCCAATTTTTCAGGCCAGTTTTAGAATTCTTTGACTCCTCATATCACCTCGGAATTGAGTGATTCTTTTTGCATTGGAAAGCTTGAGTTAGTAGCATTCTTTGAAAGAATTTATCAGAAAATTGGCTCAAACTTTTCAAGAGGAAAGTTGGAGAGAGAGTTGTTGTATGTCCTGCTTGGCAGTTGTTTTTCATTATCTTCACTGCCGTTGTGATCTTCACTTATATCTTGCTGTCAAGAGCTACTTAGTATCCTTCATTGATGCTAGTTGTGCTATGTCGTGACCTCATTAGTGTTCTAGGCTCGCGTCTCTAGCACGGTCTAGCCTAGGACCAGCACAGTACCGTCGTTGAGCGTTTATTCAACTTTGCATCTCTGAATTGATTATTGCTGACCCTTTTTGCTACCATATTATAAGCCTTCCCAGCTCCACATACATCTACATCGTGCGTTTGACTCTCCCTGGTAATCGCTCTATCCAAGCTTTGAGAGTTTTGACTACATCGGTTGCTGATCACCGCCTGCTGCTGGGTAAGAACTGGTAAGACTTTGAGATTTGCTTGACGGATTTGTGACTGTCCACCACACCACCACCACCACTTCCTAGTAGTCTGTCGAATCATATTCTTGTGTGTTTCTACTGCTGCTAACCATGGCAGGATCACAAGCCGACGTAACTGACTGGGAGAACATGACGAACAAAGCGCTACATGATAAGTTTCAACAAATGATGAGTGGGCAGGTGGAAGATGTGCTAAATAGATTTGAAGAGGCCATGGAGAAGATAGATGACACTGAGAAGGCGTTCGAAACAAAGCTCGATAACAAGTTTAATGAATTGCTCGCGCGTCTACCACCACCACCACCGGCGGCACCTAACGCACCTCTACAACAACAAGGACTACCTCCACATCACGAAACAGCCCTCCGCCGAGCTTCCCGTGTCCCTCTTCAGCCTGGCCAAGCTGCTGGTGCTGCTGTTGATACTTCTGTGGCTCCTGTTGCTGCGGCGGGGGAGGATGATTATGTGAGAGCTTACGAGGATGAGGTTGATCAACATCAGAACTACGTGCAACCACCAGCACCACAACCACCAGGTCGTCCACATGCAAATAATGGCAATGTTCGGGCTCCCCTTCAGGTACGAGATCATGACCATCTCCCTAAACTGAAATTGAATATTCCACCATTTGAGGGTGGATATGTTCCTGATATATATCTTACTTGGGAATTAGAAACTGAACAACGATTTACATGTTTACAATATCCTGAGGAGAGACGTGTTCCTGCTGCTGTTTGTGCTTTCACTAGCTTTGCATGTGTTTGGTGGTCTGAACATTGTAGATTATATCCTGTTCCAGCTACTTGGGCTGCTTTGAAAACTGCTATGCGTGCTCGTTGGGTTCCACCATATTATCAACGTGAATTACTTCAAAATTGCAGCGCTTAAGACAAGGAAAAATTCGGTAGAAGAATATTATCGTGAATTACAAACTAGCTTGATTAGATGTGGTATTGTTGAGGAGAATGAAGCTATGCTTGCACGTTTTCTGGGTGGATTAAATAGAGAGATTCAGACCATTCTAGACTACAAGGATTATAATAATATCACTCGATTATTCCATCTTGCTTGTAAAGCTGAACGTGAAGTGCAGGATCGACAGGCCTTGGCGCGGACTAACTTTTCTGCAGGTCGACCTTCATCATGGACACCACGTGCATCATCTACTTCCACACGTTCTACTACACCGGCACCTCCGTCGGCTGCCACCTCCAACCGTGATACAAGAAAGCAGGCACAACCACCACTATCTGCCAAGAGTACACCTGCTGGGCCTACACAGAGCTCTTCTTCTTTCATGGCGTCAACAGGGCACACAAGTGATATTATTTGTCGTCGTGGTTCGGGAAGAGGACATTTTGCGAGAGAATGCCAATCTCAGCGTGTGATGATTGCTACTGAGGATGGTGGGTATGAGTCTGCTAGTGACTATGATGAAGAGACTTTGGCTCTTATTACACATGAAGAACACGGTGGAGATGATTCTGATCCTGAGACGCAATACATGGCTGCTGAAGATGCTGACAGGTATGAATGTTTAGTTGCTCAACGTGTTTTGAGTGTGCAGGTTACACAAGCTGAGCAAAATCAGAGGCATAACTTGTTCCATACAAAGGGAGTTTTTGTTGTTGCAGGAGGCGCATGGAGGAGGATTAATGGGACACTTTGGCGTCAAGAAGACGGAGGATATACTTGCTACACATTTCTTTTGGCCAATGATGAGACGGGATGTTGAGCGTTTTGTTGCTCGCTGCACTACATGTCAAAAAGCTAAGTCACGACTCAATCCTCATGGTTTATATATGCCTTTGCCTGTGCCTAGTGTTCCTTGGGAGGATATATCTATGGACTTTGTTTTAGGTTTACCTCGAACAAAGAAGGGAGGGATAGCATATTTGTTGTCGTGGATAGATTCTAAAATGGCACACTTTATACCATGTCATAAAAGCGATGATGCTGTTAATGTTGCTGATTTGTTCTTTCGTGAAATTATTCGCTTGCATGGTGTGCCAAATACTATTGTTTCAGATCGTGATACTAAATTTCTTAGCCACTTTTGGAGATGTTTATGGGCTAAGTTGGGGACTAAACTGCTTTTAGTACTACTTGTCACCCCCAGACTGATGGACAAACTGAAGTAGTCAATAGAATATTGTCTACTATGCTTAGGGCTGTTTTGAAGAATAATAAGAAAATGTGGGAAGAATGCTTGCCTCATATTGAATTTGCTTATAATCGTTCATTGCATTCTACAACTAAGATGTGCCCTTTTGAAATTGTGTATGGCTTCCTACCTCGTGCACCTATTGATTTGTTGCCTCTTCCATCTTCGGAGAAGGTTAATTTTGATGCTAAAGAACGTGCTGAATTGATTTTAAAAATGCATGAGATAACTAAGGAAAACATTGAGCGTATGAATGCTAAATATAAACTTGCTGGAGATAAGGGTAGAAAACATGTTGTCTTTGCACCTGGAGATCTTGTTTGGTTACATTTGCGTAAGGATAGGTTTCCTAATTTGCGCAAATCAAAGCTAATGCCACGTGCTGATGGTCCATTTAAGGTGTTAGAGAAAATAAATGATAATGCATATAAACTTGAGCTGCCTGCAGATTTTGGGGTTAGTCCCACTTTTAACATTGCAGATTTGAAGCCTTATTTGGGTGAGGAATATGAGCTTCCGTCGAGGACGACTTCATTTCAAGAAGGGGAGGATGATGAGGACATCAATACCATTGTTACACCCACAGCCCCTACTGCTACATATACTGGACCAATTACTAGAGCTCGCGCACGCCAATTAAATTATCAGGTACTTTCGTTTCTTGGTAATGATTCTAATGTTCATGAGAATATGATGCTGCCTAAATTGGATACATTTGTTTTGCTTACAAATGAAGTCCCTAGCTTGGAGAAGGATGGACATTGGAGAAAGAACAAGCATGGAGATAATGCCATGCGCAAGGGGAACAAGAACGGAGTTACAAGTGATGATTTCAGGACTTTGAAGCCACCATAATGGGTGCATGAAGCCTTGGACGAAATATACAAGATGCTACTTCATAAATGTCGTCCCGAGGCTATTCTAGGTGCTGCGTCACCTTATTAGTGGGCCAGGCCCATGTAATTTCGAAATACTTAAGTATAGGCTGTTTTTAGAGTCCGTATGTGTGGGGAAACAAGAGTTAGGGTTGATTTCGGACCCCTCCACCAAGGGCCACGAAATTCCCCCCCTCTTCCTCCATATATACAGCCCTTAGGGCACTGTTTAGACCTTGGGTTTTGTTTAGATTAAAAGTTCGCCATAGCTGCAACTTCGCGTACTTCCTTTGTGTTCAACGACCAGACAAAGGCGTCACAGAACCCCACCTTGATCAATAAAGCTTTCTCTTATATTCGCAATATCCAGATTGCAATCTCAGTTTCTTGCTTGTTCTTCGTTTGCTCGCAGGAAACAGACCCTCGTGGTCAGGTTGATCGTGCTCGGCGTGGTCAATAACCTCTCGGAGTTGGTTTAGCGATTGCTAAGGCGCGGCGTCCTCGCCGCGTTAAATGATCGGATCGTCAAAGTCGACTTCCTCCACAGCGAAAACCACATCTCATCGAAAGACGGGACACCTTTGCCTCTATCACGCTCTGATCCAGCATGAGCCTATAAGCCTGCGCATCCAAAGCGGCCCGTTCCGCCGCCATCCTCACGTCCGCGGCTGCCAGGTCCACTTTAGCTTTAGTGATCTGTTCCCTCACCTTTGCAATCTCCGCATTGTGCAGGTCCTGATCCGGCGGATTAGCCTCTGCCATGAGCACAGCCAATGCGTCGAAAAGCTCTGATAAGACTTGAGCCGGTGGGCGCCGCGAGGCCTCCTTCCCCCTGCCGTCACGCTGTTGAACCGGGCGACCAGGGCGCCATGATCGAAGAGTGAAGCGCCGCTATGCATCGCCATGAAGATTCCAACCCGATTGGGTAGATCAAAGGGGTCCGGAATACTCTCACCGTCGGAACAGCCCCGATCCGCCATCTTGCGGTATACGGAGACTCCGTTTCTCCGGTGACGACTCGTCGCCAGAGTAGACAACTGTTTCGCCGCCGGATGCTGATCCGTCCTCGTAGTCTCCGTGGGCGACTCCCACGAAGCACGCCTGACCGCCCGGTTTAGCGGGCAGGACTCTTCCTCGCTCACGAGCCGTCTCGACGAGGTCGGTGCAGATGTCCGCCCAGGCCCCTGGCTCGCCGATCTTGCTGATGAACACGTGTATGCCGCCAAAGGGGACCCGGTATCCGTACTCAACCGAGCCGCCTCGGGCCCCAAATCCGCATCGTCGATGTAGAGCTTGCCGCGACGACTCTTAGTCATCCGCCCACAGCATAGCCTTCGAGTCCTTCGAACTTGCCCTCTAAGATCATCAAACCATCGCGCGATAGCCCCACGGTGGGCGCCAACTGTCGTGGAATTGTCACGGCAGATGTCCTCGTGAAAGGACTTAGTCGTAGGGCCATCGTACGGGTTAACCTAGAGGGGTTAAAGCGGATACAAGACACGTGAGTTATACTAGTTCGGCCCCTTCGATGAAGGTAAAAGCCTACGTCTAGTTGTGATGGGATTGATATGATTTCGGCGACTAGGGAGCAATAGCTTCGCCTCAGCCTCGAATTCTCTGTCCTTAATCCGCCGCCGGGTCGTCCCCTTATATACACGGGTTGGCCTTGGCTGGTCTCTGAAGTCCCGATCCGGCTCATACAAGTGTCCGGCTCGGTCTCTTCTCTCTTATCTTACAGCCCAAGTTACAACACTAAGGCGGTTCACATAAATGGTCCTTAATTCGCCTCTGGGCTCCGGGCCTCCTTCGTGGGCCTGGATCATGGACGAGGGTAAACCGGCCCCTCCAGGGCGGTTCACACTCAGAAGTTGTATCCCCAGCAGACGTCCTCTAATTGTTGTTTGCATGTTTTACGTGGCTGCTATGGGTTTCTAGCAAGAACGTTTCTTACCTACACAAAACCACAACGTGATATGCCAATTGCTATTTACCCTTCATAAGGACCCTTTTCATCGAATCCGTTCCTACAAAAGTGGGAGGCGGCACCCGCTAGCCACCTTATGCACCAAGTGCATGTCGATTCGGTGGAACCTGTCTCACGTGGAAGAGCGTGTAAGGTCGGTCCGGGCCGCTTCATCCCACAATACCGTCGAAACAAGATTGGACTAGTAACGGTAAGCATATTGAACAACATCAACGCCCACAACTACTTTGTGTTCTACTCGTGCAAAGAATCTACGCAATAGACCTAGCTCATGATGCCACTTTGTTGGGGAACGTAGCAGAAATTCAAAATTTTCCCTCGTGTCACCAAGATCTATCTATGGAGAAACTAGCAACGAGGAAGGAGAGTGCATCTACATACCCTTGTAGATCGCTAAGCGGAAGCGTTCAAGAGAACGGGGTTGAAGGAGTCGTACTCGTCGTGATCGAAATCACCGGAGATCCTAGTGCCGAACGGACGGCACCTCCGCGTTCAACACATGTACAGCCGGTGACGCCTCCCACGCCTTGATCCAGCAAGGAGAGAGGGAGAGGTTGAGGAAGACTCCATCCAGCAGCAGCACAACGGCATGGTGGTGATGGAGGAGCGTGGCAATCCCAGGCTTCGCCAAGCACCAAGGGAGAGGAGGAGGAGGAGAGGCAGGGCTGCGCTGGAGAGGAGAGGCTCTCGTGTGTTATGGGCAGCCCCATAGGCCTCATATATATAGGGGAAGGGGAGGGCTGCGCCCCCTCTAGAGTTTCCACCCCCTAGGGGTGGCGGCCAGCCCTAGATGGGTTTTGGGGGGGCGGCCAAGAAGGGGGAGAGGGGAGGCGCCCACTAGGTGGGCCTTAAGGCCCATCTGAACTAGGGTTTGCCCCCTCCCACTCTCCCTTGCGCCTTGGGCCCCTTGTGGGGGGCGCACCAGCCCTCCTAGGGGCTCGTCCCCTCCCACAGTTGTCCCACGCAACCTTCTGGGGCAGGTGGCTCCACTTGGTGGACCCCCGGGACCCTCCCGGTGGTCCCGGTACATTACCGATATCGCCCGAAACTTTTCCGGTGACCAAAACAGGACTTCCCATATATAAATCTTTACCTCCGGACCATTCCGGAACTCCTCGTGACGTCCTGGATCTCATCCGGGACTCCGAACAGCATTCGGTAACCACATACAAACTTCCTTTATAACCCTAGCGTCATCGAACCTTAAGTGTGTAGACCCTACGGGTTCGGGAACCCTGCAGACATGACCGAGACGTTCTCCGGTCAATAACCAACAGCGGGATCTGGATACCCATGTTGGCTCCCACATGTTCCACGATGATCTCATCGGAAGAACCATGATGTCAAGGACTCAATCGATCCCGTATACAATTCCTTTTGTCTAGCGGTATTGTACTTGCCCGAGATTCGATCGTCGGTATCCCGATACCTTGTTCAATCTCGTTACCGGCAAGTCTCTTTACTCGTTCCGTAACACATCATCCCGTGATCAACCCCTTGGTCACATTGTGCACATTATGATGATGTCCTACCGAGTGGGCCCCGAGATACCTCTCCGTTTACACGGAGTGACAAATCCCAGTCTCGATTCGTGCCAACCCAACAGACACTTTCGGAGATACCTGTAGTGCACCTTTATAGTCACACAGTTACGTTGTGATGTTTGGTACACCCAAAGCATTCCTACGGTATCCGGGAGTTGTACAATCTCATGGTCTAAGGAAATGATACTTGACATTAGAAAAGCTTTAGCATACGAACTACGATCTTTGTGCTAGGCTTAGGATTGGGTCTTGTCCATCACATCATTCTCCTAATGATGTGATCCCGTTATCAACGACATCCAATGTCCATGGTCGAAACTGTAACCATCTATTGATCAACGAGCTAGTCATCTAGAGGCTTACTAGGGACTTGGTGTTGTCTATGTACCCACACATGTATCTGAGTTTCTGTCAATACAATTATAGCATGGATAATAAACGATTATCATGAACAAGGAAATATAATAATAACTAATTTATTATTGCCTCTAGGGCATATTTCCAACAGTCTCCCACTTGCACTAGAGTCAATAATCTAGTTCACATCGCCATGTGATTAACACTAACAGGTCACATCACCATGTGACCAACATCCAAAGAGTTTACTAGTGTCTGTAAACTAGTTCACATCATCATGTGATTAAGACTCAGTGAGTTATGAGGTTTGATCATGTTTTGCTTGTGAGAGAGGATTTAGTCAACGGGTCTGAACCTTTCAGATCCGTGTGTACTTCACGATTCTCTATGTCATATTGTAAATGTTGCTTCCACGCTCCACTTGGATCTATTCCAAATGATTGCTCCACTATACGTATCCGGTTTGCTACTCAGAGTCACTCGGATAGGTGTTAAAGCTTGCATCAACGTAACCCTTTACGTCGAACTCTTTATCACCTCCATAATCGAGAAACATGTTCTTATTCCTCTAAGGATAATTTTGACCGCTATCTGGTGATCCACTCCTTGATCACCTTTGTACTCTCTTGCCAGATATTTAGCAAGGCACACATCAGGTGCGGAACACAACATAGCATCTTTGTAGAGCCTATGTCTAAGGCATAGGGGACGACCTTCGTCCTTTCTCTACTGCTCGCCGTGGTCGAGCTTTAACTCTTAACTTCATACCTTACATCTCGTGCAAGAACTCCTTCTTTGGTGATCCATCTTGAACACCTTCAAGATCATGTCAAGGTATGTGCTCATTTGAAAGTATTATTAAGCATTTTGACCTATCCTTATAGATCTCGATGCTCAATGTTCAAGTAGCTTAATCCAGGTTTTCTATTGAAAACCATCTTTCAAATAACCCTATATGCTTTCCAGAAATTCTACATCATTTCTGATCATCAATATGTCAACAACATATACTCATCAGAAATTCTATAGTGCTCCCACTCACTTCTTTGGAAATACAAGTTTCTCATAAACTTTGTATAAACCCAAAATCTTTGATCATCCTATCAAAGTGCATATTCCAACTCCGAGATGCTCACTCCAGTCCTTAGAAGGATCGCTGGAGCTGGCATACCTTTTAGCATCCTTAGGATCGACAAAAACTTCTGGTTGTATCACATACAACCTTTCCTTACGAAGACTGGTAAGGAAACTCGTTTTGACATCCATCTGCCAGATTTCATAAATGCAGCTAATGCTAACATGATTCCGACGGACTTAAGCATCGCTACGGATGAGAAAATCTCATCGTAGTCAACTCCTTGAACTTGTGAAAAACTCTTCGCCACAAGTCGAGCTTCATAGACGGTGACATTATCGTCCACCTCCGTCTTCTTCTTAAAGATCCATTTATCTTAATGGCTTGCCGATCATTGGGCAAGTCCACCAAAGTCCATGCTTTGTTATGATACATGGATCCTATCTTGGATTTCATGGCTTCTAACCATTTGTCGGAATTTGGGCCCACCATCGCTTCTCCATAGCTCGTAGGTTCATTGTTGTCTAGCAACATGACCTTCAAGACAGGATCACCGTACCACTCAAGCGATGCGCATCCTTGTCACCCTCGAGGTACGGTAGTGACTTGATCCAAAACTTCATGATCACTATCATAAGCTTCGACTTCAATTGGTGTAGGTGCCACAGAACAACTTCCCGTGCCCTGCTACACACTTGTTGAAGTGACGGTTCGATAACCTCATCAAGTCTCCACCATCCTCCCACTCAACTTTCCGAGACAAACTTTTCCTCGAGAAAGGACCCGATTCAAGAAACAATCCCTATTGCTTTCGGATCTGAATTAGGAGGTATACCCAACTGTTTTGGGTGTCCTATGAAGATGCATTTTATCCGCTTTGGGTTCGAGCTTATCAACTTGAAACTTTTTCACATAAGCGTCGCAGCCCCAAACTTTCAAGAAACGACAACTTAGGTTTCTCCAAACGGTGTCGTCTCAACGGAATTACGTGGTACCCCATTAAAGTGAGTGCGGTTTTCTCTAATGCCTAACCCATGAACGATAGTGGTAATTTGATAAGAGACATCATGGTACGCACCATATCTGATAGGGTGCAACTATGATGTTCGGACACACCATCACACTATGGTGTTCCAGGCGGTATTAATTGTGAAACAATTTCCACAATGTCTTAATAGCGTGCCAAAGCTCGTAACTCAGATATTCATCTCTATGATCACATCACATACATTTTATCCTCTTGTCACGAAGATCTTCAACTTCACTCTGAAATTACTTGAACCTTTCAATGATTCAGACTTGTGTTTCATCAAGTAAATACACTCAGTATCTACTTAAATCATCCGTGAAGTAAGAACATAACGATATTCACTGCATGCCTCAGCACTCATTGGACCGCACACATCAAAATATGTTACTTCCAACAAGTTGCTATCTTGTTCCATCTTACTGAAAACGAGGCTTTTCAGTCATCTTGCCTATGTGGTATGATCTGCATATCTCAAGTGATTCAAAACCAAGTGAGTCCAAACGATCCATCTGCATGGAGTTTCATTATGCGTATACACCAATAGACATGGTTTGCATGTCTCAAACTTTTCAAAAACGAGTGAGTCCAAAGATCCATCAACATGGAGCTTCTTCATGCGTTTTACACCAATATGACTTACATGGCAGTGCCACAAGTAAGTGGTACTATCATTACTATCTTATACCTTTGGCATGAAAATGTGTATCATTACGATCGAGATTCAATAAACCATTCATTTAGGTGCAATTCCATCGAAGGTGTTATTCAAATAAGTAGAGTAACCATTATTCTCCTTAAATGAATAACCGTCTTGCGATATACATAATCCAATCATGTCTATGCTCAACGCAAACACCAAATGACAATAATTCTGGTTTAACACCAATCTCGATGGTAGAGGGAGCGTGCGATGCTTGATCATATCAACCTTGGAAACAATTCCAACACATATCGTCAGCTCACCTTTAGCTAGTCTCTGTTTATTCCGTAGCTCTTTTATTTCGAGTTACTAACACGTAGCAACCGAACCGGTATCTTAATACCCTGGTGCTACTAGGAGTACTAGTAAAGTACACATTAACATAATGTATATCCAATATACTTCTATCGACCTTGCCAGCCTTCTCATCTACCAAGTATCTAGGGTAATGCTGCTCCAGTGGCAGTTCCCCTTATTCCAGAAGCACTTAGTCTCGGGTTTGGGTTCAACCTTGGGTTTCTTCACTGGAGCAGCAACTGATTTGCCGTTTCATGAAGTGCCCCTTCTTGCCCTTGCCCTTCTTGAAACTAGTGGTTTCATCAACCATCAACAATTGATGCTCCTTCTTGATTTCTACTTTCGCGATGTCAAACATCGTGAATACCTCAAGGATCATTATATATATCCCTGACAAGTTATAGTTCACCACGAAGCTCTAGAGGCTTGGTGGCAATGACTTTGGAGAAACATCACTATCTCATCTGGAAGATTAACTCCCACTCGATTCAAGTGATTGTTGCACTCAGGCAATCTGAGCACAAGCTCAACGATTGAGCTTTTCTCCTTGAGTTTGCAGGCTAAGAAAATCGTCGGAGGTCTTATACCTCTTGATGTGGGCACGAGCCTGAAATCCCAATTTCAGCCCTTGAAACATCTCATATGTTCCGCGACGTTTCGAAAAACGTCTTTGGTGCCTCAACTCTAAACCGTTTAACTGAACTATCACGTAGTTATCAAAACGTGTATGTCCGATGTTCGCAACATCCACAAACGACGTTTGGGGTTCAAAGACACCGAAAGCAGTGCATTAAGGACATAAGCTTTCTCTGTCCGCATAATCGCTACTTTCAACTTTCAACTATATTTTCTCTAGGAACATATCTAAACAGTGGAACTAAAGCGCGAGCTTACGACATAATTTGCAAAAGGTCTTTTGACTATGTTCAGGATAATTAAGTTCATCTTATGAACTCCCACTCAGATAGACATCCCTCTTGTTATCTAAGTGATTACATGATCCGAGTCAACTAGGCCGTGTCCGATCATCACGTGAGACGGACTAGTCATCATCGGTGAACATCTTCATGTTGATCGTATCTACTATACGACTCATGCTCGACCTTTCAGTCTACGTGTTCCGAGGCCATGTCTGCATGCTAGGCTCGTCAAGTTAACCCTAAGTGTTTCGCGTGTGTAAATCTGTCTTACACCCGTTGTATGTGAACGTAAGAATCCATCACACCCGATCATCACGTGGTGCTTAGAAGCGACGAACTTTAGCAACGGTGCAGTTAGGGGAGAACACTTCTTGAAATTGTTGTAAGGGATCATCTTATTTACTACCGTCGTTCTAAGTAAACAAGATGCATAAACATAATAAACATCACATGCAATTATATAGTAGTGACATGATATGGCCAATATCATATAGCTCCATTGATCTCCATCTTCGGGGCTCCATGATCATCATCGTCACCGGCATGACACCATGATCTCCATCATCATGATCTCCATCATCATGATCTCCATCATCGTGTCTTCATGAAGTTGTCTCGCCAACCATTACTTCTACTACTATGGCTACCGGTTAGCAATAAAGTAAAGTAATTACATGGCGTTGTTTAATGACACGCAGGTCATACAATAAATAAAGACAACTCCTATGGCTCCTGCCGGTTGTCATACTCATCGACATGCAAGTCGTGAATCCTATTACAAGAACATGATCAATCTCATGCATCACATATCATTCATCACATCTTCTTGGCCATATCACATCACATAGCATACCCTGCAAAAACAAGTTAGACGTCCTCTAATTGTTGTTTGCATGTTTTACGTGGCTGCTATGGGTTTCTAGCAAGAACGTTTCTTACCTCGCAAAACCACAACGTGATATGCCAATTGCTATTTACCCTTCATAAGGACCCTTTTCATCGAATCCGTTCCGACTAAAGTGGGAGAGATCGGCACCCGCTAGCCTCCTTATGCACCAAGTGCATGTCAGTCGGTGGAACCTGTCTCACGTAAGAGTACGTGTAAGGTCGTTCCGGGCCGCTTCATCCCACAATACCGTCGAAACAAGATTGGACTAGTAACGGTAAGCATATTGAACAACATCAACGCCCACAACTACTTTGTGTTATACTCGTGCAAAGAATCTACGCAATAGACCTAGCTCATGATGCCACTGTTGGGGAACATAGCAGAAATTCAAAATTTTCCTACGTGTCACCAAGATCTATCTATGGAGAAACTAGCAACGAGGGATGGAGAGTGCCTATACATACCCTTGTAGATCGCTAAGCGGAAGCGTTCAAGAGAACGGGGTTGAAGGAGTCGCACTCGTCGTGGATCGAAATCACCGGAGATCCTAGTGCCGAATCGGACGGCACCTCCGCGTTCAACACACGTACAGCCCGGTGACGCCTCCCACGCCTTGATCCAGCAAGGAGAGAGGGAGAGGTTGAGGAAGACTCCATCCAGCAGCAGCACAACGGCATGGTGGTGATGGAGGAGCGTGGCAATCCCGCAGGGCTTCGCCAAGCACCAAGGGAGAGGAGGAGGAGGAGAGGCAGGGCTGCGCCTGGAGAGGGAGAGGCTCTCGTGTGTTATGGGCAGCCCCATAGGCCTCATATATATAGGGGAAGGGGAGGGCTGCGCCCCCTCTAGGGTTTCCACCCCTAGGGGTGGCGGCCAGCCCTAGATGGGTTTTGGGGCGGCCAAGAAGGGGAGAGGGAGGCGCCCACTAGGTGGGCCTTAAGGCCCATCTGAACTAGGGTTTGCCCCCTCCCACTCTCCCTTGCGCCTTGGGCCTCTTGTGGGGGGCGCACCAGCCCTCCTAGGGGCTGGTCCCCTCCCACACTTGGCCCACGCAACCTTCTGGGGCAGGTGGCCCCACTTGGTGGACCCCCGGGACCCTCCCGGTGGTCCCGGTACATTACCGATATCGCCCGAAACTTTTCCGGTGACCAAAACAGGACTTCCCATATATAAATCTTTACCTCTGGACCATTCCGGAACTCCTCGTGACGTCCTGGATCTCATCCGGGACTCCGAACAACATTCGGTAACCAAATACAAACTTCCTTTATAACCCTAGCGTCATCGATCCTTAAGTGTGTAGACCCTACGGGTTCGGGAACCATGCAGACATGACCGAGACGTTCTCCGGTCAATAACCAACAGCGGGATCTGGATACCCATGTTGGCTCCCACATGTTCCACGATGATCTCATCGGATGAACCACGATGTCAAGGACTCAATTGATCCCGTATACAATTCCCTTTGTCTAGCGGTATTGTACTTGCCCGAGATTCGATCGTCGGTATACCGATACCTTGTTCAATCTCGTTACCGGCAAGTCTCTTTACTCGTTCCGTAACACATCATCCCGTGATCAACCCCTTGGTCACATTGTGCACATTATGATGATGTCCTACCGAGTGGGCCCAGAGATACCTCTCTGTCAACCGGAGTGACAAATCCCAGTCTCGATTCGTGCCAACCGAACAGGCACTTTCGGAGATACCTGTAATGCAACTTTATAGCCACCCGATTCGTTGTGACGTTTGGTACACCAAAGCATTCCTACGGTATCCGGGAGTTGCACAATCTCATGGTCTAAGGAATTGACACTTGACATTTGAAAAGCTTTAGCATACGAACTACGATCTTTGTGCTAGGCTTAGGATTGGGTCTTGTCCATCACATCATTCAGCTAATGATGTGATCCCGTTATCAACGACATCCAATGTCCATGGTCAGGAAACTCTAACCATCTATTGATCAACGAGCTAGTCAACTAGAGGCTTACTAGGGACATTGTTTTGTCTATGTACCCACACATGTATCTGAGTTTCCTATCAATACAATTATAGCATGGATAATAAACGATTATCATGAACAAGGAAATATAATAATAACTAATTTATTATTGCCTCTAGGGCATATTTCCAACAAGAAGGTGGGGGTGAGGCGGCGACCGAAGATGGTGGAGAAGGTGGGGGTTGGGCAGCGGCTGGAGACGGGGGAGAAGGTGGGAGTTGGGCGCCGACGGTAGACAGAGAGATGAGGTGGAGGTGGGGCGTCGACAGGGTCGGTGGGTGTCGGTGTCAAAACTGGCGGATCTCGGGTAGGGGGTCCCGAACTGTGCGTCTAGGCGGATGGTAACAGGAGACAAGGGACACGATGTTTTACCCAGGTTCGGGCCCTCTTGATGGAGGTAAAACCCTACGTCCTGCTCGATTGATATTGATATTGTGGATGTTTACAAGAGTGGATCTACCACGAGATCAAGGAGGCTAAACCCTAGAAGCTAGCCTATGGTATGATTGTAAGGGTTGTTGTCGTCCTACGGACTAGAGCCATCCGGTTTATATAGACATCGGAGAGGGCTAGGGTTACATAGAGTCGGTTACAATGGTAGGAGATCTACATATCCGTGACGCCAAGCTTGCCTTCCACGCCAAGGAAAGTCCCATCCGGACATGGGGAGAAGTCTTCAATCTTGTATCTTCATAGTCTTGGAGTCCGGTCGATGATGATAGTCCGCCAAATGATAGTTCGGCTGATGATGGTAGTCCGGCTATCCGGACACCCCTAATCCAGACTCCTCAAGAGCCCTGAACCAGGCTTCAATGACGATAAGTCCGGCGCGTATGCTGCTTGGCATTGCAAGGCGGGTTCCTCCTCCGAATGATAGAAGATTGTGAACACCAGGATAGTGTCCGGCTCTGCAAAATAAATTCCACGTTCCACCGTAGAGAGAATAATAATATATACACAAGTTCAATCTGCTGACGTTTCTTGTGGCATGACGTCACACCACTACCAAGCCATTACTTGAAACGTTTTTTACTTTACCACCTCAGCGCATTTAGCGAGGCGGTTTCCTTGGGACGTCTTGTCAAAGCAGAGATTGTGTTTCCCCTTAATCCGGGATTCTCATTAATACGGATGTGGGTAACCCAACCGCGCCCGTCGCCACGCCCCCTCCATCGAAGGCAAGTCCCAAACGGTTACGGAGACGGCTCTTGGTATTCCCCCTCTTTATAACGGGACCAAGGCTCATTTCTTTTTCTTCAATCCTCCATCGAATCCTCTCCCCGCTCCAAGTTCCAGCACCTAGAGCTCCAGATTCGAGCGCTTCGGACTGTCAACGATGTCCGGTTCCGACCTCCAGGGCCGGTGGATGCCCTCCTCCGTCACGGAGGAGGACGTGCTAAAGTTGCGGGATGCCAAGTACACATCTTACGAGATTTGATGGATGCCCGCCAAGGGCAGGCCATCCCCACCCCCGAGCCCCATGAGTATGTCGCTTTTATCCCACCTCCGCCGGGGTTTAGGCTTCCCGATGGATCCTTTTGTGAGAGGGCTCATGTTTTACTATGGGTTGGAATTCCACGATTTGGCTCGAGTCCATCCTCCATATTTCCGCATTTATTCTCGCTCAGGAAGCCTTCCTCCGCGTCACCCCTCACTTCGCCTGTGGTGAAGACCTTCAATGTGGCGCCAAGATGATCGGGGCGTCTGCGGAGTGTGGCGGGCGGCCATAAGTAGGAGGGTCGATGCCCGTGGCCTGCTGGCTCCTTCCAAGAGGAGCTCGGCCCGTGGCAGCGAGTGGTTCTATATTACCGCTCCGAGGGGCCGCAGACAAAGCCGCCGCCCTATTCCGCCGGGACCTCCACGACGGTTGATGTCGTGGGTCATCCAAGGGCTCAACCGGGGTCGTCAAAGGGCGTGCCCCTACTGCAGGGCCGGATTCGAGATCTCCAAGCGAGGGAGGTCGATATGGTGGTGGTGATGCAGGTTATGCTGATTAGGCGTCTCTCGCCTGCAAACGCCGCCCTCTCCGGCTATGGGAGTTCAATCCGAGGGTCCACGGATCCTTCAACACTTCATGGGTATGACACCTGGAGATGTACAAATTATTCTTCGGATCGCAAGAGGCGCGTCCGGAATTGACCGAGGATGCTGGCCTAAGCTGCAATCGCCCGGATACTCAAGTAAGTAGTTCCGAGTCCGGACACACCGTTTGTTTGCCTTTCAATGATTCGCCTTATGACCAATTTCCTTCTACACAGGAGTGGATAGCGGAAGCAAAATTAATACGGTGTCCGGCCCCCCTCCCCGAGACCGCGCCGGATCCCGTGCTGGTCCGGATGCTTGGGGCTGCGCCTTTAGAGGAAGATGAAGGGGAAAACAGGGAAGCTACTGCCTCGCCTAAGGAGGCTCTTGAAAGAGGGGGGATCGAGAATCCCTCCCCCCAAGGGGAGAAGAGGACTGCCTCCGAGGACCCGGGGCAAAGCCCCTAAGCGGGGAAGAAATCTTCGCCAGAGGGTCTCAAGGCCCGAGGAGGCCCCGGCCGCACTATCTCCCTTAAAGAGTCAGACCTCCAACGAGCCCTAAGTAGAAAGAAAGGAGTTTTAAATAAGGGACATCCCTATTTGTGCTTCTGAGGATAACTAAAGTTTTTACCTTGTAGTTCGGGTCTCCGTCCTTCGCAAATGAGCTCGTCTTCCGGGGACCTTCGTCCGGAAATGATGGAGAGCGAGACGCCTCCGTCCGGGGCGCCATCGAATACGGTGGACGAGCCTGAAGTGTCGTCACGGAGGGAGCCCCCGGGTTTGGCAAAGTCGGATAGTTCGGCGCCAATTGGTGTACGGCTGAAGGATCTGCTTGAGAAGGCGTCTAGCTCAGAAGATCACCACGCATTGATGAGCATGGTGATTGAAAGGATTTAAATCCGCCGAAGACGGATTGCACAGTGCCGTCAGGAGTTTGCTGGCGGGGTTTGAGGTACGTAAAAATAACACACCTTTAAACAGTTTTGCATATAGAATGCGCCCTGTATGGATAGTAGCCCCTGAGACTCGGTAGGTTGTCGAAATCGACAGCGTGCCGAGGATCAAAATCGCAGGTTTTAAATTTCCGCCGTGCCGATGCAGGTGGCGGGTTGTCCGGGGGCCAGCCGGACTGACGGAGTTGCTGAACTAAAGCGGCAACTCGCTGTTGCGGATGCGGACATCACGCTGATCAACAGGCGACTTGATGAGTCGCAAGGTAAGTGTTAATGTGCGGTCATTTGGTAAGGGAGCCGAAGCCAGCTCCTTACAACATGTTCATGAAATGCAGATAGTGCCGCTGCTATGGAGAGCCTTCGGGCCGAACTTGCTCAAGCCAAGGAGCAGGCGGAAAGGAGTAATCTGGCGACCTCGAGGGCGGCCGAGGAGTTAGCGGCGAAAGGGTCGCCTGCTGCCGGAGCAGGGAAAAGGTGGCGAAATGGCCTTGAAGTTAAAGATGCTACCGACCGCAATGAGGCTCTTGTGAAGGAGCGCCTAAGCGGGCAAGAAGACCTGGAGAAGGCCACCGCCGGTTAAGGATGCCCGCTTCTGCAATGCGGGCTATAAAGGAGGAGCTGCGCCAGGCCGGAGATATTGTAGCTGGCAAGCCCTTTCTGCTGCGCCGAAGGTTTACGGATCCAAAGTATGCTCAGCTGGGCCAACTGTGGGGTTCAGAGGACCCTTATATGGACTTAGCAGCGAGTGCGGCGGATGCCGTTGTGCATTTTCGGAGTCAGAAGGATCACAAGACGGAAGAGCTATTTTGGTCTCAATTCCATAGTCCGGAGCGTTCACTTCCGCTGACCGACCATTTGGCCGAGTGGGCTGAGCTAAATAGGTTGTCCGGGCTTGCTATGACGGATATAGTGACCCATATCCGGCCGGATAGGCCCGAGCCGAAGAGTTACTTTGGCTTATTTCAGCAATTTCTTGGGGCGGTGCCGCATATCAAGGCGATGAAGCGGTCGGCCTGCATAGAGGGTGCGCGGATGGCGCCGCCTGCGGTGAAGACACATTGGACAGAGATGGATGCCATCGCTGTTGCGACCCCGGGTTCGGATGATAACCGGTTACCCGCCGAGCACTATTTTGGCGAAGTGCTGCGTGGTGCTCGTGTAATAGAGTCGCAGTGCTCAAAAAATGTAACGTTTGAATGAACATTTTTATGATATAAAACAATATTTATGATGTAAGCGCCTTTTATACTTGTGCGTTCAAGTAATAGAATATCTCCTATGCGGCCGTTCATGTATACGTGTGTATAACCTGAAAGATAGCAGTCGGCGGCTTCAGCCCCCATGCACAAGGTGCGGGGGTGTTCGCAAAAAATAGCGCGTTTTCACACTTAATCCGACGTCTCGGTCCTGTAAAGGAGGTGGTAGCGTAGCAAACGAGGCAACCGGACTATAATGCTTTATCACTTTCACTTAGCCATGGAGTTCGAGGGTGGGGCTACGACATAGCCCCTGGGGGCACCGCGCTCTCCGAATTTGGGGCGCGTATGTGCCTGGCCGGGAAACGGCCCTTCGTCAAAGCGGAGGAATCCTAAACATTCCCATAGTCGATCGAGTGGTTGACCAGTCTCTCGCTGTATCATGACAGTCAGTTTTCGGCTTTCTCTCTTTGAGGTGCTCTCCCGGCCGAACCGGGGCACAATCGCAGTAGTTCTCCTGGTGCCGCGTTAGCCGATGATACGGAACATAAGGCAGCAAAACACAGGAGCCGGGCAAACCCAACATTTGACCAAAGACATGATTCGGAGCTGATGCATATAAGGCCTAACTCGAGACGCCGAACACTCCCGAAGGTGTTCGGTCTTTATAATAGCGGGCAAAACAAAGCCCTAAGCCCCTTGTGTCCAGGTACGGGCAGGTTCTTCTGGCACGGCCGATGCCAAAACGCCAGTCTCCACACTGGTTATAATGATGAACCAGGGGATTATAGCAACAAGAGACAGTAAGAAAGGTTTACGTAGGGTCTTAGTCTGAAGAGAGTCCTTGCAACGGGTCCTGTAACAAGAGACTGCACGTCTGCGCCTGTGTCTCTGTTGTGCCGTATCCTGGACGGGTGTGCACGTTGTTCATCTGTAAAAAGAGAGGAACTTAGTTGGAAAAATGACTCGTGCGAGAAAGTGCATAAAAAATTGAAATATAGGTTAATAAAGCTGAGCCTATGCTAGCTCATTATGGCTTATATGTACAAGCCCTTGTGAAGGGGTGTGCGGCTAGGCAGCTCCTAGCTTATTTATTCCGGACTCGTCCAACCGTGTCCGGGGTCTCAAACGACCTTTTAATGAAATGATGCCATGTGGACCAGGCATTTTAAGCCTAAGAGACGCGTAATGTGGTATTGCATTGAAGCGGACGAAAGCTTCCCGTCCCAGTGATGCTTGATAGCTACTTTTAAATGGGGCGACATGGAAGGTTAGCTTTTCTCGTCGAAAGTTGTCAGGTGACCCTGACACAACTTCTAGTAATAATGAAACTGTGCACCTGGCGTAAGGGCTGGCGCCACTCCTTTGAAGGAAGTGCGGCTATGCCGAATTGTAGTAGGGTCTATCCCAACTTGCGGATTGTGTGCGGATATAGCAGGTTCAAGTCACTGCCGCCGTCCATCAAAACCTGGATTAATTGCAGTCCGTCTATTATGGGATCCAATATCAGGGCAGTCTATCCTGCGTTCCGGATACTTCTGGACTAATCCAGATGGTCGAAAGTGATTGGTTTTAACATCCAATCTCGGTCCACTAGGGTGGATCATGCGGCACTTGTCTTAGCGGGTCCACTGTTTTGACTTCTTGTGGGAAAGTCTTTTGACTTCCGGTGCTCTGCTGGTAGGGTTCGTCATCGTCCTCTCTTGGCGCATCGAGCCCCTTGTGTCCGGCGTTGAGTCTGCCAGACTGTTTAAAAACCCAACAATTTTGGTTGGTATGGTTTGCAGGCCTTCCGGAGGTACTGTGGATTTGACATATCCGATCTAAAATTTTGTTTAAATTTGATAGCTCATCTCTGTTCTCCTTAAGAGGCCGTGTTTTATTGTTTGGCCGCGAGCTTTTGAATCCGGCGTTGACCGCCATACCCTTTGGGCTTTTTTATTTATTCCGGCACTGGTCTTTCCTGCGCCGTGACTTTCCGTTTCCATCTCTGATCTCGGATGTACTCGGGTCGCTGGTGCTGCATCTTGCTAGCCAGCTGTCTTCTCCTGCGCAAAAGCGCGTCATGAGGCTTGTTAGCACGGCCATTGTTCTTGGCTTCTCTTGGCCGAGGTGTTCAGCGAGCCATTCGTCTCAGACGTTGTGTTTAAAAGCTGCTAGGGCTTCCAGCGTCCGGACAGTCGACTATTTGGTTCTTTTTGGTAAGGAACCTGTTCCAGAATTTGCGCGCTGACTCTCCGGGCTGTTGGGTTATATGACTCAGATCGTCTGCATCCGGAGGGCGGACATAAGTCCCTTGAAAATTTTCTCTAAACGCGTCCTCAAGCTCTTCCCAACTTCCAACAGTATTTTCTGGGAGGCTTTTGAGCCAATGCCGAGCTGGCCCTTTGAGCTTGAGGGGTAGGTATTTTATGGCGTGGAGATCATCTCCTCTAGCCATGTGTATGTGTAGTATGTAATCTTCTATCCAGACTCCGGGGTCTGTTGTTCTGTCGTATGCCTCTATGTTTATGGGTTTGAACCCTGCTGGAAATTCATGATCCAGCACCTCATCGGTAAAACATAGCGGGTGTGCGGCGCCCCTGTATTTGGGTGTGCCGCTGTCTTCGAACACTTGTCGTGTTGTGTTACTTCCTGGGGTCCTCTTTTTTGGCCCGTAGATGGACCTAGTTGGGCCGTCCGTTTTCCCAGGATTATAATTCGGCTTGTGTGCAGCCCCGCTTGTCGCTTTGTGCCTGTCATCTGGCCGTCTATCCGGCCAGGCGGCCTCTTTATTTTTTGGCTGTGAGGGCTCTATGGCTTCCTCGTCAAATTCTGGCAGCAACTTGCGCTTCGGGTAGCTCTTTGTTTGATGGACCTTGCCATATTTGTTTGCAGTCTTGAATACTTTGTTCCACTTCAATTTGAGCGTGTCTTCTGCTGTTTTGAGCTTCCGTTTTTCCTTCTTCAAACTTCTTGCAGTGGCGACGAGTCTTTTGTGTATGTTCTTATGCTCCGGTGTTGGGTCTGGACTGTTGATTGCTTCATGACGGGGTTGATTATCCGGCTCGTCCTGTTCGTCGTCCGCTGATTTGCCCTGCTCTATCACTGGGTTGTTAGGAATGCTGCATTGATCGAGGCGGGACTTAGGGCGGCGTCTACGTCGCGTTTTGGTTGTTTATCGGCGGGATTATCCTCTGTCGCGTCCCGTTGTTCCTTGCTATTGCTTCCCCTTAGGGTGTCCACCATATGTATGTCATGTGACGGGGTGGTCCCCCAGTGTCCTGTAGGCACTGGTTCTTGGTAGTCTCCGGCATCGTCGTCCATACCGTCGATGTCTTCGGACTCGTAGTCGAGTACGTCGGTTAAATCGTCGACGGTGGCTACGAAGTGGGTGGTGGGTGGGCTCTGAATTTCTTCGTCGTCCGCATCCCAACCATCCTGGCCGTAGTTCGGCCAGGGCTCTCTGGATAGTGAGAGATACTTTAGTGAATTTATGATATCGCCGAAGGGCGAGTGCTGAAAGATGTCCGCAGCGGTGAATTCCATGATCGGCGCCCAATCGGATTCGACTGGCAGGGGCACAAGAGGTTCGGAGTCCGGCAGGGAGTCCGGCACCTCGGAGTCATGAGCTTTATGCGGGACAAGGTAAGTGTTCGTCTCCATCGCCATAGAGGTTACAGCTCCGAGGCGGTGTCCAGCCATCCGTCCTCGATCCGAGCGATCGGCTCCGGACTATGGGTCGGAGCGGATTCGTGTGCGGCCTCCAAGGTGCTGTCCGGCGGCAGAGTTAGGTCATGCCCATCGTGACAGCGCGGCACGCTCGGCTGTGGCTCAGATCCATCGAAGATCAAGTCCCCGCGGATATCGGCCATGAAGTTTAGGCTTCCAAACCTGACCTGACGGCCAGGGGCGTAGCTTTCGATCTACTCCAGATGGCCAAGCGAGTTGGCCCATGATGCAAAGGCCCGAATCTGAAGATCTGTCCGGGAGAAAAGTCTCACCCAGGACTGCGTCGTTGTCGATTGAAGAGGCCATCAAGCCTATCGGTGACGACACAGAGGAACTCTCAATGAAAGCACCAATGTCGGTGTCAAAACCGGCGGATCTCGGGTAGGGGGTCCCGAACTGTGCATCTAGGGACACGATGTTTTACCCCGGTTCGGGCCCTCTTGATGGAGGTAAAACCCTACATCCTGCTCGATTGATATTGATATTGTGGATGTTTACAAGAGTGGATCTACCACGAGATCAAGGAGGCTAAACCCTAGAAGCTAGCCTATGGTATGATTGTAAGGGTTGCTGTCGTCCTACGGACTAGAGCCATCCGGTTTATATAGACATCGGAGAGGGCTAGGGTTACATAGAGTCGGTTACAATGGTAGCAGATCTACATATCCGTATCGCCAAGCTTGCCTTCCACGCCAAGGAAAGTCCCATCCGGACACGGGGAGAATTCTTCAATCGTGTATCTTCATAGTCTTGGAGTCCGGTCGATGATGATAGTCCGGCCAATGATAGTTCGGCTGATGATGGTAGTCCGGCTATCTGGACACCCCCTAATCCAGGACTCCCTCAGTGGGTTTAGTGGAAACTACAGATCACGACCATATAGTGGCTAGGGGTAACAGAATAATATTCTGTTATCGGTTTAGGGTAACGCTATTCTAAGCGTGAGTGTAGAATAGCTTATTCTACACCCCCTAGCAATGATATGTACAAAATCTAGTAAAACGGTGTACAAAATGAAGTAATTCGAAAAATATTTTTTTATCATCTATGTTTGTAGTTTACTACATTTTTATGAAAATCACTATATTTTACATAGTGTGTTATCGTATTTTGTATGTACAGTTACTGTTGGAAATGTGCCCTAGAGGCAATAATAAAAGGATTATTATTATATTTCCTTGTTCATGATAATTGACTTTTATTCATGCTATAATTGTATTATCCGGAAATCGTAATACACCTGTGAATAAACAGACCACAATATGTCCCTAGTGAGCCTCTCGTTGACTAGCTCGTTGATCAATAGATAGTCATGGTTTCCTGACTATGGACATTGGATGCCAATGATAACGGGATCACATCATTAGGAGAATGATGTGATGGACAAGACCCAAATCCTAAGCATAGCACAAGATCGTGTAGTTCGTTTTGCTAGAGCTTTTCCAATGTCAAGTATCTCTTCCTTAGACCATGAGATCGTGTAACTCCCGGATACCGTAAGAGTGCTTTGGGTGTACCAAACGTCACAACGTAACTGGGTGACTATAAAGGTGCACTACAGGTATCTCTGAAAGTGTCTGTTGGGTTGACACGGATCGAGACTGGTATTTGTCACTCCGTGTTACGGAGAGGTATCACTGGGCCCACTCGGTAGTGCATCATCATAATGAGCTCAAAGTGGCCAAGTGTGCAGTCCGCAGGATCATGCATTACGGTATTGCGAGTAAAGTGACTTGCCGGTAACGAGATTGAGCGAGGTATTGGGATACCGCGATCGAATCTCGGGCAAGTAACATACCGATTGACAAAGGGAATTGTATACGGGGTTGTTTGAATCCTCGACATCATGGTTCATCCGATGAGATCATCGAGGAGCATGTGGGAGCCAACATGGGTATCCAGATCCCGCTGTTGGTTATTGCCCGAGAGCCGTCTCGGTCATGTCTACGTGTCTCCCGAACCCGTAGGGTCTACACATAAGGTTCGGCTGACGCTAGGGTTGTATGAATATGAGTATGCAGTAAACCGAATGTTGTTCGAGTCCTGGATGAGATCCGGGACGTCACGAGGAGTTCCGGAATGGTCCGGAGGTAAAGAATTATATATAGGAAGTATTGTTTCGGCCATCGGGAAAGTTTCGAGGTCACCCAGTATTGTACCGGGACCACCGGAAGGGTCCCAGGGGTCCACCGGGTGGGGCCACCCATCCCAAGGGCGCCATGGGCTGAAGTGGGGAGGAACCAGCCCATAGTGGGCTGGTGCGCCTTGGCCCACCTCTGCACCTAGGGTTGAAACCCTAGGGTGGGGGCGCCCACCTGCCTTGGGGCACTCCACCCCTTGGCCGCCCCTTGGGAGATTGGATCTCCAAGGGCCGGGCGCCTGGGGCCTATATACAGGGAGGGGGAGGGGGCAGCCGCACCCTGAAGCTCTGGCGCCTCCCTCCCCCTGCTACATCTCTTCCTCCTCCGTCACGAGCTTGGCGAAGCCCTGCCGGAATACTGCTGCTCCACCACCACCACGCCGTTGTGCTATTGCTGGAGCCATCTTCTTCAACCTCTCCTTCCCCCTTGATGGATCAAAAAGGAGGAGACGTCATCCGCTCCGTACGTGTGTTGAACGCGGAGGTGCCGTCCGTTCGGCACTCGGTCATCGGTGATTTGGATCACGGCGAGTACGACTCCATCATCCACGTTCTAGTGAACACTTCCGCACGCGATCTACAAGTGGTATGTAGATGCAATCTCTCCCATGACTCGTTGTTTAGATGAACTCATAGATGGATCTTGGTGAAACCGTAGGAAAAATTTTAATATTTTGCAACGTTCCCCAACAGTGGCATCATGAGCTAGGTCTATGTGTAGTTCTCTTTTGCACGAGTAGAACACAATTTTATTGTGGGCGTAGATCTTGTCAACTTGCTTGCCGCTACTAGTCTTATCTTGCTTCAGCGGTATTGTGGGATGAAGCGGCCCGGACCAACCTTACACGTACGCTTACGTGAGACCGGTTCCACCGACTGACATGCACTAGTTGCATAAGGTGGCTGGCGGGTGTCTGTCTCTCCCACTTTAGTTGGAGCGGATTCGATGAAAAGGGTCCTTATGAAGGGTAAATAGAAGTTGACAAAATCACGTTGTAGTTATTCGTAGGTAAGAAAACGTTCTTGCTAGAACCCAATTGCAGCCACGTAAAAGATGCAACAACAATTAGAGGACGTCTAACTTGTTTTTGCAGCAATTGTCATGTGATGTGATATGGCCATAAGTTGTGATGAATGATGAATGACATATTGTGATGTATGAGATCATGTTCTTGTAATAGGAATCACGACTTGCATGTCGATGAGTATGACAACCGGCAGGAGCCATAGGAGTTGTCTTTATTTTTGTATGACCTGCGAGTCATTGAAGAACGCCATGTAAATTACTTTACTTTATTGCTAAACGTTAGCCATAGAAGTAGAAGTAGTCGTTGGCGTGACAACTTCATGAAGAAAGCGATGATGGAGATCATGATGATGGAGATCATGGTGTCATGCCGGTGACAAGATGATCATGGAGCCCGAAGATGGAGATCAATGGAGCTATATGATATTGGCCATATCATGTCACTACTATATAATTGCATGTGATGTTTATTATGTTTATGCATCTTGTTTACTTAGAACGACGGTAGTAAATAAGATGATCCCTTACAACAATATCAAGAAGTGTTCTCCCCTAACTGTGCGCCGTTGCTAAAGTTCGTCGTTTCGAAGCACCACGTGATGATCGGGTGTGATAGATCCTTACGTTCACATACAACGGGTGTAAGACAGTTTTACACATGCAAAACACTTAGGGTTAACTTGACGAGCCTAGCATGTACAGACATGGCCTCGGAACACGAAGACCAAAAGGTCGAACACGAGTCGTATGGAAGATACGATCAACATGAAGATGTTCACCGACGATGACTAGTCCGTCTCACGTGATGATCGGACACGGCCTAGTCGACTCGGATCGTGTAACACTTAGATGACTAGAGGGATGTCTAATCTGAGTGGGAGTTCATTAAAATAATTTGATTAGATGAACTTAATTATCATGAACTTAGTCTAAAACCTTTGCAAATATGCCATGTAGATCAAATGGCCAACGCTCATGTCAACATGAACTTCAACGCGTTCCTAGAGAAAACCAAGCTGAAAGATGATGGCTGGAACTATACGGACTGGGTCCGGAACCTGAGGATCATCCTCATAGCTGCCAGGAAACAATATGTCCTAGAAGGACCGCTAGGTGATGCACCCGTCCCAGACATGACATTATGAATGCTTGGCAGTCTCGTGCTGATGATTACTCCCTCGTTCAGTGCGGCATGCTTTACAGCTTAGAACCGGGGCTCCAAAAGCGTTTTGAGCAACACGGAGCATATGAGATGTTCGAGGAGCTGAAACTAGTTTTCCAAGCTCATGCCCGGGTCAAAAGATATGAAGTCTCCGACAAGTTCTATAGTTGTAAGATGGAGGAAAACAGTTCTGTCAGTGAACACATACTCAAAATGTCTGGGTTGCACAACCGCCTGTCCCAACTGGACATAAACCTCCCGGACGAGGCGGTCATTGACAGAATCCTTCAGTCGCTCCCACCAAGCTACAAGAGCTTTGTGATGAACTACAATATGTAGGGAATGGTGAAGACCATTCCCGAAGTATTCTCAATGCTGAAGTCAGCAGAGGTTGAAATCAAAAAGGAACATCAAGTGTTGATGGTCAATAAAACCACTAAGTTCAAAAAGGGAAAGGGTAAGAAGAACTTCAAGAAGGACGGCAAGGATGTTGCCGCGCCCGGTAAGCAAGTTGTCGGGAAGAAGTCAAAGAATGGACCCAAGCCTGAGACAGAGTGCTTTTATTGCAAAGGGAAGGGCCACTGGAAGCGGAACTGCCCCAAATACTTAGCGGACAAGAAGGCCGGCAACACAAAAGGTATATTTGATATACATGTAATTGAATGTACCTTACCAGTACTCGTAGTAACTCCTGGGTATTTGACACCGGTGTCGTTGCTCATATTTGTAACTCACAGCAGGAGCTGCGGAATAAACGGAGACTGGCGAAGGACGAGGTGACGATGCGCGTCGGGAATGGTTCCAAGGTCGATGTGATCGCCGTCGGCACGCTGCCTCTACATTTACCCACGGGATTAGTTTTAAACCTCAATAATTGTTATTTGGTGCCAAGTTTGAGCATGAACATTGTATCAGGATCTCGTTTAATGCGAGATGGCTACTCATTTAAATCCGAGAATAATGGTTGTTCTATTTATATGAGAGATATGGTTTATGGTCATGCTCCGATGGTCAATGGTTTATTCTTAATGAATCTCGAACGCAATATTACACATATTCATAGTGTGAATACCAAAAGATGTAAAGTTGATAACGATAGTCCCACATACTTGTGGCACTGCCGCCTTGGTCACATTGGTGTCAAGCGCATGAAGAAGCTGCATTCTGATGGACTTTTAGAGTCTCTCGATTATGAATCATTTGACACATGCGAACCATGCCTCATGGGCAAAATGACCAAGACTCCATTCTCCGGGACAATGGAGCGAGCAACCAACTTATTGGAAATCATACATACCGATGTGTGCGGTCCAATGAGCGTTGAGGCTCATGGAGGATATCGTTATGTTCTCACACTCACTGATGACTTAAGTAGATATGGGTATGTCTACTTGATGAAACACAAGTCTGAGACCTTTGAAAAGTTCAAGGAATTTCAGAATGAGGTAGAGAATCAACGTGACCGAAAAATAAAGTTCTTACGATCAGATCGTGGAGGAGAATATTTAAGTCACGAATTTGGTACACACTTGAGGAAATGTGGAATCGTTTAACAACTCACGCCGCCTGGAACACCTCAGCATAACGGTGTGTCCGAACGTCGTAATCGCACTCTATTGGATATGGTGCGATCTATGATGTCTCTTACAGATTTACCGCTATCATTTTGGGGATACGCTCTAGAGACAGCTACATTCACTTTAAATAGGGCATCGTCTAAATCCGTTGAGACGACACCGTATGAATTATGGTTTGGGAAGAAACCTAAGCTGTCGTTTCTAAAAGTTTGGGGATGCGATGCTTATGTCAAGAAACTTCAACCTGAAAATCTCGAACCCAAATCGGAAAATGCGTCTTCATAGGATACCCTAAGGAAACCATTGGGTATACCTTCTACCTTAGATCCGAAGGCAAGATCTTTGTTGCCAAGAACGGATCCTTTCTTGAAAAGGAGTTTCTCTCGAAAGGAGTAAGTGGGAGGAAAGTAGAACTCGATGAAGTACTACCTCTTGAACCGGAAAGTAGTGCAGCTCAGGAAAGTGTTCCTGTGGTGCCTACACCTACTGGAGAGGAAATTAATGATGATGATCAAGGTACTTCGGATCAAGTTGCTACTGAACTTCGTAGGTCCACAAGGACACGTTCCACACCAGAGTGGTATGGCAACCCTGTCCTGGAAATCATGTTGTTAGACAACGGTGAACCTTCGAACTATGAAGAAGCGATGGCGGGCCCGGATTCCAACAAATGGCTTGAAGACATGCAATCCGAGATAGGATCCATGTATGAAAACAAAGTATGGACTTTGACAGACTTGCCCGATGATCGGCGAGCGATAGAAAACAAATGGATCTTTAAGAAGAAGACGGACGCGGATGGTAATGTCACCATCTATAAAGCTCGAATTGTCGCTAAGGGTTATCGGCAAGTTCAAGGGATTGACTACGATGAGACTTTCTCTCCGTAGCGAAGCTTAAGTCCGTCCGAATCATGTTAGCAATTGCCGCATACTATGATTATGAAATATGGCAGATGGACGTCAAAACAGCGTTCCTTAACGGTTATCTTAAGGAAGAGCTGTATATGATGCAGCCGGAAGGTTTTGTCGATCCTAAGAATGCTAACAAAGTATGCAAGCTCCAGCGATCCATTTATGGGCTGGTGCAAGCATCTCGGAGTTGGAACATTCGCTATGATGAGATGATCAAAGCGTTTGGGTTTATGCAGACTTATGGAGAAGCCTGTGTTTACAAGAAAGTGAGTGGGAGCTCTGTAGCATTTCTCATATTATATGTAGATGACATACTTTTGATGGGAAATGATATAGAACTCTTGGACAGCATTAAGGCCTACTTGAATAAAAGTTTTTCAATGAAGGACCTTGGAGAAGCTGCTTATATATTAGGCATCAAAATCTATAGAGATAGATCGAGACGCCTCATAGGTCTTTCACAAAGCACATACCTTGATAAGATTTTGAAGAAGTTCAAAATGGATCAGTCCAAGAAAGGGTTCTTGCCTGTACTGCAAGGTGTAAGATTGAGCTCGGCTCAATGCCCGAGCACGGCAAAAGATAAAGAAGAGATGAGTTTCATCCCCTATGCCTCGGCCATAGGTTCTATTATGTATGCCATGCTGTGTATCAGACCTGATGTAAACCTTGCCGTAAGTTTGGTAGGAAGGTACCAAAGTAATCCCGGCAAGGAACACTGGACAGCGGTCAAGAATATCCTGAAGTACCTGAAAAGGACAAAGGACATGTTTCTCGCTTATGGAGATGATGAAGAGCTCGTCGTAAAGGGTTACGTCGACGCTAGCTTCGACACAGATCTGGATGACTCTAAGTCACAAACAGGATACGTGTATATGTTGAATGGTGGAGCAGTAAGCTGGTGCAGCTGCAAGAAGAGCGTCGTGGCGGGATCTACATGTGAAGCGGAGTACATGGCAGCCTCGGAGGTAGCACATGAAGCAATTTGGGTGAAGGAGTTCATCACCGACCTAGGAGTCATACCCAATGCGTCGGGGCCGATCAAACACTTCGTGACAACACCGAGCTATTGCACTTGCCAAGGAGCCCAGGTTTCACAAGAAGACCAGGCACATCAAGCGTCGCTTCAACTCCATCCGTGAAAATGTTCAAGATGGAGACATAGAAATTTGCAAAGTGCATACGGATCTGAATGTCGCAGATCCGTTGACTAAACCTCTTCCGGGCAAAACATGATCAACACCAGAACTCTATGGGTGTTTGATTCATCACAATGTAACTAGATTATTGACTCTAGTGCAAGTGGGAGACTGTTGGAAATATGCCCTAGAGGCAATAATAAAAGGATTATTATTATATTTCCTTGTTCATGATAATTGTCTTTTATTCATGCTATAATTGTATTATCCGGAAATCGTAATACATGTGTGAATAAACAAACCACAATATGTCCCTAGTGAGCCTCTAGTTGACTAGCTCGTTGATCAATAGATAGTCATGGTTTCCTGACTATGGACATTGGATGTCAATGATAATGGGATCACATCATTAGGAGAATGATGTGATGGACAAGACCCAAATCCTAAGCATAGCACAAGATCGTGTAGTTCGTTTTGCTAGAGCTTTTCCAATGTCAAGTATCTCTTCCTTAGACCATGAGATCGTGTAACTCCCGGATACCGTAAGAGTGCTTTGGGTGTACCAAACGTCACAACGTAACTGGGTGACTATAAAGGTGCACTACAGGTATCTCCGAAAGTGTCTGTTGGGTTGACACGGATCGAGACTGGGATTTGTCACTCCGTGTTACGGAGAGGTATCACTGGGCCCACTCGGTAGTGCATCATCATAATGAGCTCAAAGTGACCAAGTGACTGGTCACGGGATCATGCATTACGGTCTGAGTAAAGTGACTTGCGGTAACGAGATTGAACGAGGTATTGGGATACCGCGATCGAATCTCGGGCAAGTAACATACCGATTGACAAAGGGAATTGTATATGGGGTTGTTTGAATCCTCGACATCGTGGTTCATCCGATGAGATCATCGAGGAGCATGTGGGAGCCAACATGGGTATCCAGATCCGCTGTTGGTTATTGCCCGAGAGCCGCCTCGGTCATGTCTACGTGTCTCCCGAACCCGTAGGGTCTGCACACTTAAGGTTCGGTGATGCTAGGGTTGTATGAATATGAGTATGCAGTAAACCGAATGTTGTTCGGAGTCCCGGATGAGATCTCGGACGTCACGAGGAGTTTCGGAATGGTCCGGAGGTAAAGAATTATATATAGGAAGTATTGTTTCGGCCATCGGAAAGTTTCAGTCACCGGTATTGTACCGGACCACCGGAAGGGTCCCGGTCCACCGGTGGGGCCACCCATCCCGGAGGGCCCCATGGGCTGAAGTGGGGAGGAACCAGCCCATAGTGGGCTGGTGCGCCCCCCTTGGTCCACCCCCTGCGCCTAGGGTTGAAACCCTAGGGTGGGGGGGGGGGGGCGCCCCACTTGGCTTGGGGGGCACTCCACCCCCCTTGGCCGCCGCCACCTTGGGAGATTGGATCTCCAAGGGCCGGCGCCCCCCCGGGGGGCCTATATAAAGGGAGGGGGTGGGGGGCAGCCGCACTCAAGCTCCGCGCCTCCTCCCCTGCTACACCTCTTCCTCCTCCGTCACGAGCTTGGCAAAGCCCTGCCGGAATACTGCTGCTCCACCACCACCACGCCGTTGTGCTGTTGCTGGAGCCATCTTCTTCAACCTCTCCTTCCTCCTTGCTGGATCAAGAAGGAGGAGACGTCATCCGCTCCGTGCGTGTGTTGAACGCGGAGGTGCCGTCTGTTCGGCACTCGGTCATCGGTAATTTGGATCACGGCGAGTACGACTCCATCATCCACGTTCTAGTGAACGCTTCCGCACGCGATCTACAAGTCGTATGTAGATGCAATCTCTCTCCCATGACTCGTTGCTTAGATGAACTCATAGATGGATCTTGGTGAAACCGTAGGAAAAATTTTAATTTTCTGCAACGTTCCCCAACAGTTACTGGGGTGTAGAATAAGCTATTCTACACTCACGCTTAGTTTAGCGTCACTATATATATATATATATATATATATATATATATATGATTGGTTGTACGAGAAATTCTATTTATATATGCATGACGTGTACAATATGAATGTAGTAACGTAAAATATGTTTTCAATGAAAAAAGAAATGGAAAATAATTAAATGGAAAACAAAAAATTAAAGAAAAAAATAAAGCATAAACCCCCTAAACCCCTATAACTTCTAGTCCCGGTTGGTGATACCAACCTGGACTAAAGGCCCCCCAGCCCCCGGCACTAGCACGTGCCGCGTGGTGGGCCTTTGGTCCCGGACCGTGATGAACCGGGACTAAGGGAGGGGGGGGGGGGGCTTTAGTCCTGGTTGGTGAACAGGCACTAATGGCCCTTACGAACCTGGAATATAGTCTGATTCTGCACTAGTGTTAGTGGACTCAGAATTGAATGATGATGATGATGATGATATAAGAAATTGTGGGTTGAAAGATGACGCGAATGTCATAGATCCCATGGCTTGTGTTATTCTACGTAAACCCCCTCAAAAGCTGAAAACATCCAACACATCATCTCAGGTTGAGCAAATCTCGCAATCATTTCTCCTTTCACCATCTGTCAATCCAACAAACAAAGACTTTATGAACTTTGTTTGTGCATCATCATTGTTGATGATGTAACTTTGTTTGAGTAAGCCACATTTTCTGGTTCATTTTGTGTTCTAATACACACTTGTGTTATTAACTTATTATAATTGACATAATTCTGATTTCAAAGGAGACAATGTTGCTTAGTTATAGTTTTTTTTAGTATTTTTTAACTAATTATAATACATTTATCTGATCGTTAATTTCATATGAAGATATGTGTAGATCATGTGTAACACAAGCGCTCACACAGTTTGGCATTAGATACATTTAAATGGTTCAAAATAGATATTTTTACTACACATTATGATACATGTGTACACGTGCACGCTTACTAGTTCTTAGAAAATCCATAAATTTTAAACCGTGTGTCGAAATTATGATCCATCTTCATGTTGGCCACCTCATGACAAGCTCTTCGAAACTAGATTCCATTTGAAAATGTTTTGAAAATATTTGTTTGAAAAGAAAATTTAATACTGATAACCAGCAACTTTAGTACTGGGAGCAGCAACTTTGTTCTACTACTCCCTCCATTCCCATTTATAAGGCGCACGTGCTTTACGAGATTTTTGTTTCACCAAAGATTAGTATAAGTAGATGGGGATTATTTGAAAAATAATTTATATCGTTAGAAGGTATTTTCAGCATCGATCTAACGACATCAATTTTGTATGAAATAATCTATATATTATTGCTTAATTTTTTCGGTCAACATTTATCTCGTAAAACGCGTGTGCCTTATAAATGGGAATGGAGGGCGTAGTTGCCTACCATATTTCCAAGGTAGACAACTTCGTAGCAAGGATATGCATCTTCATAATATTGTAAATGAACAACTGTCGTTTTAGTTGCCGCCATGCCCGTTGGTAATATTTTAGCTGCAGCCATCTCCACTGGATTCAAACTCAAGCAGTCACAGTTGCTGCCCTCCCTTAAATAAGTTGCTGATGGTCGTGTTTAGACTGCTGCCATACCCCACTGGGTTGCACCTGGAGCAGCCACAATTAATTTGGTCCTTGATTAGTTGCTCCTGGTTGTGTTTCAGTTGCAGCCATCCCCCACTGGGTTGTAACTGGAGCAGCTAGAGTTGTTCAGTTGTTGCACTCACTGAATAAGTTGCTGGTGGAATCCTCTTAGTTGCAGCCATATCAAACTATGCAGTAACTATTAAACTGGTTATGCAACTTAATAAGCAGACAAAAAGAAGTTAAGAGTTGCTTACAATAATTTAGAATCTAGGGCAACTAGTGGTACAATTTGCTGATCTCAATACTAAGGTTGCTGGTTCTCAGTACTGAAATTGCTTTTCGAAAGAGAGAAGTTTATCTAAACATATATAAATGGGATCTAGTTTCGAATAGCTCACCGCGAGCACTTATTAGCAGATGGGATTAATAATTAACAAAGTGGAAAAGCTATGGAGTTAATTAGTGTAAAGGAGTGGTCACATACATATTTTTATAACAGAGTGGTCACATACATCTTTTTGTAAAAAAGTGGTCACATAGTTCTCCTTGAGCAAAAGCATGGGATGGATCGAGTATCTTCTACTTTTTCTTCGTAGCTTCTTTCTCTCCGTATGCATATCCTATCATGCACAGGAGAGCATGCACCCTCAAATTATTTTCCACTAGTTTGGGCCCTCAATTTTGAAAAAACTTTATAAACAAAATTTCTATGGAGGCATCATTTAATTTTGAATTAATAATGTGAATTAAATTATGGTTCGGCAAAATTTCTATGGGCTCTGTTTTCCGGGCCATATTGTGTCGGCAAGGCACTTTTGGTGTACTAGAGCTTCAATTTGCATTGTGATTTTGACGAATCTTAAAATATGGAAACGAAGCTGAGTCATTTGTATGTGAGATTTTATAGAGGAGCGGAAAATCATTGTTTTTAAAGGGAACATGTGCTCCCGAGCACACTTCATAGTTTTTGCTCTTTTCCTAGTGGCTTCAGTTACTTCGTTAGCAATCAAGCCATGTGTTCCCTCTTCTATCACTAGATTAAGCCTTGGCTGCGAGTGGTCAAAAAGGAACCTGGCAAGGATGGCTTGATTATTAGAAGTCTACCCGTGCCCCATAGGATGAATAAGGCTGAAAGAAGCACCGCACTAAAATGCACAAAGCATACAAAATACATGATTTTTTTAAGTTTTGATTACATTATTCTCTCCATCTGTTATTCATATAAAAAGAAGGCAGCTCACGGCGCCGAGCACTAAAACGCACACTCAGCCTACTGTGATCGAGGTAAGTTATAAGATACTAAAAAAACTTTTGTAAGGACTTACACTACATACCCTGATCCAAAATCAAATACTATATAAAACTGCCCACCATTTTTTTTAGAATAATCTGCCCACAAGTTGTTGTAATACAACAATATTCTATTTGTCCGATAATATAAGATGTTATTAAAACAAATATAGATTGTAATTGGTGATTATAAGATCTTATATTACAGGATGGAGAGAGTAGTAAAGAAGGCACCACACTCCGATGCATCAAATATTTTTCTACATGATTGATCGCGGTAGGTCGAACCAAATAATAACGATGTAGACCAATTGCAAATTTTACAAAAGATACTTCGCCACATTCGTCGACATAAGATGTAATATCCGCAGCAGCAATGGTGGTTCTAGATTATACTTGGGTAGACGAATCAATTTTTTTGAAGTACATAGTAGATACAACACTAGGTCTATAAAGATTACGAGTCTACTTAGAAACCAATAGTTTATAAAATCTTAACATCTTCTGCATGGAATTCACAATAAGAAACAAAAAGAGGCTGACTTATGCAAATTTTCAGTCCAAGTCCATATAAAATCCATATATTGGCACATTACCCAATAAATATACATAATTAGTAGTTGGATTCGCTTATTGAAATATGTATGAAAATAAAAGTTGACTCACAAGAAAAAGATCATGATACGAAAGGGCAATGACCATCCAAAGTAATTTAGATGACCAAGCACTGGTGTGTAGGTGCTTCTGTCCTTGGTTAAATTTTCTATTGGCAATGGTGCTTCTGTTAGGTTTGGCCTTGGTTAAATTTTCTATTGGCAATGGTGCTTCTGTTAGGTTTTGGCTAGATTGGTGGGTAGTGGAGGGGCGCCTCACCATTGCCTTCCCCATTCTTTTTTGTTTTGTTGCAACTCCTTCTGCCTCCATGGCGGAGCTCGCGGCAAGGGAGTGGGACTTTGGCTTTCGCTAGGCCCTGAGGATTGGCATCGTCTCCTTGCCCCCCCCCCCCCCCCCCCCTCCCTGAGCTCTCGGAGTCTCAAGATATGGCTTCTTGGCCACATTCTGCCTCTCGTTGTTTCTATATTAAGTCATGTTATCGTGTTATGTCTTTGGGTTATGCGGTCTCCAAGTTTAAGCCTATTTGGGAGGCAAGGGTGCCGCGAAAGATCAAAATTTTCATGTGACAGACCATGAGGGGACGTTTTCCTACTGCGAATCAAATTAAGAAACGGCACGGCCCTGGCTTGGAGTTTTGTGCCTTATGCGGTTGCCTTGAGGTTACGGACCACATTCTATTGTGGTTCCCGCTGTCTAAGTTTTTTTGCAGTTGTCTCAAAGAGTGGTTGGCCGTGTCTTGGGCCCCGAGTAACTTTGCTAAGCTACGATCTCTCGCGTCCTCCTTGTTGGGTCAGACAAGGAGGTTATTCTGGTTCAGTTTCTTTGCCATGTGTTGGACCCTGTGGATGACTGAAAATAATTTTACCATTGAACAGGTATTCCCTAACAAGGCGGTTGAGTGTTTGTTCAAACTTTCAATCCTTTTGCAGCAGTGGAAGTCCCATATTAAGGTCGGCGACAAGTTGGTTGTGGAGCTTCTCATTTCCGGCCGTTCTTTGGCGAACACCCACGTTTTGTTAACCGAGCGAAATTCCGAGCTTCCGCGCGGTTACCGCGTTTACCGACCCCCCTCGGGAAACACTCATATCAAGCAAAAAATCTCGAATAATTTGAAAATTTTGAATCCAAACTCTCGCAGTATAGTTAAATTTAAATAATTGCAATCTCTTCGATAGCAACATAACTGGTTTTGGCCTGGTGGTAATGCTAACTGTCCCTCGGCCCAGAGACGCGGGTTTGAATCTGGGCTCTCACGTTCTTTTCTTTTTGAGAGTGCAAAACTTTAAAAAAAGATCCGGTTTTGTTGGACCGACCAGGGCTCGAACCCGCGACGAGTGAGCAAGAGCTAGCATACTTTCGAATAGCCACTAGGCCGTGATAATTGGAGTTAAATTGCTATCTATATCGTTCTTTAAAAATTTGAATTCAAAATTTAATTATAAATTCCGTCTGAATTTTTTTCGGAATTTCACAGTTACCGTGGTAACCGCAAATTCCGACGCCTCTCGAAAAAAAAAGACTACTTGGGATCTAAAACCTTGGCTAACACTATCCTAGGCCGAGATCGTGCCAGTCCGCAACAACCGTAGTACATGGTGCTCCATGTCGTCGTCCAGCCTCTCCATCAGTTTTTGGTGTTTTAGTTTGTGGGCCTGCATGCTTTCTGCCGGTTGTTGCCCCTCTTTACTTTTTCTGTGTGGGATCATTTGTTGTGGGTTATTTATGATGTGTTACTTTGCTGCCTTGAGACTTTATTAATTTAAAGTTGGCCTGCGGCCTTTTCTCTAAAAAGATGAGCAAGCAGAGATGCATATGTAGTTAGGACAAACATATTGGATTAACTAATGAAGGAAATTAAGAATCGACATGCATCAAGGAATAGAACTAATTGTCTACATACAATCCGTTCATGTTTAGTTCTAATTCTTCACGGAAGCAGCTGAAATAAATATTTGTGCTGGGATACGCAAAAAGAGACGAGATGGAGTGGATCAAATATGGAAAATACGAAGATTGCAATAAAAGTTTTATATATGGTTTTGCCTATGTAATGCGGTTCTTATCCGATCTTAGTTCATTGGGATTTGGTACCACAATCTATTTACATAACATATATTTAGGGGCGATGCTAGGCGCCAGCGCACCGGCCGAACAGTTTCGGCCGGTCCAGCCCTAGCCGTTCGATGCGCGCGATTAGAGGCCGTTCGATCCCCCGCGTCCCCCGCGTTGACTTCCCCTCTCCTTCTTCCTCGCCTCTCCCGGCCGCCGGCCGTCACCCCGTCACCTGGACCTCCTCTCTCCGCCGCCCCCCGCTACTGGATGCCGCACTCGCCACCGGTCGCCGCGCTCGCCGCCGGTCTCCGCCGTCTTCTCTCATGTTTCTCGCCGGGATCCACATGCAGCAAAAAGTTCGCCCGTGGGTTGCAGCTCCCCTCGCTGGTGATGGTCGCGGCTCCGGTAAAGCCTGTCGCCGGCCGGTTGCAGCTCCGGCAGCTTGCAGCCCCGCGCCCCGCCGCTCGCAGTCCAGCGCCCCTGCCGGACCCCCTGATTAAAGGTTGTAGCAAAATTCATCAACGGTGGCAGCAAAAAACACCGCCGGTTGAAGCTTTTTTTCCAACTGTTGATTCCGGTTGTAGCAAAACTCGACGCCGATGGTAGCACGGCAAAATGCAGGTTGTAGCAAAACTGGATGCTGGTTGCAGCTCCTGGTCATAGGTTGCAGCTATTCTGCTATCGCCGGCCACAAGTTTGCCGTCTTTGGTGGCAACACGTCAGTCCGATAGTTGTAGCTTTTTTTGTTGCCGGTCGTACCTTTTCGCGGCGTGGGTTGCAACTTTTCTGATCTCCCAGTTGCAGTTGTTTGTCGTCATCGGCCAAACTACACCGCCGAAAGATTGTAGCAAATAGAGACGCCGGATGTAGCAAAAAAATGATATACTTGTAGCAAAAACCAGCTGTGTTTCCAACTCGCTTATCGGTTGCAGCAAAAAACAGTTGTGGTTCCAGCTCTGGATTTCGCCGGTTGAAACAAAACAAAATGATGGATCCAGCATCGTTGTCCACTCGTTGGCGACGCAACCTTCACTGTGGGTCGTCCATGGAGGCTCGTCGGCACGGGTCGGCATGGTGCCCCCGGCGCGGTCCCAGCACCTCCGTCGCGGCGCCCCGATACAGTCCCGTTACCTCCGTCGCGGGAGCATCTGTGCACCATGGAGCATGCGAAGAAGCAAAAAAAAACAGTAGGGCATGGGCCTGCGGCGCAAAGGGGGAGGCGGGAGAGAGGTTGTTGGTCAGCGGCGGGGCGCGGGGCGAGGCGCGCGCGGCCGCGCGAACTCACCGGGCGGTGGTGGTTCGCCAGGGAGTGAGAAGAAAAAAAGAAGGATCTGGGAGAGGGCGCAGGACGCAGATTTGCTTCGATCCAACGCGTCGTGTTCGACCGGCGCAATGGTTCGGCCGGCGCACTGGGTGTAAACATTTCCCTATATTTAGTGTTGAATAAAAATGGAACAATATGTGAGTAATGTCATCCGTTAGAGAAAATGCTTGCCATGATAAAAGTTCATAAAAAATCTAGCCGCACATTTTAACAGATAGGTAATTGAGAAAATATTCTATATGAGAAAGATATTTTGATAAACGGTTTAAAAATAACGACCAGAAAACAACATGACTGTATGTAGCGCCTATATGAGACGGTGAGGACTGGGCCGAGGTACGCCACAAAACTGGGCGATGGAGTCTTCTTCCCGCGATCCCGATGCGGATGCGGCCGCGGTGAACACGGCGGGGCAGGCCGCCCGGATGGTCTGGAAGGAATCGAAGCGTCTCTGGGGCATCGGAACGCCGATCATCATCGCCGCGCTGTGCACCAATGCTGTCAGCTCCGTCACCATCGCCTTCGTCGGCCACCTGGGCAACCTGCCTCTAGCGGCCGCCTCCATTGGCCTTTCCTTCTTCTCCACCTTCGTCATCGGATTCCTAGTACGTACGTCTTACACTTGCACACACACGCTCACTCTTTGTCGTCTTACCTGCAAGCGCTTGACCAACTGCAGCTGGGCATGGGGAGCGCACTGGAGACGATGTGCGGGCAGGCGTTCGGCGCCGGCCAGGTGGCCATGCTGGGCGTGTACCTGCAGCGCTCCTGGATTGTCCTCGCCGGCGCCGCGATCCTCACTGTGCCGCTGTACGTCCTGGCTGAACCGCTGCTGCTTGCGGTCGGCCAGGACCCCGTGGTGGCGCGCGAGGCTGGACGCTTCGCGCTCTACATCCTCCCCGCCGCCTTCTCCTTCGCGGTCAATTTCCCCGGCGCGAGGTTCCTCCAGGCGCAGAGCAAGGTGGTGGTGCTCGCCTGGATCGGCGCCGTGGGGCTCTGCATCCACGTCGCGCTCACCTACCTCTTCGTCGCCGTCCTCAGATGGGGATCCCCAGCGGCCGCGGCCGCATACGACATCTCGCTCTGGGCCATCGCACTGGGCCAGGTGGCCTACATCATCGGCTGGTGCAAGGACAGCTGGAAGGGATGGTCCATGGCGGCGTTTGACGACATGTGGGCCTTCATCAGGCTCTCGCTCCAGTCGGCAGTCATGCTCTGCCTTGAGATCTGGTACATCAGCATGATCACGATTGTCACTGGCCATCTCAAGGATGCCGAGATGGCCGTCGACTCGCTTGGCATCTGGTCGGCACTCACCACCACCACCACCACTACTACTACTTCCTCCGTTTCTAAATAATTGTCTTTCTAGAGATTTCAACAAATGACTACATACGAAGCAAAATAAGTGAATCTACACTTTAAAACATGTCTATATACATCCGTATGTTGTAGTCATTTGAGATGGCTAGAAAGACTAATATTTGGGAACGGAGGGAGTACTTGTTAGCTACCGACATACTATACTACTTCTAGTTCTTACTATGATGGGAGGCTTTGTTTTTGCAGCTTGAACATACACGGATGGGAGGCTACGTTCTTCGTCGGCCTCAATGCCGCTATCAGTGTCCGCGTCTCCAACGAGCTGGGTTCTGGCCGTCCAAGGGCAGCCATGCAGGCTGTCATCGTCATCATCGCCCAGTCGCTGCTCATCGGCCTGCTTTGCATGCTCCTTGTTTTGCTCTTCAGGGACGGATTCCCCATCATCTACACTAGCGATGTCCAGCTCCAGCACGCCGTGTCCAAGATGGCAGGACTGCTTGGCGTCACCATGGTGCTCAACAGCGTGCAGCTCGTCGTTTCTGGGATTGCTATTGGAGGAGGATGGCAAGGCCTTGTCGCATACATCAACCTAGGCTGCTACTACGCTTTCGGATTGCCCTTGGGTATCCTTCTCGGCTACAAATTCAAATACGGAGTTTGGGTATGTTAACCTTGAAATTTTTGCAACTACAAAATAAAAAAGGAATACAACCTGCCAGGTGATTTTGTGATTTAGGTAATGAACAATTTTTTTTTTATTCTGACTCAGGGGATCTGGACTGGCATGCTTTGTGGGATTGCTCTTCAGACACTGATTTTACTCTCCATTGTGTGGAGAACAGACTGGAATGCAGAGGTACAGAATTCCTAGGTTCTACCATGCTTTTCTTTTGCCAAATCTTGATGAACGCATCTTTACTCATTTACATATATGAACAACAGCTACAGAACATTTCCAATCTTGAGCAAGCAGCCACATATTGATGGCTTGTTTCTTTATCTCTTTCTTGGTGTGGTTTCAGACATATCTTTTGCAACCGCTAGTGTAGAAGGACAAGTTATGGGCTGTGCAATCTCAATGTATTGATTGGTGCACCAGGCACGTATATATAAGTACAGAGGTGGGCCACAACCTCAACTATACAAAGGAAACAGGAGGTGGGCCCTACACACAAATATACACATACACAATATACTCAACCCCCTCCCCCATGAGTCGAGCGGGCGCCAGTGACGCAAAGACTGGAACGGAACTCCTCGAAGGTAGAAGTCGGCAGTCCCTTCGTCATCACGTCGGCGAACTGCTGAGCAGTCGGCACATGCATACGTCCAAGAGCCACCTGCTCGCGCACAAAGTGAATGTCCAGCTTCATGTGTTTAGTCCGGCGATGATGAACGGGGTTGGCGGAGAGGTACACCGCAGAAACGTTGTCACAGTAGACAACCGTAGCCTGGGAGACGTCGTGATGCAGCTCGTGAAGTAACTGTCGTAGCCAGGTGCACTCAGCAACAGCGTTGGCCACAGCTCGGTACTCAGCCTCCGCGCTGGAGCGCGGGACCGTGGGTTGTCGCTTGGATGACCACGAGACGAGTGAAGGACCGAGGTAGACGTAGTAGCCAGAGATGGACCGGCGAGTATCGGGGCAGCCAGCCCAGTCTGCATCGGAGTAGGCCACCATCTCCATAGAAGTAGACGCCGTGAGTGTCAACCGGAGGGTCATTGTGCCGTGGATGTAGCGAAGGATCCGCTTCACGAGAGTCCAATGAGAGTCACGAGGGGCGTGCATGTGGAGACACACCTGCTGAACATCATACTGAAGATCCGGTCGAGTGAGAGTCAAATACTGAAGAACGCCGACGATAGACCGGTAGAAAGGAGCATCCGACGTAGGCGAGCCCTCAAGAGCAGAGACCTTGGCCTTCGTGTCAACAGGAGTAGCAACAGGGTGACAGTTGAGCATGCCGGCACGCTCGAGGAGCTCATGTGCAAACTTCTGCTGATGAAGAAAGAAACCGTCCGGGCGCCGAACGACCACAATGCCAAGAAAATAATGTAGAGCACCCAGGTCCTTAATAGAAAACTCGTCACGCAGCCGGAGAGTAATCTGCTGAAGAACAGCTGCGGAGGAGGCCGTCAGGATGATGTCATCGACGTAAAGAAGCAAATATGCAGTCGTGTCACCGTGGCAATAGAGGAACAGTGAGGCGTCCGAGCGAGTAACGCTGAAGCCCAGTGTCTGAAGAAACTCGGCGATCCGCTGGTACCAGGCACGGGGTGCCTACTTGAGTCCGTAAAGAGAGCGGGACAGCAGACACACATGGCCGGGAAGTGAGGCATCGGCGAAACTGTGGGTTGCTCACAATACACCCGCTCCTCAAGATGGCCATGGAGAAAAGCGTTGGAGACATCCATCTGATGAACGGGCCAGCCGCAGGACAAGGCGAGCTGGACGACAGTGCAGATCGTGCCCGGTTTTACAACCGGGCCAAACGTCTCAGTGACGTCCCGGCCAGCGCGCTGGCGGAAACCACGGACCACCCAGCGAGCCTTGTAGCTCTCGAGAGTGCCATCCGAGCGGGTATTATGGCGAAAGACCCACTTGCCGGTGATGACGTTGGCGCGAGGAGGCCGGGGAACCAGTGTCCAGGTGTGGTTCCGTTGAAGCGCATCGAACTCTTCCTGCATCGCCGCAAGCCAGTGAGGATCACGTAGGGCGGCGCGAGCGGACGCGGGAATAGGCGACGGCTCCGCGGTGGAGGCGGCGAGGACGTACTCGTCGCTCGAGTACCGGAGGCTCGGACGATGAACGCCGGTACGAGCGCGGGTGACGGGGCCAGGCGGCGCCATCGGAGCCACCGGCGAGGCGGCCGGCGTCGGAGCCGGGGAGGAGACCGGCGTCAGGGCCGGCGAGGGAGCCAGCGTCGGAGCCGGCGAGAAGGTCGGCGTCAGGGTCGGCGAGGCGGGTGGAGTCGAGGCGGCTGAGGAAGCAGCCGAGCCGTCGTCGCTGATCCCGCGGCGCCCGAGGCGGGGGCGGCGGGTGAAGGAGGGGCGCCATCTGCGCCGTCAGAGCCGGCTGAGGAGGCCGAGGGGGCGGGCGCCGGCGTGAGGGCGCGAGGACCGCCAAAGCCCGGAGGCAGTCCGCGGGCCGAACGGGACCGTCCACCTGACGAAGTCGTCGAAGAGCCGCCGGTGGCCGGCGGTGACGAGCCGGCAAGGGGTACCTGCTGCTGAAACGGAAACACCATCTCATCAATGTAAACGTGTCCGGAGGTGAAAACACGATGGGAGACGGGATCATAACAGCGATAGCCCTTAGTGTTATGTGGGTAGCCGAGAAAGATGCAGGCGACAGAGTGGGGTGCAAGCTTATGAGGCGCAGTAGCGGCGATGCTAGGGTAGCAAAGACAGTCGAAAATGCGAAGCCCGTCATAAGAGTGGGGGGGGGGGTGCACCGAAGAGAAGATGATGAGGTGTAAAGTTCCAGCGAGTACGACATGAGCGGATGTTGATGAGGAGAGAAGCGGTGGCGAGAGCATCAGGCCAAAAGCGTGGAGGCACATTGGCATGAAAGAGAAGATTCCTAACGCAGTCATTGAGAGTGCGAAGGATGCGCTCAGCACGACCATTCTGCTGCGAGGTGTACGGGCAAGTGAGACGAAAGATCGTGCCATGTGTAGTAAGAAGTTTACGAACAACGAGGTTGTCAAACTCCTTCCCGTTGTCTGTCTGCAACGCGACAATGGGGCGAACAAACTGCGTGAGAACATAAGAGTAGAAGGCGGCAAGAGTGGATATGACATCCGACTTGCGGCGCAACGGGAAGGTCCACACATAATGCGAAAAATCGTCAAGTATGACAAGATAATAAAGATAGCCCGTATTACTAGCAACAGGAGATGTCCAAACATCACTATGAATTAACTCAAACGGGTACGATGCAACAAAAGAAGAAGCCCTAAACGGAAGACGAGCATGTTTGCCGAGGCGACATGCATGACACGAGTGATCCTCGTTCTTATTACACGTGAAAGAAAAACTCCGAAGTATGTGGCGAAGGGTGGCAGGATTAGGATGGCCCAAGCGAGCATGCCAAAGATCCACTCCGGTGGCGAGAACGACAGAGGCGGCGGAAGTGGTGGAGGTGGCGGAGTGAACCGGGTAGAGCTCGTCGGGGCTGTCACATTGGTGGAGCACCATCCGGCGAAGGCCCTTAACAGAAAAACCACATTCACAAATTCAACGGTAACCGGATTTTCACGTGTAAGAGAACGAACAGAAACAAGATTTTTAATAAGTTCAGGAGAAACTAGAATATTAGACATCGATATGGGAGTGGAGTTAGACAGAAAATATGTATGACCAACATGGGTGATAGGAAGAGAAGAGCCGTCACCGACGGTGATGCGGTTGGAGGTGTGGACAGGATGGGCGGTGTGGAGGTTACCGGGGTACGCCGCCATGTGAGCGGTGGCGCCGCTATCCATGTACCAGTCGCCGCCGCCGGTGTAGCTGGACAGGGAAGGAGTGTTTTGGAGAGCCGCCAATAGGGCCGGGTCCCACGGTGCCGGCGGGAGAGGCGGCGTGGCCGGCAGGGAGAGCAGCGGCGGCGGCTGACCGTAGGGCGCCGCGTAGGGCTGCGGCGCGGCGTAGTATGCCTGATGTGGCTCGGGGCAGGGGCCTGAGGAACCGGCATGGAGTAGGCGTGTACGACGCCGGTCCATGGGTTCTGGTCGGCGTGCCACGGGGCCGGCTGAGAGGTCTGCTGCGGTGGGCGGGGTGCTCTTCCCTAGGAGGCTGCGCCCCCTGCTTGCGGCCACCGCGACGGCCGCCGCGACGCCCCCCCCCCCCCCCATTGGCCGCCTGCTGGGGCGGCGGGAAGGGGGCGGCCTGGGAGGGCGGGAAGCCTGGTGGGAAGGTGGGCTCTGTCGGTGGCGGCGTCGGGCGCGGCGGTGGCGGGGCGGAACCCCCGCGAGTGCCGGCGATGAGGGCGGTGTGGGTCGCGCGAGTCCACGCCACCCGCATCCGGCGCTCCTCCAACTTGAGGTACGCGACCACCTTAGCAAAGGTGGGCTCCGGGATGAGGGTGAGGTTCGAGGCGGCGTTCCCGAAGTCCTCGTTGAGGCCGGCGGAGAGGGTGCTGATGAGGAGCTCGTCGCCGGTCTTTTCCCCGAGATCACGGAGCTCATCGGCGAGCTTCTTGATGCGCATGCAAAAATCATCGATGGATGAGTCAAGTTGCTGGCACCCATAAAACTCACCGTAGAGCAGGACCTTGCACTGCAGCTGGTTGTCGGTGAAGAGGCCATTGAGCTTGGTCCAGACCGCATAGGCGTCGTCCTCGTCATCCACCATGGTGTGGAAGAGGTCGCTGGAGATGGTGAGGTAGAACCAGCGGATGATGGTGGCGTCGAGGATCATCCACTGCTCGTCGTTGATCATGAGCGCCGAGTCCACGGTGCCGTCCACGTGGCCGTGCAGGAGGTACTCAAGGAACACAAGCGAAAAATACCGCTTCCAAGCGGAGTAGGACGCGGTGGTGTGATCAAGCTTGACCCGGACACGCTCATGGATGTTGAGGTCGCGGACGAGGGTGACATCATGACCGGCGAATGGGTTGGAGATGGTGGAGGAGGAGGATCTCATGGCTAGGGTTAGGGTTTGAGACGCGGCGCAGGTGGGGAAGGGGTGGCGGCGCGGGTGGCAGGGGGCTGGGCGACGTGGGTGGGAGGAGGAGGGGGTTTCAGGAGAGAGGGCGGAAGTGGGGCGTTCGGCGGCGGTGGCCTCGGGAAGAGGCGGCGACGGCGGAAGGCGAGGTTGTGGGGAGAAGCCGCGGCTACCAGCGGCGGCGTCGGCGACCGGTAAGTGGGCGGCGGCGGGCGGCGCGGGGATAAGCTGTGGCGGCGGCGGCTTTAGGGTTTATGATCGTGCTGCGATAGATACCATGTAGAAGGACAAGTTATGGGTTGTGCAATCTCGATGTATTGATCGGTGCACCAGGCACGTATATATAAGTAGAGAGGTGGGCTACAACCTCAACTATACAAAGGAAACAGGAGGTGGGCCCTACACACAAATATACACGTACACAATATACTCAACAGCTAGCTCCTGCATGCTAATCTCATTGTCCACAATTCCAGGCTGCGCTAGCTACAAGCCGTGCACGGAAGTGGGGCGGCGGCACCGATGGTACCAAACCTGGAAAAGATTTAGAGGGCCCCGGTGAAGGTGGAAGGCAAGGCCAAGGCCTCAATGGAGGTTGATTCCGATGACTCTGATGATGATGACGGCGTGGACAGGGCACAATTGTGGATGGAGTAGTTGGTTTATGTCTAACTATGTGAGATAGGGGCAGTGAGAAATAGTTGTAGTTGTGTTATGTATAATAGTTGTAGTTTGTGTTATTTATAATTATGTTGGAGAAGGCACCAAGAAATAGAGTTATATATAATTATGTTTGGTATTGTGCAATAAAATAGGTAACAACAGGCCATCCCATGTGATCTAATTTATGTGAAAATTGTAGTATAAAATGCAGCCATTTTGCATCTTATTTTGGGTAGATGCTTCACAAATGAACCCTATTTAAACCCCTTTTTGGACTAGAAAAATGAATCATTTTTTTGTAATTTTTTTTGTGAACTCCCTTTGACAATATTGTTTCCCATGCCAAGATACACCTATGTATAAATTTGGGGCACATTACAATACGCTATGCCATGGGTGTGGCCATCACATTGTTCATCTTGCTTAAAAGCCAAGCTAAGTCATAGATGATCATAACTTTAAAAAAACGATAACTTAAATTTGGTATTTTTCCTTGAAATTAGTAGGAATAATAGGCGCTGAATTTTCATTTTTTTTTATTCTTTTTTAATTTCTTTGTGTAAGTGCATCTAGTGCCACCCCTTGTTGGTTTTGGAGTATTGTAGACAAACTCGGTTAAGGGACTAATGTGTTTGTGAGCTTCACACGAAAACACAGGTTAGAAGTCCCTATTGATTCAGTTTACCCATCAAAGATACTCCTAAAAATATATGAAGACCTTGACGATAATGGTGGTTCATGAAGACATTCATCGTGAAGATAATGATTATTGAAGACATTCCATGAAGACAATGAAACGTGAAGACGTAGTCTTCTGATAGGTTTCATTTATGCTTCTTGAGTCATAGGAACCTCCGAACTGTCAAGTGGGGTCAAGGTAAACATAGCCAGAAACTGACGTGATGCTCTACCCAAATCCTATGTCTTTGAGAGAAGACAAACAGAGACAAAAACTCTACCAGAATAGGTTGAGTCAGCTTTTCTTGTAGCCCAAGTAAAGTTCCCGTGTGGGTCTCAAAATTCGATGGTTGTACACGTGTCAGCTCCTGAATGACCAAGGATCATTTCGGAAAAATCACCTCGGGTTGCCTGCTGGGTATAAATACCCCACCCCCTAAACCATAATTTGGTGTCTGCTCCAAGAGAGAAAACGGTTGTTGTCGTATGTGATCAACCAATCCTTTCACATAATTGAGAGAAAACATCCTGAGAGGATAAACCTAGAGCCAAAGTGATTGAGCATCACTGAAGTGTTTCTGTTCTGTGTGAACTGAAACTTATTACACTTGAGGACTGTGATCCTCCAGTCGGATAGGCGTCACGTTCTGAGCATCCAAGAGTCATTGTGGATTGTCGGTGAACGAAGTCTGTGAAGGTTTGGAAGTCTACCTTGAAGACTTACCAGAGTGATTGGGCAAAGACTAAGTGACCTTAGCTCAAGGGGAATGAGGTGAAGATGTGGTCTTCTGAGTTGAATCTCAGCCTCCCTAACTGGACGTACAACTATCACAGTAGTTGGAACTGGTCAAACAAATCTTTGTCTCCCCCGAGCACCTGGTTCTATCTCCTTCCTTCCTCACTTACTTGTTTACGTACTGAAGACATTGCTTACTTGCCTGCTTTGAAGATATACCTTCACTAGTAGAAAAAGGGGCTTTCGTCCAGGGCAGTTTAGCCCATTAGTCCCGGTTCAATCCAGAACCGGGACCAATGGAGCTATTTGCCCCGGTTCGTGAGCCCAGGGGGCCGACCGGGCCACGTGGGCCATTGGTCCCGGTTCGTCCGGACCTTTTGGTCCCGGTTGGTGGGACGAACCGGGACCAATGGTCCTGGCTCCTGGCCCACCACTATTGGTCCCGGTTCGTGGCATGAACGGGGACCAAAGGCTTCCCTTTAGTCCCGGCTCATGCCACGAACCGGGTCCAATAGTGCTGCCTATATATACCCCTCGCTCGGGAGCAGAGCACTCCATTGCTCTGTTTTTCTCCTGCCGGCGAGGGGGGGCATTGTGGTGCTCTAGCTCACCTCCTATGCACATGAGGTGTTCGATGAAATGCCTGAGCCACACTACTTAAGCTTTCTCCTCTCCAAGCTCGACCTCCAACCTCCATTTTCCTCAATATTTGTCTAGGTTTTGCGGTCCGTCACGCCTGGCCCCCTGTCTTCACCGCCGTCGATCACCCGCGCCGATCTCATCGCCAAAGACCACCGTGGTGTGCCTCTTGTTCTTATCTTCTTTCTGAAAGGAAAAAAATTCTTACTTGTATTATTTTATTACTTTTATTATTGCATCTTATATAGTGCGATGTTTTTGGTATCCGCCCCCGTCGGCCCACGTCCTGTCTATGATTCGGATGTGGTATATATTATCTTTTCATAACTATTGGTTCATTTATTGTTTATGAAAATTATGCCGATAACGTGACATAGATTTTATTTATCTAAGAGGTTGTTGAACCGAAATTCCAACCGACCCTATTGTCGAGAGGTTAAATTTAGTTGAAGAAGAAAACAATTTCTTGAAGGAAAAAATAAAAAAACTTGAGGACGAGAAGATGATATTGGAGTTGCATGTTGTGGATGTCGTCGATGATCACAAGATCAAGATGGATGCAATGCGCTTGAAGATGAGAAATATTAGAAAATATGCCATTCATACCGAGGCTTGGTATCATTATGCCGTTGGATCAGTTGTTACCTTGGTTGCGATTATGATCGTATTTGTTTTCACATTGAAATGTTTTACATAGTTTCAATGTATGGTTTAATTAATTTAGATGCTCTGCAGAGCTTTATGTTGTTAGATGAGAACTATGTATGTACTTTGGTTTTTATGTGATGATGAACTTCTATTAACTTGGTCACTTAATTATCTATTCATGATGTTCTGTAATGATTTTTGACACACTTAATTATATATAATGCACGCAGATGAACCGGCAATGGATGTACGGTGATGCACACACCTCCGAGTACATTAAGGGCGTGCATGCTTTTCTCAAGTGGCTGAGGCAAACAAGCAGAATGGTTTTATGTGTTGTCCATGCCCTATATGTGGGAATACGAAGTCTTACTCTGACCGGAAAATCCTTCACACCCACCTGCTTTACAAGGGTTTCATGCCACACTATAATGTTTGGACGAGGCAGGGAGAAATAGGGGTTATGATGGAAGACGGCGAGGAAGAAGAGTACGATGACAACTATGTGCCCCTGAATACGGTGATGCTCTTGAACATCAAGATGCACCCAGACGATGTGCGATGGTGCTGCAACGGGCGAAGCTGCTGAAGATCAAGAGGAACCAGACGATGTGCCCCATGATGATGATCTCCGCCGGGTCATTGTCGATGCAAGGACACAATGCGAAAGTCAAAAGGAGAAGCTGAAGTTCGATCGCATGTTAGAGGATCACAAAAAGGGTTGTACCCCAATTGCGAACATGGAAACACAAAGCTCGATAACATCGAATTGCTGCTGCGGTGGAAGGCGTAGAATGCTGTGCCTGATAAAGGATTTGAGAAGCTACTCAAAATAATGAAGAAGAAGCTTCCAAAGGATAACGAATTGCCCGACAGTACATACGCAGCAAAGAAGGTCGTATGCCCTCTAGGATTGGAGGTGGAGAAGATACATGCATGCCCTAATGACTGCATCCTCTACCGTGGTGCCTACAAGGATCTGAACGCATGCCCGGTATGCGGTGCATTGTGGTATAAGATCGACGAGATGACCACAGTGATGTTGACGGCGAGCCTCCCGGAAGAAGGTTCCTGCGAAGGTGATGTGGTATGCTCCTATAATACCACGGTTGAAACGTCTGCTCGTAAACGAGAGCATGCCAAGTTGATGCGATGGCACAGTGAGGACCGTAAGAAAGGCGAAGTTGAGAGCACCCGCTGACGGGTCGCAGTGGAGAAAAATCGAGAGAATGTACTGGGATGAGTTTGCAAAGGACCCAAGGAACGTATGGTTTTCTTTAAGCGCGGATGGCGTTAATTCTTTCGGGGAGCAGAGCAGCAATCACAGCACACTGCCCATGACTCTATGTATGTATAACCTTCCTCCTCGGATGTGCATGAAGCGGAAGTTCATTATGATGCCAGTTCTCATCCAAGGCCCTAAGCAACCTGGCAACGACATTGATGTGTACCTAAGGCCATTAGTTGAAGAACTTTTACAGCTGTGGAATGGAAACGGTGTATGCGACGTGGGCTGAGCACAAAACGGAGGAATTTGACCTAAAGGCGTTGCTGTTCGTGACCATCAACGATTGGCCCGCTCTCGATTACCTTTCGTGACAGACAAACAAGGGATACCACGCATGCACGCGCTGTTTACTTGACACCGATAGTATATACCTGGGAAGCTGCAGGAAGAATGTGTACCTGGGCCATCGTTGATTTCTTCCGACCAACCATCAATGCCGAAAGAAAGGCAAGCATTTCAAAGGCGAGGCAGATCACCGGAAGAAGCCCGCCATGCGTACCGGTGATCATGTACTTGCTATGGTCAATGATTTACACGTAATCTTTGGAAAGGGTCCTGGCAGACTAGCTGTTCTGAATGACGCTGAGAATCACGCACCCATGTGGAAGAAGAAATCTATATTTTGGGACCTACCCTCTGGAAAGACCTAGAGATCCGCTCTTGATCGACGTGATGCACGGGACGAAGAACCTTTGCGTGAACCTGCTAGGCTTCTTGGGCGTGTATGGGAAGACAAAAGATACATACGAGGCACGAGAGGACCTGCAACGCTTGCGAAAAAGAGGGCATGCCTCCGGCAAGATGAAGGTCCTGCCAGCTACGCTCTTACGAAAGAAGAGAAAGAAATATTCTTTCAATGCCTGCCCAAGATGAAGGTCCCGACCGCTTCTCGTCAATATAAAGGGAATAATAAATATGCCGGAGAAAAAGTTCCAGAACCTAAAGTCTCATGATCGCCACATGATTATGACGCAACTGCTTCCGGTTGCATTGAGGGGCTTCTACCGAAAACGTCCGATTAGCCATTGTGAAGCTATGTGCATTCCTCAATGCAATATCTCGTAAGGTGATCGATCCAGAAATCGTACCAACGCTAAGGAGTGATGTGGCGCAATGTCTTGTCGATTTGAGCTGGTGTTCCCACCATCCTTCTTCAATATCATGAGGCACGTCCTAGTTCATCTAGTCGACGAGATTGTCATTCTGGGGCCCGTGTTTCTACACAATATGTACCCCTTTGAGAAGTTCATGGGAGTCCTAAAGAAATATGTTCGTAACCGCGCTAGGCGAGAAGGAAGCATCTCCAAGGGCCATCAAACAGAGGATGTCATCGGGTTTTGTGTTGACTTCATTCCTGGCCTTAAGAAGATAGGTCTCCCTAAATCGCGGTATGAGGGGAGACTGGACCGAAAAAGGCACGCTTGGAAGAGACTCAATAATATGCAGGGACGGATATTCTTGGTCTCAAGCACACTACGATTCTCTGAGAACTCTACCTTGGTGACCCCGTATGTCGATGAACACAAGAACAGTCTGCGGTCCAAACACCGGGCAAAGGCGACGACTGGATTACATGTGAACACATCAGACTTTCAGCAGTTGGTTGGAAACACGTCTCGGAGGTGACAACACTGTTTGTGATGAGCTGTACTTGTTGTCCGTGGGACCATCTTCGACTGTAATGATTTGGAAAGGATACGAGATAAATGGGAATACATTTTACACGATTGACCAAGATGAAAAGAGCACCAACCAAAACAGCGGTGTCCGCTTTGATGCAGCAACCGATAAGGGAAATGACACATATTATGGTTACATAGTAGACATATGGAAACTTGACTACGGAGTAGATTTTAAGGTCCCTTTGTTTAAGTGCAAGTGGGTCAATCTGTCAGGAGGCGAGTGCAGGTAGACCCACGATGCGGAATGACAACAAGGATCTGAAAAATCTTGGGTACACCGACGAACCGTTCGTCCTAGCCAATGATGTGGCACAGGTTATCTATGTGAAGGACATGTCTACCGGACCGAGGAAAAGAAAAGATAAGGAAGCGAATACATCATACAATGAGCCAAAGCGCCACATAGTTCTTTCGGGAAAAAGGGACATCCCAGGAGTGGAGGGCAAGACAGACATGTCTCAAGAGTATGAAAAGTTTCATGAAATTCCCCCTTCAAAGTCAAGGCTGACCCAAGCATCCTGATAAACGATGAAGATCATCCATGGTTACGCGCAATAAGCAAATGACACAAGCGAAGAAAAAGTGAAGACTTTCTCCGCATAACTATTATGATGATACCATGCCAACTTTGTTACACACGAGTATGATACCATTGTCCGTTTTGTTCATGAACATGCTATGCCAACTTTTTCAGAGTTCATTTGAAAACTATGAATTTGAAAACCTCGCCAACGAAGGGCGCTCACACCGGTTTATAAGCCCGTCCCTCTACGCCTTGTTGAGCTCACAAACTTGTGATTCACATAAATTTCAAAGAATTCAAATTTTATAAAACTAATGGCACAAACAGAAAGTTTATAATTGTTATAAAACAAATGGCACTAACAGAAAGTTTATAATTTTGCTGACCTAAAAGCTAAAAGATATAAAAAATAAACCAAAACACCAAAAGAAAATAAATAATGCAGAAAACAAAACAAAAAACTTGAAAAAATAAATAAAAATAGCAACAATAAGCATTTTGTTGTAAGTAGAAACAAAATAAAATAAATAAAGCAACAAAGAAAACAAAAACACTCTTTTCGAATATTAAAACTAATCGCACAAACAGAAAGTTTATATTTTTTCTAAAACTAAAAGCACTATCAGAGAGTTTATAATTTTGCTGACCTAAAAGCAAAAAGAATTAAAAAATAAAGCAAAAAAACCAAAAGAAAATAAATAATGCAGAAAACAAAACAAAAAAACTTGAAAAAAATAAAAATAGCAACAATAAGTATTTTGTTGTAAGTAGAAACAAAATAAAATAAATAAAGCAACAAAGAAAATAAAAAAAGTGTTTTCAAATTTTAAAACTAATGGCACTAATAGAAAGTTTATATTTTTCTAAAACTAAAAGCAAAAAGAAATAAAATATAAAGCAAAAAAAAGTGCCACCTACTGGGCTCCCACGGCCTGAATACGACTAGAAACCCTATGGGCCGTGATTCAGCCCACGGAAGGCCCAAAGAGGCCCACAGCAGATGGCGTAGTTAGGCCCGAAGCCTGCTTTAGAGAGGAGCTCGAGAGGGAGCCGCACCGCACCTTATAAACTGGCGGCTCCCTCTCAACTAGCGAGGTGGGACTAAACATTTGGCGCGGCAGCACATGGCCTTTGGTCCCGGTTGGTGGCACCAACTGGGACTAAAGCGATGGTCCCAGTTCGTGGCTCCAATCGACCAATGCCCCTTTAGTCCCGGTTGGTGCCACCAACCGACCAAAGGTCGCTGCCCTTTGGGCTGCTGAAAATTGGCCTTTGGTCCCGGTTGGTGGCTCCAACCGGGACTAAAGGGGGCATTAGCCCGGTTGGTGCCACGAACCGACTAATGCCCTTGCTATATAACCAGGACTTGTGAAAATTTCACATCTCCCTCGCCTCCCTAGCCGCTTGCCCCCGCCAGTTGCCCAAATCGGTCGGCTCCTCGTCGCTGCCGCCGCCGCCATCCCTGCCTCCCTCCCGTGCCCCGCCTCGCGCCCGAGCCCATGACGGCCGCCGCCCATGCCCCTGCCCGTCCCGAAAGCACGCACGGCCGCCTCGCGCCTGCCCGCCTCACCATTGTCGCTGCCGCCTCGCCTCCCACTGCCGCCTCTGCCTCGACGCCGCCTGCCCTCCCTGCTCGTCCGGCTCCGCGACCCCTTTCCTCCCGTCCCTCGATCCTCTTCATATAATTTTTTTTCATATAAATTTTTTCATATGCATATGTTGATTATATGGATGGATGGATGATGTATATGTTCATTATATGGATGGATGGATGATGTATGCTTTTTTAGGCAGATTTTTAGAATTTTTTGTGTATGTATGTTATGTTTATATGTATGTATGTATGTTCATATGTATGTATGTTTATATGCAAAGCATATGCAAAGAAAATGTAATTTATGTTTATAGGCAGATTTTTATTTTTTTTGTTTTTTGCATTTTTATAAAAAGTATATATGTTCTCTGTGTATATATATGTTTTATGTTCATAGATTTTTGTTTGAACATTATTTAAAAAACAAGCAATACAAGAAGAAGAAAAAGAATGAGAGGAAAAAGGAAAAAAGAAGAGGAAGAAAGGAGAAGAAGAGGGGATAGGAAGAAGAGGAGAAATAAATAAGAAGAAGAAAAAGAAGAAAAGAAGAGAAGAAGAAGAATAGAGAAGAAGAAAAAATAGAAATTTTTTTCTATTTTTTCTTCTTCTCCTCTATTCTTTTCTTCTTCTCCTCTTTTCTTTTTCTTCTTTTTTTTCTTCTTTTCTTCCTTCTTCCTTCTTCCTCTTTTCTTCCTTTTCCTTATTTTCCTTTCTCGAGGGATAAGAAGAAAAAGAAGAGGAGAAGAAGAAAGAAAGGAATAGAGGAGAAAGAAGAAACTTTGACACGAGGGGGGGTTACCGATACCCCCTCCCCGATAACATTATTTTCCCATGTATATGTATGTTGCGTCGTTGTCGATATAAAGAGGGTGTCGAGGATCGCCGAGGGGTCGAGGGTCGGGAACTAGGGTAGAGGGTCGAGTGTCGTTAAGGGGTCAAGGGTCGAAGGTTTCAGGATCGAGGGTTCCTATAGTGTCAAAGTATTGAAGAAATCCATGGCTTCATCATTAGCCGGAAGTAACCATGGCATGATGGTGAAGTCCTCCAAAGTTAGTTACGGAATGGAGTCCCGGATAGGATAATTTGCCTTTTTGCTAACTTTGTAACAAAAAGCGAATTATCCTATCTGGGACTCCGTTCCAAAACAACTTTGGAGAGCTTCGTACCATCATGCACCTGTTACTTTTGGCCACGAACCGGGACCAATAGTAGTGGGCCAGGAGCCAGGACCATTGGTCCCGGTTCGTCCCACCAACCGAGACCAAAAGGTCCGGATGAACCGGGACCAATGGCCCACGTGGCCCGGCCGGCCCCCTGAGCTCACGAACCGGGGCAAATAGCTCCATTGGTCCCGGTTCTGGATTGAACCGGGACTAATGGGCTAAACTGCCCTGGACGAAAGCCCCTTTTTCTACTAGTGTGACCATTGCCCTCCCCTTGGTCCGTTCATGGTCCCACTACTCAGACAAGCACCCTCCCCCGGTTTCCCCCCGACCAAACGAAACCGGAATTTGAAAAAGATTACCAATCCGAAGGAAACGCACACACGTAGCGACCCCCGCAGCGTCTCCTTCTCCTTGCTCAGATCATGCCTGACGTGACCTCCATTGACGCCTCGGCCAGGCGTTGTGGCCTCCCCAGCCGCATCTTCACATGCCCCAATCCTCATCTCCACGTGCCACGGCCTCCCCGGCTATGTCGCCGCCGCACAGTCTCCATCGGTATCACTACTGGAATCTAGTTATACAACGAGTGCCACAGCCTCCCCTGCTGTCCTCGATCTCACATCCACACATCCACATCTCTGGCATAACATGGTCACCAGAGGAAGATGAACAGTGGAGATTTGTCATGTGGGTCAGCAGAGGCGTGGACAGCGTCGACGGAGGAGTTTGGGGCCGCAACAGCCTCAAGGTGCCGGTAGGGAGATGTCTCATCTGATTCCTCTTTCTCTTATTGCTACAAATTAATAACTTTTAGCGCTAAAACTGAAACGTACTCACACAATGAAAAATTACTTTTCTGCTGATTACTGCACACAATTTCTTTCGAGTACTGAAGAAACTAAACATCCATGTTCATGTTTTGTTTACTTCTCGCAACAGTAAGAAAAAATGTAGAGAGTGGACGATACATTGCATAGCACTTGAAGTATTCAGTCGTGTTTTGTACTCGATATATTCTATTTAATTGAGTGTTAGGATAACATAACATTCTGCAATACAGGAAACCCAGGATATAAGATGAAACCTTGAAACCATTTTGTGATTTTCGCGACACAAAAGACAATCCTTACACATTATTTATTAGCTTGGAAAATGAAATATAGACTAAATTTCATAAATTAGTTGATATGTGGAAATGCTATTCTATATGTCCATCGAAAAGTCTATATGTTGAGCTGTTGTCTTTTCCTATTGTTGCATGAAAGCTTCCGGCCAATAATCCACATTTAACATATGAGTATTATTTACATTTACCTTGGAAGGGGTTACCGACATCAGTTTTCGAGGAGATTCGGTCCAGTTTGTTTGTCAGTGCCGACACTAGGACTGTGGAGGAGTGTTGAGCGACCGATGTATTCATATATAAACATTTATCTTATTAGGGTTTAGTCCCTTGACATGGTGATCTTCCTGTACATCTAAATACAGACACTGGATGTGCGTGAATATAAGTGTGTTGCATCCTATTGTCTCTCTACGACTACCCACAATGGGAGTAACATAGGTAGTAACATCACACATATCTAGATAAAATAGATGATGTGACAAGAAATAAATAAAGAAAGAGAGACATGCGGTAATATAGCTAGTTAACTAGTAGTCCGCTTCTTTTATCTCTCCTCTTCTCTCTCTTCCAACTAAGCAAGAATATAATATTTAGTGTCTTACAGCCCGTCTACATTACCTTATAGTACTTGCTCTAAGTTGGATATGAGACTAGTCATAGTGGGGAGTAACTTGGAGTAGTAACATGCATATGTTACTAGTCTATGTTACTACCTCTATCGTGAGGAGTATCAGGCTGGTCATAGTGGGAGTAACATAGGTAGTAACTTATGTGTTGTGTCATGCATCACTTCATTTATTAGATTGTAGACTCATCTTGTCTTGATATGTGTGATGTTACAGTAACTAGTTATGTTACCACATGCCTCTTTTTCTTCATTAATTACATGCCACATCATCTATTTTGCCTAGATAAGTGTGATGTTACTACCTATGTTACTCCCACTATGGATAGTCTTACTAGTAGTATGAGTAACATCACACATATCAAGGCTAAATGTGTCTATAGCTAAATAAATAAAGTGTTGAATGTTACCACACATATGTTACTCCCCACTATAGAGATAGTAACATAAAGTAGTAAAATGAGTATGTTACTACACTATGTTACTACCCATTGTGGCTAGTCTACCGATGGGAAGGGAGGCGGTGGTGTTAGACAAATTATTAATGGAATGTGGAGGCGCTAGCTAGTAAACCTGATTGATTTTCCTCCTATTTAATGCCTGCCTGCCACAGAACCACATTTGTGAGTCATCCACAATTGATCTACGAGCTAGACATTAGAGTAGTCTGGAGAAACTCATAATGCAAGGTGGAGGTGTGCTCGTGCTTCTTCTCCTGGGTCTGGGTCTACTCCTGGGCCTAGCCAGATGTAGCCCGCCTCCATCGCCGGTTGCCTGCGCCCAAGGCAGCTCCGACTGCACGGTCACCAACGCGTACGGCTCCTTCCCGGACCGTAGAGTGTGCCACGCGGCAGACGCCACCTTCCCTGCCACAGAGCAGGAGCTGGTCCAAGCTGTGGCAGCCGCCTCCGCGGCGAAGCGCAAGGTCAAGGCGGCAACCAGGCACTCCCACAGCTTCGCCAAGCTGGCCTGCCCTGGTGGCCGCGACGGCACAATCATCAGTACGGAGCGGCTGAACCGGACGGTGAGCGTCGACCCCGCCAGCGGCCTCATCACGGTGGAGAGCGGGATGGTGCTCAAGGACCTGATCCAGGCCGCGGCTGAGGCCGGGCTAGCGCTGCCGCACTCGCCCTACTGGTACGGTGTCACCATGGGTGGACTGCTGGCCACCGGTGCGCATGGGAGCTCGCTGTGGGGGAAGGGCAGCGCCGTGCATGAGTACGTGGTGGGGATGAGGATCGTCACGCCGGCGCCTGCGAGCCAGGGGTTCGCCATTGTGAGGGAGCTCGGCCTGGGCGACCCGGACCTGGACGCCGTTAAGGTGTCCCTCGGTGTCCTAGGCGTCGTCTCCCAGGTTACACTCCAGCTGGAGCCCATGTTCAAGCGGTCGGTGACGTTCGAGAGGCGCGACGACACGGATTTCGCGGCGCAGGCGGCCGTGTGGGGCAATCTGCACGAGTTCGGCGACATGGCGTGGCTGCCGCAGCAGCGCAAGGTCCTGTACCGCATCGACAACCGTGTCCCCATTGCTACGCCAGGCGACGGGCTCAACGATCACTTAGGCTTCCGTGCCTACCCGAGGGCCATGCTCACGGCAGCCAGAGCCAACGAGGAGGAGTTGGAGAATGGCGACGGCGCAGACGCGGCCCGGTGCCAAAGAGCGTCCGACTTGTTCGAGCTATATGGGTACGGGCTCACCAACAACGGCTCCTCCTTCACGGGGTACCCGGTGGTGGGGTTCCAGAACCACATGCAGGCGTCCGGCACGTGCATCAGCAGCACCCGGGACGACACAACGTGTGGGTGGGAGCCGCCCTCCTTTGGCACCTTCTTCTACAACACGGGCTTCAGCATCCCCGTGTCCAAGGCGCCGGCCTACATCGCGGAGCTACAGAAGCTCCGCGACCTCAACCCGCGCGCCTTCTGCGGCTTGGATGCCAAGCACGGCGTGCTGCTCCGCTACCTCAGGGCCTCCTCCGCGTACCTGGGCAAGCCCGAGGACTGCATCGACTTCGACATCTCCTACTACCGCAGCTCCGCGGAGGGCGAGCCGCGGTCCCATGCGGACATGCTGGACGAGATCGAGCAGCTGGCGCTCAACAAGTACGGCGCCATCCCGCACTGGGCGAAGAACCGCAACTACGTCTTCCAAGGCGCCATCGCCAAGTACCCCAAGGCGGACGAATTCCTCAAAGTCAAGGCCAGGTACGACCCTGACGGGATCTTCTCCAGCGAGTGGAGCGACCAAGTGCTGGGAATCCACGGGAGCCCCACCATCATTGGAAGGGGTTGCGCCATCGAAGGTCTCTGCGTTTGCTCCCACGACTCGCACTGCAAGCACAAGAGGGACAACCATTTTCACTACTCCTGCCAGCCAGGGAAGGTGTTCCTGGAGGCAAGGGTGTGCACCGCCAACGTGTCAAGCTCAGGCCGCCGGGACGAACTGTGATTCATTCACTAGACGATCGATCGATGATGCATGCATGCTTGTTGCAAACGTCCCTCCCTCCCTCCTACCTAGTAGCACTGCTGTGTAGGTAATGCTAAAATTGCATGCAATTGGAGAGTAATAAAAGAAAATTTGTCCAGCATCTAAAACTGTTGGATTGCTCTTGCTCTGCCCACGGTGTCCAAGTCAAAGGAAATCCATGTATTCACTTCTCCTACGTAATTTCCTTGCTAGGTCAGTAATTTAGGACCCTCAAAAGTGCCACGCATGTGGGCTGAAGGATGTCCGCCCAAACACCCTTCTAGCCACCCATTGTCAAATGTGAGCCTTTTTATTTTCTTCACACATGCATGCAAACAGGGACCCTCATAGTTATGGGTTGCTATCATCGTACTATTGGTAATTTTAGTAGGGCACGACAAAGATAGTGTTCAGCTATTAGCACATGGACTATTGGTTTGCCGACTAAGAGGTGAGATGCATAGTAGTGAGTCATAGATGTGCTACCTCGTTATATATATCTAGTAAATGGACATATTGATGTCATTTAACAACAGGACCATGTAGGATTAAGTTTGGTCATAATATTTAAAATGGTATTTAATAGTGGGAACAATGCATTCTGATTACAAAGGTTACTTCCAGTAAATATTATTGTGTGCATAGCTTATAGTGTCATATGTGTGATAACATAAAAACCTTAGTTTATAACACAATTTTTATTTTTGTTCAATTAGTTAAAACAAACTTTGTCGAGCAATATAAAAATATTTGATCCAATTGACACAAATATAATTCATATTTTGAGTATTTTTTTATAAAAAGTGTATGACCAAACATTGTAAAAATAATTTGTACCTTTTTACACAAATTTTAATTGCTATATATTTTTTGAAAATTGATTTTAAAAACCAACAATATTTAGGAATCAACTATTCAAAGTTTATAGAAAAGTATTCATCTGGTTTCGAATCGAGAAGAATGGACTCAAATGAAATTTTAGATTTATCAAAAAGTGCGTAAAATGTTAAACAACTTAACAAGAAGGAGAGACGATTGACTACTTAAAATTTTACGTATGCTATTCAGATTTTAGGAGAGTAAAATCATCTTATCATGGTAGGCAAGAAGGAGAGACGATTTTACGTATGCTAAGTTCGGACCACCCTTCATTGGACCCTTATAGTACTATCAGTTATCATGGTAGGCAGGACGAACACAGTGTTGAGCTGTTAGCACATAGAATAGTGGTTTGCCCATTAAGACCCAAGAAACATAGCAGTGAGTTGTAGATGTGCTAGATCGTTATAGATATCTAATGAATGGACATATTGATGTCATTTAATAAAGATACCAAGTAGTAATAAGTTTGGTCAAAATATTTAAAATTTTATTTAATAGGGGGGGGGGGGGCAAATTATTCTCAAAGCAAAGGTAACTTCCAGTCTATATTATTATGTACGTAGGTGAAAGTGTCATACGAGTGAAAACATAAATTCCTTAGTTTATTACACAAGTTAGATTTTTATGGGATCACCTAACACAGCTTTTGTTCAACAATATACAAATGTTTAATAATAGTACCAATTGAAACAAATATAATTCATCTTTTTAGTATTTTCTTTGATAAAAAATTAAGCACCAAACATTTAAAAAATAATTTCTACCTTTCAACACAACATTTAATTGCTATATTTTCTTGACAATTAATTTCAAAACAAACAATATTTTGGCAACATCTATTCTATGTTAAGTTATAGAAAAAATATCTGGTCTCGCAATAAGAACAATGGACTGAACGTGAATTCAGATTAGGAAAAAGTGCATAAAATGTTAACAAATTTGACAAGAAGAGATGATTGAGTAGTTTCATTTCTATGTATGCTCTTTCCGATTTTGAGAGTGAAAAATCAGCTTCAATTACTTTTTATGTATTATAAGAAATCTCCTTGATTTTTTCATAAGCTAGGACCACCCTTCCTTGGACCCTTATAGCTATGGGTTGCTACTATCGTACTATTCATTATTTTAGTTGGGCAGGACGAAGACAGTGTTGAGCTGTTAGCACATGGACGTGGTTGGCCCATTAAGAGGCGAGATGCATTGAAGTGAGTTGTAGATGTGCTAGCTCGTTATATATATAATAAATGGACATATTGATGTCATTTATAATAGGACCAAGTAGGAGTAAGTTTCGTCATAGTACTTGAAATGCTATTTAATAGTGGGGACAAAGTATTCTCTATGCAAAGCTTACTTCCAGTCTATGTTATTATTACGTGCGTAGGTTATAATGTCTTATTAGTGAAAACATAAAAGCTAAGTTTACTACACAAGTTTGGTTTTTATTGGATCAGCTAACAATGCTTTTGTCGAAACATATTGAAATACCTGATTATAGTACCAATTGAAAAAAAATCATGTTTTGATTAGTTTCATTTATAAAAAGTTTATCACCAACAAAAAGTTCTACCTTTCTACACAAATTTAATTGCTATAGTTTCTTAAAAATTAATTTCCAAACCAACAATATTTAGGAAACAACTATTCAATGTTTAATAATAGAAAAAAATTCATCTGATCGTGCATTAAGAACAATGGACTCAGCTTGAATTTTAGATTGAGGAAAGAGTGCAGAAAATATTACACCTATATGATAAGAACTAGAGATGATTTTGGGAGAGGAAAATCATCTTCAATTTCTTTATATATGTATAAGAAATTTCTTTGATATTTTCATAAGCTAGGACCACCCTTCCTTGGACCCTTACAGCTATGGGTTCCTATCATCGTACTATTGGTTAATTTGGTAGGGCAGGACGAAGAAAATATTGAGAATTTAGCACATGGACTAGTGGTTGGCCCATTAAGAGGCGAGATGCATTGCAGTGAGTCGTAGATGTGCTAGCTCGTTATATATATTGAAGTCATTAAAAAGCTAAGTTTACTACATAAGTTTGATTTTTACTGGATAGGTTAACAATACTTTTGTCGAACAATATTGAAATACTTGATCATAGTACCAATTGAAATAAGTATAATTCTTGTTTTAACTAGTTTCTTCTATAAAAAGTTTATCACTATAAAAGAAATTCCTTGGACCCTTATAGCTATGGGTTGCTACCGTCGCACTACTCGTTGTTTAGTAGGCCAGTACCAAGACAGTGTTGAGCTATTTGCACATGGACTAGTGGTTGGCCCATCAAGAGACGAGATGCATTGCAGTGAGTTGTAGATGTGCTAGCTCGTTATAATATATAATAAATGGACATATTGATGTCATTTAATAAAAGGACCACGTAGGAGTAAGTTTCGTCATAATATTTAAAATGCTATTTCATAGTGGGGACAAAGTATTCTCTATGCAAAGGTTACTTCCAGTCTATATTATTATCACGTGCGTAGGTTATAATGTCTTATGTGCGAAAAAAGCAAATTTGATTACACAAGTTTGATTTTTATTGAACCAGTTAACAATGCTTTCGTCAAACAATATTGAAATACTTGATCATAGTACCAATTGAAACAAATATAATTCATGTTTTGAGTAGTTTCTTTTATAAGAAGTTTACCACAAAAAACAAATTCTACCTTTCTACACAAAATTTAATTGCTATCGATTGTGAACCACTAATTTCAAAACTGACAATATATAGGAAACAACTATTCAATTTTTAATTATGTAAAAAAATCACCTGGCCTCACATTAAAAACAATGGACTTGGCTTGAATTTTAGACTGAGAAAAAAGTGCTAAAAATATTAAACATATAGGACAAGAATAAGATATGATTGTGTAGTTTCATTTTTGTTTATGCTCTTCCAGATATTGGGAGAGCATCAGCATGTTCAATTTCTTATATATGGTATAGGAAATTTCTTTTATGTTTTCATTAGATTGGACCACACTTCCTTGGGCCCTTATAGCTGTGGGTTGCTACCATCGTACTATTGGTTATTTTATTAGTAGGCAGGATGAAAACAGTGTTGAGCTATTAGCACATGGACTAGTGGTTGGCCCATCAAGAGGCGAGTTACATTGCTATGAGTTGTAGATGTGCTAGCTCGTTAGAGATATCTGAGAAATGGGCATATTGATTTCAGTTAATAGTAGGACCACGTAGGAGTAAGTTTCATCATAGTATTTAAAATGCTACTTAATAGTGGGGACAAAGTATTCTCAATGCCAAGGTTGCTTCTTGTCTATATATTATTACGTGCGTAAGTTATAATGTCTTATGTTTGAAAGCATAAAAAGCTTAGTTTGTTACACAAGTTTGATTTTTATTGGATCAGTTAACAGTGCTTTTGTCGAACAATATTGAAATACTTGATCATAGTACCAATTGAACCAAATATCATTCATCTTTTGAGTAGTTTCTTTTATAAGAAGTTTATCACCAAAAAACAAATTCTTCCTTTCGACACTAAATTTAATTGCAATTGATTTAAAAGTTAACTTCAAAACCGACAATATATAGGAAACAACTATTCAATGTTTAATTATAGAAAAAAAATTCATCTCGCCCCCCAATAAGAACAATGGACTCAGCTTGAATTTTAGATTCAAGAAAAAGTGCATAAAGTGTTAAACCTATTTGAGAAGAAGGAGAGATGATTGCGTAGTTTCATTTTTATGTATGCTGTTTCGGATTTTGGGAGAGCAAAATCATCTTCAATTTCTTTTTAGATGGCACAAGAAGTTTCTTTGATTTTTTCATAAGCTAGGACCATCGTTCCTTGGACCCTTATAGCTATGGTTTGCTACCATCATACTATTGGTTATTTTAGTAGGGCAGGACAAAGACAGCGTTGAGCTGTTAGCACATGGACTAGTGGTCGGCCGATTATGATGCGAGATGCATTGCAGTGAGTCGTACTATTGGTTATTTTATTAGTAGGACGGGATGAAGACAATGTTGAGCTATTATCACATGGGATTTTGGTTGGCCCATTAAGAGGCGAGGTGCATTGCAGTGAGTCCTAGATGTGATAGCTCGTTACAAATATCAAATAAATGGACATATTGATGTCATTTAATAATAGGACCATGTAGGAGTAAGTTTCGTCATAGTATTTAGAATTCTATTTAATAGTGGGGACAAAGAATTGTCAATGCAATCGTTACTTCTAGTCTATATTATTATTACGTATGTAGGTTATAATGTCTTATGTGTGAAAACATAAAAAGCTAAGCTTACTACACAAGTTTGATTTTTATTGGATCAGTGAACAATGTTTTCGTCAAACAATATTGAAATACTTGATCATTGTACAAATTGAAACAAATATAATTCATCTTTTGAGTAGATTCATTTATAGAAAGTTTATCACCAATATTTTTACCTTTCTACAAAAAATTAGTTGCTATAGTTTCTTAACAATTAATTTCAAAACCAAGAATATTTAGGAAACAACTATCCAATGTTTAATTATAGAAAAAATTCATTAGGTCTCGCATTAAGAACAATGGACTCAAATTATATTTTAGATTCAATACAAAGTGCATAAAATGTGAAGCATTTTGACAAGAAGGAGATAACAAAATGTTGTATTCCTCCTGCCCTACTAAAATAACCAACTATAAGATGGTAGCAATCCCATGACTATTAGGGTCCATGGAAGGGTAGTCCAAACTTATGACAATTATCACACTTTTATAGGAATCACCCAAACGTGCATGCAAAAGATTTTTATATAATGAGCTAGCCCACATACGACTCATTGTTATGCATCTCGCCTCTTAATGGGCGAATCACTAGTCGACGTGCCAACAAATCAAAACTGTAGTTGTCCTGCTCTATTACAATAACCAACAATACTATGTTAGCAACCCATGACTATAAGGGTCTATGAGAGGGTAGTCCCAACTTATGACAACCATCATAGTTTTATAGGAATCATGCAAAAATGCATGCAAAAGATTTTCTACATTCCAAGTATGAATATATGCTAAAAGAATGAGATAATTTAATTTTCTATAAGCGTGTGTACCTTAAAATAGCTAGCCCGTGCATGTGCTAGCACATATATGACTCACTATCATGCATGTCTCCTCTTAATGGGCGGACCACTAGTCAATGTGCCAACAACTAAACAATGTATTCATCCTGCCCTAATAAAATAACCAAATATATGATGGTAGCAACTCATGACTATTAGGGTCCATGAAGGGTAGTCCGAACTTATGACAATTATCACAGTTTTATAAGAATCACCCAAACCTGCATGCAAAAGATTTTCTACATTCCAAGTATGAAGATATGATAAAAGAATGAGATAATTTCATATTCTATAATCATGTGTACCTTAAAATAGCTAGCCGGTGCATGTGCACGGGTTGATGACTAGTATATATAGAAATTGAACATTATATTTCTCTCTCAAAATCTAAAAGAGCGTAACAAATTTAACTAGTCAGTCATCTCTCCTTCTTGTTAAGTTGTTAACATATTTATGCATACTTTCGTGAATGTAAAATTCATGTTGGGTCAATTATTCTTGATTCTAGACAGATGAATTGTTTTGCCATAATTAACCTATGTATGGTTGGTTCTGTAATTACTTGTCAAGAATATATAGCATTCATTATTTCTGTAGAAAGGGAGAATTGTTTTCCCATAGCTCATTATATGACTCACTGTATTGCATTTCGCATCTTAATGGGCGAATCACTAGTAGACGTACAAATAAATCAACATTGTAGTTGTCCTGCCGTACTAAAATAACCAACAATACTAAGTTAGCAACCCATGACTATAAGGGTCTATGGGAGGGTAGTCCAAACTTAAGACAATTATCACAGTTTTATAGGAATCACACAAAAATGCATGCAAAATATTTTCTACATTCCAAGTATGAATATGTGCTGAAAGAATGAGATAATTTAATTTTATATAATCGTGTGTAACTTAAAATAGCTATACCATGCATGTGCTAACACATATACGACTCACTGTCATGCATGTCTCCTCTTAATGGGCGGACCACTAGTCCATGTGCCAACAACTAAACACTGTATTCATCCTGCCCTACTAAAATAACCAACTATAGGATGGTAGCAACCCATGACTATTAGGGTCCATGAAGGATAGTACAATTATCACAGTTTTATAGGAATCACCGAAATATGCATGCAAAAGAATTTTTACATTCCAAATACGAAGATATGCTAAAAGAATGAGGTAATTTGAAATTCTATAATCATGTGTACCTTAAAATAGCTAGCCCGTACATTTGCACGGGTTGATGACTAGTATATACAAAAATTGAATATTATATTTCTCTCTCAAAATCTAAAAGAGCATAAAAAATTTAACTAGCCAATCATCTCTCCTTGTTAAGTTGTTAAAAAAATTATGCACACTTTCATAAATGTGAAAATCAAGTTGAGTCAATTATTCTTGATTCTAGACTAGATGAATTGTTTTTCCATAATTAACATCGAATAGTTGTTTTCCTAGTTATGGTTGGTTCTGTAATTATTTGTCAAGAATATATAGCAAGTTTTTTTTTTGTAGAAAGGGAGAATTATTTGCAATGTTTGGTTGTGAACCTTTTTTAAAAGAAACTACTCTAAAGATGAATTATATTTCATTCAGTTTGTAATATGACAAAATACTTTAAAATTATTAAAAAGAAATGTGTCAACAAATACACTAAAACTGGAGTGTGTATAATAAACTAAGATTTTTATGTTATTCACACGTTTAACACTATCATCTATGCAGGTAATAATATAGACAAGAAGTAACCTTTGCATTGAGAATACTTTGTCTCAACTACAATATATACATACACACACACACACACACACATATATATATATATATATATATATATATATATATATATATATATATATATAATGAGCTAGCCCACATACGACACACTGTTTTGCAAGTCGCCTCTTAATGGGCGAATCACTAGTAGACGTGCCAATAAATCGACGTTGTAGTTTTCCTGCGCTATTAATATAACCAACAATACTATTATAGCAATCCATGACTATAAGGGTCTATGGGAGGGTTATCCAAACCTATGACAATTAGCACAGTTTTATAGGGATCACGCAAAAATGCATGCAAAATATTTTATAAATTCCAAGTATGAATATATGTTGAAAGAATGAGATAATTTAATTTTCTATAATCGTGTGTACCTTAAAATAGCTATCCCATGCATGTGCTAACACATATACGACTCATTGTCATGCATGTCTCCTCTTAATGGGCGGACCATTAGTCCATGTGCCAACAACTAAACACTGTATTCATCCCGCCCTACTAAAATAACCAACTATATGATGGTAGCAACCCATGACTATCAGAGTCCGTGAGGGATAGTACAATTATCACAGTTTTATAGGAATCACCCAAACGTGCATGCAAAAGAATTTTTACATTCGAAATACGAAGATATGCTAAAAGAATGAAATAATTTAATATTCTATAATCATGTGTACCTTAAAATAGCTAGCCCGTGCTTGTGCATGGGTTGATGACTAGTAGATACAAAAATTGAACATTATATTTCTCTCTCAAAATCTAAAAGAGCATAAAAAATTTAACTAGTCAATCATCTCTCCTTCTTGTTAGGTTGTTAACAAATTTATGCACACTTTCGTGAATGTAAAATTCAAGTTGAGTCAATTATTCTTGATACTAGGCCAGATGAACTGGTTTTCCATAATTAACCTAAGTATGGTTGGTTCTGTAATTACTTGTCAAGAATATATAGCAACTATTTTTGGTGTAGAAAGGGAGAATTATTTGCAATGTTTGTTGGTTAACTTTTTTTAAAATAAACAACTCAAAATATGAATTATATTTGTTTTAATTTGCAATATGAAAAAATACTTTAAAATTCTTAACAAGAAATTTGTCAACTAATCCATTAAAAACGGAATGTGCGTAATAAACTTAGATATTTATGTTATTCACACATTTGACACTATCATCTATGCAGGTAATAATATAAACTTCAAGTAACCTTTGCATTGAGAATACTTTGTCTCAACTACTATATATACATATGTACGTATACACACATATATAATGAGGTAGTCCACAAACGACACACTGTTTTGCATGCCGCCTCTTAATGGGCGAATCACTAGTACACGTGCCAACAAATCAACATTGTAGTTGTTCTGCCCTATTAAAATAACCAACAATACTATGTTAGCAACCCATAACTATAAGGGTCTATGGGAGGGTAGTCCGCACATATGACAATTATCACAGTTTTATAGGAATCACGCAAAAATGCATGCAAAAGATTTTCTACATTCCAAGTATGAATATATGCTGAAAGAATGAGATAATTTAATTTTCTATAATCGTGTGTACCTTAAAATAGCTATCCCATGCATGTGCTAACACATATACGACTCAATATCATGCATTTCTCCTCTTAATGGGCGGACCACAAGTCCATGTGCCAACAACTAAACACTGCATTCATCCTGACCTACTAAAATACCAAACTATACAATGGTAGCAACCCATGACTATTAGGGTCAACGAAGGGTAGTACAATTATCACAGTTTTATAGGAATCACGCAAAAATGAATGCAAAAGATTTTCTACATTCCAAGTGTGAATATATGCTAAAAGAATGAGATAATTTAATTTTCTATAATCGTGTGTACCTTAAAATAGCTAGCCCGTGCATGTGCTAGCACATATAGGACTCACTGTCATGCATGTCCCCTTTAATGGGCGGACCACTAGTCCATGTGCCAATAACTAAACACTGTATTCATCCCGCCCTAACAAAATAACCAACTATACGATGGTAGCAACTAATGACTATTAGGGTCCATGAAGGGTAGTCCGAACTTATGACAATTATCACAGTTTTATAAGAATCATCCAAACCTACGTGCAAAAGATTTTCTACATTCCAAGTATGAAGATACGATAAAAGAATGAGATAATTTAATATTCTATAATCATGTGTACCTTAAAATAGCTAGCCGGTGCATGTGCACGGGTTGATGACTAGTATATATAGAACTTGAACATTATATTTCTGTCTCAAAATCTAAAAGAGCATAACAAATTTAACTAGTAAATCATCTCTCCTTCTTGTTAAGTTGTTAACAAATTTATGCACACTTTCGTGAATGTAAAAAATTCAAGTTGAGTCAATTATTCTTGATTCTAGCCAAGATGAATTGGTTTTCCATAATTAACCTAAGTATGGTTCGTTCTGTAATTACTTATCAAGAATATATTGCAATTATTATTTGTGTAGAAAGGGAGAATTATTTGCAATGTTTGGTGGTGAACCTTTTTTAAAAGAAACAACTCAAAATATGAATTATATTTTTTCTAATTTGCAATATGAAAAAATATTTTAAAATTCTTAACATGAAATGTGTCAACTAATCCATTAAAAACGGAATGTGTGTAATAAACTAAGAAATTTATGTAATTCACACCTTTGACACTATCATCTATGTAGGTAATAATATAGACATGAAGTAACCTTTGCATTGAGAATACTTTGTCTCAACTACAATACACACACACACACACACACACACACATATATATATATATACACATATATATATATATATATATACACATATATATATATATAATGAGCTAGCCCACATACGACTCACTATTTTGCATGTTGCCTCTTAATGGGCGACTCACTAGTCGACGTGCCAACAAATCAACATTGTAATTGTCCTGCCCTACTAAAATAACCAACAATACTATGTTTGCAACCCATGACTATAAGGGTCTATGGGAGGGTAGTCCGAACTTATGACAATTATCACAGTTTTATAGGAATCACGCAAAACTGCATGCAAAATATTTTCTACATTCCAAGTATGATTATATGCTGAAAGAATGAGATAATTTAATTTTCTATAATCGTGTGTACCTTAAAATAGCTATCCCATGCTTGTGCTAACACATATACGACTCACTATCATGCATGTCTCCTTTTAATGGGCGGACCACTACTCCATGTGCCAACAACTAAACACAGTATTCATCCCGCCCTACTAAAATAACCAACTATACGATGGTAGCAACCCATGACTATTAGGGTCCATGAAGGGTAGGACAATAATAACAGTTTTATAGGAATCACCCAAACGTGCATGCAAAAGAATTTTTACATTCCAAATATTAAGATATGCTAAGAGAATGAGATAATTTAAAATTCTATAATCATGTGTTCCTTAAAATAGCTAGCCCCTACATATGCACGGGTTGATGACTAGTATATACAAAAATTGAACATTATATTTCTCTCTCAAAATCTATAAGAGCATAAAAATTTGAACTAGCCAATCATCTCTCCTTCTTGTTAAGTTGCTAAAAAAATTATGCACACTTTCGTAAATGTAAAATTTAAGTTGAGTCAATTATTCTTGATTTTAGGCCAGATGAATTGATTTTCCATAATTAACCTAAGTATGGTTGGTTCTGTAATTACTTGTCAAGAATATATAGCAACTATTTTTTGTGTAGAAAGGGAGAATTATTTGCAATGTTTGGTGGTTAACCTTTTTTTAAAAGAAACAACTCAATATATGAATTATATTTGTTTTAATTTGTAATATGAAAAAACACTTTAAAATTCTTAACAAGAAATGTGTCAACTAATCCATTAAAAACGGAATGTGTGTAGTAAACTAAGATATTTATGTTATTAAAACACCTTTGTCAGTATCATCTATGCAGGTAATAATATACACTTGAAGTAACATTTGCATTGAGAATACTTTGTCTCAACTACTATATATACATATATACATTTACACACATACATATAATGAGCTAGTCCACAAACGACTCACTGTTTTGCATGTCGCCTCTTAATTGGCGAATCACTAGTACACGTGCCAACAAATCAGCATTGTAGTTGTTCTGCCCTACTAAAATAACCAACAATAATATGTTAGCAACCCATGACTATAAGGGTCTATGGGAGGGTAGTCCGCACTTATGACAATTATCACAGTTTTATAGGAATCACGCAAAAATGCATGCAAAATATTTTATACATTCCAAGTATGAATATATGCTGAAAGAATGAGACAATTTAATTTTCTATAATCGTGTGTACCTTAAAATAGCTATCCTATGCATGTGCTAACACATATAAGACTCACTGGCATGCACGTCTCCTCTTAATGGGCGGACCACTAGTCCATGTGCCAACAACTAAACACTGCATTCATCCCGCCCTCCTAAAATAACCAACTATACGATGGTAGCAACCCATGACTATTAGGGTCAATGAAAGGTAGTACAATTATCACAGTTTTATAGGAATCATGCAAAAATGCATGTAAAATATTTTATACATTCCAAGTATGAATATATGCTAAAATAATAAGATTATTTAATTTTCTATAATCGTATGTACCTTAAAATAGCTACCCCGTGCATGTGCTAGCACATATATGACTCATTGTCATGCTTGTCCCCTTTTAATGGGCGGACCACTAGTCCATGTGCCAACTACTAAACAATGTATTCATCCTGACCTAATAAAATAACCAACTATATGATGGTAGCAACTCATGACTATTAGGGTCCATGAAGGGTAGTCCGAACTTATGACAATTATCACAGTTTTATAAGAATCACCAAGACCTGCATGCAGAAGATTTTCTACATCCAAGTATGAAGATACGATAAAAGAATGAGATAATTTAATATTCTATAATCATGTGTACCTTAAAATAGCTAGCCGGTGCATGTGCACGGGTTGATGACTAGTATATACAGAACTTGAACATTATATTTCTCTCTCAAAATCGAAAAGAGCACAAAAAATTTAACTAGTCAATCATCTCTCTTTCTTGTTAAGTTGTTAACAAATTTATGCACACTTTCGTGAATGTAAAATTCATGTTGAGTCAATTATTCTTGATTCTAGACCAGATGAATTGTTTTTCCATAATTTACCTAAGTATGGTTGGTTCTTTAATCACTTGTCAAGAATATATAGCATTTATTATTTGTGTAGAAAGGGAGAATTATTTGCACTGTTTGGTGGTGAACCTTTTTTAAAAGAAACAACTCAAAATATGAATTATATTTGTTCTAATTTGCAATAGGAAAAAATACTTTAAAATTCATAACATGAAATGTTTCAACTAATCCATTAAAAACGGAATGTGTGTAATAAACTAAGATATTGATGTAATTCACACCTTTGACACTATCATCTATGCAGGTAATAATATAGACATGTAGTAACCTTTGCATTGAGAATACTTTGTCTCCACTACAATATATACATACAGACACCCCCCCACACACCCATACACACACACACACACACACACACATATATATATATATATACATATATAATGAGGTAGCCCACATACGACTCACTTTTTTTCATGTTGCCTCTTAATGGGCGAATCACTAGTAGACGTGCCAACAAATCAACATTGTAGTTGTCCCGCCCTATTAAAATAACCAACAATACTATGTTAGCAACCCATGACTATAAGGGTCTGTGGGAGGGTAGTCCGAATTTATGACAATTATCACAGTTTTATAGGAATCACGCGAAAATGCATGCAAAAGATTTTCTACATTCCACGTATGAATATATGCTGAAAGAATGAGATAATTTAATTTTCTGTAATCGTGTGTACCTTAAAATATCTATCCCATGCATGTGCTAGCACATATACGACTCACTGTCATGCATGTCTCCTCTTAATGGGTGGACCACTAGTCCATGTGCCAACAACTAAACACTGTATTCATCCTACCATACTAAAATAACCAACTATACAATGGTAGCAACCCATGACTATTAGGGTCAATGAAGGGTAGAACAATTATCTTAGTTTAATAGGAATCACGCAAAAAAGCATACAAAAGATTTTCTACATTCCAAGTATGAATAAATAGCTAGCCTGTGCATGTGCTAGCACATATATGACTTATTGTCATGCATGTCCCCTCTTAATGGGCGGACCACTTGTCCATGTGCCAACAACTAGACACTGTATTCATCCTGCCCTAATAAAATAACCAACTATACGATGGTAGAAACTCATGACTATTAGCGTCCATGAAGGGTAGTCCGAACTTATGACAATTATCACAGTTTTATAAGAATCACCAAAACCTACGTGCAAAAGATTTTCTACATCCAAGTATGAAGATACGATAAAAGAATGAGATAATTTAATATTCTATAATCATGTGTACCTTAAAATAGCTAGCCGGTGCATGTGCACGGGTTGATGACTAGTATATACAGAACTTGCATATTATATTTCTCTCTCAAAATCGAAAAGAGCATAACAAATTTAACTAGTCAATCATCTCTCCTTCTTGTTAAGTTGTTAACAAATTTATGCACACTTTCGTGAATGTAAAATTCAAGTTGAGTCAATTATTTTTGATTCTAGACCAGATGAATTGTTTTTCCATAATTTACCCAAGTATGGTTGGTTCTGTATTCACTTGTTAAGAATATATAGCATTTATTATTGGTGTAGAAAGGGAGAATTATTTGCAATGTTTGGTGGTGAACCTTTTTTAAAAGAAACAACTCAAAATATGAATTATATTTGTTCTAATTTGCAATAGGAAAAAATACTTTAAAATTCATAACATGAAATGTGTCAACTAATCCATTAAAAACGGAATGTGTGTAATAAACTAAGATATTTATGTAATTCACACCTTTGACACTATCATCTATGCAGGTAATAATATAGACATGTAGTAACCTTTGCATTGAGAATACTTTGTCTCCACTACAATATATACATACACACACACCCCCCACACACCACACACACACACACACACACACACACACACACACACACACACACACACACACACACACACATATATATATATATATATATATATATATATATATATATATATATATATATATATATATATATACGACTCACTTTTCTTCATGTTGCCTCTTAATGGGCGAATCACTAGTAGACGTGCCAAAAAATAAACATTGTAGTTGTCCTGCCCTACTAAAATAACCAACAATACTATGTTTGCAACCCATGACTATAAGGGTCTACGGGAGGGTAGTCCGAACTTATGACAATTATCATAGTTTTATAGGAATCAAGCGAAAATGCATGCAAAAGATTTTCTACATTCCAGGTATGAATATATGCTGAAGGAATGATATAATTTAATTTTCTATAATCGTGTGTACCTTAAAATAGCTATCCCATGCATGTGCTAGCACATATACGACTCACTGTCATCTATGTCTCCTCTTATTGAGCGGACCACTAGTCCATGTGCCAACAACTAAACACAGTATTCATCCTACCATACTAAAATAACCAACTATACAATGGTAGCAACCCATGACTATTAGGGTCCATGAAGGGTAGTCCAATTATCTTAGTTTTATAGGAATCACGCAAAAAAGTTGAGTCAATTATTTTTGATTCTAGACCAGATGAATTGTTTTTCCATAATTTACCTAAGTATGGTTGGTTCTGTAATCACTTGTCAAGAATATATAGCATTTATTATTTGTGTAGAAAGGGAGAATTATTTGCAATGTTTGGTGGTGAACCTTTTTTAAAAGAAACAACTCAAAATATGAATTATATTTGTTCTAATTTGCATTAGGAAAAAATACTTTAAAATTCATAACATGAAATGTGTCAACTAATCCATTAAGAACGGAATGTGTGTAATAAACTAAGATATTTATGTAATTCACACCTTTGACACTATCATCTATGCAGGTAATAATATAGACATGTAGTAACCTATGCATTGAGAATACTTTGTCTCCACTACAATATATACATACACACACACCCCCCCACACAACCACACACACACACACACACACCCACACCCACACACACACACACACACACTCATATATACACATATATATATATATATATATATATATATATATATATATAATGAGGTAGCCCACATACGACTCACTTTTTTTCATGTTGCCTCTTAATGGGCGAATCACTAGTAGACGTGCCAACAAATCAACATTGTAGTTGTCCTGCCCTATTAAAATAACCAACAATACTATGTTAGCAACCCATGACTATAAGGGTCTACGGGAGGGTAGTCCGAACTTATGACAATTATCACAGTTTTACAGGAATCACGCGAAAATGCATGCAAAAGATTTTCTACATTCCAGGTATGAATATATGCTGAAAGAATGAGATAATTTAATTTTCTATAATCGTGTGTACCTTAAAATAGCTATCCCATGCATGTGCTAGCACATATACGACTCACTGTCATGCATGTCTCCTCTTAATGGGTGGACCACTAGTCCATGTGCCAACAACTAAACACTGTATTCATCCTACCATACTAAAATAACCAACTATACAATGGTAGCAACCCATGACTATTAGGGTCCAGGAAGGGTAGAACAATTATCTTAGTTTTATAGGAATCACGCAAAAAAGCATACAAAAGATTTTCTACATTCCAAGTATGAATAAATGCTAAAAGAATAAGATAATTGAATTTTCTATAATCGTGTTTACCTTAAAATAGCTAGCCCGTGCATGTGCTAGCACATATATGACTCACTGTCATGCATGTCCCCTCTTAATGGGCGGACCACTTGTCCATGTGCCAACAACTAGACACTGTATTCATCCTGCCCTAATAAAATAACCAACTATACGATGGTAGCAACTCATGACTATTAGCGTCCATGAAGGGTAGTCCGAACTTATTACAATTATTACAGTTTTATAAGAATCACCAAAACCTGCGTGCAGAAGATTTTCTACGTCCAAGTATGAAGATACGATAAAAGATTGAGATAATTTAATATTTTATAATCATGTGTACCTTAAAATAGCTAGCCGGTGCATGTGCACGGGTTGATGACTAGTATATACATAACTTGAACATTATATTTCTCTCTCAAAATCTAAATGAGCATAACAAATTTAACTAGTCAATCATCTCTCCTTCTTGTTAAGTTGTTAACAAATTTATGCACACTTTCATGAATGTAAAAATTCAAGTTGAGTCAATTATTCTTGATTCTAGACCATATGAATTGTTTTTCCATAATTAACCTAAGTATGGTTGGTTCTGTAATTACTTGTCAAGAATATATAGCATTTATTATTTGTGTAGAAAGGGAGAATTATTTGCAATGTTTGGTGGTGAACCTTTTTTAAAAGAAACAACTCAAAATATGAATTATATTTGTTCTAATTTGCAATATGAAAAAATACTTTAAAATTCTTAACATGAAATGTGTCAACTAAACCATTAAAAACGGAATGTGTGTAATAAACTAAGATATTTATGTAATTCACACCTTTGACACTATCATCTATGTAGGTAATAATATATACATGAAGTAACCTTTGCATTGAGAATACTTTGTCTCAACTACAACACACACACACAAACACACACACACACACACACACACACACACACACACACACACACACACACACACACACACACACATATATATATATATATATATATATATATATATATATAATGAGCTAGCCCACATACGACTCACTATTTTGCATGTTGCCTCTTAATGGGCGAATCACTAGTCGACGTGCCAACAAATCAACATTGTAATTGTCCTGCCCTACTAAAATAACCAACAATACTATGTTTGCAACCCATGACTATAAGGGTCTATGGGAGGGTAGTCCGAACTTATGACAATTATCACAGTTTTATAGGAATCACGCAAAAATGCATGCAAAATATTTTCTACATTCCAAGTATGAATATATGCTGAAAGAATGAGATAATTTAATTTTCTATAATCGTGTGTACCTTAAAATAGCTATCCCATGCTTGTGCTAACACATATACGACTCACTGTCATGCATGTCTCCTTTTAATGGGCGGACCACTACTCCATGTGCCAACAACTAAACACTGTATTCATCCCGCCCTACTAAAATAACCAACTATACGATGGTAGCAACCCATGACTATTAGGGTCCATGAAGGGTAGTACAATAATAACAGTTTTATAGGAATCACCCAAACATGCATGCAAAAGAATTTTTACATTCCAAATATGAAGATATGCTAAGAGAATGAGATAATTTAAAATTCTATAATCATGCGTTCCTTAAAATAGCTAGCCCCTACATATGCACGGGTTGATGACTAGTATATACAAAAATTGAACATTATACTTCTCTCTGAAAATCTAATAGAGCATAAAAATTTGAACTAGCCAATCATCTCTCCTTCTTGTTAAGTTGCTAAAAAAATTATGCACACTTTCGTAAATGTAAAATTTAAGTTGAGTCAATTATTCTTGATTTTAGGCCAGATGAATTGATTTTCCATAATTAACCTAAGTATGGTTGGTTCTGTAATTACTTGTCAATAATATATAGCGACTATTTTTTGTGTAGAAAGGGAGAATTATTTGCAATGTTTGGTGGTTAACCTTTTTTTAAAGAAACAACTCAATATATGAATTATATTTGTTTTAATTTGTAATATGAAAAAATACTTTAAAATTCTTAACAAGAAATGTGTCAACTAATCCATTAAAAACGGAATGTGTGTAATAAACTAAGATATTTATGTTATTCACACCTTTGACACTATCATCTATGCAGGTAATAATATACACTTCAAGTAACATTTGCATTGAGAATACTTTGTCTCAACTACTATATACACATATATACATTTACACACATACATATAATGACCTAGTCCACAAACGACTCACCTTTTTGCATGTCGCCTCTTAATGGGCGAATCACTAGTACACGCGCCAAAAAATCAGCATTGTAGTTGTTCTGCCCTACTAAAACAACCAACAATAATATGTTAGCAACCCATGACTATAAGGGTCTATGGGAGGGTAGTCCGCACTTATGGCAATTATCACAGTTTTATAGGAATCACGCAAAAATGCATGCAAAAGATTTTATACATTCCAAGTATGAATATATGCTGAAAGAATGAGATAATTTAATTTTCTATAATCGTGTGTACCTTAAAATAGCTATCCTATGCATGTGCTAACACATATAAGACTCACTGGCATGCACGTCTCCTCTTAATGGGCGGACCACTAGTCCATGTGCCAACAACTAAACACTGCATTCATCCCGCCCTCCTAAAATAACCAACTATACGACGGTAGCAACCCATGACTATTAGGGTCACCAGTCGTCAACCCGTGCTACTGCACGAGCTAGCAATTTTTAATATTGCACTCGCTACTGCATGAAAAACTATATGTTATTCATTGAGTTTTTGTAAGTATTTTTTGTCTAAAGTCTTGTAGAAAATAGAAAGACGAAATATTTCAACTAATATATTACTATTTTACTGCAAAAATATTTAAACATATTACTATTTGAAATTAATACAAAATTGGTGACACCATACATATATTTTAACGGTTCTTATTTTAGCAATTAATAAATACTTATCTATGATTCTTCTCTGCAACGATTAATATTTGCATATTTACTCCATGGTTCGGCATGCATGCGTGTAGTTAACATATTCCATTTTAGCAAATTTAGTCAGCTGCATAAACTAACCTTGCAGAACGTTTTTCTTATGCGCTTGCACAGTTTAGCAAATTTCACTTTTGTTAAATATAATCTAGGATTTGCTTATTATGATATTCATGACATAGATTTTTATAAAACATTGACACTATTGTTTTTCCATTTTCAGCAATCTATGTGTTGTCCCAAACAAATTTGGAAGTATATTTGTTTGGGTGATTTATCAATTGGTTTATTTTTTTTCCTTGTGGTTGTGTGCATGGCGATTTCTGTGCGAGAAAAAAAAATTTGACGTACCTAGATATATGCACCACACATTGAAATATTGTACACGGATTTTTAGCGAAGAGGATACCGTGCGTCTGTGACACTGAGCCATGCATGCACCTGACATGTTTCTAAAAGAAAAACTTTAGTTTATTTTCCTTCATCTCTTTTTACAACCTTGGCGTTTCTTTCCTTTCGTTAAATAAAACTCAGGCGTTTCTTCTATTGTAACATGTCTGGACTCTTGGGTGTTGTTTTCCTTAATCCTGGACGTTGACACATATTAGGACTCTCTTTGGCCTTGTAGCGTGAGGTGGCTCCTTAATCCTGGACGTTCTATTTCTCAAAAAAAAAAATGCATGGACGTTGTAACATGTATGTACACTCCTGGGGCTTTTACGTAAGGTGGTAGTATTTTCTATGTGGTTTAATCCTAGGTGCATAATTACTATCTAATGGTTATTTTAAAGTACTTTTTGAGGACTAACGTGGAGGACCATGCATTGTATCGGATCCTAAAGAGAGTAAAAAATAACTTTCTCCCAACAATTTTTTTTCTTTTTTCTTTAGTGTTTATCCCAATTCTTTTGTCTTTTTATGGTCCAAATTAAATCTTTTTTGCACCGTGGTCAGAATTTACTCTCTCATTTGTGCCAAAAAAAATGATCTCTTATCTACCACGTATCACTTATACACATGCATCATATACTATGAATTAATCCCACATACACACATGCAAATTTTCTCTACGTATGGTCGCTGGTAAATATACTTGCTAAGTTGTAACATTAGGCCTGTCCAACCAATCCATGAAGACGTGTTGGCATGAGAGTATTTTATTATTCCTTTTCCTTGGTGGCAAAGGTAACGTGTTTGTTTTGGACTGTTACGTAGAACTACTTGCTAATAAAATTAGACCAATCCGACCAATTTGTGGAGAAGTGTTGGCGTGAGGGTAATTTTTATTGCTTTTTCTTCATGGCAAAGGTAACGTCTCTCTTTGGGACTCTTACGTAGACCATATAGATGTCTTTTTATCTTAGTTGTATATTAAACAATCCAACGGTTATTATTGTTGTTTCTCTAGGATTAACGTGGAACCTCGTATGGTGCCTTCAATTAGTAAATATAAGAATGAAAGGTAGTACAATTATCATAGTTTTATAGGAATCATGCAAAAATGCATGTAAAATATTTTCTACATTCCAAGTATGAATATATGCTAAAAGAATAAGATAATTTAATTTTCTATAATCGTATGTACCTTAAAATAGCTACCCCGTGCATGTGCTAGCACATATATGACTCATTGTCATGCATGTCCCCTTTTAATGGGCGGACCACTAGTCCATGTGCCAACTACTAAACAATGTATTCATCCTGACCTAATAAAATAACCAACTATACGATGGTAGAAACTCATGACTATTAGCGTCGATGAAGGGTAGTCCGAACTTATGACAATTATCACAGTTTTATAAGAATCACCAAGACCTGCATGCAGAAGATTTTCTACATCCAAGTATGAAGATACGATAAAAGAATGAGATAATTTAATATTCTATAATCATGTGTACCTTAAAATAGCTAGCCGGTGCATGTGCACGGGTTGATGACTAGTATATACAGAACTTGAACATTATATTTCTCTCTCAAAATCGAAAAGAGCATAACAAATTTAACTAGTCAATCATCTCTTTCTTGTTAAGTTGTTAACAAATTTATATGCACTTCGTGAATGTAAAATTCAAGTTGAGTCAATTATTCTTGATTCTAGACCAGATGAATTGTTTTTCCATAATTTACCTAAGTATGGTTGGTTCTGTAATCACTTGTCAAGAATATATAGCATTTATTATTTGTGTAGAAAGGGAGAATTATTTGCAATGTTTGGTGGTGAACCTTTTTTTAAAAGAAACAACTCAAAATATGAATTCTATTTGTTCTAATTTGCAATAGGAAAAAATACTTTAAAATTCATAACATTAAATGTGTCAACTAATCCATTAAAAACGGAATGTGTGTAATAAATTAAGATATTTATGTAATTCACACCTTTCACACTATCATCTATGCAGGTAATAATATAGACATGTAGTAACCTTTGCATTGAGGATACTTTGTCTCCACTACAATATATACATACACACACACCCCCCCCCACACACCCACACACACACACACACACACACACACACACACACACACACACACACACACACATATATATATATATATATATATATATATATATATATATATATATAATGTGGTAGCCCACATACGACTCACTTTTTTTCATGTTGCCTCTTAATGGGCGAATCACTAGTAGACGTGCCAACAAATCAACATTGTAGTTGTCCTGCCCTAATAAAATAACCAACAATACTATGTTAGCAACCCATGACTATAAGGGTCTACGGGAGGGTAGTCCGAACTTATGACAATTATCACAGTTTTATAGGAATCAAGCGAAAATGCATGAAAAAGATTTTCTACATTCCAGGTATGAATATATGCTGAAGGAATGAGATAATTTAATTTTCTATAATCGTGTGTACCTTAAAATAGCTATCCCATGCATGTGCTAGCACATATACGACTCACTGTCATGCATGTCTCCTCTTATTGGGCGGACCACTAGTCCATGTGCCAACAACTAAACACTGTATTCATCCTACCATACTAAAATAACCAACTATACAATGGTTGCAACCCATGACTATTAGGGTCCATGAAGGGTAGTACAATTATCTTAGTTTTATAGGAATCACGCAAAAAAGTTGAGTCAATTATTCTTGATTCTAGACCAGATGAATTGCTTTTCCATAATTTACCTATGTATGGTTGGTTCTGTAATCAATTGTCAAGAATATATAGCATTTATTATTTGTTTAGAAAGGGAGAATTATTTGCAATGTTTGGTGGTGAACCTTTTTCAAAAGAAACAACTCAAAGTATGAATTATATTTGTTCTAATTTGCAATAGGAAAAAATACTTTAAAATTCATAACATGAAATGTGTCAACTAATCCATTAAAAACGGAATGTGTGTAATAAACTAAGATATTTATGTAATTCACACCTTTGACACTATCATCTATGCAGGTAATAATATAGACATGTAGTAACCTTTGCATTGAGAATACTTTGTCTCCACTACAATATATACATACAGACACACCCCCCCACACACACCCACACACACACACACACACACACACACACGCACATATATATATATATACATATATATATATATATATATATGTATATATATATATGAGGTAGCCCACATACGACTCACTTTTTTTCATGTTGCCTCTTAATGGGCAAATCATTAGTAGACGTGCCAACAAATCAACATTGTAGTTGTCCTGCCCTATTAAAATAACCAACAATACTATGTTAGCAACCCATGACTATAAGGGTCTACGGGAGGGTTGTCCGAACTTATGACAATTATCACAGTTTTATAGGAATCACGCGAAAATGCATGCAAAAGATTTTCTACATTCCAGGTATGAATATATGCTGAAAGAATGAGATAATTTAATTTTCTATAATCGTGTGTACCTTAAAATAGCTATCCCATGCATGTGCTAGCACATATACGACCCACTGTCATGCATGTCTCCTCTTAATGGGTGGACCACTAGTCCATGTGCCAACAACTAAACACTGTATTCATCCTACCATACTAAAATAACCAACTATACAATGGTAGCAACCCATGACTATTAGGGTCCAGGAAGGGTAGAACAATTATCTTAGTTTTATAGGAATCACGCAAAAAAGCGTACAAAAGATTTTGTACATTCCAAGTATGAATAAATGCTAAAAGAATAAGATAATTGAATTTTCTATAATCGTGTGTACCTTAAAATAGCTAGCCCGTGCATGTGCTAGCACATATATGACTCACTGTCATGCATGTCCCCTCTTAATGGGCGGACCACTTGTCCATGTGCCAACAACTAGACACTGAATTCATCCTGCCCTAATAAAATAACCAACTATACGATGGTAGCAACTCATGACTATTAGCGTCCATGAAGGGTAGTCCGAACTTATGACAATTATCACAGTTTTATAAGAATCACAAAAACCTGCGTGCAGAAGATTTTCTACGTCCAAGTATGAAGATACGATAAAAGAATGAGATAATTTCATATTCTATAATCATGTGTACCTTAAAATAGCTAGCCGGTGCATGTGCACGGGTTGATGACTAGTATATATACAGAACTGGAATATTATATTTCTGTCTCAAAATCGAAAAGAGCATAACAAATTTAACTAGTCAATCATCTCTCCTTCTTGTTAAGTTGTTAACAAATTTATGCACACTTTCGTGAATGTAAAATTCAAGTTGAGTCAATTATTTTTGATTCTAGACCAGATGAATTGTTTTTCCATAACTTACCTAAGTATGGTTGGTTCTGTAATCACTTGTCAAGAATATATAGCATTTATTATTGGTGTAGAAAGGGAGAATTATTTGCAATGTTTGGTGGTGAACCTTTTTTAAAACAAACAACTCAAAATATGAATTATATTTGTTCTAATTTGCAATAGGAAAAAATACTTTAAAATTCATAACATGAAATGTGTCAACTAATCCATTAAGAACGGAATGTGTGTAATAAACAAAGATATTTATGTAATTCACACCTTTGACACTATCATCTATGCAAGTAATAATATAGACATGTAGTAACCTTTGCATTGAGAATACTTTGTCTCCACTACAATATATACATACAGACACACCCCCCCCCACACACACCCACACACACACACACACACACACACGCACACACACACACATATATATACATACATAACTATATACATATATATATATATATATATATATATATATATATATATAATGAGGTAGCCCACATACGACTCACTTTTTTTCATGTTGCCTCTTAATGGGCGAATCACTAGTAGACGTGCCAACAAATCAACATTGTAGTTGTCCTGCCCTACTAAAATAACCAACAATACTATGTTAGCAACCCATGACTATAAGGGTCTATGGGAGGGTAGTCCGAACTTATGACAATTATCACAGTTTTATAGGAATCAAGCGAAAATGCATGCAAAAGATTTTCTACATTCCAGGTATGAATATATGCTGAAGGAATGAGATAATTTAATTTTCTATAATCGTGTGTACCTTAAAATAGCTATCCCATGCATGTGCTAGCACATATACGACTCACTGTCATGCTTGTCTCCTCTTATTAGGCGGACCACTAGTCCATGTGCCAACAACTAAACACTGTATTCATCCTACCATACTAAAATAACCAACTATACGATGGTAGCAACTCATGACTATTAGGGTTCATGAAGGGTAGTCCGAACTTATGACGATTATCAAAGATTTATAAGAATCACCCAAACCTGCATGCAAAAGATTTTCTACATTCCAAGTATGAAGATATGATAAAATAATGAGATAATTTAATATTCTATAATCATGTGTACCTTAAAATAGCTAGCTGGTGCATGTGCACGGGTTGATGACTAGTATATACAGAACTTGAACATTATATTTCTCTCTCAAAATCTAAAAGAGCATATGAAATTTCACTAGTCAATCATCTCTCCTTCTTTTTAAGTTGTTAACAAATTTATGCACTCTATCGTGAATGTAAAATTCAAGCCGAGTCAATTATTCTTGATTCTAGACCTGTTGAATTGTTTTTCCATAATTAACCTAAGTATGGTTGGTTCTGTAATTACTTGTCAAGAATATATAGCATTTATTATTTGTGTAGAAAGGGAGAATTATTTGCATTGTTTGGTGGTGAACCTTTTTTAAAAGAAACAACTCAAAATATGAATTATATTTGTTCTAATTCATAACATGAAATGTGTCAACTAATCCATTAAAAATGGAATGTGTGTAATAAACTGAGATATTTATGTAATTCACACCTTTGACACTATCATCTATGCAGGTAATAATATAGACATGAAGTAGCCTTTGCATTGAGAATACCTTTGTCTCAACTACAATACACACACACACACACACACACACACACACACAAACACACACACACACACACACACACACACACACACACACACACACACACATATATATATATATATATGTATATATATAAATACATATATATAATGAGCTATCCCACATACGACTCACTGTTTTGCATGTTGCCTCTTAATGGGCGAATCACTAGTAGACGTGCCAACAAATCAACGTTGTAATTGTCTTGGACTACTAAAGTAACCAACAATACTATGTTAGCAACCCATGACTATAAGGGTCTATGGGAGGGTAGTCCGAACTTATGACAATTATCACAGTTTTATAGGAATCACGCGAAAATGCATGCAAAATATTTTCTACATTCCAAGTATGAATATATGCTGAAAGAATGAGATAATTTAATTTTCTATAATCGTGTGTACCTTAAAAATAGCTATCCCATTCATGTGCTAACACATATACGACTCAATGTCATGCATGTCTCCTTTTAATGGGTGGATCATTACTCCATGTGCCAACAACTAAACACTGTATTCATGCCGCCCTACTAAAATAACTAACTATACGGTGGTAGCAACCCATGACTATTAGGGTCCATGAAGGGTAGTACAATTATCTCAGTTTTATAGGAATCACACAAACGTGCATGCAAAAGAATTTTTACATTCAAAATAAGAAGATATGCTAAAAGAATGAGATAATTTAAAATTCTATAATCATGTGTACCTTAAAATAGGTAGCCCGTACATGTGCACGGGTTGATGCCTAGTATATACAAATATTGAACATTATATTTCTCTCTCAAAATCCAGAAGAGCATAAATTTTTTAACTAGCCAATCATCTCTCCTTCTTGTTAAGTTATTAAAAATTTTATGCACACTTTCGTAAATGTCAAATTCAAGTTGAGTCAATTATTCTTGGTTCTAGACCAGATGATTTTTTCCATAATTAACATCGAATATTTATTTTCCTAGGTATGGTAGGTTCTGTAGTTACTTGTCAAGAATATATAGCAATTTGTTTTGTGTAGAAAGGAAGAATTATTTGCAATGTTTGGTGGTGAACCATTTTTAAAAGAAATTACTCTAACGATGAATTATACTTCTTTCAGTTTGTAATATGATAAAATACTTTAAAACTCTTAAAAAGAAATGTGTCAACTAATCCACTAAAAATGGAATGTGTATAATAAACGAAGATTTTTATGTTATTCGCACGTTTAACACTATCATCTATGAAGGTAATAATATAGACTTGAAATAACCTTAGCATTGTGAATACTTTGTCTATATATATATATATATATATATATATATATATGACAAATTTTACTACTACCTGGTGTAGTTACTCCCACTTTTGTTTCATACGTTCTAGATAGTATCTATCATATCGGAGAGTATGTACGCGTAGTATGCAGTATGTAAGAATGTTTAGGTAGTATATATACTATTTTTTATGTAGTATGTAGTATATTTTAAGCATACTCTTTTTTACGTACAAATATGTACGTATTTCACAAATATTATGAAAACATGGGCTCACATGCAATTTTTTCACATAATTCGCTTTGAAGTATCTTAGATATAGTATATAAGCATATTAAAAATAATAAAGTAGAGTATATACTACCACATGGTAGTATATGAGAAATGGGTGTAACTACACCCGGTAGTAGGATGCATTTTCCCCATATATATATATATATATATATATATATATATATATATATATATATATATATATATATATAATGAGCTAGCCCACATACGACTCACTGTTATGTAGGTCACCTCATAATGGGCGAGTCACTAGTCCACATGCCAACAAATCGACATTGTTGGTGTCTTTCCCTACTAAAATAACCAACAATACTATGTTAGCAACACATGACTATAAGGGTCCATGGGAGGGTAGTATGAACTTATCACAATTTTCATAGTTTTATGGGAATCACGCAAAAATGCATGCAAAAGATTTTCTACATTCCAAGTATGAATATATGCAAAAAGAATAAGATAATTTAATTTTCTATAATCGTGTGTACCTTAAAATAGCTAGCCCCTGCATGTGCTAGCATATATACAACTCACTGTCATGCATATATCCTCTTAATGGGCGGACCACTAGTCCATGTGCCAACAACTAAACACTGTATTCATCCTGACCTACTAAAATAATCAACTATATGATGGTAGCAACCCATGACTATTAGGGTCCATGAAGGGTAGTCCGAACTTATGACAATTATCACAGTTTTATAAGAATCACCCAAACCTGCATGCTTATGGCAATTATCACAGTTTTATAAGAATCAACCAAACATACAGGCAAAAGATTTTCTACATTCCAAGTATGAAGATAAGATAAAAGAATGAGATAATTTAATATTCTATAATCATGTGTACGTTAAAATAGCTAGCCCGTGCATGTGCACGTGTTGATGAGTAGTATATACAGAAATTGAACATTATATTTCTCTCTCAAAATCTAAAAGAGCATAAACAATTTAACTAGTCAATCATCTCTCCTTCTTGTTAGGTTGTTAAAAAATTTATGCACACTTTCGTGAATGTAAAATTCAAGTTGAGTCAATTATTCTTGATTCTAGGCCAGATGAATTGTTTTTCCATAATTAACCTAAGTATGGTTGGTTCTGTCATTACTTGTCAAGAATATATAGCAACTATTTTTTGTGTCAACTTATCCATTAAAAACGAATGTGTGTATTAGACTTGTTGTTGTCCTGCCCTACTAAAATAACCAACAATACTATGTTAGCAACCCATGACTATAAGGGTCTATGGGAGGGTACTCCGAACTTATGACAATTATCACAGTTTTATAGGAATCACGCGAAAATGCATTTAGAATATTTTCTACATTCCACGTATGAATATATGACGAAAGAATGAGATAATTTAATTTTCTATAATCATGTGTACCTTAAAATAGCTATCCCATGCATGTGCTAACACATATACGACTCACTGTCATGCATGTCTCCTTTTAATGGGCTGACCACTACTCCATGTGCCAACAACTAAACACTGTATTCATCTTGCCCTACTAAAATAACCAACTATACGATGGTAGCAACCCATGACTATTAGGTTCCATGAAGGGTAGTACAATTATCACAGTTTTATAGGAATCACCCAAACGTGCATGCAAAAGAATTGTTACATTCAAAATATGAAGATATGCTATAAGAATGAGATAATTTAAAATTCTATAATCATGTGTACCTTAAAATAGCTAGCCCGTACATGTGCACGGGTTGATGAGTAGTATATACAAAAAATGAACATTATATTTCTCTCTGAAAATCTAAAAGAGCATAAATTTTTTAACTAGCCAATCATCTCTCCTTCTTGTTAAGTTGTTAAAAAATTTATACACACTTTCATAAATGTAAAATTCAAGTTGAGTCAATTATTCTTGATTCTAGACCAGATGATTTTTTTTCCATAATTAACATCGAATAGTTGTTTTCCTAGGTATGGTTTGTTTTGTAGTTACTTGTCAAGAATGTATAGCAATTTTTTTGTGTAGAAAGGGAGAATTATTTGCAATGTTTGGTGGTGAACCTTTTTTAAAAGAAATTACTCTACAGATGAATTATGTTTCTTCCAGTTTGTAATATGATAAAACACTTTAAAATTCTTAAAAAGAAATGTGTCAACTAATCCACTAAAAATGGAATGTGTATAATAAACTAAGATTTTTATGTTATTCACACGTTTAACAAAATCTAAAAGAGCATAACAAATTTAGCTAGTCAATCATCTCTCCTTCTTGTTAAGTTGTTAAAAAATTTATGCACACTTTCATAAATGTGAAGTTCAAGTTGAGTCAATTATTCTGGATTCTAGACCAGATGAATGCTTTTTCCATAATTAACATCGAATATTTGTTTTCCCAGGTATGGTTGATTCTGTAATTACCTGTCGATAATATATAGCAATTATTTTTTTTGTAGAAAGGGAGAATTATTTGCAATGCTTTGTGGTGAACATTTTTTAACAGAAACTACTCAACAGATTAATTGTATTTGTTTCAGTTTGTAATATGGTAAAAAAACTTTAAAATTCTTAACAAGAAATGTGTCAACTAATCCACTAAAAATGGAATGTGTAAATGAAGTAAGATTTTTACGTTATTCACATGTTTAACACTATCATCAATGCAGGTAATAATATAAACTTGAAGTAACCTTTGCAATGAGAATACTTTGCCTCAACTACTATATATATATATATATATATATATATACATACGCAGACACACACACACACACACACACACACACACACACACATATTGAGCTAGCCCACATACGACTCACTGTTTTGCAGGTCACCTCTTAATGGGCGAATCTCTAGTCCACATGCCAACAAATTGACACTGTAGGTGTCCTGCCCTACTAAAATAACCAACAATACTATGTTAGCTACCCATGACTAAGGGTCCATGGGAGGGTAGTCCGAACTTATGATAATTATCACAGTTTTATAGGAATCACCCAAAACTGCATGCAAAAGATTTCCTACATTCTACGTATTTATATATGCCAAAAGAATGAGATAATATAATTTTCTATAATCGTGTGTACCTTAAAATAGCTAGCCCATGCATGTGCTAGCACATATACGACTAACTGTCATGCATGTCTCCTTTTATTGGGCGGACCACTAGTCCATGTGCCAACAACTTAACACTGTATTCCTCCAGCCCTACTAAAATAACCAATAATACGATGGTAGCAACCCATGACTATTACGGTCCATCGAAGGGTATTCCAAAATTATGAAAATTATCACACTTGTATAGGAATCACCCAAAAGTGCATGCAAAAGATTTCCTACATGCCATGTAGGAAGATATGCTAAAAGAAATTATGAGATAATATAATATTCTATAATCATGTGTACCTTAAATATAGCTAGCACGTGCATGTGCACGGGTTGATGGATTGTATATAAAGAAATTAAACATTATATTTCTCCCGCAAAATCTGAAAGAGCATAAAAAAATTAAAATAGTCAATCATCTCTCCTTCTTGTTAATTTGTTAATAAATTTATGCACACTTTCGGAAATGTAAAATTCAAGTTGAGTCAATTATTCTTGATCGAGAATAGACTAATTGTTTTTCTGTAATTAACATCGAATACTTGTTTTCCTAAGTATGGTTGCTTCCATATTTCTTTCAAGAATATATAGCAATTTGTTTTTGTGTAGAAAGGGAGAATTATTTTCAATGTTTGGTGATGTACCTTTTATAAAAGAAACTACTCAAAAGATGAATTATATTTGTTTCAATTTGTACTATGAAAAAGTACTTCAAAAATTTTAACAGGAAATGTGTCAACTGACCCAATAAAAACGGAATGTGTGTAATTAACTAAGGTTTTTATGTTATTCACACCTTTGATACTATCATTTATGCAGGTAATAATATAGACTTGAAGTAACCTTTGCATTTAGAATACTTTGTCTCAAGTCCTATATGTATATATGAGCTAGAACAGATACCACTCACTGTTATGCATGTCGCCTCTTAATGGGCGAATCACTAGTCGATGTGCCAACAATCAACACTATGGTTGTCTTGCCATAATCAAATAACCAACAGTACTATGTTTGATACCCATGACTACAAGGGTCCATGGGAGGGTAGACTGAACTTATGACAATAACCACAATTTTATAGGAATCATCCAAAATTGGATGCAAAATATTTTCTACATTCCAAGTATGAATATATGCGAAAAGAATGGGATAATTTAATTTTCTATAATCGTGTGTACCTCAAAATAGCTAGGCCGTGCATGTGCTAGGACATATACGACTCACTGTCATGCATGTCACCTCTTAATGGGTGGACCACTAGTCCATGTGCCAACAACTCAACACTGTATTCATCCAGCCCTACTAATATAACCAACAATACGACGGTGCCAACCAATGACTATTAGGTTCCATGGAAGGGTAGTCCGAACTTATGACAATTATCACAATTTTATAGGAATCACCTGAACGTATGAAAAGATATTATACATTCCAAGTATGAACATATGATAAAAGAATGAAATAATTTAATATTCTATAATCATGTGTACCTTAAAATAACTAGCCTGTGCATGTGGATGGGTTGATGACTAGTATATACAGAAATTGAACATTATATTTCTCTCTGAAAATATGAAAGATCAGAAAGAATATAACTAGTCAATCATCTCTCCTTCTTGTTAAGTTGTAAAAAATTTATGCACTCTTTCGTAAATCTAAAATTCAAGTTGAGTGAACTATTCTTCATTCTAGACTAGATATAGTTGTTTTCCTACGTATGGTTGGTTCTATAATTACTTGTTAAGAATATATAACAATTAGTTTTTGTGTACAAAGGGAGAATTATTTGAAATGTTTGGTGGTGAACCTTTTTTGAAAGAAACCACTCAAAAGATGAATTATATTTGTTTCAATTTGTAATATGAAAAATACTTTAAAATTTTAAAAAGAAATGTGTCAACTAATCCATTAAATATGGAATGTGTGTAATAAACTAAGATTTTAATGTTATTCACACCTTTGACACTATCATCTATGCAGGTAATAATATAGACTTGAAGTAACCTTTGCATTGAGAATTCTTTATCTTAGCGTACGCTCCGGCCGCTCGATCGAACCGGTCAGTATGCGCGCTAATTACCCGAACCCCGCGGGCTCGCCTATGCAAATTCTATCGTAAGAACTTACGAGTGTCCACGGCTTCGTCAGGGATGAAACCATTGATGACTTACTGCATGGTGAAGAATTACCATCACATCCCTCTTTTTTACTGCTGCCAATTAGTGAGCATGTAGTAGTAATTAGGGATCAAACAATTGATGACTCATGTAGTAATTGTTACTACATGTAGTAATTAGGGATCACATCATTGATGACTCACTGCACTGCATGGTAAAGAATTACCATCTGGTCCATTTTTTTACTGCTGCCAATTAGTGAGCACGTAATATGTCGTTACTACATGTAGTAATTAGGGCTCAAACAATGGATGAACTCAATGCATGGTAAAGAATCCATGTACATTACCACCTATACTTAATCTATTACTGCCACTCGTTAACGACTTTCGAGTCGGAACGACTAGACCACACATCGTAACAAAATTAAACGAGTTAGTTTTTCTGTCACATAGTGTTACCCTCAACAAATTAGTGGTGGAGAGAACACCTTCCGCGCGTGACCAGCCCGCTTAATTAGGACTGGCCGGAGCGTATGCTAAGCATTCTGTGCACTCGCTCACAATAGTGCAACTGTTGTATATACACATCTGGGCTATTCTGTTTTAAGTAACATAATATTATTCTATTACCCTACTTGAACTGATGGCTTTAGGCGGTTGTACTGATGATTTTCATCTCGTTGAACTGATCGTCTTTTCGTTGGAATGGGGCGTTTAATATATCATTGGACAGCTCTTGACATCTACATTACAAATATATAGGATTTTTTCGAAAAACCATCACGGTTTAAGAGCAGTTTTGAAAAAACCGTTTTTTAACTGAAATTGCGAATCATATTTTGGACTCAATTTTATAAAGGTTTGTCGGAATTGAGCAAATACGATCGTGTTGGAAAGCTAGTAAAAATCCGCATCTTCCATATATGTACTGTTTTTTCAAATTTTAAACAATTTAAAAGTAATTTGAAAAACGGTGAAATTTTGGGCGAAACGTATTTTCTCGTTTTTTGCAAATGGTTTCTCGGATTGACGCAAGTGATACGACGTTGGAAAGCTATGGAAAATGTGCAACTTTTTCATATAGAAATGTTTTTGTAATTCTGTGACACTCAAAAATTTTTGTTTGGTTTTCAACAAAAACTTTGTTGGTTTTGAAGAAGGTCATTTAAACCCTTTCAAAAATCTCTCTCTCTCAAAATTTTTCCCTTTGGCATCTTCTTCAACCTTGGTGTTTGGTTATTAAAAATCTTTCTTCTGATCCTCTCCCTTTCAAATTTATTTTTGATTTATTTTTCTTTTAATAAGAAAACCCTAGGAGTTTTGGGTCTTCTCTTATATTGAATCCATCCATACTTTTACCATGTCTCATGTGGTAAATCTTCCCAAAACCCCTCCTTCCACTTTAGGGCAATCCAAATATTCTGTCCCAACAGGTCCAACTTATTTTTGGATTTTATTTCATTTATTTCTTTCCCCAAAACAATTTTGTCCATTATTTTGAGCCTAGGTGATTTGCAAAGCAAGTACCTAAATGCCTTTTAGTTTTGTTCTCAAACCAACTACTCTGTATAGTCCCTGGCACCAAGAACCTAGAACCATCAAGATCCACTCTTATCCTTTTCAAAATTTTCAAGTTTCAGCTTCTGCAAATTTGGACCAGATTTGTCAAATTTGATGAAATTCATAACTCCTCTTCTCCAAAAATTCCACCAAAATTCAGGCAAACCCCAGTTGCAATGAGAGGCCACTCCACCAAAAATCAGCTCAAGGAAAAATCCCCACATACCAAAATCATTTTGTCAAACACATGGCCTGCACTGTCACTTTGCACTTTCAGAGAAATTCAGAGTTTCAGTAAGTTCAGTTTCGTCAGAGTCTGGTCAGCTGTCAACAGTGCGCCTGGCGCGTTGCGCACGGCCCCTCCTCCCTGTCTAGAGCGCCGCACGCGCACTTGGCTGGTTCCTGGCGTCGGTGGCACCCTGGCCCGTCTGCGCCGGCCTCTTCTGCAGCGTCGGGACCTCCCGTGGCGGCCAACAGGGGGCACCCTACGGCATAACTCCGTTCGGCACCGCCCACGCCACCTGGGAGCTCAGCGTGGCCGTCTCCCTTGCCAGCGCACGCATGCAGCACCGTCGCCGTGGCCTGGCACGCACAGAGCGCACCCTCTGCCGCGATGTGCCGCACGGCCGTTCTGTTGGGGATAGGCCGTAACCGCCCCTGCCTTGCTGAGTTAGGCACTGGGATGACATTAGTACTCCGTCTAGTCGATGCTCAAGCCCTAAACCAACCGTCCAGCCACAGCACCGCCGTAATCACTCGCCGGACTTATCCCATTCACGGCAACCGCCTCGTGCCGGCTATAAATAGCGCCTCCGAGCTCACTCTCGATCCCGCACATCTCCACCACCTCACCAGACCCCGCCCAGCCACTGGAAGAGCCTCAAGGGGCCCTTCTTCCTCAACTCCGGCCACCCCGTCCGCTTCGGGCTCCGGCAACGTTCTCCCTGGTAAGAGCTCCTCCACCGCCCTAGACTTGCCCGTAGCCTCATGACACCTCTACGAGACTAACCCCCACTCCAATTTGACCCCAGCAACTCTCTCCGACGAGGCCCACGACTACCCGGACCACCGTCCGCTGGAGCAAGGGCTGCCGTCGACGTGGTGCTCGCCGCCGAACACCACCACCACCCACCGACGCGGAAGGATGCACTGAGCACAGAGGTACCACCCGATCCCCCTGCCTCGCCGTGGATCGCCCATGCGGCGACCAGCGGCTCTCGAGCGCCGAGCTCTGCCGCCTCTTTTGAATATTCAAACCTGACGGGTGGGACCCGCCCGTCAGCCTCTCTGTTCTTTTTTCTTCGAACTGTTTCTGAAAGCGTATTCTGGTAAATGCGCTTTCTAATCTGAATCGTTTTCTGGACTTTTCTGTTTAGACCCCTGAGAGTTTTCTGTTTCATTACAGAGAGGTCCTTGGACCAAAACTCTTATAACTATTAGACAGAAAAGTATTCTTGAGTGATTCTTTTTCTGTCCTCTTCAGAATTTTGTCTAGTTTTTATCAGATTAATTTGAAAAATATTTGGAATGTTTTTGTGCACCCCATGGTATTTACGATAGCGCGTGTATTTTTTGTATACCGTAGATACTGAAGGAGGTGACGGAGCCGCGAACTTCACCGAGCTAGGCCCCGACTACTCCGAACCAGGCAAGCATGTTTGAACTTTGATATGATGAGTGTTTGGGCATGTTTGCATTAAGTAGTTTCATGGCATGTTCATGAGCATCTCGATGAAAGTTATATCACGTGCAAGTTGAGACAAGTGAATTTCGATAATCCATAAGTTGTTGGACATGAGTTTACATGGCCATGAGATGGCATGAGAATGGGTAGGATGGCAGTGTTGTAGCATGCCAGTCTTACACCAGACCGTTTGACCCAGTGTCAACATGAATCATTCCAGTTCCCGTCCGTCTTCCCTTCCATACTACCACATGTTTCCCGCAAGGGATACGGCTTAGTAAGTTGTAAACCGCTATCTGGTACACACCAAATTGAGAGGCCGGGATGAGGGTTCCATGGCCCTGGATTAAAGCCCATCATCCGGTCAGGGGGCATGGGTGTTTCCGGTTGGAACCGGACGGGCACCCTTAGAGCGCTGCCAGATATAAATTTGATCCCATGCTATTCGAGATTGTGATCTCCCCATCTCAAAGTTTTTCTTGGACGCTGCCCAGGGTGATTCCTGGCAACGTAAGGTGGGATGGGTGTGTACTGGTTAGCTGTGTCCTCCGAAATACCGCAGACGGAACTAGTCCTTTGGTGACTACGGAAATCCGTTGGCTGTGGGTAATTTTAGTACAAACTCTGCAGAGTCAAAAAAAAATCCTTGAAATCATCTTATCCATGTTCAAGTACTGTGCTCATCTTATCTTGTCAAGTGTCAGTCTCGGTGTCAGAAACTCCTGAGAATCACATGAGGGTCAAGTCCAATTAAATGTTTATTTTCCTGTGGATGAACTAACCCATTTATTATCATGTGGGGAGTATTTCCCTGTGAGCTCTCTTTCTTGCAAGTTAACAGATATGGAAAGTAAAATATAAGCCCTTTCTGTGATGTCGCTTAGACGTCCGACTGCGGCATTGTTATTTGTTTCCTTTTGATATAAGCCCTTTCTGCGATGTCGCCCAGACGTCCGACTGCGGCATTGTTATTTGTTTGCTTTTGATATAAGCCCTTTCTGCGATGTCGCTCAGACGTCCGGCTAGCGGCATTGTTATTTGTTTATTTTGATATAAGCCCTTTCTCGTGATGTCGCTCGGATGTCCGATCGCGGCATTATTATTTGTTTACTTTTGATATAAGCCCTTTCGTGATGTCGCCGGGCGTCCGACTGCGGCATCATTATTTGTTTACTTTTGATATAAGCCCTTTCTGCGATGTCGCTCAGACGTCCGACTGTGGCATTATTATTTGTTTACTTTTGATATAAGCCCTTTCTGCGATGTCGCTCCGACGTCCGACTGTGGCACGCTTGTCTTTTCTTTCAGTATAAGCCCTGTATGTGGTGTCGCTCAGACGCCCGACTGCGGCATGTTTTCCTTATTTGTTCACCCTTCGAAGCGTCGCTTGAGACACCTGATCGGTTTTCAGTTTATTTTATTTGGTTTTCGAGCGGACTACCGCCGACTCCCTTTTTACTTACCTTGTTATACTAATGTGAATGTGCATTTGTTAAATCACTCATGACGCATTCATGCATTCATTTATTATATCTATTGTCCGAACTGTCTTGCGAGTACTTTCAAAGTACTCACCTGGCTTGTTGATTTGGCCAGATGCTGACGAAGGCGATCTCATGGATGAAGAGTTCGATAGCGAGTCCGACGCCTAGAGGAGTCCTGCCAGTCTCGTGCGACCCTGGTTTAGTCACTATGTTACCCCCGCTTCCGCTACCCAAATAATTCCATCAAGCCTCACCATGACGCTCGATGAGCTGCCAGTGTAGGAGTCATGTTATCCACTCCACTGTGTTATTCCACCACCAATTTAACTCGAGTCAGTAGTATGCCACCACTCCATTGTGCCATATCCGCCATTATGTATAATTATTGGCGTGTTGTAATAATTGGTTGAGCACCCTAGCTCGATCCTATAATATATTCAAATGCTACTGGCTTGTTGTATCAAGATTTTGTCTACCAGTCGGGAGGATTTCCCTCGCACTGGACTCAAAAGGTCGGTTTCTCAATAAATATTTTTATTGGAAAACCGGTCGTGACAAGCTTGGTACCAGAGCCAGGCTGACTGTAGGAAGCCACTAGGTGCGATCGCTAATCCGTTATTAGCAAAATAGAGCTAATTCTTATTTTTTGCAAATGTAGTCATTTTCTGACAGTCAGCATTAATTTATGACCTGACCATTCAGAATTTTTGCCTACCTTTGTAGATGGCCGACAACAACTGCGAGTCACAGATGTTCGCCAACGAGCCTGATGGGTTCGTCAAGCTTCTCTCCTTCATCGTCCAGGTCGCAATGGGGTCATCCATGCACCCAGTCTTCACACTCTCTCAGCACAAGGTCAACGACCGTCTGACCATGCACCAGGCCGCGGTGCAATTCAAGGGAGGGCGGGTTGAATTCGCCGCTTCTGGTTCTTGGGAAGAGCCATGCCTACGGAGAAGCATGCTATGCAGATGGCAGCCCGCGAGGCGATAACTCGTCTCAGGGAAGTCCTTCCTTCGATGCAGACTCGCCGTTACCGCTACCTTCCATGCCACGTGCCGTACGCCTGCCACTACTCATACTCTTGCACCAGAGGAGAGCGAGACGAGGCTTTTGAGATGCTCGTCGGTTATCTCCGGGCTCTGGAGGCAGCCTTCGACAACCTGGTGGATGACTTCGTGGCTGCCCGCATGGACTTAGTCCATGGTTGTACCGCCAACAGGAGGGAGCTCTTGCACACCGCACTGCCACTGACTTTCGTCTCGTCCTCAGCATCGTATGCACCTACCACTCTCGCCACTGCTCGTCGCCTGCCTTCCACCGAGGAATTCAACCAAGTCATCGCGCCTACTCCAGTTCGTTCTGCACCACCCCTTGCGCCCGCTCATGTTCGCGTTGTGCCGCATAGGGTACCCGCTCCACCAACTCAGTGCAGCACTTCACGCCTGGAGCCTGTTAGCGAGGAGGAGGTTGCGTCCCCAGCCTCACTGTGCCTCACTCTCGGCAGGGCTAATGAGATCCTCACAATCTCCTCCGACTGAGTACGCTTAGCCGCCATGCGATGTACCGCTTGTACGATATGTTTATATGTACATAGGCTGTGAGAAGTAGCATGTTTGCGCATCATGTAGGAACTGGGAGAAGTGCACTAGCCTAAATAACATGTCAGGATTATGTACGCATATCCTGAGTGATGTATTGTATAATTACTGCTTGCGTGTAAGATATGTAATGAGCAGTCCTTCACCGTGCGCGAACGTTTATTCTCTTGATAAATCTTGGAGCATTTAAGACTTTTTCGTCTTCATGAATTTATTGACTTTTGCGACTCAATTTCTTTTCTTATGAGTTTTACAAAATATATCCCCAGAGTGAACAATGTCTCGTCCTTGGACACGCTCCATGCCAACTCCGTCAGAGGAAAATTTTGGCACACCACCAAGCAACAATTTCACACAGGGGCAGTCAAGTCAACATGATAGTGAAACAACACTTTCCCAAATGTGCCGTCTTTACGAGCAGAGTCGGCAACATCATCAGGAAATGATGAACCAAGTAATCAATATGGGAAATCACCGTGGACAGTATCAGCAGCAATCAAAGTTATCTGAGCTACAGAAGACGCGTCCCCAAACAGTTTCTCACACGGACAAACCTCTTGAGGCCGAGGACTGGCTTCGAGACATGGAAAGAAAATTAATTATTGCCCAGTGTTTAGATCTTGAGAAAGTGCTATATTCACCGCACTATCTCACTGGAGCCGCTGCATCGTGGTGGGAGAATTTCCTACACATGCACCCCAACGAAAATAATATAACCTGGGAGGAATTCAAAGAAGGTTTTCGTGGGGCACATATTCCTAAGAGTCTTATGAAGATCAAAAAGAGAGAATTTGATGACCTCAAGCAAAGGACTATGACGGTGTCAGAATATAACAGTCAATTTACTCTGTTGTCTCGCTACGCCAACGAGGAGCGTATGTCTGAAAGCAAGAAGATGGAAAAATTCCTAGACGGTCTAACGCCCGCGCTTATATGCCAATTGGTTGTGCACACCTTCCCGGATTTTAAGACGCTGGTGGATAAGGCCATTACTTTGGAAAATGAGAGACTCAGCTTCGAAGATTTCCGCAAGCGAAAAAGGGACCAGACTAATCATGCCCGCAACCACCGTAGCAAGACAGATGTTCAGAAAAGTTGGACACCCAAACTCACGACAAACGTCTCACGCCCAATCAAGAATTTCCATGCAACGGACAAGGAGTTCACATACCGCCCGGGAGTTACTTGCTACGCTTGTGGAGAGGAAGGGCACTATGCCAAGCAGTGCCCCAAGCCAAGGAACTCGACCCCAAAGCCGAACAACGGAGGCAATAACTCGGCGCCAAAGCGCAACAATTTCAACCCAAATAACAATCACAGGAAGGGTCATCTGAATCACGTGACCAAAGAGGAAGCACAGAATGCCCCAGATATCGTACTTGGTACGTTTCCTGTCAACACAATACCTGCCATGGTTTTGTTTGATTCTAGAGCTTCTCACTCATTCATTTCGAAATTTTTTGCTTTGCAAAATAATTTTTCGATGCTTCCCTTGGAAAAATCTATGATCGTCAAGTCCCCTGGGATTAAGCAAGTTACCCAGAGTTACTGCCAAGGTGTGATTATTGAGTTTGAAGGATTGAGGTTTCACGCCAACCTTATTGTGTTGGAAAATAAAGGACTGGATGTCATCTTAGGGATGGATTGGTTAACCACCAACAAAGGTTTTATTGATTGCTTCAATAGGACCGTAATTCTCACCCACCACCACGGGAAGACAATAAAAGTTTCAGCCAAAGAGAAAAATATCCCGGCAACCGAGATTGAACAAGGTGGATATTTCTGAATTAAGCAAGATTCCAGTAGTGTGTGAATTTCCGCACGTATTTCAAGAACTACTGTGCATGCCACCAGACCGAGAGATAGAATTCAGCATTGAGCTAGCACCCGGAACTGCTCCCATATACAAGAAACCATACAGAATGGCACCATCCGAATTGATAGAACTGAAGAAGCAAATAAAAGAATTACTGGACAAAGGGCATATACGAGCCAGCTCCTCACCTTGGGGTTCACCAATATTATTTGCCAAAAAGAAGGATGGAACACTGAGACTGTGTATCAACTATCGAGCACTTAACATGGTCACGATCAAGAACAAATATCCGATGCCACGATTAAATGATTTATTTGATCATCTCGCTCAAGCCAAGGTATTCTCAAAAATTGACTTGAGGTCGGGATATCATCAATTAAAAGTACGAACGGAAGATATTCCCAAGACAGCCTTCACCTCCAGATACGGATTGTATGAGTTCACGGTAATGCCATTTGGACTCACGAACGCCCCCGCATATTTTGTTCACCTCATGAACAAAGTATTTATGAAGTTTATGGACAAGTTTGTTGTGGTATTTATCGACGATATTCTGATATACTCCAAGACACTAGAAGAGCATGCTGAACATCTCCGAATTGTACTAGGGGAACTCAGGAAACATCAATTGTACGCTAAATTCAGCAAGTGTGAATTTTGGCTAAGGCAAGTAGGTTTTCTGGGCCACGTACTAACCCAAGAGGGTATTGCCATAGACCCAGAAAAAGTCAAGGCCGTACTTGGCTGGAAACCACCAGCCAGCGTAACGGACGTACGAAGTTTCCTGGGAACGGCAGGTTACTACCGAAGATTTATTGAAGGATTTTCCACTATAGCAAAGTCAATGATGCAGCTACTCAAGAAAGACAAAAAGTTTGAATGGACGGAAGCTTGCGAGAAAAGTTTCCAAGAACTAAAAAGGAAACTAACGACAGCACCAGTGTTAATTGTGCCAGACATACACAAGAATTTTGAGGTGTATTGTGACGCATCCCGAAAGGGCCTCCGGTGCGTGTTGATGCAAGAAGGCAAAGTTGACGCGTATGTTTCCAGACAACTTCGCAAGCATGAAGAAAATTATCCTACTCATGATCTGGAGTTAGCAACAGTTATTCATGCACTCAAGGAATGGAGACACTTTTTACTTGGAAATCATTGTGAAATATACACAGACCATAAGAGCGTCAAGTATATTTTCACACAGCCGGAACTCAATTTACGGCAACGACGCTAGTTGGAATTAGTTAAGGATTATGACGTTGGAATCCACTACCATCCAGGAAAAGCAAATGTAGTGGCAGATGCCCTAAGTCGGAACCCTTGCCCGAACAACGATGGTCTACCAAATGTGAGACCTGAATTCCGGCAGGAATTCGCTAAGCTCAACTTGATGGTGGTCACCGAAGGCAGTGTGTCGAATTTAGAGATACAACCTACCTTGATTGAAAAGGTCAAAGAAGCTCAGCATGGACACCCTAGCATTGAAGGCATAAAACGAAAGGTGAGTTTGGGCAAGGCCACAGAGTTCATTATCGATAAGCAGGGAATATTGTGGTACGGAGATAGACTTTGCGTACCAAATATCAAGGGCCTCAAACAGCAAATCTTAGCTGAAGGCCACACCGCTCCGTATTCAATCCATCCTGGAGGAACAAAAATGTACAAGGACATTCAGGAGAAATTTTGGTTGCACGGTCTGAAAAGGGACATAGCCACGTTCATCGCATGTTGTGACTCTTGTCAACGCATCAAGGCCGAGCACCAAAAACCGGTCGGGCTTTTGCAGCCAAATAAGATACCCGAATGGAAATGGGACGAGATTGGAATGGATTTTATTGTTGGGCTACCTCGGTCACGACACGGACATGATGCCATATGGGTCATCACTGATAGACTGACTAAAGTAGCTCACTTCATCCTCGTGAAGACAACCCACACAGCTCATAAACTTGCTAGGCTTTATCTCTCCCGTATCAGACAGAGGCACTCAATTTATCTCCCAATTTTGGGATCACTTACAACAAGCTTTGGGAACTCGATCATGCGTTATCGCCTACCACCCCTGCATCGATGGACAAACTAAACACGTAAACCAAATTCTAGAAGACATGCTAAGAGCATGTGTCCTCACCTATGGAACCAGTTGGGAGGAAAGCCTGCCATACGCAGAATTCGCATACAACAACAGTTACCAGGCCAGCCTGCAAATGGCACCCTTTGAAGCCTTGTACGGGCGGAGATGTCGTACCCCGCTAAATTGGTCAGAAACCGGAGACAGCCATATCTTCGGCCCAGACATGCTCAAGGAGGCTGAAGATAAAGTTAAGGTGATTAGGGATCGACTCAAGACAGCCCAAAGTCGACAGAAGAGTTATTACGATAAAAAACATCATGGAGTCAGTTTTGAACCCGGTGAGTTTGTATACCTACGAGTATCCCCTATGAGGGGCCTACAACGATTCAAGATTAAGGGGAAGCTAGCACCAATATTCATCGGACATTCTACATAGTCGCATGGAGAGGCTCGATAGCCTACCAGCTAGACTTACCCGAAGATTTATCCGACATACACGACGTGTTCCACGTCTCGCAGTTGAGGAAGTGCGTAAGCAACCCAGAGAAGCAGGTATCCCATGAAAACGTTGACGTGCAGCCAGACCTCACATATCGGGAGCATCCAATAAAAATCTTGGAGGAGTCTGAAAGGAGGACCCGACAAAAAACCATCAAGTTTTTCAAAGTTCAGTGGAGCAACCACACCGAAAGTAAAGCCACTTGGGAAAGAGAGGATTTTCTTCGGACAGAGCACCCACACTTATTTGAGGATCAGCTGAAATCTCGAGGACGAGATTTTTCCTAAGGTGGTAGGTGTTGTGACACTAAAAATTTTTTGTTTGGTTTTCAACAAAAACTTTGTTGGTTTTGAAGAAGGTCATTTAAACCCTTTCAAAAATCTCTCTCTCTCAAAAATTTTCCCTTTGGCAAAGGATTTTATTTTTGGCATCTTCTTCAACCTTGGTGTTTGGTTATTAAAATTTTTTCTTCTGATCTTCTCCCTCTCAAATTTATTTTTGATTTATTTTTCTTTTAATAAGAAAACCCTAGGAATTTTGGGTCTTCTCTTATATTGAATCCATCCATACTTTTACCATGTCTCATGTGGTAAATCTTCCCAAAACCCCTCCTTCCGCTTTGGGGCAATCCAAATATTCTGTCACAACAGGTCCAACTCATTTTTTGATTTTATTTCATTTATTTCTTTCCCCAAAACAATTATGTCCATTATTTTGAGCCTAGGTGATTTGCAAAGCAAGTACCTAAATGCCTTTGAGTTTTGTTCTCAAACCAACTACTCTAGACAGTCCCTGGCACCCACAACCTAGAACCATCAAGATCCACTCTTCTCCTTTTCAAAATTTTCAAGTTTCAGCTTCTGCAAATTTGGAACAGATTTGTCAAATTTGATGAAATTCATATCTCATCTTCTCCAAAAATTCCACCAAAATTCAGGCAAACCCCAGTTGCAATGAGAGGCCACTCCACCAAAAATCAGCTCAAGGAAAAATCCCCACATAGCAAAATCATTCTGTCAAACACCTGGCCTGCACTGTCACTTTGCACTTTCAGAGAAATTCAGAGTTTCAGTAAGTTCAGTTTCATCAGAGTCTGGCCCCTGGTAACAGTGCGCCTGGCGCGTTGCGCACGGCCCCTCCTCCTTGTCCAGAGCGACGCACGCGCACTTGGCTGGTTCCTGGCATCGGTGGCACCCTGGCCCGTCTGCGCCGGCGTCTTCTGCGGCGTCGGGACCTCCCGTGGCGGCCAACAGGGGGCACCCTGCGGCATAACGCCGTTCGGCACCGCCCACACCACCTGGGAGCTCCGCGTGGCCGTCTCCCTTGCCAGCGCACGCATGCAGCACCGTCGCCGTGGCCTGGCACGCACAGAGCGCATCCTCTGCCGCCGACGTGCCGCACGGCCGTTCCGTTGGGGATAGGCCGTAACCGCCCCTGCCTTGCTGAGTTAGGCACTGGGATGACATTAGTACTCCGTCTAGTCGATGCTCACGCCCTAAACCAACCGTCCAGCCACAGCACCGCCGTAATAACTCGTTGGACTTATCCCATTCACGACAAACGCCTCGGGCCGGCTATAAATAGCGCCTCCGAGCTCACTCTCGATCCCGCACATCTCCACGACCTCACCAGACCATGCCCAGCCACTGGAAGAGCCTCGAGGGGCCCTTCTTCCTCAACTCCGGCCACCCCCGTCCGCTTTCAGGCTCCGGCAACGTTCTCCCTGGTGAGAGCTCCTCCACCGCCCTAGACTTGCCCGTAGCCTCATGACACCTCTAGGAGACTAACCCCCACTCCAATTTGACCCCAGCAACTCTCTCCGACGAGGCCCACGACTACCCAAACCACCGTCCGCCGGAGCAAGGGCCGCCGTCGACGTGGTGCTCGCCGGTGACCACCACCACCACCCACCGACGCGGCAGGATGCACCGAGCACGAGGTACCACCCGATCCCCCCTCGCCCGTGGATCGCCCGCGACCACCATGACTCTCGAGCGGCAGGCTCTGCCGCCTCTTTTGAATATTCAAGCCTGACGGGTGGGACCCGCCCGTCAGCCTCTCTGTTCTTTTTTCTTCGAACCGTTTCTGAAAGCGTATTCTGGTAAATGCGCTTTCTAAGCTGAATCGTTTTCTGGACTTTTCCGTTTAGACCCCTTAGAGTTTTCTGTTTCATTACAGAGAGGTCCTTGGACCAAAACTCTTATAACTTTTAAACAGAAAAGTATTTTTGAGTGATTCTTTTTCTGTCCTCTTCAAAATTCTGTCTAGTTTTTATCAGATTTATTTGAAAAATATTTGGAATAGTTTTGTGCACCCCATGGTATTTACGATAGCGCGTGTATTTTTGTATACCGTAGATACCGAAGGAGGTGACGGAGCCGCGAACTTCACCGAGCTAGGCCCCGACTATTCCGAACCAGTCAAGCATGTTTGAACTGTGATATGATGAGTGTTTGGGCAAGTTTGCATTAAGTAGTTTCATGGCATGTTCATGAGCATCTCGATGAAAGTTATATCACGTGCAAGTTGAGGCAAGTGAATTTCGATAATCCATAAGTTGTTGGACATGAGTTTACATGGCCATGAGATGGCATGAGAATGGGTAGGATGGCAGTGTTGTAGCATGCCAGTCTTACGCCAGACCGTTTGACCCAGTGTCAAAATGAATCATTCCAGTTCCCGTCCGTCTTCCCTTTCGTACTACCACATGTTTCCCGCAAGGGATACAGCTTAGTAAGTTGTAAACCGCTATCTGGTACACACCAAATCGAGAGGGCGGGCTGAGGGTTCCATGGCCCTGGATTAAAGCCCATCATCCGGTCAGGGGGCATGGGTGTTTCCGGTTGGGACCGAGAGGGGGGCACCCCTTAGAGCGCGCGTATATAAATTTGATCCCATGCTATTCGAGATTGTGATCTCCCCGTCTAAAAGTTTTTCTTGGACGCTGCCCAGGGTGATTCCTGGCAACATAAGGTGGGATGGGTGTGTACTAGTTAGCTGTGTTTCCTCCGAAATATCGTAGACGGAACTAGTCCTTTCGTGACTACGGAAATCCGTTGGTTGTGGATAATTTTAGTACAAACTCTGCAGAGTCAAAAAAAAATCCTTGAAATCATCTTATCCATGTTCAAGTACTGTGCTCATCTTATCTTGTCAAGTGTCAGTCTAGGTGTCAGAAACATCTAAGAATCACATGAGGGTCAAGTCCGATTAAATGTTTATTTCCTGCGGATGAACTAACCCATTTATTATCATGTGGGGAGTATTTCCCTGTGAGCTCTATTTCTTGCAAGTTAACATATATGGAAAGTAAAATATAAGCCCTTTCTGCGATGTCGCTCAGATGTCCGACTGCGGCATTGTTATTTGTTTGCTTTTGATATAAGCCCTTTCTGCGATGTCGCTCAGACATCCGACTGCGGCATTGTTATTTGTTTGCTTTTGATATAAGCCCTTTCTGCGATGTCGCTCAGACGTCCGACTGCGGCATTGTTATTTGTTTCCTTTTGATATAAGCCCTTTCTGCGGTGTCACTCAGACGTCCGACTTCGGCATTATTATTTGTTTACTTTTCATATAAGCCCTTTCTGCGATGTCGCTAAGACGTCCGACTGCGGCATTATTATTTGTTTACTTTTGGTATAAGCCCTTTCTGCGATGTCGCTCAGACGTCCGACTGTGGCATTATTATTTGTTTACTTTTGATATAAGCCCTTTCTGCGATGTCGCTCCGACGTCCGACTGTGGCACGCTTGACTTTTCTTTTAGTATAAGCCCTGTATGTGGTGTCGCTCAAACGCCCGACTGCGGCATGTTTTACTTATTTGTTCACCCTTCGAGGCGTCGCTTCAGACACCCGATCGGTTTTCAGTTTATTTTATTGGGTTTTTGAGCGGACTACCGCCGACTCCCTTTTTACTTACCTTGTTATACTAATGTGAATGCGCATTTGTTAAATCACTCATGACGCATTCAATCATGCATTTATTATATCTATTGTCTGAACTGTCTTGCGAGTACTTTCAAAGTACTCACGTGGCTTGTTGATTTGGCTAGATGCTGACGAAGACGATCTCATGGATGAAGAGTTTGATAGCGAGTCCGACGCCTAGAGGAGTCCCAGTCAATCTCGTGCGACCCTGGTTTAGTCACTATGTTACCCCCGCTTCCGCTACCGAAATAATTCCATCAAGCCTCACCATGACGCTCGATGAGCTGCCAGTGTAGGAGTCATGTTATCCACTCCATTGTGTTATTCCACCACCACTTTAACTCGAGTCAGTAGTATGCCACCACTCCATTGTGCCATATCCTCCATTATGTATAATTATTGGCGTGTTGTAATAATTGATTGAGCACCCCAGCTCGATCCTGTAATATATTCAAATGCTACTGGCTTGTTGTATCAAGATTTTGTCTACCAGTCGGGAGGATTTCCCTCGCACTAGACTCAAAAGGTCGGTTTCTCAATAAATATTTTTATTGGAAAACCGGTCGTGACAAATTCCTTACGGTTAAAAAACGAAAGGAAATATGGTCAAATATGATTTCAAACACGATTTTTTTTAATTTTATCGAAATGGGCAAATAATATACCGTTGGATAGCTATCGAAAATGCGAAGCTTAGTTATGTTGAACGTTTTCTATAGTTCGCAATCGTTTAAGAGTAATTTTGAATAAGGTGGAACCCATCGTGTTGTTTTCTCGTGTCTAAAAAACAGAGTACTCGTATTGATCTATGTCTATATTTGTACTGAGGTATTTTTCACAGAGTAGTTTTCAATGGTTCCAAAAAAATATTATTTTGAACAGATGTCTTTATGATTTTGTACTTGCTCCCATCTTTTAAGAGTAATTTTGAATACGGTGAAACTCATCATGTTGTTTTCCTGTCCGAAAAAAGAGTACTCGTACTGATCGATGTGTGTGTTTGTACTGAGGTATTTTTCAGAGTAATTTTACTGATGTTCGTATGGGTTTGTACTGAGCATGTTTTCACATACTAGACTTTACTCAGTTTTTTGGGTATCATAGACCCCAAACTTGCATGGTTTATATCGTTGAACTGAATGATATTTTTTCAAAACAAAATAATTTCATGTGTTTATGTTTTTTAACTCAATTTTCTTGCAAGATGTTTTGGAATTCTCTTGTTTTGCGACTTAAACTTTTACCATTTGATTTTTCATTGGGTTTCATTTTGTCTGAGCTTTTTCCTCAAACTTATCTGGAACATCGTGTTGAAGTTACAACTTTTTTAATTATGAACTTCCTGTGTTTTTACAATGCCAATATGCAGGAGAGCAGGGTGAGTAGAATGATAGAAGGAAGCTGCGTGTGGTGACTGTGGACGCACTATAGGGCTGAGACACAACGGTGGTTGATGGCAAGCCGACACGACACGACATGCGGCGGAGAGGCATGGGGACGGGTGGGCGGGGCACTAACATGACACTTGAGATGCGCCTACTGGACTGACCTCCTTGTCCCATCTGGATGGATCAGTTGCAGAACTTGGACGTTTTCTTGGATGTCAATGTCACAGAATACCACTAACCATCTTTTATTTTTCAAACTGATCATTTAATTCATACTGATCTAATTTTGATTCAAACCATTTTTTTTATTCTTGCATGCACATCAAGCTGTCATGTACTATACCTTCTTTGAAGTAGCAATCGTCTCATCATATATACAGATTTTTTCAAACATATAATACATGTACATGAATAACATATACACAACACCGACTGCAAATTTTCATACAAGAATGACATATACACCACATTGACTGCACATTTTCTTCCTATTAGAAGCCGCCAGCAATACTTGGTGCACCGGAGAACCTGCACTGCTGGATTTGTCGAGAGATAATTCAGGGCAACACATCCCCGTGCCTTTTTTCTACAGCAGCCACACTTGGTTTACCAACTCACATACACACAAAACTGATCACAAATTGGGACCCGACCCGATGAAAAGAGCACACACGAACTGATAACAAGAGCACACCGGTTATTAACATAATATAAATCCATTTTGGAAGATGAACCACTAGCTGTTCATACCTTCACTCTAATGTATTTCATAATTTTTTAAGAGTACTACCCCTACCTTGTTGCACAAGATCTCCACAACATTGGCATGTTCATGCTTTTGAACTGATGAGTTTGTTGTCATTGCACTGTTGTAGCATAAGGACTAGAACAACTATCAATATAAATTGATATTTTTATAGGTTTTTGGGAATGATAATTCATGTTTTTACAACTATATGAAAGTTTAAATATGTGTACTGCTACATAGAAACCTCATTACAGCTGGAGGCAGGAATACGTTCATAGGAAGGTTTGATGTCATGTGAAATAAATAAATTTAGCCAAAAAAGAGAACCTAAAATGAAGTCCAGTTTCTTAGAAACATTACTACAAACAGGTTCTAGGCACTCATCGAACTTAGCTGCTCTAGCACCCATTGTTTGCTTTTTCTACATAGAATATGTTGAGGAGCCACATGGGTTTATATATTTTCCAACTTCCACGATTGTTCTAATCGAACTTTCTGCATTTTGCATAGGGAACTTCTTAAAAGTTTTTTAGCTACTGAACTGTGTTTTAGTATAGGCGCTAAACCAGAAAAATGTGTTTCTTTTTTTGCTTAATGAACTGATGTAATTTATTGTACCGAACTGCTACTACGGTGTACACATATACAACTAAATTATTACTGATTTCACTTTTTATATTGAACGGACACAAATATTTTTATGCTACCAAAACATGAACCTCATTGCTCCCTAGCACAGTCACACCAGAGTTATACTTCACACTAGATAAAACCAACATTTCTACACTTGTGCCGCAACACGGGCACCGCATTACCTTTTCGCTATTATGTAGTACCTTGAAGGCCATCAGAACAACATGTAGATTCACAAAGGCAATTTTCAACACCTATATCAAATCAAAACATGCAGCTTTATCCATAGATGTAGAGAGAACAATAGTAGTTCTAGCTCACCTCCCGGAAGTGTGGGATCAAAGTTAGTATTATCCTCGTCATGCCCTGACCATAACAAATCACAATTTACAAACACAGGCAGTCTGTGAGGAATCTCCAGCATGATCCAGCCAAAGAATATTGCAGAAACAAGATAGGAAAGCGAACATGCAACAAAATTTTAGAGAAGAGACAACAAATTCTTAGCGCTACAGTTCGAACTGTGGTGAACATTCAGGTTAGCATACGCCATCACACGATGGGCAAGCAACCACCTGCGAGGAGTTGTAGAGATGGACAGGGGAAGCAGAAGAGGGGAAGAGCGCCGCTGGCTACACCAAGCATAGGAGGGGTGGCGGAGGGAGGTGGTGAATCGCTTCGGGTGGCGGCGTTGAACAGCCAGGAGTGGTGTCTATGAACGGACAGGGCGCTCCAGCGGCGGAGCCCCATCGGGAGATGGCATTGTGTTGTGGGAGCCGTTGACTTGGGGGCAGTGCGAGATGCGGGAGGTTGGAGGGGGTGAGGCGGCCGAAGAAGAACGAAGAAGCTGCCGGCGATGGGGAGAAGCCCGGGCGGCGGCGCGCTCCCGGAGAAGGCCGACCAGCTGCACGGTTGGGAGAAGGTCTGGCGGCGGCGCGTTGGGGGAGAGGCCGGCGTTAGGCGCGCTGGGAGGAGGCCCGCCGACGGTGCGGAGGGGAGGAGGCCCGGCAGCGGTGCGCTCGGGGAGGAGGCCGGGTGCCGGCGCGCTCGGGGAGAGGCCGGCCGGAGGCGCGCTGGTAGGAGGCCGGCCAGCGGTGCAGTGGGGAGGAGGCCCGGCAGCGGTGTGCTAATGCAGGAGGCCAGGAAGCGGCGTGCTCATGGAGAGGCCGGCCGGAGGCGCGCTGGAAGGAGGCCGGCCGGTGGCGTAGTGGGGAGGAGGCTGGCGGCAGCGCGCTCGGAAGCGAGGGCGGTGCGGTGGCACGCGGGAGGGATGCAAGGTCGGGATTGTTTGCAGGAGGTAGGGTTCACGGGGTGGGCTTGCTTTTTCTTTTCTTTTTTCCGGTGCATTAGGTCTCGGGGAATCTATCGATCGGGCCTATATATGGACGGGAGTAACAGAATAATATTCTGTTATAGTAACATAATAGATCAGTCCTATATATATATATATATATATATATATATATATATATATATATATATATATATATATATATATATGCACTGTTATGCATGGCCCCTCTTAATGGGTGAATAACTAGTCCATGTGCGAACAAATAAACAATGTAGTTGTCCTGCCCTACTAAAATAACCAACAATACTATGTTAGCTACCCATGACTATAAGGGTCAATGGGAGGGTAGTCCAAACTTATGAAAATTATCATAGTTTTATAGGAATCACCCGAAACTGCATGCAAAAGATTTTCTGCATTCCAAATATGAATATATGCTAAAATAATGAGATAATGTAATTTTCTATAATCGTGTGTACTTTAAAATAGCTAGGCCGTGCATGTGCTAACACATATACAGCTCACTGTCATGCATGTTGCCTCTTAATGGGTGGACCACTAGTCCATATGGCAACAACTCAACACTGTATTCATCCTGCCCCACTAAAATAACCAACAATACAATGGTAGCAACCCATGAAAATTAGGGTCCATGGAAGGGGAGTCCGAACTTATGAAATTATCACACTTTTATAGGAATCACTCGAACGTGGATGCAAAAGATTTCTACATTCCAAGTATGAAGATATGCTCAAAGAAAGAGATAATATAATATTCAATAATCATGTGTACCTTAAATATTGCTGGCCCGTGCATGTGCACGTGTTGATGAATAGTATGTAAAGAAATTAAACATTATATTCTCTCTCAAAATCTGAAAGAGTATAAAAAAAATTAAACTAGTCAATCATCTCTCCTTCTTGTTAAGTTGTTAAAAAAATTATGCACTCTTTCGTAAATAGTATGGTTTGTTCTGTAATTAGTTGTCAAGAAAATATAGCAATTAGATTTTGTTTATAAAGGGAGAATTATTTTCAATGTTTGGTGATGAACCTTTTATAAAAGAAACTACTCAAAAGATTACTTATATTTGTTTATATTTGTACTATGAGAAAATTCTTTAAAATTTTTAACAAGAAATGTGTCAGCTGAGCCATTAAGAACGGAATGTGTGTATTTAACTAAGGTTTTTATGTTATTCACAAATTTGACACTATCATTTATGTAGGTAATAATATATAATGAGCTAGCACACATACGACTCACTGTTGTGCGTCTCGATTCTTAATGGGCAAATCACTAGTCCACGTGCCAACAAATCAGAACTGTAGTTGTCCTGCCCTACTAAAATAACCAACAATACTATGTTAGCAACCCATGACTATAAGGATCCATGGGAGGGTAGTCTGAACTTATGACAATTATCACACTTTTATAGGAATCACCCAAATGTGCATGCAAAAGATTTTCAACCTTCCAAGTATGAATATATGCTAAAAGAATGAGATAATTTATTTCTATAATCATGTGTACCTTAAAATAGCTAGCCCGTGCATGTGCTAGTACATATACGACTCACTGTCGCGAATGTCACCTCTTAATGGGCGAACCACTAGTCCATGTGCCAACAACTCAACACTGTGTTTATCCTTCCCTACTAAAATAACCCATGACTATAAGGGTTCATTTAAGGGTAGTCCGAACTTATGACAATTATCACAGTTTTAAAGTAATCACCCAAAACTGCATGCAAAAGATTTTCTACATTCCAAGTATGAACATATGATAAAAGAATGAGATAATCTAATATTCTATAATCATGTGTACCTTAAAATAGCTAGCCCATGCATTGCACGGGTTGGTGGCTAGTATATAAATAAATTGAACATTATATTTCTCTCTCAAAATCTGAAAGAGCATAAACTAATTAAACTATTCAATCATCTCTCCTTCTTGTTAAGTTTTTAAAAAGTTTATGCACTCTTTCGTAAATGTAAAATTCAAGTTGAGTCAATTATTCTTGATTCGAGTCCAGATGAATTGTTTTTCTATAATTAAAATCAAATAGTTGTTTTCCTAAGTATGGTTGGTTCTCTAATTACTTGTCAAGAATATATAGCAATTAGTTTTTGTGTAGAAAAAGGGAGAGTTAATTTCAATGTTTGGTGGTGAACCTTTTATAAAAGAGACTACTCAAATGATGTCAGGGAAACGACACTTATGGGATCACCGGAATCCCTTCTACGGTTGGCGGGCGCGGGGTTGTGAGAAGAGCAGGTTTAGGAGCGAGCACAAAGATCATTTACCTAGGTTCTCGCCGCGAGGATGAGTAATACCCTAGTTCTGCTTTGGTGTGTATTTCATAGTGTTCTTGAGCTCTCGAACTAGCTACGGTGGCCGCGTAGTTCCAAAGAGCCGAATCCTTCTCCTGGTCGACTCAGGCCTCCTTTTATATGCAAAAAGGGGGTCACCACAGTGGCACACAGGAGGTGGAAAGGTCTACAGTGCGCAAGCTTATCACCCGGCATTACGGGACAAAGCGCATTAAATGCGCTACTTAGGTGTCCATTAGATTTATCGGGGACGGGAATGAGGCCCGTCCCATTCGTCGCCGCTATACCTTGCTTCGACACGCGCCCAGGACAGTGATGTGCGCAGCGCCATGTAGGCAGGCAGGCTGCTGAGGTGGCGCGGTGGCAGGGCCTTCACGAAGATCTGCATGCCACCACGCAGGTGCTTGCTGAGTCGGTGTAGAGGCTGTTAGCTCAACCAGCTGGGCAGACACATGCGTGGCGACGGGCGGCCTCCACACCGACTCCGCAAGCACCTGCGTGGTGGCATGCAGATCTTCGTGAAGCCCTGCCATCGTGCCACCTCAGCAGCCTGCCTGCCTACATGGCGCTGCGCACATCGCTAGCCTGGTCGCGTGTCGAAGCGAGGCAGAGCGGCGACGGACAGGACGGGCCTCGTTCACGTCCCCGATAAAGCTAATGGAGACCTAAGTAGCGCATTTAATGCGCTTTGTCCCGTAATGCCGGGCGATAAGCTCGCACACTATACACCTTTCCACCTCCTATGTGCCACTGTGGCAACCCCTTTTTGACTATAAAAGGAGGCCCGAGGCATACTGGAGATGGATTCGGCTCTTTGGAACTACGGAGCCACCGTAGCTAGTTCGAGAGCTCAAGAACACTCTGAAATACACACCAAAGCAAGACTAGGGTATGACGCATCCTCGTGGCCCGAACCTGGGTAAACAATCTTTGTGCTAGCTCCTAAACCTGCTCTTCTCACAACCCCGCGCCCGCCAACCGTAGAAGGGATTCCAGTGATCCCATAGGTGTCGTTTCCCCAACATCTTTGGCACGCCAGGTAGGGGGGAGCGGTTGCGATAATCAGGTTTAGCAGCCAGCTTAGCAGTTCCTCGTGGCCATGGCTTCTAAAGAAGAAGATGGCCAAGAGAACGGTGCCGCCTGCAAGCACGAAGGGCGCCAGTGCGGCGACAGGAAAGCTAAGTCATGTCGAACTTTAAATATTTCCTTTCTATATAAGGTTATTATCCTCGAAGGTCCTGCCCTATGTATGGAAAAACTGCATGCAAGGGGGCCCTCCCGTGATTGGCAACGCCTTTGCTCTGTTTCGAGTCCGCTCAATAGTTCAAGCAGCCGCGTCGAGAGCGGCATGGTAGCCTTCCGCAATTAGCAATACTCTCGATTCTGACTCGAGTAAAGCTCGACAGTTCGAGCGGCCACGTTGAGGGCGGTGTCGGTGTACTAGAGTAGGGGTACCCTAGTATCCCGAACTCGTGCACGGACAGTTGCAGCACCCCGCGGCAAGGCCGACTTGGTGACCGCCTGGATCCTCAGCAGCTCCTTTGGAGCCATTCAAGAACAAAGTAATCAAGACCCCGACAAGAGGAGCTTGCCGGGAAGTTCACTCAGAGCACAAAGGAAACAAGACCCCGGCAAGAAGAGCTTGCCGGGAAGGCTTGGTGAGCGACAAGCTCCCGAGCGCGACAAGAACCTTGCCGCGGCAAGGCGCTCGCCGCGGCAGACGACCTCTCTCCATCTCCGCTCCAGCTCATCCGCCAACGTGTCGCCATGGGGGCTTTCCCAAACACGCGTGTCGACGGGCTGCGCAGCCAGCGGGGAGCTGCGATAAGCGGCGCTGACAAGCTACCATCGTGGCAAACGGAGGCGCACTTGACGGTCCCTGTTATAATCGCTCAGCGACTGAGACGGGCATTTATGACTCTTGTCCCTTGCCGTCAGAGTTAGGTATAGATCACTGTACACTGTACAAAGCGTTGTACCAACCTATGTTTTTACTATCTTACCCTTGTCTACTTGTCACATGTGGTGACCCCTTGTGCCTATAAAAGGAGGCCCGAGTGCAACGTAGAAAGGGTTCGGGTCAGCTCCGGCTTAGTTCATCCTACCCATACGAGACCACGCTCAGGCTAGGTTTTGTAGCTCCCATTGCTCCCTAGCAAGAACACAAGATAATCCACAAAAGCAGCAGTAGGAGTATTATCTCTCCGGAGAGCTCCGAAGCTGGGTAAATCTGCTCGTGTGCATCGCTTCGATCCGCTCTTTGTGCAATCTCCGCCCTCCTCCGAACCATAAGGGACCCAGGTCCCATAGGTGTTCGTGGGACACGATCAGCTTCCCCGACATCTTTGGCGCGTCAGGTAGGGGGCGTCGAGGCTGCGCAAACCCGATCCAGCGTTCACGCGAGCACTTTATTCATCAACATCTTCGTCAACATGGCGCTGAAGAAGAAGTCTTCGGCAGCAGCAGAGCCGTCCGCGTCGAACCCACCACCACCAGAGCTGTCAGGTGGTGGGGGAAACGCTGGCGGAGGAACGGGCGCCAACGAGAGAGCCCACAACGCCGCCGGGTCCAAGGACAAGGCAGCGCAGGCGTCGGCGTCCGAATCCGCACCGCGTCCTTCTCAGGAGGCGCGGGACCGACAGCGTCACGGTGCTCGCAGCACCATACGTCCGATAGATCAAGGCCAAGCTGGAGGATCCGGGGACCCTCGAGACCCGCATGCGCCGCCAAAGATGCGGTACCAGCGAGTCTGGTCGCTGAGGCGGGACGCTGCTCCTCCTAACTTGGTTAGGAGTCCGAAACGCCTCGTTCTTCGCCCGTCGCCATTGCCGCCCACCACACCAGCAGAAGCCTTGGCAAGAGCTCAGCTACTTCTAGACTACCCTCCAACGGCCGACAAGATCGACGAATGGAGGGCCACAATCCAGAGCCTCATCGGCTTTGCTAACGACGACGTCCCGCGACAACCAAGCGCCTCGCAGCCACGGCAAGGCGACAAGGCACGGGCAGATGGAGACGAGACTTGTGGGGGTGCAGCCACCGTACACTCCCCTTCCCGAAGGCCAAGATCGCCGACTCGCCGGATCCACCTCGACAGCGACTCCACAGCGTCGTCGGATCCGCGAGCTCGTCGCGACCAGCGCCAAGTTCTTCGAGAACGGCAAGAAGAAGACGCTCGAACCCGTATCGAGCGCCGAAGAGAAGCGTGTCGCCAATCCGACCAGCGCGCCGGGCCCACTGTCGATATGCATGCGCTAGGGGAACCAGGCGACTTGCCGTACGCGGTAGGTTGCCCTACGTTCACCCGTGAGCTGCGGCAAGTCCGGTGGCCCGACAAGAAAAACTTCAAGCCAGATGTGCCGGAGAAGTATGATGGCAGGACACACCCATCGGAGTTCCTCAGCATTTACACCATCGCGGTGCAGGCTGCGGGGGGACGAGACGACAAGATCCTCGCCAACTAGTTTCCTCTAGTGCTCAAGCCAAACGTCAGATCCTGGCTCATGCACTTGCCAGACAGCTCTATTTCTTCTTGGGCAGATTTGTGCCACCAGTTTGTTGGCGCCTTCACAGGCGGCCACAAGCCTCATGGCCAGGAGAGTGACCTTCACCTACTCGCCCAGAAGGAAGGAGAGTCCCTGCGCAAATTCATACAGAGATTCAACCGTGTGCACTACAACATCCCGGATGTCCACCCTGCCGCGGTGATCAGTGCATTCCATCAGAATGTGCGAAACCGCAGGATGAGGGAGGAGATGGCGATGTGCAAAGTGAAAGACGTTAGCGAGCTCTACACCCTGGCCGACAAGTGTGCACGCGCTGAAGAAGGAAGAAGACTCCCAGGAGAGAATGTGGGAGCAGAATCTGACAGTGAGGAGATCGCCCTGGCAAGGAAGAGCCGGCGGCGAAACAACAGAAAGAAGAAAAACCAAGAAGTACTAGTTGTCGAGCAGTCCGGCAGCGGAGGTGGCGCCGGCAAGGCTAAGGCTAGCGGCTCCGGCAAGGAGGTTGCCGCTGACGCCGACCGCCAAGCTGTGGCGGCCGCCGACAAGCCTGACAGCTCCAACAAGCAGTACTGTAAGATCCACCGCACCAAGGGCCACGATCTCCAGAGCTGCAAGAAAGTAGAGCAGCTTGTTGAGCAACAGAAAGCTGAATACGAGCGGCGAGACAAGGAGAAGGCCCAGGAAGGTGCAGGTGCAGCAAGTAAGAACAGACCCGGCAGGGGAGGACGCCGCGGCAAGGCCAAGCAGCGGCAAGGTGACAGACCTCCCCGCGGCCGCGACAAGGAAGAAGACGAAGATGAAGATGACGAGGACATGGAAGAAGATGAAGCTGACGAGCAGGAGTTCCAGAAGGCAACGGAGGTCCTTTGCATTGACGGTGGTGCGTCTCTGGATACCTCACACCGCCAACTCAAACAATGGATGCGTGAGGTCAATACAGCAGAGCCATCCATAGAGTCACGCAAACCTCTGAAGTGGTCCAGCACGCCCATCATCTTTGACATTGAGGATCACCCTGATCGCATCACTGCGGTCGGGTGCTTGCCGATGTTGGTATCACCAACTATCCGCAACCTCAAGGTCACAAAGATGTTGGTTGACGGCGGGGCCGGCCTGAATCTGATCTCCTCTGCAGTGCTCCAGAAGCTTCAAATCCCTGACAGCGAGCTCGAAGAGACTGGTACTTTCCAAGGAATCAACCCAGGAAGGAGCAAGCCGAAAGGGAAGATCACGTTGCCGGTAACATTTGGCAGCGAGCTCAACTTCAGAACTGAGAGGGTTACGTTTGACGTTGCCGATTTCCCATTGCCCTACAATGGCATACTTGGCCATCCAGCGCTCGCCAAGTTCATGGCCGCCTCTCATTATGCTTACAACTTACTCAAGATGCCCGGCCCGATAAGCGTCATTCTGTCCATGGCGACAAGAAAGATGCGCTTATCTGCGCCGACGAGATTTACCGGGATGCAGCTGCCACAACAGATAGCAAACCACTTGCCGCTGAAGCTCCCGGGGGGAAGAAGAAGACCACCAAGTCCGGTAAGAGCTCTGATGCCCACTCCGGCAAGCGCACCTCTTCGGAGTGCTGCGCTACCGTTGAGGATGCACCATCGAGCTCCACCGGCAAGTGCAAGAAGACGATGGCAGCTCCGCCGAAGACCAAGAAGGTGCCCGCCAAGGAGGACGGCACTGGTGGTACCTTCACCATCAGTGCCACACTTGACCCTAAATAGGAAGGCGAGCTCGTTGCTTTCCTGCGGGCGAATGTCGATGTGTTTGCATGGCAACCATCTGACATCCCCGGTGTTCCCAGGAAAGTAATTGAGCACCACCTAGCTGTCTGTCCTCACGCTGCGCCCATCAAGCAAAAAGTTAGGAAAGCAGCGTTGGGCGCCAAGAGTTCATAGCGGAAGAAATCAAGAAGTTGGAAGCAGCAGGACTTGTCAGGGGAGTACTCCACCCCACATGGTTGGCCAATCCAGTAGTTGTACGCAAGGCTAATGGGAAATGGAGACTTTGTATTGACTTTACAGATGTTAATAAAGCCTGTCCCAAAGACCCATTTCCCTTGCCACGTATCGACCAGATTGTTGACTCCACGGCTGGATGTGATCTGCTTTCATTTCTTGATGCATATTCAGGATATCATCAGATCTTCATGGCAGAAGAGGATGAATAGAAAACCACATTCATTACACCATGTGGCACGTACTGCTTCATACGGATGCCTTTCGGTTTAAAGAATGCTGGTTCAACCTTTGCAAGAGTAGTCCATGATGTCTTTGAGCCACAAATACACAGAAATGTAGAAGCTTACATGGATGACATAGTGGTCAAGAGCAAGGACAAAGCAACTCTGATTCAGGATTTGGATGAGACATTCGCAAATCTGCGCAAGATCAACCTCAAGCTCAACCCCGCAAATGCGTGTTTGGAGTCCCTTCCGGCAAGCTTCTCGGGTTCTTTGTATCTCAGCGGGAATCGAAGCCAATCCCAACAAGATCAAGGCCATTGAGCAGATTGAAGCACCGAAGCGCGTCAAGGATGTCAGAAGGCTTGCCGGTTGCGTGGCTGCTCTCAGCAAGTTTATCTCTAAGTCTGCTGAGCGCGCCCTGCCATTTTTCAAGATTTTGAAAAAGGCAGGTCCAATGAAATGGACTCCCAAAGCGGAGGCTGCGCTGTAGGATTTGAAGAGATACCTGTCCTCCACTCCAATACTTGTCGCACCTAAGCCACAAGAGAAGTTGCTGCTATATATAGCGGCAACCAATCAGGTGGTTAGTGCTGTGTTAGTAGCGGAGAGGGAGGCAGATGATGAGCCGGCAACCGAGACAGACGCATCCAGCGACAAGCAAGGGGCTTCGCTGTCAAGCTCTGGTCCCGACAAGGACAGATCAGCACAGGATTGTGACAAGACACAGAAGAGGATGGTGCAGCGCCCAGTTTACTTTGTCAGTTCCCTTCTGCAGGGGGCTAGGTCAAGGTACTCTGGTGTGCAGAAGTTGCTTTTCGGCCTCCTCATGGCCTCGAGAAAGCTGCACCATTACTTCCAAGCACATGAGATAACAGTCGTCACTCGCTTTCCGCTGAAGAGGATATTGCAAAATCCAGAAGCAACAGGCAGAATTGTCGAGTGGGCACTGGAATTGTCAAGCTTTGGTCTCAAGTTCGAAAGCACTTCAACTATCCAAAGCAGAGCATTGGCAGAATTCATAGCAGAGTGGACGCCAACACAAGATGAAGAGGTTCCAGAGACAAGCATCCCCGTCAAGGAGGCAAATAAAGAATGGCTGATGTACTTTGATGTTGCCTTCTCACTGCAAGGCGCCGGTGCCGGCGTGCTGCTTATCGCACCCACCGGAGAGCACCTCAAGTACATAGTCCAGATGCACTTTCCCAAGGAACAAGCAACAAATAATACTGCAGAGTATGAAGGTTTGCTTGCTGGTCTCAGGATTGCGGTAGACCTTGGGATCAAGAAGCTCATTGTCAGGGGGACTCGCAACTTGTCGTCCGCCAAGTAAATAAAGATTATCAGAGTCCATTGATGGAAGCCTACGTCGATGAAGTGAGGAAGCTAGAAGAGCACTTTGAAGGCCTGCAAATGGAACACGTTCCAAGAGCTCAGAATGATATAGCTGATGGCCTCTCCAAATGTGTCGCGCTTAAGTTACCTGTGGAACCAGGAATTTTTGTGCTCAAGCTGACTCAGCCAACCGTAACACCATCAACAGGACAGAGCAAGAAGAGAAAATTGGTTTCAGCGACTACTTTCCGCAGAGCTCCCGGAGCCGCCGCCAAGAAGGTCCCTAAAATCAATGCAAATATCACTGAGGAGCAGTCTGCTCCGACAAACCCTGTGGTTTGTTTCGTTGAAGCAGACGCTCCCGACAAGCTTTGCTCCGGCAAGCTTGCCGGGGATCATCAAGCTCCGGCAGAGCCACAGTTTCTTGCCGTGGAAGCTAATGTTCCCGCAGTGGTAGACGAGCCTTTAGTCCTTGTTGTCGAGCCATAGGCTCCAGCATGGGCGCAGCAAATCATCCATTTCCTTCAGACAGGAGAACTTCCCGAAGAGCAAGAAGAAGCAGAAAAAGTAGCCCGACAGTCAAGTATGTACCAGTTTGTTGACAACATCCTGTACAGAAGAAGACTCAACGGTGTGAAATTGAAGTGTATTTGCCGGGAAGATGGATGTGCTCTTGGCGAGAGATACATGGAGGCATATGTGGTCACCACATTGGCGCAAGAGCACTTGCCGGCAAAGCTTTCCGGCAAGGTTTCTTCTGGCCAGAAGCCCTAAAGGACAACTGCACAAGTAACCAAGTGTGAAGCGTGCCAGTTCCATTCCAAGCAGATACATCAACCAGCTCAAGCTCTCCAGACGATCCATTTATCCTGGCCCTTCTCGGTCTGGGGGCTCGACATCCTCGGCCCTTTCCCCCGAGCTGTCGGGGGCTTTGAGTACTTGTACGTCGCAATCGACAAGTTCACAAAGTCGCCGGAAGTGGAACCAGTGAGGAAGGTGATAGCACAGTCAGCAGTCAAGTTCTTCAGGTCCATTGTTTGTCGTTTTGGGATTCCTAACAGAATCATCACCGACAACGGCACACAGTTCACGAGCCGCACCTTCATGCAGTACGCCCAAGATCTTGGCGCCAAGATCTGCTTTCCTTTTGTTGCTCATCCGAGAAGCAACGGTCAAGCAGAGAGAGCAAACGCTGAAGTGCTGCGGGGACTCAAGACCAGAACTTTCGGCGAGCTGCGCAAGTGCGGAAGAAACTGGATCGAGGAGCTGCCGGTGGTTCTTTGGTCGATCAGGACGACTCCAAATCGAGCCACTGGCCAGACACCTTTCGCTCTAGTCTATGGAGCAGAGGCAGTTCTCCCCACGGAACTTGTATACGGATCACCTCGAGTGCTCGCTTATGATGAGCTCGAGCAAGAACAGTTGCGGCAAGATGACGCGCTGCTCCTCGAGGAAGATCGTCTTCAGGCTGCTGTACGAGCTGCTCGTTACCAGCAAGCTTTGGGTCGCTACCATAGCCGCAAAGTTAATGCCAGAAGCTTCGAGGAAGGCGACCTTGTTCTTCGGCGCGTTCAATCCGCCAAGAATTCCAACAAGTTGACGCCTTGAAGTGGGAAGGCCCTTATCGGGTGAAACGAGTCACTAGGCCCGGCGATGTCCGCCTTGAGACTGAAGATGGCGCTCCGGTGAGCAATTCCTGGAATATAGAGCATCTTCGCAAGTTTTTCCCATAAGGCGCGGTTGCTGGAACCCGTTTCGGCAACCACCCTTTTGTACAAGTCTTGCCGCTGTTGCATGTAATCCTTTGTACAAAGCCGGGCGCAGACCCCGTGCATCAGTAAAGCCTATGTGTTGCGCACAACTTGTCAATACATGCTTTCATAATCTTATATGCATGTGTTTACTAACATTTTGTGCAACATCCACACCCTGTAAGCGATAACGAGCCACTAGGCTCCATAACTTTATTTTCTCTTCTTTCTTCTCAAACAAGAAGAAGGTTCATCCACCCACAAGTTAACCGGGGGGGGGGGGGGGGGGGGGGGAAGATAATGGTGTGGGCCGCCAAGCGTCGCTCGAGGAACTGTCGTCTTGCCGGGAAATGGACAACAGAGAAGCTAAGTTGCTAAGTTTAAACGACCAGTTTTAATTTTTTTAATTATCTTCCTCGAACGATAGTACTTTGTATGGAAAACCTGTGCGCGGAGGAACCGACTTGCGACTAGCTTGCGCCCTTACTTTGTTTCGAGTCCGCTCAAAAACTTAAGTGTGCTGCAACTAGTTGCGACAAGGTTGATTGTCGGAGGCGGTATCGCCAGCAGGCTGCTGAAGTTCCGCACTCAGCGCTCGCGGCAAAGGTGTTCGCACTGCCAAGTTCCCCTAAAAGCGTAGGGTATAAGCATACAAGGGAAGAAATCGAGTAAAGGAAATAACATTGCATTCGATTGCCTAAGATAGTGTATATTACATAATAGCTTGTCACGGATCTAATAAATTTTTCACTTAAACATGATCTACAGCGACAAGAGAAAGATAAGCTTGGCGGCCTAGTCCACGCGGTCGCCATCGAGCCTCTTGACTCCGCTCACCCTGTCCACAATGGGTGCGACAAGGGCCTTGAGCGCTTCAACGTCGGCAGATGGAGGCAAAGACTTGAGGACTTTGGTGAAATCGGCCTTTGGGTTCTTGAAGGCCACCTTCATGAACACCTTCTGGAGAGCCCCGACGCAGACTTGGCGCGATTCCTCCGCCAGCTGCTTTGGGATCTCCTCCCGGAGCCGCTGGAGACCCGTCAGCATGCCTTTGAAGAATAGGCTGAGCTTGACGCTGGGTTGGAGGTTCTCGTCGGTGGAGTACCCGAGATCCGTCATCCCCAACTCCATCAGCTCATTATGGATGCCGGCGGCGGTGTCCACAAGACCTTCTGTCCAGTGCATTATGTTGTCTCGAAGATTATTCTGGGCGGTCATAGCATTCGTCAGCAACTCCTCGGTGGCCTTGATCTTTTCCAGCAGGCCCGTTTCCCGCTCCTTGGCGCCATTCAACGTCTCCGTCAGGGTGGTCAGCTTCAGCTCCAGATCCGCCTTGACGTCCTTGGCAGCATCGATCTCCTTGATCTTTTCAGCGAAGAGACCTTGCAGCTCGCCAAGGGTGTAGGCGTCCTTCTCACGCTCGCGCTTCAACCCGGCGACCTCCTCGGCGCTCTTCTGGAGGGTGGATTCCAGCTGAGCCACCCTCATCTCCAATTCCTTCTTGGTGGCCTCGGCAGCCGCAGCAGCATCCTTTGCCTCCTGAAGTGGCCCGCTGATCGTTTGCTCGCACACGGCAAGATCTTCCTCATAGCTGTCGAGGTTGATCTTCCGCTGCGCCAGCTCACCTTCTCGCGCGGAGAGCTTCTCGCCGGCAAGCCTCTGCTGCTCCTCGACCTCGCCTTTCTCCAAGATGAAGGCCGTGCGCTCCTCAGCAAGCTGCTCCCATGCCTCTGCTATATCCCAGAGAGTTTCCTTGTTGGCGCGTCGGAGCTCTTCCGCGCGTTTCTCCAAGTCAGCTCCCGCCTTCGCGACAAGCGCCTCCCTGGACTCCAGCTTGGCTTGTCGGGCGCGGTAGAGCGACAGCAACCTCCTTAGCAGCTGCTCCTCCTCGGGCTCGCCGCTGCTGCTGCTCGGAGCATCGACTAGCGACAGCCCGGCGGAGGCAAGCAGTTCTGCGTCAAAGGTCTCCCCCTCGGCCGGTGCCACGAGCTTGAAGCCAGGGAGCTTGATAAAGACACCCTCGCCGGCCTTCAGATTTGCGCCGGGCTGGGGCTCTTCGGAGTCTGGTGCGGCATCGGTGGCGGGAGGATCGGCGGTCGGTGCAGCGCCTGGCGCTCCTGCGGCCTCAAGTCAAGCAAATGTTCGAAAGAGAAGAACAGAAGAAAAGAGAATCCAAGGGATGTTTCCAAACAAGAAAATCACCTGCAATGGGATCTGTTGCCGCGGTCTCCACAACCGGAGGGTCGTCGGCGCTGGTCCTTGTCGGGGAAGCTCCCCTTGTCGGAGAGGCCTCCCTTGCCGGAGAGCGCTCCCTTGGCGGAGAGTTCTCCCTTGGCGGCGTAGTTGAAGCAAGCAGAACTTCGGGAGTGACCTCCGGTGCTTCCTGATGAGGCTGCTCTGCTCCTACACAATTCAACAAACCAGATATCAGTGACGGAGAAGCACCCAAGCACGCCTAACCATGAGAAGTATACCAAACACTTACGCTGGGGGCTGTGCTGGGGGCTGCTCTGTTGAAGGGTTGCCGGGTCCGGCAAGGGAGTTCCAGACGTGCCCCCTGTCGCCACAGGGGAATCATCTGAGACGACAACCACCGGGGTCTTGGACCTCTTTGACGCCCTTTGAGCTAGCGTCCTGAAGGAGAAGGTTCAGAGTGAAATCAGTCAGATATAAGATAAAGCAATAAATTGGAAGATTACAAGTAGCAACGACAAGATCTTACTCTTCCTCTTCTTCCTCGGAGCTGAGGGCGGAGAGATCAAACTTCGCTCCGGCGCGACGGATTGGGGGAGAAGATTCCCTCGGACGCTTGGCGGGTGCAGGGGCCGCGACTCCAGAAGACCCCGCGCCCGTCATCGTGGCGGAATGAGGCGCTCCCGCGGCAACAGTGCTTGCCGCGGTGGAAGCGCGTCGGGCGTAGGCGGCTGTTGGACCGTATGCCGCCCCGCCACTTCTCCAGTCTTACGGAGGCGTCTCCTTGGCGGGGCAGCGGGCTCCCCCTGCGGCAAGCTACTTGACGGCGGAGGAGAGGCGCCCCCGGCAGGCTCGCTCGGCTCGTTGACGGGCTCGATCTGCTCCTCCTCGGCGACGAACTCTTCTCGGTTGGCAAGGCTTGCCGCCTCGGCCGTCTCCGCCTCCTCGACAAGAACCCCAAATACGCCGGCGGCAGCCTCTGCAGCCTCCTCCAACCTCGTGGCAATGCGCGCCATCTCCTGATCGGTGGTGTCGCGGGTGAGCCGCCTCTGCTCGTCGGCGCGGATCGGCACTTCAACCAAGTTGTCGAAGAACTGCTGCACGACGTCATCGGCGGGCTCCTGCCAAGTTGGAACGATTCCATGGGAATCGCACAACGGCATTATCGCGCGGATGCTGTCAAGCGACGAGTTGTTGCACAAGGGCACAACTCCCCTCGGCAACATGCACCACCCGGGGTTATCCGCTTCAGGCTTGAACAACTCCCGCAACATGCCGTCAAGCTCCAAGGTAGTAAAATTCCAATTCAGACCCGGGCGCAGCCTCATGATGTCCGCAGTGTTCTGGAATTCCCAAGCAGGCCTCCCTCTCTCCTGGAAGGGCGCAATGCGGCGGCAAAGGAAGTCCGCGCCAACTGCTCCTACGGTAAGCCCTGCTTGCCGGAGACGCAAAATCCTGGTCACGGCAATCTTCAACTTGTCATCCTCCGGCGCCAAGTTGCTCCAATCGTTGCCGTGAACTATGGGGGTCTGGCGCAGGGCGGTGAAAGGCTTTGGCTCCTCCTCTAAGATCCAACACCAGTCAGCTCTCCACTCCTCCCACTTGCTGTGCAACTCTCCGTCAAGATACGCTTCCTTCTTGCCGATCCTAGAGGTCCATGCATTTCCTCCGGCAAGCGACTCTCCTCTCTCTACGCGGGGTGAGAAGTAGTGGCGGAAGAGTGCGACATTTGGATGGAACCCGACGAAGTTCTCGCAGAGGTGTGCGAAAACGTTCGTGGGAGGCGTGCACTGTTTTGGGCCTCGGCCGATTTCACGCCTTTTCCCTTGTCGGCCTTCGGAGCCATGGGGAGAGGTGGTGGAGGAAGTCGACGGCGTTGGTGGCTCTGGTTGCAATGGAGGGGGCGGAGCGTCGCTCTCTTTGGGCTCGAGGAAGGGGAAAGCGACGGGGGTTTCTGATGTGACAGCAATGGCAAGTGGGCGTCCTGCCCCTGTTCCCCCTGCTTATAAAGGGGAGAGGGGACGGGCGTTCTGATTTTTCCCATTAAAGAAAGCCCCACGATCTCCCCCACGACGCCAAGTCCGGTGCATAACGTTCGTGGGAGGCGTGCACTGTTTTGGGCCTGGCGCAACACAGCTCAACGCCGTGTGTGGCCTAGGCCCGGGGGCTCCTGTCGGTGTACTAGAGTAGGGGTACCCTAGTATCCCGAACTCGTGCACGGACAGTTGCAGCACCCCGCGGCAGGGCCGACTTGGTGACCGCCTGGATCCTCAGCAGCTCCTTTGGAGCCATTCATGAACAAAGTAATCAAGACCCCGGCAAGAGGAGCTTGCCGGGAAGTTCACTCAGAGCACAAAGGAAACAAGACCCCGGCAAGAGGAGCTTGCCGGGAAGGCTTGGTGAGCGACAAGCTCCCGAGCGCGACAAGAACCTTGCCGCGGCAAGGTGCTCGCAGCGGCAGACGACCTCTCTCCATCTCTGCTCCAGCTCATCCGCCAACGTGTCGCCATGGGGGCTTTCCCAAACACGCGTGTCGACGGGCTGCGCAGCCAGCGGGGAGCAGCGATAAGCGGCACTGACAAGCTACCATCGTGGCAAACGGAGGCGCACTTGACGGTCCCTGTTACACTGTTCAGGCGACTGAGACGGGCATTTATGACTCTTGTCCCTTGCCGTCAGAGTTAGGTATAGATCACTGTACACTGTACAAAGCGGTGTACCAACCTATGTTTTTACTATCTTACCCTTGTCTACTTGTCACATGTGGTGACCCCTTGGGCCTATAAAAGGAGGCCCGAGTGCAACGTAGAAAGGGTTCGGGTCAGCTCCGGCTTAGTTCATCCTACCCATACGAGAGCACGCTCAGGCTAGGTTTTGTAGCTCCCATTGCTCCCTAGCAAGAACACAAGATAATCCACAAAAGCAGCAGTAGGAGTATTATCTCTCCGGAGAGCTCCGAAGCTGGGTAAATCTGCTCGTGTGCATCGCTTCGATCCGCTCTTTGTGCAATCTCCGCCCTCCTCCGAATCATAAGGGACCCAGGTCCCACAGGTGTTCGTGGGACACGATCAGCTTCCCCGACAGGCGGTAAGGTGGCTCACCTGGCAACAAGCATACCCGGCAGGCTATTGGGGATCCGTCCTCAAGGCGCCGTGGCCTGGGTTACGCGCCGGCAAGCCTACCCGAGGAACGTAGGGTGAACATACAAAGGGGGAATTAAACAGGAAAGTAACATGCATAATATCAAAAGTACTGCAGAGTTATATTAAATCAATTGTTGCTGCGGTTCTAACTAAAGATAAAAATTGTCTTGGTCATGAACCTGCAGCGGCGGTGAGAAACAGGGTGCCCAGTCCCGGCGCTGGCCCTCTATCCTCTGGAGCCCGTCGATACGGCTGATGATGGGCTCGATACGCTCCTTGAGCAGCGCGAGGTCCGCATCCTCCAGCAAGCTCTCCAGCGCGGCGTCGAAGTCGAGGTTGGGATTCCAGTGCGCCACCTTGGTGAGGACGTTGGTCATGCGACCGTAGCAAAGCCTCCGGGCCTCATCGGCCAGAGAGGCCGCCCGATTGGAGTGAAGATGCTCCAGGGCTCCAAGAACACCCTCGAAGAATAGGGTCAGCTTGGCGTTGGGGCTCATGTTGCGATACGGGGTGTACCTCACATTTGGCATCCCCATGGTAGCCAGCTGCATTCCTGCCGGCGACGTCTTCAAGGCGGCCGACCCAGCGGGTCTCGCCCTCCACAAAATCCTTGTGGTTGGCGGCTTCGTTCTTCCGCTGCTGCTTCTCGGCCTCCAGATCCTTGGACAGGGTCTCCTCTCGGGCCTTGGCATCCGAGAGCGTCTCCTCAAGATCCTCCAGCTTCCGCTTTAGGTCTTTGATGGAGTCATTGGTCTTGGAGAGCTGCTCGGCCTTGCCGAGGACTGCGCCCTGCGCCTCCGCCAGGGCACCGTTGAGCGTGTCTTTCTCCTTGGCCAGCTTCAGGGTCTGGTCCTTCAACCCATCCCGCTCCACCTCCAGCTCCTTCACCCTGCCGGCGTGAACCAGAGCCTGGGCATTGAGTGCCTCCTTGTGCCTCTGCTCCAGCTCCTGGGTCTGCTGCACGACGAGTTTCTCCACCTCCGCGTCCTTGCCGTGGAGCGTTGCGGCGAGCCTCTCCTCGCGCGCGGCAAGGTCCTCCTCCTGGGAGTTTAGCGCAGCCTGCTGCTGGTGCCGAGCGGCCTCGGCCTGAGCGGCCTCCTGCTTCGCCAGTTCCTGGGCCTTCTCGATGTCGGCCTGCTTCATGACGAGCGCCAGGTCGCGCTCAGCCAGCGCGTCCTGGGCGGCCTTCAGGTCCTTGTGGGCCTGGCGGAACCAAGCTGCGCCTCAGTGATGCGCCCCTCGAGGTCCGCCTCCGCCTTGTCCACCACCGCCATCCTGGACTTGGCCTTGTCCAGGCGAGCGCGGTGAAGCGCCCGGAGCTTCTGGAAGTTGGCGCCCATGGCCAACTTCTATTAAGTGCTTTAGAGAGTCATTTATTTCTATTGAGTGCTTTCGTATAGTTTAAAAACAAAAATAAAGAGGGGAACCCAAAAACTTTTCAAAAAGAAAAGTGAAAGTGAGAGAGACAAGCATTGTGAAAGTGGGGGACGTCCTTGAACTTTGTTCATGCCCATGGGAACTTTGTGAATCTTAATTACAGAAAATTTTCAACAAAAATAATTATCCCCTTTTAAAATTCCATTGTATTATAAAAATAATGTGCTAAGGTTTGCCTTTAGGATGTTTACAATGCTTGTTGGTTTGTACGGTGCAGGACAGAATCTTTGGCTGTAGTGCGCAAATTTTAGTTTTTTACTGGAACGTCAATTGGTTCTGATTCCTTTTGCACTGTCTTTCTGTACAATTTTTTTATTCTTCCTAATTTTGGCAGAATTGTTCAAGTATCAGAAGTATGGTGAATGTTAATATTATTACAGACTGTTCTGTTTTAGACAGATTCTGTTTTTGATGCATAGTTTGCTTGTTTTGATGAAACTATCAATTTATATTAGTGGATTAAGCCATGAAAAAGTTATATTACAGTAGAAACAATGCAAAAACAAAATATGAATTGGTTTGCAATAGTACTTAGTGTGGTGATTTGCTTTATTATACTAACGGATCTTACCGAGTTTTCTGTTGAAGTTTTGACACTCTCGCCCCTCCCTAGCCATGGGAGCCAAGGACCAGAGGGGAAACCCTTCTCCCATCTAGGGAGGAGGTCAATGAAGAAGAAGAAGAAGGGGGCCTCTCTCCCCCTTGCTTCCGGTGGCGCTGGAGCGCTGCCGGGGGCCATCATCATCACCGCGATCTTCACCAACACTGCCGTCATCTTCACCAACATCTCCATCACCTTCCCCCCTCTATCTACAGTGGTCCACTCTCCCACAAGCCGCTGTAACCTCTACTTGAACATGGTGCTTTATGCTTCATATTATTATCCAATGATGTGTTGCCATCCTATGATGTCTGAGTAGATTTTCGTTGTCCTATCGGTGATTGATGAATTGCTATGATTGGTTTGAGTTGCATGTTTTATTATTGGTGTTGTCCTAATGTGCCCTCCATTTCGTGCAAGCATGAGGGATTCCCGCTGTAGGGTTTGCAATATGTTTATGATTTGCTTATGGTGGGTTGCGTGAGTGACTGAAACACAAACCCGAGTAATTAGGTTGTTTGCATATGGGATAAAAGGGGACTTGATGCTTTAATGCTATGGTTGGGTTTTACCTTAATGAATCTTTAGTAGTTGCGGATGCTTGCTAGAGTTCCAATCATAAGTGCGTAGAATTCCAAGTAAGGGATGATATGTTAGCTTAAGCCTCTCCCTCAAATAGAATTGCAATACTGATTACTGGTCTAGTAACATAGTCAATTGCTTATGGGCAATTCCACAACTCCTACCACCACTTTTCCACACTCGCCATATTTACTTTAGTTGTATTTTTATCTAAGCAGCCCCTAGTTTATGTTTACTCGCTCTTTACTTTCTTGCTAGCCTTTACGAAAACACCTACAAAGTACTTCTAGATTTATTCTTGTTCTAGGTAAAGTGAACGTCAAGCGTACGTAGAGTTGTATCGGTGGTCGATAGAACTTTAGGGAATATTTGTTCTACCTTTAGCTCCTCGTTGGGTTCGAAACTCCTACTTATCGAAAACTGTTGCGATCCCCTATACTTGTGGGTTATCAGCCACTCCCTTGCCTCTGCTGGTCTTGGGCGCCATGGTGGCTGCGGGAGGCGAGGAATGAAGGATGGAGAAGGCGCGGCGGCGACGAGCGAAGGCAAGAGCTTGAGAAGGAGGAACAAGCGGACATCAGTTCCAAGATTGGGGAAAGCACGGAGGGTAAATGAGCAGCGCGCCCGTGGTTATTCCTTTTTACGGGGAAGGCAGGGGCCGCCTCTTTCCCACTAACTGTGATGTGACGCATGCGTGCAGGAACTGCCCCACGCGTGACCCCCATGTCATGCACGACCCTCCATGTCGCGCGTTCAACATGGGTCGTGGGGAAGCGCAGCGGATGAAAAGTTACTGCGGTAAAATCCACCCCACCTGCCCGCGCACCGTTCCGGGCCTAGCCCAACACTGTGTCGCGCTTATGTGTGGCCCAGGCCCGGGGGCTCCTATCGGTGTACAAAAGTATGGGATCTCCTTTTGACCCCTTTACTTGTGAACGGGCTGTCAGAGCCGCGCACGCGGCCACACTTAAGAGAGCAGAGGAGGGAAGCTGGAGGGAAACCAAAGCACAAGGCGAACAAAGCAACGCCGAGGCCAGAAGCATAAAAGAGCAAAGGTGCGAGGTGGACTCCCCCGGCAAAACCCTTGCCGGGGCGGCCTCCGCGGCCCCGGCAAGAGCCTTGCCGGGGCAACTTGCCCAACGCCAGCAGAGCGAGCCACCCTTGAGCCCAAGGGTTCCAAACGCCGCCAACAACTACATTGGACCCAGGGCTCGGGAGGCACCTCTGTGGTGGCATGCAGATCTTTGTCAAGATCATGAATACATGAGATCAGATGAGAACCAGAAGACGACGACCCTCGGCGGGATTCTAGCCGAGGAAATCCACAAGACCCCCAGCAAGCGCCTTGCCGGGGACGACCGCAACGCCACGACAACACCCTTGCCCCCCCCCCCGGCAAGACCCTTGCCGAGGGCATCAGCAGGGCCACAGCCAGGCCCGCGCCTGCTGAGGGAGTCCTGGACTTGGGGGTGTCCGGATAGCCGAACTATCATCACGGCCGGACTCCAAGATTATGAAGATACAAGATTGTAGACTTCGTCCCGTGTCCGGATGGGACTTTCCTTGGCGTCGAAGGCAAGCTTGGCGATACGGATATGTAGATCTCCTACCATTGTAACCGACTCTGTGTAACCCTAACATGTCCGGTGTCTATATAAACCAGAGGGTTTTAGTCCGTAGAACGAACAACAATCATACCATAGGCTCGCTTCTAGGGTTTAGCCTCCTTGATCTCGTGGTAGATCTAGACATGGCAATATGTTGTGATTTGAGCTAATGCAACTAACAGCGATTTAAATGAAGTTGGTTTGAATGCAAGATTCAAATTCAAACTCCAGATGTGATTATTCAAATGCCATTTAATTTATTTGACCTGATCAACAGGCATAAGTTGCTCAAACATTCATGAAAATGACATAAACAGATTCTTTGTATCTTTCTGATCATTTTTCATATATAACTTATTTCCATTGGATTTATATATTATTTTCTATGATTTTTGTAAGTTTTAAACATTTTCTGGAATTTCCAATTTATTTAGAAATATGAATATTCCAGTAAATGTATTTACGACGTCAGCAGCTGACCAAAGTCAAAGCTGACTGGTGGGGCCTACATGTCATTAGTCAGTTAACTGACAAGGTTAACTAACCTAACCTCATAACTGTTAGCAGGGCTAGGCCCATTTGTCAATGTAACTGGAGGGTAATTAGCCCTAAACTAATTAAGGCCACATCAACAAATCGGTTTTAGTCCCATGGCGCTAACCGAGGACGCCGGAGTTGCCCTCCAAGCCGTTCCCAGCGATGGGAGCTCGTGTGGGTGGGTTCTATGGATGCAGCACATCGGGGCACGTCAGATGGTGGTGGTAGCAGTCGCTGGGGTGGCCGGAATCAGCAAAGACGGTGAGCTTTGGCGGTGGCCGAAGCACTGACTCGGTCATGCGTGAGGTTGCAGCTCGCAGCCGAGCAAACCAACACGCTAGGTGGAATCCATGAGACAGCAGGAGCACGACCACATGCTCGGGCACAACTATTGCTCCATGTAGCCAAGACGGCGACGAACACGGCGGTGCTGAGCTCATGGCCGTGGTGGAAAACGGTGTTAGTGGAAGAAAACAAGCATGGAGCTAAAGGGGAAACAGGCGGAAGCTCACATCAAACTCAAAGGCGTCGTCAGCAGCTCGGGGAAGGTCTGGTGCGGCCGGAACAATGACGGTGATCTCGGGCTGCCGACGATGAAGACGACGGCGGTGTCGATGTTCCAGGCCCTCCTGTCTCGTGTGGCTTGTCGAGGATGAAGAAAACGAGGTGGCAGAGCTATCAAACACGACGGGCGGTCGAGGGGACGGCGCGGAGCGCGTGGCCAGCGAACGGCGGCGACGGCAACGTTCGGTTTCGGAAGAGGGAGAGCGGCAGAGGAGGGGATGAGGATGGAAGAGAGTGAGCGAGGGGTCAGGGGGTGCGTGGCGTCTCCAGGGCGTCCCGGGGGAAGCGGCAAGCAGGAGCTGGCGGAGAGCGTGCGCGCGCGGGGCGACCACGCGCCCAGTCCTTCTGGCAGAGGAGGAAGATGACAAGGGAGGCTGGTGGGCTGGGCTGGCCACTTGGGCGGCAGGTAAGCGCCAGGTAGGTCTTCCCCTTTTTAATCTTTTCTATTTCTTTTTTCCGTTTTGATTTTAATCTTGCCACTGTTTGAAATTCCAACAGTTTCAAACCAGTGCCAAAAATCCTCTAAACAATTTTATGTTGCTAGATGGACTTTTCCAAAAGCACACAAAACATGTCAAAGTTATTTGAAAATATATTCTATATATTATGAATATAATCCCAAATTCAAATACAATAATAATTTAAATTCCATGCCCAACATATTCCACAAAGATGTCCATTATTTTTTGTTTGCTGCCAAAGCCTTGCCAAAAATATCCGACAAATAATAGGAACATTTTGGACACACTGAATGCAATTTTTCAGGGTTCTTTTCCCTTCTTTTAACTGGATTCTGAGGCTTTCAAAATTCCCTTAGTTCAACTTTCATAATTTAGACATGGTGCATGGATGCAATGCCACTAATTACAAGCATTATTCTAGGGCTGTGACAGCTAAACTCCCAGGAGGAGGACCTTGCCGCGCGTGAGGAGAGGCTCGCCGCAACGCTCCGCGGCAAGGACGCGGAGGTGGAGAAACTCGTCGTGCAGCGGGCCCAGGAGCTAGAGCAGAGGCACAAGGAGGCACTCAATGCCCAGGCTCTGGTTCACCCCGGCAAGGTGAAGGAGCTGGAGGTGGAGCGGGACGGGCTGAAGGACCAGACCCTGAAGCTGGCCAAGGAGAAAGACACGCTCAACGGTGCCCTGGCGGAGGCGCAGGGCGCAGTCCTCGGCAAGGACGAGCAGCTCTCCAAGGCCAACGACTCCATCAAAGACCTGAAGCGGAAGCTGGAGGGTCTTGAGGAGACCCTGGCCAAGGATCTGGAGGCCGAGAAGCAGCAGCGGGCGAGACCCTGGCCAGGATCAACACGCAGCTGGCTACCATGATGATTCCAAATGTGAGGTACACCCCGGAGCGCAACGTGAGCCCCAACGCCAAGCTGACCCTGTTCTTCGAGGGTGTTCTCGGAGCCCTGGAGCATCTTCACTCCAATCGGGTGGCCTCTCTGGCTGGTGAGTCCCGGAGACTTTGCCGGGGTGCCATGACCAAGGTCCTCACCAAGGTGGCGAACTGGAACCCCAACCTTGACTTCGACGCCGCGCTGCAGAGCTTTCCAGAGAATGCGGACCTCGCGACGCTCAAGGAGCGTATCAAGCCCATCATCAGCCGCATCGACGGAATCCAGAGGGTGGGGGGCCAGCGCCCGGACTAGGCACCGTGTTTCTCATCACCGCTGCAGGTTCACGACCAAGACAATTTCTATCTTTAGTTAGAAACGCAGCAACAATTGATGTAATGTAACTCTGCAGTATTTTTGATATTATGCATGTTACTTTCCTATTCAATCCCCCCTTTGTATGTTCACCCTACGTTAATCGGGTAGGCTTGCCGGCGCGTATCCCAGGCCACGACGCCTTGAGGATGGATCCCCAACAGCCTATCGGGCATGCTTGCTGCCAGGCAAGCCACCTTACCACTTTCAACACGGCCGCTCGAACTATTGAGCTTGACTCGGGTCAGAATAGAGAGTGTTGCCAATTACGGAAGGCTACCATGCCGTTCTCGAGGCGACCACTTAAGCTGTTGAGCGGACTCGAAACAGAGTAAGGGCGTTGCCAATAGCTGAATGGCCCCAGGTTTTCCATACAAAGAACGAGATCTCCGAGGGGAATAACCTTATATAAAAAGGAAATATTTAAAGTTCGGCATTACTTAGCTTTCCTGTCGCCGCACTGGCGCCCTTCGCGCTTGCAGGCGGCGCCGTTCTCTTGGCTGTCTTCTCCTTTAGAAGCCATGGCCACGAGGAACTGCTAAGCTAGCTGCTAAACCAGATTATCACAACTGTGTCCCCTAATGCGCCAAAGATGTCGGGGAAACGACACCTATGGGATCACTGGAATCCCTTCTACGGTTGGCGGGCGCGGGGTTGTGAGAAGAGCAGGTTTAGGAGCTAGCACAAAGATCGTTTACCCAGGTTCAGGCCGCGAGGATGCGAAATACCCTAGTCCTGCTTTGTTGTGTATTTCATTGTGTTCTTGAGCTCTCGAACTAGCTACGGTGGCCGCGTAGTTCCAAAGAGTAGAATCCTTCTGCTGGTCGCCCGGGCCTCCTTTTATACGCAAAAAGGGGTCGCCACAGTGGCACACAGGAGATGGAAAGGTCTACAATGCGCGATCTTATCGCCCGGCATTACGGGACAAAGCACATTAAATGCTCTACTTAGGTGTCCATTAGATTTATGGGGACGGGAACGAGGCACGTCCCGTTCGTAGCCTCTCTGTCCCGCTTCAACACGCGCCCAGGCCAGCGCTATGCGCAGCGCCATGTAGGCAGGCAGGCTATTGAGGTGGCGCGGTGGCAGGGCCTTCATGAAGATCTGCATGCCACCACGCAGGTGCTTGCTGAGTCGGTGTAGAGGCCGCCCGTCGCCACGCAGGTGCCTGCCCAGCTGGTTGAGCTAACAGCTGCTTGGGGACGGCGGTGGAGTCTTGGCAGGCGCGGGCCTGGCTGTGGCCCCGCTGATGCCCTCGGCAAGGGTCTTGCCGGGGGCCCGGCAAGGGTCTTGCCGTGGCGCTGCGGTCGTCCCCAACAAGGCGCTTGCCGGGGGAGCTGTGGATTTCCTCGGCTAGAATCCCGCCGACGGTCGTCGTCTTCTGGTTCTCATCTGATCTCATGTATTCATGATCTTGACAAAGATCTGCATGCCACCATGGAGATGCCTTCAGAGTCCTTGTTCCAGTTAAGTTGTTGGCGGCGTTTGGAACCTTTGGGCTCAAGGGTGGCTCGCTCTGCTAGTGTTGGGCAAGCTGTCCCGGCAAGGCTCTTGCCGGGGCCGCAGAGGCCGCCCCGGCAATGGTCCTGCCAGGGGGGAGTGCACCTCGCCCCTTTGCTCTTTTATGCTTCTAGTCTCGGCATCGCCTTGTTTGCCTTGTGCTTCGATTTCCCTCCGGCTTTATTAAGTGTGGCCGCGGGCGCGGCTCTGACTGCCCGTGCACAAGTAAAGGGGTAAAAAGGAGTGCCCCTACTTTTGTACACCGACAAAAGATGAATTATATTTGTTTCAATTTGTATTATGAAAAAATACTTTTAGTTTTTCACAAGAAATGTGTCAACTGATTCATTAAAAATGGAATGCGTGTAATAAACCGAGGTTTTTATGTTGTTCACACCTTTGACACTATCATTTATGCGGTAATAATATAGAGTCGAAGTAACCTTTGCATGGAGAATACTTTTTCTCAACTACTATATATATAGCACATATTCGACTCACTGTTATGCATGTCACCTCTTAATGGGTGAACCACTATGTGACTCCCCCATTCAATTGTACACTAATCATACACCCATATTTGTAATCAAGATCAGAGACTCACAGGAAGATATCACTATACAATTCTAGACAAAAATAAAATATTACAAGCTTTATATTACAAACCAGGGGCCTCATGGGTTCGAATACGAAAGCTCGATACATAAATGTTAGTGGAACACTACTAGGAAAAGGGCTATAGCTAATATGGACAATATTGCAGTGGCGCACCAGATACAGGTGCGCCATTAGTGTCCTCATTACTAATGGCGCACCGGACACACAGTGCGCCATTACTAGCAATTTTTTTTCCAAAACTATTAAAGGCGCACCAGGGCACAATGCGCCATTAATAGTTTTAACTAGTAATGGTGAACCACAAGCTCTGTGCGCAACTACTAACAATTTTTTTACTTTTTTTTTCAAAACTAGTAATGGCGCACCTATGTAAAGTGCGCCATTACTAGTTCAAAGTAGTAATGGCGCACCACATCCACGGTGCGCCAGTACTAATATTTTTTTTTGCAAAACTAGTAATGGCGCACCACGTAACAGGTGCGCCATTAGTAACCCGGTTACTAATGGCGCATTTTTAGGTGGTGCGCCATTAGTAACCTGAGACCAGCTATATCTTTTGGACAGCCACCTACCACACTAACTTTCCCCACTTCATTCTCTCCACCTCCTCCTCCAAGCTTGTCTCGGCTACCTCCTCCTCCTCACCTCATTTGCACCATAGATTCACCCAAATTAAGTGGTTAAATTACCTTTTTTTGATAGGTAAGTAAGGGGAAAGCTTTCTTTATGTTGTAGATCTACTTTTTTCTCCCTCCAACAACGTGCACATGCCCTTTTTATGGCCTAGCTAGATCTACATATGTTTGTGGTGCTGCATATGTTTGTGGTGTTGCATATATGTTTGTGTTTGCAGGTACCGGTATTTGAAATGCGATAGTTGCCAATATTTTGCCGGAATGTTGATTCATTTCCGTTTCGGCGAGAATTCGGCACTATGCATTCTTTTTGGTCCTATTTTTAGGCAAAGTCATGCCAAATTTTTTCTTGGTTCCAAAATATTGTTTTGCTCTACCCCGCAGACGACCATGGTCCGCATGATGACCGAAGGCATCGTGAATAGGTTTTTGAGCTCCGCGAAGGCCGAGATGCTTCAAAAGAACAAGATGGAGATAAGATGTCCGTGTCGAAGATGCAAGCTGAAGAGCCTTATAGCGGACCCGGATACTAGACAGGTGCGGGACTACCTGCTCTTGTATGGTTTCATGATGGCTATAGGTGGCAAGGTGATGAAGATGACTATGAAGTCGTCCATGGGGGCCGGGCAAGAAATGAGGAAGGGCAGCAAGACAACCGCGGCGAGGGCGGGCGAGAAGACGAAGAATCTCCAGGACATGATCATGACGGTGATGTAGTACACAGTCATCATGTAGAAGATACAAGACATGATGATAAGGAAGATCAAGACGAAGGGCATGATCATGAAGATGAAGATGCCGGAGCAGACGATGATGGACCATCGATGGGCTAGGTGCAGGACCCTCATATTCAAGAGCTGCTTCTCAAGCAGACGGATAACGCAAGAGCTGCCGCCTGAGAGAAAGCCATGCTGGATCAACTGGAGATAGACGCGGTTACTTCATTGTATGAAGGATGCAGGCCCGAGGATACCCGCCTGAAAGTAACGCTCCTGGCTCTAGAGATGAAGGTAAAACACAAAATGACCGACTCAGGCTTCGACGAGAACATGTCATTCTGGCACGAACGTCTTCCCAAGGGGAACAAGTGCCCGACCAGTTTCGAGGAGGCGAAGAAAATCATGTGTCCTCTAGATTTACAGCACGTGAAATACCATGTGTGCATGAACAATTGCATCATTTATCGGGACAAGCACGCGGAGTCTACCATATGTCCGGTGTGCGACGTCACTCGATACAAGAAGAGGAAGAAAGCTCCTCGAAAAGTGGTGTAGTACTTTCCGATCACTCCTCATCTGCAGCGGTATTTCACGGACCCTAAGCTTGCAAAGCTCCTGTGTTGGCACGTGGATAGGGAGGAGAAGAAGCGAGAAGATGACATAAATGATCCGCAGATAAACAAAAAAGATAAGATGTTGAGTCACCCTAAGGATGCGAGCCAGTGGCAAGCGTTGAACTTCGAACACCCAGAATTTGGGGACGATCCCAGGAACATTGTGCTCGGCGCGAGCACCGATGGAGTCAATCCGTTTGGCAGCCAGAGAAGCACACATAGCACCTGGCCTGTGTTTGTGTGGATGTACAACCTTCCACCCTGGTTGTGCATGAAGAGAAAGTACATTCACATGAGTATGCTAATTGAAGGGCCGAAACAACCAGGGAACGACATCAATCTGTATCTGGGGCTGCTGAAAGAGGAGCTAGACACGCTGTGGAAAATACCAGCCAATACGTGGGACGCCGCAGAGAAAGAATATTTCCCTATGAGAGCCGCACTGCTCACGACGGTGCACAACTATCTCGGTTACGGATATCTCGCGGGGCAGGTGGTCCACGGATTTTTTGGATGCGTCAGGTGCATGGATGACACAACGTATCGCCAGCTAGATAGAGATCCTGGGTCTTCGAAAACCATGTTCATGGGACATCGAAGGTGGCTTCGCGACGTTGACCCATGGAGAAAAGGCAAGGATCTGTTCGATGGTGAAACCGAACGCCGAAGACGCCCACGTACGAGGATCGGCGAGGAAATAGGCGAGCTGTTGAAAAATTGGAAAGATTGCCCACTGCCGGGAAAGAAGCAAAAGGCGCCAGAGCCGGGAAAGAAGCGAAAGGCGCCAAAGCCGCTGCTGAAGTTATGGAAAACGAGGTCTGTTTTCTGGGACTTGCCATACTGGAAGATCCACTGTGTGCCTCACAGCCTTGATGTCATGCATATCACGAAGATCGTGTGCGAGAGTCTGCTTGGTACCCTGCTCAACATGCCACAGAGGACCAAAGATGGGCTGAAAGCAAGGGCAGACTTGAAATCAATGGGCATCAGGGAGGAGCTTCATGCTAATGATGATGATGATGAGGCGCAGCAGGACACGGGAAGTTGTCGCAAAGGCAAAAAGGCCAAGATGATCGAAAATGACTACCCTCCCGCGTGCTTCACTCTAAGTCAGGAGGAGATCGAGCAGTTTTTCACCTGGCTCAAACTTCCTTACGGTTATGCGAGGAAGATAAGCAGATACCTAGACTCAGTGAAGCAGAAGTTCAGCGGCATGAAGTCTCACGACTGCCATATGCTGATGATGCAGATACTTCCATTTGCAATCCGTGGGATCATGGACGCGCATGTCCGTGAAACGCTATTTGGCCTATGTAACTTTTTCGACGTCATCTCTCGGAAGTCGGTTGGCGTGAGGCAATGCAGAAGGCTACATGAAGAGATCGTGGTGATACTATGCGAGCTTGAGATCTACTTCCCGATCGGATTCTTCGATGTTATGGTACATCTACTTGTCCATATCATGGAGGATATCATCCTACTCGGGCTGACGTTCCTGCACAACATGATGCCGTTTGAAAGGATGAATGGTGTCATCAAAGGATACGTTCGAAACATGTCACGTCCAGAGGGAAGCATAACCAAGGGCTTTCTGACCGAAGAGTGCATCTCCTACTGCACGAATTATCTAGGCATCGAGAACCCCGTTGGTCTGCCCGTCAACAGGCACCTCAGCAGGCTCGCTGGATGGGGTCACCATGATGGTTGCCGCGAAATGCATGTCGACTTCGAGGGTCGACTCGCCGACTTTGAAAGAGAAAACCTAGTCGCGCTACAACACATAGACGTGGTCGATCCTTGGGTGGTAGAGCACAAAACCTTTATTGAGAAGATGTACAAAGACCAAGGCCAACAGAGGACGGACGGAGATATAATCAAAGAGCACAACTCATGTTTCACGTGTTGGTTCAAGGAGAAGCTTCTGTCGTACCCTTTACATGAGGATTCTTCCGCGGAAGAAAAACTCATATTCGCCTTGTCACAGGGCATCGAGCACAACCTGATGACCTATGAGGCGTACAATATCAACGGCTACACATTCTACACCGAGGACAAGGACATGAAGAGCGATGGTTATCAGAACTCCCGGGTAACGATGGAATCCTACACCGGTGACGACAAGGACAGATACTACGGAAGGATCGAGGAGATCTGGGAGCTGAGCTACGCTAGAGAGAAGTTCCCGATGTTCCGTGTCAGATGGGCCAAGAGCGTCATAAAAGAAGACCGGTATTTCACCACCATGGTTATACCCGAAGCCAAATCCAAGACCCATGGTATAAGCGTCACCGTGAAAAATGAGCCATGGGTACTGGCTTCCCAAGTGGACCAATGCTTCTTCATTACCGACCCGTCAAAGCCCAGTCGTGTTGTCATGAGGAGAGGCAAAAGGAAGATCATCGGAATGGATGGAGTCGCCAATGAGCAAGACTTCGACAAGTACGACGACCCGAAGATGGAACATGACGATGACGATGAAGTGCCATACACCACAAGAAGAAGATGGACCACCCTACCTAAAAGACGTCCGTTCAACAGAAGAACTCCATTTGCGAAAAAGAAGGGCAAGAAGATTATGAAAAGATAGCTAGCTAAGATAGATTGTATTTAAATCGTGGTCTTCATTTCTCGATTGTATTTTGACATATTGAAATGATATTTCTTCTGTTCTAGTCCTCATGAATATTTATTTATGTTTATTATGGTATTGAATTTCTAACTCACATAAAATATTGAATTTGTTAATATTTTTTGAACTCATGAATATTTTTAAATTTCATGGAAACTTTTTGAATTCATGAATATTTTTTCAAATTTGATGATATTTTTTCATATTCATAAATGCTTTACCAATTCACAAATGAATGCAACTAAAAACCCAAAAAAAAAATTGATGGTATTTTCAAATAACAAATTTGATGCTATTTTTTCATATTCAATTTTTTTTTCAAATTTGATTGTCATTTTCAAAAAAATTATTAGATGCAACTAAAAATAATAATAATAAAGTTACTAATGGCGCACCAGGAGAAGGTGCGCCATTGATATCAATGTACTTATGGCGCACCCCTAGACGGTGCGCCATTGGTATACCAATTTTTATGATATTTTTTCAAATATTTTCAAATAACAAATTTGATGATATTTTCAAGTAACAAATTTGACGATATTATTTCACATTCATAAGTGTTTTCAAATTTGATCGTCATTTTCTAAAAAATTATTAGACGCAACTAAAAATAATAATAATAATAAAGAAGTTACTTATGGCGCACCCCTCGGTGGTGCGCCATTGCTATGGATGTACTTAAGGCGCACCCCTGGGTGGTGCGCCATTGCTAATCTTCCCCCCTCTATCTTTTTCCCCCTCGCTAGATCGATCCCCCTCCCTCTCCAGATCGATCCCCATCCCTCCCCCTCCCTCTCCCCCCGCGCCCCCTCTCCACCGCCGCCTACGACCCCCCGCCGACAAGGAGAAGTAGCAGCGCGTCCACCTCGCCGAGGAGCAGCAGCCACCTCCCGCCGTCTCTTCCTTCGCGTGGCCCCGTCGTTGTAAATCACCGTCGTTCGTCGCCGTTTGCCGCCGCTCTGGTCCGTCCCCGGCCTCCCCAACCACGTCCCCGGCTTCTTGGTGAGCTTCTCCTCCGGATCCCCCTTTACTTCACCACGATTCGCCGCTGTTTGCCATGTTGACCTGCTTCCGCTGCTACACCGCGCTCCCACCGTGCATGTCGTCACCCGCAGCCACCCACGCCCTCTCCTGGCTGCGCCTCGCGCATGCCCGTTGCTGCTACTCTGCTTCTGCTGCTCGCCTGCTACTGCTTCTGCCTATAGCGCCGCTGCCGCTGCTGCTTTTGCTTCCTGCTGCTCTTGCCTTCGCCGCTGCTCTTGCACTGCTGCTGCTCTTGCTTGTTGCGCCGCTGCTTATTTATATGTGCACAATGAACTACTGCTTGCTGCCTTTCTAGATGAAGTTATTTTACTGAAGGGAAAATTGGGAGTCATAGGAAAATTGGAGACGTGGAGGTTCTTAGTGCTTGCAATCTGCAACAACTTTTTCTCATTCGACATTTCAGATAAACTGCTTCAACATTTTACATGAAAATGGTTGAATAAAATGGTTGGGTGGTCAAATTGTCTTGCGAACAAAAAACGGTTTACTTGTAAGAGCATGTGCAGCCTTATAAATGAACTAGATAACACCGTGGATGCTGTAAGATTGTAAAGCTTGTTTAATATTCTCACGTAGGCATCTCTTATCTTAATAATATTGTGGTGGTCTAGGTTACGGTGGAAAGCTTATTTGATATTCTTAGATAACCATGGTCTTATAGAAAACATTGTTTCAGTTTAGATGGTAAGTCTCCTGGTCTTGTGTAGGAGCTAGAGAGTATTTGTAGGTGTTTTCTCTGCTCTTATTTGAATATAAAGTAACATGTAGATATGTGAGCTATTTTCTGTAGCCACTGTGGCCCTCATTTTTTCGGTGAGGGTAGTTACCAGTTGCCACCGTGCCTGTATGATAGCTGCATCGACTTCATCCAGTATGTTGAATGGTGATTGCATGAAATTGTGAATGGCAAACAGCAATGCCAGTGCAGCAACGGTCTTCTCCCCACCAGATAACTGTTTCATATCCCTAAAGCACTGATTTTTTGTGTGTGGGTGATCTCCCTAGTATGTAGCGTAGCTCTGTACTTGATTGATTCCATTTAGAAATGGATCATCTTCATTTTCTAGATTTAAATACGCTGTTCCTCTGAGTGGGTGTGTGTGACCTTTTTGTTGACTGCTTGTAGATTTTGTCTATGCCTTCAGATATTATGATCAAAGGCTTCCATGAACAGCTCATACCTTGTTGGCTTGACATAGTAATACTTATTAGATGAAGTATGCGTGTATTCAGATGCTTTGTGTAATTGTACCTATTATATCTGATCACACTCTATTGTGGTTTTGATTTTTTTTACAGTGTTCTCAAGTATAACAACATAGTGGGATCATTTTGCAGATTCCAGCAAACAACATAGTGGGATCATTTGTCAGGGCCAGCATCAGAGTGCTAATTTACAGGTATAAATAGATAAAAGATTCAGATAGTAGCTCTTTTCTTACCAGCATCATGAAGGTTGGGAATATCTTTGTAGAAAACAAGAAGATTAGGAAACTGAATATAAGGACCAGGACTAAACCTCTGTAATTTACTGTCTTTAACATGGTATAAAATACCTAAACTGAATTTGTGGGGCCTCTAAAATTCTAGAAAAATTGATCAGGTATTTCTAGCAAAACGCGAAATGCTAGATGGATTAATTTTTCTGAGCTGTTTGTGCTCCCTGCATCTTTCATCTCTCATTTTTGGTGGAGTTGTTGAATAATATGCTCTTACTGGACATGTTTTACGTGTTGATCCATCAATTGATCACATTGAGAAAGACTTGTAAAGATGATTATCATCTTTTACAGAAAACAATTTCTGTAAACACGTCAGTAACTTTGCTAGTTTGCTGGGTTTTGTCTCCGACCATCGTGTCGTCATGATTTTGCATGTACCCCGAGAGGCCCTTGAGTTTGTCGGGATGTCAATTAACTTCGTTCCGGCAAATTCGGGTACTCCATATGTCCTATTTTCAGCAAAGGTCATGCTGAAATTTTCCGTGAATTTTAGCATGACTTTGCTAAAAATAGGCCATATGGGGTACTTGCGACTAATGCATGGTCCGGGGTATCTTAGTACTTAATTAAGTATGATCAACTGCATCTTGTGTTATACATATAGAAGTGTGATATCAAGTCATAGTTATTACTAATGTCAGTAGCTCGTCATCAATAAACCCTAATCTGGTAGGATGACCTACTAAAAAAGCCCATACCACATATTCTATTTGGATGGCCCTGCTAACCGTTGACCATAAATACTTGAGATGGATGTACCAGGCTTAAAGAAAGAAATGTTTTTAGGCCAACTCCACTTTGGGCACTGGCTGAAAATGCACAAGTGTGCATGACTAACAATATTCTATTGTAAAGCTAAACAGGAAAGAGGAACCACTCATCCTAATCATTTGCTCTCAAAATTACCACTTCACTTCTTACTAGTGAAAATCTTAGACCATCTCCATTCACCAATAGCTCAAACCAGTTAGAAGGGCATGTTTTCACCACACTGTGGATTATCTTATTCGACCCAACAGTTATTTGCAGAAGTAACTTCCTATTCACCTAAAGGAATGAATTATCCAAATCTTGATTCATCCTCATTAAAGCTTTCCATCTGAATGAATTCTGCTACCTATCTATCCTCTACAAGACCCTCCAGGTATGTTTCTAATTAGATACCTTTCTTTCCACTCTTAACCAGTTCCATTTCTCCACTAGAATTTTCCCTAAAACTTGTTATATTAACCAATCAACTCCTTATTAGAAGAACTCCACCAGAATTTTCCTTAGAACGCATGCAAGCTTCCTGGTCCTCGTAGGGTCTCTGTTATAACTTATAAGAACTTTGAAATGCAATCTATTAGTGCAAGAAGTGAATGAAACTCTATTACTTAATTAAGATTTAACAAAATATCAATATTAGTTAATTAAGTAGGATGAACTTAGTTGTTGGTGAATGGAGATGGTCTAAGATTTAACAAAATGTCAAAATGTCAATATTACTTAACATTTTCAAGATGATATGATGATGATGGCTTTTAGGGTGCCTCGTCATCGATAAACCCTAAATGATGAAAACTTAGGTTGTTGGGGTGCCTCGGCGTCGACAAACCCTAAATGATAAAACCTTAGCTTTTAGGGTGCCTCGGGATCAATAAACCCTGAATGATGAAAACTTAACTTAGCATTTAGGGTACCTCGGCATCGATAAACCATTAACTTGTTCATTCTGTAGATTTCCAAAATTCAGTTTTGTACCGCACATCGAAGCCAACTTTTTGGCGACATTCCTCGAGAATTAGGTTATTTGGTCAACTTAGAGTTATTGTTCCTTGAGAATAACCAACTTTTTGACCAAACTTTTTCCTATTTATTGCGAAACATGTCCCACAACGATGAGGCCGGCGGTTCGGGCACGGCATTCTGGGAGCTGTCCCAGGAGATGGAGGAAGAACCTCACCGCTATGAGGACGCCGTGGAAGACACCAATTCCGACTACACAACCCCTAGTGGCGTGGGGGATGACACCACTGATGGTGCCACCGAAGATGCCACCACTGATGATGGCAGCGCACGCACACATGGCAGCCAACCGAAGAGGCAACGGAAGGACCAGCGCCCGAACGTGCTCGGCACCGTCAAGGAGGAATTTACTAAAGTGTCCTCCAAGGGGCATCCAATGGCACCCAAAGAAATAGTCAAGGGGTACGCGGGACAGCTCGGGTGCATTCTCCGGAGCACCGTCTCGATCAACACCGAGAACCTAAGGCATCATGACCGAGGGAATTTGCACAACCCCCTCTTCACGAAGCTGCACGAATGATACAAGTTCCCCGGTGACTTCGCAAACAGACGCCTCTCAGGGAATAAAGTGAATAGTGCCGCCCTCACGAAGATGAGCACGGCCCTGGCTACTTGGAGAGCCTCGGTGAAGAGCATGATTGAAAAAGGTGATAGTTATGAGAAGATCAAGGAGAAAAATCCTTCGATCAGCGAAGATGATTACTGGGAGTTCAAGATCAGGTGCGAGAGCAACGCATCTGCGGGATCAAGTCAGTGGGGGAAAGATACGTGGGACTTGAACTTAGGGGTCCACAATCTCGGTCCCGGTGGTTACAGAGTGGCGAACCTATATGGGACAAGGATGACGCAGAGCGTGCCAAGCAAGGCCTACCGCCCCTCTTCGAGAAATACCATGACAAGCAGACCAGGAACTATGCCAGGGCCCGGTACAAGATTGACCCGGTAACCAAGGAGCTTACCACGGATCCGAAGACCAAGGCGCTTAAGCGTGTTTTGGTAAGGAATACACCCCCGCGTAATTAGCTCCATATGGTTGCCTTCTAATTAATGAAGACAAATTTCTAAATGGTTCACGTTCCTTCCAGAGGACACTGAAAGCAGTAGCGCGGGGTCGTCTCAGAGCTCCCCTTTTGACACCCCTTTAAATAGGGCGTTGAATGTAATGAAAAAAAAGGATAAGCTCAATAAGCCGTCGTCAGCTGGTCGTGTGGCCGGCAAAGGCTTGTCCATGAAATGGTCGGAATACTATACCGCTGGGTGAAAGGAGAGAAAGACCAGCTCGGAAATCCAGGAGCGCGAGGTCCAACAACTCATGGCACAAGTGGCGCGGATTTCGGAGATGGTCAAAGATCAAGTGCGAGACCACTGGGAGCGGCGATCACCGCCACTATAACTATCTTGGTTTCTGGGCTGCAGGCGTGGATGGCGGGCGGCCAACAGGGGCCGCCCCCGATTTCCAGCTTCACGAGCAGCAACTCGCGCAACGCGTCGGCGGCGCCATTGGTGTCTCCGGCGGAGGCGGCATTGGTGACTCCCGTGGCGGCGCCGTTGGTGTCTCAAGCGGAGGCGGCATTGGTGTCTCCTGTAGTGGCGCCGACATTGCAGCTTAATGCACCTGGGTGTGGGAAAAATACGCCGGCCGGCACCTCGGCAGCAAGCGGCCCCTCCATTAATTGCACGCCCACCGTTGGCGGTGCCTCGACATTAGCCGAGCTCGACGCCATCACAGTAACTAATTAAGCCTCTCGGCCGATGACATCATCTCGTTGCCTTTGACTGGGCATCCCTGACGCCCTACATGTTTTCATAGGGCACGGTGACGGTGACGAATTCTTGGGGCCTCCTTCTGAAGAACCCAACCCTGCAAAAGACGATCTAGCTAGTACCACGGAGAAACCCAATTGCAACAGGCATCGTCTGGCATTCAGTTCTCAGGAGACGCCTCCAGCTGCCGCCTTCACCGAGCCTCAGATAGCCGAGGTGCAAAATATTATCATCCCCAACACACTCAAGAAGGTGGTCTCTTAGCAGAACTCGATCACATTATAGCAGAAGAAGAAGGGACAGAAAAGAAAGACTAACAAGGGTGCGAGCCAGCCAGCACCGATTACGATCCGTGCTCAGGACGGGCCACCTTCTCCTAAGGATATCTCGAAGAGGGTGAATGTGGTGGGTAGGCCGATGCTACCGACTAATCTACTCAATGCTGCAACCGGTGCTATGCGGAGTCTGCATGACAAGGTTCTTTCTTTGGAGAAGTGGCGTCTCTTCGAGAATGATGTGGCATACCCGGTTTTCGTGGCCAAGGTGCCAGAGGGCAAGGGCTTGGTGGATAGCGCCATCGGGGGTACGATCGTCCTACGGTTTGATGACATCTCCGCTATGTTTAACCTTCATCCGCTGCACTACACCTTCGTTCAGCTATTTTTGCTGAGTATGGAGATGCGGATCATTAGAGACAAGACCCCGGACATCGTGATAGTCGACCCCTCCTACATGCGTGCCAAGATCTTGGGCAGCGCTGGGGGCCGGCAAGTCGCGAGTTCATACCTCAAAGGCGTCATTCTGGCAAACCCAGATAAGGATAACTTCCTCGTGCCTTACTTTCCCGAGTAAGGCATCCCCTCACTGCCCCGTAACATATGATTTCTTAGATTTCGATCGTTCTTTTTTTTTCTAACATTCCGTAGTCATACCTCGAAGGCGTCATTCTGGCAAACCCAGATAAGGATAACTTCCTTGTGCCTTACTTTCCCGAGTAAGTCATCCCCTCACCGCCCCGTAACATATGATTTCTTAGATTTCGATCGTTCTTTTTTTTCTAACATTCTGTGTTTTCTGCAGTGACACACATTGCACACTCATCCTCTTAAGCCCAAAATATTCCATGGCCACGTATTTCGACTCGCACCGTCAGTCGAAGAAAGACTACACAAATATCAAGAAAGTTCTTGATGATGTTCTCCCCGGCCACACTAGATCTGGAGGCACCTTCAGCAGGCCAGTTCGTAGGTACGACAAGCACATGTTCACCCACAATACGATGTTCCCCTACGCCAAGCAGCCGCCTGGCGGTCATAAGGATGCCTACTATGCCCTCCATCACATGCGGGCGATCGTACAGGACCATAATCACCTTCTGCTACCAAATAATCTCAAAGATTGGGCCGCACGCTTGTCAGCAATCCAGGACGCGGACATCAGACAAGAATTATTTCGCATCCAGTCGAAGTTCGCTGAAATCATCCATCAAGATGTCCTTCGTACCTCGGGGAAGTTCTACCTTAGATATCAACCATCCAACAGTGAGATAGAAACAACGCTACAAATGCAGGCTGGCAAAGCCTGTGATTTCATGACCATCACGACAGACGGCGGCTTCATCCACGCTGCGGTCCCTAAGTCGAGTCGAATTTAGTGATGCTATGTAGTTCTAAAATATCGATTAGCTCATGTTGTAATTAAACTTTAATGAACTTGTATGCTTTGGTTTGGACAGTCGCTCAACTTATATGTAATTGATGCTATTTATTAGTTGGACCATGAATCGTGCTATTAATGTCTTGCTTTTCTCTTCCGATCCTTTTGTTGCATACTTATATATTGCTTATTTATTGTCTTTGAATTGCTACTAACGTTTTGGTTGGCTAGTACATAGAGATGCCGTCGTATGTCGTGTACAAGGGTAAGGTTCCCGGAGTCTATGACGACTGGGAGGAGTGTCGGAGACAGGTTCACCATTTCAGCGGTAACAGTTACAAAGGGTACACCACTAGGGCGGAGGCGGAAGCTAGACACGCGCGCTATCTAGCAGGAGAGAGGAAGAAGCGGAGGAGGAACCGTATGAAGACCAATTTCATCGCGATGATGCTAATCGTGATGACCGCAGCTCTCTTCTATGTGATGGTAGTTTAGATGATCGATATCGACTTGTAATGTGAAGACAAACTCGCTACTCGCGGTCTCGAGACTTGTAATGTTCTAATTTTGTTCGGTCTTTTGAATTCGGATAATAATATGATGAATTGTATTCGGAGACTAATCTTCTATTGTATCGATAAATCTGTTGTTTATATGTTGTGCTTTCTATATTCTATGCAGTAATATATTTTGTAACCTATGCAAATATCAGAAAAGAAAAAAATCCTAATATTCATACTAGTGGCGCACCACAGAACACTTTAGTGGCGCATAGCAATAAACACACTAGTGGCGCACTATCTAGTAGTGCGCCATTAGCAACCCAGAGCACAAGGTAAATATGGCCCCCTAGGAGGCATAGTAATGGTGCACTGTTTTACATACTAATGGCGCACTCCCTGGTGCGCCACTATTATCTGGTATACTAATGGCGCACCAGGGGTGCGCCATTAGCATTAGTTACTAATGGCGTGATGATAGTGGCACACCTGTAGTGCACCATTAATGGCCAAAACAGGTGCGCCACTAATTAGTCTTTTCCTAGTAGTGGAAGCAATAATATCTGAGTACAGACAGAAGGTTAAACAAGACTTCCTATAGAAGGCAAGCACAAAAGCAACAACGATCGAAGAGGCAAGGCCTCCTGCGCGGGACCTGATACGTCTCCAACGTATCTATAATTTTTTATTGTTCCATGCTGTTATATTATCATTCTTGGATGTTTTATAATCATTTTATAGCAACTTTATATCATATTTTGGGACTAACCTATTGACCTATTGACCAGTGCCAGTTGTTGTTTTTGCTTGTTTTTTACATCACAGGAAGTCAATATCAAACGGAGCCCAAACACCATGAAACTTTTTGTGGATTCTTTATGGACCAGAAGACATCCAGTGTGCCAGAGAAGCACCTGGGGGGGTGCCCCTAGGGGGCACAACCCACACCCCCTCTTTGCCCTATAAATTCCCAAATATTCCAAAAACCCTCGGGGTAACCATAGGTCAGAAGTTCCGCTGCCACAACACTTTGTGGCCACAAGAAACCAATCTAGACCCCGTTCCGGCACCCTGCCAGAGGGGGGAATCATCACCGGTGACCATCTTCATCATCCAGGCGGCCACCACGATGAGGAGGGAGTAGTCCACACTCAAGGCTGAGGGTTTGTACCAGTAGCTATGTGTTTAATCTCTCGTGTTCTTGAGATGTCATGGTCTTGATGTATCGCGGGCTTTGTTAATATAGTTGGATCATATGGTGTTTTCCCCTCTCTATCTTGTTGTGATGAATTGAGTTTTCCCTTTGAGATTTTGTTGTTATCGGATTGAATACTTTTATGGATTTGAGAACACTTGATATATGTCTAGCATACGAATACTCGTGTTGACAATGGGGTATTATATTGATTCACTTGATATATGCTTTGGCACTCAACTCACGGATTCCCGAGGTGACATTGGGGTAATCTATGCATAGGGGTTGATGCACGTTCTCGTCTTTGTTTCTCCGATGGAAATCTTGGGGCACTCTTTGAAGTTCTTTGTGTTGGATTGAATATTATAAATCCGAATTTTCTTTGCTGTTATTTTAGTACGAACTCTTGGTTAGATCGACCGGAAAGAATATCTTTGAGGTGATTTCATACCCTACAAACAATTACGTCTTATGTTCTCCGCAACATAGGAACTTTGGAATGATTCTTTGTCACACGTTGAGGGAAGTTTATATGATCCAATTATATTAGCATTGTTGAGGAGATTGCACTAGCGAAAGTACGGACCCTAGGCCTTGTTTTCAAGCATTGCAATACCGTTTATGCTCCGTTTTCTCAACTGCTAGCTACCTTGCTGTTTTTATTTATTCAGATTATAAAATATATTTCTACCATCCATATAACACTTCTATCACCATCTCTTCGCCGAACTAGTGCACCTATACAAATTTCCATTGTATTTGGTGTGTTGGGGACACAAGAGGCTTTTTATTATTTGGTTGCAGGGTTGTTTGAGAGGGACCATCTTCATCATATGCCTCCCACGATTTGATAAACCTTAGGTCATCCACTTGATGGAAAATTTCTACTGTCCTAGAAAACTCTGCGCGTGGAGGCCCAACACGTGTCTACAAGAATAAAGTTGCATAGTAGACATCAGGACCTCCTAACTAGTCCTGGTCGTCCACGGTCGCCATGTAGTAGTAGGCACCCTCGGGGGTAGTAGCAGATGTAGGCGGTGGCATGTGGCTCCTAGGATCCTGTGACGCCCCAAGACCGGAGCTTCAGTTGCCTTCCAGGGTTTCCGAGTTTTGTCATGTGATTTGTTTTGTTTTTTCATTGCATCATGTCATCATGCCATCATATCATTAATTTTTTTAAAAACTCAACTAAATAAATTGTATGGAATTTTTTCGATCCATTTAAATCGAGGGAAGGTTGATTTCTCTTTATAACATATCGTCCCAATATTAGGGAGCTATATAAAATATTCCTTTGTGTTGGATTCACCATAACCCACTTGCATAATTAAATCCCATGCCTTTTCTGCTCCGAGTTGACCTCAAAACCTTGCCAATTTTATTTCATCATTTTCCGGAGTTCCACCAAAAATCCTTGAGCCATTTTTGTTAAATTCCTCATATTTTTATGAGTCCGGGAAAATTGTCCTCGTTACCAAATTCTTTCCCTAACCCTCTCGTTCTTTTTGTCTCTCTTTATTTATTTTTCTGCTAAATATAAGAGAGAAGAGAGCCAGCCCAGCCGGCCTCTAAGGCCCAGCCCACCTAGCGCCTCCCTCCAGGCCGGCCTAGCCTCCCGAGGCCCAAGGCCCACCTAGACCCTCTCTAACCCTAGCCGATCGAGAGCCCCAGCCCCGATCGGATCTCCATCTCCCTCGTCCTCCCTCCAGCGCCGCGCGATCCCCTCTCCCTTTCCCCTCGATCTCTCCCTCCTGCGCCCGATCCCCTCGTCACCTCCACGCGGTTCCCCACGCCGCACCTCTCCGAGCAGGAGCCGGCCTCCACCCCCATCTCCCTCACCTGCCCCCTCGCCCTTCCACCTCCTCGCCGGCGGCCCTGGTGCGCCGCGACCCATCTCCGCTCGCGCCCCCTCGTCGGCCTCCTCGAGCACCGGCCGCGCCGCGCGCCCAACCTTCCTCCCGCGCCGACTCTCCTGCTCCGCCCCGTGGCCCCTCCGTTCCTCGACCTCGCCTCTGCCTCGGCCCCGCGTCCTCGCCTCCAGCGAGCCCTTGACCCTCCGTCGCCTCAAGGCCCGCGCCTGTCGTCCCCGAGCTCGGCCAACTCCGGCGGCCCCGACGCCCGCACCCAAGCTGCTCCACCCCTTGCTTCGCCTCGTGCCCGATGGCTTATCCGACGCGGCCCTGCTCCAGCTCGTGTGTCCGCGCGTGTAGCCACGGCTGCCATGGCAGGGTTTTGTGCATCGCCGGGAGCTCCTCTAATTGTTGCCCTGTACACCGTTTTGCTGCTGCCGCTGGATTGCCGAGACCGATACCCCGAGGAACCTCGTGTTCAACTACACAACGAGCGTCAAGTACCACTACAATCCATGTTCGTCTACGGAACGTGTACATCTACACCGCCAAGACCGGACACCCGTGGATTTCAACAAGTACCCCGATGACACGTGTACCACTACCGTTGACCCTCGAAGACCCCGTGGACCCCGAACATCCACGGGACATGAACGTCTACTTCCCCTACGCCGTGTACGACTACCATCGCGAGACGACAAGTACCACGACAACCCCGAAGGGATTCGGACCCGTCAAGTACCTCTTCGAAAACGAACGTGAAACACTACTTCCTCTACCGTCGCCGTGTACGACTACTTCCACTACATCGTGAGAACGACTACTTCCTCTACTTCCCCGACGACCCGTGGACGTCTACTTCCCTCTACGAAACGCAACCCGTCCCGATTGGACGATCCGAAGGTATAACCCGAGACGACCGCGATGAGATGCCCTTGCATGTACGAGATGCACGATATGTTTGCACCGTGATCGAATCATCCTTGCGATGCCCCTCTTTTGCCAGGCCACCGTTCCGTGGGAACCCGGTAATCGGGAGCACCCCACCATCCTCGCATGACTCGTTTCCGCCCACTTCTTTTGCTCCGGTATCTCCGTGAGCTACCGGAACCGATATGTTGCCGTGGCATCATTTTCGGATATGTTGCCGTGGCACCATTTTCGTTACCGCCGTGGCACCCTTTTCGTTCCGCCACGGTGACATAATGCCTCGTTACATGCTCTTGTCAACATTTTCATAAAAAATGCATAAACTTGCACATGTCATCCGCATCATGATAACACCATTTAAATGTTTGTAATTGTTGTTTACTTTATTTTGCATAATTGCCATGCTAAAATGATTTATTTCATAACTAAATAACCGTAGCTCGGATTTAAAAAAATTATATATGTAAATGGGGTGGAAAAATGCCTAGTTTAACATGGTACACTTTATTTTGCATGTTTAACAACTCTAAAATATGCTTTAGGTCAGATCAGTACCGAATCCATAATTTGCATATGGGGATTTTCCGGAATTGTTGTTCGTTGTTTCCTGCCTCATTTAAACTTGCCTAGATAGGTAGTTTCATTATGCTTCACCTCTTGCCATGTTAACAACATTTAATACTGTTGAGTACCTAACCGAGAGAGAACTAAATAAGTGATGTGGTGTTCCGTCAATATGCAACTCGTTGCATATTGAGCTCCACTTAACTTGTAGTGTTGTTTGTGCATATTGCCATGCCATGCCTCATTAAACCGGACATGCATCATACTTGTTTGTGCATCATGCCATGTTTATGTGATGGTTGTTTACTATGATGTTTGCTTCTTTCCGGTTGCTTCTCTCGTTAGCTTCCGGTTCCGCTCCGGAGTTGTGAGGATTCGTTCGACTACGTCCGTTTGTCTTCTTCATGGATTCGTTCTTCTTCCTTGCGGGATTTCAGGCAAAATGACCATACCCTCGAAATCACTTCTATCTTTGCTTGCTAGTTGCTCGCTCTTTTGCTATGCCTATGCTACGATGCCTATCACTTGCTTATCATGCCTCCCCTATTGCCATGTCAAGCCCCTAACCATCCTTTCCTAGCAAACCGTTGTTTGGCTATGTTACCGCTTTGCTCAGCCCCTCTTATAGCATTGTTAGTAGCAGGTGAAGATGAAGTTTGTTCATTGTTGGAACATGGAGATGTTGTTCCTTGTTGGAACATGTTTACTTGTTGGGATATCACAATATATCTTATTTAATTAATGCATCTATATACTTGGTAAAGGGTGGAAGGCTCGGCCTTATGCCTGGTGTTTTGTTCCACTCTTGCCGCCTAGTTTCCGTCATACCGGTGTTATGGTCCCGGATTTTGCGTCCCTAACGCGGTCGGGTGATTTATGGGACCCCCTTGACAGTTCGCTTTGAATAAGACTTTTCCAGCAAGGCCCAACATTGGTTTTACCATTTGCCTCACCTATGCCCTTTTTCCCTTGGGTTTCCGGAGCCCAAGGGTCATCTTATTTTAGCCCCCCCGGGCCAGTGCTCCTTCGAGTGCTGGCCTGAACCGAGCTGCCTGCGGGGCCCCCTCGGAGCAACTCGAGGTCTGGTTTTACTCGTAGCTAGTCTCATCCGGTGTTGCCCTGAGAACGAGGTACGTGCGACTCCTATCGGGATTTGTCGGCACATCGGGCGGCTTTGCTGGTCTTGTTTTATTGCTGTCGAAATGTCTTGTAGCCGGGATTCCGAGACTGATCGGGTCTTCCCTGGGAGAAGGAATATCCTTCGTTGATCGCGAGAGCTTATAATGGGCTAAGTTGGGACACCCCTGCAGGGTTTGAACTTTCGAAAGCCGTGCCCGCGGTTATGTGGTAGATGGGAATTTGTTAATGTCCGGTTGTAGAAAACCCGAAGTTGATCTTAATTAAAATACACCAACCGCGTGTGTAACCGTGATGGTCTCTTCTCGGCGGAGTCCGGGAAGTGAACACGGTGTTGGAGTTATGCTTGACGTAGGTTGCTTTAGGATCACTTCTTGATCATAGTTGTTCGACCGTGCTTTGCCTCCTCTTCTCGCTCTCTTTTGCGTATGTTAGCCACCATATATGCTAGTCGCTTGCTGCAGCTCCACCTCACTACCTTGTCCTACCTTTAAGCTTAAATAGTCTTGATCTCGCGGGTGTGAGATTGCTGAGTCCCCGTGACTCACAGATACTTCCAAAACCAGTTTGCAGGTGCCGATGAAACCGTGCAGGTGATGCACCCGAGCTCAAGGAGGAGCTCGATGAAGACTTTGTGCATTGTGTTGTTTCGTTTCAGCTGATCGATGAGTGGAGCCAGTTGGGACGATCGGGGATCTGTGTAGCATTTGGGGTAGTCTTCTTTTATTTTGGTTCCGTAGTCGGACCTTGATTGTATCTGTATGATGTAATGCTTTACTCATGTATTGTGTGAAGTGGCGATTGTAAGCCAACTATGTATCTCTTTCCCTTATGTATTACATGGGTTGTGTGAAGATTACCTCACTTGCGACATTGCATTCAATGCGGTTATGCCTCTAAGTCGTGCTTCGACACGTGGGAGATATAGCCGCATCGAGGGCGTTACAAGTTGGTATCAGAGCCTTCCCCGACTTAGGAGCCCCTACTTGTTTGTTTGCTGGCGTTGTTGAGTCTAGAACAGAAAATGTTTTGAGTCTTAGGATTATATATATCGGAGAGTAGGATTCTTTTTACTCCTCAGTCCCTTCGTCGCTCTGGTGAGGTATCTTGACGTAGAGTTTTGACTTTCCTCTTCCCAAATTTCACTAAAAATTTTTTTAGGATCACGTGGGTATCTTGGAATCGTTCCGATGGTTTTGTGACGAGAACATTGTTCTCCGTGCCTCCTGACATTTAGGGGTTGTGGCAGTGTCCCGGGGAGTTGAGCTCCGAGGTGTTGTCGTCACAATTTTATCGTTGCAGTTCTGGAATACCTGACTTTTACCGACATCGAAATCTCTTTTGTGCAGTTGTTGGTGAGATAACCCTGATAGCCCGATCTTTGTGGCGAAAAGTGGAGTATTGCCATGACTTGTATAACGGATGTTTTTCGAAGGTCGAGGTACACGATTTCCGAGGATTTCTTGGTTATGTGTTGACGGATGGATACAGCTGGATCTAGGTATTGTTAGTTTGGGTGATATATTTTGTGTCCCTGTATCCCCAACACCAGATTGCATAACCAGAAAGTTTCGGGAGTTTATAGGTGGGAATTCAAGTAGCTCCTAGAATATCTTTCCGACAGATGCATGATATGGGATTGGGTAAATCTCTATCATATGTATTTGTTCCGGCTTATTCTACAAGCCAAATCCTTTGTTTTTGTTCCGTTTTGTGGTATTCAAGTTGCTTCAATGTCAAGTGTTGATTCCATACCTTTCCTAATTGGTGTTCTCATATTGCTATGTGAATACTAATCCTTCTTGATCACTGAGCTTGTCATGTTAATTCTTTTCCAACCGGCGTGCTTCTCTTCAAGTGAATCCGATCATTCCAACATTCGCAAGATCAATTCTAAGCTTTTTCTCAACGGTGTTCGTTTCATCCGACCCAAGTTGTTTTGATTTCCCGCCCTCCCACCCTTTTTCTTCAAGGACTCAGATTTCTTAATCAAGTATCCATTTTTATTGAGTGAAGTTTCTTCATTCTTTTCCTTTAATGTTTTATCCGGTGATTTCTCATGAAGACGCTAAGGAAGCTTTAACTTTATCATTGTTCCATTCTAATTTTTTTTTCCGGTGGATTTAACTCAAGCTTTCAGTATTGATCATATTTCTTTTCATCGTTTCTAATGCTTTCTCATGTCGGTGCATCTCTTAATCATCCATTTTCTCGCTATTCAATTGTTCAGGAGTGTTGAAGATATCTCAGAAGATTCTAGTTTCCATTCTCAGTTCACTCAAGTTCTTTTGAGGATGCTATCTCATTCAAGCCATTTAATTCTACCGGTGCAATATCTGTTTCAAACAATTGTTCAACGGTGGTTCTTTTGAGTGGGCCCTAACCCACGTGTCTTTTTCCGTGATCTTACGACTCTTTTATTTCCCGGAGCTATTCCCAAATTCTTTTCGAAGCTTGACGTAAAAATGAGTTATCATCAGTTAAATGTCTTTCTCCAAGATCTTTCAAATTATTTTCATTGTTGGGTCAACCTTTCTAATTTTCATTCTGGAGTGCCTCAACAATTCATGATGGTGTTTCTCGTCGTCATTCTCGAATTTTGAAGACCGAAGACGAGTTTCTCTTTAATCTTGCTCCATTCTCTTCAAGATTCATGGTTCTAGCTTCGTGCCATCCTCATAATTGTTTTGATTGTGAGAATTCTTTTAACCCACCCGGAGCATTTCAGGAGTTTTTTTTTCAGTTTGATTCTTCAGAGCCCATCATCTCAGAATTATTCATTCAAGCGTTCAACTCTTGTTTTCCAAATCTCACCGGTGCATCGTCGAAATATCCTCTAATCAGTTCATGATCTCTTCGTTCTAATGTATCTAAATCCCCTCGAATATCTTCATTCGTTTTCCAATTCTTCCCGGTGAATTGTGCCTTTGCTACGGTCATTCTCAATTCTTACGGTGGTTCGTTCAAGATTTCACTTCCTTTGTTATCATATCAATTTATTCGTTGTTTCAATCCCACCGGTGGTTCCATCAATACCTTCCCAAGTTTGCGCCATATCTATCTTAATCCTTTCTACGAGAATAAGTAGTATGCCTAATCCGTTGCTTGTCATCAATCTAAATTGGTGAAGGATACGCATAACATAATTCTTATTCTTGTTTCATCGAGTAAGATCAATTCCTTATTTCGGAGGTTCATCAAAATTCTTTATTTCATTTGTTCATCTTTCTTTCCGGAGTTCAAAGTTTTCTCGGTTATATCAATTCAAAGCTTCATCTTATCACTGCAAGGTTTCACCTTGTGTTTTCAACTTCTCTTTATTTTATCATCTTTTCTTACCGGAGTTCTTCATGGAGGCTCTACATGATGGTTCGTCAAGGATTCTTTTCATTTCTCCAATTGTTCATCAAGATTTCTCGCGGAGTTAAGATCCGTCAAGCTATACTCTAAAATAAGCATGGTGTTCAACACATGTTTTGTTTTGAGGAGTTCAAATATTCTTCTTCTTGCATTCCGAAGTGCAATTCTTTCTACCTTATCTCTTGAGATGGTGTTATGTCATTCTTGACAATTTTCCTTCATGCTTCATGATTCACATGTTGTCAAGAATGAGGTATTTTAAATCCATCAATCTCTTCATTGGAGTTGTCTTGGGCTATATTTCACCTAAAGCTTCCCCTAAGGGAATTTGCTATTATGGTGCTTATCAATGATCCAAGTTTTCTCCTATTCTTCGGGGAAAGAAGATTTCATCTTCTTGTTGATCTTAATCCAATCAATTGTTTCCGTTGGTGGCGTAAGCTCACCTCATAATTTTGAGATGTGTTCCATAAGCCCACTACAAGCTTGTTCCTTTCGTTGTTGATAATCCAACAACTCCGTTCTAACATTTCTTGTAAGCGTGCTCTTTCAAGATCTTGTTTCCCTTCGTCCATTCCATTCCACTCTTTCATTTGTCCCGAAGGCATTGTGATGTTGCTCTCTTCACCCATCACCTCGTTTTGTCAAGATCATGTTCTTTTTCTTGCTTTATCCATTTAACCGGAGTGTCGTGTTTTCATTCGAGCTCTCTCATCTTATCAAGTTTTGCCTGCTTCCTCAACCGGAGAGCTGTCTGAAATCTTTCTTACCCCCTGTGCCATTTTTCAATAGTTCCGGAGGCAGTGTGTTGTTGATTTCATCAAGTATCATCCCATCTTCTCAAGGTCATGTTCAATTCCTTCCATTTTCAGTCGGAGTGCTGTCAAAATTATATCAATCTTATTCCTAGTCTATCTAGTTTTAACCGGAGTGGTTTCAATATCTATCTTATCACTAAACCTCTTGGTTTTTCGTCATATCCCTTGTTCCTCTTTTCTAACAGAGTGTTTTCAACTTTCTTCATCTTCATTGTTTTCTTTCTTTCATTTTGTTCAACCTCTCAAGGTTCTTTGGTTTCACTCGTTTGTCAAAGAAGCAACTTAGTTTTACCTCTTCCTCTCCCACTTTTCTCGGTGCCATCCTAGATCTCGGACGAGATCCTCTCGTAGTGGTGGAGTGTTGTGGCGCCCCAAGACCGGAGCTTCAGCTTGCCTTCCGTGGTTTCATTTGTTCATCTTTCTTTCCGGAGTTCAAAGTTTTCTCGGTTATATCAATTCAAAGCTTCATCTTATCACTGCAAGGTTTCACCTTGTGTTTTCAACTTCTCTTTATTTTATCATCTTTTCTTACCGGAGTTCTTCATGGAGGCTCTACATGATGGTTCGTCAAGGATTCTTTTCATTTCTCCAATTGTTCATCAAGATTTCTCGCGGAGTTAAGATCCGTCAAGCTATACTCTAAAATAAGCATGGTGTTCAACACATGTTTTGTTTTGAGGAGTTCAAATATTCTTCTTCTTGCATTCAAGTGCAATTCTTTCTACCTTATCTCTTGAGATGGTGTTATGTCATTCTTGACAATTTTCCTTCATGCTTCATGATTCACATGTTGTCAAGAATGAGGTATTTTAAATCCATCAATCTCTTCATTGGAGTTGTCTTGGGCTATATTTCACCTAAAGCTTCCCCTAAGGGAATTTGCTATTATGGTGCTTATCAATGATCCAAGTTTTCTCCTATTCTCTGGGGGAAAGAAGATTTCATCTTCTTGTTGATCTTAATCCAATCAATTGTTTCCGTTGGTGGCAGAAGCTCACCTCATAATTTTGAGATGTGTTCCATAAGCCCACTACAAGCTTGTTCCTTTCGTTGTTGATAATCCAACAACTCCGTTCTAACATTTCTTGTAAGCGTGCTCTTTCAAGATCTTGTTTCCCTTCGTCCATTCCATTCCACTCTTTCATTTGTCCCGAAGGCATTGTGATGTTGCTCTCTTCACCCATCACCTCGTTTTGTCAAGATCATGTTCTTTTTCTTGCTTTATCCATTTAACCGGAGTGTCGTGTTTTCATTCGAGCTCTCTCATCTTATCAAGTTTTGCCTGCTTCCTCAACCGGAGAGCTGTCTGAAATCTTTCTTACCCCCTGTGCCATTTTTCAATAGTTCCGGAGGCAGTGTGTTGTTGATTTCATCAAGTATCATCCCATCTTCTCAAGGTCATGTTCAATTCCTTCCATTTTCAGTCGGAGTGCTGTCAAAATTATATCAATCTTATTCCTAGTCTATCTAGTTTTAACTGGAGTGGTTTCAATATCTATCTTATCACTAAACCTCTTGGTTTTTCGTCGTATCCCTTGTTCCTCTTTTCTAACAGAGTGTTTTCAACTTTCTTCATCTTCATTGTTTTCTTTCTTTCATTTTGTTCAACCTCTCAAGGTTCTTTGGTTTCACTCGTTTGTCAAAGAAGCAACTTAGTTTTACCTCTTCCTCTCCCACTTTTCTCCGGTGCCATCCTAGATCTCGGGACGAGATCCTCTCGTAGTGGTGGAGTGTTGTGACGCCCCAAGACCGGAGCTTCAGTTGCCTTCCAGGGTTTCATTTGTTCATCTTTCTTTCCGGAGTTCAAAGTTTTCTCGGTTATATCAATTCAAAGCTTCATCTTATCACTGCAAGGTTTCACCTTGTGTTTTCAACTTCTCTTTATTTTATCATCTTTTCTTACCGGAGTTCTTCATGGAGGCTCTACATGATGGTTCGTCAAGGATTCTTTTCATTTCTCCAATTGTTCATCAAGATTTCTCGCGGAGTTAAGATCCGTCAAGCTATACTCTAAAATAAGCATGGTGTTCAACACATGTTTTGTTTTGAGGAGTTCAAATATTCTTCTTCTTGCATTCCGAAGTGCAATTCTTTCTACCTTATCTCTTGAGATGGTGTTATGTCATTCTTGACAATTTTCCTTCATGCTTCATGATTCACATGTTGTCAAGAATGAGGTATTTTAAATCCATCAATCTCTTCATTGGAGTTGTCTTGGGCTATATTTCACCTAAAGCTTCCCTAAGGGAATTTGCTATTATGGTGCTTATCAATGATCCAAGTTTTCTCCTATTCTTCTGGGGAAAGAAGATTTCATCTTCTTGTTGATCTTAATCCAATCAATTGTTTCCGTTGGTGGCGTAAGCTCACCTCATAATTTTGAGATGTGTTCCATAAGCCCACTACAAGCTTGTTCCTTTCGTTGTTGATAATCCAACAACTCCGTTCTAACATTTCTTGTAAGCGTGCTCTTTCAAGATCTTGTTTCCCTTCGTCCATTCCATTCCACTCTTTCATTTGTCCCGAAGGCATTGTGATGTTGCTCTCTTCACCCATCACCTCGTTTTGTCAAGATCATGTTCTTTTTCTTGCTTTATCCATTTAACCGGAGTGTCGTGTTTTCATTCGAGCTCTCTCATCTTATCAAGTTTTGCCTGCTTCCTCAACCGGAGAGCTGTCTGAAATCTTTCTTACCCCCTGTGCCATTTTTCAATAGTTCGGAGGCAGTGTGTTGTTGATTTCATCAAGTATCATCCCATCTTCTCAAGGTCATGTTCAATTCCTTCCATTTTCAGTCGGAGTGCTGTCAAAATTATATCAATCTTATTCCTAGTCTATCTAGTTTTAACTGGAGTGGTTTCAATATCTATCTTATCACTAAACCTCTTGGTTTTTCGTCGTATCCCTTGTTCCTCTTTTCTAACAGAGTGTTTTCAACTTTCTTCATCTTCATTGTTTTCTTTCTTTCATTTTGTTCAACCTCTCAAGGTTCTTTGGTTTCACTTTCGTTTGTCAAAGAAGCAACTTAGTTTTACCTCTTCCTCTCCCACTTTTCTCCGGTGCCATCCTAGATCTCGGGACGAGATCCTCTCGTAGTGGTGGAGTGTTGTGACGCCCCAAGACCGGAGCTTCAGTTGCCTTCCAGGGTTTCCGAGTTTGTAATTGTTGTTTACTTTATTTTGCATAATTGCCATGCTAAAATGATTTATTTCATAACTAAATAACCGTAGCTCGGATTTAAAAAAATTATATATGTAAATGGGGTGGAAAAATGCCTAGTTTAACATGGTACACTTTATTTTGCATGTTTAACAACTCTAAAATATGCTTTAGGTCAGATCAGTACCGAATCCATAATTTGCATATGGGGATTTTCCGGAATTGTTGTTCGTTGTTTCCGGCCTCATTTAAACTTGCCTAGATAGGTAGTTTCATTATGCTTCACCTCTTGCCATGTTAACAACATTTAATACTGTTGAGTACCTAACCGAGAGAGAACTAAATAAGTGATGTGGTGTTCCGTCAATATGCAACTCGTTGCATATTGAGCTCCACTTAACTTGTAGTGTTGTTTGTGCATATTGCCATGCCATGCCTCATTAAACCGGACATGCATCATACTTGTTTGTGCATCATGCCATGTTTATGTGATGGTTGTTTACTATGATGTTTGCTTCTTTCCGGGTTGCTTCTCTCGTTAGCTTCGGTTCCGTTCCGGAGTTGTGAGGATTCGTTCGACTACGTCCGTTTGTCTTCTTCATGGATTCGTTCTTCTTCCTTATGGATTTCAGGCAAGATGACTATACCCTCGAAATCACTTCTATCTTTGCTTGCTAGTTGCTCGCTCTTTTGCTATGCCTATGCTACGATGCCTATCACTTGCTTATCATGCCTCCCCTATTGCCATGTCAAGCCCCTAACCATCCTTTCCTAGCAAACTGTTGTTTGGCTATGTTACCGCTTTGCTCAGCCCCTCTTATAGCGTTGTTAGTAGCAGGTGAAGATGAAGTTTGTTCCTTGTTGGAACATGGAGATGTTGTTCCTTGTTGGAACATGTTTACTTGTTGGGATATCACAATATATCTTATTTAATTAATGCATCTATATACTTGGTAAAGGGTGGAAGGCTCGGCCTTATGCCTGGTGTTTTGTTCCACTCTTGCCGCCCTAGTTTCCGTCATACCGGTGTTATGGTCCCGGATTTTGCGTCCCTAACGCGGTCGGGTGATTTATGGGACCCCCTTGACAGTTCGCTTTGAATAAGACTTTTCCAGCAAGGACCAACATAGGTTTTACCATTTGCCTCACCTATGCCCTTTTTCCCTTGGGTTTCGGAGCCCAAGGGTCATCTTATTTTAGCCCCCGGGCCGTGCTCCTTCGAGTGCTGGCTGAACCAAGCTGCATGGGCCCCTCGGAGCAACTCGAGGTCTGGTTTTACTCGTAGCTAGTCTCATCCGGTGTTGCCCTGAGAACGAGGTACGTGCGACTCCTATCGGGATTTGTCGGCACATCGGGCGGCTTTGCTGGTCTTGTTTTATTGCTGTCGAAATGTCTTGTAGCCGGGATTCCGAGACTGATCGGGTCTTCCTGGGAGAAGGAATATCCTTCGTTGATCGCGAGAGCTTATCATGGGCTAAGTTGGGACACCCCTGCAGGGTTTGAACTTTCGAAAGCCGTGCCCGCGGTTATGTGGTAGATGGGAATTTGTTAATGTCCGGTTGTAGAAAACCCGAAGTTGATCTTAATTAAAATACACCAACCGCGTGTGTAACCGTGATGGTGTCTTCTCGGAGTCCGGGAAGTGAACACGGTGTTGGAGTTATGCTTGGCGTGGGTTGCTTTAGGATCACTTCTTGATCATAGTTGTTCGACCGTGCTTTGCCTCCTCTTCTCGCTCTCTTTTGCGTATGTTAGCCACCATATATGCTAGTCGCTTGCTGCAGCTCCACCTCACTACCTTGTCCTACCTTTAAGCTTAAATAGTCTTGATCTCGCGGGTGTGAGATTGCTGAGTCCCCGTGACTCACGAGATACTTCAAAACCAGTTTGCGGTGCCGATGAAACCGTGCAGGTGATGCACCCGAGCTCAAGGAGGAGCTCGATGAAGACTTTGTGCATTGTGTTGTTTCGTTTCAGCTGATCAAGAGTGGAGCCCAGTTGGGACGATCGGGGATCTGTGTAGCATTTGGGGTAGTCTTCTTTTATTTTGGTTCCGTAGTCGGACCTTGATTGTATCGATATGATGTAATGCTTTACTCATGTATTGTGTGAAGTGGCGATTGTAAGCCAACTATGTATCTCTTTCCCTTATGTATTACATGGGTTGTGTGAAGATTACCTCACTTGCGACATTGCTTTCAATGCGGTTATGCCTCTAAGTCGTGCTTCGACACGTGGGAGATATAGCCGCATCGAGGGCGTTACAATCACCTCTTTGCAACAACCAGAAAGAAGAAAGAAGGGAGAAAAGGGGTAGCAAAGCAACCGTGAGTACTCATCCAAAGTACTCGCAAGCATCACATCTATACTAAGTATGCATTGGAATCAAATGGAAGGGCTGTATCTGTGGACTGAACTGCAGACTGCCAGAATAGAGGGGAAGGCCTAGCCTATCGAAAGACTAGCATCTTCAAGCATCTTGCTGCATTTAGAAGAGTACAAAATAGCATATCATAATTAACAAACATGTTGTAGCATTAATGCCCAGAGATCCTTCCTCGACTCCCTACGAGGAAGCAATCCCGGAGCCAACATAACCATCTCATGTCTCAAGTATCCATTCCTAATTATAATAGACCAGGATACAAGTCTGAACGTCCGTTACCGTGGAAATGGTTGTTCGAATAGATAACTTCCAGGCAGGGGTCCATCACATTACCCAACACGCTTGATTACTCTGGCCAGACACACTTTCTTGGGTCCATGCCCGGGCTCGGAAGATCAACACGTCGCCGCCCTACCTAGCCTCAGCAGAGAGGTCCCGCTCGTCTATATCCTAAGCACTCCTTGGTCTCGGGCCCATCGCCCATTGCACTCCGGGTCATTGTGTGCAGGGTGGATACCAGCACCACCCTTGTAGTGGATGGCACGATCCAACTTAGCCACAATGCTGAACTGGACATCTGCAAAGCTTCGGCAGATACTACAATGCCGAGTGCCCTTGTCTGTTACCGTGTGGTGGTTAGTGCGTAAAGGCTAGTGGCCAACTCAGAACAAATACCTAAACCCTTAGTGTATTAGGAGCTCGCGGAGACGAGTAGAGACTCACGATAATCTGGCCCCATCGCCACATCTCGAGGAAATATGGCAAGGGCGAGGCCCAACCCACTCAAAAGGGCGGTCTACCTGCCCGACCATGCCTCATAATTATCTCGTGGGTGCTCTCCTGGCCAGCCCAACTTTCACATCAACTTGCGGGTACCCCTCATTGTCGACCCGACTAGCCAGAGACATTCGAGAACTCAGGTCCTCCTCAACCGGGCTGGTACCTCCTGTCCCCTCAGCCCCGAAGTAACAGTTCAGGGGCTGGTACCGCCTGTCTCCTCAACCGGGCTACATGTAAAGGTAACTGTGTGTCCATAACATCAAGGGGGAAACCCAAGGAATCACCCTCGATGGAATCCAACTGATGTAATCATCAAGGTCAGCGTATGAAGAATCACCCTTGAGGTTCACACTGGAGGTATTACATGACAGAGTTGTATCGCGAGTTATTGGGGATATAATGTCGTGGTTCTAAATCTGACAGTAATGTAGGGGGGTAGGAATGGAGAGGCAAGATCCTAGCTATGGAGTAGTTGTATACACATGAGTTTTACGAGTTCAGGCCCTTCTCGGAGGAAGTAATAGGCCTACGTCTTGGAGCCCGGAGGCGGTCAACTGGTTTATGTGTGTATGAATTACAGGGGTGTGAACCCTTGACACTGAGGAGGGGGGTGGCTTATATAGAGTTCGCCAGACCCCTCCCGCCCTCTGTTATGCAGGGTTTAAGGTACATTAAGGTCGGGCGTTACTAGTAACCCCACAAATAAAGTGTTATGATGACCACAAAGGCTACTTAATGACCGACCGTTAGCGTGCGGAGTGACTTTAGATCTCCTGGCTATCGAGTGGTTGGCTTCATGGTCGAGTGTCTTCGAGTCTGTCGAGTGGAACACTTTTGAGTCGATTGAAAGGTGGTTTCTTCTAGAGATGTCCTTGGGGAGGGTATCTAGGAAAGGTCCATGACCCTACCCTAGGTACATAGATTCATCATTAGCCCCCGAATGGTGAAAGAGAAGACGGCGGCCCTGGAGCGGGCGAAGAAAGCGACGGCGAAGGCGAAGGGAAAGGCGAGCAGTCGGGGCGGATCCTAATCGAGGACTGGCCTGCCGCAGGGCTGGATCCAGGTCGACTGGATCCGCTCAATGATTCGTCAAGAAGACCTCGACGACCTGGCTGCTGGAGGACTGATCCCCCAAGGATCGGTGCGGCTTCCGGGGAAGGAGTCTGAGCCGTAGCCTCGGGAGGGTGAGTGCGTTCTCTTGGCCACCCATGTCGACCGTGGATTTTCTTTGCCTCCTCACCCTTTCTTTCGGGGATTTCTGAATTTCTTTGGGGCGCAACTCCACCACTTCACACCCAACACAATCGTGTACCTCACTGCTTTCGTGTCTGTGCGAGAATTTGTTGGGTTGCCGGCCTCATTGGGGCCTTTTCAAGCACATTTTCACCTGTCGCTCCCAGACGGCGAAAAAGGCCAATCCGAGTGACGAGAGAACACAAGTGATTCAAATGTGTGGGGGTCTTGGGGTTTAGATGAGGGGGAAAAGTTCTTTTCTAACTATAATCCTTCCCGACTCAGTCCGTGGATGGCAGTCGACCTAGTTTTACTGCAAAGACCAGCCTACGCTAGGGCAGTCGACCGGACTCCCTCCTTTTTCCATGGACCGAGTGAGGAAGCCCTCCTCTTTGAAGGTGATCCCGGAAGACAAGGCGCAGTTTAAGATACTGGTCGATCGTGTTGTCCAGCTTATCCGTGACGGGGTGACTGGTATGGATCTTTTGGAGGTCTTCCTTCAGCGACGCATCCAGCCACTTCAAGCTCGAGACCATCCGATGTGGATGTATTCATGCACTGATGACACCACTCGGATCCACCCGGAGGAGGTCGAGGATGCCATGCTGGAGCGGTGGCTGACGAGGATCACTTGGAACAGGGACAACCCTAGGGGAGCCAGGTGAATTCTTCCACTCACCCAATCCCACGTACCGGACAAGGTTCAATTCTGAATTTCCGACTGTAATTTTAACCATGCAGCTATTGATGCTCCGTCAATTGACTTTTGTTCTGCTTGTTTTTCTGCCAGGCTCTTATCGAAATGTACTCAATGCCCAACGGGAAGCAAGAGCAAGACCCGGAAGGGGAGGCGAGTGGCGGCGAGAGTGGTGAATGGCATTCTGACGGAGAGGAGACCAAGGAAAGTGACGACTCAAGCGACGAAGAAGAGGCCGAGTCAACTCCTCGCAGGGAGAGGCGATCCAAGCTCGACCAAGACCGGCCGAGCGCTCGTGAAAAAACAACTGCTCAGACTGGCCCGTCTTCAAAGCGTCCTCGGACTTCCTCACCGGCTCCGACTGAAAAAGCGTCAAAGAAGCCCAAAGTTGTAGTGCCAAGGCCTCGGAAGGCGTTGCCGAAGATTAAGATTGACATCCCCGTCGCTTTTGCGTGAGTGTCTCCCTTTGTATTCACTCGACGCTCTATGCTGTTTATTTTTCCCTTGATTTGATCAGATAAACTTTGGAACTGGCAGTACTGCTACTTCTGGGACTTCAGCTTACAAGGATGAGGATGAGGCAATGGAGGATGCTGTTACCTCCAATCTGGGTATGATTTCTGTCGTTTTGTCTTTACTTGGTCGACCCAACTGTAATATATACCATTGGGTGATGCAATTTTGGTGACCGATCTTTGAACAGCTCCCAACATTATTGACCTCCCCGACGATGACGATGACGAGCCCGAGAGGCCTTTGACAAGGAAAAATAGGAAAACTCCTGCAGACAAGGTGGCACAATCGACGCCGATAGCTGAGCCAGTCGTTTAGGACGCTGGTGATGCCAATCGGGCTTCTGTTACCTTCGCCGTACCACTGTCGAGTGCTCTGCCTTCTTCATCGACTGCTCAAGCTTCTGCTGATCCACCTTCAGTTTTTGTTACCCATCACGTCCCAGAGGACGAAGTGAATGCTACCATGGAAGCCATACGCCAAGTAGGTATTACGATGGATAAGATGAAGAGGGTGCGGGATGTCAGTCAAGCCGCCAATGACGCCAGCTCGGCTCTCCAGAGCAATGTTCAGGTTAGCAGCACGTTGACTGGTTTTCTTGGCTTGCTCTGTTAGGATATGCTATCTCAAAACTCTCTTTCCAAGGATCTTTGCGTCTGCACACCCACTGGGTGTTTCGACTTGTCACTGAGCCAATCCATACTTTGAGCTGAATTTTTGTTACTTGAAGTTTTGGACTAGTGGGGCCACGCTGAGTGCACCCACTGGGTGTAGTCCCCGAGACTACGGTGGAACTGCGGGCAGTTGACCGTAGTCTTGACATTTAATCCTTTCACTCGGTCTGGTCTGGCCATGTTGAGTGTAAACTGAACTAGTGGGGGCACGCTAAGTACACCCACTGGGTGTAGTCCCCGAGATCATCGTCGACTGCTGGCAGTCAACTATGGTCTGAAGAAATCGTTTGTTGCTGTCTTTCTTCTTTTTTTTAGATATACACTCGCACCGAAAAGGTCTCGTCGAGTGTTCACTGAATCACTGGGGGCACGCTAAGTGCACCCACTTGGTGTAGTCCCCGAGACTATGGTGGACTGCGGGCAGTCGACCGTAGTCTTAGTATTTATTGTCTCTGTAAAATAACCCATCCTCTCCGACTGCAGAATTCTTGTGATCTTGGGGCTCGCTTTGCCGACTTAGAGAAGCAGCAAATTCAACTTAACCTTGACCTGGAGTTGGCCAAGTCGGAGCTGTAGAAGGCCAAAGATGACGCCAATGGTAAGGAGACTTCGTCGACTGTTTTTTCTTAGACCCGGATTTCACTCTTCTCTTTCTGAACTGAGCATTATTTCTTTTCAAAAAAACTGAACCAGGCTCTGTTAAAGAAGGATCACGATCTGGCTGCTGCACAAAAGAAGGTCGACGACCAAACTGCTCTGGCTGAACAGAAGCTGGCTTCAGTCGGCAAACTGGAGGAGGAGAACGCGAAGATGAAATCTGCTCTGGATGAAGCCAACAAGGAGGTCACCCTCTTGAATAAGGACAAGGTTAGCTTGAACGAGAAGATGGAAGGCATTGCTCGCAGGAGGGATGATCTGGAAAGCTATCCGAGAAGCCTCACCAAGAAGTTATTCATCAAGCTTGAAGGTACATACCCCGTTCCGACTGGTTCATCTTTGTCGACTCAGCATATGAATACTGACTCGTCTTTGGACCGCGCATGCAGAGCTTCGCCGAGACTTCGAGGAGGAGACTGGGCGAATCGAACCAAATTTGGACCCTATCAATTCTCCCGTGAAGGACGAAACTGCTATGAACCTGCTCCGACTGGAATCCCGCATCGACGACGTTGTTGATTACTTGGCTCGCCTGAAAGTCGCCACGTCGCGGATCGACACAACACTTTGGCCAGGGGCAACATTCCAGAATGACCTCGAGTCCCTGATGACTCGACTTAACGAGATCCCTGGTCGAGTGCAGGAGTGGAAGAAGTCTTACGCTTTCGGTCTTGGTCTTGATGTGGCTCTGTCTTTGGTTCGTGTCCACTTTAAGAGGCGAGAGAAGATAAGCTAGCAGCAATCAAGGTCGCCAACACCAAGAAGCACGATTTCCGATCCTTTATGGAGACTTTCATTGCTGCTGCCACTCGGATCGCCGATGGTGTCGACCTGGACGAGTTCGTCGATCCTGCCAGTCCTCATCCCGCGGAGTAAACAAAATTTTATGCCTCACCTCAAATTTGCCTCGGAATGCCGAGTGGATTTTCTACCCGCTAAGCTCCTTCGGGCTGAGAGTCCGAGTACTTTGATCTGCGGTTTGGAACCTTTAGGATTTATCTGAACTGGTTTTACTTCTGAATATGCTTGCATTTGCCTTCGAGTGGACTGTACTTCACTCGGAATAGTCTTTGTGTTTGAGATGCAGCTATGAGGTGGAAGATTTGGTCGTCCTACGCATCATTATCCTTGCAGGAAGGGATAGAGTACCTATGTTGTACTTGTAGCTCCGAAGGAGAAGGTAGTAGTCGACCCGCACCTCGTCGTCCTTGCGGATCGGGATGGAGCGCACGTTGTATTTGTGGCGCAGCTCCGAAGGAGAAGGTAGCAGTCGACCTGCACCTCGTCATCCTTGCGGATCGGGATGGAGCGTACGTTGTACTTGTGGCGTAGCTCCGAAGGAGAAGGTACCAGTCGACCTGTACCTCATCGTCCTTGCGGATCGGTATGTTTTCGAACTTAGGCGAGTGCTGGACTGCAGCTAAGCCTCCGAGTGAGCGGATTGCTCGTCACTCGGTAGGATTTCTCAAACTTAGGAGAGTACTTGGACTGCAGCTAAGCCTCTGAGTGAGTGGATTGCTCTTCACTCGGTAGGATTTTTTAAACTTAGGCGAGTACTGGACTGCAGCTAAGCCTCCGAGTGAGAGGATTGATCTGCACTCGGTAGGATTTTTTAAACTTAGGCGAGTACTTGGACTGCAGCTAAGCCCCCGAGTGAGAGGATTGCTCGTCACTCGGTAGGATTTCTCAAACTTATGCGAGTACTTGGACTGCAGCTAAGCACTCGAGTGAGAGGATTGCTCTTCACTCGGTAGGATTTCTCAAACTTAGGTGAGTACTTGGACTGCAGCTAAGCCCCCGAGTGAGAGGATTGCTCTTCACTCAGTAGGATTTTTTCAAACTTAGGCGAGTACTTGGACTGCAGCTAAGCCCCCGAGTGGGAGGCTGGCTCACCACTCGGTAGGATTTTGTCAAACTTAGGCGAGTACTTGGACTGCAGCTAAACCCCCGAGTGGGAGGCTGGCTCACCACTCGGTAGGATTTTGTCAAACTTAGGCGAGTACTTGGACTGCAGCTAATCCCCGGAGTGGCAGGCCGACTCACCACTCGGTAGGATTCTGTCAAACTTAGGAGAAACGGATTCGCATCTAAGCCTCCGTGTGAGAGGCTGGCTCACCACTCGGTAGGATTTTGTCGAACTTAGGCGAAACGGATTCGCAGCTAAGCCTCCGATTGAGAGGCTTGCTCGTCACTCACTAGGATTTTTGTTACAAACTTAGGTGAAACGGATTCGCAGCTAAGCTACCCACTGGGGGGGTTTCTTACGAAAACAAAAGCAACAACAATCACTGGGAAAATTATAACACTCTTGTCTTTGATAAATAAACTACAGAGGTATTTCTCATTACATCTCATCTGAGTGAGTGCTTAAGTATAAAAGGGGCGGAGCAGCTCCGCATTCCAAGCTCGAGGCTCATCAATTTGGCGGTCGACGTTGTAAAGATGGTACGCCCCATTGTGGAGAACTCAGGTGACGATGAAGGGGCCTTCCCAAGTGGGAGCGAGCTTTTGTGGTTTCTGTTGATCTACTCGGAGGACCAAGTCTCCTTCTTGGAAGGCTCGACTCTTCACATTTCTGGCATGGAATCGACGCAAGTCTTGCTGATAAATAGTCGATCGGATCAAGGCCATCTCTCTTTCCTCTTCTAGGAGGTCGACTGCGTCCTGCCGGGCTTCTTCTGCTTCATCTTCTGAGTAGAGTTCGACTCGAGGTGCATTGTGAAGCAAGTCTCTCGGCAGAACTGCTTTAGCTCCATAGACCAGAAAGAATGGAGTTCGTCCAGTTGACCGATTAGGTGTGGTCCTCAATCCCCAAAGAACTGATGGAAGTTCGTCGACCCATGCACCTGCTGCGTCCTTGAGATCGCGCATCAGTCGGGGTTTCAGCCCTTTGAGAATTAAACCGTTTGCTCTTTCCGCTTGTTCATTTGACGGGGGGTGAGCGACTGAAGCGTAGTCGACTCGTGTGCCTTGAGAGGCGCAAAAGGCTTTGAACTTGTCGGAATCGAAGTTTGACCCATTATCAGTGATGATGCTATGCGGAACTCCATATCTGAATATCAACTCTCTGATGAAACTGATAGCAGTGCAAGCATCAAGATTCTTGATAGGCTTAGCTTCAATCCATTTAGTAAACTTGTCGAATGCCACTAGCAAGCGAGTGAAGCCGCTCCTGCCAGTTCTCAGTGGTCCAATCATATCCATTCCCCAAACAGCAAAGGGCCAGACGAGTGCAATGGTCTTCAAGGCTGATGCGGGTTTGTGTGACATATTGGAGTAGAACTGACATCCTTCACATTTCTTGACTATCTCTTTCGTCATTTCATTTGCTCTTGGCTAGTAAAATCCCACTCGGTATGCTTTAGCCACAATGGTCAGAGAGGACGCATGATGACCACAGGTCCCCGAGTGGATATCGTCAAGAATTATTTGACCTTCTTCTGGCGTTATACACTTCTGACCGACTTCAGTCGCGCTTTCTCTGTATAACTGTTCCTTTATCACAGTAAAGGCCTTGGATGGACGGACGATCTGTCGAGCCTCTTCTTCATTCTTTGGGAATTCTTTTCCTTAGGATGTACGCGATGTACGACAAAGTCCAGTCGGGAGTAATGACCAAGACTTCCATGATCAAGTCGACCACCGCTGCAACCTCAACTTCAGTCGGATCTGTGGCACCTTCTGGTTGCGGAGTCTCTTCGGTGAAAAGATCCTCTTGAACTGATCGTGTGTGGATGTGTTCCAAAAACACAATGCTGGGAATGGCTTCTCTCTTGGAACCTATTTTTGCCAGATCATCAGCTGCTTGATTTTTCAGTCAGGGTATATGATGAAGCTCTAACCCCTCGAATTTCTTCTCTAGCTCTCTCACTGCATTGCAGTAACCAGTCATGGCCGGACTTCTGATGCCCCACTCGTTCATCACTTGATTAACCACCAAATCTGAGTCGCCATAGACCATAAGGCGACGGACGCCGAGTGAAATGGCCATACGCAACCCATACAAAAGTACTTCGTATTCTGCTTCGTTATTGGAGGAATCAAAGTGGATCTGGAGCCCATATCTGAGCTTATCTCCTCGGGGGGAAACCAACACTACCCCAGCACCGGAACCATTCAGCATCTTAGAACCATCAAACAACATGGTCCAGTGCTCCGAGTGAACTTGAGTCGGCAGTTGCTGTTCAATCCACTCGGCGATGAAATCTGCTATTGCTTCGGACTTGATGGCTTTCTTTGCCTCAAACTTGATATCTAAGGGAAGGAGTTCAATCTCCCATTTTGCCACTCGACTAGTTGCATCTCTGTTGTGCAAAATCTCTGACAATGGAGCGTCGCTGATGACTGTAATTGAATGGTCAGAGAAGTAATGTGCAACCTTCTTCGTGGTCATATAAATCCCATTGACAAGCTTCTGATAATGAGGATATCTTTTGCTTTGACAGGGTTAAAACTTCATAAACATAATATACTAGGCGCTGAACTTTAAAGGCTTTTCCCTCTTTCTTCCCGCTCGACCATAAGTACTGTGCTGACAACTTGTCCCGTGGCTGCAATGTAAAGCTTGCCTCCCAGGGGTGGCTATGTGCGTCGGGTGGTCAGACTGGTCGAATGTGATGGTAGTCTGAGACCATTTCAAATAACTGGGTGTCGCCAGAGCGACCATATTCACCTATCAGTTGATAACTTCCAATCGACTTTTGCTTTCAACGTCAGCAAAAATCATCAAGGTGGAATTGACCTGGGGGTATCCATCATCGCTATCTTCCTTGTTCTAAACTTTGTCCGACACCTTTTCCTTATCTTTGGGTTGTTTCCCCTGGAACTGCTTGATTAAGAGCCGACACTGTCGAGTGGTATGCTTTCGGTAAATGAGTTTACCCTCTTCATATTTCTTTGTGTGAATGTGGCATGGCAAATCCAACACATCGTTTCCGTCTTGATCCTTTACTTTCTTGGGGTTCCAAGGAACTTTAGGCTTCCCCTTAAACTTTCCTTCAGTCACGGCCAAGGCTTCTCCAGGAGCAGCTGGCTCAGCTTTCCGCTTCTGCTTCCGACTGGAATTCCCTCCTCCGGTTTCGCGACTGACTTGTGCTTTCCACTCCGGAGCCGATCCTCCTCTTCACCACTGGCATACTAGGTGGCAGTATCCATCATTCGACTCAGAGACATGTCTCTGATTCGACCGAATTTCAGGTTTAGCTCTCTGTACTTAACGCCTTCCTTGAAGGCACAGACTGCCTGGTGATCAGATACATTCTCTACCGTGTGATGCAATGTGATCCATCTCTGGATGTAATCCCTCAAAGTTTCATTTGTCTTCTGCACGCAAGATTGCAATTCTGTCAACCCTGCTGGTCGCTTGCAGGTCCCTTCAAATGTTCTGACAAACACTCAGGAAAGATCTTCCCAAGTGTAAATGCTGTTGGGTGCTAACTGGTTCAGCCATGCTGCTCTGGCGAGCCCTCCAACATAAGAGGCAGGTCTTTCATGGCCACTTCATCATTACCCCCGCCAATCTGAATAGCCACTCGGTAGTCCTCAAGCCAAGTATCAGGTTTGGACTCACAGTGAACTTACTGACTCCAGTTGCCAACTTGAAGTTGGGAGGAATCACTGCGGCCCTGATGGCTCTGCTGAAGCACTCTGGTCCTGAGACATGCACTCTGCTGCTTGTGGGTGCATCTCTGTCATGACCTCCTCGATGAGCTCTGTTTCTGTCGACCAAACCCTGAACGAGAATGGATCTCGCATCAAAGCCTGGTTCTCTGGGGTCGACTGGAATCCTTCGCCCAGCACTATGAGGGCGTCTGTCATCCTGTTGTCGAGGCTCGTGTGACCCACTCCTTGGGGGAGGGGTGGGAACTCGACGTCGATCGTCGCGATCGAATCGGTGATCATACTGCTCACGGTTCCTATACTGATCTCGCTGGTCTTCACGTCCCTCACGCCTCAGAGGGGATCTTGGGCTGTGAGCCGATCAGATGTCTGCAACAACGGTTCTTTGTGGATCCTGTTTACTGCGATCGTGATACTGACTGAATTCTGGTCTCCTGCTGCCCGGAGTAATGCTCTAATCTGCAACAAGCCTCTGCCAGCCTCGGACTGGGACGGCTGAATCGACTCTGCTATTCGGGCCGCAGCGGCTAAATTTTGAATCGGAGTTCGATATACCTGAGTAGGTGGTGGAAAGAGTTGACGTCGACTGGATTCTGGAACCCGTTGTCGTGCATGCTCGTCGAGTACTCGCTGGAGGTTCTCCAGTCGAGTGCGTTCAGCCAAGTTGGCCAACCGCACGTCCTCTAAAGCACGAGCCTCGGGGCTTTCTCCAATGATAGGAGTGTGCAGCGCATCCATGTTCCGGCGGTGAAGTTCTTCCCTCTGCAGCAAAGTGAGGGTCTCGGGGAGATATTCTTCATGGGCATGCGATGGATCGCCTACAGCGTCGCTTCCGTCGGTGCCGGGAAAGCCGGGAGGACTGCGTGGTCCATCGACCATCAGAACCTCTACCGCTGGATCACTGCTGTCGCACTTGGATGCAGTCTCTTCGGAGCCAGTCGAACAGGCCGTAGAGAGATTAAATCCGGGCTCGATCACGCGACTTGGGGTGGCCGATTGGCGAGCCACCGCGTGCCTCACCCACCGCTGAAGTCTCGACCGGCCGGGCGCTTGCGCCCGGCGGGGAAAGCGAGGAGGGAGGGCGACACAGGGTCGACCGATCTTTGGGTCGACGGTTGCCGCAGGAGGGCGCCGTGGGCCAGACGAAAGTCGTTGCCCGCATGACGAGGCGCGCCGATGTCGTGTGGAGCCTCCTGAAGCCAAGCGGAGTCGTCGGCGATGAACGTGAGCGCGCCAAGACGGATCTCGCGGCCCTCAACCAAAACTCCGCCTGAAACCATGATGAAGGAGATCGGAAAAATCGCAACTTCTCCAATAAGTCGCTAAGACAACTGGCCCACGGTGGGCCCCAACTGTTGTGGTTCTAAGTCTGACAGTAATGTAGGGGGGTAGGATTGGAGAGGCAAGATCCTAGCTATGGAGTAGTTGTATACACACAACTTTTACGAGTTCAGGCCCTTCTCGGAGGAAGTAATATCCCTACGTCTCGGAGCCCGGAGGCGGTCGACTGGATTATGTGTGTATGAGTTACAGGGGTGCGAACCCTTGACACTGAGGTGGGGGGTGGCTTATATAGAGTTCGCCAGACCCCTCCCACCCTCAGTTATGCAGGGTTTAAGGTACAGTAAGGTCGGGCGTTACTGGTAATGCCACAAATAAAGTTCTATGATGACCATAAAGGCTACTTAATGACCGACTGTTAGCGTGCGGAGTGACTTTAGATCTCCTGGCTATCGAGTGGTTGGCTTCATGGTTGAGTGGTTGGCTTCATGGTCGAGTGTCTTCGAGTCTGTCGAGTGGAACACTTCTGAGTGGATTGAAAGGTGGTTTCTTCTAGAGATGTCCTTGGGGAGGGTATCTAGGACAGGTCCATGACCCTACCCTAGGTACAGAGCTTCATCATATAACCCCAAGGTGTGACCCTCCCATGAGGAGCCGGGTTACACATTGGCAACTTAGCATAAAGAAGATCCTAGAGTGCCCAAGAAGATAAAACAGGAAGATGATGACTCAAGAGGCAGCCCTGATGATGGCCCAAGATCCGGAAGTTTGAGTCGCCCGATGATGACTTGCCTTGCAAGGCAGGGCGAGTTAGAAACCGAGTTGGTCACATTGTGTGATCTGGCAAGAACTCTGTAAACCGCGAGCCCTCGACATGTGTATATAAAGGCGAGACTCGACGACGAGTGAACTCAGGAGACAACAAGTCGACAACTAGGTCAAGCATAATCGCTCCCTTGTAACCAATACCCAAGTAATAAGTAACAACAGCAGCAGTAGGTTTTTACCTCGTTGAGAGGGGCCGAACATGCGTAAACCCTTTGTTTCCTTTGTCCCGTTCAACCCCATTGAGCTAACCTACATTGCGATGGCTCCACACCTAAGTCCTTTCACAAGGGCATCTGTCGTGTTAAATCCACGACAGTTGGCACCCACAATGGGGCCAGAGCACAGTTGTCACCCACCATGATATAGGTGATGACATTCTTACTGCTATTTTGGTTGTTGTATTTTCTGAAATGGCATGTTTCAATTCATTATATTTAGTTGTGTGATGGCATTCCTTCTCCATATTGTATTTCTTGTTGCTTGTACTAGATACGGGTGATATGCATTTTGTTACTACATTTTTTCCTTAATAGAAGTATACTTTCTTTGCATTCGATAGTGATCATGATTAGATTCAACATGATGATGTTCAAGAGGAGATGGACCTAGATAATTATGATGAGATGCAAGAGCTGATTCAATATATGGCACATCAAATACATGTTTCTCTGAGTTTGAATCTTATTCTTGCACGCTAGCTGGGTCATCGCGTTAGAGTGGTAGTCAACATATATTTACTATCGGTGGTGAAATCTTTTATGTCATTCCTAGAGACTGTACAAATGTTTATCCCTACAGAAGTTGATGCAGGTTTCGAAGATCTTCAAGCTGTGGAAGATTTAGGAGATTTATAGATCTTCAAGCTGCTGAATATATGGTAGAGTGATTATGCTTTGTTTATGCAACCTATACACTTGCTCTGATCATTTTGCCCGTTGTTAGGCCACTATATGCTCATTTTGGTTGTGTGGCACCCCAGAAACATATGTTCTCTTGTGGCACACATTTAGAAACATATATGTATTGTACCTTTCGTGGCATAACCTTCATATGTATACACACACACACACACACACACACACACACATATATATATATATATATATATATATATATATATATATATATATATATGGTTGTTATGTTAATTTATCGAATCGACTTTAAGGTTTTGGAGTGAAGTGTATGAATGAGACATGTTACTTTGATTGAAGTGTATGGATGAGACATGTTACTTTGAGTGAAGTGTATGTATAAATTGTGTAATATGTACTGATTGCTTGAACATAATGAATGGATATTACATTAGGGATGCCTATAACTATTTGGTAGTGAAATCTACGTGCTGGCATAAAAACTGCCGGGTAAACGAGCTTCTGCAGGCAGTTGGACTACCGATAATTGATGTTTCATGTACTTTGACCAATCTGCAGGGAGAAACACCGTCCCGACAGTTTATCTGTCCTTTAAAGTGCTTTCTCCTGGCAGTTTTTCTGTCCGTACAACAGTTGTGGTGTAGTGTTCTTGAAGGGCAACTTCCCAGGGATCAAAGGATATGCCATGGACCGGATGACTAAGAGTCGTCGTGGCAAGTTCTACATCGACGATGCAGGCTGGGGCCCTGAGGCCGACTCAATCAAGTACGGGTACCGGGTCCCCTTTGGCGGAATTCACGTCTTCATCGGCAAGATCGGTGAGTCAGAGCCTGATCCAGACGCCTGTACCGACATCATCGAGACAACTCAGCGTGCGCTACCCGCTAGGGTTCAACTCGGCCGGAGGCGTGTTTTCACTTGCTCTATTCATGGGGCGGATCTTGAAGAAGGTTTTGCATCTAGCAGAGAGACGACCATCTATTCAGGTGATGGGTCCTCAACCGGAGAAGCTGGGTCAATCTATCAACTTCAAGACAGCGGGCGTGGGGCTATTCTGATGGTGACAGTATTCCGGACCCCTATCAACTGCCGAGTAGGGCTGCTATTATTATGGCTGGCATGCAACCAGTTTTGAATTCATCAACAACTGCTGCTATGACATCTGGTTCAGCCGCTGCAGCGACAGTTGGCGTGAGTGGCTCAACTCGGCCGCCGACTGAAGTCTAATCGTTGCTCTTGGTCCCATTGGCGACTGTGTTAGCTACGGTGGTGACCCAGGCGAATCAAGCACATCATAATGCGGAAGTTGCAAAGGTGCTAGACGAGGTGGCTAAGGCTCGGGAGGATCTGAATGTAGAGAATAACAAGATCGTGACGGAGCTGGCCCTGATGGAAGCTGAGTGACAACGGTTAAAGGCAGAGGCTTTTCGCCTAAGTCTGGATCAGAATGCGTCCAACGCTATCTTTCAAAGGAGGCACCAGAGCCGCCTGCCTTCCCAGTTTGAGGGACGGAATCTTTTTAACACGCCCGGGGCAGGAACAAGTAACCCGCCCGGTGTGACCCGGGCTACTGAGGCGCCAGGGACTGGAGCGGCAGCTCAGCCTTGTTTGCCAGACACCCTCTTGCCATTATCCTAACCTGGTTGATAATATGATAGCAGCAGCTACACGGCTGGCGGCCATCCCGATCGAAGGCGAGTCTCCAACTGCGATAGAGACCCGGAGCAATGTGGAGCTTCTTCAGATGGCTATGGCACAATAGGCAGTTTACTCATACAGTTGCAAGAGAATTCACTGAACAACATGCCAAAGTCAAAGTTACAGCCGGCGTATTGAGTCGCCGGTAGTTTCCGAGAGCGAGCGGCGTTGTAACCCGCCTCGTAACAATGAAGCTCCCCATGGAAATTACCAGCCCCGTGATGATCAGAATGCTCAGGCCCTTGTGCTTCAGGCTAGAGCCCATCGTGAAGCGGAATTGGCGGCTCAGTTAGGGGCATATCGGCGGTATCCAGTACACCCTTCGGCAACCATTACAGCTGGGATGACCTCTAGGACAGTCGGCATGCGGTGTCTAGTGCCAGCTCTAAGCAATGAACATTTGCCCAATGATTTAAAGGGCCCTCGCAAGGTACCTAATTACACAGCTTATCTTCCACCTAAAGCTTGTATTGAAAGCTATGAACTAGCTATGGAGATGCTGGATGTTAATGATGTTGCATGTGAAAAGTACTTCACCATGATGTTGGATGGACCAGCTCGTACCTGGCTAAAAGGATTACCTACAATTTCCATCAATTCTTGGGCGGATTTGAAGGCGCGCTTCATTCAGAACTTTAAGGGAACATCTAAGTAGCCTCTGTCGATTATTGACCTGGACAACTACGTGCAGCGGGAGGATGAGTCGGCCCACCATTGGGTTCGCCGGGTCTCAGTTATTATCCACTCTTCCGATAGCATTGCGGCAGGTTTTACTGTTCTGATTCTAGAAAACAATTTTCACTTTACCCCCCTCAAGCAGAAGCTTGGGCGGCTTAAGCGTCACTATAGTGATATGGGGGAGCTCATAGCGGCTCTCATCAAATATGTAGACTCTGACACTACCAAAGATCCTGGGTCCGATGATGAAAAATCCAACAAGGGAAAGAAGAATGGTAATGGTAAGGGACAACAACTGAATGCGATAGGAAATAATGGGCACAACCACGGCAAGGGTGGTAAGCGCAAACAACCCGATGGCGGGTCAAATTTTGTACCTAACCCCAACAATGGTTAAAATGGCCAGCACCCTAACGGCAATGGTAAGAAGGCCTTTGGAGGGCCAAGGTTTAATCTTAAAGGCAATGATGAACAAGCCTTGCCCAAATCATAGTCTGCCTAACAAAACCAGCGGCTCACGCTTGGAAGGATTGTTTCATTATGAAAGAGTAATAAGAACTCCAACTTCAGTCAGAATCATGGCAACAATAATGGCTCGCCTGGCGGGACAGGATTCGGCTCACAGGTTCCCAGCTTTGGTGGTGGCGGCTCAAATGCCGGATATCAAGGACAGGGTAACAAGGTTGTTTATAATCAACAATCTAGTCAAAGTAACCAGCAGGAACAGTGAGGGTATCAGAGTAACCCAAAGGAGCTCAATGGGGGTCAATATCATGTGTTCACAACTAGTCTTTGTAAGCGAGACCAGAAGGTTCACAAATGCGCAGTCAATACTGTTGACAGGCACTACCCCAATATTTGAGGTGGTCAGAGCACACAATAACATTGAGCCCGGTGGATCACCCGCCCCAGGTGGATAATCTTGGTCTACTCGCACTGGTGGTAGCCCCTCATGTTGGGAGTTATAAATTCACCAAGGTGCATATGGATGGCGGCAGCAGTATTAACATCCTATATTATGACATGTTCCAGCGGATGAATTTGACAGACATGGATCTCAAACCATCTTCAATAGTCTTTCATGGTGTTGTGCCTAGTAAGTCGGCATACCCTATGGGAAAAATATCCTTAGAAGTGGCCTTTGGTGTTGATCAAGACTACAGGGTAGAGACAATATGGTTTGAGGTGGTTAAAATCAAGAGTCCTTATCATGTTTTGTTTGGGCGTCCGGCTTATGCCAAGTTTAAGGATTGGCCTTGTTATGTTTACTTACAACTTAAGATGTCAGAGCGTAAGGGTACCATTACAATCCAAGGTAATCGGAAGATCGCTTTGGAATGTGAAGAAGTAGATGCTACATATGCGGAGTTGGCCTGTTCCATGGAAGAGATGATGTTTTATAAATATAATGTTGACCCAGCCTATATGACCCCTCTGAATTAACCCACTATTGAGCAAGACTCCTTGTTGAAGTTTAAGTCGGCTGATGATACTAAACAGGTTGATTTTGTCCCTGGTGACTCATCTCAGCAGTTCAGAGTGGGGGCTAATATGGATCCCAAATAGGAAAGCGCGCTCATCGAGTTAACCCGTTAGAATAAGTACATCTTTGCATGGAAACCTTCTGACATGCCAGGTGTATCGAGAGAATTCGCTGAGCACACTATTAATATAGATCCTAACTTTAAGCTGGTCAAGCAATTCCTTCGTCGTTTCAATGAAGAATGTTGTGAAGGAAATATGCCCTAGAGGCAATAATAAAGTTATTATTTATTTCCTTATATCATGATAAATGTTTATTATTCATGCTAGAATTGTATTAACTGGAAACATAATACATGTGTGAATACATAGACAAACAGATTGTCACTAGTATGCCTCTACTTGACTAGCTCGTTGATCAAAGATGGTTATGTTTCCTAGCCATAGACATGAGTTGTCATTTGATTGACGGGATCACATCATTATGAGAATGATGTGATCGACATGACCCATTCCGTTAGCTTAGCACACGATCGTTTAGTATGTTGCTATTGCTTTCTTCATGACTTAGACATGTTCCTATGACTATGAGATTATGCAACTCCCGTTTACCGGAGGAACACTTTGTGTGCTACCAAACATCACAACGTAACTGGGTGATTATAAAGGTGCTCTACAGGTGTCTCCAAAGGTACATGTTGGGTTGGCGTATCTCGAGATTAGGATTTGTCACTCCGATTGTCGGAGAGGTATCTCTGGGCCCTCTCGTAATGCACATCACTTAAGCCTTGCAAGCATTGCGAGAAACGACATAGTTGCGGGATGATGTATTACAGTACGAGTAAAGAGACTTGACGGTAACGAGATTGAACTAGGTATTGAGATACCGACGATCAAATCTCGGGCAAGTAACATACCGATGGCAAAGGGAACAACGTATGTTGTTATGCGGTCTGACCGATAAAGATCTTCATAGAATATGTGGGAGGCAATATGAGCATCCAGGTTCCGCTATTGGTTATTGACCGGAGACGTGTCTCTGTCATGCCTACATAGTTCTCGAACCCGTAGGGTCCGCACGCTTAACGTTACGATGATAGTTAAATTATGAGTTTACATGTTTTGATGTACCGAAGGTTGTTCGGAGTCCCGGACGTGATCACAGACATGACGAGGAGTCTCGAAATAGTCGAGACGTAAAGATTTATATATTGGAAGCCTATGTTTGGATATCGGAAGTGTTCCGGGTGAAATCGGGATTTTACCGGAGTACCGGGAGGTTACCGGAACCCCCCCGGGAACCTAATGTGCCTTAGTGGGCCTAGGTGGAAGAGAGGAGATGCGGCTAGGGCTGGGCCGCGTGCCTCTTCCCCCCAGTCCAAATAGGACAAGGAGAGGGGGGCGGTGCCCCCCCTTCCTTCTTGTCTTCCACTCCTTCCCCCTCCCAAGTCCTAATCCAACTGGGAAAGGGGGGAGTCCTACTCCCGGTGGGAGTAGGACTCCTCCCGGCACGCCCTCTCCCTTAGCCGGCCGCACCCCCCCCCCCCCTTTGCTCCTTTATATACGGGGCAAGGGGGCACCCCGTAGATACAACAATTGATTTGTTTGATCCTCTTAGCCGTGTGTGGTGCCCCCCTCCACCATAGTCCACCTCGATAATATTGTAGCGGTGCTTAGGCGAAGCGCTGTGTCGGTAGAACATCAACATCATCACCACGTCGTCGTGCTGACGAAACTCTCCCTCAACACTCGGCTGGATCGGAGTTCGAGGGACGTCATCGGGCCGAACGTGTGCTGAACTCGGAGGTGCTGTACGATCGGTACTTGATCGGTCGGATCGTGAAGACGTACGACTACATCAACCTCGTTGTGCTAACGCTTCCGCTTCCGCTATGCATCACCATGATCTTGCGTGTGCGTAGGATTTTTTTTTGAAATTACTGCGTTCCCCAACACCTGTGCTGGTGATTAAGAAAAATGGCACTTGGCGTATGTGTGGTTATTACACAGATCTTAACAAAGCTTGTCCAGCTGATCCATTTTATCTCCCTCGTATTGACTAGATTATCGATGCCACGATGGGTTGGGAGACTTTATGTTTCCTGCATGCTTATTCTGGTTATCATTAGATCAAGATGAGAGTTAAGGACCAAGAGAAGACGTCTTTTATTACCCCTTTTGGATCCTTCTGCTAGGTCTCTATGCCTTTTGGGTTTAAAAGTGCCCAGGCGACTTATCAACATTGTGTTCATAATTGTTTTCATAGTAAAATTGGGCGTAATGTGGATGCTTATGTGGATGATATTATTCTTAAATCCAGAAAGATGGAAACACTCTTGGATGATCTAACGGAGACTTTTCACAACCTTCGAGTCTATAAGATGATGCATAACCTGGCAAAGCGTGTCTTTGGTGTACCTGCAGGCAAGCTCTTGGGTTTTCTGGTCTCAGAGAGAGGTATAGAAGCTAACCCGGAGAAGATTAAGGCCATTAGTTCATCGGCTAAACTGGTGTGAGTCAATGACGTCCAGTGCTTGGCGGGTCGTATCGTAGCTTTAAGCCGGTTCATAAGCTGTCTCGGAGAGAAGGCCTTTGCTTTTATAACAGATGATCAAGAAAACATATCATTATCTCTGGAGTGACACTGTGGATAAGGCGTTTTAGGCGCTCAAGAAGCAGTTGGTTGAGCCGCCTATCCTTGCAGCCCCCATAGACGAAGAACCATTACTCCTCCAGGTCGCGGCTAATAGTAAGGCCGTCAGTGTGGCGATCGTGGTTGAGCGCAATGTAACGGTCAAGGAGTATCCAGTCCAGCAGCCGGCTTACTATGTCAGTGAGGTGTTGATTGAGTCTATGCAACGATATCCACATTGGCAGAAATTGGTATATGGGGTGTTCATGGCGAGTCAACAGCTAAAGCACTATTATCTTGGTCATCCTGTGGTCAGCTCTGCTCCTTTAGGAGACATTATTCAAAACAGAGAGGCCATTTGCCGGGTCGCCAAGTGGGCAATAGAGCATGGAACTCATGGTTTGAAATATGTGCCAAGGTCAACTATCAAATCTCAAGCTCTAGTGGATTTTATCAATGAATCGACAGAATTACAGATGCTTGAAGAGAAGCCTGATAACACTTCTTGGACAATCCACTTTGACGGGTCAAGTCAGTTATTTTCACTTCCCCACGAGGTGACAAATTTTGCTATGTCTTAAGGCTGATGTTTCCTTGTACTAACAATGCAGCTGAATATGAGGCTTTACTCCATGGCCTTCGCATGGCCAAGGACATGAATTTATGTTGGGTCAGGTGCATTGGCGACTCAAACCTGGTGGCTCAACAATTTGCAGGTACATGGGATTCCAAAGACACACTATTGGAGGCTTATCGTCGGGCGGTTGACAACATTGTTGGTCACCTCAAGGGGTACCAGTGGGAACATTTGGATCGCATGAAAAATGAGGTAGCCGACGCTTTGTGCCGGCTTGGGTCTCAGCGAAAGTCGGTGCCTCCGAATGTGTTTCTAGATGTATTGCATTATCCTTCAGTCAAGTTGCCATTAGAAGTGGATCTTGCTATTCCTGACCCGGAGGCATAGTTGGTGGCGGCTCTCCATGCTATTCCTGATTGGACACCTCACTACTTGGTTTACATGACCCGGGGCGAGTTACCTGAGGACGAGACTTTGGCGAGGCAAATCACGAGGAGATCTAAGTCTATGAATATTGTCAATGGCGAATTACACCGTTGCAGTGTGACAGGCGTGTTCCAACATTGTGTTTCTCCTGAAGAAGGCCGTGAAATTTTAAGAGACATCCATGATGGTGATTGTGGTCATCACGCCGGCTCAAAATATTTAGTGGCTAAAGCTTTTCTTCATGGGTTTTATTGGTTGACGGCTCATGCTGATGCCGAGGATATCATCAGTAAGTGTGATGGATGTCAGAAATTTTCTCGCAGGGCTCATGTGTCGGCTCAAGAATTCACGATGATTCCCATTACTTGGCCGGTTGCAGTTTGGGGGCTTGATAAGGTTGGGCCTTTCAAAAGGTCCCCGGATAAAAAGACCCACCTTATGGTAGCAGTTTAGAAATTTACCAAGTGGGTAGAGGTAGAGCCGGTCAGCAAGTTTGATGCAGGTACAATAGTTAAATTTGTTAAAAAGATGATCTTCCATTTTGGTTATCCTCATAGTATCATCACTGATAATGGCACTAACATGTCTAAAGGTTCTATGAAGGAGTTCTTTCAAAGGGATCATATTCGTCTAGATGTTTCTTCTGTGGGTCATCCGCCGTCTAATGGTCAAGATGAGAGGGCTAACTAGGGAATCTTGAGAGGTATCAAGCCCCGGCATATGGTTCCTTTGCATCGAACGCCCAGGCTATTGGTTTGAGGAATTACCATCAATAATCTAGAGTATTAATACCACCCCTAACAGGTTGACAGGTCATACACCTTTTTCATGGTCTATGGGGCCAAGGCGGTTCTTCCTAGTGATATCCGTCATGACTCGCCCCGTGTGGAGGCTTATGATGAAGCTGATAATGAGGTAGCACGTCAAAACACATTTGATGCTTTGGATGAGGAGCTTGACCTTGCGGCGTCTTGTTCAGCAATATATCAGCAAGACCTGCATCACTATCATAGCTGCAGAGTTAAAACTCAAGCGTTTCAAGAAGGCGAGCTGGTGCTACGGCTGATCCTAGATCAAATAGATATGCACAAGTTATCCCCACCTTGGGAAGGACCCTTTTTGTTTAACAAAAACCTGAATAATGGGTCTTATTACCTCATCGATCTGTGAGAACATAAGGACTCAGGCAAGTTGGAGGAGAAGACCCGCTGGCCTTGGAATATTGCTCATCTTCGGCCTTATTACACCTGAGTCACCGGCTCTCGTATTTGTACAGTCATTTTTAGTGTATATATTATGATCAATATAATAAATCCGGCATCCCTGATAATTCAGGGCCTCTGTCGTTTCATTTATGTGTCTCTGAGTCTTTATTATTTGGTCATAAGGTCACTTGGGGGCTTCCAACCCACCGGGTATAGCTTTCATTCCATCTTGACCCAGTGTGGAAGCCAAATCCTGAGTTATCCTGCCTGTTTGCAACTTGCTACTCAGCTAGGTAATCTTGTGTGACCCACCGAACTCTTAACAGTCAATCTTTTGGAAGACCCTAAACTTGGTAAGGTCAAAACGGTGGCTTGTGTCACGTCAGAGCCGGCTTAAAGTGAGCTAGGATTAACTCAAAGGCTGTGCGGTCCTTGAAAGCACATCGCCTTACGAGCCAATCTGTCTAGTCGTGCTTTGGTAAGCCAGCTAGACAATCATTGAGACTTTTTGAAATTTTCTCTTTTGAATCCTTCGAATTTGTTTCTTTTAAAGATTCTTTCTGGTAAGGAAATTTTAACAATTCGGGTTATAAAAATCTGGTTGTATGACTCATATTTGAGTACTGGGATAATTTGTTTTATGCCCCTAGTTGTGTCCCACTCAACAGGATTGCCCCTAATTTTCAAAAGCCAGTGGTTCTGTCCAACCCACTTTGGTCGTCTTGTGCTTTTGCCCTTTGATCGTCACTTTGGAAACTTAATAACTAATTCATACTAAATTAGAAAAATGCAAATAAGATACCAAAATGTTTAGGAAAACATCACCTACATGTCAATGTCATTTGCATTCATGACAAAAGTGTTGGAAAGTGCCCATCCGAGTCTTAGCTCTTGTCATACCACCATGAATAGTAAAATCTAAAAAAAATCAAAAAATTCAAAAAAAAATTAGATGGCAAAGAATTACAATTGTTTTAAGTGCTTGCCAAGTTTTATCAGGGAATGACATTCGTGGAAGTCGTGGCAAAAAAGTCAACACTCCAAAATAGATTATTTTTTCCACGACTTCCTCAAATCTCATTCCCTGATAAAACTTGGCAAGCACTTAAAACATTTGTCATTCTTTGCCACCAAATTTATTTTTGAATTCTTTAATTTTTTTTATTTTACTATTGATGGTGGTATGATAAGATCTAAAACTCGGATGGGCACATTCCAACACTTTTGTCATGAATGCAAATGACATTGACATGTAGGTGATGTTTTGCCAAACATTTTGGTATCTTATTTACATTTTTCTGATTTAGTATTAATTAGTTATGAAGTTTTCAAAGGGATGGTCAAATGGTCAAAGGGAAAAAGCACAAGACGACCAAAGTGGGTTGGACAGAACCGCTGGCTTTTGAAAATTAGGGGCAATCCTGTCGAGTGGGACACAACTAGGGGCATAAAACCAATTATCCCTTGAGTATTTTGGGTTTGGTAACCCGCTCTAGTTTTGGACTTTAAGTCCCCAATATACTTTGGTTTGAATAATTGAGGTCATGTAATTACATGCTTTAGGGATGTCACCCGCTCTGGATATTAATGATCAACACATCAAGGATATATATACATTTACAAGTTTGTTTTCAATGGTTATATGAATATTTGAGGTTTGGTAACCTGCCCTGGTTTTTGACTATAAGACGCCAGTATGATTTGGCTTCAATGGCCTTGATTCTAGTCTTTTTTGTCATGATATAAGACTATATTATGTTTGGGTTGTTACCCGGCCTGGCTTTTGACATTATGTCGCCAGGGCATATGTTGTTTAGACCTTTGTGCAGGACATGGACCTTTTTGAATTGAAATACGAAGTACTGGTATGACTCATATGAGTGATTATGTCAGCCAGTTCATAAAGATCGCGGTGGTGATTTAAAAATCAAAAGTTAACATGCACGATGGCATGACATGGTAGATCATTGTTTTCCGCTATCCTATTACAAGGCATAGCTTTGAGCCTGATGAGGACATCAATACACCTTTGTCTTTATCAGAGCCCTAAAAAAATTTAAATTGCAATTTTTTTTGAGCTGTGCTCCCATAAGCCGGCCAGAGAGCCGCCTGGATCATCAATGCTTACTCTTCTTCTGGCATCTTTGAGGACTGTGGATCATCCTGCGCTGGTTCTTCCTCGTCGATCGTCTGAAGATTAGTCCTTGTGCAATCGATGCTGGTTAAAGCTTCAAAAGTGGATTCATCATGGAGTATAATGGAATGATCAACGTCAGGAGGAAGATATGCTTACGGCGAGGAGGAATGAGATTGACAGTGTAATGATTTGGCGGTGGTACCTTCTTATATTGTTATCATCATAAGCCGCCATATAGTTGTTCAAATTTAACTCTTCAACCAGCTTGCAGGCCATGGGCCGCATCTCCTGAACACAGTGGTTGAAGTCCTTCTCTTTAAATGGTGACTGATCATCTTTGAATTTGAGACACCTGGTGGCGATCTCTTTCGGGTCAAGCTATGATTGCCATGCTTTAGCCCGGCCAAGAGCGACAATGGCTCCATCTTTGGCGGATGATAATCTTTGTTCATCATTCTGGCTAGGGAGAATTGACAGGTGATCCAGCACAGAGTTGATTGAACTTGGCGGCTTTTTGTTGCTCCCTAAGGTCACCTAACTGTGGAGAGCACCATTGTATAACTGTTCTATTAAAGAGTAAATGGCCTTCAGCTTCAATAGCATGTCTTGACCAAGGATGGCAGTCCTAGGGCCTGAAAAGAGGTTATGCAAGAGTCGCCAGCCGAGTTAGCAGATTTAAAAAACATGTTGTGCTTACGGAATATGGCGGCTGTCATTTGTAATATGTTGTTTTAAGACGGGCAACTCTTTAGTTACCACATTAAGAGCATTATTTGCATCTTATGCCCTTATGGCCAGAGCTGCTTTCTCTGTTTCCCAGGCGGTTCTCTCTCTGGCAAAGCCTGCTTTAGACTTTTCAATCTCTTCTAAAGAGGTTTTTAATTCTGCCTTGGACTGGGAAGTCTCTGCTTGTTGTGTCTTAATAATTTCTCTTAAGTCACCTACTTGTCACTCCTTCATACTTAGCTTGGCCAGAAAGCCAACAGTGAGATAAGGGTCAGACGGATACAGTGACAAGTTTTTTGTGATGCAAATAAATTGAAAGTCACAAGCACATTGCGAGCAATATACTTGGCACTTGAGGGCTAATGCCAGTTGTTTTAAACTTCTTTATGACCTGACTCATCTTGCTAAAAGTTAAGCCGACCTTTGGGGGCTATATATTGATGTTTTCCCCAAAGTACAGTGATTATAAGTCCCGGCTAACCTTGCTAAGTTAAGCCGGCCCTTCGGGGCTACATATTTGGATCTTTAATTGGCAGTCTGGTGATGAGACTATGGTTGAAAAGCTATACAAGGTTTGTTCAAGGATTCATATGTGAAAGACCCGTCTCATCTTATAAGCCGGCTCTGAAAGACTATAGTTTGTAGATTATTATTAAGTCTACATCATATTCAACCTTTTTCCTATCCTCTAGACTGGACGGCTGCACAAATACATATGGAAAGGGGTTTAGAACATACCTCATAGCGTTCCTTCATAAGGTTCACTAAGTCGGTCTTCAGTTCATGTCTAGTGTGAAGGCAGTTCAGATAGCCTGCATGAATGTCACCTGCGTCCAGGACGACATAATTCTCTAGATCCAACTTCAATTTGGCTTCTGTTGGCGGCTCTTCTTTGGCGCTGTGTTTGGCCAAGACTGTGGTATTCCCTGGCTCCGTATAGCCTGTGCCAGTAATGAGGACGTCCTTAAAAGTCTTGTCAACAGGGGCTTTTTTAGACAGCTTGGCAGGGTTGGGCGACTTAGGACTTGGCGGGTCAACATCAGTGTTCATTGGATCAACGGCTCTGGTGTCAGCATGTGGCGGCGGATCATTAGTAGGGTCTTCAGGATTTTGAAATGAAGCTTCTGATACTATTGGCGCCTGCTTCTCCAGCTCATTAACTTTGTGTTCTTTTTAAGGCCCGCCCATCTTCAGTTTCTTGCCCGCCTTGGCTATGCCTCTATAAAGAAGATATAAGAGTATGAGCATATCATCATAAATATGAACCAACAAATGAAAGTTCTTACCCCTGGGCAATTTTGAAGGTAGGCATATGGGTCTATGTAGAGTCGCTGGATGATGAATGAGAGGCTCTGTGATAGTTTGAGTCAGAAGATTTAAGTGGTTGACAAATGAGACCCGCCTTTGGAAAGGAGAGGGTTGGTTTTTGAGGCACTTCATTAAGACGTTTGCGAGGGGCAGGTATGTTGGGTAAGCCGGTCGCATGGTCACCACCTCCACTACTCCAGCTTGTACGCTTTGCCTCGTGCTTCTGTTTCTTCAAAATAAAATTGGGATCCAGATAAGCAAGAGGATGAGAAAATCATACTTTTTGGGAGACCCGCCGAGTTTTTTTTCTTGGCAAAGGTTCTGAGTCAGAGGAGATTATGGTTAGCTCTGCTGCTTCTGCATGGCTGGTATCCGCATCGTCCTGAGAGGAGTCAACGTCAATAAGTTGTATAAAGAGAGACCCAAGATAATCGAGGTCTACCTCCGACTCATTGTCAAGAGTAAATAAATCTTCAGCATGTTGTTTCTTTCCTTTGGTCTTTTTTACAGCCTTGGGCTTTCCTTTGGCCTTTTTGGCCTGCTTATCCTGCAGTTTCTTGTTGCAGAAGGGAGAGTCGGCCTGAAAACACAAATAACAATGAGAAGATGTGCAGTTTATGAGAAAGTGATAAATGATTTAAAAGAATGGCTTGAAATACGTACGTCAGGAGCCAGGTTGAGAGCGCAGAAAGGGTTTAGTCCCGTTTTGCTGCAACATTCGAGGGTCTCCCTGAGTAATCATTTGGTCATTTCATCGATTTCCTGGTCTTCAAGATGTGTCTGATTGTACCTCTGTGGGTCTTTTATGTCACATGTGTATTGGCACATTAAGCCGGTAGGGCGGCTCAAAGGCAAGATTCTCATTGACCAATTCAAAGCTGTAGCCAGATGCAATGTGGGAGATGGCAAAAGTGCTCTGTTCTGGAATGATATGTGGAACCAATTTATCCTAAAACACAGGTTTGATCACTTATATTCCTTTGTTAAGGATCCTCACAAAAGTGTTCAACAAGTGATCAACACTGAATATCTTCAAGATTTATTCCACCTGCCTCTTACTACACAAGCATATGAGGAGTTCATACAAATGGAGGACCTGTGCATTGCTCTAAGACACTCTGAATATTTAGATGCCTTTGGATACTTGGAGTTACATCTGGGGAAATGAATATTATTCCTCAATGAAAGCATATAAAGTGCTAATTGGACACAAACAAACTCCACCTCACTTCTCATGGATTTGGAAAAGTTCCTGTCAACCCAAGCACAAAGTTTTCTTCTGGATGCTGTTACATGACAGAATCAACACCAGGAATCTTTTAAGAAGGAAAAACTTTGAATTGGAAGTCTACAATTGTGCAGTGAGAAATTGTCAGCAGGAAGAAACTCTGCACCATCTCTTTTGGGGATGCCCTTTTGCTGTCAGATGTTGGGACTTCATCTGCCCTTCAAGAACACCTAACTTGTCAGTCCTGGAAGCTTACCAAGATCTCAAGGACAAACTCAATTACCCTTTCTTTATGGAGATTATAATATTGGGTTCATGGGCAATCTGGATTTCAAGAAACAACAAGATTTTTTAAAATATAACCCCCTCATTTGATGGCTGGAAGCACATATTCTTTCAGGAGTTAAAGCTACTCCAATACAGGATCAAGAAGAAATATGAAGCTCAATTCTCTGCTTGGCTGTAATTTTTTTGTTTAGTTCCCTTTGTTTTTTGTTTTTTTAGTTTTTTCTTCTTCTTAGTTGTAGGTTAGACTCCTTTTTTTGTAGTTTCTCTCTTGTTCTTCTTTTTCTTTCCTTTTGTTTGGGCTTACCTCAAACCCACAACACTTCTGTTGTTTGTTTCTTTATTTTAATGAAAGTTGCAGTGGGGTGTTTACTATTGGTTTGGGTGATATGACACCTAAGTTTTATTGTGTTAATTCTTTTATGGATACCGATGTTTTCCGTAAATTTAGCACTAAATATGGACTTGACTCTGAGATAGTAGCTTCTTTCTGTGAATCTTTTGCTCCTCATGTTGATCTACCTAAGGAGAAGTGGTTTAAGTATCATCCTCCAATAGAAGTAAAAGTAGCTGCACCTATTAAAGTTGAAGAAAAGATCATCACTTATAATGATCCTATTGTTCCTACTGCTTATGTTGAGAAACCACCTTTCCCTCTTAGGATGAAGGATCATGCAAAAGCTTCAACTGTGGTTCGTAAAAGCAATATTAGAACCTATACACCACGTAAGCAAGTTGAAGCTAAACCTAATATTGCTATTGTTAAAGATCTCTTATCTTATAATATTGATGGGCATGTTATTCATTTCCGTGATGAAGCTGCTAGAATTGCCAAACCTTGTGCTAAAGATAAACATAGACCTGTGGTTGGCATGCCTGTTATTTCTATTAAAATGAGAGATCATTGTTATCATGGCTTATGTGATATGGGCGCCAGTGCTAGTGCTATACCTCATGACTTATACAAAGAAATTATGCATGATATTGCACCTGCTGAGATAGAAGATATTGATGTTACCATTAAGCTTGTAAATAGAGATACCATATCACCAATTGGAATTGTTAGAGATGTTGAAGTCTTGTGTGGGAAAACTAAATATCCAGCTGATTTTCTTGTTCTTGGTTCCCCACAAGATAGCTTTTGCCCCATTATATTTGGTAGACCCATCTTGAACACTGTTAATGCTAAGATAGACTGCGAAAAGGATGTTGTTACTATTGGTTTGGGTGATAAGCCTCATGAGTTTAATTTCTCTAAATTTCATAGACAACACTGTGAAGAGTAATTGTGTAGTAAAGATGAAATTATTGGTCTTGCTTCTATTGCCGTACCTCCTAATGGTCCTTTGGAACAATATTTGCCAGACCATTAAAATGATATGTTTATGAATGAAAGAAGGGAAATAGATGAAGTATTGTTTAAACAGGAACCCATCCTGAAACACAATTTGCCTGTTGAAATCCTAGGGGATCCTCCTCCACCAAAGGGTGATCCCGTGTTCGAGCTTAAACCATTACCTGATACTCTTAAATATGCTTATCTTGATGAGAAACAGATATATCCTTTTATTATTAGTGCTAACCTTTCAGAGCATGAAGAAGAGAGATTATTGAAAACTCTGACGAAGCACCGCGCTGCTATTGGATATACTCGTGATGATCTTAACGGCATTAGTCCCACTCTATGTAAACATAAAATAAATTTGGAGAAAGATGCCAAACCAGTTCGTGATCATCAACAACGGCTGAATCCTAAGATGAAGGAAGTGGTAAGAGAGGAAATACCAAATCTCCTTGAGGAAGGTATAATTTATCCCGTTGCTGATAGTCAGTGGGTTAGTCCTTTCCATTGTGTCCGTAAGAAGGGAGGTATTACTGTCGTTCCTAATGATAAAGACGAATTGATTCCACAAAGAATTATTACAGGTTATAGGATGGTAATTGATTTCCCCAAATTAAATAAGGCTACTAAAAAAGATCATTACCCCTTACCTTTTTATTGATCAAATGCTAGAAAGATTATCCAAACATACACATTTTTGCTTTCTAGATGGTTTTTCTGGTTTCTCTCAAATACCTGTGTCAGCCGATGATCAATCAAAGACCACTTTTACTTTCCCTTTCAGTACTTTTGCTTATAGACACATACCTTTTGGTTTATGTAATGCACCTGCTACCTTCCAAAGATGCATGATGGCCATATTCTCTGACTTTTGTGAAAAGATTTGTGAGGTTTTCATGGACGACTTCTCCGTCTATGGATCCTCTTTTGATGATTGCTTGAGCAACCTTGATCGAGTTTTGCAGAGATGTGAAGAAATTAATCTTGTCTTGAATTGGGAAAAGTGCCACTTTATGGTTAATGAAGGTATTGTCTTGGGGCATAAAGTTTCTGAAAGAGGTATTGAGGTTGATAAAGCCAAGGTTGATGCTATTGAAAATATGCCATGTCCCAAGGACATCAAAGGTATAAAAAGTTTCCTTGGTCATGCCGGTTTTTATAGGAGGTTCATTAAGGACTTCTCCAAAATTTCTCGGCCTCTAACTAATTTATTGCAAAAAGATATACCATTTGTCTTTGATGATGATTGTGTAGAAGCATTTGAAATAATTAAGAAAGAATTGATCTCTGCACCCATTGTTAAACCACCTGATTGGAATTTACCCTTTGAAATTATGTATGATGCTAGTGGTTATGATGTAGGTGCTATTCTAGGGCAAAGAGTTGATAAGAAATTAAATGTTATTCAATATGCTAGTAAAACTCTAGACAATGCCCAGAGAAATTATGCTACTACTGAAATAGTATTCTTAGCAGTTGTATTAAACATGATAAGTTCAGACCTTATATTGTTGATTCTAAAGTAACTATTCACACTGATCATGCTGCTATTAAATATATTATGGAAAATAAAGATGCTAAACCTAGACTTATGACATGGGTTCTCTTGTTACAAGAATTTGATTTGCATATTATTGATAGAAAGGGAGCAGAGAACCCCGTTGCAGATAACTTGTCTAGGTTAGAAAATTTTCTTGATGACCCACTACCTATTGATGATAGCTATCCTGGTGAGAAATTAAATGTCATAAATTCTTCTCGTACTACTCCATGGTATGCTAATTATGCTAATTACATCGTTGCTAAATTTGTACCACCTAGTTTCACATACCAGAAAAAGAAAAAGTTCTTCTATGATTTGAGACATTACTTTTGGGATGACCCACATCTTTATAAAGGAGTAGATGGTGTTATTAGACGTTGTGTACCTGAGCATGAACAGGAACAGATCCTACACAAGTTTCACTCTGAGGCTTATGGAGGACACCACGCTGGAGATAGAACTGCACATAAGGTATTGCAATCCAGTTTTTATTGGCCTACTCTCTTCAAGGATTCCCGTAAGTTTGTCTTATGTTGCGATGAATATCAAAGAGTTGGTAATATTAGTTGACGTCAAGAAATGCCTATGAATTATTCACTTGTTATTGAACCATTTGATGTTTGGGGCTTTGATTATATGGGACCTTTTCCTGCCTCTAATGGATAAACACATATTTTAGTTGTTGTTGATTACGTTACTAAGTGGGTAGAAGCTATTCCATCTAGTAGTGCTGATCATAGCACTTTTATTAGAATGCTTAAAGAAGTTATTTTTCCGAGTTTTGGAGTCCCTAGGTATTTAATGACTATGGTGGTTCATATTTTATTCATGGTGATTTCCGTAAAATGCGTGCTAAGTATGATGTTAAATCATAGAATTGCATCTCCTTATCACCCGCAGTCTAGTGGTCAAGTAGAATTGAGTAACAGAGAGCTCAAATTAATTTAGCAAAAGACTGTTAATAGATCTAGAAAGAATTGGTCCAAGAAACTTGATGTTGCATTATGGGCCTATAGAACTGCATATAAAAATCCTATGGGTATGTCTCCGTATAAAATGGTTTATGGAAAGGCATGTCACTTACTTCTCAAACTAGAACATAAGGTTTATTGGGCTATTAAAGAGCTCAACTATGATTTCAAACTTGCCGGTGAGAAGAGGTTATTTGACATTAGCTCACTTGATGAATGGAGGACCCAGGCTTATTAGAATGCCAAATTGTTTAAAGAAAAGGTTAAAAGATGGCATGACAAAAGAATACAAAAGCGTTAATTTAATGTAGGTGATTATGTATTGCTATAAAACTCTCGTTTAAGATTTTTTGCAGGAAAACTTTCTCTAAATGGGAAGGCCCTTACATTATCAAGGAGGTCTATTGTTCCGATGCCATAAAAATCAACAACTTCGCAGGCACAAATCCGAAGGTGGTGAACGGTCAAAGAATTAAACATTATATCTTAGGTAATCCTATAAATGTTGAAACCAATGTTATTGAAACTGTGACCCCGGAGGAATACATAAGGGACACTTTCCGGAAAGTTTTAGACTCTGAAAAGGAATAGGTATGTGGCACGGTAAGTAAACCGACTCCAAAACAGTTCTAAAGGCAATTTTTCTGTGTTTTGGAATATTTAGAAAAATAGAAAAATAAGAAGCAGTCCGGGAAGGGCCCGAGAGCTCTACAAGGGTGGAGGGCGCACCGTGACCGGCGGGGCCCTCGGGTCGGCGCTCCACCGAGCCACCACATGTTGGCGTTGGGAGGACCGGGGGAGCTGCGGCCACGGTGCACTCTCCTCCTCCTTGCCAGCCGCTGGCGTCGGCCCGTCATGACGGCAACGCCAGGATAACATCTCCATAGCGTCATCCGACCCGCGGACCCTCCACGACCAGCGCCAGGTCCTTCGGGAGCAAGCTCACGAAGACGCTCGAACCACCGTTGAGCGCTGGCGCGAAACACGCCGCCAGTCGAACAAGCGGGCGGGACCCGCTATGGACCATCCAGCATCGGGGGGCCCCAGCGGCCTACCTTACGAGGTGGGCTGCCCGGATTTTACCCGTGAGCTGAAGCAGTTCCAGTGGCCATCCCACCGCATGTTCAAGCCCTAAGTCAGCGAGAAGTACACTAGCAAGACCCATCCCTTCGAGTTCCTCAGCATCTACACCATCGCGATGCAGGCCACTGGGGCTCGCGACGACAAGGTGCTTGCCAACTATTTCCCGCTGGCGCTCAAGCCCAATGTGATGTCTTGGTTGATTTACTTGCCGGTGGATTCCATTTCTTCTTGGTCAGATCAGTGCCATGAGTCCGTTGGCGCCTGCACAGGAGGCCACCAAGCTCATGGCCAGGCCAGTGATCTACATATCATTCCCCAGAAGGAAGGGGAGACCCTGCGCAAGTACATCCAGAGATTCAGCCGAGTGCAGTACAACATCCCCGACGTTCATCCCGCCGCTGTGATTAGCGCGTTCCACCAGAATGTGCGCAATCGCAAGATGCGTGAGGAGCTGGCGATGACCAAGGTGAAGGATGTGGCCGAGCTCTACGTTCTGGCCGATAGGTGCGCCCGCGCTGAAGAGGGAAGGAAGTACCCCGGCTTAGACGCCGGCGCGGAAACTGACTCTACCGATGAAGACGCTGCCACCCCGATGAAGAAGTGCCAGCGTCGCAACAGGAAACGCAAAGGCAAGGCCGTGCTTGCCGTTGAGGGATCTGACGATACCGGTGCCGGCAAGAAGGTCAAGGCAGATGCCCCCGGCAAGGAGATTGCTGGGTGTGCCGCCTGCCGGGCCTTGGCGACTACCGACAAGCCAGGAAGCTCCGGCAAGCAATACTGCAAGATCCACCGCACCGAGGGCCACGACCTCCAGAACTTTCGACAAGTCAAGCTGCTTGCTGAGAAGCAAAAGGCTGAGTACGAAAGGCGGGACAAGCAGAAGGACCAGGACGGTGCTGAGGGATCCGGCAAGAAGCGTGGCGGCCAAGGAGGCCGCCCCGGCAAAGACAACCAGCAAGAGAGGCCCGCCCGAGGCTGCGACAAGAAACAAGAAGACGATGATCATAACGAGGACGACGAGTCTGGTGAGCAAGGGTTCCATAAGGCTACAGAGGCCATGTGCGTCGATGGCGGCGCCTCGCTGCATACCTCTCACCGCCAGCTCAAGCAGTTGGCGCGTGAGATTACATCATCAGAGCCGTCGTTCGACGCTCAGAAGCCGCTGAAGTGGTCCAGCACGCCCCTCATCTTTGACGCCGAGACCACCCTAACCGCACTACCATGGTCGGGTGTTTGCCATTGTTGGTCTCGCCAATGATACGCAACCTCAGGGTGAACAAGATGTTGGTTCACGGTGGGGCCGGCCTGAACCTGATCTCGCCTGTCGTGATCAAAAGGTTGCAAATCCCTGATGGAGACCTCGAGGAAACAGGCACGTTTCAAGGGGTCAATCCGGGGAGGAGCCAGCCGAAGGGAAAGGTCACACTGACCGTGACATTTGGAGGAGAGTTGAACTACAGGACGGAGAGGATAGTCTTCAACGTGGCCGAGATCCCCTTGCCCTACAAACAGGATCCTCGGCCGCCCGGCACTAGCCAAGTTCATGGCGGCATCGCACTATGCCTACAACATGCTAAAGATGCCCGGGCCGTTGACCATCATCTCCATCCCCTCCGACAAGAAGGACGCTACCGATCTCGCTACCGACCAACTCTCATCGAAGCAGTTGCAACAGCTGTCGTCAAGGCACCTACTCCTGCCGCTGAAGGCCCGGAAAGGAAGAAGGAGCCCAGCAAGACCTCTCGAACCCACTCCGGCAAGCGCACCTCCTCGGAGTGTTGTGCTACCGTTTAGGACGTGCTAGAGAGTTCTACCGACAAGAGCAAGAGATCCAGACACTACTAGGAAAAGGCCTACTAATACCGCACCGGTTTTTCCTACTAATGGCGCACTACCGGTGCGCCATTAGTAGCACGCCATTAGAATTTTTTACTAATGGCGCACCACCTTTAATCTTTGCCATTAGTATCTGGTATATAAATGGCGCACCTGGCAGTGCACCATTAGTATGTAACTCCATGCGCCATTAGTATGCCTCCCGGGGGGCCATATGTAACCATGTGCTTTGTCACACTAATGGCGCACTCTGCCTTGATGCCCATTAGTATCCTTTGGCATATTATGGCGCACTCTGCCTTGATGCGCCATTAGTATGAATATTTGGTTTTTTTCTCTTTTCTGATTTTTTCACAGGTTACAAAATATAGTATTGTACAGAATATAGACAGCATCACACAACAACATCAGATTCATCGAATACAATAGAAGATTAGTCTCCGAATACAATTCATCATATTAGTCTCCGAATTCAAAAGACCGAACAAAGATAAAACATTACAAGTCTCAAGACCGCGAGTATCGAGTTTGTCTTCACATTACAAGTCGATATCGATCATCTAAACTACCATCACATAAAAGAGAGTTGTGGTCATCACGATGAGCATCATCGCGATCAAACTGGTCCTCATCCGGTTCCTCCTACGCTCCCTCCTCTCTCCCTCTAGATAGCGGGCATATCTAGATTCGGCCTCCGCCCTAGTGGTGTACCCTTTGTAACTGTTACCGCTGAAACGATGAACCTGTCTCCGACACTCCTCCCGATGCGTCAGAGACTCGAACCTTACCCTTGTACCACGACATACGACGGCATCTCTATGCACAAGCCAAACAACAGACAATACATAACCAATATGTAAGTATGCAACAAAAGGATCGAAAGAGAAAAGCAAGACATTAATAGCACGATTCATGGTCCTACTAATAAATAGCATCAATTACATCTAAGTTGAACGACTGTCCAAACCAAAGAGACATACAAATTCATGAAAGTTTAATTACAACATGAGGTAATCAAAGTTTCAGAACTACACATCACTACTTTCGACTCGACTCATCGGACAGGAGCGTGGATGAAGCCGCCGTCTGTCGTGATGGTCATGAAATCGCGGTCGTTGCCACCCTGCATTTGTAGCATTTCATCTATCTCACTGTTGGACGGTTGATATCTGAGGAAGAACTGCCCCGAGGTATGACGGACATCTTGATGGATGATGTCCGCAAACTCTGACCGATGCGAAGAATTCTTGTCTGAGGTCCGCGTCCTGGACTGCCGACAAGCTCGCGGCCCAATCTTTGAGATTATCTGGTAGCAGAAGTTGATGATGGTCCCATACGATGGCCCGCATGCGATGGAGGGCGTAGTAGGCATCCTTCTGACCGCCAGGCGGCTACTTGACCCAGCAGAACTTCGTATTGTGTGAGAACATGTGCTTGCCGTACTTACGAACTGCCCTGGTGAAGGTGCCTCCAAATTTGGCGTAGCCGGGGAGAACATCATCAAGAACTTTCTTGACATTTGTGTAGTCTATCTTGGAGTTACGGTTCGGGTCGAAATACGTGGCCATGGAATATTTCGGGCTTAAGAGGATGAGTGTGCAATGTGTGTCACCGCACGTAACACGGAATGTTAGAAAAAAGAACGATCAAAATCTAAGAAATCATTTGTTACGGGCGCAAGGGATGACTTACTCGGAAAGTAAGCCACAAGGAAGTTATCCTTATCCGGTTTGCGAATGACGCCGAGGTGTGAACTCGCAACTTGGCGGTCCCCAGCGCTGTTCAGGTGCTTGGCACACATGTAGAAGGGGTCGACTATCACGATGTCCAGGGTCTTGTCTCTATTGATCCGCATCTCCATACACAGCGAAAATAGCCGAACGAAGGTGTAGTGCAGCAGATGAAGGTTAAACATAGCAAAGATGTCATCAAATCGCAGGACTATCGTACCCCCGATGTCGCCATCCGCAAAGCCCTTGCCCTCTGACACCTTGGCCACGAAAACCGGGTATGCCACATCATTCTCTCTCAGACGCCGCTTCTCCAAAGAAAGAACACTGTCGTGCAGATTCCGCATAGCACCGGTTGCAGCATTCAGCATATTTGGCGGTAGCATCGCCCTACGCGCCACATGCACCCTCCTCGAGATATCCTTAGGTGAAGGTGGCCCGTCCTGAGCACGGATCGAACTCGGTGCCGGCTGGCTCGCACCGGCGCCCTTGTCAGAATTTCGTTTCCGTCCCGTCTTCTTAATTTCCTGTAATGGGACCGAGTTCTGCTCATAGACCGCTTCCTTGAGCGTGTTGGGGCTGATAATATTCCGCACCTAAGCTATCTGAGGCTCGGTGAAGGCGGGAGCTGGAGGCGTCTCCTGAGAACTGAACGCCGATTTACGCCTATTGCAATTGGATTTCTCCGCCGTACCAGCTAGATTGCGGTCGTCTTGGTTGGGTTCTTGAGAAAGAGGCCCGCAGAACTCGTCAGCGTACCCATGTTCGGCAAAGTACTTATCGACTTCAGTAAATGTACCGTCGTCGTTGCCGTCGTCGTCCGGATCCTGTGCCATAGGGCTGTCCGGATCCTGTGCCATAGGGATGTCCGACATAGGGATGTCCAGCAGGTCCGGTAGCGTTGCGGCGTTCTTGCCATGGCTTGGCGCCGGCATGACTGGTGGTCTTGTCTGTGGGGTGGTGTCCCCCGCCCCCAAACGAATCTGGCTCTTCGGCCAAAGCAGCGGCCAGTTTACGCAGGCGCTGAGGGTCATCTCATCTTCTTCGTCGGCCCCAGCGGGTCGAACCGGAGGTAACAGCTCATCGCAGCCTGGCAGCACCCGAACCACTTCAACCCTATACACTGTGGGTGGCACCGGATTACCGTGGAACATGCGGTTGCCCAGTTGAAAGATTCTGCCCTTGGCGACATCGACCAACTCGGCGCCCACGAAGTGCAGAGGAGTGCAAGGAACGTCGGCGGTGCCCTGCGAAAACATGTACAGGGCGTCAGGGATGCCCAATCAAAGGCAAGGAGATGAATTCATCGGCCGAGAGGCTTAGTTACCGTGATGCCGTCGAGCTCGGCTAATGTCGAGGCACCGCCAACGGCGGCGTACAATCGACGGAGGGAGCTTGTTGGCGAGGTGCCGGCCGGCGTACACCCGGGTGCATTAAGATCCAATGCCCGTGCCGGCACCGGAGACACGAATACCGCCTCCGCCGGAAACACCAATGGCGCCGCCTGCGCGCTGTGCGAGTTGCTGGCCGTGAAGCTGGGAACCGGGAGAGGCCCCTGTTGGCCGCCCACAATCCACGTCGTTAGCCCATGAATCAACGTAGGCACCATGGCGTTGAGCTTCGTTCCCAGTTGTTGTTCCACTTGCTCTTGGACAAGCTCCAGAATCCGCGCCACTTGTGCCTTGAGTGCGTCAACCTCGCGCGTCTGGCTTTCCGAGCTGGCCTTTTTCTCCTTCCGCACACCAGCGGTATAGTATGATCCCCATTTTGTGGACAAGCCTTTGCCGGCCACACGACCAGCTAACGTCGGCTTGGTGAGCTTATCCTTGCTTTTCATTATGTTCAACGCCCTATTTAAAGGGGTGTCGAAAGGGGAGCTCTGAGACGACCCAGCCATCGCTTTCGGGCTTTCTGCGAAAGGAACATTAACCATTTAGAAATATTGGGGATTAATTAGAGTGCAACCATATGGAGCTAATTATGCGGGGGTGTATTTCTTACCAGAACAAGCTCAAGCGTCCTGGTCTTCGGATCCGTGGTAAGCTCCTTTGTTATCGGGTCCTCCTTGCACCGGGCCCTGACATAGTTCCTGGTCTGCTTGTTACCGCTGTATTTCTCGAAGCGGGGTGGTCGGCCTTGCTCGGCACGCTCCGCGTCCTCCTTGTCCCATATAGGCTCCACCACTCTGTAACCGCCGGGACCGAGTTTGTGTTCCCCTAAGTTCAACTCCCGCATTTCTTTCCCCCACTGACTTGATTCGGAGGTTGCACTGGTCGAGCACTTGATCTTGAACTCCTTGTACTCATCTTCGCTCATCAAAGGATATTTCGCCTTGATCTTCTCATAACTATCACCTTTATCAATCATTTTCTTCACCGCGCTTCTCCAAGTAGACAGGGTCGTGCTCATCTTCGTGACGGCGGCATTGTTCACTTTATTCCCTGAGAGGCGTGTGTTTTCAAATTAGGAGGGGCACTTGTATCGTTCGTGCAGCTTCGTGAAGAGGAGGTTGCGCAAATTCCTCGGTCCTTATGCCTAAGGTTCTCGGTGTTGATCGAGGCGGTGCTCCGAAGAATGCACCCGAGCTGAACTGAAAATTCTTGACTATATGTTTGGGCTCCGTTGGATTCCTCGGAGTCCACTTGAGTGAATTCCTCCTTGACGGTGCGGAGCGCATTCGGATGCCGGTCCTTCCTTTGCTTCTTCGATTGGCTGCCATCCGTGTGCGCCGCCATCATCGATGGTGGCATCCTCGACGGCACCATCGGTGGTGTCATCCCCGACGCCACTAGGGGTTGTGTAATCAGGATCGGTGTCTTCCACAAGGCGTCCTCATAGCGGTGAGGTTGTTCCTCCATCTCCTGGGACAACTCCCGAATTTCTTGCCGCCCAACCACCGGCCTCATCGTTGTGGGCCATGTTTCGCTCTAAATAGGAAAAAAGTTTGGTCAAAAAGTTGGTTATTGTCAACGAACAATATCATGGTCTCATCATTTAGGGTTTGTCGACACCGAGGCACCCTAAAAACCTAAGCTTTCATCATTTAGGGTTTGTCGACGCCGAGGCACCCTAAAAGCCTAAGCGTACATCATTTAGGTTCTCATCGACACCGAGGCATCCAGGGCAGCCAAGTTAAGTTTTCATCATTTAGGGTTTACCGATGCCGAGGCACCCTAGGTTGGGCCTAATCACTTGGCACTAATCACTTGGCTCTGTTGCCACCTATGTTGGGTTTATCATCTAGGGTTTATCGATGCTAAGGAGAATTCTAAGTTGGGCTTAATCACTTGGCCCTATTGCCACCTATGGTTTAATGCAGCAAGAATGGCGGGGCAGTTGATCCTACTTAACTAAGTACTAAGATACCCTGGCCCATGCATTAGTCGCAAGTACCCCATATGTCCTATTTTTAGCAAAGTCATGCTCAAATTCACGGAAAATTTCAGCATGACCTTTGCTGAAAATAGGACATATGGAGTACCCGAATTTGCCGGAACGGAAGTTAATCAACATTCTGGCAAACTCAAGGGCCTCTCGGGGTACCTGCAAATTCATCACGACACGATGGTCGGAGACATGACCTTTGCAAAATGGTCGGAGACACGATGGTCTTTATCAATGTGATCAATTGATGGATCAACACATAAAACATGTCCAATAAGTATGATTTATAGAGTCAACATCAGTATGAATATATATAAAGTTTTTCTTCACCAGCCAGGCCCATGCAAGTAACTGCATCCAGCAACTATTTCTGCTACTTTGTAACTAACTACACTCTGTATTTATAGATACATTTCAGATGAGATCAGATTGAGCTCCAACTGTAGCTGCAGCTGAGGGATCCATGAGCCATCATGACAGCCAGCCAGGAAATAAACTTTACTTTCCAAAGGAAATAAAAATACAATGCATACATACATACTTAAGCAGGTAGATAAATAGATAGATAGATAGATGAGCATGTTCAGTTTACAAGAATGAATATAAACAAGCAAAGAATGCATGCATGCATATCAAAAGTTGGCATCTACTGCCATCGCTATCGCTTGCCTCTGCTGCTATTGAATATTTATAATTACCTGAAATTGTTCCTTTCACTACAAGTAAATGCAACTTTTCCATTAATTAAAACTAAATTGTTCCTTCATGATATTCTCTCTTCATCTACCCACAGGAGTATTTCTAACTTGAAAATCTACGGTGAACTGCACGATGATGTCTTTGGCGGTACAAGCTCTCTTCTTTTCTTACATTTGCTTGTTCTGTACCTTTTTCTGTTAACTGATTACACATGCAGTGGAGTAGTGTATTGCAGTGCATGCAGTGGAGTAGAGCAGAGAATTTGCAAAGAACTATAGTATCATTGGAGTAAATTGCAGTAGTGCAAGTTTCAGTAGACCAGAGAATATCCCTACAGTAGTGCCCTCCAACAGTAGTTCTTGCTTGCAGTAGTTTTAGGGAGTACTGCAATTTTGCAAGTTTAAAGTAAAACGTTTCAGTTAATGCAAGTACTCCTCTTGCTCTCTACTTTCTCTCTTCTCTTCTTCAGTTAATTAACTGAATTTTACTGATGTTGTTGTTAACTGAATTTTACTAGTTAAACACATTATAACTTGAGTGTAACTCTGGAAAAGTTAAACTTAAGCTAGAAGATACAAGTTGAACACACACCAGGCAGTTTTTATAATATTATCACAAAAATATCTTCAGTGTAACTCAGGACAAGAAAAAACTCCACCAGAATAGGACTAGCATTTAAGAGTAGTTTCCTCCAGTCAAACAAAGTTCAAACAAAAACTGACAACAGTCTTTTGATTAAGAGCCAAGTCACAACACTCTTTGAACTTCAAACAAAAACTGACAACACTTGTTTGATCTGTCTCCTCCAAGAAAGAGCCAAGTCAGTATCACCCAACTAGGGAAACATTAGTTAGACCACTAGCAATAGGGAATACACAACTGGGGCTAGGTTTGTGCTCTAGCTAGGCAGTAAAAAATAGCATATAGAGGCATTGCCTGCCTCTGCTGCAAGTGGGGATGTGAGCAGGATTCTCACAATTAGATCAATAATTTGCTGGAATCTTATTTATAATTTTCTTCAAACTAGTTACCACTCACTAGTACCATGTTTTCTAAACTGGTTGCCATCATCTCCGTTTTTATCATTTTGGTTATGTGAAATTAGTTGTATTGAGTGGCCAAGCACCCACTAGCAATTTGTGCATAACAATTCCCGGTAGTTTTACCTGTAAGCCCCCTCTTACGGCAACCTAGTAAAAAATTATACTATACAGAAGCATCTGTTTCCATCTCTCTCGTATAAAGGTTTAGCATTTGGCTGAATTGGTGAGCGAGAAATGGGAAAAACTAACAACTCAAACAGCAAATGTCATATATATGTTGGAAATTGCAGTGATAACTGATCGGCGTGTTCCATTTGTCAGTGGTATTTACAAACTAATTCCCTTCGTTTTCTTGGGGAAAAGTTGCTCTTTGCTTAACTACTAGCAAAATCATTGTGCATTGTTTTTTGTAATATTGTATCAGTTGTTTAAATGCTTGTGCCATCATGGCCCTAACTATACCCCAGAATGATGCCACTGTCGTTCGGCGCTACTGTTGGATTGAAATACTATAGCCGGAATCAACAGGATTATCGCTGACTTGCTGGACAAACAGAGTGTTTGCGACAAGGAAGAGGGGAGAGGAGGCGGAGCTCCGGGGAGGCGCAAGGAGGCCCTGCGACAGCTTAGTAGCAACAGAGGTGGCCGAAGTTGAGGAAGAAAGCGGCGACCCGAGGACGAAGAGGTGGAGGGGGTGGAGGGTCGAGCGCCGTCACTCCTGGTTCCATGGCTCACTGCCCGGTGTTGAAACAGATTCTGCCCGCCGCCTTGCCTGTCTCCTCGCACGGTGGAGCTCGAGGGCTGGGAAGGCGAGGGAGGAGGTGGGTGGGTGCGGTGAAGGCGAGGGAGGGGTTGGATTGGGAGCAGACGGCGATGGGGGGCAGGGCAGGGGCTGTCTGGGGGTGGCGACGGAGACGGAGGCGCGGGGGCGGCGCCGGCGTGGGTCGGGGCAACGCGCGGGTGGATCTGGTGGCGAGGGAGAGAGGGTCGAAGGGGATCTCAAGAGAGGGAGGAGGATAGCTAGGGAGGGTTCTAATGGCGCACCGTCGATCGTGCGCCATAAGTATGACTATTCTAATGGCGCACCTCCCTCGGTGCGCCATTAGAATTTTGTTTTAATCTAGCCCACTAACCATATCTACAACCTAACCCTATCTACAATAGAACCCACTCACTAGCCCGACCGGGTCAAGACGCAAAGACACACAACAGGAGGTCCTGGGTTCGATTCCGAGGCTCCCCAATATTTTTTTATGCATTTTAAATGCTGTTTTTTATATTTATTTCTGTTTAAATATGTTCAAACTTCTTTAAATCATAACAGTAATATATTTTTTATAAAAACAGTAATATTTTTTTAAAAAATATGTTCAAATTTCTTACTTGAAAATATCATCGGCAGCGACGGTGGAGCGAGGGAGGGTGCGGGGATCGAGATCGAGATGGAGGGGGAATCGAGATCGAGATGGAGGGGGGTCGAGATCAAGTGTCCTCATGAATTCAAAAAGTGCCCATGAAATTTAAAAATATTCATGATATCAAAAGTGCCCATGAAATACAATCGAGAAATGAAGACTACGATTTAAATACAATAGATCTTAGCTAGCTATCTGTTCACAATCTTCTTGCCCTTCTTTTTCGCAAATGGAGTTCTTCTATGGAACGGACGTCCTTTAGGTAGGGCGGTCCTGCTTCTTCTTGTGGTGTGTGCTGCTACTTCATCGTCATCATCATGTTCGATCTTGGTCGCCCGTGCATTTGTCGAAGTCTTGCTCATTGGCTACTCCATCCATTCCGATGATCTTCCTTTTGCCTCTCCTCACGACAACACGACTGGGCTTTGGCGGGTCGGTAATGAAGAAGGATTGGTCCACTTGGGAAGCCAGTACCCATGGCTCATTTCTCGCGGTGACGTTTGCGCCCGCGGTCTTGGATTTGGCTTCGGGAATAACCATGGTGGTGAAATACCGGTCTTCTTTTAGGACGCTCTTGGCCCATCTGACACAGAAAATCGGCACCTTCTCTCCAGCGTAGCTCAGCTCCCACATCTCCTTGATCTTTCCGTAGTATCTGTCCTTGTCCTTACCGGTGTAGGATTCCATCGTTACCCCGGAGTTCTGATAACCATCGCTCTTCATGTCCTTGTCCTCGGTGTAGAATGTGTAGCCGTTGATATAAATGACGCCTCATAGGTCATCCGGTTGTGCTCGGCGCCCTGTGACAAGGCGAATATGAGTTGTTCTTCCGCGGAAGAATCTTCATGTAAAGCGTACGGCAGAAGCTTCTGCTTGAACCAACGCGTGAAACATGAGTTGTGCTCTTTGAGTATATCTCTGTCCGTCCTCTGTTGGCCTCGGTCATTGAATGTCTTCTCAATAAAGGTTTTGTGCTCAACCACCCAAGGATCGACCACGTCTATGTGTTGTAGCATGACTAGGTTTGCTCTTTCAAAGTCGGCGAGTCGACCCTCGTAGTCGACATGCATTTTGCGGCGACCCTCACGGTGACCCCATCCAGCGAGCCTGCCGAGATGCCTGTTGACGAGCAGACCAACGAGGTTCTCGATGCCTAGATAATTCGTGCAGTAGGAGATGCACTCTTCGGTCAGAAAGCCCCTGGCTATACTTCCCTCTGGACGTGACATGTTCCGAACGTATCCTTTGATGACACCATTCATCCTTTCGAACGGCATCATGCTGTGCAGGAACGTTGGCCCGAGTTGGATGATATCCTCCACGATATGGACCACCAGATGCACCATAACGTTGAAGAGTGCGGGCAGGAAGTACATCTCAAGCTCGCATAGTATCACCACGATCTCTTCCTCGTAGCCTTCCGAGTTGCCTCACGCCAATCGACTTCCGAGAGATGACGTCGAAAAAGTTGCATAGGCCAAATAGCGTTTCCACGGACGTGCGCGTCCATGATCCCACCGGATTGCAAGTGGAAGTATCGGCGTCATCAACGCGTGGCGGTTGTGAGACTTCATCCCGCTGAACTTCGCCCGTTGGGTCTAGGTATCTGCTTATCTTCCCAGCGTAACCGTAAGGAAGTTTTACTCCTAGGAGGCAGGTGAAAAACTGCTCGATCTCCTCCTGACTTAGAGTGAAGCACGCGGGAGGGTAGTCATTTCTGGTCTTCTTGGCCTTTTTGCCTTTGCGACGACTTTCTGTGTCCTGCTTCGCCTCATCATCATCATCATCATTAGCGTGAAGCTCCTGCCTGATGCCCATTGATTTCAAGTCTGCCCTTGCTTTCGGCCCATCTTTGGTCTTCTCCGGCATGTTGAGCAGGGTACCAAGCAGACTCTTGCACACGTTCTTCGTGATATGCATGACATCAAGGCTGTGAGGCACACGGTGGATCTTCCAGTACGGCAAGTCCCAGAAAACAGACCTCGTTTTCCATACCTTCAGCAGCGGCTCTGGCGCCTTTCGCTTTTTTCCCGGCTCTGGCGCCTTTTTTCCCGGCAGTGGGCAGTCTTTCCAATTTTTCAACAGCTCATCTATTTCCACGCCGCTCCTCGTACACGGGGGTTTTCGGGGTTCGGTTTCACCATCGAACAGATCCTTGCGTTTCCTCCATGGGTCATCGTCGTGAAGCCACCTTCGATGTCCTATGAACACGGTTTTCGAAGAACCGGGATCTCTATCTAGCTGGCGATACGTTGTGTCATCCATGCACCTTACGCATCCAGAAAATCCGTGGACTACCTGCCCCACAAGATATCCGTAACCGAGATAGTCGTGCACCGTCATGAGCAGTGCGGCTCTCATAGGGAAATATTCTTTCTCTGCGGCGTCCCACGTATTGGCTGCCGTTTTCCACAGGGTGTCTAGCTCCTCCTTCAACAGCCCCAGATACATATTGATGGCGTTCCCTGGTTGTTTCGGCCCTTCAATTAGCATACTCATGTGAATGTACTTCCTTTTCATGCACAACCAGGGGGGAAGGTTGTACATCCACACAAACACAGGCCAGGTGCTATGTGTGCTTCTCTGGCTGCCAAATGGATTGACTCCATCGGTGCTCGCGCCCAGCACGATGTTCCTTGGATCCTTCCCAAATTCTGGGTATTCGAAGTTCAACGGTTGCCACTGGCTCGCATCCTTAGGGTGACTCATCATCTTGTCTTTTTTATTTATCTCCGGATCATTTTCGTCATCTTCCTGCTTCTTCTCCTCCCTATCCGCGTGCCAATGCAGGAACTTTGCTACCTTAGGGTCCGCGAAATACCGCTACAGATGATCGAAAAGTACCACACTGATTTTCGAGGAGCTTTCTTCCTCTTCTTGTATCGAGTGACGCCGCACACTGGACATATGGTAGACTCCGCGTGCTCGTCCCGATAAATGATGGAATTATTCATGCACACATGGTATTTCACGTGTGGTAAATCCAAAGGACACACGATTTTCTTCGCCTCCTCGAAACTGGTCGGGCACTTGTTCCCCTTGGGAAGACGTTAGTGCCAGAATGACATGTTCTCGTCGAAGCATGCGTCGGTCATTTTGTGTTTTACCTTCATCTCCGAGCCATGAGCGTTACTTTCAGCGGGTATCCTCGGGCCTGCATCCTTCATACAATGGAGTAACGCGTCTATCTCCGGTTGATCCAGCTTGGCTTTCTCTCGGGCGGCGATCTTGCGTTATCCGTGCGCTTGCGAAGCAGCTCTTGAATATGAGGGTCCTGCACCCAGCCTCCATCGTCAATGCTGCTCCGGCATCTTCATCTTCATGAGCATGCCCTTCGTCTTGATCTTCCTCATCATCATGTACGACATCTTCTACATGATGATTGTGTACATCATCACCGGCGTGATCATGTCCTCGGAGATTCTTCGTCTTCTCGCCCGCCCTCGCCCGCGGTGGTTGTCTTGTTGCCCTTCCTCATTACTTGCCCGGCCCCCATGGGCGACTTCATAGTCATCTTCATCACCTTGCCACCGATAGCTATCCATGAAACCACGCAAGAGCAGGTGGTCCCGCACCTGCCGGAATCCGGGTCCGCAATAAGGCTCTTCAGCTTGCATCTTCGACCACGGACATCTTATCTCCGTCTCGTTCTTTTGAAGCATCTCGGCCTTGGCGAGCTCGAAACCTATTCACGATGCCTTCGGTCATCGTGACGGACCATAATTACGCTGCGAGGTAGAGCAAAAGCGATATTTTAGAACCAAGAAAAATTTGGCATGACCTTCCCTAAAAATAGGACCAAAAAGAATGCATAGTGCCAAAATTCTGCTAAACGGAAATGAATCAACATTCCGCAAAATATTGGCAACTATCGCATTTCAAATACCGGTACCTGCAAACACAAACATATATGCAACACCACAAACACAAGCAACACCACAAACATACATAGATCTAGCTAGGCCACAAAAAGTGCATGTGCACGTTGTTGGAAGCGATCTAGGGAGAAAAAAAGTAGATCTACATCATGAAGATAGCTTTCCCTTACTTACCTATCAAAAAGGTAATTTCACCACTTAATTTTGATGAATCTATGGTGGAAATGAGGTGAGGAGGAGGAGGCAGCCGAGACAAGCTTGGAGGAGGAGGTGGAGAGAATGAAGTGGGGAAAGTGAGTGGGTAGGTGGGCTGTCCAAAATATCTTGTTGGTCCCAGGTTACTAATGGCACACCACCACAAAATGCGCCATTAGTAACACTGGTTACTATTGGCGCACCGGCAGGTGGTGCTCCATTAGTACTTTTTGCAAAAAAGTAAAAAAAAACATATGTATACTAATGGTGCACTGTGGAAAAGTGCGCCATTAGTAGTTTAAACTACTAATGTCACACTTTGGCATAGTGCGCCATTAGTAGGTTTGCAAAAAAGTAAAAAAATAAATATATATACTAATGGCGCACTATCTTGGTCGTGCGCCATTACTAGTTCTAACTAGTAATGGCGCACTTCGCCATCCTGCGCCTTTAGTTTGTATGGAAAAATGGGGAAAAAAATCAATAGTAGTGGCGCACCGTGAGCACGGTGCGCCATTAGTGTCTTCCACACTAATGGCGCACGAGCAACCGGTGCGCCACTAGTATATAGTAGTGGCGCACTATTTACCTGGTGCGCCATTAGAATCAGTCCTATCTATAGCCCTTTTCCTAGTAGTGAGATCCGAGCCACCGCAGACCAAGAAGGTGCCCGTCGGGGAGGATGACATGGGAGGGGCTTCATCATAGGCTCCTCCCTCCATAGCAAATAGGAAGGCAAACTCGTCACCTTCCTGTGGGAAAATGTCGGCGTGTTTGCATGGCAAGCGTCCGACATCCCCGGTGTTCCACCTAGCTGTCTGCCCCCGCGCGCGGCCCGTCAAGCAGAAGGTCAGAAAGCTGGCTCTGGTAAGGTAGGAGTTCATCACAGAGGAGATTAGGAAGTTGGAAGCGGCAGGTTTGGTGAGAGGAGTGCTCCACCCGACGTGGTTGGCCAATCCGTTAGTGTTGCGCAAGGCGAATGGGAAGTGGAGGCTGTGTATTGATTACATAGATATTAATAATGCTTGTCCTAAGGACCCCTTCCCGTTGCCGCGCATCGACCAGATTGTTGACTCCACAGCTGGGTGTGATCTTTTATCATTCCTCAAAGCCTACTCAGGCTGCCATCAGATCTTCATGACAAGAGAGGATGAAGAGAAGACAACATTCATCACCCCATGTGGTTCGTATTGCTTTTTACGGATGCCTTTCGGGTTGAAGAGTGATGGCTCAACGTTTGCAAGAGCAGTCCAAATTGGTTTTGAAACTCAGCTCCATAGAAATATGAAGGCCTACATGGATGACATAGTGGTCAAAACCAAGGACGGGCCAACTCTTGCGCAAGATCCGGAAGAGACATTTGCTAACCTGCGCAAGATCAACCTCAAGATGAACCATGAGAAGTGTGTTTTCGGCGTTCCGTCCGGCAAGCTTCTCGGGTTCTTTGTGTCGCAGCGCAAGATCGAGGCAAACCCAGAGAAGATCAAGGCTATTGAGCAGATCGAGGCGCCCAAGCGGATCAAGGATGTGCGTCGGATCACCGGCTGCGTTGCCGCCATGAGCCGATTCATCTCCAAGACCACCGAGTGTGCCCTTCCCTTCTTCAAGATCTTGAAGAAGGCCGGCCCAATAGAGTGGACCCCATAGGCCGAGGCAGCACTACAGGATCTGAACAAATACCTTTCCTCTACGCCAATACTGGGTGCGCCTAAACCACGAGAGCCATTGTTGCTTTATCTGGCAGCGACGAATCAAGTGGTCAGCGCCGCACTGGTGGCACAGAGGGAGGTCGACGAGGAGGCAGCTATGGCGGCAGAACCAGCGGATGGCAGGGCCTGGTGCCGACAAGGCGTGGCCCCCGGCAGAGTCTGGTGCCACCAAGGCAGTGCCCGCGCAGTCGAGTGAAGTGGTGCCAAAGAAGAAGATGATGCAGCACCCGGTTTACTTTGTCAGCTCCCTCTTGCAGGGGGCTAGGTTAAGGTATTTCGGCGAGAGATCACTATCGTCACCCGCCTCCCGTTGCAACAGATACTGCACAACTCGGACACAACTGGCAGGATTGTGGGATTGGCCTTGGAGCTGTCAAGCTTCGGTTTAAAGTTTGAAAGTACCTCGACAATTCAGAGCAGAGTCTTGGTGGAGTTCATCGTAGAATGGACCTCGACGCCTGACGAAGAAATCCAGGAGACCACTCTCCCCGGCAAGGAAGCAGACTGCAATTGGATCATGTACTTTGATGGGGCTTTCTCGCTGCAAGGCGCCGGTGCCAGTGTGCTGCTCTTCGCACCCACCGGAGAACACCTGAAGTACGTGATCCAGATGCACTTCCCTAGGGAGATGTCCACCAACAACACCTCTGAGTACGAGGGATTGCTTGCCGGTCTCAGGATCGCGGCAGACCTCGGGGTTAAGAAGCTCATCGTCAGGGGTGATTCACATCTCGTTGTCAGGCAGGTCAACCAGGATTATAAGATCCCATTGATGGAAGCTTACGTAGATGAGGTGAGGAAGCTGGAGGAACGCTTTGACGGTATCCAAGCGGAGCACGTCCCCCGAGTGGAGAATGACATCACTGATTACCTGTCAAAGCGTGTCGCATTCAAGCTACCTGTGGAACGAGGTACCTTTTGAAGGAAATATGCCCTAGAGGCAATAATAAACTTATTATTTATTTCCTTATATCATGATAAATGTTTATTATTCATGCTAGAATTGTATTAACCGGAAACATAATACATGTGTGAATACATAGACAAACAGATTGTCACTAGTATGCCTCTACTTGACTAGCTCGTTGATCAAAGATGGTTATGTTTCCTAGCCATAGAAATGAGTAGTCATTCGATTAACGGGATCACATCATTCGGAGAATGATGAGATTGACATGACCCATTCCGTTAGCTTAGCAGACGATCGTTTAGTATGTTGCTATTGCTTTCTTCGTGACTTATACATGTTCCTATGACTATGAGATTATGCAACTCCCGGAGGAACACTTTGTGTACTACCAAACGTCACACCGTAACTGGGTGATTATAAAAGAGCTCTACAGGTGTCTCCGAAGGTTCTTGTTGGGTTGGCGTATTTCGAGATTAGGATTTGTCACTCCGATTGTCGGAGAGGTATCTCTGGGCCCTCTGGGTAATACACATCACTTAAGCCTTGCAAGCATTGCAATTAATGAGTTAGTTGCGGGATTATGTATTATAGTACGAGTGAAGAGTCTTGCCGGTAACGAGATTGAACTAGGTATTGAGATACCGACCATTGAATCTCGGGCAAGTGACATACCGATGACAAAGGGAACAATGTATGTTGTTATGCGGTCTGACCGATAAAGATCTTCGTAGAATATGTGGGAGCCAATATGAGCATCCAGGTTCCACTATTGGTTATTGACCGGAGACATGTCTCGGTCATGTCTACATAGTTCACGAACCCGTAGGGTCCTCATGCATAACGTTACGATGACGGTTATATTATCAGTTTATATGTTTTGATGTACAGAAGGTTGTTCGGAGTCCCGGATGTGATCACGGACATGACGAGGAGTCTGGAAATGGTCGAGACATGAAGATTGATATATTGGAAGCCTATGATTTGATATCGGAAGTGTTTCGGGTGAAATCGGGATTTTTCTGGAGTACCTGGAGGTTACCGGAAGCCCCCGGGAGGTAAATGGGCCATAGTGGGCCTTTACGGAGAAGAGGAGAGGCGGCCAGGGTTGGGCCGCACCCCCCTCCCCCCCCTAGTCCGAATAGGAGAAGGAGAGGGGGGCAGTGCCCCCCCTTCCTTCTCTCCCTCCTCTTTCCCCCTCCCGAATCCTATTCCAACTAGGAAGGGGGGGGAGTCCTATTCCCGGTGGGAGTAGGACTCCTCCTGGCGCGCCCTCCCCTTGGTCGGTCGCACCCCCCTTGCACCTTTATATACGGGGGCAGGGGGGCACCTCTGGACACACAAGTTGATCAGTTGATCTCTCCCAACCGTGTGCGGTGCCCCCCTCCACCATAGTCCTCCTCAATAATACTGTAGCGGTGCTTAGACGAAGCCCTGCGCCGGTAGAACATCAACATCGTCACCACACCGTCGTGCTGAGGAAACTCTCCCTCAGCACTCGGCTGGATAGGAGTTTGAGGGACGTCATCGGGCTGAACGTGTGCTGAACTCGGAGGTGTCGTACGTTCGGTACTTGACCAGTCGGATCGTGAAGACGTACGACTACATCAACCGCGTTGTGCTAACGCTTCCGCTTTCGGTCTACGAGGGTACGTGGACAACACTCTCCCCTCTGGTTGCTATACATCACCATGATCTTGCGTGTACTACGCTCCCCAACAGTGGCATCCGAGCCTGATTTTATGCGTAGATGTCATATGCACGAGTAGAACACAAGTGAGTTGTGGGCGATATAAGTCATACTGCTTACCAGCATGTCATACTTTGGTTCGGCGGTATTGTTGGACGAAGAGGCCCGGACCGACATTACGCGTACTCTTACACGAGACCGGTTCTCCCGACGTGCTTTGCACAAAGGTGGCTAGCAGGTGTCAGTTTCTCCAACTTTAGTTGAACCGAGTGTGGCTACGCCCGGTCCTTGCGAAGGTTAAAACAGCACCAACTTGACAAACTATCGTTGTGGTTATGATGCGTAGGTAAGAACGGTTCTTGCTAAGCCCGTAGCAACCACGTAAATTTTGCAACAACAAAGTAGAGGACGTCTAACTTGTTTTTGCAGGGCATGTTGTGATGTGATAAGGTAAAGACATGATGCTATATTTTATTGTATGAGATGATCATGTTTTGTAACCGAGTTATCGGCAACTGGCAGGAGCCATATGGTTGTCGCTTTATTGTATGCAATGCAATCGCCCTGTAATGCTTTACTTTACCACTAAGCGGTAGCAATAGTCGTAGAAGCATAAGATGCTACGATGCTACGATGGAGATCAAGGTGTCGCGCGGTGACGATGGTGATCATGACGGTGCTTCGGAGATGGAGATCGCAAGCACAAGATGATGATGACCATATCATATCACTTATATTGATTGCATGTCATGTTTATCTTGTATGCATCTTATCTTGCTTTGATTGATGGTAGCATTATAAGATGATCCCTCACTAAATTATCAAAGTATAAGTGTTCTCCCTGAGTATGCACCATTGCGAAAGTTCTTCGTGCTGAGACACCACGCTATGATCGGGTGTGATAGGCTCTATGTTAAAATACAACGGCTGCAAAACAGTTGCACACGCGGAATACTCAGGTTAAACTTGACGAGCCTAGCATATAACAGATATGGCCTCAGAACACGGAGACCGAAAAGTCAAGCGTGAATCATATAGTAGATCTGATCAACATAGTGATGTTCACCATTGAAACTACTCCATCTCACGTGATGATCGGACAGGGTTTACTTGATTTGGATCACGTGATCACTTAGAGGATTAGAGGGATGTCTATCTAAGTGGGAGTTCTTAAGTAATATGATTAATTGAACTTAAATTTATCATGAACTTAGTACCTGATAGTATCTTGCTTGTCTATGTTTGATTGTAGATAGATGGCCCGTGCTGTTGTTCCGTTGAATTTTAATGCTTTCCTTGAGAAAGCAAAGTTGAAAGATGATGGTAGCAATTAAACGGACTGGGTCCATAACTTGAGGATTATCCTCATTGCTGCACAGAAGAATTACGTCCTGGAAGCACCGCTGGGTGCCAGGCCTGCTACAGGAGCAACACCAGATGATAAACGTCTGGCAGAGCAAAGCTGTTGACTACTCGATAGTTCAGTGTGCCATGCTTTACGGCTTAGAACCGGGACTTCAACGACGTTTTGAACATCATGGAGCATATAAGATGTTCCAGAGTTGAAGTTAATATTTCAAGCAAATGCCCGGATTGAGAGATATGAAGTCTCCAATAAGTCCTATAGCTGCAAGATGGAGGAGAATAGTTCTGTCAGTGAGCATATAGTCAAAATGTCTGGCAATAATAATCACTTGATTCAACTGGGAGTTAATCTTCTGGATGATAGCGTCATTGACAGAATTCTCCAATCACTGCCACCAAGCTACAAGAGCTTCGTGATGAACTATAACATGCAAGGGGTGAATAAGACGATTCCTGAGCTATTCGCAATGCTAAAGGTTGCGGAAGTAGAAATCAAGATGGAGAATCAAGTGTTGATGGTCAACAAGACCACTAGTTTGAAGAAAAAGGGCAAAGGGAAGAAGAAGGGAAACTTTAAGAAGAACAGCAAGCAAGTTGCTGCTCAGGAGAAGAAACCCAAGTCTGGACCTAAGCTTGAAACTGAGTGCTTCTACTGCAAGCAGACTGGTCACTGGAAGCGGAATTACCCCAAGTATTTGGCGGATAAGAAGGATGGCAAGGTGAACAAAGGTATATGTGATATACATGTTATTGATGTGTACCTTACTAATGCTCGCAGTAGCACCTGGGTATTTGATACCGGTTCTGTTGCTAATATTTGCAACTCGAAACATGGGCTACGGATTAAGCGAAGATTGGCTAAGGACGAGGTGACAATGCGCGTGGGAAATGGTTCCAAAGTCGATGTGATTGCGGTCGGCACGCTACCTCTACATCTACCTTCGGGATTAGTATTAGTCCTAAATAATTGTTATTTGGTGCCAGCGTTAAGCATGAACATTATATCTGGATCTTGTTTGATGCGAGACGATTATTCATTTAAATCAGAGAATAATGGTTGTTCTATTTATATGAGTAATATCTTTTATGGTCATGCACCCTTCAAGAGTGGTCTATTTTTGATGAATCTCGATAGTAGTGATACACATATTCATAATGTTGAAGCCAAAAGATGCAGAGTTGATAATGATAGTGCAACTTATTTGTGGCACTGCCGTTTAGGTCATATCGGTGTAAAGCGCATGAACAAACTCCATACTGACGGACTTTTGGAACCACGTGATTATGAATCACTTGGTACTTGCGAACCATGCCTCATGGGCAAGATGACTAAAATGCCGTTCGCCAGAACTATGGAGGGAGCAACAGATTTGTTGGAAATCATACTTACAGATGTATGTGGTCCGATGAATGTTGAGGCTCGTGGCGGATATCGTTATTTTCTCACCTTCACAGATGATTTAAGAAGATATGGGTATATCTACTTAATGAAACATAAGACTGAAACTTTTGAAAAGTTCAATGAATTTTAGAGTGAAGTTGAAAATCATCATAACAAGAAAATAAAGTTTCTACAATCTGATCGTGCAGGAGAATATTTGAGTTACGAGTTTGGTCTACATTTAAAACAATGCGGAATAGTTTCGCAACTCACGCCACCCGGAACACCACAGCGTAATGGTGTGTCCGAACGTCGTAATCGTACTTTACTTGATATGGTGCGATCTATGATGTCTCTTACTGATTTACTGCTATTGTTTTTGGGTTATGCTTTAGAGGCGGCTGCATTCACGTTAAATAGGACACCATCAAAATCCGTTGAGACGACGCCTTATGAACTATGGTTTGGCAAGAAACCAAAGTTGTCGTTTCTTAAAGTTTGGGGCTGCGATGCTTATGTGAAAAAACTTCAACCTGATAATCTCGAACCCAAATCGGAGAAATGTGTGTTTATAGGATACCCAAAGGAAACCGTTGGGTACACCTTCTATCACAAATCTGAAGGCAAGACTTTTGTTGCTAAATTCGGAGTTTTTCTGGAGAAGGAGTTTCTCTCGAAAGAAGTGAGTGGGAGGAAAGTAGAACTTGATGAGGTAACTGTACCTACTCCCTTATTGGAAAGTAGTTCATCGCAGAAACCGGTTTCTGCGACACCTACACCAATTTGTGAGGAAGTTAATGATGATGATCATGAAACTTCAGATCAAGTTGTTACTGAACCTCGTAGGTCAATCAGAGTAAGATCCGCACCAGAGTGGTACGGTAATCCTATTCTGGAAGTTATGTTACTAGACCATGACGAACCTACGAACTATGAAGAAGCGATGGTGAGCCCAGATTCCGCAAAATGGCTTGAGGCCATGAAATCTGAGATGGGATCCATGTATGAGAACAAAGTGTGGACTTTGGTTGACTTGCCCGATGATCGACAAGCAATTGAGAATAAATGGATCTTCAAGAAGAAGACTGATGCTTACGGTAATGTTACTGTCTACAAAGCTCGACTTGTCGCGAAAGGTTTTCGATAATTTCAAGGGATTGACTATGATGAGACCTTCTCACCCGTAGCGATGCTTAAGTCTGTCCGAATCATGTTAGCAGTTGCCGCATTTTATGATTATGAAATTTGGCAAAAGGATGTCAAAACGCATTCCTGAATGGATTTCTGGAAGAAGAGTTGTATATGATGCAACCAGAAGGTTTTATCGATCCAAAGGGAGCTAACAAAGTGTGCAAGCTCCAGCGATCCATTTATGTACTGGTGCAAGCCTCTCAGAGTTGGAATAAACGCTTTGATAGTCTGATGAAAGCATTTGGTTTTGTACAGACTTTTGGAGAAGCCTGTATTTACAACAAAGTGAGTGGGAGCTCTCTAGCATTTCTGATTTTATATGTGGATGACATATTGCTGATTGGAAATGATTAAGAATTTCTGGATAGCATAAAGGGATACTTGAATATTAGTTTTCAATGAAAGACCTCGGTGAAGCTGCTTACATATTGGGCATCAAGATCTATAGAGATAGATCAAGACGCTTAATTGGACTTTCACAAAGCACACACCTTGACAAAGTTTTGAAGAAGTTCAAAATGGATCAAGCAAGGAAAGGGTTCTTGCCTGTGTTACAAGGTGTGAAGTTGAGTAAGACTCAATGCCCGACCACTGTAGAAGATAGAGAGAAGATGAAGGATGTTCCCTATTATCGGGGAGGCTGATCGTGCCCACGACCACCTATGGGACCGGCGGACCGAACCCCTTTTGGTTCGGCGGGGGGCAGAGGTCGCACGAAGAGCAGATCGAGGCGAAGCACATGAGCAGTTTACCCAGCTTCGGAGCTCTCCGGAGAGATAATGCTCCTACTGCTGCTTGTCTGATTGTATTGTGTTCTTGCCAGGGAGCAGCGAGAGCTACAAGACCTAGCGTGGGAATTCTCAGGTTTCGAATGAACCGAACCCGAACCGAACCCCCCGAACCCCCTTCTACGTTGCGCATGGGCCTCCTTTTATATGCTCAAGGGGTCTCCGACAGGTGGCAACGTAGACAAGGGCAAAAACGTAAAAGGAGTCGTGGTTGGTACATCTACTTGTACAGTGTTTCCTACCTAACCCTGACGGCAGGGGACAAAGGCATTAATTGCCCGTCCAAGTCGACTAAACAGTGCGGAAAAGGACCATCAGGGGCGCCACCGTTTGCCACGATGGCGATCTTGTCAGCGCCGCTTATCGCCGCGCTCCGCTGGCCGCACAGCCGCTTGCCACGCGTGCCTGGACAGGTCCCATGGCGACACGTTGGTGGATGAGCTGGAGCGGAGGAACGGAGTGGTAGTCTGCCGCGGTAAGCGCCTTGCCGCGGTCGTTGCCTTGTCGCGCCCGGAAACTTGTCGCTCTCCGGGCCCTCCCGGCAAGCTCCTCTCGCCGGGGCCTTGTCTCCTGTGTGCCTTGGTTGGCCTTCCCGGCAAGCTCCTCTTGCCGGGGCCTTGTCTCTTCGACTTAAATACTTTGTTTTTGAATGGCTCCAATGGAGCCGAGGAGGACCTTGGCGGTCACCAGGCAAACCCTGCCACAGTGCTGATCGCCTGCACGAAGTTTGGGATACTAGGGTACCCCTACTCTAGTACACCGACAGGAGCCCCCGGGCCTGGGCCACACACGGTGCCGAGCGTTGTTGGGCCAGGCCCAAATCAGGGCACGGGCACGCGCAGCCTGGGGAACGCCGTAACTTGCTCCGGACCCGCCACGTCCCCCACGAATAGCACGCGTCGACTGCGGCGGCGTCGTGGGAGAGATCGTGGGGGGTTTCTTTATTCGGAAAAGCGGAACGTCCGCCCCCTCTCCCTCCTTATAAACAGGGGAGACAGGGGCGGACGCCCACCTCGCCATTTGCTGAGAGGAGCAAGGAGCTCAGCACCGCCAAAGACTCCAAAGCAGATCTCGAGCTGAAGCTGACCACCTTGATGCAGACATTGGACGGCGCCAAGGAGTGGGAGGTGGCCTTGTTGGATAAGGTCAAGGCCGACGAGGCGCTGTTGGCGAGTGCTACTGCCGCCCAGAGCACCTTCAAGGAGAATGTGGAGCACTGGACCGAGGGTCTTGTGAATATCGCCGCTGCCATCGACAAGGAGCTGACGGAGCTGGGGATAGTGGATCTCGGGTACTCCTCCGACGAGCGCCTCCAACCCAGCGCCAAGCTCAGCTTGTTCTTCAAGGGCGTGGTGGCGGCTCTCCAGCGGCTCCAGGAAAAGATCCCAAAACAGCTGGCCGAGGAATCGCGCCAGATCTGCGCGGGAGCTCTCCAGAAGGTGCTGATGAAGGTGGCCTTCCGCAATCCAGGCCTCAACCTCACCGGTGTCCTCAAGTCCTTGCCGCCAGATGCTGATGTGGAGGCACTCAAGGCCCTTGTCGCACCCATTGTGGACAAGGTGGGCAAGATCAAGAGGGTTGATGGCGACCGCGTAGATTAGGCCGCCAAATTTATCTTTTCCTTATCACTGCTGGTCATGTTAGGATAACAATCTATTAGAGCTGCGACAAGCTATTTTGTAATATAACTCTATCTCGGGCAATGATTGCAATGTTATTTCCTTTACTTGATTCCTTCCTTTGTATGTTTTTGCCCTACGCTTTTTAGGGAACTCGCCGGCGCGAGCACCTTAGCCGCGAGCGCTGAGTGCGGAACGTCAGCAGCCTGCTGGCGGTGCCGCTTCCGGCAAGCAACCTTGTCGCAACTAGTTGCAGCTCACTTAAGTTGTTGAGCGGACTCGAAACAAAGTAAGGGCGCGGCTAGCCACGAGTTGGTTCCTCTGCGCACAGGTTTTCCATACAAAGCATGGTCGTTCGAGGAAGATAACTTAAGAATTAAAAAACTGATTGCTCAAACTTTGGCAACTTAGCTTTTCTGTCGTTTGCTTCCCGGTAAGGTGTAACTTCCTCGAGCGACGCTTGGTGGCCCACACCATTATCTTCTCCTTCCCCCCGGCTAACTTGTGGGCGAGGGAACCTTCCTTTCTTTGAGAAAGAGAAAAGAAAGAAAATAAAGTTATGGAGCCTTGTGGCTCGCTATTGCTTACCGGGTTTAGGTGCTGCACAAAGTGTCAGATAATGCATACAATAAAATGAATGAAAGCATGAAATCGACAAATTGTGCGGAGCACATGAGCTTTACTTTTGCACGGGATCTGCGCCCGGCTTTGTACAAAGGATTACATGCAACATCGGCAAGACTTGTACAAAAGGTGGTTGCCGGAACAGGTTCCGGCAACCGCGCCCTACAGGTAAAACTTACGAAGATGCTCGATGTTCCGGGAGTTGCTCACCGGAATGCCATCTTCGGTCTCAAGGCGGACAGCGCCAGGCCTAGTGACTCGTTTCACCCGATAAGGGCCTTCCCACTTCGGCGTCAACTTGTTGGAATTCTTGGCGGACTGAACGCGCCGAAGAACGAGGTCGCCTTCCTCGAGACTTCTGGCATTAACCTTGCGGCTATGGTAGCGGCGCAAAGCTTGTAGGTAGCGAGCAGCTCGTACAACAGCCTGAAGACGGTCCTCCTCAAGGAGCAGCGCGTCATCTTGTCGCAGCTGCTCTTGCTCAAGCTCATCATAAGCGAGTACTCGAGGTGACCCGAATAAGAGTTCCGTGGGGATAACTGCCTCTGCTCCATAAACTATTGCGAAAGGTGTCTGGCCAGTGGCTCGATTTGGCGTCGTCCTGATCGACCAAAGAACCACCGGCAGCTCCTCAATCCAGTTTCTTCCGCACTTGTGCAGCCTGTCGAAAGTTCTGGTCCTGAGCCCACGCAGCACTTCAGCATTTTCCCTCTCCGCTTGACCGTTACTTCTCGGATGAGCAACAGAAGCAAAGCAGACCTTGGCGCCAAGATCTCCGACGTACCGCATGAAGGTGCGGCTCGTGAATTGTGTGCCGTTGTCGATGATGATCCTGTTAGGAATCCCAAAACGGCAAACAATCGACCTGAAGAACTTGATCGCCGACCGTATGTCACCTTCCTCATCGCTTGCACTTCCGGCCACTTTGTGAACTTGTTGATTGCAACATACAAGTACTCAAAGCCCCGGCAACTTGGGGAAAGGGCCGAGGATGTCGAGCCCTGCATCGAAAATGGCCGTGATAAAGGGATCGTCTGGAGAGCTTGAGCTGGCTGGTGTATCTGCTTGGAATGGAACCGCACGCTTCACACTTGGTTACTTGTGCAGTTGCATCCTGGAGGGCTGTCGGCCAAAAGACACCTTGCCGGAAAGCTTTGCCGGCAAGTGCTCTTGCGCCAATGTGGTGACCACATATGCCTCCGTGTATCTCTTTCAACAGCTTTTGTCCGTCTTCCCGGTGAATACACTTCAATTTCACACTGTTGAGTCTCCTTCTGTACAGAGTGCTGTCGACAAACTGGTACATACTTGACCGCCGGGCTACTCTTTCCGCTTCTTCTTGCTCTTCGGGAAGTTCTCCTGTCTGAAGGAAATGGACAATCTGCTGTGCCCATGCCGGAGCTTGTGGCTCAACAACAAGGACTAAAGGCACATCTGTTGCTGCGGGAACATCCGCTTCTACGGCGAGAACCTGCGACTTAGCCGGAGCTTGATGTTCCCCGGCAAGCTCGCCGGAGCAAAACTTGTCGGGAGCGTCTGCTTCAATGAAACAAACCCTTAGGCTTGTCGGAGCAAACTGCTCCTCAGCAGTATCGGTGTTGATCTTGGGGACCTTCTTGGTGGCGGCTTCGGGGAGCTCTGCCGGAAATAGTCACCAAATCAACTTCCTCTTCTTGTTCTGTCCAGCTTGATGGCATTACAATCGGTTGAGTCAGCTTGAGCACAAAAATCCCTGGTTCCATTGTGCAACTTGAGTCTGGCGCACTTTGACAAGCCATCAGCAATATCATTCTGAGCTCTTGGAACATGTTCCATCTGCAGGCTGTCAAAGTGCTCTTCTAGCTTTCTTACTTCATCAACATAGGCTTCCATCAACGGACTCTGATAATCCTTGTTCACTTGGCGAACGACAAGCTGTGAGTTACGCCTGACAATGAGCTTCTTGATCCCAAGGTCTACCGCGATCCTCAGACCAGCAAGCAAACCTTCATACTCTGCAGTATTGTTCGTTGCTTGCTCCTTGGGAAAGTGCATCTGGACTATGTACTTGAGGTGCTCTCCGGTGGGTGCTATAAGCAGCACGCCAGCACCGGTGCCTTGCAGCGAAAAGGCACCATCAAAGTACATAAGCCACTCCTTGCTTGCTTCTTTGACGGGGATGCTTGTTTCTAGAATTTCTCCATCTTGTGTTGGCGTCCATTCTGCTATGAACTCTGCCAACGCTCTGCTTTGGATCGTTGAAGTGCGCTCAAACTTGAGGCCAAAGCTTGACAGTTCCAGTGCCCACTCGACAATCCTACCTGTTGCTTCTGGATTTTGCAATACCCTCTTCAGCGGAAAACGAGTGACGACTGTGATCTCATGTGCTTGGAAGTAATGGCGCAGCTTTCTCGAGGCCATGAGAAGGCCGAAAAGCAATTTCTGCACACCGGAGTACCTTGACCTAGCCCCCTGTAAAAGGGAACTGACAAAGTAAACTGGGCGCTGCACCATCCTTTTCTGCATCTTCTCACACGTCTGCGCAGATCCATCCTTGTCGGGACCAGAGCTTGCCGGCAAAGTGCTTTGCTTGTCGCTGGATGCATCTGCTTCGGTTGCTAGCTCATCATCCCCCTCTCTCTCTGCTACTAACGCAGCACTAACCACTTGATTGGTTGCCGCTATGTATAGCAGCAACTTCACTTGTGGCTTAGGTGCGACAAGTGTTGGAGTGGAGGACAGGTATTTCTTTAAGTCCTGCAGCGCAGCCTCCGCTTCAGGAGTCCATTTTATTGGACCTGCCTTTTTCAATATTTTGAAAAATGTCAGGGCGCACTCAGCAGACCTAGAAATAAACCTGCTGAGAGCAGCTACGCAACCGGCAAGCCTCTGTACATCCTTGACGTTCTTTGGTGCTTCAATCTGCTCAATGGCCTTGATCTTGTCGGGATTGGCTTCAATTCCCCGCCGAGACACGAAGAACACGAGAAGCTTGCCGGAAGGGACTCCAAATACGCACTTCTCGGGGTTGAGCTTGAGGTTGATCTTATGCAAATTTGTAAAGGTTTCATCTAAATCTTGAATCAGAGTTGCCCTGTCCTTGCTTTTGACCACTATGTCATCCATGTAGGCTTCTACATTTCTGTGTATTTGCGGCTCAAAAGCGTGATGGACTACTCTTGCAAATGTTGAACCAGCATTCTTTAAACCGAAAAGCATCCGTATGAAACAGTATGTGCCACATGGGGTGATGAATGCGGTCTTCTCCTCATCCTCTTCTGCCATGAAGATTTGATGGTATCCTGAGTATGCATCAAGAAATGAAAGCAAATCACATCCGGCCGTGGAGTCAACAATCTGATCAATGCGCGGCAAGGGAAATGGGTCTTTGGGACAATTAACATCGGTAAAGTCGATACAAAGCCTCCATTTTCCGTTTGCCTTACGCACGACTACAGGATTGGCCAACCACGTGGGATGGAGCACTCCTCTGACAAGGCCTGCTGCTTCCAACTTTTTGATTTCTTCTGCTATGAATTCTTGGTGCTCCACTGCTTGTTTCCTGGCTTTCTGTTTGACGGGCCGCGCGTGAGGACAAACGGCAAGATGGTGCTCAGTTACTTTCCTGGGAACGCCGGGGATGTCAGACGGTTGCCATGCAAACACGTCGAAGTTCGCTCGTAGGAAAGCAACGAGCGCGCCTTCCTATTTAGGGTCGAGAGAAACACTGATGGTAAAGGTACCACCAGTGCCGTCCTCCTTAGCGGACACCTTCTTGGTCTCTGGAGCTGCCATCGTCTTCTTACACTTGGCGGTGGAGCTCGATGGTGCGTCCTCGACGGTAGCGCAGCACTCCGAAGAGGTGCACTTGCTGGAGTGGGCATCAGAGCTCTTGCCGGACTTGATCTTCTTCTTCCCCCTGGGAGCTTCAACGGCAAGTGAGTTGTGATCTGCTGCGGCCGCTGCTTCCCAGTAGATCTTGTCGGCGCAGATAAGAGCATCCTTCTTGTCGCCAGGGACAGAAATGACACTTATCGGGCCTGGCATCTTGAGCAAGTTGTATGCATAATGAGAGGCTGCCATGAACTTGGCGAGTGATGGACGGCCAAGTATCCCATTATAAGGTAATGGAAAATCAGCAACGTCAAAAGTGACCCTCTCAGTCCTGAAGTTCATCTTGCTGCCAAATTCACGGGCAACGTGATCTTTCCCTTTGGCTTGCTCCTTCCCGAATTAATTCCTTGCAACGTGCCAGTCTCTTCGAGCTCGCCGTCAGGGATTTGGAGCTCCTGGAGCACCGCGGAGGAGATCAGATTCAAGCCGGCCCCGCCGTCAACTAGCATCTTAGTGACCTTGAGGTGGCGGATAGTTGGTGAAACCAACATCGGCAAGCACCCGACCGTAGTTATGCGATCAGGGTGATCCTCAATATCAAAGATGATAGGCGTGCTGGACCATTTCAGAGGCTTGCGTGACTCGACGGACGGTTCTGCCGCATTGACATCCCGCATCCATTGCTTGAGTTGGCGGTGTGAAGTATGCAGGGAAGCACCGCCGTCAACGCACAAGACCTCTGTGGCTTTCTGAAACTCCTGCTCATCAGTCTCGTCATCATCCATATCTTCATCATCGTCGTCATCTTCATCCTGGTCGCGGCCGAGGGGAGATCTATCTCCTTGCCGCTGCTTGGCCTTGCCGCGGTGTCCTCCCTGGCCGGGACGTTTCTTGTTGACTCCTCTAGCACCCTCCTGGGCCTTCTCCTTGTCGCACCGCTCGTATTTAGCTTTCTGCTGCTCAACAAGCTGCTCGACCTTCTTGCAGCTCTGGAGGTCATGTCCCTTGGTGCGGTGAATCTTGCAGTACTGCTTGTTGGAGCCGTCCTGCTTGTCGGCGACCGCCACGGCCTGGCAGTTGGTGCCAGCGGCAACTTCCTTGCCGGAGCTACCAACTTTGGCCTTCTTGGCGCCACCTCCGTTGCCGGACTGCTCGACAACAAGTACATCTTTGCCTTTCTTTTTTCTGTTGCTCCGCCGTCGGCTTTTCTTTGCCGGGGTGGAGCCCTCACTATCGGATCCCGCAGCTCCTGTATTCTCTCCGGGGAGTCTCCTCCCTTCCTCAGCACGTGCACACTTGTCGGCCAGGGCATATAGCTCACTGACATCTCTGATCTTGCACATCGCCATCTCCTCCCGCATCCTGCGGTTTCGCACGTTCTGATGGAACGCGCTGTTCACCGCGGCAGGATGGACATCTGGGATGTTGTGCTGTACACGGCTGAATCTCTGACTGTACTTGCGCAGGGGTTCTCCTTCTTTCTAGGCGAGCAGATGAAGATCGCTCTCTTGGCCATGAGGTTTGTGGCCGCCTGTGAAGGCGCCAACAAACTGATGGCACATATCCGCCCAAGAGGATACGGAGTTGTCTGGCAAGTGCATGAGCCAGGATCTGACATTGGGCTTGAGTACCAACGGGAAGTAGTTGGCCAGAATCTTGTCGTCTCGCCCCCCGGCAGCCTGCACCGCAATGGTGTAGATTCTTAGGAACTCCGACGGATGTGTCTTGCCGTCGTACTTCTCTGGTACATCTGGCTTGAAATTCTTCTTGCTGGGCCACTGGACTTGCCGCAGCTCACGAGTGAACGCAGGGCAACCTACCGCGTACGGCAAGTCGTCTGGTTCCCCTGGCGCATGCATGTCGACAGAGGGCCCAGCGCGCTGGTCGGATTGACGCCGCGCTTCTCTTCGGCGCTCGATGCGAGTTCGAGCGTCTTCTTGCTGTCGTTCGTGAAGAACTTGGCGTTGATCGCGACGAGCTCGTGGATCCGATGATGCGGTTGAGTCGCTGTCGAGGTGGATCCGGCGAGTCGGCGATCTTGGCCTTCGGGGTGTAGAGTGCATGGTGGTTGCACCCCCACAGGTTTCGTCGCCACCGGCTCGTGCCTTGTCGCCTTGCCGCGGCATCGATGTAGTCGGTTGTCGCGGAGTGTCGCCATTGGCAAAGACGATGAGACTCTGGATGGTGGCCCTCCATTCATCGACCTTGTCGGCCGCTGGAGGGTAGTCTAGGAGCAGTTGAGCTGTCGCCAAAGCTTCTGCTGGAGTGGTGGGTGGCAGTGGCGAACGGTGCGAGGAGCGGGATATGCTCGGACTCCTAACTAAGTTAGAAGGAGCAGTATCCCGTCCAGGCGACCGTGCCTCGCTCGTGCCAGCATGTTGGCGTGCACGCTGGTCTTGAGGGCCTCGGGATCCACCAGCTCGATCTTGATCCAACGAGCGTATGGTACTGTGGATACCATGACGCTGTCGGTCCCGCGCCTCCTGAGATGGGCGCGGTCCGTGTACGGACGCCGAGGTCTGCGCCGCCTTGTCCTTGGACTTGGCAGTGTCGTGAGCTCCCTCGCCGGCGCCCGCTCTTCCGCCGGTGTCTACCCCACCACCCATCTGCTCCGGTGGCGGTGGGATCGATGTGGACGGCTCCGCTGCCGCCGAAGCCTTCTTCTTCGGTGGCATGTCGATGAAGATGATGAAGATGTAGCTCGTGTGAACGCCGGATCAGGTTCACACAGCCTCGACGCCCCCTACCTGGCGCGCCAAAGATGTCGGGGAGGCTGATCGTGCCCACGAACACCTATGGGACCGGCGGACCGAGCCCCTTTTGGTTCGGCGGGGGGCGGAGGTCGCACGAAGAGCAGATCGAGGCGAAGCACACGAGCAGTTTACCCAGCTTCGGAGCTCTCCGGAGAGATAATGCTCCTACTGCTGCTTGTCTGATTGTATTGTGTTCTTGCTAGGGAGCAGCGAGAGCTACAAGACCTAGCGTGAGAATTCTCTGGTTTCGAATGAACCGAACCCGAACCAAACCCCCCAAACCCCCTTCTACGTTGCGCATGGGCCTCCTTTTATATGCTCAAGGGGTCTCCGACAGGTGGCAACGTAGACAAGGGCAAAAACGTAAAAGGAGTCATGGTTGGTACATCTACTTGTACATGTTTCCTAACTAACCCTGACGGCAGGGGACAAAGGCATTAATTGCCCGTCCAAGTCGACTAAACAGTGCGGAAAAGGACCGTCAGGGGCGCCACCATTCGCCATGATAGCGATCTTGTGAGCGCCGCTTATCGCCGCGCTCCGCTGGCCGCACAGCCGCTTGCCACGCGTGCCTGGACAGGTCCCATGGCGACACGTTGGTGGATGAGCTGGAGCGGAGGAACGGAGTGGTAGTCTGCCGCGGCAAGCGCCTTGCCGCGGTCGTTGCCTTGTCGCGCCCGGAAACTTGTCGCTCTCCAGGCCCTCCCGGCAAGCTCCTCTCGTTGGGGCCTTGTCTCCTGTGTGCCTTGGTTGGCCTTCCCGGCAAGCTCCTCTTGCCGGGGTCTTGTCTCTTCGACTTAAATACTTTGTTTTTGAATGGCTCCAATGGAGCCGAGGAGGACCTTGGCGGTCACCAGGAAAACCCTGCCGCGGGGTGCTGCGACTACCCGTGCACGAGTTCGGGATACTAGGGTACCCCTACTCTAGTACACCGACACCTATGCTTCAGCCATAGGCTCTATCATGTATGCAATGTTGTGTACCAGACCTGATGTGTGCCTTGCTATAAGTCTAGCAGGGAGGTACCAAAGTAATCCAGGAGTGGATCACTGGACAGCGGTCAAGAACATCCTGAAATACCTGAAAAGGACTAAGGATGTGTTTCTCGTTTATGGAGGTGACAAAGAGCTCATCGTAAATGGTTACGTTGATGCAAGCTTTGACACTGATCCGGACGATTCTAAATCGCAAACCGGATATGTGATTACATTGAACGGAGGAGCTGTCAGTTGGTGTATTTCTAAACAAAGCGTCGTGGCTGGATCTACGTGTGAAGTGGAGTACATAGCTGCTTCAGAAGCAGCAAATGAAGGAGTCTGGATGAAGGAGTTCATATCCGATCTAGGTGTCATACCTAGTGCATCGGGTCGAATGAAAATCTTTTGTGACAATACTGGTGGCCTTGGCAAAGGAATCCAGATTTCACAAGAGAACCAAGCACATCAAGAGACGCTTCAATTCCATCCGGGATCTAATCCAGGTGGGACACATAGCAATTTGCAAGATACATACGGATCTGAATGTTGCAGACCCGTTGACTAAGCCTCTTCCAGGAGCAAAACATGATCAGCACAAAGGCTCCATGGGTGTTAGAATCATTACTGTGTAATCTAGATTATTGACTCTAGTGCAAGTGGGAGACTGAAGGAAATATGCCCTAGACGCAATAATAAAGTTATTATTTATTTCCTTATATCAAGATAAATGTTTATTATTCATCCTAGAATGTTATATTTACTAATTGGAAGCACCATACGAGGCTCCACGTAAATCGTAGAAAAACATCAGTAATAACCGTAGATTGTTAACGACTAGGATCTATAGAGATATATATGTTTGACATATACCAGTCCTACGAGATTACGATGCAAAACAAATGTCCACATGTAGTTTCCAAATTAAACACGCATGCTAACAAGGGAAAAACAAAAACAAGACCAACACGTCTCCTATAGGTTCCATTATAAAACACGTCTGGATTACTTTTCTAGCTGCACATCTCAATAAGTTTTTTCTAATTGGACACGTCTCAATAGATTAATCAAATTGGCATGACCTACAGATTTACAACCGAGCGAATCTGTACGTAAATCAGCATAGGAGTCGGTCATAGTAGAGGGTGCATGCATGCGTACAAGTGATACGTGATAGGTAAATTGTTTCTAGTTTTTTCCAGTACAGTTAGAGTTTATTCGGACTACGAAAAGACAACAGTATTCAGATACACCCGTAAGAAACAAAAATTCAAAGCCTAAAATGGAAAATAATTTTTTAGAAAATTATAAAAATCTAATTCTTCTTAACACACACTCACAAACATATATAATATATGAGTTTAATTTGTACTTTTCTATTTTTCAATAATGTATCAGTTTCTCCAATAATTTTTTCAGCTCAATTTCAGTTTTCCATATTATCATCAGGAATTAGGGATTATTTCAACACTTTTTACTGGACATATATCCATTTGTATATTACCAATGATTATGGTTGTGTGTCGATTCAAAGGCTAAAAAATAGACTGCTTTTGGAAAGTACACTTATCATTAGAAATTGTCAATACAATTGTGATGTTTATTATTTTTGAAAGTATATGAAATACCAAGTTTACGACTCGAGGTCGCTAGCCTGTGCAGGTGCACGGGTTGATGACTAGTTGTATTAACCGGAAACATAATACATGTGTGAATACATAGACAAAGAGATTGTCACTAGTATGCCTCTACTTGACTAGCTCGTTGAGGATGCCGGCAAGGGTGCTGTCGTGGACGCTGAACTTGCCCAAGAGCAACTGGCTCCGGCAGGGCGTCAAGCCCTGGCCGTAGAGACAACCGCTCCCATGGCGGAAGAGATGCCTTTGGTCCTTGCCGTTGAGGGAGTCCTGGATTAGGGGGTATCTGGACAGCCAGACTGTATACATCGTCCGGACTATTGAAGCGTGAAGATACAAGACTCAAGACTCCGTCCCGTGTCCGTATGGGACTCTCCTTGGCGTGGAAGGCAAGCTTGGCGATCCGGATATTATATTTCCTTCCTTGTAACCGACTCCATGTAAACCCTATCCCTCTCCGGTGTCTATATAAAGCGGAGAGGTTGGTCCTTAGAAGGCCGATCACAATTACAATCATACCATCATAGGCTAGCTTCTAGGGTTTAGCCTCTACGATCTCGTGGTAGATCTACTCTTGTACTACTCATATCGTCAATATTAATCAAGCAGGAAGTAGGGTTTTACCTCCATCGAGAGGGCCCAAACCTGGGTAAACATTGTGTCCCTTGCTTCCTTTTACCATCAGCCTAGACGCAAAGATCGGGATCCCCTATCCGAGATCCGCCGGTTTTGACACCGACAGCCGTCGAGCCCCAGGTTCCGGCATGGGTGTAGCATACCGTCCAGTTCCTCAAAATAGGGGAGCTTCCTAAGGAGCAGGAAGAAGCAGAGAAAGTAGCTCGTCGGTCCGCCCTGTACCAGTTCATCGATGACGTCCTGTATCGGAGAAGGCCGAACGGTGTGAAACTCAAGTGCATCCACCGGGAAGAAGGACTGGAGATGTTGGCGAAGATACATGGAGGCATATGTGGCTCCCACATAGGGTCGAGGGCCCTTGCCGGGAAGGCGTTCCGGCAAGGTTTCTTCTGGCCCACCACCCTCCAGGATGCGACAGCACTAGTAACCAAGTGTGAAGCGTGCCAGTTCCATTCAAAGAAGCTTCATCAACCAGCCCAAGCCCTTCAAATAACCCCTCTCTCCTGGCCATTCTCGGTCTAGGGGCTCGATATACTGGGCCCTTTCCCCCGCGCTGTAGGGGGCTTTGAGTACTTGTACGTTGCAATCGACAAGTTCACAAAGTGGCCGGAAGTGGAAGTAGTGAGGAAGGTGACTGCTCAGTCAGCCGTCAAGTTCTTCAAGAGACTGGTCTGCCGTTTTGGTGTGCCAAACAGTGTCAGCACTGACAACGGCATGCAGTTCACAAGCCCCACCTTCATGCAGTACATCCAAGACCTCGGCAGCAAGGTATGTTTTGCTTCCGTGGCACATCCACGGAGCAACGGCCAAGTGGAGAGGGCAAATGCTGAAGTATTGTGAGGCTTGAGAACGAAGACCTTTGACAAGCTGCACAAGAGTGGAAGGCGCTGGATTGATGAGTTGCCGGCGGTTCTTTGGTCGATCAGGGCGACGGAAAATCGAGCCACTGGCCAGACACCTTTTGCCCTGGTATACAGGGCAGAAGCTGTTCTCGCCACGGAACTCATATACGGGTAACCTCGAGTGCTCGCTTATGATGAGCTTGAGCAAGAGCCGTTGCGCCAAGATCACGCGGCGCTCCTTGAGGAAGATCGTCTTCGGGCGGCTGTGAGAGCGGCATGCTACCAGCAAGCCTTGTGCCGCTACCATAGCAGCAAGGTTCATGCCCGAAGCTTTGAGGAAGGCGACCTTGTTCTTCTGCGTGTTCAGTCGACCAAGAATTCCAACAAGTTGACGCCGAAGTGGGAAGGCCCTTATCGGGTAATGCGAGTCACCAGGCTTGGCACAATCCACCTGGAGACCGAGGATGCCGTCCTAGTGAGGAACTCCTGGAACATAGAGCATCTTCGCAAGTTTTACCCGTAAGGCGCGGCTTGCCGGGCCTCCCGGCAAGCCACCTTTTGTACAAGCTTTGCCGGCAATGCATGTGACCCTTTGTACAAAGCCAGGCGCTGACCCTGAGCAAAAATAAATGAAGCGCTGGTGCCCTAAGTTATAGCATGCATGCTAGTTCGAGTCTCTTCCTTGGTTAGGGTTGATAGTTCTTAGCAGCAACTAACCCCTAGCCAAGAGGTCGAGTGCGCGTCTATCTGTTCCTTTTCTGTCCTCCTTTGGTTCGCAGGGCACATGAGCACTTCTGCTGAGCTACTTGGAAAGAAGGAAACGGACCGGCGCCCCGACCCCAGCAAACCAGAGTTGCCGGGGGCTGCAAGCACAAGGATCCAACCGCGGCAAGATGAGATTGCCGGGGGCTCCAGATCCAGATAAGTCTTTTATCCTCTGTCATGCATTTTGGAACCGGACTGGGGTATGTGAAATCTCGTTTTTATCTCTAGGCTGCCGTGCTCCCCTTTTTCCTAAGCTAAGGATTATTTCCTGGGTCCGGAATTGGTTGTAGCCGCGCGTCAAGGAGGTGGGACGAGGAGCCTGAAGCCCACTTCATCCCTGCCTCCGCCAAGAGCGCGAGAACGGTCGAGTGGGGTGGGGGGACGGCAGGGCCTATTGTCTAGCAAAAACATTTATCTTAAACAGTAACAAGGATTCGCTCCTTGTCGCGGGATTTTCCCACGAACGAAAAACCCGGCAAACATCCCTTTTTAATTAAAAACATCCCATACAGGTATAGTTCGTGCGAGATGAAAAACATGAGCAAGGGGATTACATGTTTTAAATTTAACAAGGGCCTGCAGGCTTACAAACTAAAAAAGAGATGAGATGCCCATAATCCCTTTCTTGTCCCTCTCCTCAGGAGGCAGGTCAAGGAGGCGAAAGGGCAAAAGGGGCGCCTAGGCGAGCTACGAGCAGCAGAAAGCGCCAAGAGAATACCTCGGTGGCCACCCACGGGCGGGCCGGTGATGACGGTGCTGAAAAAGGAGCTGGAAGACGAGGCAGCAGGACCAGCAATACGCGATGCAGGCATCGGTGACCGCGTACTCCGAGTTGACGGCCTTGTCGCCCGCCCACTTCCTCTTCTGCAGCCTCCCGATGATAGCCGCCCAAGGAGACGGCCCCTAGAAGTTCAAGGAGCTGGCCCCACCCCCGCCAAACCTCTGTCGAAGGAGCAGCCAGGTGCAGATGCTGCTGCCGAAGCACACGCCCAGGCGCGGGGCGTCCGACGCCTAGTCGGACTCGTCCCTGCTATCTGCCACGCTGTCCTCCTCATCACTTTTGCTTGAGGAAGAGCTTCCATCGTCAGAATCTCCATCGGAGGATCTCTCCATGCTGCACTTCAGGCGAGTCCCAAACTCTCCGAAGACCTTGACGGAGAGTAGGCCGTCCTCCATTAATTTGAAGTAGAGGACGAGCCCCACCGTCAGGCTATGGATGCGAGCGAACGTATTCTACCCACGACAGAAGTACATGACTCGAGGAGCCAGGAAGTCGACGTCGACCCGCGTGCCGCCGTTCCCGCAACCCCTCACGTGCAATTTGAGGGATTGGGGCCGGTCATGCTCCATCTCCCGAGCAAACGGGGCGGGAAGTCGAATACGGCGACGCGGAGGCCGGCACAGCCTGATGAAGAAGTCGCGGGGCTGGTCTCCGACATGGCCTTCCATCAGGAAAGGAATCATGGGCGGTGGCGAAGCGGGCACGCCACCCCGTCCTCCTCTTCCCCGCGCACTGCTACCTCTGCCCCGGCCTCGCCCACGGCCTCGCTCCCTCCCCCTTCCCATCACAGCCGGCTCCACCATCGCGGGCTCAGGATGAGGAGGGACGCATTGTCGAGCGGCGACCCTCGCCGCCACCGTCGAAGGACCAGGATTCCCTTTCTCCATGGCGAGTGAAAGGAAGAAGCAGAACCAAGAGGAGATAGATGACAGAAGAGTGCGGGATGCCATCCCCCGTTCCCCCTCCTGATAAAGGAGCGGGGTCGGGGCTCGGCCGCCCCGTTCGGCCAATTCAGCCACCAGAGGCGCGCGGAATCAGGACCGACACGCTGCCCCAACCAACGACGGCCCGGTTTCCCCGTTCAGTAAATGAGCCACGCCTCCCTCTTTTTACGGGGAAGATGCGAGCCGCCTCTTTACTGCTATATGAAGCATGCTTGTGAAAACCGCCCCACGCATGTCGCCCACGTCACACACACCCCTCCACGCCGCACCACACGCGCGGGTCGTGGGAAGCGCAGCCAAAAGTCTTACCGCATGTAAAACCGCCTGCCTGCCCACAAGACCGTTTTGGACCTGACCCAACAACGTGTCGCACTTATGTGTGGCCCAAGCCCGGGGGCACCTGTCGGTGTACAAAAAGAGGGGTGCATTTTTGTACCACAATTCCTGTGCACGGGCAGTCGGAGCCGCGCCCGTGGTCACACCAAGCAGAGTAGGGGAGGTGAGCCAAGGGAAGACCGAAGCCCAAGATAATCAGAGCAACGCCAAATCCAAGACCACGAAGAGCAGAGGGACGAAGCAGGTTCCCCCGGCAAGACCCTTGCCGTGGCAACCTCAGTGGTCCCGGCAAGATCCTTGCCGGGACAGCTCACCCCACACAAACAGAGTTAGCCACCCTTGAGCCCACGTCCGCCAACACCGTAATCAACATGGGGCCAGGGCTCGGGAAGGCACCTCTGTGGGGGCATGCAGATCTTTGTGAAGACATATTCAAGATAATATGAGAATTAGAAGACGATGATCCTCGGCAAGATCCTTGCCAAGGAAGGCTACCAGACCCCCGGCAAGACCCTTGCCGGGGACGACAGCGCGCCACGGCAAGACCCTTGCCGGGCCACACGGAAAGACCCTTGCCGTGCCACCCGGCAAGGCCCTCACCAAGGACGCCAGCGGGACCACCACCAGGCCCGCGCCAACCAAGCTTCCACCACCGTGCCCGTACAGCTGCCAGCCCAACCAGCTGGGCGGGCACCTGCGTGGCAACATGCAGCTCCCAGGCCAACTCATCAAGAGCCTGCGTGGCGGCATGCAGATCTTCCTGAAGGCTCCACTACCGCACCACCGCATCTTCCTGCCTGCCTACATGGAACCACACGCATCACTGGCTGGGGAGCGTGTCGAAGCGAGGAGGAGCAACGACGGACGGGACGGGCCTCGCCCCCATCCCCGATAAAGCAAGGGGACACCAAAGCCACGCATTAAATGCGTCTTGTCCTATAATACGAGCGATAAGCTCAGGGCACTGTACGCCTTTCCACCTCCTCTGTGTCACTATGGCAGCCCATTCGGACTATAAAAGGAGGCCTATGGCATACTGGAGAAGGAGTCGGCTCTTTCGAACCATGCACTGACCACAGCTAGTTCGAGAGCTCAAGAACTCTCAGAAATACACCCACCAAGCAGGACTAGGGTTTTACGCATCCTCACGGCCCGAACCTGGGTAAATGATCCTTGTGCTGTCTACTAGCCCTGCTATCCTCGCAACCCTGTGCCTCGCAACTGTAGTAGGGATTCTTGTGATCCCATAGGTGTTGTTCCACACCGAAACCCATAAGGGGAGGAAGAAGAAGAAGGCAGCCTCCGACGACACGGAAGCTAACCCTCCTGGACTGTTCGGACTCAGGGTCCAAAGTAGTCCCCAAGAGACAACCCAGGGGGAAGCCCTTGGCCAGATCGTAAGTATTCAGCAACTTAAAATAATCTCAGTCTACTTTCTTCCATTATGTAAATCATTTTATTATTTGCCTGTCAGCCCTCCCCACGTGCTCCCCATTACTCCATTACCAGAGGGGAACTCTCTGTCGCCCGAAATGGTTTAGAGTGATATGCCACCACAAGCCCCCTCGCCCATCACTATGGAGGACACCGAAGTGTAAACCTAGAGGACATCCCATGGCCGAGAGGGGGTGGGTGGGGCCGGCAAGAGAGCGCCCGAGATTAACCGAGGGGAGGCAATCCCCATGACAACCGACGGTGGGGAGCCGAAGCAATCCGGGCTCCAGCCGAAAACCAGTCTGGAGGCAAGCACGGCTCCGGGATCGGATAAGCAACCCCCTACGAAAGAGGGGGAGGCACACTATCTCCATCGGCATCCTCCACTAATCCGGAGGCACCCAACGCTCTGGAGGAAGCACTTCAAAGTGCTTCCATCGTGGAGGAGCACCGCACCCTAATGGTGCGGTTATGGTGAAGGTTCAATCCACTAAAAACGGCTTGAATGAAGCTTTCAGTAGCCTACTGAAAAGCTTTGAGGTATGCGATGTAATGTCCTGAAAACTTTACAATATTCATACAGAAGAATAAACCTGTGTACAGATAGTAGCCCCTGAGGCTCTGTCCGGTTTGGAAGAAGCCGGACAGAGAATCCACATAGTATTCGGGAGTATAATATACTGTGTTGTTCATTTTAACAGGCCTCCATGTTGGTGGCAACCGTCGAGGCTGTAGAAGTTTCCGAACTCAGTCAGAAGCTTCACGTGGCCAATGAGGAACTCGACCGCATCAACAAGCGGTTCGATGAAACACAAGGTATGAGCCCGATGTTTATTTTCATATCGGAGGTGATATGTATATTTGGAGGCTAAATCTTACGATGCTTTGATTATGATCGCAGCTGGCGCAGCCGAGGTCGAGATCCTCAAAGGTGCCCTCACCTAGGCCAAGAAAGAGGCAGATGCGAATAAGGCAGCTGCTGACAAAGCGGCTGCTGAATTAGAGGCCAACTAAGCTGTCCGCTGCCAACACGAAGCTCGGGTGGCCGAAATTGAGTAGGAGCTGAAGGATGCCATCAGCCAATGCGAGACATTGGAGCAGAAGACTTCGGCCACCCGATCTTCGTGATGCCAAAGAGGCGCGGAGCGAGTCCCGGAGCGCTCGCAAAGAGATTTGCCAGGCGAGGCAGATAGCGGATGGTAAGGACTTTCTTTTGCAGAGTATCTTGGGAGGTCAGAGGTATGCTTTGCTCACACGAGTGTGGAGTTCTCCAGGAACATTTGCGGATCTTCCGACGAGTGCCGCTGATGTCGCATAGTTCTTCTGAGCCCAGGAGGGGAATACGTCTGAGAAGCTGTTCTGGTCACAATTTCTCGCGCCAGAACACCTGACACATCTGAAAGACCAACTGAAGCACCTGGCGGAGCTGCATAGGGTGGCTGGTTTGTCAATGAAGGACTTAATAGTCCAACTCTGGCCGACCGAGCCAATCCCTAGCAGCTACTTCGGTTTGGTGAAGCGGCTTGTCGACGCACGATCGTGGATTGATGCTGTGAAACGCTCGGCCTGCATAGAGAGTGCCCGGATGGCCCTCGCCCGCGTCAACATGCAATGGATGAAGATGAAGGCCACCGAAGTGGCAACCGCAGGCCCGCCGAAGGCAAAGATCATCATAAGCCGGAAAGGTACTTCGACGACTTTCTATAAGGAGCCCGAGAGATAGGGGGTCAGTGTTATAAGGACGTGATAGATTAATTGTGTTCGGGTTGTTCAAACTATGCGATGAACCCATGCTATTATATATCTATGTTTGCGCCTTCTATTCGAGCGACTTTTCCTCCTGTGCGTCCGTTTATTGTTATATTTTGGAAAGTCGCCAGTCGTCGGCTTCAGCCCCTATGTAGATGCTACAGGAGTGTCCGGCCTGACGCGTGACTGATACGTCCATTTTGCATCATGCTTTTATATCGATATTTATTTTATTATGGGCTGTTATTACACATTATGTCACAATACTTATGCCTTTTCTCTCTTATTTTACAAGGTTTACATGAAGAGGGAGAATGCCGGCAGCTGGAATTCTGGGCTGGAAAAGGAGTAAATATTAGACACCTATTCTGCACAACTCCAAAAGTCCTGAAACTTCATGGAGGCACTTTTTGGAATGAATAAAAAATACTGGCGAAAGAATTAACCATAGGGGCCCACACCCTGGCCACGAGGGTGGGGGCGCGCCCCCAGTCTCGTGGGCCGCCTGGCAGGCCTCCGGTGCCATCTTTTTCTATATGAAGTCTTTCGCCCTGGAAAAAAATAAGAATGAAGCTTTCGGGACGAAGTTCTGCCGTCTCGAGGCGGAACCTTGGCGGACCAATCTAGGGCTCCGGCGGAGCTGTTCTGCCAGGGAAACATCCCTCTGGGTGGGGGAAATCATCACCATCGTCATCACCATCGATCGTCTCATTGGGAGGGGGTTAATCTCCATCAACATTTTCACCAGCACCATCTCCTCTCAAACCCTACTTCATCTCTTGTATCCGATCTTTGTCTCAAAACCTCAGATTGTTACCTGTGGGTTGCTAGTAGTGTTGACTACTCCTTGTAGTTGATGCTAGTTGGTTTATTCGGTGGAAGATTATATGTTCATGTACTTTATGCATATTAATACCCCTCTGATTATGAACATGAATATGATTTATGAGTAGTTACGTTTGTTCCTGAGGACATGGGAGAAGTCTTGTTATAAGTAGTCATGTGAATTTGGTATTCGTTCGATATTTTGATGAGATATATGTTGTCTTTCCTCTAGTGGTGTTATGTGAACGTCAACTACATGACACTTCACCATTATTTGGGCCTAGGGGAAGGCATTGGGAAGTAATAGGTAGATGATGGGTTAGTAGAATGACCGAAGCTTAAACCCTAGCTAGTTTATGCGTTGTTTCGTAAGGGGCTGATTTGGACCCATATGTTTCATGCTATGGTTAGGTTTACCTTAATTCTTCTTTCGTAGTTGCGGATTCTTGCGAGAGTAGTTAATCATAAGTGGGATGCTTGTCCAAGGAAGGGCAGTCACCAAGCACCGGTCCACCCATATATCAAATTATCAATGTAACGAACACAAATAATATGAGCATGATGAAAACTAGCTTGACGATAATTCCCATGTGTCCTCGGGAGCGTTTTCCTTTGTATAAGAGTTTGGCCAGGCTTGTCCTTTGCTACAAAAAGTATTGGGCCACGTTGCTGCACCTTATTTACTTTTGTTACTTGTTACCCGTGACGAATTACCTTATCACAAAACTATCTGTTGCCGATAATTCCAGTGCTTGCAGAGAATACCTTACTGAAAACTGCTTGTCATTTCCTTATGCTCCTCGTTGGGTTCGACACTCTTACTTATCAAAAGGACTATGATAGATCCCCGATACTTGTGGGCCATTAATACTCTTTTCTGGTGTCGTTGCCGGGGAGTGAAGCGCCTTTGGTAAGTGGAATTTGGTAAGGAAAATTTTATATAGTGTTCTAAAATTTACTGTCACTTGTTACTATGGAAAATAATCATTTGAGGGGCTTGTTCGAGGTATCTTCACCCCGACCAGTAGAGAAAAGAGTTGCTCCTCAACCTACTAAACCTACTAAAAATGTTTGCTTTGAAATTCCTTCGGGTATGATAGAGAAACTGCTAGCTAATCCTTTTATAGGAGATGGAACGTTACATCCCGATATGCACCTAATCTATGTGGATGAAGTTTGTGGATTATTTAAGCTTGCATGTATGCCTGAGGATGTTATCAAGAAGAAGTTCTTCCCTTTATCTTTGAAGGGAAAGGCATTGACATGGATTAGGCTATGTGATGATATTGGATCATAGAACTACAACCGATTGAAATTGGAATTTCATCAGAAGTTTTACCCTATGCATCTGGTTCATCGTGATCGTAATTATATATATAATTTTTAGCCTCGCGAAGGAGAAAGTATTGCTCAAGATTGGGGGAGGCTTAAGTCAATGTTATATTCATGCCCCAATCATGAGCTCTCAAGATAAATTATTATTCAAAATTTTTATGATCGGCTTTCTCTCAACAATCGGCCCATGCTCGATACTTCTTGTACTGGTTCTTTTATGATGAAGAGTATTGAATTCATATGGGATTTATTGGAAACAATTAAAAACAACTCTGAATATTGGGATATCGACGAAGGCAAGGAGTTAGGTATAACACCTAAGTTTGATTATGTTAAATCTTTTATGGATACCGATGCTTTTCGTGAATTTAGCACTAAATATGGACTTGACTCTGAGATAGTAGATTCTTTCTGTCAATTATTTGCTACTCATGTTGATTTCCCTAAGGGGAAGTGGTTTAAATATCATCCTCCCATTGAAGTAAAAGTACTAGAACGTATTAAAGTTGAAGAAAAGACTATCACTTATAATGTTGATCCTATTGTTCCTACCGCTTATATTGAGAAACCACCTTTCCTTGTTAGAATAAATGATCATGCTAAAGCTTCAACTGTGGTTCATAAGAGTAAAACTAGAACACCTACACCCTCTGAGCAAATAAAGTTGAACCTAGTATTGCTATGGTTAAGGATCTCTTGGTCGATAATATTGATGGGCATGTTATTTACTTTTGTGATGAAGCTGCTAGAATTGCTAGACCCGATACTAAGGGTACACACAGACCTGTTGTTGGCATGCCTATTGTTTCTGTTAAAATAGGAGATCACTGTTATCATGGCTTATGTGATATGGGTGGTAGTGTAAGTGCAATACCTTATACCCCATATAAAGAAATTATGCATGATATTGCACCTACTGAGATAGAAGATATTGATGTTACTATTAAACTTGCCAATAGAGATACTATTTCACCAATTGAGATTGTTAGAGATGTTGAAGTCTTGCGTGGGAAAATTAAATACCCTACTGATTTTCTTGTTCTTGCTTCCCCACAAGATAACTTTTGTCCCATTATATTTGGTAGACCCTTCTTGAATACTGTTAATGCTAGGATAGACTGCGAAAAGGATATTGTTATTGTTCGTTTAGTGGATATGTCTCATGATTTTAATTATGCTAAATTTCATAGACAACCCCATGATAAAGAATTGCCTATTAAAGATGAAATTATCGATCTTGCTTCTATTGCCGTGCCTCCTAATGATCCTTTAGAACAATATTTGCTAGATCATGAAAATGATATGTTTATGAATGAAAGGAGGGAAATAGATGAAGTATTCTTTAAACAGGGACCTTTATTTAAACATGACTTGCCTGTTGAAATCTTAGGGGATCCCCCTCCACCCAAGGGTGATGCTGTGTTTGAGCTTAAACCTTTACCGGACACTCTTAAATATGCTTATCTTGATGAAAAGAAGATATATCCTATTATTATTAGTGCTAACCTTTCAGAGCAGGAAGAAGAGAAATTATTGAAAACTCTAAAGAAGCACTGTGCTGCTATTGGATATACTCTTTAAGATCTTAAGGGCATTAGTCCCACTCTATGCCAGCACAAATTTTTTTGGAGAAAGACGCTAAACCGGTTGTTGATCGCCAATGACGATTAAATACTAAGATGAAAGAAGTGGTAAGAAATGAAATATTAAAGCTTATGGAGGCAGGTATAATTTATCATGTTGCTTATATGTGGTGTGTAACGACACCTATGGGATCACAAGAATCCCTACTACAGTTGTCGAGGCGCGGGGTTGCAAGAAGAGCAGGGCTAGTAGACAGCACAAGGACCGTTTACCCAGGTTCAGGCCGCGAGGATGCGTAAAACCCTAGTCCTGCTTTGGTGGGTGTATTTTAGGGAGTTCTTGAGCCCTCGAACTAGCTGTGGTCAGTGCGTGGTACGAAAGAGACGAATCCTTCTCCAGTATGCCATGGGCCTCCTTTTATAGCCGGATGGTGCTGCCACAGTGGCACACAGGAGGTGGAAAGGCATATAGTGCCCTGAGCTTATCGCTTGTATTATAGGACAAGACGCATTTAATGCGTAGCTTAGGTGTCCCCTTGCTTTATTGGGGACGGGGACGAGGCCCGTCCCGTCCGTCGCTGCTCCTCCTCGCTTTCACACGCGCCCTGGCGAGCGATGCGTGCGGCGCCATGTAGGCAGGCAGGCAGCTGAGGTGGCGCGGTGGTGGAGTCGTCACGAAGATCTGCATGCCGCCACGCAGGCGCTCTATGAGTTGACCTGGGAGCTGTAGGTTGCCACACAGGTGCCGTCCAAGCTGGTTGGGCTGGCAGCTGCATGCGAACGATGTTGGGAGCTTGGTTGGTGTGGCCTAGGCGGTGGCCCTGCTGGCGTCCTTGCTGAGGGCCTTGTCGGGTGGCCCGGCAAGGGTCTTACCGTGGCGTGCTGTCGTCTCCGGCATGGGCCTTGCCGGGGGTCTGGTGGCCTTCCTCGGCAAGGATCTTGCCGAGGATAGTCGTCTTCTAATCCTCATCTGATCTTGAATAGGTCTTCACAAAGATTTGCATGCCACCATTGAGGTGCCTTCCCGAGCCCTGGCCCCACATAGAAGATGGAGTTGGGGACCGTGGGCTCAAGGGTGGCTCGCTCTGTTGGTGTGGGGCGAGCTGCCCCGTCAAGGGTCTTGCCGAGGCTGCTGAGGCTGCCCCGGCAATGGTCTTGCCAGGGGAACCTGCTTCGTCCCTCTACTCTTTGTGGTCTTGGCCTTGGCGTTGCTCTGATTGTCTTGGGCTTCGGTCTTACCTTGGCTCACCTCCCCTGTTCTGCTTGGTGTGACCGCGGGCGTGGCTCCGACTGCCCTTCTACAGGTAAAGGGGTACAAAAACACACCCCTTTTTTTGTACACCGACAGGAGCCCCCGGGCCTGGTCCACACATAAGGCGATACGTTGTTGGGCCAGGCCCAAAACGGTGCGCGGGCAGCCGGGGCGGTTTTTACCGCAGTAAGACTTTTCGCGCGCTGTGCCTCCCACGACCCACGCGCGTGGTGCGGCGTGGAGGGGTGTGCGTGACGTGGGCAGCATGCGTGGGGCGGTTCCCGCATGCATGCGTCATACCGTAGTAAAGAGGCGGCTCGCACCTTCCCCATAAAAAGAGGGAGGCGTGGAGGTGCGGCTGATTAACCGCGCGGGGCCAGGTCACGGTCTTCAAGGCATCCACACCCCATAATCACGGGGCGGGGAGAGGTTGCCTCACCCCGTCCCTTCTATTCTGCATGTTCACCACGCGTCCTTCATGCACTAGGAGTGGCAAGCGGTAGAGGCGGGAAACCGGGCCGTCGCTGGTTGGGGTAGCGGGTCGGTTCTGATTCCCTGCGCCTCTGGTGACCGGATTGGACGAGCAGGGCGGCCGAGCCCCGACCCCTCTCCCTTATAAGGAGGGGGAAGGGGAGATGGCGTCCCACACTCTTCTGTCATCTATCTCCTCTCGCTTCTACTTCTTCCCTTCACTTGCCATGGAGAAAGGAAATCCTAGTCCTTCGACGGTGGCAGCGAGGTTTGCCGCTCGACAGCGTGCCCCTCCTCCCCCTGAGCCCGCGGTGGTGTAGCCGGCCATGACGAGAAGGGGGAGGTGGCGAGGCCGTTGGCGATGCCGGGGCAGAGGTCGCAGTGCTCGGGGAAGAGGAGGACAGGGCGGCGCGCCAGCTTTGCCCCCGCCAATGGTGCCTTTCCCGATGGAAGGCCACGTTGAAGACCAGCCCTGCGAGTTCTTCATCAGGCTGCTCCGGCCTCCGCATCGTCGTCTTCGTCTACCCGCCCCGTTCGCTCGAGTGATGGAGCGTAACCCACCCCAGACCCTCAGCTTGCACATGAGGGGCTGTGGGAACGGGGGCACGCGGGTCGACGTCGACTTCCCGGCTCCTCGGGTGATCTACCTTCACCGTGGATGGAAGACGTTCGCTCGCATCCAAAACCTGATGACGAGGCTCATCCTCTACGACAAATTAATGGAGGACGGCCTCCTCTCCGTCAAGGTCTTCGGAGAGTTTGGAACTCGCTTGAAGAGCTGCGTGGAGAGCTCCTCCGATGGAGATTCTGACGATGGAAGCTCTTCCTCGAGCGAGGGTGATGAGGAGGATAGTGGGGCAGATGACGGGGATGAGTCCGACTAGGCGTCGGATGCCCCGCGCCTGGGCGGGAGTGGCAGCAGCAGCATTTGCACCTGGCCGTTCCTCCGGCAGAGGCTTGTCGGGGGTGGGGCCATCAACTTGAACTTCTCGGGGCTGTGTCTTTGGGCGGCTGGCGTTGGGAGGCTGCGGAAGAGGAAGAGGGCGGGCGGCAAGGCCGTCAACTCGGAGTACGCAGGCACCAACTCCTTCATTGCGGATTGTCGGTCCTGCCGCCTCGTCTTCCAGCTCCTTTCCCGGCACCGTCATCACCGGCCCACCCGTGGGCGGCCTACGAGGTGTTCTCTTGGTGCTTTCTGCTGCTCGTAGCTCGCCTAGGCGCCCCTTTTGCCCTTTCGCCTCCTTGACCTGCCCCCTGAGGAGAGGGACAAGAAAGGGATTACGGGCATCTTATCTCTTTTTTAGTTTGTAATCCTGCGGGCCTTTAAAACTTGTAATCCCCTTGCTCATGTTTTTCATCTCGCACGAACTGTACCTGTATGTGATATTTTGAATGAAAAAGGGATGCTTGCCGGGTTTTTCGTTCGTGGGTAAATCCCACAACAAGGAGCGAATCCTTGTTATTGTTTAAGATAAACGTTTTTCGCCCGGCAACAGGCCTTGCCCTCCCCCCACTCCACTTGAACGTTCTCGCGCTCTTGGCAGAGGCAGGGATGAGGTGGGCTTTAGGCTCCTCGTTCTACCACCTTGCCGCCGTGGCAACAACCAAATCCGAACCCAGGAAATAATCCTTAGGTATAGGAAAAAAGGGGAGCACGGCAGCCTTGAGATAAAAACGAGGTTTCACATATCCCAGTCCAGTTCCGAAATGCATGACAGAGGATAAAAGACTTATCTGGAAATGCAGCCCCCGGCAATCTCATGTTGCCGCGGTTGGATCCTTGTGCTTGCAGGCCCCGGCAACTCTGGTTTGCCGGGGTCGGGGCGCCGATCCGTTTCCTTCTTTCCAAGTAGCTCAGCAAAAGTGCTCACGTGCCCTGCGAGCCAAAGGAGGACAGAAGAGAAACAGATAGACGCGCACTCGGCCTCTAGGATAGGGATTAGTCGCCGCTAAGCACTATCAACCCAAACCAAGGAAGAGACTCGACCTAGCATGCATGCTATAACTTAGGGCACCAACGCTTCATTTATTTATGCTTAGGGTCTGTGCCTGGCTTTGTACAAAGGGTCACATGCCTTGTTGGCAAAGCTTGTAAAAAAGGCGGCTTGCCGGGAGGCCCGAAAGCCGTGCCTTATGGGTAAAACTTGTGAAGATGCTCGATGTTCCAGGAATTGCTCACTGGGACGGCATCTTCGGTCACCGGGCGGACTGCGCCGAGCCTGATGACTCATATTACCCGATAAGGGCCTTCCCACTTCGGCGTCAACTTGTTGGTATTCTTGGCCGACTGAACGCGCTGAAGAACAAGGTCGCCTTCCTCAAAGCTTCGGGCATGAACCTTGCGGCTATGGTAGCGGCGCAAGGCTTGCTGGTAGCGTGCTGCTCTCACAGCCGCCCAAAGACGATCTTCCTCAAGGAGCGTCGCGTCATCTTGGCGCAACTGCTCTTGCTCAAGCTCATCATAAGCGAGCACTCGAGGTGACCCGTATATGAGTTCCGTGGGGAGAACTGCTTCTGCCCCGTATACCAGGGCAAAAGGTGTCTAGCTGGTGGCTCGATTTGACGTCATCCTGATCGACCAAAGAACCGTCGGCAACTCATCAATCCAGCGCCTTCCGCTCTTGCGCATCTTGTCAAAAGTCTTTGTATTTAGGCCTCGCGACACTTGAGCATTCGCCCTCTCCGCTTGGCCGTTGCTCCGTGGGTTTGCCACAGAAGAAAAACAGGCCTTGCTGCCGAGGTCTCGAATGTATTGCATGAAGGTGTGGCTCGTGAACTGCGTGCCGTTGTCGGTGATGACTCTGTTTGGCACACCAAAATGGCAGACCAGTCCTTTGAAAAACTTGACAGCTGAATGAGCAGTCACCTTTCTCACTGCTTCCACCGCTGTCCACTTTGTGAACTTGTCGATTGCAACGTAGAAGTACTCAAAGCCCCCGACGGTGCGGGCGAAAGGGCCCAGTATATCGAGCCCCAGACCGAGAATGGCCACGATAGAGGGATTGTTCGAAGGGCTTGAGCCGGTTGATGAAGCTTCTTTGAATGGAACTGACACGCTTCACACTTGGTTACTAGTGCCGTCGCATCCTGGAGGGCGGTGGGCCAGAAGAAACCTTGCCGGAACGCCTTCCCGGCAAGGTCCATCGACCCTATGTGGGAGCCACATATGCCTTCATGTATCTCTGCCAACAAGTACAGTCCTTCATCCCGGGGGATGCACTTCAATTTCACACCGTTTGGCCTTCTCTCAGATGCAGGCGTCATCGATTTAACTGCAGTGAGGCAGACCGACGGGCTACTCTTTCCGCTTCTTCCTGCTCCTCAGGAAGCTCCCCTGTTTGGAGGAATCGGACGATATGATGTGCCCACGCTGGAGCCTGGGGCTCGACGACAAGGACCAAAGGCATTTCTTCTGCCATGGGAGCGGCTGTCTCTACGGCTAGGGCTTGATGCCCTACCAGAGGCAGCTGGTCTTGGGCAGACTCAGCATCCGCGGTAGCACCCTTTGTTTTGACACTTGAAACAGTAGGAGAGGCTCCTACTGTATGTATTAAATTAAGTGACAAAAAGTCTTACAGAGTTATAACCTTACATCCATAGCCATGTTGAAACTAAAAGGGGGGGGGTTTAAAACTAAAAAGAGGGAACAAAAGACTAAAGTTATATATTATTTACAAAAGAGGACAAAAAGGGTTGAAGTTTCTCTCCCACTCTATAACGAAGAAGGGAAAGGTCCTCCTTCAACCTAGCCAGCCAGGATGATTTCGTAGGTGAAATCCCTCTGAAGTGTTTGTTGTTTCTCTCCTTCCATATGCTCCAAGCAGCCTGCAGGAAGATGTCCATGAACATCGGGCTATTCCATGTTGTTTTTGCATGCTCAACCCATTGGAGTCTTGTACCATGCGTCATCCAGTTTATATTAATATGTGCCCAGCACTCTTGGCTAAATGGGCAGGTGAAGAAAAGGTGCTCCAAAGTTTCTTCAATAGGAGCAGTACACAGCAGACAAGTGTGGTTGTCACGAATGTTGTAGTGTCTCCTCTTGAGCATGTTTCGTATGTTTAGTCTATCTGAGAGGAGTAGCCAACCGAACACTTTTATTTTCATGGTGACCTTGGATTTCCACAGCCAGTTGTATGTTTGGTGAGCTCTTATTTCTCTGAAATAGTATGAGTAATATTGGCTCGCAGTATAATCTCCTTCACCCCAAATGCATGTCCATTTGTCCTCTCCTTGGGCCAAAGTAATCGCAGTCAACAGTTGCTGAAGGTCTAGTAGCTCTGCATGTGCCTGCTCAGAAAGGGGAAGGTGGAAGCTGTCGCCCAACGTGTCAGCCGTTAGCATTGCCTGGACAGAGATATCCTCATATTTGGTATATGAAAATGCCCTTGGGTGGGTAGATGCCAAAATGTCATCCATCCAAAGATCTTTCCAAAGTAAAGTGTTGCAACCATCCTGAATTGTGACTTTGGAGATCCCCCTATAAACTGGCATGAGTTTTGTGACGTCTCGCCACCAGAAGGAACCACAAGCATCCGTTGTATGTGGGATTTTCGATGAGTAATAGGTGTTCCAGATTAATTCCACCCAAGGTAAATCCCAGTGATTGTAGAATTTGTGAAGATATTTAAGTAACAGGGCATCACTTTGCGTTCGGAGATCCAAAATGCCCATTCCACCACACTCTTTAGGTTTACAGATCATGCTCCAAGCTGCTAGTGAATTACATGTTTCCCCCTGTTCAGTCTTTTTAGTCCAGAGACATTTCCTTCTGACCTTGTCTAAGAGCTCAATAATGGAGGCGGGAAACTTGAGAGTGCAAAGAGCAAAAATCATGAGCGAAGTGATCACTGAATTTACTAGAGAGAGTTTTGCACCATACAAGATCATGTTGAGGGTAGCAGTTAGGCGGCGTTCCACTTTGCAAACCAAAGGCATTAGATCCTGAACAGATGGTCGCGTGGTTCCCAAAGGCAGCCCAAGGTAAGTAAAGGGCATTTTGCCAGTCATGCAACCGAAGATTTGTGCAATGCTGTTGCTGAGGGACTCATCACAGTTGATTGGGATGATAGTGGATTTTTGGAAGTTTATTTTAAGGCCAATGGAAGTTGCATAATCCGCAGAATCTGCTTGATCGTGGTTGCCTGAGTTTCACAAGCCGGTAATACTAGAATAGTGTCATCAGCGTATTGAATGACCGGGTAATCCTTTTGAGTTACACATGGGAAAGGAAGCTGAATATGACCCTGAGCAAAAGCATCATTAATGACGGCTTGAAGAAGGTCGGCTGCCGACGAAAATCGGGGAGATAAGCGGGTCTCCTTGTCGAACCCCGCTTTGCAATGGAATTGTCTCCTGGAACTCCATTTAAAAGGACCGAAGATTTACATGAGGCCAAGATTGTTTGGATCCAGTTTAGCCATTTGTCGTTAAATCCCATATGCCTCATAATCTCCAACATGGGCTCATGCTCAATAGTGTCAAAGGCCTTAGCAAAATCAAGTTTAAGGAGGATAATTGGTTTCTTTGATGTTTGACATTGATAAATGTATTCAAACGCCCACGCCAGACAGTCCTGAATAGATTTGCCTTTCAAAAAACCATATTGATTTCGATGCACGATCTTTAGGATGATCTTTTGGAGACGGTTGGCAAGAAGTTTCGTAATGATCTTAAGACAGCAGTTGAGTAGCGTGATTGGCCTGTAATCATTGACTGAAGCAGGAGCATTGATTTTTGGGATTAAAGTAATGAAGCCCTCATTAATACTCTCCAGGTTTAAGTTTCCTTCATGAAATTGATTGCACAGAAGATAAAAGTCTTGTTCAATCACGTGCCAACAAGCTTTGAGAAAATTTCCCGTGAAACCATCTGGACCCGGAGCCCTATCCGCAGGCATGTATTTAATGACATCATCAATTTCCTGGTGAGTGAAAGGCACAGTAAGTTGATCCAAGTCTTCAACCTTCTTGATAATTCTGGCTAAATCAAACTTCATCTCATGGTGCTGAGAAGCCCCAAGCCGTTTCTTGAAAGCTTGAAAAATAACTGATTCTTTGCCTGCGTGATCCTCAATACAATAACCATCATCCGTGGTAAGGGAAGCAATGTTATTTCTCCTATATCTTTTTGAGGCCATCGCTTGAAAAAATTTAGGTTGTTCATCACCAAATTTGACCCAACGAATGGTACATCTCATCCTCCAATACTCTCTTTGATAATTAAGAAGCCTTAGAATATGGTTCTTGAGAATGCGACGGAAATTTGTTTCCGGTATGGTGAGATGTCTTTTATTTTCAAGTTCATCAAGTTCTAAGAGGGCCCTGTTGGAGTTGTCAATGGCAATAGACAGTTTAGAAATACCTTTACTCCAAATTTTTAGATCACGCCTCAGATGTTTAAACTTGCGGGAGATAACAGTGGCCATGTTGGTCGAGGGAATTGATTTGGACCAAGAATTAGAAACCGTGTCCAAAAATCCAGGATGATGTACCCAGTATGATTCGAACCTAAAGATCTTGGAGCGAGGAATGGTTGTCTCAATGCAAACCACACAAGGGATGTGATCGGAAACAGGCCGACCAAGAGGCTTTACTAGGGTTTTAGGGCAAGTAATAGTCCAATTGGTGCTCGTGAAAAACCAGTCAATTTGTTCTAAGAGGGGGTCCACCTGCATATTACTCCAAGTGTAAGCTCGACCTTTGATGGGCAATTCCACCAGGTTTTGGTTCCTGATAAAGTCGTTGAAGGTGATCATATCCCCAAGATTTCCACCAGGCTTATTACGATTGTCTGGGCCATGAATAAAATTAAAGTCCCCTACAAGGAGCCAGTCTTCATTGGTAGGAATATTAAGGTCTAGTAGCCATTGAATGAAATCCCTACGTTCATCTCCCTGACAGGGGCCATACACATTCACAAGGGTCCAAGACTGTGCAGATTGCGTGGAATGAAAGCGGGTCACCAAAGAGAAGTCCCTGGATGCAAGAACAGTGGCACAGAAGATTGAACTATTCCAGATTGTGGCAATTCCACCCGAAGCACCGCGGGCCGGGATAAATTCAAATTTATCAAAACGTCGCGGACAGTAAGATTTAATAAAGTTATTATCAAAAGAGTGCTTCTTAGTTTCCTGCAGACAAATGATAGCACAGCCACTAGCCGAGATGGCATTAAACAGAGCAAGTTGCTTAGGTTCGGAATTTAAGCCACGGACATTCCAACAGAGAACATTCCAGTTCACCAAAAGTACCATGAAATAAAAAAGGAAGGATTAAGCACTGGATGAGGATGAACGAGCATCCTCCATAGCTCCAGTTAGCACATCTTCAGAGAGCTCGGCAGCAGGAATAGCGCATTTGACAGTGCCAATAAGTTGAAGCGTGGCGATCGGGGTGGGCGGCGGCACATCCGAGCTGTCATCCTCTTCAGAACGGGCCCTGATCTGCAGAGCAGACGGATTGATACGGGGTTTGACCTTGGAAGCTCTTGGCTTGCTGTCAGTAATGGCCGGTACTTTAAAACTGTCATATTTGTTAGACCTGGCACTGCGACGAAGAGAAACAGTTGACATGGGCATGGCAAGCTTTCCTTTGTGAATTGAAGCATCAGAATTAAGCCCCGTTCCACCAAGGGCACTAGCAGAGCTTGGTCCATCACTAACCAGGGTATCAGTAGTGGAGCCCTCAAATGGCTCAATTCCAATGAGCTGAGAAGATTCCGCAGAAATCTCATCCCAGAGCCAGAAGCATTTGCCACAGCTGCACCAACAGGTGCAAGTTGGACCACTTGATCATCAGATAGGGCAGGTTGCACAAGCAGAGAAGGATCGGAAATCACCTGAGAAGGATGAGCTACCACAGGGATCTCCAAGTGAGTGCTGTCAGGGCTGACCATTGAGTTCAGATCAGGTGTGTCTAGGATCTCTTCAATTTGCAAAGGGGAGGAGGCCAACTCCCTAGTCTGCTTTGATGCAGTCACTGAGACCAGGTTATTTTCAACAGTAATCACAGCTTTAACTTGAACCCAATCATTCCTGAGCCCAAAACCAGAACTCCAGGGACCATAGGAGGCAACCAAAGGCATGATGGTCGATCTCAGAAAGGAGTTGAGTCTAATGAAAGAGAAACCTTGATTAACGAGCATTGAAGAGATCACATTACCATGTTCAGTCATAGCAAACTGTAGACCATGCTGAGTGAGAGAAACCATAACTTCAAGCGAGTTAATAGGAGCAGCAGGGGGGCCAGTGAGGCCGGCAGCCCCAGGGGGCTCGATAGGAAAGTACTTGTCGGGACCTGACTTCCTCCGCTTGTTCTGCCCCATTGATGGCTCGACGGATGGTCGAGATGTTGGAAACATGCTCTAGAGGAAATAATAAATTAGTTATTATTATTATTATATGTCCTAGTTCATGATAATCGTTTATTATCCATGCTATAATTGTATTGATAGGAAACTCACATACATGTGTGGATACATAGACAACACCATGTCCCTAGTAAGCCTCTAGTTGACTAGCTCGTTGATCAATAGATGGTTACGGTTTCCTGACCATGGACATTGGATGTCGTTGATAACGTGATCACATCATTAGGAGAATGATGTGATGGACAAGACCCAATCCTAAGCCTAGCACAAAGATCATGTAGTTCGTATGCTAAAGCTTTTCTAATGTCAAGTATCATTTCCTTAGACCATGAGATTGTGCAACTCCCGGATACCGTAGGAATGCTTTGGGCGTACAAACGTCACAACATAACTGGGTGGCTATAAAGGTGCACTACGGGTATCTCCGAAAGTGTCTGTTGGGTTGGCACGAATCGAGACTGGGATTTGTCACTCCGTGTGACGGAGAGGTATCTCTGGGCCCACTCGGTAGGACATCGTCATAATGTGAACAATGTGACCAAGGGGTTGATTACGGGATGATGTTTTATGGAACGAGTAAAGAGACTTGCCGGTAACTAGATTGAACAAGGTATCGGGATACCGACGATCGAATCTCGGGCAAGTACAATACCGCTAGACAAAGGGAATTGTATACGGGATTGATCGAATCCTCGAAATCGTGGTTCATCCGATGAGATCATTGTGGAACATGTGGGAGCCAAGCATGGGTATCCAGATCCCGCTGTTAGTTATTGACCGGAGAACGTCTCGGTCATGTCTGCATGGTTCCCGAACCCATAGGGTCAACACACTTAAGGTTCGGTGACGCTAGAGTTGTTATGGGAAATAGTATGTGGTTACCGAAGGTTGTTCGGAGTCCCGAATGAGATCCCGGACATGACGAGGAGCTCCGGAATGGTCCGGAGGTGAAGATCGGTATATTGGACGAAGGGTATTGGAGTACGGAATTGTTCCGGGGGTACCAGGTGATGACCAGCTTGTCCGAAAGGGGTTTCAGAGGCCCCGGCAAGCTTTGGGGGGCCTTATGGGCCAAGAAGAGAGGGCACATCAGCCCACTAAGGGGCTGAGCGCCCCTCCCACCCCATCTCACGTAACCTGGAGAGGTGGGGGCACCACCCCTAGGGCAGCCGCCCCTCCCGGCTTGGGGGGCAAGTTTCCTAGGGGGTGCGGGCGCCAAAACCCTTCTAGGGTTTCCCCTATGGCCGCCGCCCCTCCCCTAGGGAACCCTAGGGTGCCTGCCCCTCCTCCCTTCCCCCTATATATAGGGAGAGAGAGAGAGGGCAGCCGCACCCTTCCCCTGGCGCAGCCCTCTCCCTCCTCCAACACCTCCTCCTCCTCCATAGTGCTTGGCGAAGCTCTGCCGGAGAACCACGAGCTCCATCACCACCATGCCGTCGTCTTTGTCGGAGTTCTCCCTCAACTTCTCCTCTCCCCTTACTGGATCAAGAAGGAGGATACGTCCCCGGGCTGTACGTGTGTTGAACGCGGAGGCACCCTTGTTCGGTGCTTAGATCGGAATCAACCGCGATCTGAAACGCTGCGAGTACGACTCCTTCATCCGCGTTCTTGCAACGCTTCCTCTTAGCAATCTACAAGGGTATGTAGATGCACTCCCCTTTCCCTCGTTGCTAGATTACTCCATAGATTGATCTTGGTGATGCGTAGAAAATTTTGAATTTCTACTACGTACCCCAACAGTGGCATCATGAGCTTGGTCTATGCGTAGTTTCTATGCACGAGTAGAACACAAGTTGTTGTGGGCGTTGAATTTGTTCAATATGCTTACCGTTACTAGTCCAATCTTGTTTCGACGGTATTGTGGGATGAAGCGGCCCGGACCGACCTTACACGTACACTTACGTGAGACAGGTTCCACCGACTGACATGCACTTGTTGCATAAGGTGGCTAGCGGGTGTCAGTCTCTCCCACTTTAGTCGGAATGGATTCGATGAAAGGGTCCTTATGAAGGGTAAATAGCAATTGGCATATCATGTTGTGGTTTTGCGTAGGTAAGAAACGTTCTTGCTAGAAACCCATAGCAGCCACGTAAAACATGCAAACAACAATTAGAGGACGTCTAACTTGTTTTTGCAGGGTATGCTATGTGATGTGATATGGAAAAAAAGAATGTGATGAATGATATGTGATGTATGAGATTGATCATGTTCTTGTAATAGGAATCACGACTTGCATGTCGATGAGTATGACAACCGGCAGGAACCATAGGAGTTGTCTTTATTTATTGTATGACCTGCGTGTCACTGAATAACGCCATGTAATTACTTTACTTCATTGATAAACCATTAGCCATAGTAGTAGAAGTAATAGTTGGCGAGACAACTTCATGAAGATCATGATGATGGAGATCATGGTGTCATGCCGGTGACGATCATGATCATGGAGCCCCGAAGATGGAGATCAAAAGGAGCAAAATGATATTGGCCATATCATGTCACTTTTTGATTGCATGTGATGTTTATCATGTTTTTGCATCTTATTTGCTTAGAACGACGGTAGTAAATAAGATGATCCCTCATAATAATTTCATGAAAAGTGTTCCCCCTAACTGTGCACCGTTGCGAAAGTTCATTGTTTCGAAGCACCACGTGATGATCGGGTGTGATAGATTCTAACGTTCACATACAACGGGTGTAAGCCAGATTTACACACGCAAAACACTTAGGTTGACTTGACGAGCCTAGCATGAACAGACATGGCCTCGGAACACAAGAGACCGAAAGGTCGAGCATGAGTCATATGGTAGATACGATCAACATGAAGATGTTCACCGATGATGACTAGTCCGTCTCACGTGATGATTGGACACGGCCTAGTTGACTCGGATCATGTAATCACTTAGATGACTAGAGGGATGTATATCTGAGTGGGAGTTCATAAGATGAACTTAATTATCCTAAACATAGTCAAAAGCTTGCAAATTATGTCTTAAGCTCGCGATTTAGTTCTACTGTCTAGATATGTTCCTAGAGAAAATTTAGTTGAAAGTTGATAGTAGCGATTATGCGGACTAGGTCCATAAACTGAGGATTGTCCTTGTTGCTTCGTAGAAGGCTTATGTCCTTAATGCACCGCTCGGTGTGCTGAACCTCGAACGTCGTCTCTGGATGTTGCGAACATCTGACATACACGTTTTGATAACTACGTGATAGTTCAGTAATGTTAAACGGTTTAGAGTTGAGGCACCGAAGACGATTTCGAAACGTCGCGAAACATATGAGATGTTTCGAGGGCTGAAATTGGGATTTCAGGCTCGTGCCCATGTCAAGAGGTATATGAAGGAAATATGCCCTAGAGGCAATAATAAAGTTATTATCTATTTCCTTATATCATGATAAATGTTTATTATTCATGCTAGAATTGTATTAACCGGAAACATAATACATGTGTGAATACATAAACAAACAGTATGTCACTAGTATGCCTCTACTTGACTAGCTCGTTAATCGAAGATGGTTATGTTTCCTAACCATAGACATGAGTTGTCATTTGATTAACGGGATCACATCATTAGGAGAATGATGTGATTGACTTGACCCATTCCGTTAGCTTAGCACTTGATCGTTTAGTATGTTGCTGTTGCTTTCTTCATGACTTATACAAAGTTCTTGCAACTATGAGATTATGCAACTCCGTTTACGGAGGAACACTTTGTGTGCTACCAAACGTCTAACGTAAGTGGGTGATTATAAAGGTACTCTACAGGTGTCTCCAAAAGTATATGTTGAGTTGGCATAATTCGAGATTAGGTTTTGTCACTCCGATTGTCGGAGAGGTATCTCTGGGCCTTCTCGGTAATACTCATCACCTAAACCTTGCAAGCATTGTAACTAATGAGTTAGTTACGAAATGATGTATTACAGAACGAGTAAAGAGACTTGCCGGTAACGAGATTGAACTAGGTATTGGATACCGACGATCGAATCTCGGGCAAGTAACATACCGATGACAAAGGGAACAACGTATGTTGTTATGCGGTTTGACCGATAAAGATCTTCAGTGAAAATGTAGGAACCAATATGAACATCCAGGTTCCGCTATTGGTTATTGACCGAGAATAGTTCTAGGTCATGTCTACATAGTTCTCGAACCGTAGGGTCCGCTTGCAACAACGTTACGATGACAGTTTATTATGAGTTTCTAAGTTTTGATGTACCGAAGTTTGTTCGGAGTCCCGGATGTGATCACAGACATGACGAGGAGTCTCTAAATGGTCGAGACATAAAGATCGATATATTGGAAGCCGATGTTTGGACTTGGAAAGGTTCGGGTGAAATCGATTTTTACCGAACACGGGGTTACCGGAACCCTCCGGGGGTCAATGGGCCTTAATGGGCCATAAGGGAGAAGAGGAGGGCCGGCCAGGGCAGGCGCGCCCCTCCCCTAGTCCGAATAGGACAAGGAGAGGGGGGGCGGCGCCCCCCTTCCTCTTCCCCCTCCCCCCAAGTCCTAATCCAACTAGGAAAGGTGGGGGGGGAGTCCTACTCCCGGTGGGAGTAGGACTCCTCCGGCGCGCCTCCTCCTAGGGCCGACCGCACCCCCCTTGCTCCTTTATATACGGGGGCAGGGGGGCACCCCATGACACACAAGTTGATCTACGGATCGTTCCTTAGCCGTGTGCGGTGCCCCCTCCACCATATTCCACTTGGTCATATCGTTGCGGAGCTTAAGCGAAGCCCTGCGCCGTAAAGTCATATCGTCAGAGCTTAGGCGAAGCCTGCGTCGGTGGAGCATCATCATCGTCCACGCCCGTCGTCTTGTGAAACTCATCCCCGACGCTTTGCTGGATCGGAGCCCGGGGATCGTCATCGAGCTGAACGTGTGCTGAACTCGGAGGTGCCGTGCGTTCGGTACTTGGATCGGTCGGATCGTGAAGACGTACGACTACATCAACTGCGTTGTTATAACGCTTCCGCTTACGGTCTACGAGGGTACGTGGACATACACTTTCCCCTCTCGTTGTTATGCCATCACCATGATCTTGCGTGTGCGTAGGAATTTTTTTGAAATTACTACGTTCCCCAACAGTATAAGACCTCCGACGAGTCTCTTAGCCTGCAAACTAAGGGAGAAAAGCTCAATCATTGAGCTTGCGCTCAGATTGTCTGAGTACAAGAATCACTTGAATCAACTGGGAGTTAATCTTCCATATGAGATAGTGATGTTTATCCAAAGTCATTGCCACCAAGCTGCTAGAGCTTCGTGATGAACTATAACATATCAGGGATAGATATGATGATCCTTGAGCTATTCGCTATGTTTGGCACCGCGAAAGTAGAAATCAAGAAGGAGCATCAATTGTTGATGGTTAGTGAAACCACTAGTTTCAAGAAGGGCAAGGGCAAGAAGGGATACTTCATGAAACGGCAAATCAGCTGCTACTCTAGTGAAGAAACCCAAGGTTGAACCCAAACCAGAGACTAAGTGCTTCTGTAATAAGGGGAACAGTCACTAGAGCAGAATTACCCTAGATACTTGGTAGATGAGGAGGCTGGCAAGGTCGATAGAAGTATATTGGATATACATTATGTTAATGTGTACTTTACTACTACTCCTAGTAGCACCAGGGTATTAGATACCGGTTCGGTTGCTAAGCGTTAGTAACTCGAAATAAAGGCTACGGAATAAACGGAGACTAGCTAAAGGTGAGCTGACGATATTTGTTGGAAGTGTTTCCAAGCTTGATGTGATCAAGCATCGCACGCTCCCTCTACCATCGAGATTGGTGTTAAAACTAAATAATTGTTATTTGGTGTTTGCGTTGAGCATATACATGATTGGATTATGCCTATCGCAATACGGTTATTCATTTGAGGAGGATAATGATTACTCTGTTTATTTGAATAATACCTTCAATGGTCTTGCACCTAAAATGAATGATTTATGGAATCTCGATCGTAGTGATACACATGTTCATGCCAAAAGATATAAGATAGTAATGATAGTTCCACCTACTTGTGGCACTGCCATGTAAGTCATATTGGTATAAAACGCATGAACAAGCTCCATGCTGATGGATCTTTGGACTCACTCCTTTTTGAAAAGTTTGAGACATGCGAACCATGTCTATTGGTGTATATGCATGAAGAAACTCCATGCAGATGGATCGTTTGGACTCACTTGATTTTGAATCACTTGAGACATGCAAATCATACCATATGGGCAAGATGACTCAAAGCCTCGTTTTCAGTAAAATGGAACAAGAAAGCAACTTGTTGGAAGTAATACATTTTGATGTGTGCAGTCCAATGAGTGCTGAGGCATGAAGTGAATATCGTTATGTTCTTACTTCACAGATGATTTGAGTAGATGTTGAGTATATTTACTTGATGAAACACAAGTCTAAATTATTGAAAGGTTCAAGTGAATTCAGAGTGAAGTTGAAGATCTTCGTGACAAGAGGATAAAATGTCCGTGATATGATCATAGAGATGGATATCTGAGTTGCGAGTTTGGTACACAATTGAGACATGGTGGAAATTGTTTCACAACTAACACCGCCTGGAACACCATAGTGTGATGGTGTGTCCGAACATCATAGATGCACCCTATTGGATATGGGGCGTACCATGATGTCTCTTATCGAATTACCACTATCGTTCATGGGTTAGGCATTAGAGACAACCACATTCACTTTAATAGGGCACCAGATAGTTCCGTTGAGATGACACCGTAAGAACTATGGTTTAGAGAAACCTAAGTTGTCATTTCTTTAAAGTTTGGGGCTGCGACGCTTATATGAAAAGGTTTCATCCTGATGAGCTCGAACCCAAAGCGGATAAATACATCTTCATAGGACACCCAAAACAGTTGGGTATACCTCCTATCTCAGATCCGGAAGCAAAAGTAATTGTTTCTAGAAACGGGTCCTTTCTCGAGGAAAAGTTTCTCTCGAAAGAATTGAGTGGGAGGATGGTGGAGACTTGATGAGGTTATTGAACCATCACTTCAACCAGTGTGTAGCAGGGAACAGGAAGTTGTTCTTGTGGCACCTACACCAATTGAAGTGGAAGTTGATGATAGTGATCATGAAACTTCTGATCAAGTCACTACCGAACCTCGTAGGGTGACAAGGATGCGTACTACTTCAGAATGGTACAGTAATCATGTCTTGAAGGTCATGTTGCTAGACAACAATGAACCTATGAGCTAGTGAGAAGCGATGGTGGGCCCGGATTCCGACAAATGGCTTGAGGCCATAAAATCCGAGAGAGGATCCATGTATAAAAACAAAGTGTAGACTTTGGAAGAAATACTTGATGGTCGTAAGGCTGCTGGGTACAGATGGATTTTAAAAGGAAGACAGACAATGATGGTAAATATCACCATTAAGAAAGCTCGACTTGTCGTTAAGATGTTTTCCGACAGGTTCAAGGAGTTGACTACGATGAGACTTTCTCACTCGTAGCGATGCTAAGAGTCTGTTGGAATTATATTAGCAATTACTGCATGATTTGTGAAATCTTGCAAATAAGATGTCAAAACATTGTTTCCTCGATGATATCCTTGAGGAAAGGTTGTATGTGATACAACCAGAAGGTTTTGTCAATCCTGAAAGACGCTAACAAGTATGCAAAGATCCAGCAATCCTTCTAAGGACTGGAGTAAGCATCTCGGAGTTGGAATGTACGCTTTGATGAGATGATCAAAGATTTTGGGTTTATATAAAGTTTATGAGAAACTTGTATTTCCAAAGAAGTGAGTGGGATCACTATAGAATTTCTGATGAGTATATGTTGTTGACATATTGTTGATCAGAAATGATGTAGAATTTCTGGAAAGCATATAGGGTTATTTGAAAAGTGTTTTTAATAGAAAACCTGGATTAAGCTGCTTGAACATTGAGCATCAAGATCTATGAGGATAGATCAAAAACGCTAAATGGTACTTTCAAATGAGCACATACCTTGACATGATCTTGAAGGTGTTCAAGATGGATCAGTCAAAGAAGGAGTTCTTGCCTGAGTTGTAAGGTATGAAGTTAAGAGTTAGAGCTCAACCACGGCAGAAGAGAGAGAAAGGACGAAGGTCGTCCCCTATGCTTCAGACGTAGGCTCTATAGTATGATATTGTAGCGACCCGACCTCAGACAGTCAAGCCTCTGTGTATCCGTGCCATCCCTGGATCAGTATGCTGGCACACACAGTACATCAATGTATATATCAAAGTGCAATCACATGTATAAATAACGTAAAATGATATATACCTCATAATACTCAGCGGAAACAATCAAAGCGGGTGTGGAGTCCCATCAACGCCATCGGCAGGTTGAGTGTAGACCGTAACCCTGTATCGTAACTCTTACTCGTCGAGGAAATATCTGCAACATGATACGTTGCAGCCATGTAGGTCAGTACATTGAATGTACCGGCAAGATCACAACATGAGAAAACAGATGATAAAACTATACTATATGCAATATGGCTTTGTGGCTCTGTATCTGAGTTTTGTTTGCGTAAAAGCTGATTTATTTTCCCTACATCAAAGGAATAAATGAAGTCTGTACTATGGAGTTTTCTATCATGACATGGTTCCGCCAACCGATGTCTCATAGCCCAAAATCATCATAAGTTGCCCACAATTAAGTTATCAGTCCGGTGTTGAGAGTTCCGAGATAGATCCAAGTCCAGATGCTCAAATTGTCCGTAATGGACACGGCTAATCGATTAGGTTTTAACCCTCTGCAGAGGTTTGTACACTTTACCCGCAAGATTCGATCCCTCTTTTTACGTTCTCGCACTTCAGGGTGTTTGAGAACAAGATGACCGAAACATGGTCTTCCAAAGAGTTCCTCTGACCACTGTCCAGTACTCATCCCATCCTACCGTAGTTCTACATCTGCTAGTACCGTCCCAGCCAGAGTCACAACTAAGGTCAACCAAGCCAGAGCCCATAATGACTTGCGGTTGCATAGGTAAGCTTCCGGGCATGAAGTATTCTTCCGTCTCTTTGAGTCTGGGTGAAGCTTTCCGCAAGATGTCATGGCGCTTCTCCATGCATCCCGGCCAACCACTGGTTTCTCCAGGGTGCCCGTCAACCGTCCTTCACCCAGTAGTGTGTATTGAATTCTTGTCTCGAGTCTTGAAGTCTTGAGGCCTTGAAGATGCAGTCCTTGCAGGTTCCATCATGGAGTTGTCGTCATTGATGTAGATCCTCCATTCTCACACCACTCCCGAGCACTCATACCAAAACCCCGTCTACTATAGCGTAGCATTAAATAAAATATCGTCCCGGGCTTGGTAACAGGGTGATGGGTTCCTACCTAATGCATACTACTCAACTACAAGGATTCAATAACACTACTGAGGGGTGGTTGCAAAGATGTCACTAAATGCAATAAATCATAGGTATGAAAGCATGGTCAAAGTGAACTTGCCTTGTTGACGATCTTCGAAAGACTAGGGTTTCATAGTAGCAATCTTCGCACTCCAGAAATTCTACCGAGGCAAACAATAACTATAATAAGCACATAGCATAACATAACATAACAAAGTAACACACCAAAACCAACAAAGCAAAACCCAAAGGGAAAACTTAAAGAAAAAAAACAACTCAAAGTTTTCCTACTTCAAATAACAACAAAAATAGTTTTATATAACAAAAATTTCTTAACATCACCTAATCATGGTTTTATGTTAACTAAACAGAAAATATTTCATTAAGCAACTAGGAGCAAAAAGAATTAAATAAAAATCTATTATGAAACTCCCGGAATAAGCAAAACAAGCTTTAATTCAAATCTTATCTAACTCAATTTTTATAAATCCAAACATAGACAAATTATATATTTTTGGAAACTACAAGAAAATTGTGATCTAACGCATAAAAAGAATCAGCATCATTGGACTTCTAGATCAAAAGTTATAAGCTAAAGAAGAACGGAACTAAATCTGTTACGGGAATAAATCTGAAAACGAAAACGGAGTTACCTGTACGTGAGGCAGAGATGGCAGGAAGGAGACGGCGATGTGGAGGGCTGCTCCGGCGAGGGGGCGAGGTCGCCAAGCGAGGTGGGGGTGGCGGAGGAGGGTCGGCGCTTGGGAGGTGGCGCTGGGCGATGGGGAGGTTCAGGAGAGCTCCTGGTGAGCGTTCTAGGCAGGAAAAGGAGGACGGTGGCGAGAAGGCTACGGGCAGGGAGGGGCGTGGTGATGGGAAAAATGGAACGAGGAGAGGAGGGGGTTTTATAGGCGGTCTCGGGAGGCGCTGGGATGGAAAGACGAGGGAGATCGAAGGTGGAGATTTCTGTCTCCATGGACATTGAAAGCTTCAGAACGTGAGAGGAAACAGAGGAAGGAGATGATCTCTTGTTGGGCTAGAATAGGAAAGTGCTTAATGGGCCAGCAGGTTTTTCCTAATAAAACGATTCCATTCCTATTTTTAAAATTAGGAAACTAAAACAATAAAAAGGAAATCAAATCAATTCGGAATAAAGACTTTTTATATACTAAAATTATCAGAAAAATAAAATGTAGATGATGAGCATTATTCCACGGCCAAAATAGAAACCTAAAAAAATGTTTTTCAGAAAATCCCTAAAAGGCTTTATTTCTTTTTGCAAATAATTTTAAATAAAAACTTTGGTTTTCTTGGCTCAAATATTTTCAAAAATGCCCCTGATTTTGGAGGGTCATTTTCCTCCGCTCTTTCTTGCTTGCAAGAATTTATTTTTCGGGTATTTCTCGGGAAGAAAAATAGAGAAGCAAGTGCAAATATTTGAAAGAATTAAATTGCAAAAACTCCGTTCAAATTCTTTATAGTTGAAGAAGTCATGTCATCTTCTCTCATTGATTTTAATAGGATGAATTTGAATTTACGGAGAAGGGAAAGTCATTTTATTCCCTCTCTTTCAAAAGTTTTTGAAAAGGTTCAAATTTCACTCAAGTTTAATTCACTCAAGCAAACAAACAAACAATTCAATTAATTATATTAACATTCCAAAATTTGGGATGTTACAGATATGCTGTGTACTGCACCAGAAGTGTTCCTTGCCATGAGTCAGTCAAGGGGTACAAGAATGATCCAGGAGTGGATCAATGGACAGCGGTCAAAATTGTCCTTGGAGTAAATAAGGACATGTTTCTCGATTATGGAGGTGATAAACAGTTCGGCGTAAAGGGTTACGTCGATGCAAGCTTTAACACCTATCCGAGTGACTCTGAGTAGCAAACCGGATACGTATAGTGGAGCAACCATTTGGAATAGCTTCAAGTGGAGCGTGGAAGCAACATTTACAATATGACCTAGAGATTTGCGAAGTGCATACGGATCTGAATGTTGCAGACCCGTTGACTAAAACCTCTCTCACAAGAAAAACATGATCAAACCCCAGAACTCATTGAGTCTTAATCACATGATGATGTGAACTAGTTTAGTGACACTAGTAAGCTCTTTGGATGTTGGTCACATGGCAATGTGACCTGTGGGTGTTAATCACATGGCGATGTGAACTAGATTATTGACTCTAGTGCAAGTGGGAGACTGTTGGAAACATGCTCTAGAGGCAATAATAAATTAGTTATTATTATTATATTTCCTTGTTCATGATAATCGTTTATTATCCATGCTATAATTGTATTGATAGGAAACTCAGATACATGTGTGGATACATAAACAACACCATGTCCCTAGTAAGCCTCTAGTTGACTAGCTCATTGATCAATAGATGGTTATGGTTTCCTGACCATGGCCATTGGATGTCGTTGATAACGGGATCACATCATTAGGAGAATGATGTGATGGACAAGACCCAATCCTAAGCCTAGCACAAAGATCGTGTAGTTCGTATGCTAAAGCTTTTCTAATGTCAAGTATCATTTCCTTAGACCATGAGATTGTGCAACTCCCGGATACCGTAGGAATGCTTTGGGTGTACCAAACGTCACAACGTAACTGGGTGGCTATAAAGGTGCACTACGGGTATGTCCGAAAGTGTCTGTTGGGTTGGCACGAATCGAGACTGGGATTTGTCACTGCGCGTGAAGGAGAGGTATCTCTTGGCCCACTCGGTAGGATATCATTATAATGTGCAAAATGTGACCAAGGGGTTGATCACGGGATGATGTGTTACGGAACGAGTAAAGAGACTTGCCGATAACGAGATTGAACAAGGTATCGGGATACCGACGATCGAATCTCGGGCAAGTACAATACCGCTAGACAAAGGGAATTGTATACGGGATTGATCGAATCCTCGAAATCGTGGTTCATCCGATGAGATCATTGTGGAACATGTGGGAGCCAACATAGGTATCCAGATCCCGCTGTTAGTTATTGACCGGAGAACGTCTCGGTCATGTCTGCATGGTTCCCGAACCCATAGGATCTACACACTTAAGGTTCGGTGACGCTAGAGTTGTTATGGGAAATAGTATGTGGTTACCGAAGGTTGTTCGGAGTCCCGGATGAGATCCCGGACATGACGAGGAGCTCCGGAATGGTCCTGAGGTGAAGATCGGTATATTGGACGAAGGGTATTGGAGTACGGAATTGTTCCGGGGGTACCAGGTGATGACCAGCATGTTCAAAAGGGGTTTCGGAGGCCCCGGCAAGCTTTGGGGGGCCTTATGGGCCAAGGGGAGAGGGCACATCAGCCCACTAAGGGGCTGAGCGCCCCTCCCACCCCATCTCACGTAACCTGGAGAGGTGGGAACGCCACCCCTAGGGCAGCTGCCCCTCCCGGCTTGGGGGGCAAGTTTCCTAGGGGGTGGGGGCGCCAAACCCCACCTAGGGTTTCCCCTATGGCCGCTGCCCCTCCCCTGGGGAACCCTAGGGCGCCTCCCCCTCCTCCCTTCCCCCTATATATAGTGAGAGAGAGAGGGCAGCCGCACCCTTCCCCTGGCGCAGCCCTCTCCCTCCTCCAACACCTCCTCCTCCTCCGTAGTGCTTGGCGAAGCCCTGCCGGAGAACCACGAGCTCCATCACCACCATGCCGTCATGCTGTCGGAGTTCTCCCTCAACTTCTCCTCTCCCCTTGCTGGATCAAGATGGAGGAGACGTCCCCGGGATGTACGCATGTTGAACGCGGAGGCACCGTTGTTCGGTGCTTAGATCGGAATCAACCGCGATCTGAATCGCACCGAGTACTACTCCTTCATCTGCGTTCTTGCAACGCTTCCGCTTAGCAATCTACAAGGGTATGTAGATGCACTCCCCTTTCCCTCGTTGCTAGATTACTCCATAGATTGATCTTGGTGATGCGTAGAAAATTTTGAATTTCTGCTACGTTCCCCAACATGAGCTAGCCGGAGCAAAAAGGTACCTGGTTCCACAGGAAGCTTGAATGCAGCATGCTTTGATAGGTGAGGGAGTCCTGGACTAGGGGGTGTCCGGATACAAGATTGAAGACTTCATCCCGTGTCCGGATGGGACTTTCCTTGGCCTGGAAGGAAGGCTTGGCGATACGGATATGTACATCTCCTACCATTGTAACCGACTCTGTGTAACCCTAACCTATCCGGTGTCTATATAAACCGGAAGGTTTTAGTCCGTAGAACGAACAACAATCATACCATAGGCTAGCTTCTAGGGTTTAGCCTCCTTGGTCTCGTGGTAGATCTACTCTTGTACTACCCATATCATCAATATTAATCAAGCAGGAGTAGGGTATTACCTCCATCGAGAGGGCCCGAACCTGGGTAAAAACATCGTATCCCTTGTCTCCTGTTACCATCCGCCTAGACGCACAGTTCGGGAACCCCTACCCGAGATCCGCCGATTTTGACACCGACATTGGTGCTTTCATTGAGAGTTCCTCTGTGTCATAACCGATAGGCTCGATGGCTCCTTCGATCATCAACAACGACGCGGTCCAGGTTGAGACTTTTCTACCCGGACCGATCTTCGTATTCGGCGGCTTTGCACTGCGGGCCAATTCGCTTGGCCATCTGGAGCAGATCAAAAGCTATGCCCCTGGCCATCAGGTCAGATTTGAAGGTTTGAACTATACGGCCGATGTCTGCGGAGACTTGATCTTCGATGGATTCGAGCCGCAGCCGAGCGTGCCGCACTGTTTCGATGGGTATGATCTAGCTCTGCCGCCGAACAGTGCCCTGGAGGCCGCACCAGCATCCGCTCCAACCCTCAATCTGGAGCCGGATTCCCCGATCGAGGACGAGTGGTTGGACACCGCCTCGGGGGCTACGATCTCTACGGCGATTGAGCCGAACTCCATCCCTGTCCTTTGTGAAGACCTTGACTCCAGGGTGCCGGACTCCTCTCCGGACTCCGAACCCTCCGCTACCGCCAATCGAATCCGATTGGGCGCCGGTCATGGAGTTCACTGCCGCGGACATCTTTCAGCACTCACCCTTTGGCGACATCCTGAATTCACTAAAGTCTCTCTCTTTATCCGGAGAGCCCTGGCCGGACTACGGTCAGGAAGGTTGGGACGCGGACGACGAATAAATTCAACGCCCACCCACCACCCACTTCGTAGCCACTGTCGAAAGCTTACACGACGTGCTCGATTTCGACTCCGAAGACATCGACGGTATGGACGACGATGTCGGAGACAACCACGAACCAGCGCCTATAGGATGCTGGAAAACCACCTCATCCCACGATGTATACATGGTGGATACACCTAATGGAAATGAAGACGAGGAACAACGGGACGATATGAAGGATAAATCCCTAGAAAAGCAGTAAAAACGGCAACGTAAACGCCGAACCAAATCCCGCCTCAACAAAGACCCAACCATAGAGCAGGGCGAACCGGTGGACGACGAACATGCTATTGAGCAATCATCCGAACAAGACAACTTGGATAAACAACCCGTCCCCGATGAAGATAACAGTCCGGATGATCTCATGCCGGACAAATTGTTGGAGCAGAATAACCTCCACAAAAGGCTCGTCGCCACTGCGCGTAGCCTGAAAAAGCAGAAGCGGAAGCTCAAAACAGCGGAAGATGCACTCAGAATCAGATGGAACAAAGTATTCAACATCATGACAAATACGGCGACAATCGCCGAACAAAGAGCTACCCGAAGAGAAAGCTACTGCCCGAATTAGATGAGGAGGCCGTAGAGCCCCCACAATCAAAAAAAAAGAAGGCCACCCGGTCGGATGGACGACCCCCGGCAAAAAGAGAGCGGCAAATGGCGCCGCACACAATCTGGTACGCGATCCGCATAAGTATTCACATCAAAAGGATGGCCCAGTTAGGTCCGTCTATGGACCGAGAAAGCAAGCTCTTCAAAGCAATGCAACACGCCAAATATCCGAACATCACAACACACCCAAATAGAGGGGCGCGGCACATCCCCTATGTTTCACCGATGAGGTGCTGGATCATGAATTTCCAGCGGGATTCAAGCCCGTAAACATAGAGGCATACGACGGAACAACAGACCCTGGAGTCCGGATTGACGATTACATCCTCCACATACACATGGCTAGAGGAGATGATCTCCACGCCATAAAATACTTACCCCTTAAACTCAAAGGGCCAGCTCGGCCTTGGCTTAAAAGCCTCCCCGAAAATACCATTGGAAGCTGGGAAGAGCTCGAGGATGCGTTTGGGCAAATTTTCAGGGACCTATGTCCGCCCTCCGGATGCGTAACGATCTAAGTCACATAACTCAACAGCCCGGAGAGTCAGCCCAGAAATTCTGGAACTGGTTCCTTACTAAAAAGAACCAAATAGTCGAATGTCCGGACGCCGAAGCCTTAGCAGCCTTCAAACATAACGTCCGAGACGAATGGCTCGCCAGGCACCTCGGCCAAGCCAAGAACAATGGCCGCATTAACAAGCCTCATGACCCGCTTTTGCGCGGGAGAGGATAGCTAGCTAGCAAGATGTAGCACCAGCGACCCAAGTACATCCAAAGTCAGGGATGGAAATGGGAAACCATGGCGCAACAAGGACCAGCGCCGGATTAAAGGAAATGGTCCAAAGAGCGCGGCAGTCAACGCCGGATTCAAAAGATCACGGCAGAGCAATAAAAAACTGCCCCTTAAGGACAATAGCGATGAGCTATCCAACTTCAACAAAATCTTGGACAAGATATGTCAAATCCACAGTACTCCTGGGAGGCCTGCAAACCATACCCACAGAAATTGTTGGGTCTTCATACAGTCCGTCAGACTCAATGCCGAACACAAGGGGCTTGACACACCAAGTGAAGATGATGACGAGCACCACCAGCAGAGCCCCGGAAAACAACAGAATTTCCCACAAGAAGTCAAAGCAGTATACTCACTTCACGTGATAAAAGGAAAAAACAGAGCGGCGCCCATCAAGACGCGCGCTGCACATACTACCCTAGCGGAGCACCAACACTGGTTGTCAAAACCAATCACCTTCGACCATCAGGACTACTCCGAAAGTATCCGAACGCAGGATGGACTGCCTTGATATTGGATCCTATAATCGAGGGATTTCAATTTACACAAGTCCTCATGGATGGCGGCAGTGACATAAACCTGATATATCAGGACACAATCCGCAGGATGGGGATAGACCCAACCAAAATTCGGCATAGCAACAACTCATTAAAAGGGGTAATGTCAGGCCCATATGCCCATTGTACGGGCTCCGTACTGTTAGAAGTTGTGTTCGGTTCATCCGACAACTTCCGTCGCGAAAAGTTAGTCTTCCATGTCGCCCCATTTAAAAGTAGCCATCAAGCACTATTGGGATGGGAAGCTTTCGCCCACTTTAAGGCAATACCGCATTATGCATCTCTAACACTTAAAATGCCCGATCCACACAGCATCATCTCATTAAACGGGAGTATTAAGTGTTACTCGAGCACGGAAGAATGTGAGACTTCCTTGACAGCCCCACACCTATCCGGCTCCGCTAGTCAAAGAACCTGAATAGGTCATTCAAACCCCGGACACGGCTAGACGAGTCCGGCGCCTACTACTGGCATACCCCCATACAAGGGGTTGCATGCATGTACAACAAGAGACAATAAAGCTCAATTTTATTCACTTCTTCGAATCGTACTCTGTTTATTTAATATTAAGTACATCTTTTGCATGATCCTTCTTTTTTTTAAACTAAGTTCCTCTCTTTTACAGATGACCAACGTGCTACACCCGTCCAGGATACGGCACAACGGAGCCACAGGCGCAGACGTGCAGTAGGGACCCGTTGCAAGGATTCTTTTCAGATTAAGACCCTGCGTAAACCTTTTTTACTGTCTCTTGTTGATATACATCCCCCGGTTTCTTACTATAACCGAGGAGGAGGCTGGCGTTTTGGCATTGGCCGCACCAAAATTTTTGTGTACCTAGACACCAGGGGCTCAAGGCATTATTCCGCCCGTTTTTTTCAAAGACTGAATACCTTAGGGAGTGTTCGGCGTCTCGAGTTAGGCCTTATATGCATCAGCTCCGAATCATGTCTTTGGTCAAATGTTGGGTTTGCCCGGCTCCTGTGTTTTGCTGCCTTACGTTCCGCTCTATCGGCTAACGCGACACCAGGAGAACTACTGCGATTGTGCTTCGGTTCGGTCAGGCGAGCACCACAGTAGAGAAAGCCGAAAACTGACTGTCATGTGTTGGAGATATGCCCTAGAGGCAATCATGTATGATGATATTTCCTATGTGTTTATGAATAAAGATAGTCCTTGGACATTATCAATGATGTGTATCAACAAGTACGTGACTTGTTTGTGGGACTATGCATTGTATGATGACTGTCCTAAAAGGTCCCTAGTCGAAAGGGTTGTGTGGACGCGCAGCCGACTAGACTAGCATATGACACGGTCGATGGCTCGGTCTCACTAGCCATGGAGCATTGGATGCTTACCGGATAATATGGACTTGGAAAGGTCTGGTCGGATTCGACATAGTCGGATCCGAGTCGAGATAAGGTCCGAGTCGGACAGACCCAACTATGAGACGCAGCGATATGTCATCTGTGAGTCTCTAGTACAACATACGTTCTATGTCCTAAGACCTGAGCTGACGCATGTATTCGAGATGGTGACAGACTTGCTTTGGGCCGACCAAACGCTACTCCGTGACTGGGTAGTTACAAAGGTAGGTTTCGGGTTTGTCCAGTCCCATGTTGTGAGACATGGTTGAGCAAGATGGGATTTGCCCCTCCGATCAGGAGAGATATACTCTGGGCCCCTCGTGTGATCCGACCAGGAACAGCATGGCCATGCGACAAGGATTATGAGTTAATCCGGATAGTGGTCGGTATCACTGGAACGAGAAAGAGGTCGGGTTAGCACAAGGATGACAGTCTCGCCTTGAGCCCGGACAACATATATCGTCTTGGCAAAGGGAATGTAAGTGTGACACGTTGTACAGGTTCGCCTAACCAGCTTCATCGTCTGCTTGGTGGTCGGCACGCCTTGCTAGAGGCCGCTACCAGCCATGTAGTCCGGAGGTGATCCGAACTGCGACCAAGCCGGCTTGAACCTAAGGGGTCGCGCGCTTAAGGGAAGGAACCTACGAGGTCGGTTTGTAGGACACTTGTCGGATGTGATCCGAACTGGACGAGGAACGTGACCGAGTAGACTTTGGGCTTTAGGGTCCGTGCGAGGCCCAAGTGTTGAGCCCGCGGCGGATGCCTATATAAAGTGGAGGTGCGGCATACTCATGCGTTTGATCGCTTCGGCGCTGCGACTAGGGTTTGCATATGTTGCGAATAGCCCCCTCCACTCGCCGCCGACTGTGTGATCGGACCTAGCAGTCCGTCGCACGGTGTTCCTCCTGCACGCGCGGATACCGTTAGAGGCGGTGCACTTGCGCCGCTCCGGCGAACTTGTACGTGGGATCGGACGACCGGCTGTTCGAGGGAGATCGAACGAGGAGGAGACGATCCACGCGGACGCGCTGCCCCAACTCTTCTTCCGCTGCACGGCACTGCGCGTCTAGTGGTAACGAACTGTGATCCATCTCCCGTAGCATGTTCCTGGATGTTCTGCGCATAGGAAAATTTTAATTTGCAGTCGACGCACCCTACCGTAGAACCCAACAGTGGTATCAGAGCCTCTGCTATAGGATTTGGATTCAGATCGTATGCATATTAGACATGTGGAGGCGGCAGATGAGATCTGTTGTCCTTGAAGAGATCGGCTATGGGCACGGTTGATGTGATCAACTGCACATGGGGATCGTTGAGGCTATGTTTTCTGTCAATCGGGATCGATGAGGTTGTGACGCGATCTACCCCTACCGGTCGGTCATCCGCCATCGGGTTAACAGTGAAACGTAACCCGAATCGGATTCGCGATGATCGATGAGATCAGTCAGATCAGAAAATTCGGCGTGAAAGGAGTCCAGATGCGATCTGTGATTTCCGAAAACGTCGGGTGCCGCCGTATGCGTAGCGCCGTGTATTTCGTACCCGACACACAAACCGGTAGAATGCGATTCTTTGCATAACTTTGTTTTGCAGGTTTGATGTGAATAGTATGGCTCATGTGTATGTGATGCATGTGTGTACTTTATACGTGGCCTGCGTGTCATGTTTGTCAGCCGACAGGAGCCAAAGTGCTGTCATTATATTGTACTATTTAATTGCCTGTGCGTTGCAACGGGGCATACATATTTTAGTATTCAACATCAATTATATATAGCACATATCTTTAGGATTCTTATGCACATCAGGCGCTGATGAGTTTTTTACTATTAAATAGTTAATTGCCCATGCATTGAAACGGGCAATAGTATATAACACATATCTTTAGGATTCTCACACACATCTGGTGGCATTGATGATTTCTTTTTTTACCATTAAACGACCTTCTTCCAACCCCTATATCTACCTCTCGGCCTCCCCAATCCAAACTCGCCACCTCTATCCATGGTCCATCTAGCTCACAACCCCCCTTGATGCATCATGTAAGCATGCACGTGCAACACGTGTAACCAATTAATTATATGTTGTCACCTATCATGGACTCACAGTACTATTGCCACCCCTTGCCACCTCACCCTTCTTAAACCGTTGTCATGGGATATCATGGTGTCAATACACATGTAACAATCGCTACCTTGCCTAATGCATATGTGACCAAACATATATATAAACAAAGATGGAGTAGACAAGTGTTTTCGGAAATAGTCCGAGCATGCTTATCAAAGAGATGAATTACATGCGGTTTTCATTTTCAAGATAGGCAAGTTTAAGAAACAATCCAAAATTACCTATCAAGGATATATATGTGTTATTAGTGGTGACCATGGAAATATTCTCAAATTGCCATGTACGTGTCTATCCATGGCAATAATCCAAACTTGCAATGTACATATTATTGCTGTGTATCACAAGGCTATTTATCGTGGGAAATTAGTCCAGTGGGAATGTAAGTAACTTCAAATATGGTATTTGTATACAGTATAAGAGCAAGTCCCCGCCCCCCGTCCCCTCTCACCCAAAAAAATATCGTGGGAAAATAAGAACATGAAAGACCACATCATTTTCGTTAGTGACAACGGTATAAAAGTAAAGTTAAAATTTCTCGCTCTCAAAATAGAGTTGCTCATTGTTTAGCGACTTTTGATCAGAACGGGGATAACACAACGTGCTGGTTAAATCAATCCCCATCATGTATCAGTGAGCTAGTCCCTGGAGATTGTAACTCTATTACTGTGGAATGAATACGCTATGATTCCCGCAAAAAAAATCAAACACACTGACCGTACAATAGCAACCTCTTTTATCATGCTCTGAAACAAAAACAAGATTTACTGAACAATAAAGGTCCTTATTACGTAATACAAATATTTTTAGCCCAGGGGTAAAAGGTCACATGAGTTCTATTTTTTTGCAAGAGGTTTGCATGTCACAACTATCACTTGTGTACTCTTTCCCACGTCAAATGAAAATATCCAGATCTGCCATTACTATTCTCAGTGAGCATAAAATAGTGGTACATCAATCCGAAAATACATAGGATCACTTGGATGCCACACCCTCTATATTCAAAAATGGTTTAGTAATTCAAAGAAGTCCAAAATCCCAGAACTTATGAAATCAAACATGAGCAAGTATTGCACTCATATAAAAAGATTAAACAGGGAATGGTTTTCATTGTATCCGGCGATTTGCCAACAAATGCCAAATAGAAGTACTATTCATGCTATATTGTGGTCAAAAGTTTGTTTTATTTTTTCCTAGAAGTCAGTAGGAATCATTCCTTGGCCAAACTTTTTATACAAGTACATTACCTGATCATATTTGATTGTAGAAAAGTTCCTGGATTGACCTTTAATTACTAAATTACTATGTCAATCACTCAATACATGACCGATTATACTACAGACAAGAAAATCTGAAAATGAACCAACTAAGTCAACTCTCTTCCGAAGTTTTTTGTATAAGAACCACATAACTCATCACATTCACATCTTTGGCAATCTGTTCTTCGTAAGTCAATCATACCTCTGTGATTAGCAGATAACTTGCATTTTCAAAGTAGACATCTTTCATGAATAAGATTCCAAAAAACTGATTAAAAACAAGATATAATTTTAAGATGGAATAGCAAGAAAGCATGTTGTTCTCACTTCAATTTTGGTTGCTCCAACGCACTTACAAAAGAATTGGCTATCGTGTCCCATGAATGAGACTAACAAGTATACACCTAAAAAAAGCATCTGACATATTGGTTTAGTTACAGGGGTAAGAAATCATGTTTGCACCTTAATTAAATGCAAAAGTGATATTGAATTCTGAACTATCAATCAGGGGAGGTCCCTGCCACATGGGAAAGGGCCATGGTCGAGCAGAAGTCCAGCCTTGGTAGAGCTTAGATCTGGCAGTACTCCGAGCAAGCAAGTGAGCAAGCGAGCAAGCTACAACCACAACAACAATCAAGAAGTGGATAGATTAGATTGCAGGTTATGCTACAGCAAGTGAAACACATGCTCCACAGACGCTCCATAGTAGGAAAAAACAAAAAGGAAACAGGAAGTAGTTTCCGGACACGACCTTAACTTGTCGGGGAGGATACAAGCGGCGCTTGTGGGGGAGGATGCCCAGCCAGCCGCTCATGGAAGGCCGCAATGGTGTCCTCCTCCTAAGCGTAGATGTCCTCCATGGAGATCGCCGTTGGGAAGCAGAGGCGAGGTAACGTGAGCGGCGCATGGATGGCCAGGAAAACCCAGGACCCTATTTTCCGGTCGCCCTCCGAGCTGCAGTCAGGCGGCACGGATCACTACAGATTAGCGCTGCGTTGGAGCTGGGCGGCCGCGTACTCTCGTCCATCGCTGAGATTGATTGACAAAAATTCTTTCCTATTTTGTCCACGATCCAATCCCCACCACCCGGGATTGATTGAATATCAATTTTGTCCGCCGCCGAGATTGATTGACATAAATTATTTTCAACTTTTTCACAGAAGTAAAGGAGATTGGTTACTGTCCAAAACTACTCTTGTGTTACCAAAGATGATATTGATTACAATATGTGAATTGATTTTGTTTGTATTACCAAAAATGGATTTGTTACCATATGTGAAACATAAAGTTGGTCTGTCCCGATCGCATGAGGATAAAACCGGTAAATAGAGAACCAGTAAAAAAAATCGATGGAGGAAGACAAGAAAATCGGTGGAGAGGGGGGAGGGGGGTCGTAGGAAAAGGATGGACGAAAGGTGGGCCACGTAAGAGGGGAGAGGGAACACTACGTTTTTTTAAAGAAGTAGAGATAACGACCTGCGTGTCGACTTGTGACTCTATGTAAATTCATTACTAGTTGTAGTAGTTGGATAATAGAGATCAGGTTGGTGGCCTGGCGTCCCGGCGTGACAAACAAGATGGAGTTCCTGGATGGTCATCGGAGTCGGATCCGACCTGGAAGAACGTCCATGAAGGAGCCATACTATTTCACAATACGTGTTCATTTGTGATTGTTATGCTTCTTTGTGTCTATGCATGTTAGAATGATAGAATGATCCCTCATGAATATCAAGCGAATTGCCATCCCCGGTGTTGCACCTTCGCACGTCAAGTACTTCTAGTAGTGGGCTCATAAAATTGGGGTGCTGCTAGGTGTCCTTGAACTGAAGGGTTTGTGTTGGACACGGACATGCACTGCATCAGGTTAACTTGACAAGGCTCTCAAAACGGTTTTGGGCCTTGTGTCAAAGAAGGTTGGGAGCCGGGATATGAGATACCTTCCCGACCGACAGGAGTCGTATAGAGATACGATTAGCAAGGAGTTGCTTACCGGATAGGTATGTTGGCTAGCAGTGATGCTAAAGCTCACTAGTCGCATGCGCTAGTCGGATCTTGAATCACTGAGAGTTTGTGGAGGGATGCTGACTTCAGTGGGAGTATTTCTGTTTAGGCTAGAATTACTCTACATAAACACATTGCTTAGTGATTGCATATTTTCTGTTGTAGATCAATGGCACCACCTGCTCAACCCAACTTTGCATTGAAATCAATTCTGGAAAAGGATAAACTGAATGGGACAAACTTTGAGAATTGTTCTCAAGCACGATAAAAAGGAACATGTTCTAGAGGATCCACTTCCATAGGAACCTACCGATAATGCTAGTGCCACAGCTAAGAATGCCTATCAGAAACTCGTTGATGAATCAACAGAAATCAGTTGTCTGATGCTGGCTTGTATGGAGCCCGATTTGCAACAGCATTTCGAAAATATTGAGGCTTACGATATGATCGAGAGTCTCAAGAGCATGTTTCATACACAGGATAGGACCGAAAGGTTCAACGTCTGGCGATCCTTGATGGATTGCAAGATGAAGGAAGGTGATCCACTGAGCCCACATGTGATCAATGTGATCGGATATGTGCAAGCTTTGGATCGTTTGGGCTTCCCGCTCTTGGATGAGCTGGCTACTGATGCTGTTCTGGGTTCTCTTCCGCCCAGCTATGGGATGTTCATCTCGTACTATCATATGCATGGCATGGATAAGAAGCTCACTGAATTGCATGGGATGCTCAAAGTGGCAGAGCAGGATATTAAGAAAGGCATGCATCAAGTGTTGATGGTGCAGAAATCGGCTAAGTTCAAGAAGAGTTGGTATAAGAAGAAGCCTAAGGCAAAGGGCACGGAGATGGTAACCTCTGCCACTGCGCCGAAGTCTGGACCGGACTCGAAGACCATTTGCTATCATTGCAAGGAAACTGGTCACTGGAAGAGAAATTGTAGCAAGTGGCTTGCAGAGCATGGCAAGAAGGCCGGAAATGCTTCTTCAGGCAAAGGTACACTTGTTGCATATGTTATAGACATTTACCTTGCTGACATACCTAGTAGCTCTTGGGTATTTGATACCGGATCGGTTGTTCATATTTGCAACTCGATGCAGGGGCTGGTAAGAACTAGGCATGTGGCACAAGGGGAGATTGACATCAGGGTCGGCAACCAAGAAAGAGTTGCTGCGTTGGAGGTCGGCACGATGGAGCTCCAGCTTCCTTCTGGATTTATTTTGGAATTGAATAATTGTTATTACATTCCTGCACTTAATCGGAACATTATTTCTACCTCATGTTTGATGAGTCAGGGTTATGAATTCAATTTAAAGGACGATGGTTGTTCGATATTTTTGAATGGTATGTTCCTGACTATGCACCCATTGTTGATGGGTTATTTATATTGAATCTAGAACAGGAACCGGTCTATAACGTAAATGTCAAGAGGCATAAGCCTAATGAGATAAATCCGACATACTTACGGCATTGCCGGCTTGGACACATTAGTCTGAAATGCATGAAGAAGCTCCATGATGATGGGCTCCTAACCCGTCCGACTTCGGGTCGTTCGAGACATGTGAATCATGCTTGCTCGGCAAGATGACTAAGTCTCCTTTCGCAAAGAGTTGCGAGAGGGCGTCCGAGCTGTTGGAGCTTATACAAAGTGATGTGTGAGGTCCAATGAGCACAACTGCCAGAGGTGGCTATCAGTACTTCTTGACTTTTACCGACGACTTGAGTAGATATGGATATATCTATTTGATGAGGCACAAGTCGGAGACTTTTGAAAAGTTCAAAGAGTTTCAGAACGAGGTTGAGAATCAGCTCGGCAAGACTATAAAGCTTCTGCGATCTGATCGTGGAGGTGAGTACATGAGCCAGGAGTTCGATGATCATCTGAAAAGTCGAGGTATAGTACCTCATCTCACACCTCCGAGTACGCCAGAGAGAAACGGCGTGTCAGAATGGAGGAATAGGACCTTGTTGGACATGGTCCGGTCTATGATGAGCAAATCGGATTTACCCTTGTCATTTTCGGGATACGCTCTAGAAACTGCAGCTTTCACACTTAATAGGGTACCATCAAAATCCGTAGACAAGATACCACATGAGATGTGGACCGGGAAGAGTCCCAGTTTGTCTTTTCTAAAGATTTGGGGTTGTGAAGCATTTGTCAAGAGACTTATGTCAGACAAGCTTACACCCAAGTCGGATAAATGCATATTCGTGGATATCCGAGGGAAACCTTGGGATATAGCTTCTACAACCGGAAGAGAACAAAGTGTTTGTTGCTCGGAACGGGGTTTTCCTTGAGAAAGAGTTTCTTAGTCGGGAGGCCAGTGGGAGGACGGTTCGACTCGAAGAAATTCGAGGACCACTCGGGGACGGCTCGGCTGGTGATGAGATCATACCGGAGTCAGTCAGGGAACCTGTAGTGGAAGCGGCACCGGAACCACGGAGGTCGCAAAGATTGCGCAAAGTGTGTGATGTATTGTTGCTTGAAATCAACGAGCCGGCCACATATGTGGAAGCGATGGTGAGCCCAGATTCCGAGGCATGGCTGGAGGCCATGAGATCCGAGTTAAAGTCCATGGATGAGAATCAAGTGCCGACTTGGTTGATCCACCACCTGGCGTAACTGCCATTGGTTGCAAATGGGTCTTTAAGAAGAAAACGGATGTGGATGGAAATGTTCAGATCCACAAAGCCCGGCTTGTCGCTAAAGGTTATGGATAAGTTCAAGGGATTGACTACGACGAGACTTACTCGCCGGTAGCGATGCTGAAATCGGTAAGGATCATACTAGCTATAGCTGCATATTTCGATTACGAGATATGGCAGATGGATGCCAAAACGGCTTTCCTTCACGGAAATTTAACCGAGGACGTGCATATGATGCAGCCCGAGGGTTTTGTCGATCCAACTAGCACTAGTAAGGTATGCAAGCTCAAGAGATCCATTTATGGGTTGAAGCAAGCATCTCGGAGTTGGAACATTCGTTTTGATGAGGTCGTCACTGGTCTCGGTTTCATCAAAAGCGAAGAGGATTCTTGTTTATACAAGAAGTTAAGTGGGAGCTCGATAGTGTTTTGATCTTGTATGTGGACGACATACTACTGATCGGAAATAATGTTTCGATGCTAAACTCGGTCAAGGAATCATTGAACGGCAAGTTTTCGATGAAGGACCTTGGTGAGGCGATCTATATTTTAGGCATTAAGATCTATAGAGATAGATCGAGGAGGCTGCTCGGCTTAAGCCAGCACGTACATAGATAAAGTGTTGAAGCGGTTCAACATGAGTGAGGCAAAGAAAGGGTTCTTGCCGCTCTCACATGGTATAAGGCTAAGCGAGACTTCGAGTCCTTCGACACCGATGAGCGAAGCAGGATGAGTAGGATTCCGTATGCCTCAGCAATCGGATCCATCATGTATGCCATAATATGTACAAGGCCTGATGTTGCTTTTGCAATAAGCCTAACAAGTAGATACCAGGCCAACCAAGGTGAGAGTCACTGGGCAGCGGTAAAGACTATTTTGAAGTAACTGAAAAGGACTAAAGAGATGTTCCTAGTTTATGGAGGTGAGGAAGAGCTCGTCGTAAGGGGTTACGTCGATGCTAGTTTCCAAACCGACAAAGATGATTGTCGATCACAGTCCGGATTCGTGTACGTCCTGAACGGAGGAGCAGTGCACTGGATGAGTTCCAAGCAGGATACGGTGGCCGATTCTACCACAGAAGCCGAATACATTGCGGCTTGTGAAGCTGCAAAGGAAGGTGTTTGGATCCGGCCTTTTCTGGATGATCTTGGTATTTTCCCAGCCTCGGTGAAACCGTTGGACCTTTTGTAACATCCCAAATTTCCTATTTGGAATGTTTTACAATTATAGCTAAGCATCCTATGCATCCTGTTTGAAATTTGAATGCCATTTGAAGTTTCAGAAAATTTTGAGTTTTAAATTTGAATTTCAAACTTTGGCATGTGGGAAACATTTCAAAAACTAAGCCTGATAAATACTTGATCAAAAGTATGAGAGGAGCAAACATGACACTCCAAAAATATCAGAGGAAACAATGCCAAAAGATTTGGATTCAAATCTGAATTTTATTTGAATTTGCAAAAATAGATTTTTATAAAGTTTGGATTTTGCCTTTGGAAAAATGTTCAAATGAAAGGGAATATTCCCCTGATCATTTTGGTATATATATACCCTATATAACATATTTATAGATATTGTTTTATTTCTGTTTTGTTTTATTTAAAAAAAATTCAAAAAAAGAAAAACCCCCCTCGGGCGCCAGCCAGGCCACCCCAGGCCCAGCCAGCGCCGCACCCCTCCCTTTGGCCCGGCCAGCCTTGGCCCAGCCGAGCCCGGCCGAGCCGAGCTGCCCAGCTCAACTCACCCCTCGCCCGCTCGCCCGATTCCCCTAGGCCTCGGCCCCCCGATCGCCTCACCCCGCCCGCTCTCTCTCTCGACCCATGGGCCCGCCCATCTTCTTCCCTCGCCCACGCATACGCCAAGACGCCGGAGGATCGCGGATCCCAAGAATCCGGGATCCCGATCGCCTGATCCCCGAAGCGAGCCCGAGGCCCTGGCTATAAAAGCCGGAGCCCCCGCACCCCATTCCCCCCCCCCCCCCCGAGACCTCGCCGCACCCCCTCTCCCTCCCGTTCGTGCCCGCCGGAGACCCGAGCTTCCCCCGCCGCCATTGTCGCCGCCGTCGACGCCCTAGTCCTCCCCGACCACCCCCGACCCCACCGAACCACTCCCCGTGCTCCCCCGCATCCTCCCGACGACTCGCCGGAGCTCACCGACGCCCGGAAGCCCCGACGCACTCTCGCCGCCGTCGCCGGAGTCCGGTAAGCCACCGGCATCACCCTCCCCCGTTCGATCCTAGATGAGCGGCTAGGATTAGAAACCCCGAAGGGGTAAGTTTTTATTAGAAAACTGGCCGGTCCAATCGGTTTATTTTTAGGTTAGGTTTTTTATTTTTAGGCCCGGTTCGTTTTAGTTAACCCTAGGGCCCGTTTAGACTATTTAACGCCTAGTGCACAGTATAGGCCCATTAGGCCTTTTTCTTTTATTTTGATTTTCTGTTTTAGCAGAATAGTTTCTGTTTTCAAAAATTCATATCTTTTATTCTGTTTAATATTTTTGAGTGATTCTTTTTTTGTTGGATTGCAAATTTTATGTAGTTTCTGTAGAATATATATTTAGCTATGTTAAAAGTAATTAAAATTGCTTTATTTTAGTTTTAGTCAGAATAGTAAATCTGCTATAACTTGAGTTAGAAAAATTATTTTGCATGATTCTTTTGTCCCAACTTTATTTTAACATTGCCAAACCCTACAAATTAACTTGGGTATTTTAGGATTAATAAATAATTAGTTTTAAGCAGAATCCTATTAATTCTAATTAATTAGCTAGATGCTGTTTTCCTATTAAATTAATTAGTAAATTAATTTATTTTTAACTTGTGATTAGTTATTCTAGGTTAGTTTATGTCACTCTAATAGATGAACTTTTATTTATAATTAATAAAAGTTTTAATTTATTTTCTTAATAGAAATTTGGATTAGGCCTAATATGAGTTTTATAATAGCTTTTTAATTAATTCTTTTTGCTCCTAGTTGCTTAGTGAAACCTTTTCTGTTAAGTTAACTTAAAAGCATGATTAGGTTATATTAAGGAATTTTTGTTATAAAAAAAAACTATTTTAGTTATTGTTTGGAGTAGGGAAAAACTTTAAATTGGTTTCTTTGAGTTTTCCTTTTGGATTTGGTCTTGGTTGTTTTGTTGTGTTATGTTACTTTTGTTATGTTGTGTGATCCTATTGCTTTGTGCTTATTGTGTTATTGTTTGTCTCGGTAGAGTTTCCGGAGTGCGAAGCTTGCTACTACGACTCTTTAGCTTACGAGGATCATCAGCAAGGCAAGTTTTTGATCATGTTATTTCTATACCTATGTTTTTGTGCATTAGTAGTTGTCACCACCCCACCATGCATGCAGTAGTGAAATCTTGAAGTCATTAAACTTGAGTAGTATCGTGTGGTAGGATGAACCAATCCCCTTGTAACTATGACCCCGGGACGTAGTAGTTACTTTGCTATGCTCAGAGACGGATTTGGGATGAGTGAAATTCATAAGCAAGATGTGAGAGTCAATGATGATGACAACCCCATGAACTACAATGATCAAGATGGACTTGGAAAATCACTACTGGGTGGAGGACGGTTGACGGGCACCTGGAGCACCAGTGGTGGCGGGATGCATGGAGAAGCGCCATGACATCCTGCGGAAAGCTTCACCCAGCCACAAAGAGAAGGATGGATGCCCCATGACCGAAGCTTACTCCTGCAGCCGCAAGCCATTATGGGCTCTGGCTGGGTTGACCCTAGTAGTGACGCTGGCTGGGCGGTACTACGAGAAGTAGACGAACGGTAGGATTGGATGGGTACCGGCGGTAGCCGTAAGAACTCTTTGGAAGACCCTGTTTCATTCGTCCGCCTTCAAACACCATGAAGTGCGAAGACTTAAAAAGGAGGAATGATTCTTGCGGGAAAGTCGCAACCCTCTGCAGAGTTAAAGATCTAATCGATTAGCCGTGTCCCCAGTTACGGACATTTGAGCCTCTGGAACTTGGAAGTATTCGGATATCTCAACACTAAAACTAATGAAATAATTTGAGGGTTTTTTTATGACTTAATAAATTGGGAACGAGATATTGGTTGGCGGAACCACCTCGATAACTACCAACAATTGTAGTAATTTGCAAGCAAGTCCACGGTAGTAGGATAAAATTTGCTTTTCGCAAAATGATGAAACTTAGAGCTCCACTGCCAAAAATGCATATAGAGTTAGTAACTTTATTATTGTTATTCTTCATGACTTGCCAGCTTATTCCAAAAGCTGACCTACATGGCTGCAACGTATTATGTTGCAGAGATATATTCGATCAGAGTGAGGCTACGCTCCGCGCTTGGCGATTGCCCTTTGGAGTCGGATGGACTCGCTTATCTTCGACGCTTCCGCAGCATTAGTAGTTTATTTCTCATTAGTTGGCCTTGAGCCAAATTTATTCTCTTGTAATAAAGACTCTATATGAGAATCGTTTAATGATATTCAGGTGTGATTGAACTTTGATTACTTTATCGATGTACTGTGAGTACCAAAGATGATCTTGCGATGGTACGGATACGTAGATTTGACCGATTTTGGGTCAGGTCGCTACAGAGATGGTATCGAAACACGCTGACCGTGGGATCGTAACCCCTAGGATCGGAAAGCCATAAGCAGAGACCATTTACTTTGAATCCTTTTCATTCCATAATTCTCCCCTGTTCAATTCTGACTCTTCTCCCCTTTGCAACATTCTAGATGGCCGTCGAGTTCACCCCAGTTTTGCTACCGGAGTTCTGCCAGCCCGATGAGACGATGCCCTTCGGAAGAAAGCTGGTCCAGATGGTGAAGCAGCTGAAGATAGCTCTACCCTCGATCACCGGGAAACCCACTAATGCACTTCCGACGGACACCCGCTACAGGATTGAAGTGCATATCCCAGGGAGAACCTTTGGAGGACACACGGAGCCTATCAACTTTGAGTTCACCGAGTTCAACTGGATCATCGGATGGGACGTGGCGATCTATCGAGCACTTGGACATCTCCGAGAGAATCTGAGGCCGAGCTCGATCACTCGCACCTCGCCATGGTTTCTCGCAGGCAAGGAATGGAGATATCATCCGTACCATTGAGGACGATTCCACTCTCTCGTACATCCAGGACTTGGAGTGTCTTCTCGTGAAACGGAGATTCAGACTCGCCGTAACTCGAAGACACACCGGAAGCTTTTGTTCCGCGAACTGGAACTGGAGGAGAAGGCACGCGCAGACTTCCTTGGCCATGAGGAAGAAATCACGGACTTCATGGAGATAGTCGACGACCTGAAGATGAAGCTTGCCGTGATAGAGGAAAAGATGGACTTGGGAGAGGACCTTTACCCGAGTGGAGATGAAGCACCCTCGTGAGCAATGATCAGGATTTCAAGGAGTACCACCAAGGAAACCCCAAGAGGAGGCGCCACTGATGAAGACTTTTTAGTCGACCACCATGTTATCTTTTACTTTTTCGTCGATCAGTTAGGCCGATGTTTTCCCTTCGATTAGTCATGAGCTTTTGTAATCGAGTTTGAACCATGTTTGAGTGGAATGAATAAATGATTGGTGTGAAATGATTGTGCATTCATATGGGTAGTGTTATTCATCATAGACCATTGTTCTATTCTAATTTTCTCATCCCCTCCAAAACACCAGATGCCTCCGAGACGTGACATCGGTTTCCACGAGCTCACCCAACTGCTCCAATGCATAATGCACTGATGCAGCTCCTTATTCAGAATCAGAACAACACCGCCAACAATCCACCGCCACCGCCACCACCCACTGTGGACAACTTGACTCGATTTCTGAGGTTGAATCCGCCAGTGTTCTCTAGTAGCACTGAGCCGATTGTGGCTGATGATTGGCTCCGCAAAATCGGAAGGGAGCTAGTCACCGTTGGATGCACTGATGCTGAGAAGGTGCGCTTTGCCGCGCATCAACTGGATGGACCTGCAGCTTCTTGGTGGGAGAATTACACCGCCACTTTTCCCATTGGAGCCATCACTTGGGATCAATTCCAGCAGGCCTTCCGCACCGCTCATGTCTCAGCTGGAGCCATGAGTCTGAAGAAGCGTGAGTTCCGCAACTTGCGCCAGGGGAACCGTACTGTGGCACAGTACGTGGATGAATTCAGCAAGCTCGCTCGCTATGCCCCTGATGATGTGGCCACAGATGCCGCCAAGCAGGAGAAGTTCCTTGAGGGACTCAATGATGAACTGAGCATGCAGCTTATTGTGGCTACTTTCAACAACTACCAGGAGCTGGTAGACAAGGCCACCATTCTTGAAGGCAAGCAGCAGCTGATAGAAAGCATAGCGGAAGTACAGCCAGGGAAAGCACAACTCGGGAGCTCAGCAGAAGCCCCGTTATGCACCATACTCAGGAGGGCGCACCCATCATAACCATGGAGGTCATAACCATGGAGGAAATGGGAACAACCGCAGCCAGGACAACAAGTCGAGGCCATGGCAATGGCAATGGCAATCAGCACCGTTACGCCCGGCTCAAGGATCTGAGCCACATCACCTGCTTCAAGTGCCAGAAGACAGGGCACTACGCCACCGACTGCCCGGAGGCCAAGTAGAGGAATGGAAATGGCAATGGAGGCTCAGTGAAGAAGCCAAATCCGTTCCCTCGTGCTCAGGTGAACCACATCGACGTGGAGGACGTCTATGATCAGCCAGACACTGTGGTTGGTAAGTTTTTATTGAATTCACGTTCAGTTTTGGTTCTCTTTGATTCTGGTGCAACGCATTCATTCATATCAAGGGTAGTTGTGGAAAAGTATGGGTTGCCCACTAGAACCCTTAGAAGCCCCCTTCGCGTCAGTTCCGCAGGAGGAGAAATGATGGCAGGTGTAGGCTGTCCTGCAACCCTCAACATCGGGAACCACAAATTTCCCGTGGAACTCATAGTGTTGGAAACTCAGACCTTGGATGTAATCCTAGGCATGGATTGGTTGTCAAAGTTTGAAGGGAACATTGACTGTGCCCGCAAGTCTATTCGCTTACCACCCCGGGCGAGAAGAGGATCAAGTATGTAGCCAGCACAGCCGGATGAATAATCAGTGCATTCCCTCACGGAGTTGTTCAGAGGAAGTGCCATTAGTGCAAGAATTTCCCGATGTGTTTCCGGAGGAATTACCAGGAATGCCACCGGACAGGGACATTGAATTTCTGATCGAGTTATTGCCCGGCACAGCCCCAATATCCAAGAGACCTTATCGGATGCCACCGAATGAGTTGAAAGAGATCAAGGATCAAATAAATGAGTTATTGGAGAAAGGATATATTCGCCCAAGCTCATCACCTTGGGGAGCCCCAGTTCTTTTGGTAGAGAAGAAGGATGGAAGCTTGAGGATGGTTGTGGATTATCGTGCATTGAACGAAGTAACCATCAAGAACAAGTACCCCCTGCCGATGATCAATGACTTGTTTGATCAGCTTGTTGGAGCCAAGGTATTCTCTAAGATCGATCTTCGATCAGGGTATCATCAGTTGAAGATTCGTGAAAAGGATATACCCAAAACAGCATTCACTACCAGGTATGGTTTATATGAGTATACCGTCATGTCATTTGGATTGACTAATGCTCCTGCATACTTCATGAATTTGATGAACAAGGTGTTCATGGAGTATTTGGACAAGTTTGTCATGGTGTTCATCGATGATATATTGATTTTCTCCAAGAGCGAGGAAGAACATAAGGAACATTTGCGACTAGTTCTGGAGAAACTTCGAGAACATCAGTTGTATGCCAAGTTCAGCAAATGTGAATTTTGGCTGAAGGAAGTTGGATTCCTCGGACATGTTATTTCAGGAGAAGGAATAGCAGTTGACCCGCCAAGGTTGAATCAGTCACCGATTGGCAGTCCCCACCTCGATCAAGGAGATCCATGATTTTCTCGGACTCGCAGGATATTATCGGAGGTTCATTGAGAACTTCTCGAAGATTGCCAAGCCCATGACTGAGCTGTTGAAGAAGGAAGCCAAATATGTTTGGACCCAGGAATGCGAAGCCAGTTTTCAGGAATTGAAGAAACGGTTGGTCACCGCTCCAGTGTTGATTTTGCCGGACATACACAAGGAATACCAGGTTTATTGTGACGCTTCTCGTCAAGGACTCGGAGGAGTATTGATGCAGGAAGGTAAGGTTGTAGCTTATGCCTCCAGACAGCTACGGCCTCATGAGATGAATTATGCCACGCATGATTTGGAGTTAGCAGCTGTAGTGCATGCACTCAAGACCTGGAGACATTTCCTCATCGGAAATCGTTGTGATGTCTACACAGATCACAAGAGTTTGAAATATATCTTCACGCAGAAGGAATTGAACCTCAGACAGAGGTGATGGCTAGAGTTGATAAAGGACTACGACATGAGACTGCATTACCACCCCGGTAATGCTAATGTTGTAGCAGATGCTTTGAGCCGTAAGAGTTATGTGAATACTCTTACAACAGGAGGATTACCCCAGGAGTTAGTCGACGACCTCAGAGATCTCCGACTGGAGATAGTTCCGAAAGGTTTTGTTGCAACTCTGGAAGTTCAGTCCACCTTGACCGAAAGGATTCGTGAAGCCCAGAAGTCGGACAAGGAGATCGATGAGATAAAGCAAAAGATGGAGGAAGGAAAAGCTAAAGGATTCCGTAAGGATGAACACGGAACTATATGGTTTGAGGATCGTATTTATGTGCCCAATGATCCCGAGCTCAGGAAGCTAATTCTTCAGGAGGCTCATGATTCACCGTACTCGATTCACCCCGGCAACACCAAGATGTACCTGGATTTGAAGCAAAGTTTCTGGTGGACAGGTATGAAGAAGGATATTGCCGAGTACGTAGCAGTATGTGATGTTTGTCAACGTGTAAAGGCAGAACATCAGAAGCCAGCAGGGTTACTTCAACCTTTGCCGATTCCCGATTGGAAATGGGAAAAACTTGGAATGGATTTCATCACAGGATTACCCAGGACCCGTTCAGGTTATGATTCCATCTGGGTAGTGGTTGATCGTTTGACCAAGGTAGCTCACTTCATTCCCGTGAAGACTACCTATACCAGTGCTAAGTTGGCCAAGATATACATGACCAGGATCGTATGTCTGCATGGAGTTCCGAGGAAAATCGTGTCAGATAGAGGAACCCAGTTTACCTCAAAGTTTTGGAAGCAGTTGCATGAAACTTTAGGTACGAGGCTGGAATTCAGTACAGCTTTTCATCCGCAGACAGATGGACAGACCGAGAGAGTCAATCAGATTCTGGAGGACATGTTGAGAGCTTGTGTACTAGACTATGGGTCTAGCTGGGATGATAATTTGCCATACGCAGAGTTCTCATACAACAACAGTTATCAATCCAGTTTGAAGATGGCCCCTTTCGAAGCTCTATACGGAAGGAGGTGCAGAACACCATTGCTGTGGGATAGTGTTGGAGATCGATCACTTTTCGGTTCCGATCTTATCAAGGATTCCGAAGAGGAAGTCAAGCTGATTCGAGACAGGCTCAAGATAGCACAGTCAAGACAGAAGAGTTATGCCGACAGTAAGCGCAAGGAAGTGACTTACGAAGTGGGAGACCGAGCATATCTTCGTGTGTCACCACTTCGTGGAATCAAGAGGTTTGGTGTCAAGGGAAAGTTAGCACCCCGATTCATTGGCCCCTACAAAATCCTCGAACGTCGTGGAGAAGTTGCATACAAGTTGGAATTGCCGGAAGGATTGTCCGAAGTTCATGATGTCTTCCACGCTTTCCCGGTGAAGAAGTGCCATGCCGACATGGCCGATGTTCCGTTGAGAGACACAGTGCCCCTAGAGGCCATACAACTTGACAGTGATCTGACTTACAAGGAGAAACCCGTCCGAATTCTCGAAACTGCAAGCAGAGTCACCCGCAGCAAGGTCTTCAAATTTTGCAAGGTGCTGTGGAGTCACCACACCGAGGAAGAAGCCACCTGGGAACGCGAAGAAGATCTTCTTCGAGATCACCCGCACCTATTTGCTAGCCAACCCGAATCTCGAGGGCGAGATTCATCTTAAGGTGGGTAGGTTTGTCACATCCCAAATTTCCTATTTGGAATGTTTTACAATTATAGCTAAGCATCCTATGCATCCTGTTTGAAATTTGAATGCCATTTGAAGTTTCAGAAAATTTTGAGTTTTAAATTTGAATTTCAAACTTTGGCATGTGGGAAACATTTCAAAAACTAAGCCCGATAAATACTTGATCAAAAGTATGAGAGGAGCAAACATGACACTCCAAAAATATCGGAGGAAACTATGCCAAAAGATTTGGATTCAAATCTGAATTTTATTTGAATTTGAAAAAAATAGATTTTTATAAAGTTTGGATTTTGCCTTTGGAAAATGTTCAAATGAAAGGGAATATTCCCCTGATCATTTTGGTATATATATACCCTATATAACATATTTATAGATATTGTTTTATTTCTGTTTTGTTTTATTTAAAAAAAATAAAATTCAAAAAAGAAAACCCCCCTAAGCGCCCGAACCACCCAGCCCAGCCAGCACCTCCCTCACTTTGGCCCAGCCAGCGCCAGGCCAGCCGACCGAGCCGGCCCAGCTCAACTCACCCCTCGCCCGCTCGCCCGATTCCCCTAGGCCTCGGCCACCCGATCGCCTCACCCCTCCCTCTCTCTCTCTGACCCATGGGCCCCGCCCCATCTTCTTCCCCCCTCGCCCACGCAACGCCGCACGCCGGAGGATCGCCGGATCCCGAAGAATCCGGGATCCCCGATCGCCCCGATCCCCCCCCCCCCCCGAAGCGAGCCCGAGGCCCTGGCTATAAAAGCCGGAGCCCCCGCACCCCATTCCCCTCCCCGAGACCTCGCCGCACCCCCTCTCCCTCCCGTTCGTGCTCGCCGGAGCCCGAAGCTCGCACCGCCGCCAAAGTCGCCGCCGTCGACGCCCTACCCCTCCCCGACCACCCCCGACCCCACCGAACCACTCCCCGTGCTCCTCAAGATCCTCCCGGCGACTACTTGGAGCTCACCGACGCCTTGAAGCCCCGGCCTCTACTTGCCCGCCGCCCGCCGTCGCCGGAGTCCGGTAAGCCACCGGCATCACCCTCCCCCGTCCGATCCTAGATGAGCGGCTAGGATTAGAACCCCGAAGGGGTAAGTTTTTATTAGAAAACCGGCCGGTCCAATCGGTTTATTTTTAGGTTAGGTTTTTTATTTTTAGGCCCGGTTCGTTTTAGTTAACCCTAGGGCCCGTTTAGACTATTTAACGCTTAGTGCATGATAGGCCCATTAGGCCTTTTTCTTTTATTTTGATTTTCTGATTTAGCAGAATAGTTTCTGTTTTCAAAAATTCATATCTTTTGTTCTGTTTAATATTTTTGAGTGATTATTTTTTTGTTGGATTGCAAATTTTATGTAGTTTCTGTAGAATATATATTTAGCTATGTTAAAAATAATTAAAAATGCTTTAATTTAGTTTTAGTCAGAATAGTAAATCTGCTATAACTTGAGTTAGAAAAATTATTTTTGCATGATTCTTTTTGTCCCAACTTTATTTTAACATTGCAAAACCCTAGAAATTAACTTGGGTATTTTAGGATTAATAAATAATTAGTTTTAAGCAGAATCCTATTAATACTAATTAATTAGCTAGATGCTGTTTTCCTATTAAATTAATTAGTAAATTAATTTATTTTTAACTTGTGATTAGTTATTCTAGGTTAGTTTCTGTCACTCTAATAGATGAACTTTTATTTATAATTAATAAAAGTTTTAATTTATTTTTCTTAATAGAAATTTGGATTAGGCCTAATATGAGTTTTATAATAGCTTTTTAATTAATTCTTTTTGCTCCTAGTTGCTTAGTGAAACCTTTTCTGTTAAGTTAACTTAAAAGCATGATTAGGTTATATTAAGGAATTTTTGTTATAAAAAAAACTATTTTAATTATTGTTTGGAGTAGGGAAAAACTTTAAATTGGTTTCTTTGAGTTTTCCTTTTGGATTTGGTCTTGGTTGTTTTGTTGTGTTATGTTACTTTTGTTATGTTGTGTGATCCTATTGCTTTGTGCTTATTGTGTTATTGTTTGTCTCGGTAGAGTTTCCGAGTACTGAAGCTTGCTACTACGACTCTTTAGCTTACGAGGATCATCAAGAAGGCAAGTTTTTGATCATGTTATTTCTATACCTATGTTTTTGTGCATTAGTAGTTGTCACCACCCCACCATGCATGCAGTAGTGAAATCTTGAAGTCATTAAACTTGAGTAGTATCATGTGGTAGGATGAACCAATCCCCTTGTTACCATGACCCCCGGGACGTAGTAGTTACTTTGCTATGCTCGTAGAAGCGGATTTGGGATGAGTGAAATTCATAAGCAAGATGTGAGAGTCAATGATGATGACAACCCCATGAACTACAATGATCAAGATGGACTTGAAAATCACTACTAGGTGGAGGGACGGTTGTGGGCACCTGGAGCACCCAGTCGTGGCGGGATGCATGGAGAAGCGCCATGACATCCTGCGGAAAGCTTCACCCAGCCACAAAGAGAAGGATGGATGCCCCATGACCGGAAGCTTACTGTGCAGCCGCAAGCCATTATGGGCTCTGGCTGGGTTGACCCTAGTAGTGACGCTGGCTGGACGGGTACTACGAGAAGTAGACGAACGGTAGGATTGGATGGGTACCGGCAGTAGCCGTAAGAACTCTTTGGAAGACCCTGTTTCATTCGTCCGTCTTAAAACACCATGAAGTGCGAAGACTTAAAAGGAGGGAATGATTCTTGCGGGGAAAGTGCGCAACCCTCTGCAGAGTTAAAGATCTAATCGATTAGCCGTGTCCCCGGTTACGGACATTTGAGCCTCTGGAACTTGGAAATATTCGGATATCTCAACACAAAAACTAATGAAATAATTTGAGGGTTTTTTTATGACTTAATAAATTGGGAACGAGATATTGGTTGGCGGAACCACCTCGATAACTACCAACAATTGTAGTAATTTGCAAGCAAGTCCACGGTAGTAGGATAAAATTTGCTTTTCGCAAAATGATGAAACTTAGAGCTCCACTGCCAAAAATGCATATAGAGTTAGTAACTTTATTATTGTTATTCTTCATGACTTGCCAGCTTATTCCAAAAGCTGACCTACATGGCTGCAACGTATTATGTTGCGTAGATATATTCCGATCAGGAGTGAGGCTACGCTCCGCGCTTGGCGATTGCCCTTTGGAGTCGGATGGACTCGCTTATCTTCGACGCTTCCGCAACATTAGTAGTTTATTTCTCATGAGTTGGCCTTGAGCCAAATTTATTCTCTTGTAATAAAGACTCTATATGAGAATCGTTTAATGATATTCAGGTGTGATTGACTTTGATTACTTTATCGATGTACTGTGAGTACCAGCATGATCTTGGGATGGTACAGACACAGAGATTTGACCGATTTTGGGTCAGGTCGCTACACCTTTATTGTGATAATTCTGGTGCCATCGCACAAGCCAAGGAGCCGAGGAATCACCACAAGGTCAGACACATAGACCGGAAATATCACCTGATACGAAAGATCGTAAAGAATGGTGATGTAGAGTTATGCAAGATTCACACGGATGCAAATGTTGCAGATCCGTTGACTAAGCCGCTTCCACAACCCAAGCATCAGGGGCACGTTAGAGCTATGGGCATTCAATGTCTATTTAATTGACTCTAGTGCAAGTGGGAGACTGTTGGAGATATGCCCTAGAGGCAATCATGTATGATGATATTTCCTATGTGTTTATGAATAAAGATAGTCCATGGACATTATCAATGATGTGTATCAGCAAGTACGTGACTTGTTTGTGGAACTATGCATTGTATGATGACTGTCCTAAAAGGTCCCTAGTCGAAAGGGCTGTGTGGACGCGCAGCCGACTAGACTAGCATATGACACGGTCGATGGCTCGGTCTCACTAGCCACGGAGCATTGGATGCTAATCGGATAATATGGACTTGGAAAGGTCTGGTCGGATTCGACATAGTCGGATCAGAGTCGAGATAAGGTCCGAGTCGGACAGACCCAACTATGAGACGCAGCGATATGTCATCTGTGAGTCTCTAGTACAACAGACGTTCTATGTCCTAAGACCTGAGCTGGCGCATGTATTCGAGATGGTGACAGACTTGCTTTGGGCCGACCAAACGCTACTCCGTGACTGGGTAGTTACAAAGGTAGGTTTCGGGTTTGTCCAGTCCCATGCTGCGAGACATGGTCGAGCAAGATGGGATTTGCCCCTCCGATCAGGAGAGATATACTCTGGGCCCCTCGTGTGATCCGACCAGGAACAGCATGGCCATGCGACAAGGATTATGAGATAATCCGGATAGTGTTCGGTATCACTAGAACGAGAAAGAGGTCGGGTTAGAACAAGGATGACAGTCTCGCCTTGAGCCCGACAACATGTATCGTGCGGCAAAGGGAACAGAAGTTTGACACGTTGTACAGGTTCGCCTAACCAGCGTCATCGTCTGCTTGGTGGTCGGCACACCTTGCTAGAGGCCGCTACCAGCCATGTAGTCCGGACGTGATCCGAACTGCGACCAAGCCGGCTTGAACCTAAGGGGTCGCGCGCATAAGGAAAGGAACCTACAATGTCGGTTTGTAGGACACTGGTCAGATGTGATCCGAACTGGACAAGGAACGTGACCGAGTAGACTTTGGGCTTTAGGGTCCGTGCGAGGCCCAAGTGTTGAGCCCACGGCGGACGCCTATATAAAGTGGAGGTGCGGCACACTCATGCGTTTGATCGCTTCGGCGCTGCCACTAGGGTTTGCATATGTTGCGAATAGCCACCTCCACTCGCCCCCGACTTTGTAATCGGACCTAGCAGTCCGCCGCACGGTGTTCCTCCTGCACGCGCGGATACCGTTAGAGGCGGTGCACTTGCGCCGCTCCGGCGAACTTGTACGTGGGATCGGACGACCGGCTGTTCGAGGGAGATCGAACGAGGAGGAGATGATCCACGTGGACACTTTGCCCCAACTCTTCTTCCGCTGCACGGCATTGCGCGTCTAGTGGTAACGAACTGTGATCCATCTCCCGTAGCATGTTCCTGGATGTTCTGCGCGTAGGAACATTTTAATTTGCAGTCGGCGCACCCTACCGTAGAACCCAACATCATGATATAGCGAGAGACTGGTCAACCACTCGATGACTCACGGGAATGTTTAGAATTCCTCCGCATTAACGAAGGACCGGTTTTCGGTCAGGCACATACGCACCCGGAATTCGGGAGAGTGCGGGGCCCCCAGGGGCTATATAGTAGCCCCACCCTCGAACTTCTATGGCTAAGTGAAAGTGAGAAAGCATTATAGTCCGGTTGCCTAGTTTGCTACGCTACGACCTCCTTAACAGGACCAAGACGTTGGATTAAGTGTGAAAAAGCTCCTTCTTTGCAAACACCCCCGCACTATGTGCGTGGGGGCAGAAGCCAAGGGCTGCAATCTTTCAGGTTATATATACATATACATAAACGGCCGCATAGGGAGTAGTTTACTACTTGAATGCACAAGTATAAAAAGCTGTTATATTCTATTGAAACATTGTTTTCACAAATAATACATGTCATTTAAACATAATATCCTTCGAGCACTGCGTCTCTATTAAACGAGCGCCCTGCAGGACTTCCTCAAAGTAGTGCTCGGCAGGTACTCGGCTTCTGTCCGAATCTTGGGATGCAACATCGGTGGCCTTCATCTCTGCCCAGTATGTCTTGACACGGGCCAGAGCCATCCGCGCTCCCTCAATACACGCCGACCGCTTCATTGTGTCAATACGCGGTACCGCACCAAGGAACTGCTGCACTAAATCAAAATAACTCTTCGGCTGGGGTCCGCCCGGCCACAAATGAGTCATAACATGCTTCATGGCAAGTCCAGATAATCGATTCAGTTCGGCCCATTCGGCCAACCGATCGGTCAACGCAAGAGGACGCTCCGGACTATGGAATTGCGACCAATATAGCTCTTCCCTTCTATGCCCTTACGGCCTCGGAAGTGCTCAATCGCGTCCGCAGACTACGCCGCTAAGTCCGGATAAGAATCCTCGAACTCCAAAACTTGTCCAACTGAGCATACTTGGGATCCGTATATTTCCTCCATGGCGAAGCGTTTTCCCAGCCGCATAGCCCGGCTGACTCAGCTCCTCCTTGGCAGCTCTCAAAGCCGGCGGGCATCCTTGGATTCGGCGGCGACCTTTTTCAGCCCTCTTGCTCCGCTTGACGTTCTTTTCAAGAACCTCGCAGCGATCGGGTTGTATTCTTCAACTTTCTGGCCATATCGGCCATTTCCTCTTTAACCGGCGATGAGCAGCCCGTTAAACTTCTAGCTCTTGACGCCTTTAAAGCGGCCGCATTACTATTTCTGGCTTGCTCTTTCGCTCGGGCGAGTTCCGCCCGTAGCTCCTCCACAGCAGAGGCACCATCTGCATTAAGCATACAAGTAGTAAGGCATGGGCGTCAAGCTCCCTTACCAGGTGTCCGCGTGGAAGTCACATACCTTGTGACTCGTCAAACCGTTTATTGATCAGCGCGATGTCCGCATCCGCCTCGTCAAGTTGCCGCTTTAGTTCGGCATATTCATCGATCCGGCTGGCCATCAGTCGCCCGCCACCTATTTAGGAGCGGCGATATGTTATAACTGAGATTTTGATCCTCGGCACGCTGTAAATTTTGACAACATACCGAGTCTCAGGGGCTACTATCTATACAGGGCGCATTCTATATGCATAACTGTCAGAAGGTACATCATTTTTGCGTACCTCGAACCCCGTCAGTAAGCTTCTGACGGCTTCATGCAATCCGCTCTCCGCGGATGCAATTCTTTCAATCACCATACCCATTAGCACACGGTGATCTTCTGAGATAGCCGCTCGCTCGAGCAGATCCTTCAGCTCCTCCGACCGCACACCACTCGGCGCCGGACCTTCCGGCCCCGCCGGACTTCGGGGAACCCTCCGTGACGACACCTCAGGGTCGTCCGCCTCGCATGAGGGTGCGACAGGTGGAGGCGTTTCGCTCTCCATCATCTCCGAAAGAAGATCCCCCGAAGACGAGCTCTGCTGAGAAGGGCTGAGGTCCGAACTACAAGGTACAATTTCGGTTATCTTCATAAATAAATGCAGGGATGTTCCTTATTTACAAGACCGCTTCTTTTTACTTACGGCTCGCTGGAGGGCTTATCCCCTTGGGGAAATAGTGCGGCTGGGTTACTTCCCAGCGCCGGACTCTCTGAGGAAGATTCCTTTCCCCTCTTTGAGGCCTTGACCTCCGGATCTTCCGAAGCGGTCCTCTTCTCTCCTCGGAAGGCGGGGCTTTTAATCCCTCCTTCCTTGATAGCCTTCTTCGTAGAGGCAGTTGCTTCTCCGCTCCCCCCTTCGCCTTCTTCAAAGGGCGCGGCCATCAACATCTTCGTCAGCATGGGATCCGGCGTGGTCTCTAGGAGGGGAGCCGGACACCTTATCAACTTTTCCTTGGCTATCCACTCCTGTTCAAGAAACGGCTCCTTTAAAGGGCACATATATATGGCAAATGAGTGAACAGCCTGTCCGGTTACCGGACTACTTACTTGAGTATCTGGGCGATTGCAGCTTAGTCCTGCATCCTCAGTCAGGTCCGGACACTTCTCTTGTGATCCGAAGAAAAGTTTATACATCTCCACGGGCGTCGTACCCATAAAATTTAGGAGAGCTCGTGGTCCCTCCGGATTAAATTCCCACAGGCGGAGGGGGTGACGTTTGCAGGGCAGAAGGCACCGAATCAACATAACCTGCGCCACTACAAACAGATTGATCTCTCTTTCTTGGAGGTCTCGAATACGGCCCTGCAACAAAGGAACGTCCTTGGACGGCCCCCAGTCGAGCCCCTTGTTGACCCATGACGCCAGCCGCTGTGGTGGACCTGAGCGGAAGGCAGGAAGCGCCACCCATTTGGTGCCCCGGGGAGCGGTAATATAAAACCACTCCCGTTGCCACAAACCAAGCTCCTCTTGAAAAGAGCCCTCGGGCCACGGAGCATCAGCACATTTGCTTATGACCTCCCCTCCGCATTCTGCTTGTTGCCCCTCGATCATCTTCGGCTCCACCTTGAAAGTCTTGAGCCACAATCCAAAGTGAGGGGTAATATGGAGGAAGGCCTCACATACGACAATGAATGACGAGATATGGAGGATGGACTCCGGATTCAAGTCGTGCAAATCCAGCGCATAATAAAACATGAACCCCCGCACAAAGGGATCCGTCGGGAAGCCTAAACCCCGAAGGAAGTGAGACACGAACACCACACTCTCGCCGGGCTCGGGAGTGGGAATGACCTGCCACAGGCAGGCAGCCTATCACGTAAATCTCGCCGGTTAGATACCTGGCGTCTCGCAGCTTTAGCACATCTTCTTCTTGGACGGAAGAAGCCATCCATCGGCCAAGTTGGTCGGAGCCGGACATCGTCGAAGGTTCGAAACGCCTAAATCTGAAGCTTTGGGTGTTAGAACTCGAAGCGCAAGGCGAACTCGATGGAGGGTGTAAAAAGGAAGAGGGCCTTGGTCTCATTATAAAGAGGTTGAATACCAAGAGCCCTCCCCGTGGTCAACTAGGACTCGCCTTTGATAGAGGAGGCGTGCCAACGGGCACGGTTGGGTTACCCACGTCCGTATTGATGAGAATCCCGGAATAAGGTGGCACGATCTATGCTTTGATAAGACGTGCCAAGGAAACCGCCTCGCTAAACGCGCTGAGGTGGAACAGTAAAAAACGATTCATACAAAAGGCCTGGCCGTGGAGTGATGTCACGCCGCGGAATACGTCAGCAGATCCGTGCAAAAGTTATTATCTCTACGGTAGTATGTGGAACTTGTTTTGCAGAGCCGGACACTATCCTTGTGTTCAAAACCTTCTATGAAGTATTCGGAGGAGGAACCCGCCTCACAATGCCAAACACAATCAACGCGCCGGACTCGTCGTCATTGAAGCCTGGTTCAAGGGCTACTGAGGGAGTCCTCGACTAGGGGTTGTCCGGATAGCCGAACTATCATCACGGCCGGACTCCAAGATTATGAAGATACAAGATTGAAGACTCCGTCCCGTGTCTGGATGGGACTTTCCTTGGCGTGGAAGGCAAGCTTGGCGTCTGGATATGTAGATCTCCTACCATTGTAACCGACTACATGTAACCCTAACCTATCCGGTGTCTGTATAAACCGGAGGGTTTTAGTCCGTAGAACGAACAACAATCATACCATAGGCTAGCTTCTAGGGTTTAGCCTCCTTGATCTCGTGGTAGATCTACTCTTGTACTACCCATATCATCAATATTAATCAAGCAGGAGTAGGGTATGACCTCCATCGAGAGGGCCCGAACCTGGGTAAAAACATCGTGTCCCTTGTCTCTTGTTACCATCCGCCTAGACGCACAGTTCGGGACCCCCTACCCGAGATCCGCCGGTTTTGACACCGACAACAGGTAATCGGCGATGTCGTTCTCCATTCAGGGGACGTGCTCCGCTTGGATACCGTCAAAGAGCTCTTCCAGCTTCCTCGCTTCATCTACGTAAGCTTCCATCAATGGGCTCTGATAATCCTTGTTGACCTGTCTGACAACGAGCTGCGAGTCACCCCTGACGATGAGCTTCTTAACCCCGAGGTCTGCTGCGATCCTGAGACCGGCAAGCAATCCCTCATACTCACCAGTGTTGTTGGGGGACATCTCCCTAGGGAAGTGCCTCTGGATCACGTACTTGAGGTGCTCTCCGGTGGGTGCGACTAGCAGCACACCGGCACCGGCGCCTTGCAGCGAGAAAGCCCCATCAGAGTACATGATCCAGTTGCGGTCTGCTTCCTTGCCGGGGAGAGTGGTCTCTTGGATTTCTTTGTCGGGCGTCGAGGTCCATTATGCAATGAACTCCGCCAAGACTCTGCTATGAATTGTCGAGGTGCTCTCAAAATTTAAACCAAAGCTCGACAACTCCAAGTCCCATTCCACAATCCTTCCAGTCGCATATGGGTTATGCAGTATCCGTTGCAATGGGAGGCGGATGACGACAGTGATCTCGTGGGCTTAGAAGTAATGACACAGCTTCCTCGAGGCCATAAGGAGGCCGAAGAACAATTTCTGCACACCGGAGTACCTCGATCTAGCCCCCTGCAAGAGGGAGCTGACAAAGTAAACCGGGTGATGCATCATCTTCTTCTTCTGCACCACCTCACTTGACTGCGCGGGCACTGCCTTGGCGGCATCAGACTCTGCCGGGGGCTGCGCCTTGCCACTACCAGGCCTTGCCGGGGGGATCTTTGGCTTGCCATCCGCTGGTTCTGTCGCCGTCACTGCCTCCTCGTCAACCTCCCTCTGTGCCACCAGTGCGGCGATGACCACTTGATTCGTCGCCGACAAATATAGCAGCAACGGCTCTTGTGGTTTGGGTACAACCAGTATTGGCATGGAGGAAAGGTATTTCTTCAGATCCTGCAATACTGCCTCGGCTTCTGGGGTCCACTCCATTGGGCCCGCCTTCTTCAAGATTTTGAAGAAAGGAAGGGCGCGCTCGGTTGACTTGGAGATGAACCGGCTCATGGCGGCAAAGCAGCCGGTGAGCCGACGCACATCCTTGATCCGCTTGGGCGCCTCAATCTGCTCAATAGCCTTGATCTTGTCTGGGTTTGCCTCGATCCCGCGCTGCCACACAAAGAACCCGAGAAGCTTGCTGGATGGAATGCCGAAGACACACTTCTCAGGGTTCAGCTTGAGGTTGATCTTGTGCAGGTTGGCAAATGTCTCTTCCAGGTCTTGCACAAGAGTTGGCCCGTCATTGGTTTTGACCACTATGTCGTCCATGTATGCTTCCATATTTCTATGGAGCTGAGGTTCAAAACCAATTTGGACTGCCCTTGCGAAAGTTGAGCCAGCACTCTTCAACCCGAAAGGCATCCGTAAAAAGCAATACGTACCACATGGGGTGATGAATGTTGTCTTCTCTTCATCCTCTCTTTGTCACGAATATCTGGTGGTAGCCTGAGTAGGCGTCGAGGAATGATAACAGATCACACCCGGCTGTGGAGTCAACAATCTGATAGATGCGCGGCAACGGGAAGGGGTCCTTAGGACAAGTCTTATTGATATCTGTGTAGTCAATACACAGCCTCCACTTACCATTCCTTGCGCACCACTACCGGATTGGCCAACCACGTCGGGTGGAGTACTCCTCTCACCAACCCTGCCGCCTCCAACTTCCTGATCTCCTCTGTGATGAACTCCTGCCTTTCCAGAGCCTGCTTTCTGACCTTCTGCTTGACGGGCCGCGCGTGAGGGCAGACAGCTAGGTGCTGCTCAATCACCTCCCTGGGAACACCGGGGATGTCGGATGCTTTCCATGCAAACACGTCGACATTCGCCCGCAGGAAGGTGACGAGCGTGCCTTCCTATTTGCTGTGGAGTGTGGAGCCTATGGTGAAGGGCCCTCCCATGCCATCCTCCCCGAAGGGCACCTTCTTGGTCTGCGGCGGCTCGGCTCTGGATCTCTTGCTCTTGTCGGTAGAGCTCTCTGGCACGTCCTCAATGGTAGCACAACACTCCGAGGAAGTGCGCTTGCCGGAGTGGGTGCGAGAGGTCTTGCCGGGCTCCTTCTTCCCTCCTGGGCCTTCAGCGGCAGGAGCAGGTGCCTTGACGACACCTGCTGCAACTGCTTCTTGGTAGAGTTGGTCGGCGCAGATTAGCGCGTCCTTCTTGTCGGAGGGGACAGAGATGATGGTCAACGGCCCGGGCATGTTTAGCATGTCGTAGGCGTAGTGTGACGCCGCCATGAACTTGGCTAGTGCCGGGCGGACGAGGATCCCGTTGTAGGGCAAGGGGATCTCGGCCACGTCGAAGACGATCCTCTGTCCTGTAGTTCAACTCTCCTCCAAATGTCACAGGCAGTGTGACCTTTCCCTTCAGCTAGCTCCTCCCCGGATTGACCCCTTGAAACGTGCCCGTTTCCTCGAGGTCTCCATGAGGGATTTCCAGCCTTTTGATCACGACACGCGAGATCAGGTTCAGGCTGGCCCCGCCGTCAACCAACATCTTGTTCACCCTGAGGTTGCGTATCGTTGGTGAGACCAACAATGGCAAACACCCGGTAGTGCGGTCAGGGTGGTCCTCAGCGTCAAAGATGAGGGGCGTGCTGGACCACTTCAGCGGCTTCTGAGCATCGAGAGACGGCTTTGCTGTTGTAATCTCACGCGCCCACTGCTTGAGCTTGCTGTGAGAGGTATGCAGCGAGGCACCGCCATCGACGCACAAGGCCTCTGTAGCTTTCTGGAACCCTTGCTCACCAGACTCGTCGTCCTCGTCGGGATCATCATCTTCTTGTTTCTTGTCGCGGCCCCGGGCGGGCCTCTCTTGATGGTTGTCCTTGTCGGGGCAGCCTCCTTGGCCGCCACGCTTCTTGCCGGATCCCTCAGCACCGTCCTAGTCCTTCTCCTTTTCCCGCTTCTCGTACTCAACCTTTTGCTTCTCAGCAAGCAGCTCGACTTGTCGGCAATTCTAGAGGTCGTGGCACTTGGTGCGGTGGATCTTGCAGTATTGCTTGCCGGAGCTTCCTGGCTTGTCGGTAGCCACCAAGGCCCGGCAGGTGGCTCACCGGCAATCTCCTTGCCGGGGGTGTCTGCCTTGAACTTCTTGCCGGCACCGTTATTGTCAGATCCCTCAATGGCAAGCATGGCCTTGCCTTTGCGTTTCCAGTTGCGACGCCGGCTCTTCTTCGTCGGGGTGGCGGCGTCTTCATCGGTAGAGTCGGTTTCCGTGCCGGTGTCTTCGCCGGGGTACTTCCTTCCCTCTTCATACCGGGCGCACCTATCGGCCCGAACGTAGATCTCGGCCACATCCTTAACATTGGTAATCGCCAGCTCCTCGCGCATCTTGCGATTGAGCACGTTCTGGTGGAACGCGCTAATCACGATTCGCGGGATGAGCGTCGAGGATGTTTAAGCGCACCGGCGAATCTGCGGATGTACTTGCGCAGGGTCTCCCCTTCCTTCTGGGGAATGATATGCAGATCACTGGCCTGGCCATGAGCTTGGTTGCCTCCTGTGAAGGCGCCAACGAACTCATGGCACAGGTCTGACCAGGAAGAAATGGAATCCGCCGGCAAGTGCATCAACCATGACATGACATTGGGCTTCAGCGCCAGCGGGAAATAGTTGGCGAGCACCCTATCGACGCGAGCTCCAGCAGCCTGCATCGCGATGGTATAGATGCTGAGGAACTCGGACGGATGGGTCTTGCCAGTGTACTTCTCGCTGACGTCGGGCTTGAACGTGCGGTGGGACGGCCACTAGAACTGCCGTAGCTCGCGGGTAAAGGCCGCGCAGCCCACCTCCTAAGGTAGGCCGCCGGAGCCCCCCGTTGTCGGGTGGTCCATAGGAGGTCCCGCCCGCTTGTCCGACTAGCGGCGCGTTTCGCGCCGGCGCTCGATGGTGGTTCGAGCCTCTTCGTGAGCTCATTCTTGAAGAACTTGGCGCTGGTTGCGGTGGGTCTGCGGGTCGGACGACGCTATAGAGATGTTATCACAAGCATCGTCACGACCGGCAGACGCCCGCGGCGGCTGGCGAGGAGGAGGGGAGTGCACCGTGGCCGCAGCTCCCCCGGTCCTCCCAGCGCCAACACATGGTGGCTCGGTGGAGCGCCGACCCGAGGGGCCCGTAGGTCGTGGATCGTCTTTGTTGGCGATGGCGACAAGGCTCCGGATGGTGGCCCTCCACTCGTCAAGCTTCTCTGCAGCAGGAAGGAAGTCGAGGAGCAGCTGCGCGCGTGCCAAAGCTTTCGCTAGCGTGGGCGGCAGCGACAGCATCATGGATCGCGGCGCGCTTCGACTTCTAACTATGTTAAAAGGAGTTCCGTTACGACCCAACGGCTGCGTGCCATTTTCGCCAGCGCTTCAGTGGGCATGCTGAACCCCTTCATCCCGCGGATGACGCACAGGGCACTTCCCAGACGGGTCCCAGGTTCACCAGCATGGTGACGCTGCTCGGCCCGCACATCATGGGAAGAGCGCACAGTGGTCGCCGGCGTGGGCGTCTTTTAGGTCACTGCGCCGCCCGAAGGTGGCACAACGACATCCCTGGAGGACCCCGCACCGCCTGCGGGGGGCCCAACTCCGTCTTTGGATCTGGCGACGTGCGGCCGGTCATCTGGGGCGCGAACGGCGCCGCTCGCCAGGCTCTGACTGCCAGGGCGATGCTGGTGCTCGCGGACCGCGGCCCCGGTCCTGTCATGACCGGTCCATCGCTCGTCCAAGACCGCACTGCCATTCGGGTCCCAACGAGCCGATCACCGTAGTCATCTTCTTCTTAGGAGCCATGGCGACAAGGTACTGCTAGGATAACTACTGGACCAGATTCTCGAAATTGTGCCCCCTACCTGGAACGACACCTATGGGATCACAAGAATCCCTACTACGGTTGCCGGGGCGTGGGGTTGCAAGAACAGTAGGGCTAGTAGACAGCACAAGGACCGTTTACCCAGGTTTGGGCCATGAGGATGCGTAAAACCCTAGTCCTGCTTTGGTGGGTGTATTTCAGAGAGTTCTTGAGCTCTCAAACTAGCTGTGGTCAGTGCGTGGTTCGAAAGAGTTGAATCCTTCTCCAGTATGCTAGGGGCCTCCTTTTATAGTCGGAAGGGGCTACCATAGTGGCACACAGGACAAGACGCATTTAATGCGTAGCTTAGGTGTCCCCTTGCTTTATTGAGGACGGGGGCGAGGCCCGTCCCGTCCGTCGCTGCTCCTCCTCGCTTTCACACGCGCCCTGGCCAGCGATGTGTGCGGCGCCATGTAGGCAGGCAGGCAGCTGAGGTGGCGCGGTGGTGGAGTCGTCACGAAGATCTGCATGCCGCCACGCAGGCGCTCTATGAGTTGACGGGTGGGCCGGCAAGGGTCTTACCGTGGCGTGCTGTCCCTGGCAAGGGCCTTGCCAGGGGTCTGGTGGCCTTCCTCGGCAAGGATCTTGCCGAGGATAGTCGTCTTCTAATCCTCATCTGATCTTGAATATGTCTTCACAAAGATTTGCATGCCACCGTAGAGGTGCCTTCCCGAGCACTGGCCCCTTGTAGATGATGGCGTTGGGGACCGTGGGCTTAAGGGTGGCTCGCTCTGTTGGTGTGGCGCGAGCTGCCCCGAAAAGGGTCTTGCCGGGGCTGCTGAGGCTGCCCTGGCAAGGGTCTTGCCGAGGGAACCTATCTTCGACACTCTGCTCTTTGTGGTCTTGGCCTTGGCATTGCTCTGATTGTCTTGGGCTTCGGTCTTACCTTGGCTCACCTCCCCTGTTATGCTTGGTGTGACCGCGGGCGCGGCTTCGACTGCCCGTGCACAGGTAAAGGGGTACAAAAATGCACCCTTCTTTTTGTCCATCGACATGATAGTCAGTTGGTAAGTCCTGTTCATTGTGTCCCTAAGAAGGGAGGTATTACTGTTGTTCTTAATGATAAAGATGAATTGATCCCACAAAGAATTGTTATAGGTTATAGAATGGTAATTCATTTCCGCAAATTAAATAAAGCTACTAGAAAGGATCATTAGCCTTTGCCTTTTATTGATCAAATGCTAGAAAGATTATCCAAACATACACAATTTTGCTTTCTAGATGGTTATTCTGGTTTCTCACAAATACCCGTGTCGAAAGAGGATCCGGAAAAGACCACTTTTACTTGCCCTTTTGGTACCTTTTCTTATAGACATATGCCTTTTGGCACCTGCTACCTTTCAAAGATGTATGATGGCTATATTATCTGACTTTTGTGAAAAGATTGTTGAGGTTTTCATGGATGATTTCTGTGTGTATGGAACTTCTTTTGATGACTTCTTAAGCAACCTTGAACGAGTTTTGCAGAGATGTGAAGAAACTAATCTTGTCTTGAATTGGGAGAAGTGTCACTTTATGGTTAATGAAGGTATTGTCTTGGGGCACAAAATTTCTGAAAGAGGTATTGAAGTTGATAAAGCTAAAGTTGATGCTATTGAAAAGATGCCATGTCCCAAAGAAATTAAAGCTATAAGAAGTTTCCTTGGTCATGCCGGTTTTCATAGGAGGTTCATTAAAGACTTCTCAAAAATTTCTAGGCCTCTGAGTAATCTCTTACAAAAAGATGTTCCTTTTGTCTTTGATAATGATTGTGTAGAAGCATTTGAAATACTTAAGAAAGCCTTGATTTCTGCACCTATTGTCCAGCCACCTGATTGAAATTTACCCTATGAAATTATGTGTGATGCTAGTGATTATGCTGTTGGTGCTGTTCCAGGACAAAGAGTTGATAAGAAATTAAATGTCATCCAATATGCTAGTAAAACTCTAGACAGTGCCCAGAGAAATTATGCTACTACTGAAAAAGAATTCTTAGCAGTTGTATTTGCTTGTGATAAGTTCAGACCTTATATTGTTGATTCTAACGTAACTTTTCACATTGATCATGCTGCTATTAAATATCTTATGGAAAAGAAAGATGCTAAACCTAGACTTATTAGATGGGTTCTCTTGCTACAAGAATTTGAGTTGCATATTATAGATAGAAAGGGAGCTGATAAGCCCGTTGCAGACAACTTATCTATAGGTTAGAGAATATGCTTGATGACCCACTACCTATTGATGATAGCTTTCCTGATGAACAATTAGTTGTCATAAATGCTTCTCATACTGCTCCATGGTATGCTAATTATGCTAATTACATTGTTGCTTCTGGGATGACTCACACCTAGTTTCACATACCAGGAAAAGAAAAAAAAATTCTATGATTTCAGACATTACTTCTGGGATGACTCACACCTTTATAAAGAAATAGTAGATGGTGTTATTAGATGTTGTGTGTCGGAGCATGAACAGGAACAGATCCTACGCAAGTGTCACTCCAAGGCATATGGAGGACACCATGCGGGAGATAGAACTGCACATAAGGTTTTGCAATCCGGTTTTTATTGGCCTACTCTCTTGAAACATGCCCATAAGATTTTCATGTCTTGTGATGAATGTCAAAGAATTGGTAATATTAGTAGACATCAAGAATTGCCTATGAACTATTCACTTGTTATTGAACCATTCGATGTTTGGGGCTTTGATTATATGGGACCGTTTCCTTCCACTAATGGGTATACACATATTTTAGTTGTTGTTGATTGCCTTACTAAATGTGTAGAAGCTATTCCAACTAGTAACGCTGATCATAACCCCTCTATTAAGATTCTTAAAGAAGTTATTTTTCCGAGGTTTGGAGTCCCTAGATACTTAATGACTGATGGTGGTTTACATTTCATTCATGGTGCTTTCCGTAAAATGCTTGCTAAGTATGATGTTAACCATAGAATTGCATCTCCATACCACCCACAGTCTACTGGTCAAGTAGAATTGAGTAATAGAGAGCTTAAATTAATTTTGCAAAAGACTGTTAATAGATCTAGAAAGAATTGGTCTAAGAAACTTGATGATGCATTATGGGCCTATAGAACTGCATATAAAAATCCTATGGGTATGTCTCCGAATAAAATGGTTTATGGGAAAGCATGTCACTTACCTCTCGAACTAGAACATAAGGCATATTTGGCCATTAAAGAGCTCAATTATGATTTCAAACTTACCGGTGAGAAGAGACTATTTGACATTACTCACGTGATGAGTGGAGAACCCAAGCTTATGAGAATGCCAAACTGTTCAAAGAAAAAGTTAAAAGATGGCATGACAAAAGGATACAAAAGCGTGAGTTTAATGTAGGTGATTATGTTTTGTTATAAAAATCTCATTTAAGATTTTTTGCAGGAAAACTCCTCTCTAAATGGGAAGGTCCTTACGTCATTGAGGAGGTCTATTGTTCCGGTGCCATAAAAATCAACAACTTCAAAGGAACAAATCCGAAGGTGGTCAACGGTCAAAGAGTCAAACATTATATCTCAGGTAATCCCATAAATGTTGAAACTAATGTTATTGACACCATAACCCCGGAGGAGTACATAAGGGACACTTTCCAGAATGTTTCAGACTCCGAAAAGGAATAAGTATGTGGAACGGTAAGTAAACCGACTCCAAAACAGTTCTAATAGCAATTTTTCTCCGTTTTGGAATATTAACAAAAATAGGAAAATAAAAAGTAGTCCTAAAGGGACACGAGGCATCCATGAGGGTGGAGGGCACGCCCCCTACCTCATGGACACCTCGTGTGCCCTCCGGACTTTGTTTTCTTGCACGATACTTCTTTTGGACGGTAAACATTCATTATATAATCTCCCAAAGGTTTTAACCACTGTACCATGACGAAATCCTCTGTTTTTCGTTTTGAGTTATTTCTGCAGTTGAATAGAGCAAGATGTCTTCTCAAGAGTCAGTCGGGGAGAGTCGGGTGTCTCATCTGACACCGAGACCAGGAGCAAATAGTGATGCTGACCAATTTGGGCCATCGACGAAGGAAGAGATGGACGCCGGCTTGAAAAGGATAGATGCGATGGAAGAGGATCAACAAGTTACCTCTCGTTTCTGAGCCAGATTCACGATGGGGGAATTACAGAGCTCAGCTATTCCAAACTCAGTTATACCTTCCAATGTTAGATTTCTTTCCTATGAAAATATGAAAAGGAGTGTTACTTGTTCCCCCGCAGCTATGCAACATCCATGGGTGAAAGGATCTTTGGCCGTCATGGGCAAGCACCGTAAGGAAATAATGGACCTCAAGCAGCAAGTCAATAAGCTTGAGGAAGAGAATCATATTCCGAGGGGCATCATCGCCAAGAATATCTCATCACCACCTCCGAATATAGAGACATAAATACATGAGTATGGTCACTCCCCTTGGCAACTGTCAAGCTTGGAGGAGGTGCCCCGGTATCGTATCACCATCACACTCCTATCTTTACCGTTTTTCTTAGTTCTATCCATTTGGTAATATCTTGATCTAGTAGAATAATGTTTTTAGTATAATTTAGTTTTGAGTTTTGCTTTATGATCCTTCTATGTAATCGAGTCCGTGAGCTATATATAATAAAGATTAGTCTAGGGTTGAGGGCTTGGTTATCTTGATATGATCTTGAGGGAATAAAGATAAAAAGAAATAAAGAAATCATATTGATCTTATGGAGAGTAATGACTTCACATATAAAGAGTATGATGAATAAAAGTTGTTGAGAGTTGACAAACATAGTTTTGGTCATCGTGGCAATTAATAGGAAGTAATAAAGAAAGAGAGGTTTTCACATATAAATATACTATCTTGGACATCTTTTATGATTGTGAGCACTCATTAAAATATGACATGCTAAAAAGTTGACGTTGGACAAGGAAGACAAGATAATGGGTTATGTTTTCTTATATCTGAAATAAAGTATATTGTCATGGATCATCCAATATGCTGAGCTTGCATTTCCCCCTCATGCTAGCGAAATTCTTTGCACCAAGTAGAGATACTACTTGTGCTTCCAAATATCCTTCAACCCAGTTTTGCCATGAGAGTCCACCATATCTACCTATGGATTGAGTAAGATCCTTCAAGTAAGTTGTCATTGTTGCAAGCAATAAAAATTGCTCCCTAAATATGTGTGATTTATTAGTGTGGAGAAAAATAAGCTTTATACGAGCTTGTGATAAGGAAGAAATAAAAGCGACAAACTGCATAATAAAGGTCCCTATCACAAGTGGCAATATAAAGTGACGTTCTTTTGCATTAAGATTTTGTGCATCCAACCCTAATAGCACATGACAACCTCTGCTTCCCTCTGCGAAGGGCCTATCTTTTATTTTTTTTCTTATGCCTTATACAAGAGTCGCGGTGATCTTCGCCTTTCCTTTTTGCACTTTATCTTTTGGCAAGCACACTGTGTTGGAAAGATCCTGATATATATATATCCAATTGGATGTAAGTTATCATAAACTATTATTATTGAAATTACCCTTGAGGTAAAAGGTTGGGAGGCAACACTATAAGCCCCTATCTTTCTCTGTGTCCGATTAAAACTTCATACACATTAGTATTGCGTGAGTGTTAGAAATTGTGAAAGACTAAGTGATAGTTGAGTATGTGGACTTGCTGAAAAGCTCTTATATTTACTCTTTCCGATGTTATGATAAATTGCAATTGCTTCAATGATTGAGATAATAGTTTGCTAGTTTTCAATGAAGTTTCTTATTCATACTTGACATGGTGAATAGATTTTTACTTTAGCATAAGAAATCATATGACAATATATATATGTTGCTGTTCTAAGAATGATCATGATGCCCTCATGACCGTATTTTATTTTATCGACACCTCTATCTCTAAACATGTGGACATATTTTTCGATATCGGCTTCCGCTTGAGGACAAGCGAGGTCTAAGCTTGGGGGAATTGATACGTCCATTTTGCATCATGCTTTTATATCGATATTTATTGCATCATGGGCTGTTATTACACATTATGTCACAATACTTATGCCTTTTCTCTCTTATTTTACAAGGTTCACAATACTTATGCCCTACCCCCCTGGGTGCGCCCCCTTGTCTCGTGGGCCCCCTGGCAGGCCTCCGGTGCCCATCTTTTTCTATATGAAGTCGTTGGCCCTAGAAAAAATAAGAAAGAAGCTTTCGGGATGAAGCACCACCGTCTCGGGGTGGAACCTTGGCAGAACCAATCTAGGGCTCCGGCGGAGCTGTTCTGCCAGGGAAACATCCCTCCGGGAGGGGGAAATCATCACCATCGTCATCACCATCAATCCTCTCATCGGGAGGGGGTCAATCTCCATCAACATCTTCACCAACACCATCTCCTCTCAAACCCTAGTTCATCTCTTGTATCCAATCTTTGTCTCAAAACCTCAGATTGGTACTTGTGGGTTGCTAGTAGTGTTGATTACTCCATGTAGTTGATGCTAGTTGATTTATTCGGTGGAAAATCATATGTTCAGATCATTTATGCATATTAATACCACATTGATTATGCACATGAATATGATTTTTGAGTAGTTACGTTTGTTCCTGAGGACATGGGAGAACTCTTGTTACAAGTAGTCATGAGAATTTGGTTTTCGTTTGATATTTTGATGAGATATATGTTGTCTTCCTCTAGTGGTGTTATGTGAACGTCGACTACATGACACTTCACCATTATTTGGGCCTAGGGGAAGGCATTGGGAAGTAATAAGTAGATGATGGGTTGCTAGAGTGAGAGAAGCTTAAACCCTAGTTTATGCGTTGCTTCGTAAGGGGCTGATTTGGATCTATATGTTTCATGTTATGGTTAGGTTTACCTTAATTCTTCTTTCGTAGTTGTGGGTGCTTGCGAGAGTAGTTAATCATAAGTGGGATGCTTGTCCAAGGAAGGGCAGTACCCAAGCACCGGTCCACCCACATATCAAATTATCAAAGTAACGAACGCGAATCATATGAGCATGATGAAAACAAGTTTGACGATAGTTCCCATGTGCGTGCAGAGAATACCTTACTGAAAACTACTTGTTATTTCCTTCTGCTCCTTGTTGGGTTCGACACTCTTACTTATCGAAAGGACTACGATAGATCCCCTATACTTGTGGGCCATTAGTGACCACAATTTATCTAACGTCTTGGTCCGTAAAGGAGGTGTCCGCGAGGTGAGCCAGACAATCGGACTATGCGGCTTCATTACTTTCACTTAGCAATTGGAGTTCGACTACGGGGCTAAGTACTAGCCCCTTGTGCATGTGCAGCTATCTGGATTACAGTGCCTCTTCCATGCGGCTGGATGAAGACCAGACCTTCATGTAACACGGGGTTAATCGCTAACAATTTGTAGTATAATACTAAGTTGCCAAATCGCTGACCAGCTCTCGCCTATCATGACATTCAGTTTTCGGCTTTCTCTACTAAGGTACTTGACCGGACGAATCCGGAAATATAATTGCAGTAGTTCTCCCTTTACTACCTTAGATGAACGAGCAGAACCTAAGGTGGTAAGCACAGGAGGCGGCCAACCCAACTATAGACCAAAGACATGATTCAGAGCTAATGCATATAATGCAATATCCAGGACGCAGAAGAGTGCCTATAGGTGTTCAGACTTGAAATGTGGAGGGCCAAATACATCCCCCGGTGTTGAGGCCGGACTAAAGCACGTGTGGCAGTCTGAAGTAGGGAGGCAATACAAATGATAATGTAAAATAACATGCTTACCAAACGAAGTGGTGATCTACTGCTTCCTTTATACCCTGATTAATACATCGATCCGTGTTGATACAGGTAATGCCAATAACATAGAGGCCATTTGACATGCCAAAAGTTTACACAAGGGAAAGGTTTACACAGAGCCTAAAAGTAATGGTTTAAGAATCCCAATGATGCCCTCCTGCACGTCTATGGGGTTTCTCCTTAGTGAGACATCCTTGGGGAGTATGAGTCCGATGGTCGTCCGCTAGAAAGAGGAACCTAGAAAGGAGTCCCTGCACGACCGTACATCAGGTAGGTTTTTTAATGAACCTATAGTGGAATAAAAATGTTTGAGGTCCAAATAGGGTCAAGCCGTACTATGGACCTTTCCTGCAGTGTGCCTCCGGCGCTACCAAAGGTATTTTAAGTGCGTAGTTATGTACACGAGGTACGTACTCCGCAACCTTATGGGGCAATCGGACGATGCAAACTGCTATTGAAGCTCAAGTTCGTCCGGGCAGTGCATGATAACCACTGGGAAAAGGGACGATGCCGAAGATCAATTCTTCCCTTCAAAAATTGTCTGGAGAGCCGAATACTAATTCAGGTGTTAATGAGCCCATGTAGCGGGCCTCCATGCTGGGTATCACTCCTTTAAAGGTAGTGTTGCTAGGCTTGATTCATGGCGGGTTGATCCCCATCTTGTAGACAGTATCCTGATAGATCAATTTGAGGCTGCTACCGCCGTCCATAAGGACTGTAGTGATATGATATCCGTTGATGATAGGATAAGTACCAGGGCCGTCGAACCTCTGTGGTGGTACTGGTTGGGTGGTCCCTGCGATGAAAGGTGATCAGAGAAGCCGACCATGGGTTGAATTTTGGGGCGACAGGCTCTCTGGCGTGAAGCGTTCCTTAATCTGCTGCGTTTACGCTACCTCTTGGGGATGTGTGTGACAAAGATCATGTTCACCGTTTTCACCTCGTACGGACGAGGCTCATCATCGTCCTCGGTTTGAGGTCGTTTCCCCATATGTTCGGTATTTAATTTGCCGTCCTGTTTGAAAACCCAACAATTTATGTTGGTGTGGTTGCCAGGCTTCTCCGGGGTACCATGAATCTTATAAGGTCTCTCTAGTATCGTGTCCAAACTGGATGGACCGTCCTTATTAACTTTGAACGGCTTTGTCGGTGTCAAAACCGGCGGATCTCGGGTAGGTGGTCCCGAACTGTGCGTATAGGAAGATGTAACAGGAGACAAGGGACACGATGTTTTCACCCAGGTTCGGGCCCTCTCGATGGAGGTAATACCCTACTCCTGCTTGATTAATATTGATGATATGGGTAGTACAAGAGTGGATCTACCACGAGATCAAGGAGGTTAAACCCTAGAAGCTAGCCTATGGTATGATTGTTGTTCGTCCTACGGACTAAAACCCTCCGGTTTATATAGACACCGGATAGGTTAGGGTTACGAGGCGGTTACAATGGTAGGAGATCTACATATCCGTATCGCCAAGCTTGCCTTCCACGCCAAGGAAAGTCCCATCCAGGACACGGGACGAAGTCTTCAATCTTGTATCTTCATAGTCTTGGAGTCCGGCCGTGACGATAGTCCGGCTATCCGGACACCCCCTAGTCCGGGACTCCCTCAGTAGCCCCTGAACCAGGCTTCAATGACGACGAGTTCGGCGCGCATATTGTCTTCGGCATTGCAAGGCGGGTTCCTCCTCCGAATACTTCATAGAAGGTTTTGAACACAAGGATAGTGTCCAGCTCTGCAAAACAAGTTCCACATACCACCGTAGAGAGAATAACTTTTGCACAGATCTGCTGACGTATTCTGCGGTGTGACATCACACCACGGCTAGGCCTTTATATGAATCTTTTTTTACCGTTTCCACCTTAGCGTGTCTAGCGAGGCGGTTTCCTTGGCACGTATTATCAAAGCATAGATCGTGCCCCTTATTCCAGGATTCTCATCAATACGGACGTGGGTTACCCATCTGCGCCATTGATTACGGCGCTTGGGAAATAAGCGAGTTTTACCAGGCTGGTGGGAGACGCCTTCTTCCTCCTTTGCTTAACCATTTCCGCGCACTCGAGCTCCAGCGCCCAAGTCCGCACATCCCACCTCAACCTTTCCCCAACCATGTCAGGAGCTGGAGGCAGGTGAATGGCCTCCTCCGTCACGGAGGGGCACATCACAAGACTGCGGGAGGCCCGATACTTGTCCGGAAATATCGCGCACAGGCTTCCCGACGAAGGGCAGCTTATTCCGACCGCTGGGCCCCATGAGAGGGTGGTGTTTCTCCCCCACTTCCTCCGCGGACTAGGTTTTCCACTTCAACCATTTGTCCGGGGGCTCATGTTCTACTACGGCCTGGACTTCCACGACCTGGCCCCAAATTTCATCCTCAACATCTTGGCGTTTATCGTCGTGTGCGAGGCTTTCCTCTGCATCCAGCCCCACTTGACTTATGGCTGAAGATCTTCAACGTCCGGCCGAAGGTAGTGGGCGGCCGTCAAGCAGTCGGAGGCGCCATGGTTGGCAAGATGGCCAAAGTCCCATGGCTCGAAGACGCCTTCCTGGAGACAATAAAGGGGTGGCAATCGGGGTGGTTCTATATCACCGAGCCCCGCGACACCGAATGGGCGGCGGCCCCCGAATTCATATCTGGCTTCCCCACATGGCTCTCGTCATGGAAAGAGACGGGCCTGACGTTGGGGAATTTGGACGAGACATCCGGACTCCAAACATGCGTCCGAAACCTGGCGGCCAAAAATCTTAGGCTTGTCGATGTAATCCAGGTGATGCTCATCCGCCGGATTCTCCCATGCCAACAACGGGCCTTTAGTTTGTGGGAGTTTGATCCAGCACAGCACCAAACCTTGAGCCGGCTCTTCGACACTACGTACGAAGACGCCTGGAAGGTGCTGTTCAAGGGCGCCGAGGCCCCAAGATCCGCTATCAAAGATCGCGGATACAGCTCGCTGCGTCAAGCCGGCGAGGTAAGTTATTTTACCCTTTACGGGACTCTTCTCTCATAGATTGACTCTATGCGGGATCTAAAACTCCCTAATCTCTGACAGGACTGGCTGAAGACGTCCGGACAGATTAACTGTCCGGCTCCTTTGCCAGAAGACCCAGCGGATGCCCGATTGTCGGGGCTGCTGGCTCCGGCACCCTACGTGGTGCCGGAGAAGAAGGCCAAGAAGGAGGCCACGGGAACTCGAAGGAGCTCCCGACGCCAGGTGCTGTCAGATTCCGAAGCGGAATCTTCTCCTGAGGACGAGGAGGAGGAGGAAAGAGAAGCTTCTCCCCCAGCGGGGGAGGAGAGGAAAAGGAAGGCCGCACCAACTGGGGAGGCTGGAGGGTCCAAGAAGGGAAGAACCCTTCCTCCAGACTACTCCACCAACGCCGATAGCGACGAGGAGGATTGGCGAACAAGGGCCAAGCCCCTGGCGAAATCGTCAGTGTTCGGATACCCATGGCTTTTCATTATCGCATAATGTTCTCTAATGTCGAACAATCATGAAGCCCGCCCAAGGGCGAGCTCGCCGCTTCAACGAGTGGGTCCTTGGGTTCGTCGGAAATGGAGAGTACTTCACTTCCGACCGCCTCCTCACCTCATGCTGCGGACGACGCCGCGGCGGAGCCCCAAGAGGGGCTTGGTAAAGAGGAAGTGGCGCAGGAGGAGCCACAAGGCGACCTCCCAGACTCTAGGCGCGCGGGGGGCAAGACCCCCAGGGGCTCTAAGCCCGACCCGTGTCTGGACTCCATGCCGGAACCTTCCGTGGTTCCGGATTCCGGCAAGCAGTCCCTTCATAAGAAGGGTAAGGCGCCGGTGTCCTCCGTCCAATCGGAGGCACCGGATAGCTTACTGGAGGCGCTTAACAGCGCCTCCATCAAGGAGGAGCACCGCCTTTGTTATGGAGCGGTGATCCGGACAGTTCAGTCCGCCAAAAGCGGGCTGACCGAAGCCTGTACCAGCCTTCTAACAGGCTTTGAGGTAAGTTTAGAATATGTAAAAATATTACCGCATAGACAGTAGCCCCTAATGCTTAGTGCGGTGTTCGGAAAGAAAAGCCGGACTGAGGATCTAAAAAGATATACGCAGGAGTCTAACATAGGTATGTCAATATGGGAATGCAGGCTGCGCTGCTGACCTCTGCCGCATTGACTGCGGAGGTTAATGCATTGAAGCAGAACCTCGAGCGATCCGAGAACGAGCTCGGACAAGCCAAGAAGGAGCTCAAGGACAAGGAAGGTAAGTGATACCTTATTAAAGAAATACCTTATAGAAAAGGTTTCGGTTGCAAAAAAGAACAGGAATAACATGGGTACTGCAAGGGCTACGAACGAGGTGGAGACCCTGAAGGAAGCAGTGTCCGCAGCCGAAAACAAAACGGCTGCAGAGCGCACCGAGCGAGAGAAGGGGGACACGCAACTGGCCAAGGTACGGCAAGAGCTCCAAGCTCTCGCGAAAAAACACGAGAGTTTGGAGTGTGACTCAAAGACTCAAGATTCCGAGCTCGCCTCGGCTCTTGAAAGTGCCAAAGCTGCTAAGGCCGAGGCCCAAAAAGCCCTCCAAGAAATTGAAGCATTAAAGAAGATAGCGGCGGGTAAGGCATTCTTTATGCAAAGCAAGAATGTGAAAGTGAATTACCTATTACTTACCCGGATTCGGAGCTCTCCAGGAGCGTTCGCAGATTTGCCCCGCAGTGCGTCTGATGCTGCCGCATTCTACCGCGCCAAGGAGGGGAGCTCGACGGAAAAGGTGTTCTGGTCTCAGTATGCTGAGGCCGACCATCCGGTGCCCCTGAGCGACCAGCTGAAGCAGCTGGTCGAGCTCCACAAGTTCGCCGAACAGGCCATAAAGGGCCTTATAGCGCGGCTGTGGCCAATGGAGGCCATGCCTGGGAGCTACTTTGGCTTGGTGCAGCGGCTGGTGGACGCCTGTCCACGAATTGAAGTTATCAAGCGCTCCGTCTGCATCGAAGTTGTCCGTCGGGCCCTTGCCCATGCTAAAGTGCACTGGGGCAAGCTGGATGCAGAGAAGCTTGTGACGGACGGGCCACCGAAGGGCAAGGAGCATCGCACGCCCGAAATGTACTATGAGGGCCTTCTGAAGGGTGCTCGCCGAATAGCGGATGAGTGCTCCAAATATGTACTTTTTGAGTAGACTCGCATTTGTTATCCTGTACGTTGAAAACTTGTTATTATGCGCTAAGCAACGCTTGTTAATTTAAAATATTACCTTCGGTGTGGCCGTTTATCAATTTTGAGATATGGCAAGTCGTTGGCTTCAGCCCCCATGCGACGAGTGCTGGGGTGTTCGGGATAAACTTGAGCACTCTTGTTCCCATTCTTGGGGCCATCTAGGGAGGCCCTCAACGCAACGAACAAGGCAACCGTACTTGTAATGCTTGAACACTCTCACTTAGCCATAGAATTCTATAATTTTAAATTTCGGTGAAGCCCCTAGTATTCGGAAGACCGAGTTCGGGGCGCTATCCACGCCTTGGCCGGACAGTTCTGGTTCCTCGCTCTAAGCGGCATAAGTCTTCAGGGACCCGAAAAAACCTCTCGAACAGCGACCGGCTCTCGCCCTATCATGACGGTCAGTTTTCGCTTTCTCCACTGAGGTGCTCGACCCAGCTCAACCGGGGCACAATCACAGTGGTTCTCCCGGTGCTACCTTAGCCGATATAGCGGAACGTAAGGTACCAAAACACGGGAGCCGGGCAAACCCAACTATTGACCCAAGACATGATTTGGAGCCGATTCATATAATGCTATAAGTTCGGGGTGCCGCACTTGTGAAAGTGTTCGGACTTATCACACCATAATTTTGGGGTACTTAAGCCCCTGGTGTAGTGGCCGTACCAAAGTGTACGGGTGCAACATGTCATGAAATGAACATATATATAGAAAAAGAAAAGATTGCAATAATAGACAAAAGCTATGTATTGTTTATTCAAAAAGGTACTGCAATGAAAGCAGCACGATACAAATAGTGCGATAAGCAAGGGATGGGACTATCTAACATGTCCCCTTCCAGGGGTAAGCTGCGGGATGGTATGTAAAACCGGTATAATGCTCGTAATGGAGACCACATGAACACTCGATGGAGCTTTACTGCTTCCCTGGCTGTTGCATCGTGAGTTCAGCGATTCTAGTGCCGGACAGGACTGCTGAAAAACGGATTCCTGAAAAGAAAGAAAAGAAAAAAGAAAAAGAATGACACAATCGGGAGCCCCTGGTGCGGTTGAGCCGCATTCTTCGCGTGCCGTGGTCGTGCCCCTCCCCATATGCCCATGGTATTTCCAGAGCGTAGTTATGTACGCGTAATACTGGCTTCACAATTTCGCGAGGGCTGGGGTTGGGGCCGGATTGCTACTTGTGCTTGAATCGTGCCAGGTGGTCTTGTTGTAGGTTACTCCGGGCGCGCTTGGCGGTGTCCGGACGCTTAGTGGCCGAACTGCCGTGAGAGGCTGCTTTGTACCTCCGTCGCGAGGGCCGCCGTGTGCTCCTCCGTTCGGAGAGAGCGTTCGGTGTTTCGCCCGGCAACAGGCCTTGCCGTCCCCCCACTCCACTTGAACGTTCTCGCGCTCTTGGCAGAGGCAAGGATGAGGTGGGCTTTAGGCTCCTCGTTCTACCTCCTTGCCACCGCGGCAACAACAAAATCCGAACCCAGGAAATAATCCTTAGGTATAGGAAAAAAGGGGAGCACGGCAGCCTTGAGATAAAAACGAGGTTTCACATATCCCAGTCCAGTTCTGAAATGCATGAAAGACTTATCTGGAAATGCAGCCCCCGGCAATCTCATCTAGCCGCGGTTGGATCCTTGTGCTTGCAGCCCGCGGCAACTCTGGTTTGCCAGGGTCGGGGCGCTGATCCGTTTGCTTCTTTCCAAGTAGCTCAGCAAAAGTGCTCACGTGCCCTGCGAACCAAAGGAGGATAGAAGAGAAACAGATAGACACGCACTCGGCCTCTAGGATAGGGATTAGTCGCCGCTAAGCACTATCAACCCAAACCAAGGAAGAGACTCGACCTAGCATGCATGCTATAACTTAGGGCGCCAGCGCTTCATTTATTTATGCTCAGGGTCTGTGCCTGGCTTTGTACAAAGGGTCACATGCCTTGTCGGCAAAGCTTGGACAAAAGGCGGCTTGCCGGGAGGCCCGGAAGCCGTGCCTTATGGGTAAAACTTGCGAAGATGATCGATGTTCCAGGAATTTCTCACTGGGACGGCATCTTCGGTCTCCAGGAGGACTGCGCCGAGCCTGGTGACTCGTATTACCCGATAATGGCCTTCCCACTTCGGCGTCAACTTGTTGGTATTCTTGGCCGACTGAACGCGCTGAAGAACAAGGTCGCCTTCCTCAAAGCTTCGGGCATGAACCTTGCGGCTATGGTAGCGGTGCAAGGCTTGCTGGTAGCGCGCTGCTCTCACAGCCGCCCGAAGACGATCTTCCTCAAGGAGCGTCGCGTCATCTTGGCGCAAATGCTCTTGCTCAAGCTCATCATAAGCGAGCACTCGAGGTGACCCGTATATGAGTTCCGTGGGGAGAACTGCTTCTGCCCCGTATACCAGGGCAAAAGGTGTCTAGCTGGTGGCTCGATTTGACGTCATCCTGATCGACCAAAGAACCGCCGGCAACTGATCAATCCAGCACCTTCCGCTCTTGCGCAGCTTGTCAAAAGTCTTTGTATTTAGGCCTCGCGACACTTCAGCATTCACCCTCTCCGCTTGGACGTTGCTCCGTGGGTGTGCCATAGAAGAAAAACAGGCCTTGCTGCCGAGGTCTCGAATGTATTGCATGAAGGTGTGGCTGGTGAACTGCGTGCCGTTGTCGGTGATGACTCTATTTGGCACACCAAAACGGCAGACCAGTCCTTTGAAAAACTTGACAGCTGACTGAGCAGTCACCTTTCTCACTGCTTCCACCTCTGCCCACTTTGTGAACTTGTCGATTGCAACGTAGAAGTACTCAAAGCCCCCGACGGTGCGGGGGAAAGGGCCCAGTATATCTGTAAGTGCATCTAGTGCCCCTTAGTGATTTTTGTGTAGTGAAGACTTATAGGTTAAGTAACTAATGCGTTTGTGAGTGTACACAGATCTATAAGTCTATGAGGAGTTTGATATTTACAGAGAAATTCGACCCCTAAAAATGAAGTTCTTCAACTGAAGACTTTGATATTCTGAAGACTTTGAAAGTGAAGAAATTGGTGTGACCTTGAAGACTTGGTATTCATTTGAGGAACATGAAGCGTGAAGACTTTTGTTTTCGTAGTTTCTTTTTCTCTTTCTTGAGTCATAGGAAACACCGTACTGTTAAAGGGGGTCGAAGAAATACTAAGGAAATTTTTCCATGTGATGCTCAACTCAAAATCCTACACCTACCAATCCCTTCGAGTGAAGCTTTTGGAAATCTCATACAGTTCAGTCAATTTCTTGATGTGATGAGATGAAGCTCTTCCGGTCGCGAGGAATTTGTTCTCGATCGAGGAGTTAGGAATTCGCCGTAATTGCCTACACAGTAGGAACATGATAGCCCTGAGGAATTTGAGAGTCAAATTTCCGACTGTTGTTGTGCTGCGCGCCAGCTGTCCCAAAATATCTTATCCACCTAACGGTCATATCATTGAAGGGCATCTATGTCTTATCATGTCGGGCTGCTCCCTAGGCTATAAATAGCCGCCCCCTACAACCACTAGCTGGTTGGCTGCTCCGAGAGAACTTGACACTTGTCATTTGAGAACAACCCATCCTCCGAGGACTTTGAGCGAAAATCATCGAGTGAAGAAAAACCCAAAAACCAAACCCCTACAAACCCAAAGTGATTGAGCATCACTGAAGAAATTGATCCTGCGTGGATCCGGCGCTTGTTACCTTTGAAGACTGTGCTTCTTCCAGACGGTTAGGCGTCATGGTCTAGAGCATCCAAGAGGAATTGTGGATCGCCGAGTGACCAAGTCTGTGAAGGTTTGGAAGTCGCCTGAAGACTTACCACGAGTGATTGGACGAGGTCTGTGTGACCTTAGTTCAAGGAGAATACGGTGAGGACTGGGTGTCCTGAGCTGCGTGCTCAGCGACTGGGTGTCCGGGACTGTGTGTCCTCGAGTTTAAATACTCAGCCGCTCCAACCAGACGTACAACTGAGACAGCAGTTGGAACTGGTCTACCAAATCATTGTCTTCACCAACCTAACTGGTTCTATTTCCTCAACCCTTTCATTTCCTCATTCTTTGTGTTGAGTGTTTGTTCATATCTGTGTTTGAAGACTTTGGTAGAAGACTTTCTCAATTTCCTCAGTTCAATTTCTTGATCTGTTTGTCTTCATCTTGTGTTATCCTGTGATTACGCTTTTCAGACTCTGTGATTGTCTTCATTTCATCATGATGACTATGCTTGTAATCTGTTATGCTTACTTCTGAGTACTTATTCCGCTGCAAGTAGTTCTTCTCTAAGGAATTTCCTCACCGGCAAATTCCTCAGTGAAGAATTCATAAAAATCGCCTATTCACCCCCCTCTAGTCGATATAACGCCCTTTCAATTGGTATCAGAGCAAGGTACTCCCTTGTTCTGTGTGATTTTGGTTTAACCACCTGGAGTTTTAGTTATGTCGACCGCAGGTATGATCAAGGTCTCAGCAGGGTGCCCTACCTTCGATGGAACGGACTACCCCTCTTGGAAGAACAAAATGCGAATGCATCTTGAAGCAATTGACAACGATCTACGGTATGTTGTGACAAAAGGTGTTTCCTCACCACACCTTCTCTGAATGATGCTGATGTGAAGAGATTCAAGCAACTCGATTCTCAAGCGAAGAATATCATATGTGGCCATCTAAGCAAAGGTCAATATGGAAGAGTGAGTGCTTTGGAATCTGCTAAGCTCATCTGGGACAGGCTGTCCAAAGTAAATGAAGGTGTCTCAACTCAGCGTGACTCTCGAGTTGATGTTCTTTGGAATCTCTTCAACCGCTTCAAAAGACTCGACAAGGAAAATGTTCAACAGACCTTCGATCGCCTCACTGGCATCTCAAATGAGCTCCAAGCACTTGGCGCCACTGACATCACCGACCATGAGGTGGTGAAGAAATTGTTAAGATCGCTTGATTCCTCATTTGATACTCTGGCACTGATGATACAAGAACGAGCTGACTACAAGTCTCTTGATCCTGCTGATATCCTCGAAGGCTAAATACTCACGAAGTTCCAAATTTTTGCTGAAAAGAGAGATCTCTATGGTTACGGCTATGGAAAAACACGTGCCACTCAAGGCCAAGGCTGTGTCCGAATCTGAGAGTGAAGACTACGGTAGTAGCCTTGGAGATCCTGAAGAATTTGGCCAGAGCTAGCACTGCTCGTGAAGAAATTCCAGAAATTCTCAAGACGTGGTCGCTTTGGAAAATCCTCAAGAAGCGGTGATTCCTCATCTAGTGACTATAAGAGAAGACTTTGTCACAAATGCAAGAAACCTGGTCACTACATCCAAGATTGTCCTCAGTGGGAAAAGGAATTAAAGAAGAAGAAACACAAGGATTACAGTTCTGATGACTCGAAGAAGAAGAAGAAATCATCAAAATCTTCATCATCAAAATCATCAAAGCCTTCTTCTCAGAAGAAGAGCAGCTCCGGAAAGGCTCGGGCATTCATTGGGAAGGAAATGGACTCTGAATCTGAATCTGAGGAACATGAGGAAGAGGAGGAGTCTGAAGAATCCGAATCTGGTGTGGCTAGTCTGGCTCTTGCTACTGCTTTTGTTAGCAAGTCCATCTTCAACAATGAAGAAACTGACTCTGTCGACAAGCCTGATGAGGAAAATGATGACTACGCTCCCACCTATTGCTTCATGGCAAAAGGTGCCAAGGTATTAAATTTCACCTCCTCTGAATCTAGTGAAAATGAATCTGATGAGGATCTCAAGCCCAGCTACTCTAAACTTGCTAAGATTGCTATAAAACAACAAAGGGATTTTGAGAAGGTTCAAAACATGCTAGACAAGAGTGATGATATGTTAGGTGAAGAAATGGATTGCACTCAAGCCCTGACTGAAAATCTTCAGAGACTTCAGTCAAGGCTTGACAGCCTTCAAGGTCATCATAACACTCTCCTATCAGATCATGAGAAACTTTCTTATGAATTTCTTCAAAGAAAGCAAGATCTTGAGAAGCTAAGAGCGAGTTATGAAGATCTTCAGAAGGAGCGCGATTCATTACTTGCTGAACAAATCAGCGCTTCTCAAGAAGAATTTGTTCCTCCATGCTTAAACTTCATTGAACGTGAATCTGCTAATTCTTCACCCGAATGTTCAAATGCTTCAATTGTTAAAAATTCTTCACCTGCTTCTGCTATCACTAATTCCTCATCTGAGGACATTGCTAGTATTACTGGCGATGCAGGACTGAAGGAATTGTACATGACTGGCATGTACAAAAGCCTCAAAGGGCATCAGACTCTTTGTGATGTGCTTAAAAAGCAGATCCTCAACAGGAACCCTAGGAAAGAGGGTATTGCCTTTGAGAGGAAACTAAATGCTGATGGAACATACTGGAAGCCTGAGCAGTATCCCAAAACCTCATGGGTTGCTGCAAAGGGACCTCCAGTTGATCCGTCTAACTTATCTGGCTTTACATGCGAATTTCCTCACTCTGCTGATGAGTCATTTGACTCCAACTATAAACTGTTCAAAAATCAGAATAGTGAAGTATTTGCTAGGTATGTTGGCACTAACTGCAGGAACGGTTCCCCTATGAAGAAAATCTGGGTTCCCAAGAAGTGCCTTGAAAGTCTTCAGGTGAATGTCCTCACGACACCACCAGTGAAGAAAAGGATTCCCAGATCAAATCCTTCATATGGACCAAATTCTTCATATGGATCCAAGTCCTCATACGGACCAAATTCCTCACGTGGATCAAATTCCTCAAAAGGATCAAAGTCCTCACATGATTATCATCGTGCTAACAACTCTGTTTCGCAGGGTAGAGCTAAGGGCTATGAATATGTGCATTATTCTTCAAACCAATATGTTCATATGTCCTCGAAGAATTTCTCTGCTTATTCACATGCTTACCCTAACCCCTCTTATGTGAAACTAAATGGTTTGGCCTCTATGCCACCATTCTCGTATGGTGCTCGCAGAGTGATGAACTCTTTGCCACCCCTTCATATGTGGGTGGTGAAGAAAAAGAACTAATCTCTTCTGCAGGGTCAGTTCTCCAGACGTGCCTTAACGTCTGAAGAATTTGCTGGGGGCCTGACAAATTGCCTGAAAGGACGCAGGCTAATCATGATGAAATGAACTTTCATTTCACACGTCCTCATACTGCTTATCTGAATACTGACTGATGAAATTCATCTGATGAACTTGATATCATATTCTTCACTGATGAAGTGTATGAGATCGTAAGTTGTACTAATTCATCTGCAGGATGATCAACCCAAAGCCACTGAGTGGGTTCTCGATAGTGGATGTACAAATCACATGACTGGTGACAAGAATCTATTGATGGATGCTCCCTTATCACCGTCACATCTGAAGCATATCATCTTTGCTGACAAAGGCAAAAGTCAGGTATTGGGACTTGCTAAGGTTGCTATCTCTAAGGACATGCACATGGACAAAGTCATGCTTGTTGAGTCTTTAGGATATAACCTAATGTCAGTCTCAATGCTTTGTGATCTTGATATGGTCGCTATATTTGGCAAGTATCGTTGTGTTGTGATTATGGAAGCTGACAATTCCAAAGTCTTCGAAGGCTTTAGGAGAGGAGACTTGTATATTGTTGACTTCTCCACAGGACCACAACCAGCCGTGTGCCTACTTGCAAAAGCTTCAGAAGGCTGGCTATGGCATCGACGACTTGGTCACGCAGGCATGAGGAATTTGCACACGCTTGCGAAGAAGAAGCATGTCATTGGCATTGAGAATGTCAAATTCCTCAAGGATCACTTATGCGGAGCCTGTGAAGCTAGAAAAATGACCATGGCCAAGCATCCAGCGAAGACTATCATGACCACTACTCGTCCCTTCGAATTGCTTCACATGGACCTCTTTGGTCCCAATCATTACTCAGCTGTCACTAATGATGCATCTCTTTATGGCTTTGTTATTGTTGATGATTACTCTCGTTACACATGGGTACACATTGTTACTTACAAAAATCAAGTGCAGGAAGTCTTCAAACGATTTTCTTCGAGGGCTTCAACCAACTTTGGTGTGAAGATCAAGCACATCAGGAGTGACAATGGAACTGAGTTCAAGAATTCCGGTCTTGATGACTATCTTGATGAACTTGGTATTACTCATGAGTTATCTGCTCCTTATACTCCTCAAAGAAACGGGCGTCGTGGAGCGCAAGAACAGAACTCTTGTTGAGATGGCTCGCACTATGCTTGATGAATACAAAACGCCTAGTCGGTTTTGGATTGAAGCAATCGACACTGCGTGCCACATCATCAACAGAGTATATCTTCACAAATTCTTCAAGAAGACTGCCTATGAACTCCTCACTGACAAGAAACCTAATGTAAGTTATTTCAAAGTCTTCGGTGCTAAATGCAGGATTAGAGATCCTCACCACAACTCTAAATTTGCACAGAAAGCACATTAAGGTTTTATGCTTGGTTATGGAAAGGACTCGCACACCTACGAGTCTTCAACATCGCTATTAACAAGATTGTTGACAATGTAGATGTGCGGTTCGATTAAAATAATTGCTCTCAAAGAGAGAAACTACCTTCTGTGTTAGACGAACCAGCACCTGAGGATTCTATCAGGTTCAGGGCAACTGAGGATGTCATTCCTACTGAAGAAACTGCTGAAGAATTCATTCCTGTACGCGAAGAACGTCGAGCTGATGCACCTGAAGATAATGCTGAAGAAAATGGTGCTGAGGAAAATGATCAAATTCCTCGACGACAACCAGCTCATCCTCGCGTTGCAAAAGAAGTGCAAGTGGAGAAGATCATCGATGACATTAAAGCGCTAGGTCCTCTCACACGCTCAAAAGCTTCACATTTATCTAACTTTTGTGGGCACTATGCTTTTGTCTCTATCACAGAGCCCACTAAGGTAGATGAAGCATTTACGAGCCGGAGTGGATTCAGGCCATGCAAGAAGAATTACATCAGTTCGAGCTCAACAACGTCTAGGAACTGGTCAAATGTCCAGATCCTCACAAGCATAATATCATTGGCACAAAGTGGATCTACCGCAACAAGCAAGATGAAATTGGTCTTGTGGTGAGGAATAAGGCACGACTAGTAGCTCAAGGCTACACGCAGGTTGAAGGAATAGATTTCGATGAAACTTTTGCACCTGTCGCTAGACTTGAGTCTATTCGCATATTACTCGCCTATGCTAACCATCACAATATCACCTTATATCAAATGGATGTGAAAAGTGCATTCCTCAATGGTAAGCTTGAGGAAGAAGTATATGTTGCACAACCCCTAGGTTTTGAAGATCCAAAGAATCCTGACAAAGTCTTCAGACTAAATAAGGCCCTCTATGGCCTCAAGCAAGCCCCTCGGGCGTGGTATGATACATTGAAGGAATTCTTCGTGAAGAATGGCTTCACACCCGGTTCACTCGACCCTACTCTCTTTACTAAATCTTATGATGGTGAACTGTTTGTGTGCCAAATATATGTTGATGATATTATCTTTGGCTGTACTGACCAACGTTATAGTGATGAATTTGCCTATATGATGAGTGAAGAATATCAAATGTCTATGATGGGAGAGTTGAAATTCTTCTTAGGTCTTCAAATTCCTCAACAACACAATGGCATATTTATATCTCAGGAGAAATATCTCAAAGATGTCCTGAAGAAATTCGGCATGCAAGATTGCAAAGGTGTCAAAATTCCTATGCCCACAAATGGCCATCTATGCACTGATGAAAATGGTATTGACTTCGATCATAAGGTATACCGCTCCATGATTGGCTCTTTATTGTACTTATGTGCATCTAGGCCAGATATAATGCTTAGTGTTTGCATGTGTGCCCGATTTCAAGCTACACCGAAGGAATCACACCATAAGGCTGTGAAGCATATTCTTCGATATCTAGCTCACACACCAACACTAGGATTATGGTACCCCAAGGGCTCTACTTTTGATCTCATTGGATATTCTGACTCTGACTATCCTGGTGATCGTGTGGACCGCAAGTCAACTTCTGGTACTTGTCATTTCCTCGGACGATCTTTGGTCTGTTGGTCCTCGAAGAAACAGAACTGCGTATCACAGTCCACTGCGGAAGCTGAATACATTGCTGCTGGCTCGTGTTGTGCTCAATTGCTATGCATGAAGCAAACTCTCAATGACTACGGCATCAACGTGAAGAATGTGCCTCTCTATTGTGACAATGAGAGTGCCATCAAGATTGCTCACAACCCAGTGCAGCACTTGAAGACAAAGCACATTCAAATTCGTCATCATTTTCTTCGTGATCATGTGTTGAAGGGCGACATCTCCATCGAAAGCACGTGAAGACTGAAGAACAGCTAGCTGATATCTTCACTAAGCCCTTGGATGAGAAGAGATTTAGCAAGTTGCGGTGTGAGCTAAATATCTTAGAATCTTCGAACGTTCTTTGAAAAAGGCACACATCCTAACACTTATGCAAAATTAATGACTTAGATTTGCAACACATGAAGAAACGTTTTTCTTCAATCAATGAAGAATAACACTCTTAGTGTGAAGAAATTAATGAAGAATTTGATTCTCAGAACCCTACGACAATTGTACGCGGTGTCTGAAATCATCATTCTTATACGGTGGGTCACGCCACCACCAAAGTTGAAAATCTTCAATTTGAGTTTTTCCTCAGTTTTGAAATTCTTCAGTTTTTCAAATTCTTCAACTTTGCAAAATCTTCACTGTTTCCGTCGTCTTTCTTCATTGGCTATATATATATATATATATATGGGTTTATGTCCTCTACAGCATTCACTTATGGCTATTTCTTCAAGTCGCTTTTTTCTGCTAAGTGAATGTGATCGGATCCTTCCCCCTCTATGCTATACTCAACCCAATCCATTCACAAATTCTTCATGTGCGTTCTATTTTGAAACTCGTTCAAAATCTTCACTGTGTCCTTGACAGCTGATGAAATTGCAACGGAACGTTAAAACGAATCTTATCCAAACCTTCGTTTTTGCCGCTCAAACCGTTCCGCATCCCACGATGCATTATTCTATTCACCCACGATCGTACACGATCTCCACTACACAGTACGTGGGTGACACATGTCGTGAGAAGGGAAATAGTCAGGGGCATGTTCGTCCTAAATCTTGAGCGATCTGTTTTTCACCGCGTCTATAAATACCCTCTCCCTTCCTCACTCTTTTACTCTGCTCGACCTCTCTCTCCGCTCGAGCTCCTCAAACCCTAAGCGCCGCTTACTCCATCGTCGCCGGTGAGGAAAAGCTTCACTGCCTTGACCTCGTCGCCGACGTACTCGCGCCGACCGCGGAAATCTTCACTCCGCCGTCGCCGTAGCTATCTTCCTCCGCCAAGTTAGGGCGTGGAAGATCTGAACGGACGAACTTCCCAACTGTTCTTCTCAGTTCGTCGTGTTCTTCACTTCTGGTAATTAAAAGTTACTTTTATTACTCGCTTTGATTCTCAAATCTTCTTCAAATTCTTCAAAGGTGTTTATTCTTCAAATCTCCACACATATGAACACCTCAAATCTCTTGATTCGTTTCTCTAAGCAATGATTTTCTTCAAGATTCCTCAATTGTGTGGATCCTCGATCTATACAACTCTGGAACCTAAGACAAAGAACGCTTAGTGAAATTCTTCAAGGCTCATCTGGTCAAAATCCTCAAAACTTGTTTTTTTTGAAAAACCTTCTGAGAACGCATATGACCTCTCCAAATTCCTCGCACCTATACCCTGTTCACAGGTACAAATGTCCTCTGCTGAATCCCTAGGTTCTCATCAACTTAACTCATTTGCAGCGTTCCTTGAGGAAAAACTGCATACTTCTTCAGAGAACTCAATTGTTCAATTTCATCAACTGAAGAACATGGCAGACGGCAAGAAGCCACAGAAGGGAGGAAAGAAACCTGAGGTTATGACTGCGTTTGAAATCCCTGACGAAATATATGCTGACTACTGCACACCAGATGAAGAAAGCAAAAATCAACGCAAGGTGCGTATTCAGAAGATTGAACGGAGATGGGCACGGGAATGGAGGGAATATAGATATGTAACTCCTAAGTACATGAAGAAATTCGCTCTTAATCCTCCATGCCCAAGAGCTCCTTTGGCACCTGGCCAAGTAGCTGATCCCACAAGCATCAAACGAGGTGAGGACTTTCCTGATGAATGGACTAAACGTCAAGCAAAATTGGCAAAGCAAGCAAAGGAGGCAAGAAGAAATTCAATGAGGATTCTGCCACTGCTATCACTTCGAGGTCTCGGTCAAACCGAGGAAATCCATGTAAAAGAAGCCTGCTCATAAGCCAAGTGCTTCATCATCTGCGCCCTCACGGCCAAGTTCCTCAGCAACACCCTCCAAGCAAATTCCTCACACTTCTGCTGCTCCACCAAAGTCCTCAACAGCTTCGTCAAAGTCTTCAGTTCTTGTGCACCTAGCTACATGTCAAAGGACTGCTGGTTTCTCAATTGCCTCAGGCATTTCTGCAAGTTCCTCAGCTGCTCCCATTTCTTCATCTGGCCCGACTCAGCTGAAGACCAAAGCAACAGCTGGACGAGTTCCTCGGCCTAGCCCAAGGAAGAAACAGGTTGCATTCCATGTGCCTTCTGATGATGAGGCATCTGATGATGAACTTGCTGAAATCATCAGAGACCGTCAAGTAAAGGCCGCTAGAGCCAAAAGTACATCTGTGCCACTGCTATTGGACCCGAAGAAAGTCCTCGACTTTATTGATCTCTGGCACAAGGATCCCAATACTCCTATGCCTGACCTTCATCTGACACCTGGACAAAGTCATATGTTGACTCACTTCATAGCTGAAGAAAAATGGAAGTTTGAGAAGGCGAGGGAAATCAAAAAGGCTCAATACAGGAAGGAGAAGTTCCTGTAGAAAAATGTTGTCAACATGACACCTGAGGAGCTTCTCCAGGTCCAGACTGAAATTCAAGACCTCAGCAAAAACTTCGATTCCTACTATGCTGATTGGCAAGGAGCCAAGGTCGATTAAATCAACTGACGAAGAAATTCACAAATGTTGCTGCCCCAATGCAACATGAAATTCCTCAGGCTGGAGCCTCAGCTCAGCCTACAGAAGGAAATGCCAGCAACGCTGATGACGTTCAGCCTGCTGATGAAAATGCTGATTCCAGGGCTGATGATCCCATTCCAGCCACTGAAGAAATTGCCAGGGCACCCACTAGTGGTGCGCCTGAAGAAACTGCTCAAGACAGGAAACCGCATCGCTTGCTCCTCAAGAAACTGAACCAAATTCCTCGGCTCCTCCTGCCAACTCCAACTCCAATTCTTCCATCCGCTTCGATGTGAAGAAAACCAAAGGCTGAAACGAGCTGCTGTGAAGAAAAGGAAAGCATCAGCTGCGTCAGATTCTTCGGCAGCGAAGAAAATGAAGCCAATGACCAGCTCATTCGAAAATCCAATTGATGTTGTTCCAATTTCCTCCATACCATCAAAGGAAGTTGTTCCTTTTGGAGAAGACTATGAGATCCCAATCGGATCCGATGAAGAACATCAGTCTGCTTTGCCCGTCGAGCAGGTTGATGAAGAAATTGAAGTGGATGCCATCCCTTCAACCCCAGTTATTTCCTCATCAGACTATGAAATTCCTCAGGCTGATGTTGAGGAAATTGAAGATGAAGATGTGGATATTGGATGCACCACTGCAGTGATAAATGATGACTTTTGGGAAAGTCAGCATCACAATACTCCTCTCTTCACCCCGCTCCAACAAATTCCTCAGTCCCCTGCACAAACAGTCCAAATGGACTCTGAAGAAACTCAACCCACTGGTTCTGTGCATGAAGAAATTCCAGCCACTAGTGCTGATGAAACTGCTGCTGCTGATCCTCAGACTGCATCTGTTGAGGAACAAGAAATTCCTCAGCCTGAAGAACCTGAACTTACGATTCCTGAGGTGGTGATGCAACTCACTGACACCCCTCTGCCCAAGCAAAAGAATCCGTTCTCAAGCAAGCAAGCAAAAGTTCAAGGCTGAAGATTTCTTTGCCGAGCACGTGTTCTTCACTGAATATAATCCATATGATTCTGCTCGCATTAGGAAGAGGCGCTTCTGGACTGCCAGCCAAGCCAATTTCTATTCCTCAGTGATCTTCAACAAGGATAAAATCTTCGATCATGCTCATATTCCTCATGTGGATATGGAGTCACTGCCAGGCTTTGAGCCAGTCCTCTGTGTTCTTCACGATGCAGGACTTCTAAATTTCTGCACTGATATCTGTGACTGGAATGAAGAGCTAATTCTTCAGTTTTATGCAACGCTGCACATCACCGGAGACGCTGAAGATGTGAACTCATGGGTCTTAGATTGGATGACTGAAAATACTCACTACAAGGCACCAGCAACTGAATTGCTTCGTGCCCTACCACTCAGTCCTCCGCTTGATGGTGCACGATGTATCTACGACGAACCAGAACTTACAAATCACTATATGCAAGTGCTGATGAAGCCTTTGAAGCCAAGGCAGGCCCCAAGAACCAAATTCCTCGTCAAGAAATTATTATATATGCCTCAGACTGTCTATCGGATTCTGACTAAGACAATGAGTCCAATCAAAGGTCACGACTTGAACGATGAAGAAGTCGTTGGCATCATGAAGAATATGCTTTTCAACATCATCCATGGCGTACCCGTCAACTTCCATGATTTCTTCATGAGGACTCTGGCAAACATTGCTATGTCACCATTTGAGCTGAAGCCTTATGCGCCTTGGATTATGAGATTCATCAGGTCAAGGTCTTCACTCAATTACAAGGCTGATACTTTGAACCACTGCAGCTACTTGCCCCCGATTGAAGTCCTCAAACGGACCTTTACCTCAGCTGATGACAAGGGCAAGGCTACTGCTGTGATCGATGAAGGCATTCGTCCATTGGATGAACAGTTTCGCAAAGCATCATCCTACTCCACCAATGATGACTCTGCCACACATGACTAAGCCGCAAATACCTCAGTCAAGCAAAGTCCTCAAGCTACTGCACCCAGGGTGATGACTGATCGTGAGTTACTCCTCAGTCTTCATCAGAAGGTTGATCGTAATCATAAATGGGTCAAACGTCAGTTTGGTACTTTTCTTCACAACATGACCTCAACACACAATGGAGTGAAGAAAAACCACTACTACCTCCATGAAACCTTCAAACGCACCTGGGCTGTTCTTTCTCATGTCTCTGATGAAGAAGAACTGGCGTCAATGGGACTCAAGGAAGAATTTGACTGGTCTGCACCTCCTCCGAAGAAATTCAAGAAGGTCAAAGTTCCTTCCTTGGTGGCCAGCTCCTATTCTTCATCTCGCGACACTGATGAAAACGAAGACTTGGAAGACACCGTGGCTGGTCCTACTTCAACAACCGACCCCAACAATGCTGGCGCTCCATCTTCAACTTGAAATTCTTCAGGAGCGTTAGTCCTCAGTTTCGATCCTTTTGGTCATTCGATGACAAAGGGGGAGAAATTTGAGTTAGTCTTCAAGCGGGTCTAGTTTTTGTCTATATACAGTATTTTATGTCTATTAAGTTACAACTCTCGTTCTTCTGAAACCTTTTATTGGATCGAGTTGTAATCTTAAACCCGATGGTGCTTTGATACTTTTGATGCATTATGCTTTTGCTCTATGCTCTGATTCTCGTGAGCTCCTTGAAAATCTTCATAGCAAATCGATTTGGGCTCTGATACTCTTGATGCGTTACCTTGCATAACATCAAGCACCATATTTCATCATGCATTTCAAATTCTTCATATTATATGTTAAATGCGTGTATGAATTACAAGATATAGGGGGAGATCTCCATGATTCATTTCTTCAAATGTGCATTGCCTCAAAAGCAAATTGCTCACTATGCACATCTTCAGGGGGAGTTCTTCTATATCTTGCAATCAAATTCCTCATTATCAGTATTTACACTTCATATGTTTATCCCCGTTGAAAACTTAACCTATATTGTCATCAATCACCAAAAAGGTGGAGATTGTAAGTGCATCTAGTGCCCCTTAGTGATTTTGGTGTATTGAAGACTTATAGGTTAAGTAACTAATGCGTTTGTGAGTGTACACAGATCTATAAGTCTATGAGGAGTTTGATATTTACAGAGAAAGTCGACCCCTAAAAATGAAGTTCTTCAACTGAAGACTTTGATATTCTGAAGACTTTCTGAACACTTTGAAAGTGAAGAAATTGGTGTGTCCTTGAAGACTTGGTATTCATTTGAGGAACATGAAGCGTGAAGACTTTTGTTTTCGTAGTTTCTTTTTCTCTTTCTTGAGTCATAGGAAACACCGTCTTTGTTAAAGGGGGTCGAGGAAATACTAAGGAAAAATTTCCATGTGATGCTCAACTCAAAATCCTACACCTACCAATCCCTTGAGTGAAGCTTTTGGAAATCTCATACGATTCAGTCAATTTCTTGATGTAGACGAAGCTCTTACAGTCGCTGAGGAATTTGTTCTGATCGAGGAGTTAGGAATTCGCCAGTCTGAATTGCCTACACAATGAGGAACATGATAGCCACGAGGAATTTGATAGTCAAATTTCCGACCGTTCTTTGTCTTCTTGGCCACCTGTCCCAAAATATCTTATCCACCTAACGGTCATATCATTGAAGGGCATCTATGTCTTATCATGTCGGGCTGCTCCCTAGGCTATAAATAGCCGCCCCTACAACCACTAGCTGGTTGGCTGCTCGAGAAGAACTTGACACTTGTCATTTGAGAACAACCCATCCTCACGAGGACTTTGAGCGAAAATCATCAAGTGAGGAAAAACCCAAAAACCAAACCCCTACAAACCCAAAGTGATTGAGCATCATCAAGAAATTGATCCTGCGTGGATCCGGCGCTTGTTACCTTTGAAGACTGTGCTTCTTCCAGACGGTTAGGCGTCATGGTCTAGAGCATCCAAGAGGAATTGTGGATCGCCGAGTGACCAAGTCTGTGAAGGTTTGGAAGTCGCTCAAGACTTACCACGAGTGATTGGACGAGGTCTGTGTGACCTTAGTTCAAGGAGAATACGGTGAGGACTGGGTGTCCTGAGCTGTGTGCTCAGCGACTGGGTGTCCGGGACTGTGTGTCCTCGAGTTTAAATACTCAGCCGCTCCAACCAGACGTACAACTGAGACAGCAGTTGGAACTGGTCTACCAAATCATTGTCTTCACCAACCCTAACTGGTTCTATCTCCTCAACTCTTTCATTTCCTCATTCTTTGTGTTGAGTGTTTGTTCATATCTGTGTTTGAAGACTTTGACTGAAGACTTTCTCAATTTCCTCAGTTCAATTTCTTCAGTCTGTTTGTCTTCATCTTGTGTTATCCTGTGATTACGCTTTCTGTACTCTGTGATTGTCTTCATTTCATCATGATGGCAATGCTTGTAATCTGTTATGCTTACTTCTGAGTACTTATTCCGCTGCAAGTAGTTCTTCTCTAAGGAATTTCCTCACCGGCAAATTCCTCAGTGAAGAATTCATAAAAATCGCCTATTCACCCCCCCTCTAGTCGATATAACGCCCTTTCAATATCGATCCCCAGACCGAGAATGGCCACGAGAGAGGGATTGTTCGAATGGTTTGAGCCGGTTGATGAAGCTTCTTTGAATGGAACTGACACGCTTCACACTTGGTTACTAGTGCCGTCGCATCCTGGAGGACGGTGGGCCAGAAGAAACCTTGCCGGAACGCCTTCCCGGGAAGGGCCATCGACCCTATGTGGGAGCCATATATGCCTCCATGTATCTCTGCCAACAAGTCCAGTCCTTCATCCCGGGGGATGCACTTCAATTTCACACCGTTTGGCCTTCTCTCCTGCAGGCGTCATCGATTTAACTGGTACAGGGCGGACCGACGGGCTACTCTTTCTGCTTCTTCCTACTCCTCAGGAAGCTCCCCTGTTTGGAGGAATCGGACGGTATGATGTGCCCACGCCGGAGCCTGGGGCTCGACGGCAAGGACCAAAGGCATTTCTTCTGCCATGGGATCGGCTGTCTCTACGGCTAGGGCTTGACGCCCTACTGGAGGCAGCTGGTCTTGGGCAGACTCAGCATCTGCGGTAGCACCCTTGTCGGCAGCCCCAGGGGGCTCGATAGGAAAGACTTTCCGGGACCTGACTTCCTCCGCTTGTTCTGCCCCATTGATGGCTCGACGGATGGTTGAGCTGTTGGAAACATCCTCTAGAGGCAATAATAGATGAGTTATTATTATTGTATTTCCTTGTTCATGATAATCGTTTATTATCCATGCTATAATTGTATTGATAGGAAATTCTGATACATGTGTGGATACATAGACAACACCATGTCCCTAGTAAGCCTCTAATTGACTAGCTCGTTGATCAATAGATGGTTACGGTTTCCTGACCATGGACATTGCATGTCGTTGATAACGGGATCACATCATTAGGAGAATGATGTGATGGACAAGACCCAATCCTAAGCCTAGCACAAAGATCGTGTAGTTCGTATGCTAAAGCTTTTCTAATGTCAAGTATCATTTCCTTAGACCATGAGATTGTGCAACTCCCGGATACCGTAGGAATGCTTTGGGTGTACCAAACGTCACAATGTAACTGGGAGGCTATAAAGGTGCACTACGGATATCTCTGAAATTGTCTGTTGGGTTGGCACGAATCGAGACTGGGATTTGTCAATCTGCGTGACGGAGAGGTATCTCTGGGCCCACTCGGTAGGACATCATCATAATGTGCACAATGTGACCAAGTGGTTGATCACGGGATGATGTGTTACGGAACGAGTAAAGAATGTTGCCGGTAACGAGATTGAACAAGTTATCGGGATACCGACGATAGAATCTCGAGCAAGTACAATACCGCTAGACAAAGGGAATTGTATACGGGATTGATCGAATCCTCGAAATCGTGGTTCATCCGATGAGATCATTGTGGAACATGTGGGAGCCAACATGGGTATCCAGATCCCGCTGTTAGTTATTGACCGGATAATGTCTCGGTCATGTCTGCATGGTTCCCGAACCCGTAGGGTCTACACACTTAAGGTTCGGTGACGCTAGAGTTGTTATGGGAAATAGTATGCGGTTACCGAAGGTTGTTCGGAGTCCCGGATGAGATCCCGGACATGACGAGGAGCTCCGGAATGGTCCGGAGGTGAATATCAGTATATTGGACGAAGGGTATTGGAGTCCGGAATTGTTCCGGGGGTACCAGGTGATGACCAGCGTGTCCGGAAGGGGTTTCGGAGGCCCCGGCAAGCTTTGGGGGGCCTTATGGGCCAAGGGGAGAGGGCACATCAGCCCACTAAGGGGCTGAGCGCCCCTCCCACCCCATCTCACGTAACCTGGAGAGGTGGGGGCGCCACCCCTAGGGCAGCCGCCCCTCCCGGCTTGGGGGGCAAGTTTCCTAGGGGGTGGGGGCGCCAAAACCCATCTAGGGTTTCCCCTATGGCCGCCGCCCCTCCCCTAGGGAACCCTAGGGCGCCTGTCCCTCCTCCCTTCCCCCTATATATAGTGAGAGAGAGAGGGCAGCCGCACCCTTCCCCTGGCGCAGCCCTCTCCCTCCTCCAACACCTCCTCCTCCTCCGTAGTGCTTGGCGAAGCCCTGCCGGAGAACCACAAGCTCCATCACCACCATGTCGTCGTGTTGTCGGAGTTCTCCCTCAACTTCTCCTCTCCCCTTGCTGGATCAAGAAGGAGGAGACGTCCCCGGGATGTACGTGTGTTGAACACGGAGGCACCGTTGTTCGGTGCTTAGATCGGAATCAACCGCAATCTGAATCGCTGCGAGTACAACTCCTTCATCCGCGTTCTTGCAACTCTCCCGCTTAGCGATCTACAAGGGTATGTAGATGCACTCCCCTTTCCCTCGTTGCTAGATTACTCCATAGATGGATCTTGGTGATGCGTTGAAAATTTTGAATTTCTGCTATGTTCCCCAACACGACCTAGCCGGAGCAAAAAGGTACCTGGTTCCACAGGTAGCTTGAATGCAGCACGCTTTGACAGGTAATCGGCGATGTCGTTCTCCATTCAGGGGACGTGGTCCGCTTGGATACCGTCAAAGTGCTCTTCTAGCTTCCTCGCTTCATCTACGTAAGCTTCCATCAATGGGCTCTGATAATCCTTGTTGACCTGTCTAACAACGAGCTGCGAGTCACCCCTGACGATGAGCTTCTTAACCCCGAGGTCTGCTGCTATCCTAAGATCGGAAAGCAATCCCTCATACTCACCAGTGTTGTTGGTGGACATCTCCCTGGGGAAGTGCCTCTGGATCACGTACTTGAGGTGCTCTCCGGTGGGTGCGACCAGCAGCACACCGGCACCGGCGCCTTGCAGCTAGAAAGCCCCATCAAAGTACATGATCCAGTTGCGGTCTGCTTCCTTGCCGGGGAGAGTGGTCTCTTGGATTTCTTCGTCGGGCGTCGAGGTCCATTCTGCAATGAACTCCACTAAGACTCTGCTATGAATTGTCGAGGTGCTCTCAAAATTTAAACCAAAGCTCGACAACTCCAAGGCCCATTCCACAATCCTTCCGGTCGCATCTGGGTTATGCAGTATCCGTTGCAATGGGAGGCGGGTGACGACAGTGATCTCGTGGGCTTGGAAGTAATGACGCAGCTTCCTCGAGGCCATAAGGAGGCCGAAGAGCAATTTCTGCACACCGGAGTACCTCGATCTAGCCCCCTGCAAGAGGGAGCTGACAAAGTAAACCGGGTGCTGCATCATCTTCTTCTTCTGCACCACCTCACTTGACTGCGAGGGCACTGCCTTGGCGGCATCATACTCTGCCAGGGACCGCGCCTTGCCGGCACCAGGCCCTGCCGGGGGGATCTTTGGCTTGCCATCCGCTGGTTATGCCACCGTCACTGCCTCCTCGTCAACCTCCCTCCGTGCCACCAGTGCGCGATGACCACTTGATTCGTCGCCGACAAATATAGCAGCAACGGCTCTTGTGGTTTAGGCGCAACCAGTATTGGCGTGGAGGAAAGGTATTTCTTCAGATCCTGCAATACTACCTCGGCTTCTGGGGTCCACTCCATTGGGCTCGCCTTCTTCAAGATTTTGAAGAAAGGAAGGGCGCGCTCGGTCGACTTGGAGATGAACCGGCTCATGGCGGCAACGCAGCTGGTGAGCCGACGCACATCCTTGATCCGCTTGGGCGCCTCAATATGCTCAATAGCCTTGATCTTGTCTGGGTTTGCCTCGATCCCGCGCTACGACACAAAGAACCCGAGAAGCTTACCGGATGGAACGCCGAAGACACACTTCTCAGGGTTCAGCTTGAGGTTGATCTTGCGCAGGTTGGCAAATTTCTCTTCCAGGTCTTGCACAAGAGTTGGCCCGTCCTTGGTTTTGACCACTATGTCGTCCATGTATGCTTCCATATTTCTATGGAGCTGAGGTTCAAAACCAATTTGGACTGCCCTTGCGAAAGTTCAGCCAGCACTCTTCAACCCGAAAGGCGTCCGTAAAAAGCAATACGTACCACGCGGGGTGATGAATGTTGTCTTTTTCTTCATCCTCTCTTTGTCATGAAGATCTGGTGGTAGCCTCAGTAGGCGTCGAGGAATAATAACAGATCACACCCGGCTGTGGAGTCAACAATCTAATGGATGCGCGACAACGGGAAGGGGTCCTTAGGACAAGCTTTATTGATATCTGTGTAGTCAATACACGGCCTCCACTTACCATTCGCCTTGCGCACCACTACCGGATTGGCCAACCACGTCGGGTGGAGTACTCCTCTCACCAACCCTGCCACCTCCAACTTCCTGATCTCCTCTGTGATGAACTCCTGCCTTTCCAGAGCCTGCTTTCTGACCTTCTGCTTGACGGGCCGCGCGTGGGGGCAGACAGTTAGGTGCTCCTCAATCACCTCCCTGGGGAACACCGGGGATTTCGGATGCTTGCCATGCAAACACGTCGACATTCGCCCGCAGGAAGGTGACGAGCGCGCCTTCCTATTTGCTGTCGAGTGTGGAGCCTATGGTGAATGCCCCTCCCTTGCCATCCTCCCCGACGGGCACCTTCTTGGTCTGCGGCGGCTCGGCTCTAGATCTCTTGCTCTTGTCGGTAGAGCTCTCTGGCACGTCCTCAATGGTAGCACAACACTCCGAGGAGGTGCGCTTGCCGGAGTGGGTGCGAGAGGTCTTGCCGGGCTCCTTCTTCCCTCCTGGGCCTTCAGCGGCAGGAGCAGGCGCCATGACGGCAGCTGCTGCAACTGCTTCTTGGTAGAGTTGGTTGGCCCAGATTAGCGCATCCTTCTTGTTGGAGGGGACAGAGATGATGGTCAACGGCCCGGGCAACTTTAGCATGTCGTAGGCGTAGTGTGACGCCGCCATGAACTTGGCTAGTGCCGGGCGGCCGAGGATCCCGTTGTAGGGCAAGGGGATCTCGGCCACGTTGAAGATGATCCTCTGTCCTGTAGTTCAACTCTCCTCCAAATGTCACAAGCAGTGTGACCTTTCCCTTCAGATAGCTCCTCCCCGTATTGACACCTTGAAACGTGCCCGTTTCCTCGAGGTCTCCATCAGGGATTTCCAACCTTTTGATCACGACACGCGAGATCAGGTTCAGGCTGGCCCTGCCGTCAACCAACATCTTGTTCACCCTGAGGTTGCGTATCGTTGGTGAGACCAACAATGGCAAACACCCGGTAGTGCGGTCAGGGTGGTCCTCGGCGTCAAAGATGAGGGGCGTGTTGGACCACTTCAGCGGCTTCTGAGCATCGAGCGACGGCTCTGCTGTTGTAATCTCACGCCCCCACCGCTTGAGCTTGCTGTGAGAGGTATGCAGCCAGGCACCTCCATCGACGCACATGGCCTCTGTAGCTTTCTGGAACCCTTGCTCACCAGACTTGTCGTCCTTGTCGGGATCATCATATTCTTGTTTCTTGTCGCGGCCCAGGGCGGGCCTCTCTTGATGGTTGTCCTTGCCGGGGCGGCCTCCTTGGCCGCCACACTTCTTGCCGGATCCCTCAGCACCGTCCTAGTCCTTCTCCTTTTCCCGATTCTCGTACTCAGCCTTTTGCTTCTCAGCAAGCAGCTCGACTTGTCGGCAATTCTAGAGGTCGTGGCCCTTGGTGCGGTGGATCTTGCAGTATTGCTTGCCGGAGCTTCCTGGCTTGTCGGTAGCCGCCAAGGACCGGCAGGTGGCTCACCCGGCAATCTCCTTCTCGGGGGTGTCTGCCTTGAACTTCTTGCCGGCACCGGTATTGTCAGATCCCTCAACGGCAAGCACGGCCTTGCCTTTGCGTTTCTAGTTGCGACGCCGGCTCTTCTTCGTCGGGGTGGCGGCGACTTCATCGGTAGAGTTGGTTTCCGTGCCGGCGTTTTCGCCGGGGTACTTCCTTCCCTCTTCATCCCGGCGCACCTATCGGCCCGAACGTAGATCTCGGCCACATCCTTAACATTGGTAATCGCCAGCTCCTCGCGCATCTTGCGATTGAGCACGTTCTGGTGGAACGCGCTAATCACAGTTGCGGGATGAACGTCGGGGATGTTTAACTGCACCCGGCCGAATCTCTGGATGTACTTGTGCAGGGTCTCCCCTTCCTTCTGGGGAATGATATGCAGATCACTGACCGGGCCATGAGCTAGGTTGCCTCCTGTGAAGGCGCCAACGAACTCATGGCACAGGTCTGACCAAGAAGAAATGGAATCAGCTTGCAAGTGCATCAACCATGACATGACATTGGGCTTCAGCGCCAGCGGGAAATAGTTGGCGAGCACCTTGTCGTCGCGAGCTCCAGCAGCCTGCATCACGATGGTGTAGATGCTGAGGAACTCGGACGGATGGGTCTTTCCAGTGTACTTCTCGCTGACGTCGGGCTTGAACGTGCGGTGGGACGGCCACTTGAACTGCCGCAGCTCGCGGGTAAAGGCCGGGCAGCCTACCTCGTAAGGTAGGCCGCCGGAGCCCCCCGGTGTCGGGTGGTCCATAGCGGGTCCCGCCCGCTTGTCCGACTGGCGGCGCGTTTTGCGCCGGCGCTCGACGGTGGTTCGAGCGTCTTCTTGAGCTCATTCTTGAAGAACTTGGCGCTGGTCGCGGTGGGTCCGAGGGTCGGACGACGCTATAGAGATGTTATCACTAGCGTCGTCACGACCGGCAGACGCCCGCGGCGGCTAGCGAGGAGGAGGGGAGTGCACCATGGCCGCAGCTCCCCCGGTCCTCCCAGCGCCAGCACGTGGTGGCTCGGTGGAGCGCCGACCGGAGGGGCCCGTAGGTCGTGGATCGTCTTTGTTGGTGATGGAGACAAGGATCCGGATGGTGGCCCTCCACTCGTCGAGCTTCTCTGCAGCAGGAAGGAAGTCGAGGAGCAGCTGCGCGCGCGCCAAAGCTTTTGCTAGCGTGGGCGGCAGCGACAGCAGCGTGGATCGCGGCGTGCTTCGACTTCTAACTATGTTAAAAGGAGTTTCGTTACGACCCAGCGGCTGCGTGCCATTTTCGCCAGCGCTTCAGTGGGCATGCTGAACCCCTTCATCCCGCGGATGACGCACAGGGCACTTCCCAGACGGGTCCCAGGGTCACCAGCAAGGTGACGCTGCAAGGCCCGCACAACATGGGAAGAGAGGGCAATGGTCGCCGGCGTGGGCATCTTTTAGGTCACTGCGCCGCCCGAAGGTGGCACAACGACACCCCTGGAGGGCCCGGCAGCTCCTGCGGGGTGCCCAACTCCGTCTTTCGATCTGGCAACGTGCGGCCGGTCATCTGGGGCGCGAACGGCGCCGCTCGCCAGGCTCTGACTGCCAGGGCGATGCTGGTGCTCGCGGACCGTGGCCCGGGTCCTGTCCGCGACCGGTCCACTGCTCGTCCGCACCGGCACGGGCCGTTCGGCTCCAACGAGCCGATCACCGTGGTCGTATTCTTCTTAGAAGCCATGGCGACGAGGATCTGCTAGGCTAACTACTGGACCAGATTCTCACAATTGTGCCCCCTACCTGGCGCGCCAAAGATGTCAGTGTGGAACGACACCTATGGGATCACAAGAATCCCTACTACGGTTGCCGGGGCGTGGGGTTGCAAGAAGAGTAGGGCTAGTAGACAGCACAAGGACCGTTTACCCAGGTTTGGGCCATGAGGATGCGTAAAACCCTAGTCCTGCTTTGGTGGGTGTATTTCAGAGAGTTCTTGAGCTCTCAAACTAGCTGTGGTCAGTGCGTGGTTCGAAAGAGCTGCATCCTTCTCTAGTATGCTATGGGCCTCCTTTTATAGTCGGAAGGGGCTGCCAGAGTGGCACACAGGAGGTGGAAAGGCATACAGTTCCCTGAGCTTATCGCTCGTATTATAGGACAAGACGCATTTAATGCGTAGCTTAGGTGTCCCCTTGCTTTATTGGGGATGGGGGCGAGGCCCGGCCCGTCCGTCGCCGCTCCTCCTCGCTTTGAGACGCGCCCTGGCCAGCGATGCGTGCGGCACCATGTAGGCATGCAGGCAGCTGATGAATTGGCCTGGGAGCTGCATGTTGCCACGCAGTTGCCTGCCCAGCTGGTTTGCTGGCAGCTGCATGCGAATGGTGGTGGGAGCTTGGTTGGCGTGGGCCAGGCGGTGGCCCTGCTGGCTTCCTTGGTGAGGGCCTTGCCGGGTGGGCCGGCAAGGGTCTTGCCGTGGCGTGCTGTCGTCCCTGGCAAGGGCCTTGCCGGGGGTCTGGTGGCCTTCCTCGGGAAGGATCTTGCCGAGGATAGTCGTCTTTTAATCCTCATTTGATCTTGAATATGTCTTCACAAAGATTTGCATGCCACCATAGAGGTGCCTTCCGGAGCACTGGCCCCATGTAGATGATGGCGTTGGGGACCGTGGGCTCAAGGGTGGCTCGCTCTGTTGGTGTGGAGCGAGCTCCCCCGAAAAGGGTCTTGCCCGGGCTGCTGAGGCTACCCCGGCAAGGGTCTTGCCGGGGGAACCTGCTTCGTCCCTCTGCTCTTTGTGGTCTTGGCCTTGGCGTTGCTCTGATTGTCTTGGGCTTCGGTCTTACCTTGGCTCACCTCCCCTGTTCTGCTTGGTGTGACCGCGGGCGCGGCTCCGACTACCCGTGCACAGGTAAAGGGGTACAAAAATGCACCCCTCTTTTTGTCCAGCGACATGATAGTCAGTTGGTAAGTCCTGTTCATTGTGTCCCTAAGAAGGGAGGTATTACTGTTGTTCCTAATGATAAAGATGAATTGATCCCACAAAGAATTGTTATAGGTTATAGAATGGTAATTGATTTCCGCAAATTAAATAAAGCTACTAGAAAGGATCATTAGCCTTTGCCTTTTATTGATCAAATGCTAGAAAGATTATCCAAACATACACAATTTTGCTTTCTAGATGGTTATTCTGGTTTCTCGCAAATACCCGTGTCGAAAGAGGATCCGAAAAAGACCACTTTTACTTGCCCTTTTGGTACCTTTTCTTATAGACGTATGCCTTTTGGCACCTGCTACCTTTCAAAGATGTATGATGGCTATATTATCTGACTTTTGTTAAAAGATTGTTGAGGTTTTCATGGATGATTTCTGTGTGTATGGAACTTCTTTTGATGACTTCTTAAGCAACCTTGAACGAAGTTTTGCGTAGATGTGAAGAAACTAATCTTGTCTTGAATTGGGAGAAGTGCCACTTTATGGTTAATGAAGGTATTATCTTGGGGCAGAAAATTTCTGAAAGAGGTATTGAAGTTGATAAAGCTAAAGTTGATGCTATTGAAAAGATGCCATGTCCTAAAGAAATTAAAGGTATAAGAAGTTTCCTTGGTCATGCCGGTTTTTATAGGAGGTTCATTAAAGACTTCTCAAAAATTTCTAGGCCTCTGAGTAATCTCTTACAAAAAGATGTTCCTTTGGTCTTTGATAATGATTGTGTAGAAACATTTGAAATACTTAAGAAAGCCTTGATTTACGCACCTATTGTCCGACCACACGATTGAAATTTACCCTTTGAAATTATGTGTGATGCTAGTGATTATGCTGTAGGTGTTGTTCCAGGACAAAGAGTTGATAAGAAATTAAATGTCATCCAATATGCTAGTAAAACTCTAGACAATGCCCAGAGAAATTATGCTACTACTGAAAAAGAATTCTTAGCAGTTGTATTTGCTTGTGATAAGTTCAGACCTTATATTGTTGATAATAACGTAACTGTTGACATTGATCATGCTGCTATTAAATATCTTATGGAAAAGAAAGATGCTAAACCTAGACTTATTAGATGGGTTCTCTTGCTACAAGAATTTGAGTTGCATATTATAGATAGAAAGGGAGCTGAGAACCCCGTCGCAGACAACTTATCTATAGGTTAGAGAATATGCTTGATGACCCACTACCTACTGATGATAGCTTTCCTGATGAACAATTAGTTGTCATAAATGCTTCTCATACTGCTCCATGGTATGCTAATTATGCTAATTACATTATTGCTAAATTTATACCACCTAGTTTCACATACCAGCAAAATAAAAAGTTTTTCTATGATTTCAGACATTACTTCTGGGATGACTCACACCTTTATAAAGACATAGTAGATGGTGTTATTAGACGTTGTGTGTCGGAGCATGAACAGGAACAGATCCTACGCAAGTTTCACTCCGAGGCATATGGAGGACACCATGCGGGAGATAGAACTGCACATAAGGTTTTGCAATCCGGTTTTTATTGGCCTACTCTCTTGAAACATGCCCATAAGATTTTCTTGTCTTGTGATGAATGTCAAAGAATTGGTAATATTAGTAGACATCAAGAAATGCCTATGAACTATTCACTTGTTATTGAACCATTCGATGTTTGGGGCTTTGATTATATGGGACCGTTTCCTTCCACTAATGGGTATACACATATTTTAGTTGTTGTTGATTGTGTTACTAAGTGTGTAGAAGCTATTCCAACTAGTAATGCTGATCATAACCCCTCTATTAAGATTCTTAAAGAAGTTATTTTTCCGAGGTTTGGAGTCCCTAGATACTTAATGACCGATCGTGGTTTATATTTCATTCATGGTGCTTTCCGTAAAATGCTTGCTAAGTATGATGTTAACCATAGAATTGCATCTCCATACCACCCACAGTCTACTGGTCAAGTAGATTGAGTAATAAAGAGCTTAAATTAATTTTGCAAAAGACTATTAATAGATCTAGAAAGAATTGGTCTAAGAAACTTGATGATGCTTTATGGGCCCATAGAACTGCATATAAAAATCCTATGGGTATGTCTCCGAATAAAATGGTTTATGGGAAAGCATGTCACTTACCTCTCAAACTAGAACATAAGGCATATTTGGCCATTAAAGAGCTCAATTATGATTTCAAACTTACCGGTGAGAAGAGACTATTTGACATTAGCTCACGTGATGAGTGGAGAACCCAAGCTTATGAGAATGCCAAACTGTTCAAAGAAAAAGTTAAAAGATGGCATGACAAAAGGATACAACAGCGTGAGTTTAATGTAGGTGATTATGTTTTGTTATAAAAATCTAGTTTAAGATTTTTTGCAGGAAAACTCCTCTCTAAATGGGAAGGTCCTTACGTTATCGAGGAGGTCTATCGTTCCGGTGCCATAAAAATCAACAACTTCGAAGGAACAAATCCGAAGGTGGTGAACGGTCAAAGAATCAAACATTATATCTCAGGTAATCCCATAAATGTTCAAACTAATGTTATTGACACCATAACCCCAGAGTACATAAGGGACACTTTCCAGAATGTTTCAGATTCCGAAAAGGAATAAGTATGTGGTACGGTAAGTAAACCGACTCCAAAACAGTTCTAATAGCATTTTTTCTCCGCTTTGGAATATTTAGAAAAATAGGAAAATAAGAAGTAGTCTGAAAGGGACACGAGGCATCCATGAGGGTGGAGGGCACGCCCCCTACCTCATGGACACCTCGTGTGCCCTCCGGACGTTGTTTTCTTGCACGATACTTCTTTTGGTCGGTAAACATTCATTATATAATCTCCCGAAGGTTTTGACCACCGTACCATGACGAAATCCTCTGTTTTTCGTTTTGAGTTGTTTCTGCAGCTGAATAGAGCAAGATGTCTTCTCAAGAGTCAGTCGAGGAGAGTCGGGTGTCTCATCCGACACCGAGACCAGGAGCAAATAGTGATGCTGACCAATTTGGGCCATCGACGGAGGAAGAGATGGACGCCGGCTTGAAAAGGATAGATGCGATGGAAGAGGATCAAGAAGTTACCTCTCGTTTCCGAGCCGGATTCACGATGTGGGAATTACAGAGCTCAGCTATTCCAAACTCGGTTATCCCTTCCAATGTTAGATTTCTTTCCTATGAAAATATGAAAAGGAGTGTTACTTTTTCCCCCGCAGCTATGCAACATCCATGGGTGAAAGGAGCTTTGGCTGTCATGGGCAAGCACCGTACGGAAATAGTGGACCTCAAGCAGCAAGTCAATAAGCTTGAGGAAGAGAATCATATTCTGAGGGGCATCATTGCCAAGAATATCTCATCACCACCTCCGAATATAGAGACATAAATACATGAGTATGGTCACTCCCCTTGGCAACTGCCAAGCTTGGGGGAGGTGCCCCGGTATCGTGTCACCATCACACTCCTATCTTTACCGTTTTTCTTCTTGGAAATATGCCCTAGAGGCAATAATAAATTAGTTATTATAATATTTCCTTATTCATGATAATCATTTATTACCAATGCTATAATTGTATTCATAGGAAACTCAGATACATGTGTGGGTACATAAACAACACCATGTCCCTAGTAAGCCTCTAGTTGACTAGCTCGTTGATCAACAGATGGTTACGGTTTCCTGACCATGGACATTGGATGTCGTTGATAACGGGATCACATCATTTGGAGAATGATGTGATGGACAAGACCCAATCCTAAGCCTAGCACAAAGATCGTAGTTCGTATGATAAAGCTTTTCTAATGTCAAGTATCATTTCCTTAAACCATGAGATTGTGCAACTCCCGGATACCGTAGGAATGCTTTGGGTGTACCAAACGTCACAACGTAACTGGGTGGCTATAAAGGTGCACTACAGGTATCTCTGTAAGTGTCTGTTGGGTTGGCACGAATCCAGACTGGGATTTGTCACTCCGGTTGACGGAGAGGTATCTTTGGGCCCACTCGGTAGGACATCATCATAATGTGCACAATGTGACCAAGGGGTTGATCACGGGATGATGTGTTACAGAACGAGTAAAGAGACTTGCCGGTAACGATATTGAACAAGGTATCGGGATACCGACGATCGAATCTCGGGCAAGTACAATACCGCTAGACAAAGGGAATTGTATACGGGATTTCTTGAGTCCTTGACATCGTGGTTCATCCGATGAGATCATCATGGAACATGTGGGAGCCAACATGGGTATCCAGATCCCTCAGTTGGTTATTGACCGGAGAACGTCTCGGTCATGTCTGCATGGTTCCCGAACCCGTAGGGTCTACACACTTAAGGTTCAATTACGCTAGGGTTATAAAGGAAGTTTGTATGTGGTTACCGAATGTTGTTCGGAGTCCTAGATGAGATCACGGACGTCACGAGGAGTTCCGGAATGGTCCGGAGGTAAAGATTTACATATGGGAAGTCCTGTTTTGGTCACCGGAAAAGTTTTGGGTTTTATCGGTAACGTACCGGGACCATCGGGAGGGTCCCGGGGTCCACCAAGTGGGGCCACCAGTCCCGGAGGGCTGCATGGGACAAGTGTGGGAGGGGACCAGCCCCAGGTGGGCTGGTGCGCCCCCCCACAAGGGCCCAAGGCGCCTAGGGTTTGGGGAGGGGGCGCACCCACCTAACTTGGGGGGCAAGTTTCCCATCTCCCCCCCCCCTTGGCCGCCACCCTAGATGGGATTGGGGGCAGCCGCACCCCTTGGAGTGGAAACCCTAGAGGGGCGCACCCCCCTCCCTCTCCCCTATATATAGTTGAGGTCTTGAGGGCGGCCAACAGAGGAGTTTGACCTCTCCCTGGCGCAGCCCTACCTTTCTCCCTTCTCCTCTCCCGCGGTGCTTGGCGAAGCCCTGCAGGATTGCCACGCTCCTCCATCACCACCACGCCGTTGTGCTGCTGCTGGATGGAGTCTTCCTCAACCTCTCCCTCTCTCCTTGCTGGATCAAGGCATGTGAGACGTCACCGGGCTGTACGTGTGTTGAACGCGGAGGTGCCGTCCGTTCGGCACTAGGATCTCCGGTGATTTGGATCACGACGAGTACGACTCCTTCAACCCCGTTCCTTTGAACGCTTCCGCTTAGCGATCTACAAGGGTATGTAGATGCACTCTCCTTCCCCTCGTTGCTGGTTTCTCCATAGATAGATCTTGGTGACACGTAGGAAAATTTAGAATTTCTGCTACGTTCCCCAACAGTGGCATCATGAGCTAGGTCTATTGCGTAGATTCTTTGCACGAGTAGAACACAAGTAGATGTGGGCGTTGATTTTGTTCAATATGCTTACCGTTACTAGTCCAATCTTGTTTCGACGGTATTGTGGGATGAAGCGGCCCGGACCAACCTTACACGTACTCTTACGTGAGACAGGTTCCACCGACTGACGTGCACTTGGTGCATAAGGTGGCTAGCGGGTGCCAGTCTCTCCCACTTTAGTCGGATCGGATTCGATGAAAATGGTCCTTATGAAGGGTAAATAGCGATTGACATATCACGTTGTGGTTTTGCGTAGGTAAGAAACTTCTTGCTAAAAACCCATAGCAGCCACGTAAAACATGCAAACAACAATTAGAGGACGTCTAACTTGTTTTTGCAGGGTATGCTATGTTATGTGATATGGCCAAAAAGAATGTGATGAATGATATGTGATGTATGAGATTGATCATGTTCTTGTAATAGGAATCACGACTTGCATGTCGATGAGTATGACAACCGGCAGAGCCATAGGAGTTGTCTTTATTTATTGTATGACCTGCGTGTCATTGAACAACGCCATGTAATTACTTTACTTTATTGCTAACCGGTAGCCATAGTAGTAGAAGTAATAAGTTGGCGAGACAACTTCATGGAGACACGATGATGGAGATCATGGTGTCATGATGGTGACGATGATGATCATGGAGCCCCGAAGATGGAGATCAAAAGGAGCAAAATGATGTTTGCCATATCATGTCACTATTTGATTGCATGTGATGTTTATCATGTTTATGCATCTTATTTGCTTAGAACGACGGTAGTAAATAAGATGATCCCTCATTAAAATTTCAAGAAAGTGTTCCCCCTAACTGTGCACCGTTGCGAAAGTTAAAGTTCGTTTGAAGCACCACGTGATGATCGGGTGTGATATAGATTCTTACGTTCACATACAACGGGTGTAAGCCAGATTTACACACGCGAAACACTTAGGTTGACTTGACGAGCCTAGCATGTACAGACATGGCCTCGGAACACAAGAGACCGAAAGGTCGAGCATGAGTCATATGGTAGATACGATCAACATGAAGATGTTCACCGTTGATGACTAGTCCGTCTCACGTGATGATCGGACACGGCCTAGTTGACTCGGATCATGTAATCACTTAGATGACTAGAGGGATGTCTATCTGAGTGGGAGTTCATGAGATGAACTTAATTATCCTGAACATAGTCAAAAGATCTTTGCAAATTATGTCGTAAGCTCGCGCTTTAGTTCCATTGTTTAGATATGTTCCTAGAGAAAATATAGTTGAAAGTTGACAGTAGCGATTATGCAGACAGAAGAAAGCTTATGTCCTTAATGCACCGCTCAGTGTCTTTGAACCCCAAGCGTCGATGCGTGGATGTTGCGAACATCGGACATACACGTTTTGATAACTGCGTGATAGTTCAGTTAAACGTTTTAGAGTTGAGGCACCAAAGACGTTTCTCGAAATGTCGCGAAACATATGAGATGTTTCGAGGGCTGAAATTGAGATTTCAGGCTCGTGCCCACGTCAAGAGGTATAATACCTCCGACGATTCTCTTAGCCCGCAAACTAAGGGAGAAAAGCTCAATCGTTGAGCTTCTGCTCAGATTGTCTGAGTGCAACAATCACTTGAATCGAGTGGGAGTTGATCTTCCAGAGATAGTGATGTTTCTCCAAAGTCATTGCCACCAAGCTGCTTGAGCTTCGTTATGAACTATAACAAATCAGGGATAGATATGATGATCCTTGAGATATTCGCGATGTTTGACACCGCGAAAGTAGGAATTAAGAAGGAGCATCAATTGTTGATGGTTGGTGAAACCACTAGTTTCAAGAAGGGCAAGGGAAAGAAGGGATACTTCATGAAACGGCAAATCAGTTGCTGCTCTAGTGAAGAAACCCAAGGTTAAACCCAAACCTGAGACTAAGTGCTTTTGTAATAAGGGGAACAGCCGCTGGAGCAGAATTACCCTAGATACTTGGTAGATGAGAAAGCTGGCAAGGTCGATAGAAGTATATTGGATATACATTATGTTAATGTGTACTTTACTAGTACTCCAAGTAGCACCAGGGTATTAGATACCGGTTCGGTTGCTAAGTGTTAGTAACTCGAAATAAAAGAGCTACGGAATAAACAGAGACTAGCTAAAGGTGAGATGACGATGTGTGTTGGAAATGTTTCCAAGTTTGATGTGATCAAACATCGCACGCTCCCTCTACCATCAAGATTAGTATTAAACTAGAATAATTGTCATTTGGTGTTTGCGTTGAGCATAGACATGATTGGATTATGTCTATCGCATGTCTGATTATTCATTTAAGGAGAATAATGGTTACTCTATTTATTTGAATAATACCTTCAATGGTCTTGCACCTAAAGGAATGGTTTTTTGAATCTCGATCATAGTGATACACATTTTCATGCCAAAAGATATAAGATAGTAATGATAGTACCACTTACTTGTGGCACTGCCATGTAAGTCATATTGGTATAAAACGCATGAAGAAGCTCCATGTTGATGGATCTTTGGACTCACTCGTTTTGAAAAGTTTGAGACATGTGAACCATGTCTATTGGTGTATACGCATGAAGAAACTCCATGCAGATGGATCGTTTGGACTCACTTGATTTTGAATCACTTGAGATATGCAAATCATACCACATGGGCAAGATGACTGAAAAGCCTCCTTTTCAGTAAGATGGAACAAGATAGCAACTTGTTGGAAATAAGACATTTTGATGTGTGCAGTCCAATGAGTGCTGAGGCATGCAGTGAATATCGTTACGTTCTTACTTCACAGATGATTCGACTAGATGTTGAGTATATTTACTTGATGAAACACAAGTCTGAATTATTGAATGGTTCAAGTAATTTCAGTGTGAAGTTGAAGATCATTGTGACAAGAGGATAAAATGTCTAGGATATGATCATAGAGATGAGTATCTGAGTTACGAGCTTTGGCACGCAATTAAGACATTGTGGAAATTGTTTCACAATTAATACCGCCTGGAACACCATAATGTGATGGTGTGTCCGAAAATCATAGTTGCACCCTATTGGATATGGTGCGTACCATGGTTTCTCTTATCGAATTACCACTATCGTTCATGGGTTAGGCATTAGAGACAACCGCACTCACTTTAATAGGGCACCACGTAATTCCGTTGAGATGACACCGTGAGAACTATGGTTTAGAGAAACCTAAGCTGTCATTTCTTGAAAGTTTGGGGCTGCGACGCTTATGTGAAAAAGTTTCATCGTGATAAGCTTGAACCCAAAAAGGATAAATGCATCTTCATAGGATACCCAAAATGGCTGGGTATACCTCCTAATTCAGATCCGGAAGCAAAAGTGATTGTTTCTAGAAACGGGTCCTTTCTCGAGGAAAAGTTTCTCTCGAAAGAATTGAGTGGGAGGATGGTGGAGACTTGATGAGGTTATTGAACCGTCACTTCAACAAGTGTGTAGCAGGGCACGGGAAGTTGTTCTGTGGCGCCTACACCAATTCAAGTAGAAGCTTATGATAGTGATCATGAAGTTTTGGATCAAGTCACTACCGTCACCTCGTGAGGGGGACAAGGATGCGTACTACTTGAGTGGTACAAGTAATCATGTCTTGAAGGTCATGTTGCTAGACAACAATGAACCTACGAGCTATGGGGAAGCGATGGTGGGCTCATATTCCGACAAATGGTTAGAAGCCATGAAATCCGAGATAGGATCCATGTATCAGAACAAAGCATAGACTTTGGTGGACTTGCCAAGGGTCGGCAAGCCATTGAGATAAATGGATCTTTGAGAAGAAGACGGACATGGATGGTAATGTCACCGTCTATGAAGCTCGACTTGTGGCGAAGAGTTTTTCACAAGTTCAAGGAGTTGACTACGATGAGATTTTCTCATCCGTAGCGATGCTTAAGTCCGTCGGAATCATGTTAGCATTAGCTGCATTTATGAAATCTGGCAGATGGATGTCAAAACGAGTTTCCTTACCAGTCTTCGTAAGGAAAGGTTGTATGTGATACAATCAGAAAGTTTTGTCGATCCTAAGGATGCTAAAAGGTATGCTGGCTCCAGTGATCCTTCTAATGACTGGAGTAAGCATCTCAAAGTTGGAATGTGCGCTTTGATGAGATGATCAAAGATTTTGGGTTTATACAAAGTTTATGAGAAACTTGTATTTCCAAAGAAGTGAGTGGGAGCACTATAGAATTTCTGATGAGTATATGTTGTTGACATATTGTTGATCATAAATGATGTAGAATTTCTGGAAAGCATATAGGGTTGTTTGAAAAGTGATTTTCAATGGAAAACCTGGATTAGGCTACTTGAACAATAAGCATCAAGATCTATAAGATAGATCAAAATGTTTAATAATACTTTCAAATGAGCACATACCTTGACATAATCTTGAAGGTGTTCAAGATGGATCAGTCAAAGAAGGAGTTCTTGCCTGAGTTGTAAGGTATGAAGAGAGAGAAAGGACAAAGGTCGTCCCCTATGTCGTAGACGTAGGCTCTACAGTATGCTATGTTGTGTACCGCACCTGATGTGTGCCTTGCTACATATCTGGCAAGAGGGTACAAAGGTGATCAAGGAGTGGATCACCAGATAGCGGTCAAAATTATCCTTAGAGGAATAAGGATATGTTTCCCGATTATGGAGGTGATAAAGAGTTCGACGTAAAGGGTTACGTCGATGCAAGCTTTAACACCTATCTGAATGACTCTGAGTAGCAAACCGGATACGTATAGTGGAGCAACCATTTGGAATAGCTCCAAGTGGAACGTGGAAGCAGCATTTACAATATGACCTAGAGATTTTGCGAAGTACATGCGGATCTGAATGTTGCGTAACCGTTGACTAAAACCTCTCTTACAAGCAAAACATGATCAAACCCCGAACTCATTGAGTCTTAATCACATGATGATGTGAACTAGTTTAGTGACACTAGTAAACTCTTTGGATGTTGGTCACATGGTGATGTGACCTGTGAGTGTTAATCACATGGCGATGTGAACTAGATTATTGACTCTAGTGCAAGTGGGAGACTGTTGGAAATATGCCCTAGAGGCAATAATAAATTAGTTATTATAATATTTCCTTATTCATGATAATCATTTATTACCAATGCTATAATTGTATTCATAGGAAACTCAGATACATGTGTGGGTACATAAACAACACCATGTCCCTAGTAAGCCTCTAGTTGACTAGCTCGTTGATCAACAGATGGTTACGGTTTCCTGACCATGGACATTGGATGTCGTTGATAATGGGATCACATCATTTGGAGAATGATGTGATGGACAAGACCCAATCCTGAGCTAGCACAAACATCGTAGTTCGTATGCTAAAGCTTTTCTAATGTCAAGTATCATTTCCTTAGACCATGAGATTGTGCAACTCCCGGATACCGTAGGAATGTTAGGGTGTACCAAACGTCACAACGTAACTGGGTGGCTATAAAGGTGCACTACAGGTATCTCCGAAAGTGTCTGTTGGGTTGGCAGGAATCGAGACTGGGATTTTTCACTCCGGTTGACGGAGAGGTATCTCTGGGCCCACTCGGTAGGACATCATAATAATGTGCACAATGTGACCAAGGGGTTGATCAAGGGATTATGTGTTACGGAACGAGTAAAGAGACTTGCTGGTAATGAGATTGAACAAGGTATCGGGATACCGACGATCGAATCTCGGGCAAGTACAATACCGCTAGACAAAGGGAATTGTATACGGGATCGATTGAGTCCTTGACATCGGGGTTCATCCGATGAGATCATCTTGGAACATGTGGGAGCCAACATGGGTATCCAGATCCCGCTGTTGGTTATTGACCGGAGAACGTCTCGGTCATGTCTGCATGGTTCCCGATCCCGTAGGGTCTACACACTTAAGGTTCGATGACACTAGGGTTATAAAGGAAGTTTGTATGTGGTTACCGGATGTTGTTCGGAGTCCCGGATGAGATCCCGGACGTCACGAGGAGTTCCTGAATGGTCCGGAGGTAAAGATTTATATATGGGGAGTCCTGTTTTGGTCACCGGAAAAGTTTTGGGTTTTATCGGTAACGTACCGGGACCATCGGGAGGGTCCCGGGGGTCCACCAAGTGGGGCCACCAGCCCCAGAGGGCTGCATGGGCCAAGTGTGGGAGGGGACCAGCCCGAGGTGGGCTGGTGCGCCCCCCCCCCACCCACAAGGGCCCAAGGCGCCTAGGGTTTGGGGAGGGGGCGCACCCACCTAACTTGGGGGGCAAGTTTCCCCTCTCCCCCCCCTTGGCCGCCACCCTAGATGGGATTGGGGGCAGCTGCACGCCTTGGGGTGGAAACCCTAGAGGGGCGCACCCCCCTCCCTCTCCCCTATATATAGTTGATATCTTGAGGGCGGCCAACAGAGGAGTTTGACCTCTCCCTGGCGCAGCCCTACCTCTCTCCCTTCTCCTCTCCCGCAGTGCTTGGCGAAGCCCTGCAGGATTGCCACGCTCCTCCATCACCACCACGCCGTTGTGCTGCTGCTGGACGGAGTCTTCCTCAACCTCTCCCTCTCTCCTTGCTGGATCAAGGCATGGGAGACGTCACCGGCTGTACGTGTGTTGAGCAGCGGAGGTGCCGTCCGTTCGGCACTAGGATCTCCGGTGATTTGGATCACGGCAATACGACTCCTTCAACCCCGTTCCTTTGAACGCTTCCGCTTAGCGATCTATAAGGGTATGTAGATGCACTCTCCTTCCCCTCGTTGCTGGTTTCTCCATAGATAGATCTTGGTGACACGTAGGAAAATTTTGAATTTCTGCTATGTTCCCCAACATTTCTTAGTTCTATCCATTTGCTAATATCTTGATCTAGTAGAATAAAGTTTTTAGTATAATTTAGTTTTGAGTTTTGCTTTATGATCCTTCTATGTAATCGAGTCCGTGAGCTATATATAATAAAGATTAGTCTTGGGTTGAGGGCTTGGTTATCTTGATATGATCTTGAGGGAATAAAGATAAAAAGAAATAAAGAAATCATATTGATCTTATGGAGAGTAATGACTTCACATATAAAGAGTATGATGAATAAAAGTTGTTGAGAGTTTACAAACATAATTTTGGTCATCGTGGCAATTAATAGGAAGTAATAAAGAAAGAGAGGTTTTCACATATAAATATACTATCTTGGACATCTTTTATGATTGTGAGCACTCATTAAAATATGACATGCTAAAAAGTTGACGTTGGACAAGGAAGACAATAATGGGTTATGTTTTCTTATATCTGAAATAAAGTATATTGTCATGGATCATCCAACATGCTGAGCTTGCCTTTCCCCCTCATGCTAGCCAAATTCTTTGCACCAAGTAGAGATACTACTTGTGCTTCCAAATATCCTTCAACCCAGTTTTGCCATGAGAGTCGACCATATCTACCTATGGATTGAGTAAGATCCTTCAAGTAAGTTGTCATTGTTGCAAGCAATAAAAATTGCTCCCTAAATATGTGTGATTTATTAGTGTGGAGAAAATAAGCTTTATACGAGCTTGTGATAAGGAAGAAATAAAAGCGACAGACTGCATAATAAAGGTCCCTATCACAAGTGGCAATATAAAGTGACGTTCTTTTGCATTAAGATTTTGTGCATCCAACCCTAATAGCACATGACAACCTCTGCTTCCCTCTGCAAAGGGCCTATCTTTTATTTTTGTCTTATGCCTTATACAAGAGTCACGGTGATCTTCGCCTTTCCTTTTTACACTTTATCTTTTGGCAAGCACACTGTGTTGGAAAGATCCTGATATATATATCCAATTGGATGTAAGTTATCATAAACTATTATTATTGATATTACCCTTGAGGTAAAAGGTTGGGAGGCAACACTATAAGCCCCTATCTTTCTCTGTGTACGATTAAAACTTCATACCATAAGTATTGCGTGAGTGTTAGAAATTGTGAAAGACTAAATGATAGTTGAGTATGTGGACTTGCTGAAAAGCTCTTATATTTACTCTTTCCGTTGTTATGATAAATTGCAATTGCTTCAATGATTGAGATAATAGTTTGCTAGTTTTCAATGAAGTTTCCTATTCATACTTGACATGGTGAATAGATTTTTACTTCAGCATAAGAAATCATATGAAAATATATATATGTTGTTGTTCTAAGAATTATCATGATGCCCTCATGTCCGTATTTTATTTTATCGACACCACTATCTTTAAACATGTGGACATATTTTTCGATATCGGCTTCCGCTTGAGGACAAGCGAGGTCTAAGCTTGGAGGAGTTGATACGTACATTTTGCATCATGCTTTTATATCGATATTTATTGCATTATGGGATGTTATTACACATTATGTCACAATACTTATGCCTTTTCTCTCTTATTTTACAAGGTTTACATGAAGAGGGAGAATGTCGGCAGTTCGAATTTTGGGCTGGAAAAGGAGTAAATATTAGAGACCTATTCTGCACAACTCCAAAAGTCCTAAAACTTCACGGGGGCACTTTCTCGAATTAATAAAAAATATTGGCGAAAGAATTAACCAGAGGGGGCCCCCACCCTGGCCACGAGGGTGGGGGGCACGCCCTCCCCCCCTGGGAGCTCCCCCTTGTCTTGTGGGCCCCCTGGCAGGCCTCCGGTGCCCATCTTTTGCTATATGAAGTCTTTGGCCCTGGAAAAAATAAGAAAGAAGCTTTCGGGACGAAGCACCGCCGTCTCGGGGCGGAACCTTGGCAGAACCAATCTAGGGCTCGGCGGAGCTGTTCTGCCAGGGAAACATCCCTCCGGGAGGGGGAAATCATCACCATCGTCATCACCATCAATCCTCTCATCGGGAGGGGGTCAATGTCCATCAACATCTTCACCAGCACCATCTCCTCTCAAACCCTAGTTCATCTCTTGTATCCGATCTTTGTCTCAAAACCTCAGATTGGTACTTGTGGGTTGCTAGTAGTGTTGATTACTCCTTGTAGTTGATTCTAGTTGGTTTATTCGGTGGAAGATCATATGTTCAGATCATTTATGCATATTAATACCACTTTGATTATGAACATGAATATGATTTTTGAGTAGTTACGTTTGTTCCTGAGGACATGGGAGAACTCTTGTTATAAGTAGTCATGAGAATTTGGTTTTCGTTTGATATTTTGATGAGATATATGTTGTCTTTCCTCTAGTGGTGTTATGTGAACATCGACTACATGACACTTCACCATTATTTGGGCCTAGGGGAAGGCATTGGGAAGTAATAAGTAGATGATGGGTTGCTAGAGTGACAGAAGCTTAAACCCCAGTTTATGCGTTGCTTCGTAAGGGGCTGATTTGGATCTATATGTTTCATGCTATGGTTAGGTTTACCTTAATTCTTCTTTCGTAGTTGTGAGTGCTTGCGAGAGTAGTTAATCATAAGTGGGATGCTTGTCCAAGGAAGGGCAGTACCCAAGCACCGGTCCACCCACATATCAAATTATCAAAGTAACGAACGCGAATCATATGAGCATGATGAAAACAAGTTTGACGATAGTTCCCATATGCTTGCAGAGAATATCTTACTGAAAACTACTTGTCATTTCCTTCTGCTCCTTGTTGGGTTCGACACTCTTACTTATCGAAAGGACTATGATATATCCCCTATACTTGTGGGCCATTAGTGACCACAATTTATCTAACGTCTTGGTCCATAAAGGAGGTGAGCCAGGCAATTGGACTATGCGGCTTTATTACTTTCACTTAGCCATTGGAGTTGGACTACGGGGCTAAGTACTAGCCCCTTGTGCATGTGCAGCTATCTGGATTACAGTGCCTCTTCCATGCGGCTGGACGAAGACCAGCCCTTCATGTAACACGGGGTTAATTGCTAACGATTTGTAGTATAATACTAAGTTGCCAAATCGCTGACCAGCTCTCGCCTATCATGACATTCAGTTTTCGGCTTTCTCTACTATGGTACTTGACCGGACGAATCCGGAAATACAATTGCAGTAGTTCTCCCTTTACTACCTTAGCCGAACGAGCAGAACCTAAGGTGTTAAGCACAGGAGGCGGCCAACCCAACTATAGACCAAAGACATGATTCGGAGCTAATGCATATAATGCAATATCCAGGACGCCGAAGAGTTCCCTATAGGTGTTCAGACTTGAAATGTGCAGGGCCAAATACAGCCCCCGGTGTTGAGGCCGGACTAAAGCACGTGTGGCGATGCAAGTAGGGAGGCAATACAAATGATAATGTAAAATAACATGCTTACCAAACGAAGTGGTGATCTACTGCTTCCTTTATACCCTGATTAATGCATCGATCCGTGTTGATACAGGTAATGCCAATAACATAGAGGCCATTTGACATGCCAAAAGTTTACACAAGGGAAAGGTTTACACAGAGCCTAAGAGTAATGGTTTAAGAATACCAATGATGCCCTCCTACACGTCTGCGGGGTTTCTCCTTAGTGAGACATCCTTGGGGAGTAGGAGTCCGATGGTCGTCTGCTAGAAAGAGGAACCTAGAAAGGAGTCCCTGCACGACCGTACATCAGGTAGGTTTTTTAATGAACCTACAGTGGAATAAAAATGTTTGACGTCCAAATAGGGTCAAACCGTACTATGGACCTTTCCTGCAGTGTGCCTCCGGTGCTACCAAAGGTATTTTAAGTGCGTACTTATGTACGCGAGGTATGTACTCCGCAAACTTATGGGGCAATCGGACGAGGCAAACTGCTATTGAAGCTCAAGTTCGTCCGGGCAGTTCATGATAACCACTGCGAAAAGGGACGATGCCGAAGATCAATTCTTTGCTTCGAAAATTGTCTTGAGAGCCGAATACTAATTCAGGTGTTAATGAGCCCATGCAGCGGGCCTCCATACTGGGTATCACTCCTTTAAAGGTAGTGTTGCTAGGCTTGATTCGTGACAGGTTAATCCCCATCTTGTAGATAGTATCCTGATAGATCAATTTGATGCTGCTACCGCCGTCCATAAGGACTGTAGTGATATGATATCCGTTGATGATAGGATAAGTACCAGGGCCGTCGAACCTCTGTGGTGGTACTGCTTGGGTGGTCCCTACGATGAAAGGTGATCGGAGAAGCCGACCATGGGTTGAATTTTGGGGCGACAGGCTCTACGGTGTAGACGTTCCTTAATGCGCATTTACGCTACCTCTTGGGGATGTGTGTGACAAAGATCATGTTCACCGTTTTCACCTCGGATGGACGAGGCTCATCATCATCCTCGGTTTGAGGTCGTTTCCCCATATGTTCGGTATTTAATTTGCCGTCCTGTTTAAAAAACCAGCAATTTATGTTGGTGTGGTTGGCAGGCTTCTCCGGGGTACCATGAATCTTATAAGGTCTCTCTAGTATCTTGTCCAAACTGGATGGACCGTCCTTATTACCTTTGAACGGCTTATTCCGCTGACCGGATTTGGAGCCACTAAATCCGGCGTTTACTGGCATATCCTCTGTATCTCCGGGTTGCGGGTTGACTCTCCGGGTTGCTGGACTATGTGACTCAGGTCATCAGCATCCGGTGGCCGGACATATGTGCCCTGGAAGTTGGCCCGAAAAGCATCCTCTATATCTTCCCAACTTCCAATGGAGTTTTCTGGGAGGCCGTTGAACCAGTGCCGTGCTGGTCCTTTCGGCTTTAGGGGGACGTACTTAATTGCGTGGAGGTTATCTCTGCGAGCCATGTTAATGTGGAGAATAAAATCTTCAATCCATACGGCAGGATCCGTCATTCCATCGTACTGCTCGACATTCACGGGTTTAAACCCTTCAAGAAATTGGTGCTGCATCACTTCATCGGTGAAGCACATGGGGCGTGCGGCACCCCTGTACTGTGCAACGCCATGACGGACTCCGGATGACATCTGTGTTCGGTGCTGACCGCGAGCTTGATTACGTTTGTCGTGCTAGGCTTGATGGCCGTCATCCCGTGTGGGAGCACGTCCTCTTGATCCATAGATTGATCTGGTCTGGCTAGCTCTATCGGCCAGGTCCTGATGTAGGTCGTAATTGTAGCCCGGAGTCACTGTCTCCTTGCCTCTATGGTGAGGGGCTGCAGGCCGGTGTTCGGAATTATTGGCCATTTTGTCCCTTCCACGTGGTGGTCGGTCCAGTTGATCAGTCTAATTATATCTTCACGGTACTAGCACTAGGGCCTCATCGTCGAATTGTGGCAGTAGCCTACGTTTGGGATAACTCTTTGTTTTGCGCTCAAAGCCATATCCTTCTTCGGCGGCTAGGACCTTAGTCCATCTCTCGTTGAGCGTGTCCTATTCGCCTTTAATCCACTGTTGTTGCTTTTTCAGGCTCCACGCGGTGGCGATAATCCGTCACTTGAAGCGTTATTGTTCGAGGGCTAGCATCAAGGCTAGCATCCTCTTCAAAGATAGCTAAGTAGTTGCTATCTTCCGAATCTTTGTGATCGGCAAGCTCTTCAGGGCCGAATTGACCCTCTTCTATTTCATCCAGCTCGACCATGGGCTCAACGGGGTTGTCGGGGTCTTTGGCCTTGTCTGGAGTGTCATTATCTCTGGTGCTGGTGTTGTTGTCCCTTCCCCGATGCGATCGTGAGTGGCGCCGCTGGCGCCGGCGTTTTGGTGGTTCGTTGACGGGCTTATCCTCGTCGGGATCTTGAGTGCCATCGTCGTCCTTCTTCTCAGGCATGTCTACCATGTATATATCATATGTAGAAGTGGTCGTCCAACGCCCAGTGAGGGGCGGGTTTTGACCTTGTTTGGCTTCGACATCTTCTTCCATGCCATCGATGGCTTCAGAAGCGTAGTCTAGCATGTCGGTTAAATCCTCGATAGTGGCTACTAACTGGGTGGTTGGTGGGACGTAAAATTCCCTAGTCTCGGCCCCCAGTTTAAGATGGGTGTAGTTCATAGGTGATATCTCCGTGATGGAGAGAGATTGCATTAAGTCTGGCGCCTCGTTTAAGAGTGAGAGCTAGACCTGCGTCTGAGGATCTTTGGAGCTAGGCTCGGTGATAACCACTTGACCAAGCACGAAGGGCACACACCTCGAGAGTTCGGAGTTCATGTCCAGAGGCGAGTCTGGCTTCCTGACAACGGGAAGAGTCCCGTTTGATTCCGGGTCCGCCAAAGGCGCGGTCGCATCTGAATCTCTGGCTAGAAGGTCTGTGGGGAGGTAGAGTCTGGCGGGGTTTGTCCTCCCGTCTTCGGATGAAGTGGTCCACTCCAGATCTAAGGCCGGGGCGGACACGAGCGTCGACCCCTGGACGGGATCTGATACTAGATCCGAAGAGCCTCCTTCGTGTGGGTGGGGAGCGGCAGTCGAGGCCGCGAACCCCTCGAATATCAGGTCTCCTTGGATGTCGGCGATGTAGTTCAAACTTCCAAACCTGATCTGGTGACCAGGGGCGTAGTTGTTGATCTGCTCAAGGTGACTGGTCAAATTGGCACGTAGCACGAAGCCACCAAACACGAAAAGCTGGCCCGGGAGAAAGGTCTCTGCGGAGACAGCGCCATTGTCGATGACGAGGCGAGCCATCGATTCTTCTGTGGACAACACAACGGAACTCTCAATGATAGCACCAATGTCGGTGTCAAAACCGGCAGATCTCAGGTAGGGGGTCCCAAGCGGTGTGTCTAAGGATCAATGGTAACAAGGGACAGTAGGGACACGTTGTTTACCCAGGTTCGGGCACTCTTAAAGGAGGTAAAACCCTACTTCCTGCTAGATTGAATTTGATGTGTACATGGATTACAGGAGTTGATCTACCTCGAGATCGTATTGGCTAAACCCTAGCTGCCTAGCCTGAGATTGTTATTCTGATTCTCTCTACAGACTAAACCCTCTGGTTTATATACGCACCGGAGGGGCTTAGGCTTGTACAGAGTCGGTTTGCGGAGGAAGGAAATATTACACCCACACACCAAACTTGCCACTCTACGCACATAGGACTCCTACCCCGGACACGGGGAATAGTCTCCAGCTTCGTCTCCACGGCCAATCAGTCTGGCCCATATGGAATAGTCCGGACACCCGAGGACCCCCTAATCCAGGACTCCCTCATACACCTCACAGAAAACTGGAAAGTTGCAAATATTGGAAATAGAGTTGGGACCAATATCTTGACGGTGTAACTGGTAGAAGTTTAGAACATCCCGAAAGAATTTTGATCCGGGTGATGAGAAAACACGGATGAGGTGGTCTGCAAAGACTATGACTTTGCCCTTTTTAGGTTGAGGTTGAATTTCTGCCCCTGGAACTCGCCAGTGGACGATGTTTTTTGCTGGCAAAACACCCATCCCAACATACTCATTAAGAGATTGTTCAGTGACAATGTAAGCAACCCAATCGCAAGAGGTGTCGGTCTTAGTCATTTTTGCCAACTAAAGCCTGAGAGTGAAGAATTGGCGGTTAATATTGTGATGGTAAACCTCTCAATAGTTAAGAAAAAAGTTTCCTGCCCAAAGCTGGTTATGGGTGTAAGGTTAACCACTAGGAGGAATGGAAATAAAGAGTATGATTAAGCCGGTGTCGGCGGGTTATATAGTCATGATTAAAGTTGGACAGATGCTGGCATTTCAAAAGTTCGTAAGTAAGAAGGCTCAAAGTTGGCGGGTTACAAAGGTATCATTTGAGATACATATGCAATAGTAATAAGGCAGGTATCTACATATCAGGTATTGATGGAAATTTCACTAAGTACTGAACAAACAAGTTTCATTCATCGTGCCTATAAGTTTGGATCTGTGACAGTTCGAAAAATAGAAAGAAATTGCTAAACCTAAAACATGGTGGACGAACTAGCGTGCTGGGGAGTGAATCTCAGAAGGAAGGAATGAATCTATGATTGGTGGCAAATGCCAAAGCTATTGCCGTATGACTTCATATTTCCTTTGGATTAAACTAAGCAACATGGTGGATGAACTACAAGCGAACATGGCGAACCCCGATGAACACCGATGAACTGGGGTAACCTAATGCAGATTGGAAGTAAGGAGAGACGGGTACCTAGTGATGTTGATGGACATCGGACGGGCGCCACATTCCCTGGTCAGAATCATGTCGATGCAGCGGCCAAGATGATGCTCTTGAGGAAAAGTTGACCGGGACGGCGAATCTTCGGTGGCGTCGGTCGTCGCAAGGAAGAAGAAGAAGAGAAGGAATCAGGAAAAAATGCAAAAGGACCCCCACCCCCACCCACCCCCCCCCCCCCCGTCGCTATTTATAAAGATGCGGTAAAATGGCATGCGCAGAAATCGAGGAGGCATCATGAATATGTCAACAGTGCAGGCGCCTCAATTCTCGGAAGGCCAATTAATATATAAGATCCATTATGATATCACAAGTTCTGTGTATAGTTAATACGCATGATGTCATGGCGGGTTACAATGACTCAGTTTACAGGATGTCATGGCGGGTTACTTTGGTTAGTTCAATGAAGCAGTGAAGATTGACATGAACAAGTTCAAATCAATCTGGGGCCTAATGTTGAGGATATAACCTCGAGGTGTGACCCACGCAGGAGGAGTCGGGTTACACCAAGGTGAGACATAGCATAAAGAATATCCAGGAAGGCCCGAGAAGATAAAACAGGCAGACGACGACTTAAGAGGCGGGCCTGCAGATGGCCCAAGATCCGGAAGTGTGAGCCGCCTGACAATGATTTGCCTTGTAAGGTAGGGTGAGTTAGAAACCGAGTTGGTCATGTTGTGTGATCCTGCAAGAAATCTGTAAACATTGTGGACTCGACCTATGTGTATAAAGGCGAGACCCGGCGGCGAGTTAATTCAGAGGAGACAACAAGTCGATAGCTAGGTCAAGAGTAATCTCTCCCTTGTAATCTATACGCAAGAAATAAATAACAAGAGCAGGGGTAGGGTTTTACCTCATTGAGAGGGGCCGAACCTGGGTAAACCCTTTGTGTCCTTTGTCCCGTTCAACCCCTTTGATCTAACCAACATTGCGATGGCTCCACACCTAAGTCCTTTCACAAGGCATCTGTCGTGTTAAATCCTCGACCGGATTGGTGAAGGAGGAATAACCGTCGATGAGCACAACCAAATAGCTACACTACAGAGTTTCATCAGGAGTACGTTAAGAGGTATCACCCTCGGCACTCGATAGTAGATCTGCAGAGTCAAGCAACAAAGGGGGTGTGATGTGTTGTGTCGGGCTCTGGACGTCGATCACAATGATCGAGTCATCAGTCATCAAGCTGAGGCAACTGGGACAAGATGAGGGGTCACTGATGGATCACTAACTGACCTATACTAAGCAGTTTAGGGTAAGCACGTTAGGTATAATGAGCAGGTTACAAAAGAAAGCTATGCATCAAAATAGGAACAAACAAATACAATAGCAAAATCTAATGCAAGCATGAGAGAGAATGGAATGGCCGATATCGTAATGATCAAGGGGGGTTTTCTTGCCAAGTTGCCCAGACGAGAAGGAAGGATCGCCAAAACGGCAGACCAGTCCTTTGAAAAACTTGACACCTGACTGAGCAGTCACCTTTCTCACTGCTTCCACTTCTGCTCACTTTGTGAACTTGTCGATTGCAACGTAGAAGTACTCAAAGCCCCCGACGATGCGGGGGAAAGGGCCCAGTATATCGAGCCCCCAGACTGAGAATGGCCACGAGAGAGGGATTGTTCGAAGGGCTTGAGTCGATTGATGAAGCTTCTTTGAATGGAACTGAAACGCTTCACACTTGTTTACTAGTGCTGTCGCATCCTGGAGGGTGGTGGGCCAGAAGAAACCTTGCCGGAACGCCTTCCCGGCAAGGGCCCTCGACCCTATGTGGGAGCCACATATGCCTCCATGTATCTCTGCCAACAGGTCCAGTCCTTCATTCCGGGGGATGCACTTCAATTTCACACTGTTTGGCCTTCTCCTGTACAGGGCGTCATCGACGAACTGGTACAGGGCGGACCGACGGGCTACTCTTTTCATGTCTTCCTGCTCCTCAGGAAGCTCCCCTGTTTGGAGAAATCGAATGGTATGATGTGCCCACGCCGGAGCCTGGGGCTCGACGGCAAGGACCAAAGGCATTTCTTCTGCCATGGGAGCAGCTGTCTCTACGGCTAGGGCTTGATGCCCTGCCGGAGGCAACTGGTCTTGGGCAGACTCAGCATCCGCGGCAGCACCCTTGCCGGCAGCCCCAGGGGGCTCGATAGGAAAGTACTTGCCGAGACCTAACTTCCTCCGCTTGTTCTGATCCATTAGTGGCTCGACGGATGGTTGAGCTAGCCGGAGCAAAAAGCTACCTGGTTCCACAGGTAGCTTGAATGCAGCATGCTTTGACAGGTAATCGGCGATGTCGTTCTCCATTCTGGGGACGTGCTCCGCTTGGATACTGTTAAAGCACTCTTCTAGCTTCCTCACTTCAATGGGCTCTGGTAATCCTTGTTGACCTGTCTGACAACGAGCTGCAAGTCACCCCTGACGATGAGCTTCTTAACCCCGAGGTCTGCTGCGATCCTGAGACCGGCAAGCAATCCCTCATACTCAGCAGTGTTGTTGGTAGACATCTCCCTGGGGAATTGCCTCTGGATCACGTACTTGAGGTGCTCTCCGGTGGGTGCGACGAGCAGCACACCGGCACCAGCGCCTTGCAGCGAGAAAGCCCCATCAAAGTACATGATCCAGTTGCGGTCTGCTTCCTTGCTGGGGGGAGTGGTCTCTTGGATTTCTCCATCGGGCGTCGAGGTCCATTCTGCAATAAACTCCGCCAAGACTCTGCTCTAAATTGTCGAGGTGCTCTCAAACTTTAAACCAAAGCTCGACAACTCCAAGGCCCATTCCACAATCCTTCCAGTCACATCTGGGTTATGCAGTATCCGTTGCAATGGGAGGCGGGTGACGACAGTGATCTCGTGGGCTTGGAAGTAATGACGCAGCTTCCTCGAGGCCATAAGTAGGCTGAAGAGCAATTTCTGCACACCGGAGTACCTCGATCTAGCCCCCTGCAAGAGGGAGCTGACAAAGTAAACTGGGTGCTCCATCATCTTCTTCTTCTACACCACCTCACTTGACTGTGCGGGCACTGCCTTGGCGGAATCAGACTCTGCCGGGGGTTGCGCCTTGCCGGCACCTGGCCCTGCTGGGGGAATATTTGGCTTGCCATCCGCTGGTTCTGCCCCCGTCACTGCCTCCTCGTCAACCTCCCTCTGTGCCACCAGTGCGGCGCTGACCACTTGATTCGTCGCCGCCAAATATAGCAGCAACGGCTCTTGTGGTTTAGGTGCAACCAGTATTAGCATGGAGGAAAGGTATTTATTCAGATCCTGCAATGCTGCCTCGGCTTCCGGGGTCCACTCCATTGGGCCCGCCTTCTTCAAGATTTTGAAGAAAGGAAGGGCGCGCTCGATGGACTTGGAGATGAACCGGCTCATGGCGGCAACGCAGCCGGTGAGCCGACGCACGTCCTTGATCTGCTTGGGCGCCTCAATCTGCTCAATAGCCTTGATCTTGTCTGGGTTTGCCTCGATCCCGCGCTGCGACACAAAGAACCCGAGAAGCTTGCCGGATGGAACACCGAAGACACACTTCTCAGGGTTCAGCTTGAGGTTGATCTTGCGCAGGTTGGCAAATGTCTCTTCCAGGTCTTGCACAAGAGTTGGCCCGTCCTTGGTTTTGACCACTATGTCGTCCATGTATGCTTCCATATTTCTATGGAGCTGAGGTTCGAAACCAATTTGGACTGCCCTTGTGAACGTTGAGCCAGCACTCCTCAACCCGAAAGGCATCCGTAAAAAGCAATAGTACCACATGGGGTGATGAATGCTATCTTCTCTTCATCCTCTCTTTGTCATGAAGATCTGGTGGTAGCCTGAGTAGGCGTCGAGGAATGATAACAGATCACACCCAGCTGTGGAGTCAACAATCTGGTAGATGCGCGGCAACAGGAAGGGGTCCTTAGGACAAGCCTTATTGATATCTGTGTAATCAATACACAGCCTACTTCCCATTCGCCTTGCGCACCACTACCGGATTGGCCAACCACGTCGGGTGGAGTACTCCTCTCACCAACCCTGCCGCCTCCAACTTCTTGATCTCCTCTGTGATGAACTCCTGACTTTCCAGAGCCTACTTTCTGATACGTCACCAACGTATCTATAATTTTTTATTGCTCCATGCTATATTATCTATTGTTTTGGACTATATTGGGCTTTATTTTCCACTTTTATATTACCTTTGGGACTAACCTATTAACCGGAGGCCCAGCCCAGAATTGATGTTTTTTTGCCTATTTCAGTATTTCGAAGAAACAGAATATCAAACGGAGTCCAAACGGAATGAAACCTTTGGGAACATGATTTTCTCATCAGATAAGAACCAGGATACTTGGACCCTCCATAAAGAAAGCCATGAGGCGGTCACGAGGGTGGAGGGTGCCCCCCCTAGGGCGCGCCCCCTGCCTCGTAGGCCCCCCGAAGCTCCACCAACGTACTCCTTCCTCCTATATATACCTACGTACCCCCAACAGATCAGATACGGAGCCAAAAACCTATTTCCACCGCCGCAACTTTCTCAGATCCACGAGATCCCATCTTGGGGCATGTTCCGAGTTCACGGAAGGGATTCCACCATGGAGGGCTTCTACATCATCATCATAGCCTCTCCGATGAAGTGTGAGTAGTTTGCTTCAGACCTTCGGGTCCATAGTTAGTAGCTAGATGGCTTCTTCTCTCTTTTTGGATCTCAATACAATGTTCTCCCCCTTCGATGTAATCTTCTTTTTGTGGTGTGTTTGTTGAGACCGATGAATTGTGGGTTTACGATCAAGATTATCTATGAGCAATATTTGAATCTTCTCTGAATTCTTTTATGTATGATTGAGTTATCTTTGCAAGTCTCTTTGAATTATCCATTTGGTTTGGCCAACTAGATTGGTAGTTCTTGCAATGGGAGAAGTGCTTAGCTTTGGGTTCAATCTTACGGTGTCCCCACCCGATGTAAAGGGTTGCAAGGCACGTATTGTATTGTTGCCATCGAGGATAACAAGATGGGGTATTTATCATATTGCACTAATTTATTCCTCTACATCATGTCATCTTGCTTAAGGCGTTACTCTGTTTTCATTAACTTAATACTTTAGATGCATGCTGGATAGCGGTCGATGAGTGGAGTAATAGTAGTAGATGCAGACAGGAGTCGGTCTACTAGTCTCGGACGTGATGCGTATATACATGATCATACCTAGATACTCTCATAACTATGCTCAATTCTGTCAATTGCTCAACAGTAATTCGTTCACCCAATCGTAAAATACTTATGCTCTTGAGAGAAGCCACTAGTGAAATCTATGGCCCCCGGGTCTATTTTCATCATATTAATCTTCCTACGCTTTATTATTGCTTTGCTTTTTTACTTTGCCTTTTATTTTTACTTTCCTTCTTTATACCAAAAATACCAAAAATATTATCTATCATCTCTATCTGATCTCACTCTCGTAAGTGACCGTGAAGGGATTGACAACCCCTATTTGCGTTGGTTGCGAGGAGCTATTTTCTTTGTGTAGGTACGAGGGACTCGCGCTTGGCCTCCTACTGGATTGATACCTTGGTTCTCAAAAACATAGGGAAATACTTACGCTACTCTGCTGCATCATCCTTTCCTCTTCGGGGAAAACCAACGCAAGGTCAAGACGTAGCACTTTTCGACCTTTCCGCTGACGGGCCGCGTGAAGCGCATAGCTAGGTGGTGCTCAATCACCTCCCCGGTAACACCGGGGATATCAGATGCTTTCCATGCAAACACGTCGACGTTCGCCCACAGGAAGGTGATGAGCGCGCCTTCCTATTTGCTGTCGAGTGTGGAGCCTATGGTGAAGGCCCCTCCCGTGCCATCCTCCCCGACGGGCACCTTCTTGGCCTGCGGCGGCTCGGCTCTGGATCTCTTGCTCTTATCGGTAGAGCTCTCTGGCACGTCCTCAACGGTAGCACAACACTCCGAGGAGGAGCACTTGCCGGAGTGGGTGCGAGAGGTCTTGTTGGGCTCCTTCTTCCCTCCTGGGCCTTCAGCGGCAGGAGCAGGCGCCTTGACGGCAGCTGCTAGAACTGCTTCCCGGTAGAGTTGGTCGGTGCAAATTAGCGCGTCCTTCTTGTCCGAGGGGACAAAGATGATTGTCAACGGCCCGGGCATCTTTAGCATGTCGTAGGCGTAGTGTGACGCCGCCATGAACTTGGCTAGTGCCGGGCGGCCGAGGATCCCGTTGTAGGGAAAGGGGATCTCGGCCACGTCGAAGACGATCCTCTCCTTCCTGTAGTTCAACTCTCCTCCAAATGTCACAGGCAGTGTGACCTTTCCCTTCGGCTGGCTCGTCCCCGGATTGACCCCTTGAAACGTGCCCGTTTCCTTGAGGTCTCCATCAGGGATTTGGAACCTTTTGATCAGGACAGGCGAGATCAGGTTCAGGCCGGCCCCGCCGTCAACCAACATCCTATTCACCCTGAAGTTGCGTATCGTTGGTGAGACCAACAATGGCAAACACCCGACCGCAGTAGTGCGGTCAGGGTGGTCCTCGGCGTCAAAGATGAGGTGCGTGCTGGACCACTTCAGTGTCTTCTGAGCGTCGAACGACGGCTCTGTTGCTGTAATCTCACGCGCCCACTGCTTGAGCTTGCGGTGAGAGGTATGCAGCGAGACGCCGCCATTGACACACATGGCCTCTGTAGCCTTCTGGAATCCTTGCTCACCAGACTCGTCGTCCTCGTCGGGATCATCGTCTTCTTGTTTCTTGTCGCGGCCTCGGGCGCCTCTCGTGATGGTTGTCCTTGCTGGGGCGGCCTCCTTGGCCGCCAAGATTCTTGCCGGATCCCTTAGCACCATCCTAGTCCTTCTCCTTGTCCCACTTCTCGTACTCAGCCTTTTGCTTCTCAGCAAGTAGCTCGACTTGTCGGCAGTTCTTGAGGTCGTGGCCCTTGGTGCGGTGGATCTTATAGTATTGCTTGCCGGAGCATCCTGGCTTGTCGGTAGCCGCCAAGGCCCGACAGGTGGCGCACCCGGCAATCTCCTTACCGGGGGTGTCTGCCTTGACCTTCTTGCCGGCACCGGTTTCGTCAGATGCCTCAACGGCAAGCACGTCCTGGCCTTTGCATTTTCTGTTGTGACGCCGGCTCTTCTTCGTCGGGGTGGCGGCGTCTTCATCGGTAGAGTCAGTTTCCGTGCCGGCGTCTTCGCCGGGGTACTTCCTTCCCTCTTCAGCCCGGGCGCACCTATCGGCCAGAACATAGATCTCGGCCACATCCTTAACCTTGGTCATCGCCAACTCCTCGCGCATCTTGCGATTGAGCATGTTCTGGTGGAACGCGCTAATCACAGCGGTGGGATGAACGCCGGGGATGTTGTACTGCACCCGGCTGAATCTCTGGATGTACTTGCGCATGGTCTCCCCTTCCTTCTAGGGAATGATATGTAGATCACTGGCCTGGCCATGAGCTTGGTGGCATCCTGTGAAGGCGCCGACGAACTCATGGCACATGGCTAACCAAGAAGAAATGGAATCCGCAGGCAAGTGCATCAACCAGGACATGACATTGGGCTTCAGCGCCAACGGGAAATAGTTGGCAAGCACCTTGTCGTCGCGAGCTCCAGCAGCCTGCATCGCGATGGTGTAGATGCTGAGGAACTAGGACGGATGGGTCTTGCCAGTGTACTTCTCGCTGACGTCGGGCTTGAATGTGCGGTGGGACGGCCACTTGAACTGTCGCAACTCATGGGTAAAGGCCAGGCAGCCCACCTCGTAAGGTAGGCCACCGGAGCCCCCCGGTGCCGGGTGGTCCATAGCGGGTCCCGCCCGCTTGTCCGACTGGCGGCATGTTTCGCGCCGGCGCTCGACGGTGGTTCGAGCGACTTCGTGAGCTCGTTCTTACTGAACTTGGCGCTGGTCGCGGTGGGTCCGCGGGTCGGACGACACTATAGAGATGTTATCACAAGCGTCGTCATGACGGGCAGACGCCCGCGGCAGCTGGCGAGGAGGAGGGGAGTGCACCGTTGCCGCAGCTCCCTCGGTCCTCCCAGCGCCAGCGCGTGGTGGCTCGGTGGAGCGCCGACTCGAGGGGCCCGCAGGTCGTGGATCGTATTTGTTGGCGACGGCGACAATGCTCCGGATGGTGGCCCTCCACTCGTCGAGCTTCTCTGTAGCAAGAGGGAAGTCGAGGAGCAGTTGCGCGCGCGCCAAAGCTTTTGCTGGCGTGGGCGGCGGCTACAGCTGCGTGGATCGCGGCGTGCTTCGACTTCTAACTATGTTAGAAGGAGCTCCGTTACGACCCAGCGGCTGCGTGCCATTTTCACCAGCGCTTCGGTGGGCATGCTGAACCCCTTCATCCCACGGATGACGCACATGGCTCTTCCCACAGTCACCAGCATGGTGACGCTGCTCGGCGCGCACACCATGGGAAGAGCGCGCAGTGGTCGCCGGCGTGGGTGTCTTGCAGGTCACTGCGCCGCCCGAAGGTGGCACAACGACACCCCTGGAGGTCCCCGCGCCGCCTGCGGGGGGCCCAGCTCCGTCTTTGGATCTAGCGACGTGCGGCCGGTCATCTGGGGCGCGAACGGCGCCGCCGCTGTGCTCGACTACCGAGCGATCTTTGGTGCTCGCGGACCGCGGCCCGGGTCCTGTCCGCGACCGGTCCACTGCTCGTCCGCACCGGCACGGGCTGTTCGGCTCCCAACGAGCCGATCGCCGTGGCCGTCTTCTTCTTAGGAGCCATGGCGACGAGGAACTGCTAGGCTAACTACTGGACCAGATTCTCAAAATTGCGCCCCCTACCTGGCGCGCCAGAGATGTCGGTGTGGAACGACACCTATGGGATCACAAGAATCCCTACTACGGTTGCTGGGGCACGGGGTTGCAAGAAGAGCAGGGCTAGTAGACAGCGCAAGGACCGTTTACCCAGGTTTGGGCCGCCAGGATGCGTAAAACCCTAGTCCTGCTTTGGTGGGTGTACTTCAGAGAGTTTTTCAGCTCTCGAACTTGCCGTGGTCAGTGTGTGGTTCGAAAGAGCCGAATCGTTCCCAAGTATGCTATGGGCCTCCTTTTATAGTCAGAAGGGGCTGCCACAGTGTTACACAGGAGGTGGAAAGGCATACAGTGCCCGGAGCTTATCGCTCGTATTACAGGACAAGACGCACTTAATGCATAGCATAGGTGTCCCATTGCTTTATTTGGGACGGGGACGAGGCCAGTCCCGTCCGTCGCCGCTCCTCCTCGCTTTGATACGCGCCCTGGCCAGCGCTGCATGCGGCGCCATGTAGGCAGGCAGGCAACTGAGGTGGCGCGGTGGTGGAGTCTTCACGGAGATCTGCATGCCGCCACGCAGGCGCTCGATGAGTTGGCCTGGGAGCTGCATGTTGCCACGCAGGTGCCCACCCACCTGGTTGGGCTGGCAGCTGCATGCGAACGGTGGTGGGAGCTTGGTTGGCGTGGGCCAGGCGGTGGCCCTGCTGGCGTCCTTGGTGAGGGCCTTGCCGGGTGGCCCGGCAGGGTCTTGCCGTGGCGTGTTGTCGTCCCTGGCAAGGGCCTTGCCGGGGGTCTGGTGACCTTCCTCGGCAAGGATCTTGCCGAGGATAGTCGTCTTCTAATCCTCATCTGATCTTGAATATGTCTTCACAAAGATTTGCATGCCACCATAGATGTGCCTTCCCGAGCACTGGCCCCACGCAGATGATGGCGTTGGGGACCGCGGGCTCAAGGGTGGCTCGCTCTGTTGGAGTGGGGCAAGCTGCCCGTCAAGGGTCTTGCCGGGGAAACCTGCTTCGTCACTCTGCTCTTTGTGGTCTTGGCCTTGGTGTTGCTCTGATTGTCTTGGGCTTTGGTCTTACCTTGGCTCCCTGTTCTGCTTGGTGTGACCGCGGGCGCGGCTCCGACTGCCCGTGCACAGGTAAAGGGGTACAAAAACGAACCCCTCTTTTTGTACACCGACATGATAGTCAGTGGGAAAGTCCTGTTCATTGTGTCCCTAAGAAGGGAGGTATTACTGTTGTTCCTAATGATAAAGATGAATTGATCCCACAAAGAATTGTTACAGGTTATAGAATGGTAATTGATCTCCACAAATTAAATAAAGCTACTAGAAAGGATCATTAGCCTTTACCTTTTCTTGATCAAATGCTAGAAAGATTATCCCAACATACACAATTTTTCTTTCTACATGGTTATTCTGGTTTCTCTCAAATACCCGTGTCGAAAGAGGATCAGGAAAAGACCACTTTTACTTGCCCTTTCGGTAGCTTTTCTTATAGACGTATGCCATTTGGTTTATGTAATGCACCTGCTACCTTTCAAAGATGTATGATGGCTATATTATCTGACTTTTGTGAAAAGATTGTTGAGGTTTTCATGGATGATTTCTCTGTGTATGGAACTTCTTTTGATGAGTTCTTAAGCAACCTTGAACGAGTTTTGCAGAGATGTGAAGAAACTAATCTTGTCTTGAATTGGGAGAATTGCCACTTTATGGTTAATGAAGGTATTGTCTTGGGGCACAAAATTTCTGAAAGAGGTATTGATGTAGATAAAGCTAAAGTTGATGTTATTGAAAAGATGCCATGTCCTAAAGACATTAAAGGTATAAGAAGTTTCCTTGGGCATGCCGGTTTTTATAGGAGGTTCATTAAAGACTTCTCAAAAATTACTAGGCCTCTGAGTAATCTCTTACAAAAAGATGTTCCTTTTGTCTTTGATGATGATTGTGTAGAAGCATTTGAAATACTTACGAAAGCCTGCATTACTGCACCTATTGTCCAGCCACTTGATTGGAATTTACCCTTTGAAATTATGTGTGATGCTAGTGATTAGGTTGTAGGTGTTGTTCCAGGACAAAGAGTTGATAAGAAACTAAATGTCATCCAATATGCTAGTAAAACTCTAGACAATGCCCAGAGAAATTATGTTACTACTGAAAAAGAATTCTTAGCAGTTGTATTTGCTTGTGATAAGTTCAGACCTTATATTGTTGATTCTATAGTAAATGTTCACACTGATCATGCTGCTATTAAATATCTAATGGAAAAGAAAGATGCTAAACCTAGACTTATTAGATGGGTTCTCTTGCTACAAGAATTTGAGTTGCATATTATAGATAGAAAGGGAGCTGAGAACCCCGTTGCAGACAAATTATCTATAGGTTAGAGAATATGCTTGATGACCAACTACCTATTGATGATAGCTTCCTTGATGAACAATTAGCTGTCATAAATGCTTCTAGTAATGCTCCATGGTATGTTAATTATGGTAATTACATTGTTGCTAAATTTATACCACCTAGTTTCACATACCAGCAAAAGAAAAAGTTTTTCTATGATTTAAGACATTACTTCTGGGATGACCCACACCTTTATAAAGAAATAGTAGATGGTGTTATTAGACGTTGTGTGCATGAGCATGAACAGGAACAGATCCTACGCAAGTGTCACTCCGAGGCATACGGAGGACACCATGCGGGAGATAGAACTGCACATAAGGTATTGCAATCCGGTTTTTATTGGCCTACTCTCTTGAAAGATGCCCATAAGATTGTCTTGTCTTGTGATGAATGCCAAATAATTGGTAATATTAGTAAACATCAAGAAATTCCTATGAACTATTCGCTTGTTATTGAACCATTCGATGTTTGGAGCTTTGATTATATGGGACCGTTTCCTTCCTCTAATGGGTATACACATATTTTAGTTGTTGTTGATTGCGTTACTAAGTGGGTAGAAGCTATTCCAACTAGTAGTGCTGATCATAACCCCTCTATTAGAAAAAGGTGCTTAAAGAAGTTATTTTTCCGAGGTTTGGAGTCCTAGATACTTAATGACTGATGGTGGTTTACATTTCATTCATGGTGCTTTCCGTAAAATGCTTGCTAAGTATGATGCTAACCATAGAATTGCATCTCCATACCACCCACAGTCTGCTGGTCAAGTAGAATTGTGTAATAGAGAGCTTAAATTAATTTTGCAAAAGAGTGTTAATAGATCTAGAAAGAATTGGTCTAAGAAACTTGATGATGCATTATGGTCCTATAGAACTGCATATAAAAATCCTATGGGTATGTCTCCGAATAAAATGGTTTATGGAAAAGCATGTCACTTACCTCTCGAACTAGAACATAAGGCATATTGGGCCATTAAAGAGCTCAATTATGATTTCAAACTTGCCGGTGATAAGCGACTATTTGACATTAGCTCACTTGATGAGTGGAGAACTCAAGCTTATGAGAATGCCAAACTGTTCAAAGAAAAAGTTAAGAGATGGCATGACAAAAGGATACAAAAGCGTGAGTTTAATGTAGGTGATTATGTTTTGTTATAAAAATCTCGTTTCAGATTTTTTGCAGGAAAACTCCTCTCTAAATGGGAAGGTCCTTACGGTATCGAGGAGGTCTATCGTTCCGGTGCCATAAAAATCAACAACTTCGAAGGCACAAATCCGAACGTGGTGAACGGTCAAAGAATCAAACATTATATCTCAGGTAATCCCATAAATGTTGAAACTAATGTTATTGACACCGAAACCCCGGAGGAATACATAAGGGACACTTTCCAGAATGTTTCTGACTCCGAAAAGGAATAAGTATGTGGTACGGTAAGTAGACCGACTCCAAAACAGTTATAATAGCAATTTTCCTCCGTTTTGGAATATTTAGACAAAAATAGGAAAATAAGAATTAGTCCTAAACGGACACGAGGCATCCATGAGGGTGGAGAGCGCGGCCCCTACCTCGTGGACACCTCGTGTGCCCTCCGGACTCCGTTTTCTTGCATGATACTTCTTTTGGTCGGTAAACATTCATTATATAATCTCCTGAAGGTTTTGACCACCGTACCATGACGAAATCCTCTGCTTTTCGTTTTGAGTTGTTTATGTAGCTGATTAGAGCAAGATGTCTTCTCAAGAGTCAGTCGGGGAGAGTCGGGTGTCTCATCCGACACCGGGACCAGGAGCAAATAGCGATGCTGACCACTCTGGGCCATCGACGGAGGAAGAGATGGAGGCCGACTTGAAAAGGATAGATGCGATGGAAGAGGATCAATAAGTTACCTCTCGTTTCCGAGCTGGATTCATGATGGGGGAATTACAGAGCTCAGCTATTCCAAACTCGGTCATCCCTTCCAATGTTAGATTTCTTTCCTATGAAAATATGAAAAGGAGTGTTACTTGTTCCCCCGCAGCTATGCGACATCCATGGGTGAAAGGAGCTTTGGCCGTCATGGGCAAGCACCGTAAGGAAATAATGGACCTCAAGTAGCAAGTCAAGAAGCTTGAGGAAGAGAATCGTATTCTGAGGGGCATCATTGCCAAGAATATCTCATCACCACCTCCGAAGAAAGAGACATAAATACATGAGTATGGTCACTCCCCTTGGCAACTGCCAAGCTTGGGGGAGGTGCCCCGGTATCGTATCACCATCACACTCCTATCTTTACTGTTTTTCTTAGTTCAATCCATTTAGTAATATCTTGATCTAGTAGAATAAAGTTTTTAGTATAATTTAGTTTTGAGTTTTGCTTTATGATCCTTCTATGTAATCGAGTCCGTGAGCTATATATAATAAAGATTAGTCTTGGGTTGAGGTCTTGGTTATCTTGATTTGATCTTGAGGGAATAAAGATAAAAAGAAATAAAGAAATCATATTGATCTTATGGAGAGTAATGACTTCACAGAGTATGATGAATAAAAGTTGTTGAGAGTTAACAAACATAGTTTTGGTCATCATGGCAATTAATAGGAAGTAATAAAGAAAGATAGGTTTTCACATATAAATATACTATCTTGGACATCTTTTATGATTGTGAGCACTCATTAAAATATGACATGCTAAAAAGATGACATTGGACAAGGAAGACAACGTAACGGGTTATGTTTTCTTATATCTGAAATAAAGTATATTGTCATGGATCATGCAACATGTTGAGCTTGCCTTTCCCCCTCATGCTAGCCAAATTCTTTGCACCAAGTAGAGATACTACTTGTGCTTCCAAATATCCTTAAACCTAGTTTTGCCATGAGAGTCCACCATATCTACCTATGGATTGAGTAAGATCCTTCAAGTAAGTTGTCATTATTGCAAGCAATAAAAATTGCTCCCTAAATATGTGTGATTTATTAGTGTGGAGAAAATAAGCTTTATACGAGCTTGTGATAAGGAAGTAATAAAAGCGACGGACTGCATAAGAAAGGTCCCTATCACAAGTGGCAATATAAAGTGACATTCTTTTGAATTAAGATTTTGTGCATCCAACCCTAAAAGCACATGACAACCTCTGCTTCCCTCTGTGAAGGGCCTATCTTTTATTTTTGTCTTATGCCTTATACAAGAGTCGAGTTGATCTTCACCTTTCCTTTTTACACTTTATCTTTTGGCAAGCACACTGTGTTGGAAAGATCCTGATATTTATATCCAATTGAATGTAAGTTATCATAAACTATTCTTATTGAAATTACCCTTGAGGTAGAAGGTTGGGAGGCAACACTATAAGCCCCTATCTTTCTCTGTGTCCGATTAAAACTTCATACCCATAAGTATTGCGTGAGTGTTTGAAATTGTGACAGACTAAATGATAGTTGAGTATGTGGACTTGCTGAAAAGCTCTTATATTTACTCTTTCCGATGTTATGATAAATTGCAATTGCTTCAATGATTGAGATAATAGTTTGCTAGTTTTCAATGAAGTTTCTTATTCATACTTGACATGGTGAATAGATTTTTACTTTAGCATAAGAAATCATATCACAATATATATATATATATATATATATATATATATGTTGCTGTTCTAAGAATGATCATGATGCCGTCATGTCCGTATTTTATTTTATCAACACCTCTGTCTCTAAACATGTGGACATATTTTTCGATATCGGCTTCCGCTTGAGGACAAGCGAGGTCTAAGCTTGGGGGAGTTGATACGTCCATTTTGCATCATGCTTTTATATCGATATTTATTGCATTATGGCCTGTTATTACACATTATGTCACAATACTTATGCCTTTTCTCTCTTATTTTACAAGGTTTACATGAAGAGGGAGAATGCCGGCAGTTCGAATTTTGGGCTGGAAAAGTAGTAAATATTAGAGACCTATTCTGCACAAGTCCAAAAGTCCTAAAACTTCACGGAGGCACTTTTTCGAATTAATTAAAAATATTGGCAAAAATTTAACCAGAGGGGCCCCCCACCCTGGCCACGAGGGTGGGGGGCATGCCCTACCCCACCTGGGCGCGCCCCCTTGTCTCGTGGGCCCCCTGGCAGGCCTACGGTGCCCATCTTTTGCTATATGAAGTCTTTGTACCTGGAAAAAAATAAGAAAGTAGCTTTCGGGACGAAGCACCGCAGTCTCGGGGTGGAACCTTGGCAGAACCATTCTAGGGCTCCGGAGGAGCTGTTCTGCCAGGGAAACATCCCTCCGAGAGGGGAAAATCATCACCATCAATCCTCTCATCGGGAGGGGGTCAATCTCCATCAACATTTTCACCAGCACGATCTCCTCTCAAACCCTAGTTCATCTCTTGTATCCGCTCTTTGTCTGAAAACCTCATATTGGTACCTGTGGGTTGCTAGTAGTGTTGATTACTCCTTGTAGTTGATGCTAGTTGGTTTATTCGGTGGAAGATCATATGTTCAGATCCTTTATGCATATTAATACCACTTTGTTATGAACATGAAAATTATTTGTGAGTAGTTACGTTTGTTCCTAAGGATATGGGAGAACTCTTGTTATAAGTAGTCATGATAATTTGGTTTTCGTTTGATATTTTGATTAGATATATGTTGTCTTTCCTCCAGTGGTGTTATGTGAACGTCGACTACATGACACTTCACCATTATTTGGGCCTAGGGGAAGGCATTGGGAAGTAATAAGTAGATGATGGGTTGCTAGAGTGATGTAAGCTTAAACCCAGCTTATGCGTTGCTTCGTAAGGGGCTGATTTGGATCCATATGTTTCATGCTATGGTTAGGTTTACCTTAATTCTTATTTCGTAGTTGTGGGTGCTTGCGAGAGTAGTTAATCATAAGTGGGATGCTTGTCCAAGGAAGGGCAGTACCCAAGCACCTGTCCACCCACATATCAAATTATCAAAGTAACGAACACGAATCATATGAGCATGATGAAAACTAGCTTGACGATAATTCCCATGTGTCCTCGGGAGCGTTTTCCATTATATAAGAGTTTGTCCAGGATTCTCATTTGCTACAAAAAGTATTGGGCCACCATTTTGCACCTTCTTTACTTTTGTTACATGTTACCCGTTACGAATTACCTTATCACAAAACTATCTGTTACCGATAATTTCAGTGCTTGCAGAGAATACCTTACTGAAAACTACTTGTCATTTCCTTCTGCTCCTTGTTGGGTTCGACACTCTTACTTATCGAAAGGACTACGATAGATCCCCTATACTTGTGGGCCATCAGTTTCCACACTTTATCTAACGTCTTGGTCCGTAAAGGAGGTGTGCGCGAGGTGAACCAGGCAATCGGACTATGCGGCTTTATTACTTTCACTTAGCCATTGGAGTTTGACTATGGGGCTAAGTACTAGCCCCTTGTCCATGTGCAGTTATCTGGATTACAGTGCCTCTTCCACGTGGCTGGACGAAGACCAGCCCTTCATGTAACACGGGGTTAATCGCTAACGATTTGTAGTATAATACTAAGTTGCCAAATCACTTACCAGCTCTCGCCTATCATGACATTCAGTTTTCGGCTTTCTCTACTATGGTACTTGACCGGACAAATCCTAAATACAATAGAAGTAGTTCTCCCTTTACTACCTTAGCCGAACAAGCAGAACGTAAGGTGGTAAGCATAGGAGGCGGCCAACCCAACTATAGACCAAAGACATGATTCGGAGCCGATGCATATAATGCAATATCCGGGACGCCGAAGAGTTCCCTATCGGTGTTCAGACTTGAAATGTGCAGGGCCAAATACAGCCCCCGGTGTTGAGGCCGGACTAAAGCACGTGTGGCAGTCTGAAGTAGGGAGGCAATACAAATGATAATGTAAAATAGCATGCTTACTAAACTAAGTGGTGATCTACTGCTTCCTTTATACCCTGATTAATATGTCGATCCGTGTTGTTACACGTGCTATTTGACATGCCAGAAGTTTACACAAGGGAAAGGTTTACACAGAGCCTAAAAGTAATGGTTTAAGAATCCCAATGATGCCCTCCTGCACGTCTGCGGGGTTTCTCCTTAGTGAGACATCCTTGGGGAGTAGGAGTCCGATGGTCGTCTACTAGAAAGAGGTACCTAGAAAGGAGTCCCTGCACGACCGTAGATCAGGTAGGTTTTTTAATGAACCTACAGTGGAATAAAAATGTTTGAGGTCCAAATAGGGTCAAGTCGTACTATAGACCTTTCCTGCAGTGTGCCTCCGGCGCTACCAAAGGTATTTTAAGTGCGTAGTTATGTACACGAGGTAATGCATCCGCAACCTTATGGGGCAATCGGACGATGCAAACTGCTATTGAAGCTCAAGTTCGTCCGGCAAAGGTGCATGATAACCATCGAAAAGGGACGATGCCGAAGATCAATTCTTCCCTTCAAAAATTGTCTGGAGAGCCGAATACTAATTCAGGTGTTTATGAGCCCATGCAGTGGGCCTCCACGCTGGGTATCACTCCTTTAAAGGTAGTGTTGCTAGGCTTGATTCGTGACGGGTTGATCCCCATCTTGTAGACAGTATCCTGATAGATCAAGTTGAGGCTGCTACCGCCGTCCATAAGGACTGTAGTGATATGATATCCGCTGTTGATAGGATAAGTACCAGGGCCGCCGAACCTCTATGGTGGATACTGGTTGGGTGGTCCCTGTGATAAAAGGTGATCGGAGAAGCCGGCCATGGGTTTAATTTTGGGGCGACAGGCTCTACGGCGTAGATGTTCCTTAATGCGCGTTTACGCTCCCTCTTGGGGATCTGTGTGACAAAGATCATGTTTACCGTTTTCACCTCGGACGGACGAGGCTCATCATCGTCCTTGGTTTGAGGTTGTTTCCCCTTATGTTCGGTATTTAATTTGCCGTCCTGTTTGAAAACCCAACAATTTATGTTGGTGTGGTTGGCAGGCTTCTCCGGGGTACCATGAATCTTATAAGGTCTCTCTAGTATCCTATCCAAACTGGATGGACCATCCTTATTACCTTTGAATGGCTTCTTCCGCTGACCTGATTTGGAGCCACTGAATCCGGCGTTTACTGGCTTATCCTCTGTATCTGCATTGTTGTTTCGATGCTTGTTTTTGTTGGGCCATGGCTTGCCATTGCCATCCCTCGTGTTAGAAGTGCCGAGGTCACTGGTACTATTGCATCTTCGAGCCAACCAGCTATCCTCTCCTGCACAAAAGCGGGTCATCGGTGCAATAAGAGCCGCCATAGTCTTGGGCTTTTCCTGACCGAGGTGTCAGGCGAGCCATTCGTCACGGGCGCTGTACTGAAATGCCGCTAGGGCTTCAACGTCCGGACAGTCGATGATTTGGTTGTTTTTAGTTTAGAACCGATTCCGAAGTTTGCGGGTTGACTCTCCAGGTTGCTGGACTATGTGACTCAGGTCATCAGCATCCGGTGGTCGGACATAAGTGCCCCGGAAGTTGGCCTGAAAAGCATCCTCTAAATCTTCCCAACTTCCAATGGAGTTTTCTGGGAGGCCGTTCAACCAGTGTCGTGCTGGTCCTTTCTGCTTTAGGGGGAGGTACTTAATGGCGTGGAGGTTATCTCCGCGAGCCATGTTAATGTGGAGAATAAAATATTCAATCCATATGGCAGGATCCGTCGTTCCATCGTACTGCTCGACATTCACGGGTTTAAACCCTTCGTTAAATTGGTGATGCATCACCTCATCGGCGAAGCACACGGGGTGTGCGGCACCCCTGTACTGTGCAACGCCATGACGGACTCCGGATGACATCTGTGTTCGGTGCTGACCTCGAGCTTGATTATGTTTGTCGTGCTAGGCTTGATGGCCGTCATCACGTGTGGGAGCACGTCCTCTTGATCCATAGATTGATCTAGTCTGGCTGGCTCTATTGGCCAGGTCCTGATGTAGGTCGTACATGTAGCCCGGAGCTGCTGTCTCCTTGCCTCTATGGTGAGGGGCTGCAGGCCGGGTGTTCGGCATTATTGGCCATTTTGTCCCATCCACGTGGTGGTCGGTCCGGTTGATCAGCCTAATTGTATCTTGACGGTACTAGCACTAGGGCCTCATCGTCGAATTGTGGCAGCAGCCTGCATTTGGGATAACTCTTTGTTTTGCGCTCAGAGCCATATCCTTCTTCAGCGGCTAGGACGTTAGTCCATCTCTCGTTGAGCACGTCCTATTCGGCTTTAATCCACTGTTGTTGCTTTTTCAGGCTCCACGCGGTGGCGATAAGCCGTCGCCCTAAGCGTTATTGTTCGAGGGCTAGCATAAAGGCTAGCATCCTCTTCAAAGATAGGTAAGTAGTTGCTATCTTCCGAATCTTTGTGATCGGCGAGCTCTTCGGGGCCGAATTGACCATCTACCCTTTCATCCAGCTTGACCATCGGCTCAACGGGGTTGTTGGGGTATTTGGCCTTGTCTGGAGTGTCATTATCTCTGGTGCTGGTGTTGCTATCCCTTCCCCGATGCGATCGTGAGTGGCGCCGCTGGCGCCGGCGTTTTGGTGGTTCGTCGACAGGCTTATCCTCGCTGGGATCTTGAGTGCCATCGTCGTCCTTCTTCTCAGGCATGTCTACCATGTATACATCATATGTAGAAGTGGTCGTCCAACGCCCAGTGAGGGGCCGGTTTTGACCTTATTCGGCTTCGACATCTTCTTCCATGCCATCGATGTCTTCAGAAGTGTAGTCTAGCATGTCGGTTAAATCCTCGATAGTAGATACTAACTGGGTGGTTGGTGGGACGTAAAATTCCCTAGTCTCGCCCCCGCTTTAAGTCAAGCGTAGTTCATAGGTGATATCTCCGTGATGGAGAGAGATTGCATTAAGTGTGGCGCCTCATTTAAGAGTGAGATCTAGACCTGCGTCTGAGGATCTTTGCAGCTAGGCTCGGTGATAACCACTTGACCGAGCACGAAGGGCGCACACCTCGGGAGTTCGGAGTTCATGTCCGGAGGCGAGTCCGGCTTCCTGACAATGGGAAGAGTCCCGTTTGATTTCTGGTCCGCCAAAGGCACGGTCGCATCTGAATCTCCGGCTAGAAGCTCTGTGGGGAGGTAGAGTCCGGCGGGGTTTGTCCTCCCGTCTTCGGACGAAGTGGTCCACTCCAGATCTAAGGCCGGGGCAGACACGAGCGTCGACCCTCGGACGGGATCTGATACTAGATCCGAAGAGCCTCCTTCGTATGGGTGGGGAGCGGCAGCCAAGGCCGCGAACCCCTCGAATATCAGGTCTCCTCGGATGTCGGCGATGTAGTTCAAACTTCCAAACCTGATCTGGTGACCAGGGGCGAAGTTGTTGATCTGCTCAAGGTGACCGGTCAAATTGGCACGTAGCACGAAGCCACCAAACACAAAAAGCTGGCCCGAGAGAAAGGTCTCCCCGGAGACAGCGCCATTGTCGATGACGAGGCGAGCCATCGATTCTTCTATGGACAACACAACGGAACTCTCAATGATAGCACCAACGTCGGTGTCAAAACCGGCAGATCTCAGGTAGGGGGTCCCAAGCGGTGTGTCTAAGGATCAATGGTAACAAGGGACAGTAGGGACACGTTGTTTACCTGTGTTCTGCACTCTTAAAGGAGGTAAAACCCTACTTCCTGCTAGATTGAATTTGATGTGTACATGGATTACAGGAGTTGATCTACCTCGAGATCGTATTGGCTAAACCCTAGCTGCCTAGCCTGAGATTGTTATTCTGTTTCTCTCTATAGACTAAACCCTCCGGTTTATATACGCACTGGAGGGGCTTAGGCTTGTACAGAGTCGGTTTGCGGAGGAAGGAAATATTACACCCAGACACCAAACTTGCCATTCTATTCACATAGGACTCCTACCCGGACACGGGGAATAGTCTCCAGCTTCGTCTCCATGGCCCATCAGTCTGGCCCATATAGAATAGTCCGGACACCCGAGGACCCCCTAATCCAGGACTCCCTCATACACCTCATAGAAAACTATAAAGTTGCAAATATTGGAAATAGAGTTGGGACCAATATCTTGACGGTGTAACTGGTAGAAGTTTAGAACATACCGAAAGAATTTTGATACGGGTGATGAGAAACCACGGATGAGGTGGTCTGCAAAGACTATGACTTCGCCCTTTTTAGGTTGAGGTTGAAATTCAGCCCCTGGAACTCGCCAGTGGATGAAGTTTTTTGCTGGCAAAACACCCATCCCAACATAGTCATTAAGAGATTGTTCAGTGACAGTGTAAGCAACCCAATCGCAAGAGGTGACGGTCTTAGTCATTTTTTGCCAACTAAAGCCTGAGAGTGAAGAATTGGTGGTTAATATTGTGATGGTAAACCTCTCAACAGTTAAGAAAACAAGTTTGCTGCCCAAAGCTGGTTATGGGTGTAAGATTAACCACTAGGAGGAATGGAAATAAAGAGTGTGATTAAGCCGGGTGTCGGCGGGTTATATAGTAATGATTAAAGTTGGACAGATGCTGGCAGTACAAAAGTTCATAAGTAAGCTGGCTCAAAGTTGGCGGGTTACAAAGGTATCATTTGAGCTACATAAGCAATAGTAATATGGCAGGTATCTACATATCAGGTATTGATGGAAATTTCACTAAGTACTGAACAAACAAGTTTCATGCATCGTGCCTATAAGTTTGGATCTACGACAGTTCGAAAAATAGAAAGAAAGTGCTAAATCTAAAACATGGTGGACGAATTAGTGTGCTGGGGAATGAATCTCAGAAGGAAGGAATGAATCTATGATTGGTGGCAAATGCCAAAGCTATCGCCGTATGACTTTAGTATCGCCTTTGGATTAAACTAAGCAACATGGTGGATGAACTACAAGCGAACATGGCGAACCCCGATGAACACCAATGAACTGGGGGAACCTAATGTAGATTGGAAGTAAGGAGAGATGGGTACCTGGTGATGTTGATGGACATCGGAGGGGCGCCACATTCTTTGATCAGAATCAGGTCGATGCAGCGGCCAAGATGAAGCTCTTATGGAAAAGTTGACCGAGACGGCGAAGCTTCGGTGGCGTCGGTCGTCGCAAGGAAGAAGAAGAAGAGAAGGAATCGGGAAAAAAATGCAAAAGGACCCCCCCCCCCCGTCCCTATTTATAAGGAAGCGGTAAAATGGCATGCGAAGAAATCGAGGAGGCATCATGAATGTCTCAACAGTGCAGGCGCCTCGATTCTCAGAAGGCCAATTAATATATAAGATCCATTATGATATCACAGGTTCTGTGTATAGTTAATACGCATGATGTCATGGCCGGTTAGAATGACTCAGTTTATAGGATGTCATGGCGGGTTACTGTGGTTTGTTCAATGAAGCAGTGAAGATTGACATGAACAAGTTCAAATCAATCTGGGGCCTAATGTTGAGGATATAACCCCGAGGTGTGACCCACCCAGGAGGAGTCGGGTTACACCAAGGTGCGACATAGCATAAAGAATATCCAGGAAGGCCCGAGAAGATAAAACAGGCAGACGACGACTCAAGAGGCGGGCCTGCAAATGGCCCAAGATCCGGAAGTGTGAGCCGCCCGAGGATGACTTTCCTTGTAAGGTAAGGCGAGTTAGAAACCGATCTGGTCACGTTGTGTGACCCTGCAAGAACTCTGTATACATTGTGGCCTCGACCTATGTATATAAAGGCGAGACCCGACGACAAGTTAACTCAGAGGAGATAACAAGTCGATAGCTAGGTCAAGAGTAATCTCTCCCTTGTAATCATACCCAAGCAATAAATAACAAGAGCAGGGGTAGGATTTTACCTCGTTGAGAGGAGTCGAACCTGGGTAAACCCTTGGTGTCCTTTGTCCCGTTCAACCCCTTTGATCTAGCCTACATTGCGATGGCTCCACACCTAAGTCCTTTCACAGGGCATCTGTCGTGTTAAATCCACGACCGGAGTGGTGAAGGAGGAATAACCGTCGATGAGCACAACCAAATAGCTACACTACAGAGTTTCATCAGGAGTACGTTACGAGGTATTACCCTCGGCACTCGATAGTAGATCTGTAGAGTCAAGCAACAAAGGGGGTGTGATGTGTTGTGTCAGGCTCTGGACGTCGATCACATTGATCGAGTCATCAGTCATCAAGCTGAGGCAACTGGGATAGCCTGAGGGGTCACTGATGGATCACTAACTAACCTATACTAAGCAGTTTAGGGTAAGCACGTTAGGTATAATGAGCAGGTTACAAAAGAAAGCTATGCATCAAAATAGGAACAAACAAATACAGTAGCACATTGCTAATGCAAGCATGAGAGAGAATGGAATGGGCGATATCGTAACGATCAAGGGAGGTTTGCTTGCCGAGTTTCCCAGACGAGAAGGAAGGGTCGCCGTCAGTGCAGTCGATCACATGGGTAGCTTCAGTCTTGGGGTCTAGCGGAGAGAAGATGGGGAAGAAACAGTAAATAGAAAGCACACATGTGAAATACTAAGTAGGACATGGCGATAAGCGGTACTAGGGATGTTATAACGTAGGGCTACATGGTATAGGTGAAGGGAGGAAACTTCCAGGAAAGTATCCCCGGTGTTCGGCATTTTCGGACAGACAAAGCGGAGGGGGGAGGTTGCATGTTCGCTGTTATAGGAATGTGTGACAGACCAACGGAATGCGTATTCGGATTCATCTCGTCTTTCTCAGCAACTTACATATATAAAACATTTTCATCCGAGTTACGCATAATTTTCTATTAATTGTCAAAGTTTTAAAAACATTACGGAATTAACAGAATTAAATCAATTAGATAAAAGCAATTACTGTGACAGCATGACATCAACATGATGTCAGCAGGTCCATAGCTTGACCAGGTCAACCCTGGCATGTGGGCCAGCTTGTCATTGCCTCAGTCTAACTAACAGGTAATTAGCAGGTTAATTAACATGATTAATTAAGTTAATTAATTAGCTAATTAATTAAGTAAGTCGTTTAACTAACAGAACGGACGATATAAAAATGATCAAGGGGGGTTCGCTTGCCTAGTTGCTCAGACGAGAAGGAGGGGTCACCGTCGATGCAGTCGATCACATGGGTAGCATCAGTCTCGGGCTTTACCATAGAGAAGAGGGGGAAGAAACAGTAAATAGAAAGCACAAGAGTAAAACACTAAGCATGACATGACCATAAGCGGTGACATGGGTGTTCTAACGCAGGGCTACACGGTATAGGAGAAGGGGGGAACATCCAGGAAAGTATCCCCAGTGTTCGGCATTTTCAAACAGACGAATCAGAGGGGGAATGTTGCATGTTCGCTATGCTAGGGATGTGGCACAAGAATAGACTGCATATTCAGGTTCATCTCATCTTTCTGAGAAACTTTCATATGTAAAACATTTTCATCCGAGTTACGGATATTTTTCTATTAATTTTCAAACTTTTAAAAACATTCCAGAATTAACAGAATTAAATCAATTAGATAAAAGCAATTATTGTGACAACATTAATCAGCATGATGTCAGCAAGGTCCACAACTTGACAAGGTCAACCCTGGCATGTGGGCCTGCTTGTCATTGCCTCAATTTAACTAACAGGTAATTAGCAGGTTAATTAATAGGATTAATTAAGTTAATTATTTTGTTTAATTAATTAAGTAGGTCATTTATTTAATTACTTTAATTATTATTTACTATTGTTTATATCTTTTTTGTTTCTTTTCGTTCTATAAAGGGGCTAGGCCCCGACTGTCATAGGCCTGAGGCCAACCGGGGCGGGCTACCGGGCGCTGGGGGTGTGCGGGAGCCGAGCGTGGGTGAGCCCGCCTGGGCGCCAGCCAGGGCGCAGCCCGCTCGGACAGGGGGGAGGCCGCCGGGCACAGCGCGACGTGGGGTGGCACAGGACAGGCGACACCATTGGGCGGCTCGTGAAGAGGCAGGGCGAGCAGGGGCCTACGCGGTTGCGGAGAGGAGTGGGCGCTGGCGACGCGAGCTCGACCGGAGCTCGTGGGACAATGGACCGCTGATGGGGATGGGTAGAGAGGGGAGGGCATGGCCCTCACCGGCATTGTGGAAAGAGGGCGGCGAGGCTTGATGGCGTCCGGCGAGGGAGAGGTGGGGATGGGGCGGTCCGGCGAGGTGGCTTCGCGGACGAGGACAAAGACAACAGATGGCGAGGTGGCTCCGGGCGGTGCAAGGCATAGGGCGTTGGCGGTCGAGATGGGACGAGAGGGAGACATGGGTGGGTGGGGGGGAGTGGGGCGACCTACCTAGATATTTTGGGTGCGTGGGGGATCAGGGAGGTGGGGATGTTTTCTTCTTTCTCCTTTTCTTTTTTTTGCCTTTTCTTTTACTCTTCTTTTTATTGTTTTATAAATTAGACTGCTAGCCCCTGTTTTATTCATTTCTGGATTTCTGGGCATTTAAACACATTAAAAAAATAACTTTTCAACATGACAAATACCCTGGGATTATTTGCCACACTTTGAACATTTTAGTTTTCATGTTTGACAAAATTTGAATTTTAACTTTAAACTCGGTTTTGAATTTGAATTATGATTTGGATCAAGCAGAGATGAGCAATAGTAACATGATGACATGGCACCATTAATAGGGGTTTACTGTAGCTTAATTATCCGGGCGTTACACACTAGTCCATGTGCCAACAACTCAACACTTTATTCATCGTGCCCTATTAAAATAACCAAAAATACTATGGCAGCAACCCATAACTATTAGGGTCCATGGAAGGGTAGTCCGAACTAATGACAGTTGTCATAGTCCATGAAAGGTTCAAGTCAATTATTCTTGGCTCGAGACGAGATGAATTGTTTTTCTGTAATTAACATCGGATAGTTGTTTTCCTAAGTATATATGGTTGGTTCTGTAATTACTTGTCAAGAGTATATAGCAATTTTCAATGTAGAAAGGTAGAATCATATTAGTACAATGTTGTAATATTTGTTTCAATTAGTACAATCAAAAATACTTTAATATTTGTTTCAGTTAGTACAATGTTTGGTGATGAACCTTTAAAGATAAAAGAAACTATTCAAAAGATGAATTATATTTGTTTGAGTTAGTACAATGACAAAATACTTTAATATTTTTAACAAGAAATGTGTCAACTGATCCATTAAAAACAAATGTGTGTAAACTCAGGTTTTTATATTATTCACACCTTTGACACTATCATTTATGCAGGTAATAATATAGACTTGAAGTAACATTTGCATTGAGAATACTTTGTCTCATATATATATATATATATATATATATATATATATATATATATATAGGACAACACTATTCTAATCCCAGAATTAGAATAACTATTTGGATCACAGGTCTCCCTATATAGGGCCCGATGGGACTTTCCTTGTCCGTGAAAGAAAAAAAACAAAGCAACCCGACCGGCCCACTATCACGTCCTGGACGTACGCATAATCTACCCCGACCTTCCTGGTCCCCTCCAACCACTAGTCCAGCCAAAACATGCACGACATGCCCATCGCACCATCCATTTGCTAGTCTAGACAGTAGCATGCGGTGGGATTAGTTGTCGTGCATGTGTCGTTCAGCGAAACGTCGTCCGCGAAGTACTTCCGTCTCCGTAACCCCAGCGCCGCCATCGGGCTCCTCCGGCAGACCCGCCGCCCGCCCTGCCGCCGCCGCGAGCCTCCTCCCGCAGACTCCGCCGCCCCCTCTCCCTCCAGCTCGCCGCCAGCCTCCCCCCTGCTTCCACTGGGCGGCGACCTCTCTCCCCTGGATCCACCGCGACGACGTCCTCCTTCCCCCTAGATCCACGGCAGCGCCGGGGGCCTCCCTCCCCCTGGATCCATGACATCAACGGCGGCCTCCCTTCTCCTCGATCCAACGCGGCGGCAACCTCCCTTGGATCCATGGCAGTGGCGGCCTCCCACGCCCTGGATGCGCGGCAGCAGCGGATCCATGGCCACCATGTGTCGGCCTGCTCCCCGCCAACCACCAACGCGTGCCCAGATCCGTCACCACCACACGTCGGCCACGCGCCCTCCGCCCCGCCCCAACCTCCCCGGCGGCGCGACCTTTTCACTGCTCTGGCGTGAACTTCCCTCCCGTCCGGCGCGACATTCCCTCTACTCCTCCACGACCTTCCCTCCACACCGGCACAGTCTGCCTCTGCTCCTACGCGCCTTCCTACTCCTCCACAGCCCCATCCCCACCCTGCCCTGACCATCTTCCTCATGCCTATCCACTGCATCTTCCTCCTTCTCTATTCTCCCCACTTCCTCCTCCTTCTCGTCTGATGGTCTATTTTTTTCCAGAAAAAATGATCTTTTTGCTCCCTGTAATACACAAACCTTGTGATTTCTTTGCCACCCACTAACTTTCCTGCTCCCCATGGCTATGAAGTTAAACCTTCAATATGTCAGGTGTTTGAACTTCGGATAACAGAGTGATTGCTCTGTTGTACCACCCGGCCTTCAGATTATTGCAAAAATGGCCCAGGTTGGATGTTCTGGGACTGCATCTTGTGTTCTGAATCTTTTGCAGAATATGTGATGAAAATGTTGCTGGTCCGTGCGTATTTTTGATTACACACTTCTGCGCCTACTTAGCAAAAATGCATATGCTCAAGCCACAATGTTTACAACTTAAAAAGTTTAGGAAAAACACAATCATGGAAGTTCATATATGAAAATGCATGACGTTCAGATATAGAAAAAATGACTTCTCTTCGTTGAAAATGTTACCTGACATGCTTTGGGCAGATGATTGTGGTGTTCTCTAGAAAACTTGGACAAAAATAATGAAATATGTTTGCAAATCGAGTCATATTCTAAAAAATGCATGCAATATGTACAAATAAGAAAAAGCAAACTATGAGCTGAGTGATTTTGCTGTCTTTAATTTCAGCTAAACATGGGAAAGAAAATTTTCAATCACTCTCTCTCTAAAAAGTTCACGTGAGAAGTTCAAATATAAAAAATAGAATATGTTCATACATAGTGAAAATGGTGCAATTAAATTTTTCAAAGTGAAAAGCATACATTCTAAAAATTGGAGAGCACGTGAAACAAAAACTGCCACCAGAAAAACACCACCAACAACTCAAAAACAAATCGGCTTTTATGGCTACGCGCACACGTGCACAAACACACACATTTATAAAAAATGATTTTATCCGTTCAAAAAACCTAGAAGTTTAAATCTAAAAAAACATAGCAGTTCAATGGTTTAAAAATTCAAATTTTCATGAATGTAAACAAAAAATCATGGAATTCAAAGGAGTTTCATGAAAAAAAATAGCACGCGAAGTTCATGTTTCAGAAATTTCAAAGTTCACGTGTACCACATACAGAAGAAAAATGATCAAATGAAAAAAAAAGGACCGCCTAGGCCATTTCACTGAAAAGCAAAAAATGCATAAAATGTCGTGACAAAATTCTATAAGAAGTTCAAATTTAAAAACTGAATCAGGTCAATGTTAAAAAAATGAAGTTTTTAATATCTAAAAGACAAATTTGGAACTTCAAAAAATTTGAGCAAGAAGTTAAAAATAAGTAGCTAAAAAATCTTTATAATCGATTTTCCCCTGTTTGTAAAAAAAATCAGAGAACTTCAAATTAAAAAGAGGAGCATTTCTAAGGATTGTATAAAAACTGATTTTCCCCATTCTATAAAAAACTAGAAGTTCAAATTAAAATAACGGCGCGGTATCATTGTTTATATGAAAAAATATTTTCCCCTTTACTAACCAATAAAACTAATAAGTTCAAATTTTAAAAATGGTGAAGTTTGATGACTATAAAAAATTCGAATTTTTCACATTATTAAAAAATAAAACCAAGAAGTTAAAAAATTTAAAACAAAGAAGTTCAAAAAACTCGACTTTCCTCATTACTTAAGAATAAAACTAAGAAGTTCAAATTAAAATAACAGAGAAGTTCAAGGTATATATGAAAAACTCATTTTTTTCTCATTAGTAAAGAATAAAACCAAGAAGTTCAAATTAAAAATAGGAAACACAAAAAAAGTTTTAAAAAGACTTTCCCCATTTTTTTAGAAAACTACAAGTTCAAACTTTGCGAGTATGAAAAAGCTATCAACACCGGAAATTTGCGTGTTTTCATGACTTTCCACCCAGATATCATTTGCTCAATTCCTTAAGTAGTTGGGGAGTTAGGGGCAAAAACAACAGTAAAAAATAGACTGAAGTTCAAACCGAACTCCTCCGTAAGTTCAACCTCTTCACACAAAGGTGCATTTTCGGAGACTTTGTTTTTGCGATGAAGGCGTAACGCATGATGTCGTAAGTTCAGATTGATAATCGCCGAAGTTAACGTACTACACGGTGTGCATTTTGTATTAAAAAAGAATGAAAAGCAAAGGCTAAAAGTTTTGTTGCTAGAAGTTCAAGTGCTCGGCCTGAGAAAAGTTCAAAAATTCTTATGAAAGAGGTTGAACAAAAATACGTGACAGAAATTCAAGGTGAAAACAACGAGAAGTTCAACTACTGCAATGAATTCATTTGAGGTGAGAATAAAAAGTAGAGAAAAAGAAAAGCGTAAAAGGTTTGTTGCAAGAAGTTCAAGTGCTCTGTCCGGGGAAGTTTAAAAATTCTTGCGAGAGAGGTTCGCCTTGTATTTTCATGATCGGTTTTTCTATATAAAAATCGAATACAATTCTTTACTCAAACTATAAAAAGGTGAAGTTCATATTGAAATAACAAAGAAGTTCAGAGTTTATTAAAATCTAGGATTTACCTGTTCAAGAAATAAAAAACACAACGCCATTTGTTGCACTTATAAAAACGGCTCATAAACAAAAAAAGGTTGCTAGAATTTCAAGTGCTCGACGAGGAAAAGTTCAAAAAAATCTTGTGAGAGAGGTTCACTGTGTATTTAGATGTCCAAAATACATCAAAAAATATGTTGTTTCTTGTGTTTTAAAACAATTCTCTCAAAGTAGAGAGAAGTTCATAGTGATAACAACCAGAAGTTCACGTACTAGATGGTGTGTATTTCATATAAGAAAAATACAATAAAGTGTAACAGAGTGAAGTTCAAACAGACATGCCCCAGAAGTTCAACTACTTCACGCAGTGCAAAAAAACAGCACGTCAAAAACAAAGTGAGGTTCAAACAGACATGCCCGAGAAGTTCAACTACTTCACGCAGTGCGCTTCCGTTCGTGATGAAGGCAGAAATTATGATCTCGCCATTTTCTAATTTACTTCAAAACGTCAAGAATGTCATTTGTGTAAGTGCAAGGCCTCGGTCGGAAAAAGTTAAAAAAAATTATTGTGAGAGAGGTTTGTACAAAAGGAATATCATTTGTGTAACACTAACGAATGGATGAGAAAATTACAAACAAAAATACGTCATAGAAGTTCAACGTGAAAACAACATGAAGTTCAACTACTACGCTTAATGAATTTCAGATGAAAAACTTTTAAAATCGTTGCGAGTATGAAAAAATGATCAATACGGGAAAGTTGCGTGTTTAGAGCAGATTTCCATCTGTATATCACTTGCTCAATTTCGATGAGTGGATGGAGAGCTAGGAGCAGTGGATAGAGATATACGCGCAAAAAAAGCACGTGAAAAATAGAGTGAAGTTCAAGTACACGTGCCGAGAAGTTCAGGTTCTTCACGCAGTGCATTTTCGAAGAATCGGTTTCGCGATAAAGACAGAATGAATGATCTCGCCATTTCCACAATTACTTGAAAACGGCTAGGAATTAGATAAAACCATCAACATTAAAAAGTTTTGCATATTCCGTAGATTTTCAGCGATATATAATTTTCCCCATTCCGATAAAGTATGTAGAAACTATGCCGAAAATACGTTTTTAGCCATTTTCAAATTTTACTTAAACCCATAAGGAATTGGGAGAAACAATATATACTAAAAAGTTTCGCATTTCCTCAAGCTTTCCAGCACCGTATAATTTGTTGCATTCCTACGTAAGGTTAAAAAATTAGCTCAAAAATACAAACTCGGTGGAACTTGAACCGTTTTCTGAATTACTTTTAAACCGTTCCAAATTAGAAGAAACTTTTAACATAAAAAAGTAGCGCATTTTCACAAGCTTTCCAACACCATATCATTTGCCTCAAATGGATTAGCCGTTTAGAAATTACATTGGAAATACGAGCTCGGTTGTTTGGTTTGCAAAATTTTACGATTTTCATAATTACTCTTTATCCATAGGGAATTAGAGAAAACATTAAACATGTCAAAGGAACGGTTTTGCAGCAGCTTTCCAACACCATATTATTTACCTCATTCCGATAAACGGTTTAGAAATGCGATCGAAAATACGATTCACGTTTTTTGTATGAAGAAAAAACAGTTTTCAAAACTGCTCTTAAACCGCTTACGTTTTGCCAAAAATTTAACTTGTGTCATTATATTGGTGTCCATAGCTTTCCAATGGTATATAGCAGGCCCTATTTAGGCAATGTTGCGGAAAGTTCAACCTAGCACAGGGGGAAGTTCAGGTCGAACAACTCAGGCAGTAAAATTGCAAAAAACGCGAGTTCTTTATGACCCGAGTGCAAAATCCGCCTAAGAGCGAGATTCCTATATAAAACAAGTATTTAGTTGCTCAATGGTTTAGAAATGCGATCGAAAATACGTTCCATGTTTTTTGTATGAAGAAAAAACGGTTTTCAAAATTCCGATAAAGCCCGGGTTCGTACAGAGGGAAGTTCAGGCGTGTGTACAAATAAAAATACGTCACAGAAGTTCAACGTGAAAATAGCATGAAGTTCAACTACTACGCTGAATGAATTTCAAATGAAAAAATTTCAAAATCGTCGCGAGTATGAAAAAATGATCAACACGGAAAAGTTGCGTGTTTACAGCAGCTTTCCATCGGTATATCACCCGCTCAATTCCCGTGAGTAGGATGCAGAGCTACGAGCAGTGGATGAAGATCTACGAGCAAAAAAATCACGTGAAAAACAGAGTGAAGTTCAGGTACACATATCGAGAAGTTCAGGTTCTTCACGCGGTGCATTTTCGAAGAATCTGTTTTGTCGTAGAGGCAGAACGAATGATCCCGCCGTTTTCGGAATTACTTGAAAACGGCTAGGAATCAGAGAAAACTATCAACACGAAAAAGTTTCGCATTTTCCGTAGCTTTTCAACGGTATATTATTTGCCCAATTCCGATAAAGTTCGTAGAAATTACGGTGAAAATACTTTTTTCGCCATTTTCAAAACTGACTTAAAACCGCAAAGAACTGGGAGAAACAATACAAAACAAAACGTTTCGCATTTGTTCATGCTTTCCAATGCCATATCATTTGCTGCATTCGGACGCACGGTTAAAAATTAGCTCGAAAATACAAACTCGGTAGTACTTGGACCATTTTCTAAATTACTCTTAAATCATTCAAAATTAGAAAAACTGTCAAGATGATAAAGTAGCACATTTTCATAAGTTTTCCAACGCCATAGCATATGCCTCCATTGGATTAGTCGTTTAGAAAGGACATCGAAAAACGAACGCAGCTATTCGGTTTATTGAAATTTTACGTTTTTTCAAATTACTCTTTAACCATTGGGAATTAGAAAAAACTTTCAACATGTGGAAGGAGCGGTTTTGCAGCAGCTTTCCAACGCCATACTATATGCCTCATTCCGATAAACGATTTAGAAATGCGATCGAAAATACGATTCACGTTTTTTGTGCGAAGAAAAAATGGTTTTTAATACTGCTCATAAACCGCTTATATTTTGGCAAAAATTTAAGTTGGATCATGATATTGGTGTCCATAGCTTTCCAACGATATATAGCAAGCCCTATTTGGGCAATGTTATGGAAGTTCAACCTAATTCACACGGAAGGTCGGTAGCGTTACTCGGGTAGTTCAGGTTGTGATCGTAATATTATTCTGATCCCGTGATCCGAATAGAGTTTATGTATGTATATATATATCTATATATATATATATATATATATATATAGTGTTGCTATTCATCAACCAGGGTGCAGAATAAGTTATTCTTCACTCGGGGTAATCTTACAGTCATTTCATAATTAAATTACATTTGAAATTCAAATAGTTACATTCCTATTGATTCACTACGTAAAATTTGGTATAAGAAAATAAAAATATAGGTCATAAGACAAGAAAACTTGGAGTTTATGTATATTTTACATTATATTTTCACATTTGTAAGTTTACATAACATAAAATATTTTTTACGGCAATTATATATTTTCTGACAGTCTCTTTTTACGTTAGAAATAAGACAAAACTTACGCGACTCAATATTGTATTCATCCTGCCCTACTAAAATAACCAAAAATACGATGGTAGCAACGCATGACTATTAGGGTCAATGGAAGGGTAGTCCAAATTATGACAATTATTATAGTTTTATAGGAATCACACAAAAGTGCATGCAAAAGATTTTGCACATTCCAAGTATGAAGATATTCTAAAAGAATGAGATAATTTAATATTCTATAATCATGTGTACCTTAAAAATAGGTAGCCCATGCAGGTGCACGGGTTGATGACTAGTATATAATATAATTGTATATGTAACATTTTAGTATGTACTCTTTCGTAGATGTAAAATTCAACTTGGGTCAATTATTCTTGATTCAAGACCATATGAATTGTTTTTCTATAATTAACATTGCATAAGTCATTTTAGGTTGTGCACCGCGACCAAGGCAGTGAAAGAACGAGAAAACTTAATGTTTATTTGCTAATTAATATCATTGCATGCAATGAACTAACTACAATATGTAGTAATTAAACTATGTGTAGAAATGTGGAATTATTTTCAATGTTTGGTGATACACCTTTTATAAAAAAAACTACTCAAAAGATGAATTACATTTGTTTCAACTGTTACTATGATGAAATACTTTAATATTTTTTTACAAGAAGTGGGTTAACTGATCCATTTAAAAACCAAACCTGTGTAATAAACTTAGGTTTTTATGTTGTTTCCGTTATGCAGGTAATAATATAAACTGGAAGTAACCTTTGCATTGAGAATACTTTGTCCCCACTACTAAATAGCATTTTAAACACTATGACCAAACTTACTACGACTTGGTCCCGTTATTAAATGACATCATTATGTCCATTTATTAATTATATAACGAGCTAGCACATCTATGACTCAATGTTATGCATGTCGCCTCTTAATTGGCAAACCACTATGCCATGTGCCAAAAACTGAACACTGTATCCGTCCTTCCCAACTAAAATAACCAACACTAGCTACCGTGGTAGCAACCCATGACTATAAGGGTTCGATGAAAGATGGTCCGAACTTATGAAAAAAATCACAGAAATTCCGTACACTATATACAAATAAAATGAAGATGATTGTGCTCCCTCAAAGTCTGAAAGAGCATACATAAAAATTAAACTAGTCAATCATCTCTCTTTGTCAAATTGTCAAAGATTTTATGCACTTCTTCGTGAATATAAAATTGAAGTTGAGTCATTGTTCTTGATTCGAGACTGGATGATTTTTTTTGTGTAATTAAACTTTGAATATTTGTTTCCCAAATATTTTTCATTTTGAAATTTAGTGCTAAGAAAATATAGCAATTAAATTTTGTGTAGGAAGGTAGAAATTATTTTTCAATGTTCGGTGATAATTTTTTTGTAAAATAAACTAATCAAAAGATGAATTATATTTGTTTCAATTGGTACTATTATGAAATGCTTTAATATTGCTTGACAAACAATGTGTCAACTGATCCAATAAAAATCAAACTTGTGTAATAAACTTAGGTTTTTATGTTTTCACACATATGACAATACCACCAGCGCCCGTAATGATAAATATTGGAAGTAACCCCTAATAATAAAGACTGGAAGTAACCTTTGCATTCAGAATACTTTGTACGAACTATTAAATAGAATTTTAATTGTTATGACCAAACTACCAAACTTATTAAATGACATCAATATGTCCATTTATTAGATATCTATAACGAGCTAGAACATCTATGACTCACCGATATGCTTCTTGCCTCTTAATTGGCAAACAACTAGTCCATGTGCTAACAACTCAAAACTGTATTGGTCCTACCCTACTAAAATAACCAATTGTATGATGATAACAAACCATGAGGCTCCAAGGAAGGGTGGTCCGAACTTATGATGATATCAAAGAAATTTTTAGACTATATATAAACAAATTGAACATGATTTTTCTCTCTCAAAATCTGAAAGAGCAAAAAAAATTAAACTAGTCAACCATCACTCCTTCTTGTAAAGTTGGTAAACATCTTATGCACTCTTTCGTAAATGTGAAATTCAAGTTAAGTTAGTTATCTATATATACGTAAAACAGAAGTAAAATAAGACACCACGTTCGTCCACATAAGCTAAAAATATCTTATCTGTTGATCTCAATTATGATGGCCAGGAGTTTAAAGATCTAAAAGTTAAGCATAATATTTTCCATGTACAACTATTGCTAACATGTCACGTATACATCCATTCAAAAAAAAACAACTCAAGCGTGCAACCTTTGGGTAGAAACACATAGCATCGCGTCAAGAAAAAAATATAAACAAATACCAATCGGGCTCTTCTACCGGAAAAAGACATGCACGCATCGCTATTCGACTCTATGCATTGCATCGCTATTCGTACCTGTAGAAAACCATCAAACTAAAAACAAGACATCAGATCGTCCAGATATACTAAAAATAGTTTAGCCATTGATATTTCAAAATAGAACATGTACGTTCTTGATGCAAAGAAGTACATGGACTCTATTTGAAAAGGACACGTACACATAATTTTTTTAACCGATGTACATAAATACCTTTCGATGGTGCCTGGCGAGAAATCAAAACCACAGCCCACATACAAATACAACCGGCACATATGAATGGATAACTCGATACGAACAAGCCCAAAAAGAACACGATACGAACAAGGCAAGGTGACGCTTGCTCTAGAAAATCATCTAGAAAAAATGGCAAGCCCAACCATTAAAAAGACGTGCACCTATATAGGCATGCAATGAACATGTCAAAGCACACATGAACCACGATCTATATGAAGTCCTCACAAAATCCACACCAAGTAATATTTTTGTAAATTTTACACTGGTGGAAAAACAGGCTTCCGTCCAGCCCCATAAGTCGCGGGTTGTAGGAACCATGACTAATGGGACCTTTAGTCGCGTTCTCGAGGTGAACCGCGACCAAAGGCTGGGCCTGTGGCGCTGTGGCCAGTCAAGACGTGAGGGTCTTTAGTCGCGGTTGGCCAGGACAACCGCGACTAAAGGCCTTCGGCACCTTTAGTCACGGTTTGCCGTGCCAACCGCAACTAAAGCCCCTCCCTATATATACCCATCCAGCAGCCAACACTTAGCCATTTGGAGCCATTCTCTTCACAAGTGGGTGTAGGTTTGCTTTTGGTTCCTCTTATGCACATAAGGTGTTTGATGAAATGCCCCAAGAGCATGAAACAAACATGACATGAAGTGTTGGAGCCACACTCCTCGATCATGTTAGCAACTTGATGAACCTTTGATGTGTCATTGATAAAATATGCATGTGTGTAGTTCATTGTTTAATTTATATTGTTTGTAGCTAGTTAGTTTAACAAATGCATGATGGTTAATTATATATTTTATATTATAATAATGCAGATGAATCGGCAATGGATGTACGGTAACCGACTCTCCGGCGAAGTTCACTACGGGTTTGAAAGATTTCCTCGTAGTGGCTAATGCGAACAAGCCGGGGGGTTTGTTATCTGTCCATGTGTTATCTCAGAAGAATCGGAAGGGTTACTCTTCCTCAAGAGATGTTCACATGCATCCGCTTCGCACGGTTTCATGCCAAGCTATAATTGTTGGACCAAGCATGGAGAAAGAGAGGTTATAATGGAAGAAGATGAAGAAGGGATGATTTCATCGATGAAAGCTATCTTGCTCATTTCGGTGATACTTTCATGGAGGATGCTGAAGGTGAAGGGAAGGTGAAGAAGAGGCACGTGATGATCCCGTTGATGATCTTGGTCGGACCATTGCCGATGCACGGAGACGCCGCTAAACTGAAAAGGAGAGGGAGAATTTGGATCGCATGTTAGAGGATCACAGAAAGGCGTTGTACCCGGATGCGATGATGGTCTGAAAAAGCTGGGCTGCACAATCGGATTTGCTGAAATGGAAGGCGAGGCAGGTGTAGCTGACTCGGCATTTGAAAACTTGCTGAAAATGTTGAAGAATATGTTTCCAAAGGATAACGAGTTGCCCGCCAAGACGCACGGAAGCAAAGAAGGTTGTCCGCCCTCTAGGTTTAGAGGTTCAAGATACATGCATGCATCAACGATCGCATCCTCTACCGCGTGAATACGAGAATTTGAATGAATGCCCCGGTATGCACCTTGCATTGCGTTATAAGATCAGAGGCGATGACCCCGGTGACGATGTTGAGGGCCGTAAACCTAGGAAGAGGGTTCCGCCAAGGTGATGTGGTATGCTCCTATAATACCACGGTTGAAACGTCTGTTCAAAGAACAAAGAGCATGCCAAGTTGTTGCGATGGCACAAAGAGGACCGTAAGTCGGACGGGAGTTGAGACACACCGCAGATGGAACGCAATGGAGAAAGATCGACAGATGGTTCAAAGATTTTGCAGCTGACGCAAGGAACATAAGATTTGCTCTAAGTACGGATGGCATGAATCCTTTTGGCGAGCAAAGCTCCAGCTATAGCACTGCCCGTGACTCTATGCATCTACAACCTTCCTCCTTGGTTGTGCATGAAGCGGAAGTTCATTATGATGCCGTTGCTCATCCAAGGTCCGGCAACCCGGCAACGACATCGATGTGTACCTAAGGCCATTAGTTGATGAACTTTACAACTGTGGGTGGTGTCCGTGTGGGATGAGCACAAACAAGAGGAATTTGACCTACGAGCGTTGCTTTTCGTAACCATCAACGATTGGCCTGCTCTTAGTAACCTTTCGACTGTCAAATAAGGGATACAATGCATGCACGCATCGCTTACATCGACCGAAAGTGTACATTTGCCAAATTGTAAGAAGAACGTGTACCTTGGGCATCGCCGATTTCTTCCAAAATTCATCCAAGAAGAAAGAAAGGCAAGCATTACAACGGCAAGGCAGATCACCGGCCGAAGCTCGCGGAACGACCGGTGCCGAGGTATTTGATATGGTCAAGGATTTGAAAGTCATCTTTGAAAGGGTCCCGCGGACAATCAGTTCGAAGGGAGCCGACGGGCACGCAGCCATGTGGAAGAAGAAATCTATATTCGGGAGCTAGAATATTGGAAAGTCCTAGATGTCCGCTCTGCAATCGACGTGATGCACGTTACGAAGAATATTTGCGTGAACCTCCTAAGCTTCTTGGGCGTGTATGGGAAGACAAATGATACAAAGGAAGCACGGCAGGACCAGAACGCTTGAAAGACCTCGATGACCGCATCCGGAATGGTTTCAAGGTCGTGCCGACTACGCCTCGACCAAAGAAGAGAAGGTCATCTTTTTGAATGCCCGAGCGGTATGAAGGTCCCGTCTGGATTCTCGCCCAATATAAAGGGAATAATAAACATGGCGGAGAAAAAGTTCCAAAACCTGAAGTCTCACGATCGCCACGTGATTATGACGCAATTGCTTCCGATTGCTTTGAGGGGCTCCTGCCGGAAAATGTTCGAGTAGCCATTGTGAAGCTATGTGCATTCCTCAATGCAATCTCTCGTAAGGTAATCAATCCGGAAGTTCTACCACGGTTACAGAACGATGTGATCCAATGTCTTGTCGGGCCGAGTTGGTGTTCCCGCCATCCTTCTTCAATATTATGACGCACCTCCTGGTTCACCTAGTCGAAGAGATTTTCGTTCTCGGTCCTGTATTTCTACACAATATGTTCCCCTTCGAGAGCTTCATGGGAGTATTAAAGAAATATGTTCAGAATCGTGCTAGGCCAGAAGGAAGCATCGCCAAGGGCTATGGAAATGAGGAGGTAATTGAGTTTTGTGTTGACTTTGTTCCTGATCTTAAGCCGATTGGTCTTCCTCGATCGCGCACGAGGGGAGACTAAGTGGAAAAGGCACGATCGGAAGGAAATCAACGATATGTATGGACGGCCATTCTCTCGATCAAGCACACCACACCATCTTGACCAATTCCAGCTTGGTGGCTCCGCATTTTGAGAAACACAAGAATATTTTACGTTCGACAACCCGGGAAGCCTGAATCCTGGATTAGGAAGGCCCACATGGAGACTTTCGGCAGTTGGTTGAGAAAACATTTAATGAATGACAATGATGTTGTAGATCAGCTGTACATGTTGGCCAAGACACCATCTTCGACTATAACGACTTTCCAAGGGTACGAGATAAATGGGAATACATTTTACACGATCGCCCAAGATAAAAAGAGCACCAACCAAAACAGGGGTGTCCGCTTTGATGCAGCAACCGAGAATGGGCAAGAGGTCACATATTATGGTTACATAGAGGAGATATGGGAACTTGACTATGGACCCTCCTTTAAGGTCCCTTTGTTCCGGTGCAAATGGTTCAAGCTAACAGGAGGTGGGGTAAAGGTGGACCAGCAATACGGAATGACAATGGTGGATTTCAACAATCTTGGTTACCTTGACGAACCATTCGTCCTAGCGAAAGATGTCGCTCAGGTTTTCTATGTGAAGGACATGAGTAGCAAACCGAGGAAACGGAAAGATAAGAAAACGATCAAGACATCATGCGATGATCCAAAGCGCCACATTGTTCTTTCAGGGAAAAGAAACATCGTGGGAGTGGAAGACAAGACAGACATGTCAGAAGATTATAATATGTTTGCTGAAATTCCGCCCTTCAATGTGAACACCGACCCAAGCATTAAGTTAAATGATGAGGATGCTCCATGGATACGGCACAATCGTAAGCAAGCAGGGACACAAGGGAAGAAATGATGTGTAATAATTTATTGTACCAAACTTTGTTGAATGGATCATGTGAATTATATTACCCGTGATGTGTTTGGTGTCCATTTTCAATGATTCGAGATACCACCGATGATACATGAAATTTGGAGTGATTTAGTCATACTCCTGCCTAGGCGTATAATATGCATACCGTAGTCTTCATAGCCGCCGCCGTCGTTGTACCGGTAGTCGCCGCCCTAAGTTGCCGCCGCCGTCGCTGCCGCTGTCGTCGCTGCCGCCGTCATGCTGCCGGGCGGCGCCGTGGCTCGAATCGAGGGTAGCGCAGCGGGGATATCGCCGCCGTGATGTAGTCCATGACGCTCTGCAGAGTCCGCCATACCACCATAGCCGACGGCCGGCCTCGTGGAAGTTCCCGTGAGGCAGACCGTCCTCCTCATACCGGCGGCGCCTCTCACGCCGATTGATGAAGAAGGCGTCCCAAGTATGCTGGTTATCGGGATGCCGGGATTCATCCGCTGCTCCGGCGTGAGGTCGAGGTAGTAGTGGTTCGTGATGGCCGCCCGGCGCAGTACCCTGAGGGACGGGAGGGACCGGCACGCCGCCGGCGCTTAGGCTCCAGCCGGTGGGGACGCGGTAGCCCGGTGGACAAGGGTAGTTCGCCATTTTCAAAACTGACTTAAAACCGCAAAGAACTGGGAGAAACAATACAAAACAAAACGTTTCGCATTTGTTCATGCTTTCCAATGCCATATCATTTGCTGCATTCGGACGCACGGTTAAAAAATTAGCTCGAAAATACAAACTCGGTAGTACTTGGACCATTTTCTAAATTACTCTTAAATCATTCAAAATTAGAAAAAAACTGTCAAGATGATAAAGTAGCACATTTTCATAAGTTTTCCAACGCCATAGCATATGCCTCCATTGGATTAGTCGTTTAGAAAGGACATCGAAAAAACGAACGCAGCTATTCGGTTTACGAAATTTTACGTTTTTTCAAATTACTCTTTAACCATTGGGGATTAGAAAAAACTTTCAACATGTGGAAGGAGCGGTTTTGCAGCAGCTTTCCAACGCCATACTATATGCCTCATTCCGATAAACGATTTAGAAATGCGATCGAAAATACGATTCACGTTTTTTGTGCGAAGAAAAAATGGTTTTTAATACTGCTCATAAACCGCTTATATTTTGGCAAAAATTTAAGTTGGATCATGATATTGGTGTCCATAGCTTTCCAACGATATATAGCAAGCCCTATTTGGGCAATGTTGCGGGAAGTTCAACCTAATTCACAGAGAAGGTCAGGCGCGTTACTCAGGCAGTTCAGGTTGTGATCAGAATATTATTCTGATCCCGTGATCAGAATAGAGTTTATGTATGTATATATATATCTATATATATATATATATATATATATATATATATATATATATATATATAGTGTTGCTATTCATCAACCAGGGTGCGAATAAGTTATTCTTCACTCGGGGTAATCTTCTGATCATTTCATAATTAAATTACATTTGAAATTCAAATAGTTACATTCCTATTGATTCACTACGTAAAATTTGGTATAAGAAAATAAAATATAGGTCATAAGACAAGAAAACTTGGAGTTTATGTATATTTTACATTATATTTTCACATTTGTAAGTTTACATAACATAAAATATTTTTTACGGCAATTATATATTTTCTGACAGTCTCTTTTTACGTTAGAAATAAGACAAAACTTACGCGACTCAATATTGTATTCATCCTGCCCTACTAAAATAACCAAAAATACGATGGTAGCAACGCATGACTATTAGGGTCAATGGAAGGGTAGTCCGAAATTATGACAATTATTATAGTTTTATAGGAATCACACAAAAGTGCATGCAAAAGATTTTGCACATTCCAAGTATGAAGATATTCTAAAAGAATGAGATAATTTAATATTCTATAATCATGTGTACCTTAAAAATAGGTAGCCCATGCAGGTGCACGGGTTGATGACTAGTATATAATATAATTGTATATGTAACATTTTAGTATGTACTCTTTCAGTAGATGTAAAATTCAACTTGGGTCAATTATTCTTGATTCAAGACCATATGAATTGTTTTTCTATAATTAACATTGCATAAGTCATTTTAGGTTGTGCACATGACCAAGGCAGTGAAAGAACGAGAAAACTTAATGTTTATTTGCTAATTAATATCATTGCATGCAATGAACTAACTACAATATGTAGTAATTAAACTATGTGTAGAAATGTGGAATTATTTTCAATGTTTGGTGATACACCTTTTATAAAAAAAACTACTCAAAAGATGAATTACATTTGTTTCAAATGTTAATATGATGAAATACTTTAATATTTTTTACAAGAAGTGGGTTAACTGATCCATTTAAAAACCAAACCTGTGTAATAAACTTAGGTTTTTATGTTGTTTCCGTTATGCAGGTAATAATATAAACTGGAAGTAACCTTTGCATTGAGAATACTTTGTCCCCACTACTAAATAGCATTTTAAACACTATGACCAAACTTACTACGACTTGGTCCCGTTATTAAATGACATCATTATGTCCATTTATTAATTATATAACGAGCTAGCACATCTATGACTCAATGTTATGCATGTCGCCTCTTAATTGGCAAACCACTATGCCATGTGCCAAAAACTGAACACTGTATCCGTCCTTCCCAACTAAAATAACCAACACTAGCTACCGTGGTAGCAACCCATGACTATAAGGGTTCGATGAAAGATGGTCCGAACTTATGAAAAAAATCACAGAAATTCCGTACACTATATACAAATAAAATGAAGATGATTGTGCTCCCTCAAAGTCTGAAAGAGCATACATAAAAATTAAACTAGTCAATCATCTCTCTTTGTCAAATTGTCAAAGATTTTATGCACTTCTTCGTGAATATAAAATTGAAGTTGAGTCATTGTTCTTGATTCGAGACTGGATGATTTTTTTTGTGTAATTAAACTTTGAATATTTGTTTCCCAAATATTTTTCATTTTGAAATTTAGTGCTAAGAAAATATAGCAATTAAATTTTGTGTAGGAAGGTAGAAATTATTTTTCAATGTTCGGTGATAATTTTTTTGTAAAATAAACTAATCAAAAGATGAATTATATTTGTTTCAATTGGTACTATTATGAAATGCTTTAATATTGCTTGACAAACAATGTGTCAACTGATCCAATAAAAATCAAACTTGTGTAATAAACTTAGGTTTTTATGTTTTCACACATATGACAATACCACCAGCGCCCGTAATGATAAATATTGGAAGTAACCCCTAATAATAAAGACTGGAAGTAACCTTTGCATTCAGAATACTTTGTACGAACTATTAAATAGAATTTTAATTGTTATGACCAAACTACCAAACTTATTAAATGACATCAATATGTCCATTTATTAGATATCTATAACGAGCTAGAACATCTATGACTCACCGATATGCTTCTTGCCTCTTAATTGGCAAACAACTAGTCCATGTGCTAACAACTCAAAACTGTATTGGTCCTACCCTACTAAAATAACCAATTGTATGATGATAACAAACCATGAGGCTCCAAGGAAGGGTGGTCCGAACTTATGATGATATCAAAGAAATTTTTAGACTATATATAAACAAATTGAACATGATTTTTCTCTCTCAAAATCTGAAAGAGCAAAAAAAAAATTAAACTAGTCAACCATCACTCCTTCTTGTAAAGTTGGTAAACATCTTATGCACTCTTTCGTAAATGTGAAATTCAAGTTAAGTTAGTTATCTATATATACGTAAAACAGAAGTAAAATAAGACACCACGTTCGTCCACATAAGCTAAAAATATCTTATCTGTTGATCTCAATTATGATGGCCAGGAGTTTAAAGATCTAAAAGTTAAGCATAATATTTTCCATGTACAACTATTGCTAACATGTCACGTATACATCCATTCAAAAAAAAACAACTCAAGCGTGCAACCTTTGGGTAGAAACACATAGCATCGCGTCAAGAAAAAAATATAAACAAATACCAATCGGGCTCTTCTACCGGAAAAAGACATGCACGCATCGCTATTCGACTCTATGCATTGCATCGCTATTCGTACCTGTAGAAAACCATCAAACTAAAAACAAGACATCAGATCGTCCAGATATACTAAAAATAGTTTAGCCATTGATATTTCAAAATAGAACATGTACGTTCTTGATGCAAAGAAGTACATGGACTCTATTTGAAAAGGACACGTACACATAATTTTTTTAACCGATGTACATAAATACCTTTCGATGGTGCCTGGCGAGAAATCAAATCCACAGCCCACATACAAATACGACCGGCACGTAGGAATGGGTAAGTCGATACGAACAAGCCCAAAAGAACACGATACGAACAAGGCAAGGTGACGCTTGCTCTAGAAAATCATCTAGAAAAAATGGCAAGCCCAACCATTAAAAAGACGTGCACCTATATAGGCATGCAATGAACATGTCAAAGCACACATGAACCACGATCTATATGAAGTCCTCACAAAATCCACACCAAGTAATATTTTTGTAAATTTTACACTGGTGGAAAAACAGGCTTCCGTCGAGCCCCATAAGTCGCGAAGCTGTAGGAACCGCGACTAATGGGACCTTTAGTCGCGGTTCTGGAGGTGAACCGCGACCAAAGGCCTGGGCCCAGGGCGCTCGGTGGCCAGCTGGCGCACGTGAGGGTCTTTAGTCGCGGTTGGCCAGGACAACCGCGACTAAAGGCCTTCGGGCACCTTTAGTCACGGTTTGCCAGGCCAACCGCAACTAAAGCCCCTCCCCTATATATACCCATCCAGCAGCCAACACTTAGCCATTTGGAGCCATTCTCTTCACAAGTGGGTGTAGGTTTGCTTTTGGTTCCTCTTATGCACATAAGGTGTTTGATGAAATGCCCCAAGAGCATGAAACAAACATGACATGAAGTGTTGGAGCCACACTCCTCGATCGCGGTTAGCAACTTGATGAACCTTTGATGTGTCATTGATAAAATATGCATGTGTGTAGTTCATTGTTTAATTTATATTGTTTGTAGCTAGTTAGTTTAACAAATGCATGATGGTTAATTATATATTTTATATTATAATAATGCAGATGAATCGGCAATGGATGTACGGTAACCGACTCTCCGGCGAGTTCACTACGGGTTTGAAAGATTTCCTCGTAGTGGCTAATGCGAACAAGCGGGGGGGTTTGTTATCTGTCCATGTGTTATCTGTAAGAATCAGAAGGGTTACTCTTCCTCAAGAGATGTTCACATGCATCTGCTTCGGCACGGTTTCATGCCAAGCTATAATTGTTGGACCAAGCATGGAGAAAGAGAGGTTATAATGGAAGAAGATGAAGAAGGGGATGATTTCATCGATGAAAGCTATCTTGCTCATTTCGGTGATACTTTCATGGAGGATGTGAAGGTGAAGGGAAGGTGAAGAAGAGGCACGTGATGATCCCGTTGATGATCTTGGTCGGACCATTGCTGATGCACGGAGACGCCGCTAAACTGAAAAGGAGAGGGAGAATTTGGATCGCATGTTAGAGGATCATGTAAAGGCGCTGTACCCGGATGCGATGATGGTCTGAAAAAGCTGGGCTGCACTGGATTTGCTGAAATGGAAGGCAGAGGCAGGTGTAGCTGACTCGGCATTTGAAAACTTGCTGAAAATGTTGAAGAATATGTTTCCAAAGGATAACGAGTTGCCCGCCAAGACGTCTGAAGCAAAGAAGGTTGTCTGCCCTCTAGGTTTAGAGGTTACGAAGATACATGCATGCATCAACGATCGCATCCTCTACCGCGGTGAATACGAGAATTTGAATGAATGCCCGGTATGCAATCCGCATTGCGTTATAAGATCGAGGCGATGACCACGGTGACGATGTTGAGGGCCGTAAACCTAGGAAGAGGGTTCCCGCCAAGGTGATGTGGTATGCTCCTATAATACCACGGTTGAAAGCGTCTGCTCAAAGCAACAAAGAGCATGCCAAGTTGTTGCGATGGCACAAAGAGGACCGTAAGTCGGACGGGAGTTGAGACACACCGCAGATGGAACGCAATGGAGAAAGATCGATGATGGTTCAAAGATTTTGCAGCCGACGCAAGGAACATAAGATTTGCTCTAAGTACGGATGGCATGAATCCTTTTGGCGAGCAAAGCTCCAGCCATAGCACTGCCCGTGACTCTATGCATCTAGAACCTTCCTCCTTGGTTGTGCATGAAGCGGAAGTTCATTATGATGCCAGTGCTCATCCAAGGTCCGAAGCAACCCGGCAACGACATCGATGTGTACCTAAGGCCATTAGTTGATGAACTTTTACAACTGTGGGGTGGTGTCCGTGTGTGGGATGAGCACAAACAAGAGGAATTTGACCTCTGACGTTGCTTTTCGTAACCATCAACGATTGGCCTGCTCTTAGTAACCTTTCGGGACTGTCAAATAAGGGATACAATGCATGCACGCATCGCTTACATCAGACTGAAAGTGTACATTTGCCAAATTGTAAGAAGAACGTGTACCTTGGGCATCGTCGATTTCTTCCGAAAATTCATCCAAGAAGAAAGAAAGGCAAGCATTACAACGGCAAGGCAGATCACCGGCGAAGCTCGCGGAACGACCGGTGCCGAGGTATTTGATATGGTCAAGGATTTGAAAGTCATCTTTGAAAGGGTCCTGGCGGACAATCAGTTCGAAGGGAGCCGACGGGCACGCAGCCATGTGGAAGAAGAAATCTATATTCGGGAGCTAGAATATTGGAAAGTCCTAGATGTCCGCTCTGCAATCGACGTGATGCACGTTACAAAGAATATTTGCGTGAACCTCCTAAGCTTCTTGGGCGTGTATGGGAAGACAAATGATACAAAGGAAGCACGGCAGGACCAGCAACGTTTGAAAGACCACGATGACCGGCATCCGGAATGGTTTCAAGGTCGTGCCAGCTACGCTCGACCAAAGAAGAGAAGGTCATCTTTTTGAATGCCCGAGCAGTATGAAGGTCCCGTCTGGATTCTCGCCCAATATAAAGGGAATAATAAACATGGCGGAGAAAAAGTTCCAAAACCTGAAGTCTCACGACTGCCACGTGATTATGACGCAATTGCTTCCGATTGCTTTGAGGGGCTCCTGCGGAAAATGTTCGAGTAGCCATTGTGAAGCTATGTGCATTCCTCAATGCAATCTCTCGTAAGGTAATCAATCCGGAAGTTCTACCACGGTTACTGAGCGATGTGATCCAATGTCTTGTCAGTTCGAGTTGGTGTTCCCGCCATCCTTCTTCAATATTATGACGCACCTCCTGGTTCACCTAGTCGAAGAGATTTTCGTTCTCGGTCCTGTATTTCTACACAATATGTTCCCCTTGAGAGCTTCATGGGAGTATTAAAGAAATATGTTCGTAACCGTGCTAGGCGGAAGGAAGCATCGCCAAGGGCTATGGAAATGAGGAGGTAATTGAGTTTTGTGTTGACTTTGTTCCTGATCTTAAGCCGATTGGTCTTCCTCGATCGCGCACGAGGGGAGACTAAGTGGAAAAACACGATCGGAAGGAAATCAACGATATGTATGGACGGCCATTCTCTGATCAAGCACACCACCTTTATCTTGACCAATTCCAGCTTGGTGGCTCCGTACTTTGAGAAACACAAGAATATTTTACGTTCGACAACCCGGGAAGCCTCGAATCCTGGATTAGGAAGGCCCACATGGAGACTTTCGGCGCTTGGTTGAGAAAACATTTAATGAATGACAATGATGTTGTAGATCAGCTGTACATGTTGGCCAAGACACCATCTTCGACTATAACGACTTTCCAAGGGTACGAGATAAATGGGAATACATTTTACACGATCGCCCAAGATAAAAAGAGCACCAACCAAAACAGGGGTGTCCGCTTTGATGCAGCAACCGAGAATGGGCAAGAGGTCACATATTATGGTTACATAGAGGAGATATGGGAACTTGACTATGGACCCTCCTTTAAGGTCCCTTTGTTCCGGTGCAAATGGTTCAAGCTAACGGGAGGTGGGGTAAAGGTGGACCAGCAATACGGAATGACAATGGTGGATTTCAACAATCTTGGTTACCTTGACGAACCATTCGTCCTAGCGAAAGATGTCGCTCAGGTTTTCTATGTGAAGGACATGAGTAGCAAACCGAGGAAGCGGAAAGATAAGAAAAGCGATCAAGACATCATGCGATGATCCAAAGCGCCACATTGTTCTTTCGGGAAAAGAAACATCGTGGGAGTGGAAGACAAAGACGGACATGTCGTAAGATTATAATATGTTTGCTGAAATTCCGCCTTCAATGTGAACACCGACCCAAGCATTAAGTTAAATGATGAGGATGCTCCATGGATACGGCACAATCGTAAGCAAGCGAGGACACAAGGGAAGAAATGATGTGTAATAATTTATTGTACCAAACTTTGTTGAATGGATCATGTGAATTATATTACCCGTGATGTGTTTGGTGTCCATTTTGAATGATTCGAGATACCACCGATGATACATGAAATTTGGAGTGATTTAGTCATACTCCTGCCTAGGCGTATAATATGCATACTAAGTAGTCTTCATAGCCGCCGTCGTCGTTGTCTTTGGTAGTCGCCGCCTTCTAAGTTGCCGCCGTCCGCCGTCGCTGCCGCCGTCGCTTCTTTGTCGTCATCGTCGGGCGGCGCTAAATGGCTCGAATCGAGGGTAGCGCAGCGGGGATATCGCCGGCCGTGATGTAGTCCATGACGCTCTGCGAGTCCGCCATACCACCATAGCCGACGGCCGGCCTCGTGGAAGTTCCCAGAGGCAGACCGTCCTCCTCATACTGGCGAGCGCCCTCTCACGCCGATTGATGAAGAAGGCGTCCCAAGTATGCTGGTTATCGGGATGCCGGTGATTCATCCGCTGCTCGGCGTGAGGTCGAGGTAGTAGTGGTTCGTGATGGCCGCCCGTATGCGCGGTACCACGAGGGCCGGGAGGGACCACGCCGCGCGCTGGCTCCAGCCGGTGGGGCCTTGATAGCCCGGTGGACAAGGGTAGTTCGAGGCGCAAAGCTCCTCCACCTGCTGGTAGGTTAGAGTGGGTGCGGTGGAAGCCATGAGAGAGTGATGAGAGATTGTAGAGATGTGATAATGCTGGCCAAGCCGGGCTACATATATGTAGTGAGAAATGGCGGAAAAATGGGAGCGGGAAGACAGGAGGCGGGAAGAAAGTGGCGGGAATAAAGAGGCGGGAAGACAGGGAAGAAATGGCGGGAAGAAGAGGAATCGAGCTGGTCATCTAACCTTTAGTCCCGGCTGGTTGGTGCAACCGGGACTAAAGGTTAGACAGACGCGTGGGTAGCGCCTGACATACTGTCGGAGGAACAAGACAAAGCGAAGCGGCCGTGCCTATAAAAAGAGCATCGATACACGCCAAGATAGAGGCGTGAAGAAATGGCGGGAAGACATAGGCGGAAAGAATGGCGGGAAGACTGGCGGGAAGAACTTGTGGGAAGACAGAGGCGGCCGGGAAGAACTTCTCTGAATTTTTGATATATTATTTGTATTTTTAGAATTTTGAAATGAATTAGTTCTATTTTTCTGAATTTTTGATATATTATTTGTATTTTTAACATATTGAATTGAATTAGTTTTATTTTTGAGTTATTATTTGTTTTTGCCTCGTAGGGTTTGGATTCTGTTCGTAGATTCAAAGGTCTTAGAACTTTATATGCATTTAATTATGTTTGGAAACTTGTCCAAAATTGTATATGGTCATCCGATGATATTGAATATATATTGTATATTCCTCTTGAATTCTTTTTGGTTCTAATTTCAAATATGTTTGAAATTGTACATTCATATGCATGTATGTAGTACCGTAGAATATGTGAAACTCCTTCAAAATTAAAATAAAGCACAAAATAAATAAAACAATACAAATTAAACAGAAAACAATACAAATTAAAAAGAAAACAATACAAATTAAACAGAAAACAGGTTTGGGGGGGGGCTAAAACCCTAAACTGCAGGGCCCAGTCGCGGTTGGCCAGACCAACCGCGACTAAAAGGTGGGGGCGCGAACGCATAAAAACCCGCTTAAAACCCTTTAGTCGCGGTTGGCGGCGAGACCCATGACTAAAGGTACCCTTTAGTCGCTGGTCGCTGCATCAACCGCGACTAAAGGTGGGGCGCGAACGCATAAAAACCCATAAAAACCCTTTAGTCGCGGTTGGGCAGGCGACCCATGACTAAAGGGTACCTTTAATCATGGTCTCGTCGCCAACCGCGACTAAAGGGGGGCTATAAATACAAGGCTCCGATTCGATTCTCGCTTTGTTCTTCTCTGCCGCGCCCTCGGCGCCGCCCGCCGTCGCCCTCGCCCTCGGCCGCGCCCGCCCGTCGCCCTCGCCCTCGGCGCGCTTTCGCCTCGCCTACAGCCGCCCGGCCGGCCTCGGTCTTGCCGCCTCGCTCGCCCGCCCTCAACGCCGCCGACCGGCCTCCCTCGCCCACAGCCGCGCGCCGCCTTTCGCCCGCCCTCGGCAACTGGTAGTGCATCCGGCCAAGGCCACCTCCGGCTACTTCACATGCCGCGCTCTCCAACGCCTCGACCCATTCTTGGGCTCACGCGGCGGACGCCCTTGTGACGCATCACCCTTCCTTGGCTTCTCCAGCGTGCACGGCGGCAAGCGGGCGCGTGCCCGGTGGAGGCCGGCAATGGATAAGTGGCGATGATGGCGGCAATGGATAAGTGGCGATGGTGGCGGGGTTTTCTATAAAATAAAACATTATCTCATCAGAACACACTTAAAGTAGGACTGTGGGTTGAATTCTCGTAAGCAGAAGGGACTTTCATGCAAAATAGCCGACGACGTCGACCCGAAACACTATTTGCTTTATTAAAAATTAAAAATTAAAAATAAAAAAATTAAAAAATAAAAATGTTAATAAATTAGGGAATTAGGGATTAGGGATTAGGGAAAGATGTGTTAGCCTGTCCGTCTGCATCACCTATTTATTTATTAATTTTGTGGCTGCTTATTGGCCCTTATTAACTTTGGGCGAGATGTCGGGCCCGACTAATAAGAGGTGAAAAAGACCTTAAAGAAACAAGAAAAATCTCGAAAGTGGTATTCTGAGCTTGAGCTTACGTGAGCTCGAGTGACAAGTAAACCAAAATTTAATTGCTTGCAAAGTTTCTTCACAAAATGACATTCGTGAAGACGTGGTTGTCTGTTGTCCTCGCCTCCCTCTCCGTGTGTGTTGTCCTCGCCTCCCTCTCCGTGACGCCGTCGTCTGCCGCCCCGTCTCGCGCTCTACCGCGACACCCTCTCCCACCCCTTCCTCGCCCCCTCCGTTTGCCACCGCCCATTCGCCACCGCCACCGCCACCGCCCCCCGTCGTCACTTAATTAATTTGTTTTTACTACATGTTTTCAGGACTGACATAATGGCGGACGATAGAGCTGACCCGATTATGGACAACTATGATCCGGACGGTGAAGCACATATGTTCGGCATCATAAACGGCGATATTCTATATGTGCCGACCGGAGAAGAAGAAGATGATATCTCTTCTTATCTGAACCTTGACGGTGAAGATGAAGGGCGCCACAAGAAGATGATGCCGAACAAACGTCGATAAACGACGATCTTCAAATGGAAGTAGCAACCACCTCCGTGCCGAGGTATATATATACATTGAGCCTCTGGTGATACAAACTAACTGATTTGAATAAATATGTGTGTACTAAGCGCGCGACTCTCTTTCTTATTTTAGCCCTCGGCGGATCGTCGAAACAATCGAGTGCGTCGTCAAAGCGTGGCGCAACCAAGACGATGAAACAAGGAGAAACATGCACCATCGAGGTTGTCGACGATTGCAACCGCAGGGCCGGAGCCCCGCAAGAACGCCACCAAGTTTGTCAGCCAATGCGGAGCCATTGTTAGAGACAACGTCTCGATCACCGTCGAAGTGGAATGAGCCAAAGAAGGCACGAATTGATGGTTTCACTTTTGTCGATAAGAGAACAAAAAGAGATTGCTTCAAGAAGCTTATGGAACATTTCGTTCTACCTCCGAATACAACAAATTCGATGAGGAGGGTAACAAGATTGAGGAAAACAAGGAGAGGAGGAGGCTAGTCAAACAGTTCGCTCTTCATAAGATGGCCGACGCATTCGGAAATTCAAGCAAAATCTAGCCCATGACTTTGTCAAGCGAGAACAAGACTCCGGATTTCAAAGGACAATATGAGAAACTGAAACATGATTGGCCAGAATTTGTGAAGCAAAAGAAATCGGAGCAGTTCATTCAAATATCGAAAAAATAAGGAAAATGCGGCTAAGAAGGAGTACAATCATGTTATGGGGCCAGGAGGGTATCACATTTGGGTGCCTAGGTTGGAGAAGATGGAGAACGAGCTGAGGGCGCGAGGAATCCGTCCAGTGCGGAGGATGGGACCCAAGGGCCAAAAGCTGGTGGTACGGGCATGGGGAACGCTGAACCCGGAGACAGGGAGTGTGTTTACGGGGCAAATTAATTAAACCCACCCAAGCCCTTATTGGCGCAATGAAGGATGCTCAACAGGGAAGATCAAGTTCAACAGAACGACGCAGCGGCGACAAAAGCCCTCGGGAATCCTGAACACGGAGGGCGTGTACGAGGCATGGGGCACATTCCGTGGAAAATAGGGTTCCCCAGGCGATGACCCGTCTGATTCTGAAGCCGTAAGAGAAAGATGGATCGGGAAGCAGATGTTGTGGCGCGGTTGGCATCGGAAATGGATGTGATGAAGAAAACCATGAGTGTACTAGTAGCGAAAGAGATGCAGCTCGGGTGCAGCATGAAGATCATCCAGCGGATCTCGGAAGCCAAGAGCGGAGAAGCAGCGTGGCTTCCACGGAGGCCCCACCGGCTGGTGCAGATGCACCGACGATCGAAATTACTGCACCGGAGCCTCACGGTGGTTGAAATTACTGCACCGGAGCCTCACGGTGGTCGAAATTACTGCACGGAGCCTCCTCGCTACCCGTGGGCGATATAAAGGAGATGAAAGAATGTCATCTGTATTATCCTATCGGGAACATGTCCATGAAGGTAGCCATCGGCGGTGCTTTACCATGTTTACAGAGCACTCCACCACAACAACCCCATTCAAGATGGCTATGCTCGTGTCACGGTGGAGGACATAGTCCAAGGGTTTGAGGACACAGAGATTGACATTGCTACACCTGAAGGGGAGAAAAGACTTGGAGATGTCAAGCGCCATTTCATTCTATGGCAAAAGAAGTTTACCAAGTTTCCGAGGCGCCAAGGACAACAAGTCCACCCTCTACGGTGGTGGTGGTGGCGGTGGCGGCGGTGGTGGTGGTGGTGGTGGTGGCGGTTCACCTACACCTCCGTCACGTCGGCCACGCCGCCCCGATCCACAACGTCCGGCGGGTGATCAGCCGCCGCCCCCGATCCTCGTCCACGGGTGATCGACGCCGCCCCCAATCCACCTCCGCAAAGAAGCGTATAGTCCTGGATTATTAACCCGGACCCTTATGTACCTAAGACCACAAAGGTACCGGAGCCATCACCAAGCCTCTCCCCACAAGGCCTTGGGAACGTAGTGCCGAGGAAGTCGGCAGCGCCGCTGCTGCTGATTTGGAGAAATGGAAGGCGGACTGCAAGAAGAAAAGAGAGCCCGAGCCCAAGCCAGTATTTTCTCGATGAGCAAAAGAAGTGGGCTAAGTCATTTTGAGCACACCATCCCAAGCCGCCAAGAATCTGCCTAACGACTATGCACGTGAACTTCGCAGCAGGCACTCATGTTCAAGGAGAACAAAGAGCGGGAGAAGGCCGAAAGTAAAAAAGCGGAAACAAGTTGCCCAGCTCGGGAACAAAGTAAACAATCGATTGCCCCGCTTATAGTGGAAGCCTTCGTCCGGATGCCCCGAGATCATACAAGCTGCGGCAGCAGGGATTAGTACTGTGACGAAAAGCCGTAGAACAAGCGGCCAACTTAGGTATTACTCTTCGTGAACTGTTAGGCCTTGATGAGGCGCCAAAGGAAGGAGGTAGTAATTACATATGTCAAGAATGGGCCTCTCGTCGAGCCTTGCAGGAAAAGGATCTACCTCCACAAATGAAAGGTCTGCTGAAATGATACAAGGGTTACATAAAAAATAAAACGCCAAAGAATATATTTATGCGGAAGTTAGACATGAGCATCACTTCAAACATTACTATGTACAAATTGAACTGAGTGAATTGTTCCAGCTTTTCAATCTGCATGAGCTCGACAAATCTATCATCGGTTGCTACGTTACGTAAGTGATTTATTAATTTCTACCCCATCTCGTTCATATTGCCTGCACTATATATATGTCCTAACTATATTGTTGTGTCCGCTATTATACATGCAGAATGAAGATTAAGGAATGCGAGTAAGGAACATCCATGATGTTGGGTTCATTGACCCACACATCGTTAATGGATATGTGTTGGAGCGTCACCCACCGACGTGGAGGCAGACCTGTGGCAGTTTCTTACAAAGCAGGAACTCAAAAGTGATATTCTATTTCCTTACCATTTTGGGTGAGTGTTTCTGTCTTGAGCACATTCTCTTTTGTTTACTCCATGCATGGTATGTGGCCGGCTAATCGATGAGTTATGCATGACGTCTTGTGCATGTATCGTGTCCGCAGGTTCCACCGGATTCTGCTAGTAATTAAAGTTAACACCTCAGAATGTCTCGTCCACGACTCTCTGAATATGGATCCAAAGCTTTGGGGCGGCATGAGAAGAATGCTTGAAGTAATTATTTTCATTCATTTGCGCTCTATATCGATCGGCCTATTTCGTTTCATTTCCTAATATCAAGTAACTAATAACTCTCTTGTTCATTTAATTTTCTTTGCCTCGTAGGGTTTGGAGACGGTTCAGTAGATACAAAGGTCGGTGAATTCAAAAAGAGCTAGAATTCAAAAGGTCAAAGGCTAAGAATGCTGGGGATATTCAGCCACCGGAGACCAATCTATGTGGATACTATGTTCAGTGAGATGATCCGAGATACACCTCTGAGCGGGTTCCGAGTGATACCAATGCTCGGAGGAATAACCTCCGGATGATGCTTAGTCCGTAAGCTCGCTTCCGACCACTTCAAGAGGAACTAGCTGGATGGTTCAGCAGGAAGTCCTCCATCCTAAAGGAGAACACTATTACGAGGACGTAGAACTTTATATGCATTAAATCATGTATGGAAACTTGTTCAAAATTGTATATGGTCATCCGATGATATTGAATATATATTGTATATTCCTCTTGAATTCTTTTTGGTTCTAATTTCAAATTTATTTGAAATTGTACATTCATATGCATGTATGTAGTACCGTAGAATATATGAAACTCCTTCAAAATTAAAATAAAGCACAAAAGAAATAAAACAATACAAATTAAACAGAAAACAGGTTTAGGGGGAGGCTAAAACCCTAAACCTGGCGTGCCTTTAGTCGCGGTTGGCCAGAAGAACCGCGACTAAAGGTCCTCCGCCTGACGGTCACTTTGGCGCCCACGTGGACGGGCCGTCAGTCGCGGTACTCCAGCCGCGGCGACTATCGGGGGGTGGCTTTAGTCGCGCTTATTTGGTCGCGGTTGCCCAACCGCGACTAATGGCAGTTGCGAACCGCGACCAAAGGCCTTTTTCCCACCAGTGTTAGACGTTAACGAAAATACATTAGCAGATTGGGTTTTACATATCCAACGGCCCTGGGGACATCAAGAGCGAAGAGAATGATTTATGAAGTATAGAGTATATTATTATGTCAGTAGAAAAGGAATAGTAGAAATTGAATGCGCTAAAATCAGAAAACTAACATTCCTAAGAAAAATAATGGACACAAACGGTCTCTGGATGTGTTATGATAGAAGTTGATATCACCATGATTTTCCAACAGAAGTCTGAACTTAAACCATGCTAAAGAAAAGGCTAAGGCCAGAGGGTTCACACGAATCGCTACAACAGCAAAGTCAATTCCCTCCACAGAAGAAGAACAGTCGATGGGTTGTTGCAGATTCGAAGAACACCTAATGTTCCAAGAGTTGGTTCGTGGGATATTTCATACATATAAATGACTGTGATCATCATCTGCTATCAACTATGTAGTGTCAAAATACCAACTAATGAATATTGCCAACCTAGCATGAATTGTTTAACACGTGTCGTAAAAGAAGTATTAACATGGATGGTTTAAGTAGTACAAAAAAGGAAGTAAACATCAGTTGGACGCCGACGAGATGAAGTATGCTTGCATTTGTGGTTGCTGACGCGGTATGGCAGATTTGGAGAAACAAAATATTTGCACGCACGAGAAGCTGTCTCAATGCATGGAATAGATAGAACATTCAAATATCATACATCTATGTATGTATTGTATGCGGTGTAAAGCTATGCTGTGGCTATAACTGTCACGCGATTGTAAGAGAAATATCACATCAAATATGCGATAGGCCTTTTCTTTGTGCTAAAAAATATGAGTCCTTGCAAACAACACCAATAAATACGAGAGAACGATCTATGGTGGTAGTGAAAGGGAGACGATTCGGAAAAATTATAGCCTGGTAAGAAAAGAAGATAATGACCGATAATTCTTAAAAATGTGTAATGGATAAATGATGTTAATTATTCAAAACACACTTCAGCTATGCTTAAAAGACAAACAAAAATCCAAAGGTAACATAGGCGCAACAAAACGATCAATAACGACTATTGACAGATGAGAGGGAGAGAATATTTAGAAACATTAGATTGTATATACAGATAAATGAAAAGTCTTGAATCGATGGCCCAAGAACACAAGCAACGAGTGTAAGATAAACTAGCAAGGAACCACTCTAATGCACAACATTGTGAAAATGGGAAGAGCCTTGGAGCCCGGATAATAAAACCACCAAGAACATGGGTAGGAGATATCTAGGTTCAAATAAAAGTACAAGCTGCACACATATAGATTTAAATCAGTAGCATTACGTAAAATTAATGTTACTGTGACGGTAAGCACAAAGTATAAGTGATAAGATGTCCATTTGAAAAAGTGGAGTGGGGAAGGAAATGTTATCTATTATTTAATCCGGCATACTAATTACAAATCTAGCCGCGCAAATGTGCGGGTCACACTACTAGGTCCTGATACGAGACCAGATGAATTGTTTTTCTGTAATTAACATTGAATCTATTGTTTTCCAAAATATTGTTTGTTCTGAAATTACGTATCAAGAATATATAGCAATTACACTTTTTGTAGAAAGTTAGAATTATTTTTAATGTTTGGTTATAAACCTTTTATAAAAGAAAATACTCTAAAGATAAATTATATTTGTTTCAATTGGTACTATGATAAAATACTTTAATATTTTTGACAAAAAATGTGTTAAATTATCCATTAAAAACAAATCGTGTGTAATAAACTGAGGTTTTTATGTTTCCACATATGACGCTATCATTTATGCAGGTAATAATATAGACTGGAAGTAACCTTCGCGTTGAGAATACGTTATCCCCACTACGACTGACTGTTATGAGCCATCAGTATGTCCATATATATATTATGAGCTATCACCTCTACGACTGACTGTTATGCATGTTGTCTCCTAATGAGTGAACCACTAGTCCATGTGCTAACCAACAGTACAATGGTAGCAACCCATGTCTATAAGGGACCAGGGAAGGGTGGTACGAACTTATGAAATAATCACATAAATATCTTACACTATATATAAATAAACTGAAGATGATTGTGCTCTTGAAAGTCTGGAACAGCAGAAATAAAAATTAAACTAGTTAATCATCTCTCCTTGTCAAATTGTCAAAGATCTTATTCATTTCTTCGTGAATATAAAATTCAAGTTGAGTCCATTGCTCTTAATTTTAGACCAGATGAATTCTTTCTATAATTAAACGTTGAATAGTTACTTCCTAAATATTGTTGGTTTTCAAATTAATTGCTAAGAAAATATAGCAATTTAATTTTGTGCAAAACGGTAGAAATTATTTGTTTCAATTAGTACTATGATGAAATACTTCAATATTGCTTGACAAAAGATGTGTCAGCTGATCCAATAAAAATCAAGCTTGTGTAATAAACTTAGGTTTTGATGTTTCACACATATGACAGTATCACCTACGCACGTAATAATAAAGACTGGAAGTAACCATTGGATTGGTAATACTTTGTTCCAACTATTAAATAGCATTTTATATATTATGACCAACCTTATTACTAGGTCGTCCTGTTATTAAATGACATCAATATGTCCATTTATTAGATATCTATAACGATCTAGAACATATACGACTCACCACTATGCTTCTTGCCTCATAATGGGCAAACAACTAGTCCATGTGCTAATAGCATAACACTAACTTCGGCCCGACCTACTAAAATAAGCAATACTATGATTGTAGCAACCCATGACTAAAGGTTCCGAGGAAGGGTGGTGCGAACTTATGAAAAATCAAACAAATTTCTTATATTATATAGAAATAAATTGAAGATGATTTTGCTCTCTCAAATTCTGGAAGTGTGTACATAAAAAATAAAGTTGTCAATTATCTCTCCCTATTGTTAAATAGTTATATATTTCCAGTTGAATCCATTGTTCGTGATTCGAGACTAGATGAATATTTTTCTGTAATTAACATCGAATAGTTATTTCCTCAATATTGTTGATTTTGAAATTATTTACCAATAAAATAAAGCAATTAAACTTCGTGCAGAATGGTAGAATTTGGTTTTCCAATTTTGGGTGATAAACCTCTTATAAAAGAAACTACTGAAAAGATGAATTATATTTGTTTCAAATGGTACTATGATCAAATACTTTAATATTGTTTGAAAAAATAGTGTTAACTGATCCAACATTTTGTAACCACTATTAAATAGAATTTTGAAAACTATGTACAAACTTACTACCTCGTCACGAATGACATCAATTTGTCTGTGTAAGAAAGTCATTTTTGTTGGTGTTTATTTTACGATCTTTTAACTGCATCACTGTATTGATTGCTAAGCTTCTATTATCTCCTCGCAAAGGGTGTGGATGATGACCCTACTTATTGTAGTGAGGCCTTTCTCTCCTTCATAATCCCTCAACCCATTTAGACACCGCATCAATCGGATAGACTTTGATCAATGGCTTAAAGCATCTCTAGCGGACCCCTTATATCATGCGGAACTGTAAAATAACTGCCAGTCCATGGTTTCGCAGAGAAAGAGTGGCCCGAACAGAACCCGAAACCAAGCACGGCCTGTAAATTTTTTTATGGGGCATGACAAATCTTTGCACTCAACTTTCTGATTCATGGGGTGGGAGGCCGACCCGAGATTGACCCCTATCCACAGCGATTTTTGGCGCAAGGGACATTTTTGCGCGGTAGTTCCCGCTTCCACTCCCTTCCACAACCATTGATCTCCCTCGCGTGCTCCGGACCACCTTCTTCGGCGTCCTATGGCCGCCATGGAAGGCTCCCAGCTGTCGTTCGTCATCATGGATTTCATCCACGCGCCAACCCCTCTGGTAGATTTTGTCGCCGGCCATGTCGTGCCCGTCGCCGTTCAAGGCTCAACCGTGCCACGCCCCAAGCGGCACGGCAATGTCATCGTCCGGGTCAGCGCTCCCGTAGCCGCCCCCGGGATGGCACGCCCGCCCAGCACCGCCGCAGCGAAGCCGGTCCGGCACGCCCTGAGAAGAAAGGCAAGGTTCCGGCTCTGAAACGCCACAAGACCACCGCAAGAGCTACCTCGTCGATGCCCTCATACGGCACTGTTGCCGCCGCCCCCGAGGTGTTCGATGAAATGGGCGCAAGGTTTGCTACTTCGATTTCTTCTAGTACTATCACTTTTCGCCATTGTTCTTTTTCGTGATTTGTTGAGCGAAATTGTAGCGCCGGTTCGCATGATGCTACTGCCGAGTTCGTGCACTCGTTTGACGAGAACACCGTTGACATCGATCAAGCCCCAATGAGTGATTATGGTTCAAAACTATGCTTTAATTCTGGCGGAAACAATGTTTGCTTGTTTGAATTTGAAGCCAGTCATCCGAATTGCGGTTAAATTGTCTATTTGAAATTTTCTGTTTGCAGGCTGTAAACGCAGTATAAGGGTCCTCGATATAAGGCATCTGCTAAAGATGCTCTTAGGGTGTTAGATTTTATGGACTGTGTTGGGACAAGACCCACTCGTTTGGACCAAACAGGCCCCATAACTTGCCCTATATAAATGAGTACAAATTGTTCCAAGTCACGAAGATTGCTACTGACTAGTGCGTAGATGGAAATGGAGGCCGGTAGTGTCATTGTTCCTCTCTTGAGCATGGTGACCGCGGCTGCTGCCTGCTGGTTCGTCCTCATAGTATTCAAATGGAACCGCATCCCCCCTTGCATGGCCGGAGCTAGGCAGCTGCCAGGGTCGAGGGGTCTACCCATCATTGGGGAGTCATTCGAGTTCTTCAGATCGACACCATCTCTCGAGCTGATTCCCTTCATGAAGCGGCGTTTTGAAAGGTAACGAATTTAAACATACAATTGCTATAGTTATTTTTATCAACTTACTCAGAAATTCATAGTTGTAGCTCAATCAACGACCAGGTGTACTTGTGAGTTGTGACTCGGTTAAGAAATTTAGCTTCGTTTGTTTGGTGTTCTGCTTGCATGAGTACTAGTGTGGATGAGTCGTAATCAGTACTAGTAGGGGTTACTCCCTTCATTCCCATGCACAAGGCCATTATGAAAAATATATTTTACATCTATATAAGGCCACCAACAGTAATCTAAGACAAAAATTAATGATATTTTCATGTACTAGGAACTTGTTTAATAATTGCATGCATGTAGTCATAATGAAACTTAGCTACTTTCTTCTCATTCCTTCCTTGCACGCATGTGGCGTACTAATGCTCCTGGTTAACAAAAGGAAAAGTTGGCATGCAAAGCAGTCATTAAATTTTATTTTGGTACCTATAATCTTAGTTTTTTGCCATATATAAGTGAACAGAGGGGGTACAAGTCCTAAGATAAAAAAACTAGATGTAGCCCATAAATTTGCTATAAAATCTAAAACATAGTGTATTATTTAATTTGTCAAGTAAGAATTATTCCTCTTGCCCATGATAAACTAGTTGCTGGAAATGCATCTCAGATATGGACCAATCTTCCGGACGAACTTGATCGGCGAGGACCTCATTGTTTCCCTTGATCCAGAGTTTAACAGCTTTATTTTCCAACAAGAGGAGAAGCTCTTTCACATATGGTATCCAGATTCATTCATGAGAATCCTCGGTGAAGACAACGTGATAACCGTGCTTCAGTCCCTGCACAAGCACATCAAGGTATTGGTGCTTCGGCTCTTTGGACCAAGAAACCTCAGCCGTGCGCTTCTCCATGATATTCAGAGAACGGTAGAGGCCAGCCTAGACTCGTGGCTTGCTCAACCTAGCATCGAACTGAAAGATGCAACCTCAAGGGTAAGTCGGTACCCCGTTTCTCATCCCCTGCATGATGTTGAAAGCTAAAAATGCTTAAATATCTCATTGTTCTGTGTATATACCATCTCATAGATGGTATTTAACATCACGGCCAAGAGGTTAATCAGCTATGACTCCTCGACCTCAGATGGAAAGTTGTTGGAACAATTTGCAGCGTTCTCTCACGGGCTAATAGCATTTCCAATTTACATTCCTGGGACGGCATTCTACAGATGTATGCAGGTAGGAAGGAAAATCCAAATGGCATTAATTTGGGCTTATTCATTTGCTGTAAATATTTCGTATTTCTTTGTTCCTGAGAACCCTTAACATTGGGAGGATATACTATCTTGAAAACCTGGTGAAGGATAATGTAATTTGTTTCACAGGGTCGAAAGTATATCATGAAGATGTTGAGAGAATTGCTCGACGAGAGAAAGAAGGCCATGGATGTACAACGGGAATATGTTGACTTCATTGACATCCTAATCGAAGACATAAAGGAGGAAAGACCAGAAATGAGTGAGAAAGTTGGAATGGACTTAATTGTATTGCTTCTTTTCGCTAGCACTGAAACAACATCATCAGCGATAACGATTATACTCAAGTTTCTAACCGACAACCCCAAGGCCTTGTTGGAATTGACAGTAAGTAAATAGGAAGCCTAGCACAGGCATCCATATTTGAAAATATCATGTATGATTGTCAGTATAAATCTTGTACGGGTGTTTTGAAGATATTTTAGCTGGCAATGACTACTAACTTAATGGTCTAGGAGGAGCACGAGCGCATTCGACAAAGAAGGGCCACTCCGGAAAGTGAAATAACATGGGAAGAATATAAGTCCATGAAATTTACATCTCATGTATACGTCTTTGTCTGTCCTAAGTACTTAGTTCACTCTTAAATGCTATAAGTATACTCCTTTAATATACTTTCATCTGACTATTTTTATAGGTTATCCATGAGGCATTAAGGCTGGCTAACATTGCTCCTGTAATGTTTAGAAGAGCCATGGAGGATGTTCATATAAAAGGTATTAGTAGAGACCTTTTTTGAATATGCATACAGGTGATATGATGGCATATGTTGAAAACCCACGTTACTAATGAGCTAAATTTTGTCTTTCGTGGCTCGTGAAGGTTTTACTATCCCAAAAGGATCGAAGATGATGATTAGTCCCTCCACCACTCACCTGAATCCTACACTTTACAAGGACCCTAATGTATTCAACCCCTGGAGGTGGCAAGTATGTGAGCATCTTAAGAAAATTTCTCATGCACATATTACAATACAAACATAGTGCTCGACACATACATTTATTTTATCAAAAAAGAAAGGTCATGGAATGAAAGAAACAACAACTGCTTATTTCATTGAAGCGTATATTAGATCCTCATATGTAAAAGCTGGTAGAATCCAGCATAATTGAAGCTTGCAACTTTATTGGTGCATGTTTTATAGTTCAACATATTACACATGCATGTGTACAGGATATTGCAGAACCAGTTGGGAGTGCCTCAAAAGATTTCATGGCTTTTGGAGGGGGGTTGCGGTTATGTGTTGGTGCTGATTTGGCTAAGCTACAAATGGCTATATTTCTCCATTGTGTTGTTACTAAATACAGGTGTAGTAAAATCATATATAGCCTTCTACTTCTTGTACTCGAAGTACCTAAACAGTTACCTTTCTATAGTATCATATACTGAAACTTATGTATACTGCAGGTGGAAAACAATAAAAGGAGGTGGCATGGTGCTTTCTCCTGGATTGCGATTTCCAGATGGTTTTCACATCCAACTTATTCCCAAAGTTTGAAGGACCAATGAAATACAGTTTATTTAGTCAAGGCATATCCTGGCTTGCTATGTAGTTAATTGGTTTTGTAAGACTTCAAACTATGAATAAGTGCAGAAGAAATTATGCATTATTGTATTTGTAAGCATATTTGGATTGGGCGGCTGTGTGCATCTTAGTTATGCAGAGGCCGTGTGTAAACTATTTGAATTTTATCTATGTGATGCTATCTTGTGTAATGAAACGAACTGTATTGAATAAATTGGTAAACACCTTTATTATGTTTTCTTTATTGAAGAGTATATAAGGCTTTGAATCACATCTACAATGGGGGCCTTTTCATGTTCGAGACTGATTGATGTAGACCCCATCACATCTACCACAGTGAAAAATAGCTAGGTCGCCCGCGCATCTGCGTGGATAGACTTACTCTGTATCATATTTCGTATGCGCTCCTTTGTCGTTTTAAAATCATATATGTGTGTTATATATATAAGCGTGAGTGTAGAATAGTTTATTTTACACCTTAGTTACACTATATATAAAATCTAGGAAAACGGCGTACAAAATGTGGTAATTCAGAAAATAAATTTTGTACTATCGCACTTTGATATTCACTACATTTGCTGACAAATTACAATATTTTGTATACCATGTTACTATGTTTTGTATGTAGCGTTACTGGAGTGTAGAATATGCTATTCTACACTCAAGCTTAGTTTATATATACGCCGGCACTAATGTGTGCGTGAGAGTAGAAGGCTTATTCTACGCTCTGGCCAAAAAAGCGCTCCCAACCAACGAACCAACATGTGTGTGGTTCGTGTTATGCCCCCCACTTGATCGTAATCCTTTAAGTAACTGGTAATAAAGACACCCCTGTAACATCTAACAATAGAAGTTAACCTCTTTACTATGCATTCATGGAAGAACAATCGAAAGTGGCCATAGTAGCTTTAGTTACATCCTTACTGGCATATGCATTTTTTATTACACATGCCTGGTCATAAGTATATTGTAACACCCCACACAAAATCTAGTAACACATAGTAACTGAGGGAGTCATGGATTGAGGGGTCATCGGGCCACCGGCCTATTCCTTATGGGCCGTACTAATGGGCTACTACGTTGCCGAGCAATGGTGTGGACCCGTGACCGGATAGAAGACCTTTGGAGCCTTGGCGTTTCCTTCAAGTCAAGATTTAGCATGATCCTCCCTGACTGTATATAACCCTGACCCTGCTGGTGTCTATATAAACTGAAGGGCTTTAGTCTTTAGGGTTAGACCAACATCCAATACCCCTTCATCCTAGGGTTTAGCTTGCCTGATCTCACGGTAGATGGACTCTGTAATCATACCATACACATCAATACAATCAAGCAGGACGTTGGGTTTTACCTCCTAGAGAGGGCACGAACCTGGGTAAACACTGTGTTTATCGTCCCTTGTTCCCCATTGATCCTAGATCCACAGCTCGGGATCCCCTATCCGAGATCCGCCGGTTTTAACACCTACATTGGTGATTTCATTGAGAGTTCCGTCGTTGGGTCACCGAAGGATCTATGGCTCGCCTGATCATCGGAGATGGCATCAACACTGAGGACATCTTTGTCCCTGGCCAGTTCTTCGCTTTCGGCAGCATTGTGTTGCATGCCAACCCGACTAGTCATCTAGACCAAATCCTTAGGATGAATCTCGCCCTCGAGATTCGGGTTGGCTAGCAAATAGGTGCGGGTGGTCTTTGCGTAGGTCTTCCTCTCGTTCCCAGTTGGCTTCATCCTCGGTATGGTGGCTCCACTGAACTTTGCAAAACTTGATAACCTTGCTGCGCGTAACTCGGCTGGCAAACTCGAGAATCTTGACGGGTTTCTCCTCGTAGGTCAAATCACTATCCAACTGAATTGCTTCCAGGGGCACTGTATCTCTCAGAGGAATATCGGCCATCTCTGCATGACACTTCTTCAATTGGGAAATGTGAAACACATCGTGAACTCCTGACAATCCTTCGGGTAACTCCAACTTGTAGGCTACTTCTCCCATACGTTCCAAAACTCGGTATGGTCCTAAAATCTCGGGGCTAACTTTCTCTTAGCTCCAAATCGTTTAACTCCTTGCAGGGGTGACACACGAAGATATGCTCTGTCTCCGATTTCATAGACTACCTCCTTGCATTTTTAGTCTGCATAACTCTTCTGCCTGGACTGAGCTATCTTCAGTCTGTCGCGAATCAACTTAACCTTCTCTTTAGATTCTTTGATCAAATCTGGTCCAAACAACTAACGGTCTCCAACTTCATCCCACATCAACGGTGTCCTGCACCTTCTTCTGTACAAAGCTTCGAAAGGTGCCATCTTCAAACTAGCTTGATAACTGGTGTTGTATGAGAACTCCGCGTATGTCAAATTATCATCCCAAATTGATCCATAATCTAGCGCACGAGCTCTCAACATGTCTTCCAGAATATGATTGACCCTCTCGGCCTGTCCATCTGTCTGCGGATGAAAGGTTGTACTGAACTCTAGCCTAGTACCCAAAGTCTGGTGCAACTGATGCCAAAACTTTGAAGTAAACTGTGTTCCTCTATCTGATACGATGGTCCTCGGAACTCCATGCAGACATACGATCCTGGTCATATATATCTTGGCCAACTTCGCACTCGTATAGGTGGTTTTCACTGGGATAAAGTGAGCCACTTTGGTCAAACGATCCACTACTACCCAGATAGAATCATATCCCGATTGGGTCCTGGGTAATCTGGTGATGAAATCCATGCCAAGCTTGTCCCACTTCCATTTGGGTATCGGCATAGGCTGCAGTAATCCTGCTAGCTTCTGATGTTCTGCCTTCACTCTCTGACATACATCACATACGGCTACATACTCAGCAATATCCTTCTTCATACCAGTCTACCAGAAACGCTCCTTCAAATCCAAAAACATCTTGGTGTTTCCAGGATGTATCGAGTATGGCGAGTCATGGGCTTCCTGAAGTATTAACTTCCTGATCTCCTCATTATTGGGTATATAAACACGGTCCTCAAACCATAAGGTTTCGTACTCATCCTCAAGAAAACCTTTGGCTTTTCCTTTGCTCATTTTCTCCTTTATCTCAGCAATCTCCTTATCATCCTTTTGAGCTTCTCGAATCTTTCCCAATAATGTTGACTGAACCTCCATTGCTGCAACAAAACCTCGAGGAACTATCTCCAAACGAAGCTCCCTAAGATCTTCGGCTAACTCCTTTTGCAAACCTCCACTTATCAGAGTATTGACATAACTCTTCCGGATCAAAGCATCTGCTACGACATTGGCCTTTCCTGGATGATAATGCAACTTCATATCATAATCCTTTATAAGCTCCAACCATCTCCTTTTCCTGAGGTTCAGCTCCTTCTGTGTGAATATGTACTTCCAACTCTTGTGATCCCTGTACACATCACAGCGGTTTCCAATAAGAAAATGTCTCCAGGTCTTGAGCGCATGAACTACGGCTGCTAACTCCAAATCATGCGTGGCGTAATTCAACTCATGCGGTCGAACTGACGTGAGGCGTATGAAACAAATCTTCCTTCTTGCATAAGTACACCTCCAAGTCCTAAGCGAGAAGCATCGCAATACACTTGGAAATCCTTGCGTATATCTGACAGAATCAGCACTGGGGCTGTAACCAAACGTTTCTTCAACTCCTGGAAACTGGCCTCACATTTTTCAGGTCCAGTTGAACTTAGCGTCCTTCTTCAACAACTCCGTCATAGGTTTCGCAATCTTGGAAAAAATTTCAATGAATCTCCAATAATATCCCGTGAGTCCAAGAAAACTGCAGATCTCTCCAATTGAGGTGGGTGCCAACCACTCAGTGACTGGCTGAACCTTCGTGGGATCTACTGCTATACCTTCTCCTGATATAACATGTCCAAGGAATCCAACTTCCTTCAACCAAAACTCACATTTGCTGAACTTGGCATATAACTGATGTTCCCTGAGCTTCTCGAAAACTAAACGTAAATGCTCCTTGTGCTCCTCTTCATTCTTCGAGTATACCAAAATATCATCAATGAACACCACAACAAACTTATCCAAGAACTCCATGAACACCTTGTTCATCATACTCATGAAATAGGCAGGGGCATTAGTCAATCCAAGTGGCATAACCGTGTACTCATATAGCCCATACCTTGTGGTAAAGGCCGTCTTAGGTACATCATGTTCTCCAAGCTTCAGCTGGTGGTATCCTAATCGCAGATCAATCTTGGAGAATACTTTAGCTCCTTGCAGCTGGTCAAACAAATTGTTGATCATCGGTAGTGGGTACTTGTTCTTGATCGTCACTTCATTCAATGCACGATAGTCAACAACCATTCTCGAAGATCCATCCTTCTTCCCAACTAAGAGCACTAGGGCTCCCCATGGTGATGAAATTCGTCGAATGTAACCCTTCTCCAATAACTCCTTAATCTGCTTCTTAATCTCCTCCAGATCATTTGCGGGCATCCGGTATGGTCTCTTTGATATCGGTCCGGTGCCTGGCAACAGCTCTATCAAAAACTCAATGTCTTGATCCGGTGACATGCCTGGCAATTCCTGTGGGAATACATCCGGGTAATCCTTCACTATAGGCACTTCGTCCTGAACAACTCCTGAGAGGGAATTCACTTGGGTCCTCCTCGGCGCAGGCCGAGACACATACTTGATCCTTTTTTTCCCTCCGGGGTGGTGAGCCAATCCATGCCTAGTATTATATCCAATCCTTGTGACTCCAAGATTACTAGGTCGGAGAGGAAAACATGGCTACCAATGGTTAAGGGTAACCGATCACACCATCGGCTGGCCATAAACTCTGCCCCTGGCGAGCTTACTAACATGGGTGACATAAGGGCTATGGTGGGTAACTTAAACTTTTCCACAAATCCCATTGATATGTAGGAATGCGATGCACCAGTATAAAAAAGAACGAGAGCGGTAAATGACTTAACCAAAAACATACCTATCACTGCGTTAGGCTAATCTTCAACCTCCTCCACGTTGATGTGGTTCACCTGACCTCTAGTGAAAGGATTGGGCTTCTTCCCAGCGCTTCCATTGCCATTTCCATTCTTGGCTTCAGAACACTCAGTGGCGTAGTGTCCAGTCTTCCCGCACTTGAAACAAGTAATGTGACTTAGATCCTTCTTGGCGGGCCTTCCTGGGTTGGAACGGTTCTGATTGCTGCTTGCTTCATTCCCATTTCCATTCTTGGGGCCACTATGGTTATGCGAGCTTCCTCCATTGTGAGTGTGGCCTCCATGGTTATGATGGGTATGTCCTCCCGAATTCGTGGTAAAGCGAGGCTTCTGCTGTGCTCCAGAATTATACTTCCCTTGTCCATACTTCCTCTTGCGACTCTCTATCTGCTGTTGCTTCCCTTCAATCATAAGAGCCCTATCTACCAAGTCCTGGTAGTTAGCAAACGTGGCTACCATCAACTGCATACTCAGCTCATCCTTCAACACTTCCATGAACTTCTCCTGCTTCGCGGTGTCTGTGGCCACATCATCCGGGGCATAGCGAGCTAACTTACTGAACTCATCCACGTACTGCCCCACAGTACGGTTTCCCCGGCGTAAGTTAAGAAACTCACGCTTCTTTATGCTCATAGCTCCAGTTGAGACATGTGCAGTGTGGAATGCTTGCTGAAACTGATCCCAAGTGACATTGGCTATAGGGAAAGTGGTTGTGTAATTCTCCCACCATGAGGCTGCAGGTCCATCCAATTGATGTGCGGCAAAATGCACCTTCTCAGCATCTGTGCAACCTGCGGTGGTCAACTCCCTTCCAATCCTGTGTGCCAGTCAACAGCAACTATCGGCTCGGTGCTACTAGAAAACACCGGCGTATTCAACCTCAGAAAACGGGCTAAGTTGTAAAACTAGAGGTGGTGGCGGTGGGTTGTTGTTGTTGTTGTTGTTGTTGCCTTGGTTCTGGACTAGTAGCTGCATCAAGGCATTCTGCTGTTGGATCAATTGAGTGATCTCCGGTGGGAAGAAAAATCAGGAGTCATGTCTCGGAGGCATCTGATGGTATTAGAGGGGAGAGATTAGAATAGAGTGAGGTCTAGTGAGTAAACACTACCCATATGCACATGAGACAAACACATGTATCACACCACTAAATTCAAACAAGGGCATAAAAATGATCTAACTACCGTTACAAAATACTCAGACTACTAATATATACATGGGGGAAATACTACTAATAATATGGTGGTCATCTAGAAATTTTGATCGGTGGAAGACTCCATGAAATCCGCTCCAACTTCATCTTCGTAATCATCATCACTACTGTCGGGGTTGGAGTCGGTGTGGTCGACGATGATGTAGTCCTCAGGATGGTCGTCATCTCCTCCTAGCGCGGGGTCTCCCATGAATAGTCCTAGCTTCCTTGTCAGATCGTCATTCTTTTCTTGAAATTTCCTCCTCGTATCCGTCGCGTGTAGACTTGAGTTCTTCTTGAAGCTCCATGTTCGTAGTCATCACCTTCTTCCGATCTATCATGCTTGCGCACATTTGGTTCTCCTGGTGGTGAATGTGCTGGTTTAACTCCTGGATGAAGGCTGCAATGGATTTGTCCCTCCTGGTGTTGATCATCTACCATTGCTCATCTCGTCGCCCACATATCTGGTAGATGGTGTCCTTAAGATCCTTGTGATACACTTCACCGATGCGTCCCATGGCGATGTGAGCTGCCATGCTCTTTCCTAGACTCCAGGTTGATGCATCAAAGGAAAACTGTATGGGCTCAGTAACTGGCGTGGATGTCCTTCCTCGAACATGAACTCGAATCATCCAACGCTCCTCTTCTGGTAAGGTGGCGGTGTATGTCCCGTTGAATCTTGGTATTCCAATGTTCAGGTATCTAGTGACTTCCTTCAGGTGTCGTCCAAAAGGTGTGTCTTCATCCGGTTGAGCAAACTTGTTCCTTGGGTCCGCCATCTATAGATTGGAAAATGGAGAGGAGTCAGAAATGAGTAGAGAAGAGTGACATATGGCTTATCTTAGTGGTCGCGTCCTACATTCAGTGTGTGCTCTGATACCATCTTGTAGCGATCCGACCTCAAACGGTCAAATCTCTGTGCATAAGTGTCATCCCTGGATCGGTAATGCTGACACACGCACAGTACTTCAAGGATTTATAACAGAGTGCAATCACACACTTATTACATCCAATGTCTCAAAAGAGAACTTACTACAGTAATCTACAATAATATATTACTTAAGGCCATCTAAATAAGATAACTGCGGAAGCATCGAAGGAAAATGAGTCCATCAACTCCAATGGCATAGTTGAGTGCACGACAACGACCTAGCGCACCTTACTCTTCGTCTGAAAGGTCTGCAACATAATACGTTGCAGCCCGAAATGGGTCAGCACATGGAATATGCTGGCAATATAACACTGTAGAACAACGAACAAGATAAAAGCTAGGGACAAATGCAATTTTGCCCCTAGTTGGAACCTACCCACAGGTTTTGCCCTTACTTTTCGACTCTGCTCAGTTTTGCCCTTAGATTTTCCTCCTAGGTCATCCGAATTCCCTTTGACTGTTTGACCAATACTTTGAAAATTCATAACAAACTGATATGAACTCAGAAAAATGCAAATAAGATATCAAAATGTTTAGATAAATATTACCTTTATGTGTATGTCATTTGCATTCAGGACAAAATTACCGTTTAAACTACCTAAGGTTATTAATGTTATTAACATTATTAAAAATAAAAAGGTATAAAGAATGCTTTTTTCAGGAATAAAAATTACAAGCAAATGTAGGTGACGTTTTCTGAACATCCTGATATCTTTTTTGCATTTTTCTGAGTTCATATCAGCTTGTTATGAAGTTTCAAAATAACGGTCAAAGTCGTTCGAACATTCATAACAAGTTAATATGTACTCTGAAAAATGCAAAGGATATCAGGATGTTCAGAAAACATCACCTAGATTTGCATGTAATTATTATTCATGAAAAAATTATTTTTATACCTTTATATTTTAAATAATGTTAATAACATTAATAACCTCAGGTAGTTTAAACGATACTTTTGTCCTTAATGCAAATGATATCCACATAAAGGTAATGTTTGTCTGAACATTTTGATATCTTATTTGCATTTTTCTCAATTCATATGAATTTATTATGAATTTTCAAAGTATTGGTCAAACAGTAAAAGGGCATTGAGGTGACCTCGGGGGCATATCAAAGGGCAAAACTGAGAAGAGTCGAAAAGTAAGGGCAAACCCCGTGCATAGGTTCCAACTAGGGGCAAAAATGCAATTGTCCCTAAAAGCTAACACTACATGCATATATGGTTGGTGGAGGCTCTAGGTTTATTTTGCATAAAGCTAGTTTTTCCCTACAATAAAGCAATATATTTTGTTTAACTATCATGGTGGTTGAAACATTGAGAAGGTTCCTCCAACTCAATCCCAATTAAGCAGTTTTAATAACCCAACAAATTAATATCGAGTGATGAGACCAACATGATAATCCAAGAACCAGATACCCAAGATGTCCATAACTGGGGACACGGCTAACCATGATTAGTTTGTACACTCTACAGAGGTTTGTGCACTTTTCCGCACAAGAATCGATCTCCTCCGTTGGATTCCTCGCACTACATGTTGTTTGAGAAATGGATGACCGAGACACGGTCTTTCAGAAGCATTAACTCTTTACTCTGGGTTGACAGTACCATCTACATCCCCTACATCTGCTAGCCTACCACTGAAAGAGGTCACGCAACATACTCAACTATGCCAGAGCCCATAATGTCTTGTGGCTGCACACGGAAGTTTCTAGCATGAACAATCTTATGACCCCTTTGAGCCTGGGTGGCAAACCATAGGATGATCACACGGGTACTCCAGGATATCCTAGGACAACACTGGATTCTCCGGGTGCCCGCAACCAATCCACCCAGATGTGTATTAGAGTAGCCACCTTAAGTTAACCATTAATTAACATCTCTCACTTCTGTCATGGATACACTCAACCAATCCACGTCTACGAGCATAACGTAGCAGCATAAGCATAACGTAGAAGTAATTCCCATGGTTTACTATAAAGGGCAATAGGTTCTACCTCATCATCTACTTCCCAAAAACCCACATGTTAAACAGATCCTCCTCATGAAATGTTTGAGGAATGAATCTAATACATAAAAACTAGGTAATAAAGGGGTATGATCAAAGTGTTACTTGCCATGCTGACGATCTGCAAACCCTAGAGACTCGTAGTAGCACGCTTTGCAGTCCGGAAATTCTATCGCAAACAAACAATAGCATACATAAGCACTCAAGCATAGATGCAAGGGTAAAACTCAGATGAGAAAGATCAAATCTGGAAGTTCAACTGAAAAGCTTCGATTTGCAAAAAGAATCAATCAAATCGGAACTACGGAACTAAAACTACGGTCGAAAGAAATTCGAATTCAAATCTTCTTGAAACCAAAATTTTGATTTGTCAAAATCATATTCAAGTTTATTAACTGGAAAGAGGGGTTCGATATGAAGATTTTGGTGTTGGTTTCACTGGATTTGGACGAACGGTTGAAAAGTTACGAGGGTTTGAAGATCAGGGGCTAATCTGCGATAAAATATTCGCGGATAGGTCCCTGGCGAAATAAAAATAGAAAATGAAAAATCTATCGGAAGAACGTCCGCTAACAGAGACAAACGAACGAATTCCTTTGTTGCTTGATCTAAACGAACAAAAGTTCGCAAAATAACTCTAAACCGAGAAAACAAAAAAAAAACAGAACGAAAAACCGGCGAACCGGGATCAGTTTATACCGATTAAACGGCGGCGGCGAGGTCAACGGCGGTGGCAGTACTCTGGCGAGGCGGGGCTCCGGCGAGGCGGCGGCGTCGGCATGGGGTGGCGGGGCAGCGGCGTGGTGGCGCGGCAGCGCGGGTGGCGGTGGTGGCGGCGGCACCAGTGGCGCGTGGCGATGGTTCTGGCGGGACAAGCGAGAGGGTTCGGGGCCGGCCCTTTTAAAGAGGGGGGCGTCCCGAGGCGGTGGCGGCATCACGGAGTCTTCCGGGACTCCGGCGGCGTGTCCGCGCCGGACTCCGAGCGAGAGGAGGCGGTGGCGGTGCGATGGGCCGGCTGGGCTTCGACCCAGTCGGTCCGGAGAATTTCTTTTAAATAAAATCTGCCAAAGAAAATCCTAAATAAATATAAGAAAAATTCTAAAAAAATGCCAAAAATAATTTTCACCGTCTAAATAAAATATTTAGTACGAAGTGAACATTTTCCTAGCCTAAAAATGCAGTTTTGAGAAATTCATATTTTTCTCATTCAAATAAAATAGCAAATAAAATCCAAATAAAATATTTATTTGCTTTTAGCATTTTCCTCCAATATTTCTATTATTCTGGAGAAGTCATTTTATCTCCTCTCTTTTATTTTTATTATTGGAAATATTTTTGGGAGAGAAAAATATTAAAACCGAAATGATCCTCTTTTCAAATTTGAGAAAAATTCAAATATGAAAATAAATGAAATCCCCAACTCTCTCCGTGGGTCCTTGAGTTGCTTAGGTTTATAGGATCACAAACAAAATGCAAATAAAATATGATATGCATATGAGGACCTATGTATAACATCCAAATCTAAAATTGGGATGTTACAAATAATACATAAAGCTTGTAGATCACTAAATATGATATGTTTGATTCCTTGCAATAGTTTAGCGATATAAAGAAGGTGATATTAGAGTCATGCTAGTGCGTAATTGTGGATTGTAGAAATACTTGTGTTTAAGTTTGTGATTCCGGTAGCATGCAGGTATGGTGAACCGTTATATAACAAAGTCGGAGCATGATTTATTTATTGATTGCCTTCCTTATGAGTGTCGGTCGGGTACGAGCGATGGTCTTTTCCTACCAATCTATCCCCCTAGGAGCATGCGCATATTACTTTGTTTCGATGACTAATAGATTTTTGCAATAAGTATATGAGGTCTTTATGACTAATGTTGAGTCCATGGATTATACGCACTCTCACCCTTCCACCAATGCTATCCTCTCTAGTACCATGCAACTTTCGCCAATACCATACACCCACCATATACCTTCCTCAAAACAGCCACCATACCTACCTATTATGGCATTTCCATAGCCATTCCGAGATATATTGCCATGCAGCTTCCATCATCATCCTATACATGACTTGAGCATTCATTGTCATATTGCTTTGCATGATCATAAGATAGTTAGCATGATGTTTTGATGGCTTGTCCGTTTTTTGATGTCATAGCTACGCTAGATCATTGCACATCCTGTTACACCGCCGGAGGCATTCATGTAAAGTCATACTTTGTTCTAGATATCGAGTTGTAATATCAAGTTGTAAGTAAATAAAAGTGTGATGATCATCATTATTATAACATTGTCCCATGTGTGGTTATCAAATTAAAAGTCGCCAAAGAAGCCCCCCCCCCCCCCCCAAAAAAAAAGGAGAGAGGCCACGGAAGCCTACAAAGAAAGAAAGAAAAAAAAATTAAAAAATCAGAGAACAGAGAGAAGGGACAATGTTACTATCCTTTTCCACACTTGTGCTTCAAAGTAGCACCATGTTCTTCATTATAGAGAGTCTTTTGAGTTATCAGTTTCATATACTAGTGGGAATTTTTCATTATAGAACTTGGCTTGTATATTCCAACGATTGGCTTCCTCAAGTTGCCCTAGGTCTTCATGAGAAATCAAGGTGGATGCACACCCACTTAGTTTCTTTTTTAGCTTTCATAAACTTATAGCTCTAGTGCATCCGTTGCATGGAAATCCCTACTCACTCACATTGATATCTATTGAGGGGCATCTCTAATGCCCGTTAATAGGCCTAGTTGATGTGAGACTATCTCCCTCTTTTTGTCTTTTCCACAACCACCTTCTATTCCACCTATAGTGCTATGTCCATGTATCACGCTCATGTATTGCGTGAAAGTTGAAAAGGTTTGAGAACATCAAAAGTATGAATCAATTGCTTGGCTTGTCATTGGTGTTGTGCATGACTCGAATATTTTGTGTGGCGAAGATGGAGCATACCCAGACTATATGATTTTATAGGGATAACTTTCTTTGGCCATGTTATTTTGAGAAGACATGATTGCTTTATTAGTATGCTTGAAGTATTGCTGCCTTAATGTCAAATGATAGACTATTGCTTTGAATCACTCATGTCTTTATATTCATGCCATGATTAGATTATGTAATCAAGCTTATGCTAGGTAGCATTCCACTTAAAAAATATCTTTTTTTATCATTTACCTACTCAAGGACGAGCAGGAATTAAGCTTGGGCATGCTGATACGTCTCCGTCGTATCTATAATTTTCGATTGTTACATGCCAATATTCTATGACTTTTACATACTTTTGGCAACTTTTTATACTATTTTTGGAACTAACATATTGATCCAGTGCCAGTTCATGTTTGTTGCATGTTTATTGTTTCACATAATACCCATATCAAATGGAGTCCAAAAGGGATAAAAACTTACGGAGATTATTTTTGGAATATATGTGATTTTTGGGACAAAGAATCAACGCGAGACGATGCCCGAGGGGCCCACAAGGTCGGGAGGCGCGCCCCTGGACCTTGTGGTCACCCCGTAAGACGGTTGGTGCTCTTCTTTCGGTGCAAGAAAGATAATATCCGGATAAAAATCATGTTAAATTTTCAGCCCAATCGGAGTTACGGATCTCGGGGAATTTAAGAAACGGTGAAAGGACAGAATCGAGGAACGCGGAAATAGAAGGAAACAGAGAGAGATAAAGGAAATATGCCCTAGAGGCAATAATAAAGTTATTATTTATTTCCTCATATCATGATAAATGTTTATTATTCATGCTAGAATTGTATTAGCCGGAAACATAATACATGTGTGAATACATAGACAAACATAGTGTCACTAGTATGCCTCTACTTGACTAGCTCGTTGATCAAAGATGGTTGAGTTTCCTAGCCATAGACATGAGTTGTCATTTGATTAACAGGATCACATCATTAGAAAAATGATGTGATTGACTTGACCCATTCTGTTAGCTTAGCACTTCATCGTTTAGTTTACTACTATTGCTTTCTTCATGACTTATACATGTTCCTATGACTATGAGATTATGAAACTCCCAATTATCGGAGGAACACTTTGTGTGATACCAAACATCACAACGTAACTGGGTGATTATAAAGGTGCTCTACAGGTGTATCTGATGGTACTTGTTGAGTTGGCATAGATTAAGATTAGGATTTGTCACTCCAATTGTCGGAGAGGTATCTCTGGGCCCTCTCGGTAATGCACACCAATATAAGCCTTGCAAGCAATGTGACTAATGAGTTAGTTGCGGGATGATGCATTACGAAATGAGTAAAGAGACTTTCCGGTAACGAGATTGACCTAGGTATTGAGATACCGACGATCGAATATCGGGCAAGTAACATACTGATGACAAAGGGAACAACGTGTATTGTTATGTGGTTTGACCAACAAAGATCTTCATAGAATATGTAGGAACCAATATGAGCATCCATGTTCTGCTATTGGTTATTGACCGTAGACGTATCTCGGTCATGTCTACATAGTTCTCAAACCCATAGGGACCGCACGCTTAAAGTTCTATGACGATCGGTATTATGAGTTTATATGTTTTGATTTACCAAAGGTAGGTCGGAGTCCCGGATATGATCACGGACATGACGAGGAGTCTCTAAATGGTCGAGACATAAAGATTGATATATTGAAAGCCTATATTTGGACGTCAGAAGTGTTCCGTGTGAAATCGGCATTTTACCGGAGTACCGGGAGGTTACCGGAACCCACCGGGGGATGTAATGGGCCCGTTGGGCCTTAGTAGAGAAGAGAGAGGGCAGCCAGGAGGTGGCGCGCGGCCCCCCTTGCCCCAGTCCGAATTGGACAAGGGAAGGGGGCGGCAGCCCCCCTCTTCTTCCTTCTCTCCACCTCCACCTTCACCCTTCTCCTACTCCTACTAGGAAAGGAGGAGTCCTACTCCCGGTGGGAGTAGGACTCCCCCCTTGGCGCGCCCTCCTTGGCTGGCAGCCTCTCCCCCTTGCTCCTTTATATACGGGGGCAGGGGGTGATACGTCTCCAACGTATCTATAATTTTTGATTGCTCCATGCTATATTATCTACTGTTTTGGACCATATTGGGCTTTATTTTTCACTTTTATATTACTTTTGGGACTAACCTATTAACCGGAGGCCCAGCCCAGAATTGCTGTTTTTTTGCCTATTTTAGTGTTTCGAAGAAACAGAATATCAAACGGAGTACAAATGGAATGAAACCTTCGGGAACGTGATTTTCTCACCGAACATGATCCAGGAGACTTGGACCCTACGTCAAGGAAGCCACAAGGTGGGCACGAGGTAGGGGGCGCGCCCCCCACCCTCGTGGGCCCCACGAAGCTCAACTGACTTACTCCTTCCTCCTATATATACCTACGTACCCCCAAACGATCGGATACAGAGCCAAAAACCTAATTCCACCGTCCCAACCTTTTGTACCCATGAGATCCCATCTTGGGGCCTGTTCCGGAGCTTCGCTGGAAGGGGAATCCACCATGGAGGGCTTCTACATCATCACCATAGCCTCTCCGATGAGGTGTGAGTAGTTTACTTCATACCTTCGGGTCCATAGTTAGTAGATATATGGCTTCTTCTCTCTTTTTGGATCTCAAGACAATGTTCTCCCCCTCTCTCATGGAGATCTATTCAATGTAATCTTCTTTTTGCGATTTGTTTGTTGAGATCAATGAATTTTGGGTTTATGATCAAGATTATCTATGAACAATATTTAAATCTTCTCTGAATTCTTTTATGTATGATTGGTTATCTTTGCAAGTCTCTTCGAATTATCAGTTTGGTTTGGCCTACTAGATTGGTTTTTATTGCAATGGGAGAAGTTCTTAGCTTTGGGTTCAACATTGCGTTGTCCTTTCCCAGTGACAGTAGGGGCAGCAAGGCACGTATTGTATTGTTGCCATCGAGGCTAACAAGATGGGTTTTTTATCATATTGCATGAATTTATCCCTCTACATCATGTCATCTTGCTTAAGGCTTTACTCTATTTTCTTGAACTTAATACTCTAGATGCATGTTGGATAGCGGTCGATGAGTGGAGTAATAGTAGTAGATGCAGGCAGGAGTCGGTCTACTTGTCTCAGACGTGATGCCTATATACATGATCATACCTACATATTCTCATAACTATGCTCAATTCAGTCAATTGCTCAACAGTAATTTGTTCACCCACTGTAGAATACTTATGCTATGGAGAGAAGCCACTAGTGAAATCTATGGCCCCCGTGTCTATTCTCATCATATCAATCTTCCATCACTTTATTATTGCTTTGCTTTTTATTTTTCCTTTTATTATACTTTGCATCTTTATACCAAAAATACCAAAAATATTATCTATCATCACTATCAGATCTCACTCTCGTAAGTGACCGTGAAGGGATTAACAACTCCTAATCGCGTAGGTTGTGTTGAGACATTTGTTTTGTGCAGGTACAAGGGACTCGCGCGTAGCCTCCTACTGGATTGATACCTTGGTTCTCAAAAACTGAGGGAAATACTTACTCTACTCTGCTGCATCACCCTTTCCTCTTCAAGGAAATCCAACGCAGTGCTCAAGAGGTAGCAGGAAGGTTTTTGGCGCCATTTCCGGGGAGGCTTACGCAAAAGTCAAGTCAAGATTTGGACTCCCGACAACGAGCCATTTTTTGCGCCGTTGCCGGGGAGTCTACGCAAAAGTCAACATACCAAGTACCTATCACAATCCCTTATCTGTCACATTACATTATTTGCCATTTGCCTCTCGTTTTCCTCTCCCCCACTTCACCCTTCCCGTTTTATTCGCCCTCTCTTTTCCGTTTGCCTTTTGTTTGCTCGTTCGTTGGATTGCTTGTTTGTCGCGATGGCTCTTCCGAGATTTGGTGATCTTCACCTTAAGAAGTTAGAAGAGATAGAAAGTAACGTCAGGAGTTTTATGGTTTTACAATTTGAGCATAATAATTTCTTCAGAAACGAGCTTAAAGAACAAAAAGTTTTATGAGTTATATGAATAATGAGCTCGATGATATGTCTAAAGAAGTTGATGGTATAAGATCCCAAATTGCTCGTCTCGAGAAGTTGACTGCTAAAATTTCAGACAAGCAGGCTACCTTAGTCAATAAGATGGCCACTAAACCGAATTCCTATGGAAATCAAGATGAAGATCTAAAAGTTATTGATGTGTCCCTATTAAATCTTTGTTTTGTAATAGGAATCTTGATGAAACTGAATATGATCCACCTTTACCTAGAAGGCGTTCTAAAAATTTGGAGTTTTTAGACCTTGATGATGAAATTGATAAAAGTGGGATTGAAAAGAAAAAAACCCTTGATGTTGCTAAACCAACTATTTTGGATTTCAAGTAATTTAATTATGAAATTTGTTCTTTAATTGATTGTATTTCCTTGTTGCAATCCGTGCTAAATTCTCCTCATGCTTATAGTCAAAATAAAGCGTTTACTAAACATATCGTTGATGCCTTGATGCAATCTTATTAAGAAGAACTTGAGTTGGAAGTTTCTATCCCTAGAAACTTTATGATGAGTGGGAACCAACTATTAAAATAAATATTAAGGATCATGAATTTTATGCTTTATGTGATTTGGGTGCTAGTGTTTCCACTATTCCCAAAACTTTGTGTGATTTGCTAGATTTCCGCAATTTTAATGATTGCTCTCTAAACTTGCACCTTGCGGATTCCACTATTAAGAAACCTATGGGAAGAGTTATTGATATTCTTATTGTTGCAAATAGGAATTATGTGCCCGTAGATTTTTTTCGTTCTTGATATAGATTGCAATCCTTCTTGCCCTATTATTCTTGGTAGACCTTTCCTTAGAACGATTGGTGCAATTATTGATATGAAGGAAGGGAATATTAGATTCCAATTTCCATTAAAGAAGGGGATGGAACACTTTCCTAGGAATAAAATAAAATTACCATATGAATCTATTATGAGAGCCACTTATGGATTGCCTACCAAAGATGGCAATACCTAGATATATCCTTGCTTTTATGCCTAGCTAGGGGCCTTAAACGATAGCGCATGTTGGGAGGCAACCCAATTTTATTTTTAGTTTTTTTAGTTTTTTATTTCTGTTTAGGAAAAAATAATCCATCTACCTTCTGTTTAGATGTGGTTTTATGTTTTAATTAGTGTTTGTGCCAAGTTAAACCTATAGGGTCTTCTTGGACGATAGTTATTTGATCTTGCTGTAATTTTTAGAAACTATCTGTTCATGAAAACAATTATTAAAAATCATAAGAACGTGATAAAATACTGATTCCAATTCCTTCTTATCAATAAACAAATTTCCTAGGTCGTCCTATTTTGGCTGAATTTTTGGAGTTCCAGATTGCTACAGACTGTTCTGTTTTTGACAGATTCTGTTTTTCGCATGTTGTTTGCTTGTTTTGATGAATCTATGGCTAGTAAAATAGTTTATAAACCATAGAGAAGTTGGAATACATTAGTTTTAACACCAATATAAATAAAGAATGAGTTCATTACAGTACCTTAAAGTGGTCTTTTGTTTTCTTTCGCTAACGGAGCTCACGAGATTTCTGTTGAGTTTTGTGTTGTGAAGTTTTCAAGTTTTGGGTAAATTTTTTTGATGGATTATGGAACAAGGAATGGAAAGAGCCTAAGATTGGGGATGCCCATGGCACCCCCAAGATAACCCAAGGACACCAAAAAGTCAAAGCTTGGGGATGCCCGGAAGGCATCCCTCTTTAAATCTACTTCCATCGGTAACTTTACTTGGAGCTATATTTTTATTCAGCACATGATATGTGTTTTGCTTGGAGCATCTTGTATGGTTTGAGTCTTTGCTATTTATTTTACCACAATCATCCTTACAGTACACACCTTTTGAGAGATCCATACATGAACTGGAATTTGATATAATACTCTTTGTGCTTCACTTATATCTTTAGAGTTTTATAGTTTTGCTCTAGTACTTCACTTATATCTTTTAGAGCACGGTGGTGGATTTGTTTTATAGAAACTATTAATCTCTCATGATTTACTTAGATTATTTCGAGATTCTTAATAGCATGGTAATTTTCTTAATAATAATATGCTTGGTATTCAAGATTTGTAAAACTTTATTTTGAGTGCGTTGAATAATAAGAAAAGTTTGATGCTTGATAATTATTTTGAGATATGGAGGTGATAATATCAAAGTCGTGCTAGTTGAGTAGTTGTGAATTTGAGAAATGCTTGTGTTGAAGTTTGCAAGTCCCGTAGCATGCACGTATGGTAAACGTTATGTAACAAATTTGAAACATGAGGTGTTATTTGATTGTCCTCCTTATGAGTGGCGGTCGGGGACGGCGATGGTCTTTTCCTACCAATCTATCCCCTAGGAGCATGCGCGTAGTACTTTGGTTTTTGATGGCTTGTAGATTTTTGCAATAAGTATATGAGTTCTTTATGACTAATGTTGAGTCCATGGATTATACGCACTCACCCTTCCATCATTGCTAGCCTCTTGATGCCGTGCATTGCCCTTTCTCACATTGAGAGTTGGTGCAAATTTCGCCGGTGCATCCAAACCCCGTGATATGATATGCTCTTTCACACATAAACATCCTTATATCTTCCTCAAAATAGCCACCATACCTACCTATTATGGCATTTCCATAGCCATTCCGAGATATATTGCCATGCAACTTTCCACCATTCCGTTCATCATTGTCATATTGCTTAGCATGATCATGTAGTTGACATAGTATTCGTGGCAAAGCCACCGTTCATAATTCTTTCATACATGTCACTTTTGATTCATTGCATATCCCGGTACACCGCCGGAGGCATTCATATAGAGTCATACTATGTTCTAGTATCGAGTTGTAATCATTGAGTTCTAAATAAGTAGAAGTGTGATGATCATCATTTAATAGAGCATTGTCCCAAAGAAAAAAAAGGGAAAGGCCAAAGAAAAAAAGAAGGCCCAAAAAAATAAAAAAATAAAAGGGGGCAGTGCTACTATCCTTTTTTCCACACTTGTGCTTCAAAGTAGCACCATGTTCTTCATATAGCGAGTCTCATATATTGTGCTTCAAAGTAGCACCATGTTCTTCATAGAGAGAGTCTCTTGTTTTGTCATTTTCATATACTAGTGGGAATTTTTCATTATAGAACTTGGCTTGTATATTCCAACGTGGGCTTCCTCAAATGCCCTAGGTGTTCGTGAGCAAGCAAGTTGGATGCACACCCACTTAGTTTCTTTTGTTGAGCTTTCATACATTTATAGCTCTAGTGCATCCATTGCATGGCAATCCCTACTCCTTGCATTAAAGTCAATCGATGGGCATGTCCATAGCCCATTGATTATCCTTGTTGATGTGAGATCTTCTCCTTTTTTGTCTTCTCCACATAACCCACATCATCATATTCTATTCAACACATAGTGCTATATACATGCCTCACGCTCATGTATTGCGTGAAGGTTTATAAAGTTTGAGATTATTAAAGTATGAAACAATTGCTTGGCTTGACATCGGTGTTGTGCATGACGAGAGCATTCTTGTGTGACGAAAATGGAGCATGCCTAAACTATATGATTTTGTAGGGATGAACTTCCTTCGGCCATGTTATTTTGAGAAGACATAATTGCTTAGTTAGTATGCTTGAAGTAATATTATTTTTATGTCAATATGAACTTTTGTCTTGAATCTTTCGGATCTGAATATTCATACCACAATTAAGAAGAATTACATTGAAATTATGCCAAGTAGCACTCCGCATCAAAAATTATTTTTTATCATTTACATACTTGAGGACGAGCAGGAATTAAGCTTGGGGATGCCTGATACGTCTCCAACGTATCTATAATTTTTTATTGCTCCATGCTATATTATCTACTCTTTTGGACCATATTGGGCTTTATTTTCCACTTTTATATTACTTTTGTGACTAACCTATTAACCGGAGGCCTATCCTGCACTGCTGTTTTTTGCCTATTTCAAAGTGTTTCGAAGAAACGGAATATCAAACGGAGTCCAAACGGAATGAAACCTTCGGGAACGTGATTTTCTCACCGAACATGATCCAGGAGACTTGGACCCTATGTCAAGGAAGCCACAAGGTGGGCACGAGGTAGGGGGTGCACCCTACCCCCCCAGGCGCGCCCCCACCCTCGTGGGCCCCATGAAGCTCCACCGACGTACTCCTTCCTCCTTTATATACCTACGTACCCCCAAACGATCGAAAACGGAGCCAAAAACCTAATTCCACCGCTGCAACCTTCTGTACCCACGAGATCCCATCTTGGGGCCTGTTCCTGAGCTCCGTCGGAAGGGGAATCCACCACGGAGGTCTTCTACATCATCATCATAGCCTCTTCGATGAAGTGTGAGTAGTTTACTTCAGACCTTCGGGTCCATAGTTAGTAGCTAGCTAGATGGTTTCTTCACTCTTTTTGCATCTCAATACAATGTTCTCCCCCTCTCTCGTGGAGATCTATTCGATGTAATCTTGTTTTTGCGGTGTGTTTGTTAAGACCGATGAATTGTGGGCTTATGATCAAGATTATCTATGAATAATATTTGAATCTTCTCTGAATTATTTTATGTATGATTGGTTATCTTTGCAAGTCTCTTAGAATTATCAGTTTGGTTTGGCTACTAGATTGGTTTTTCTTGCAATGGGAGAAGTGCTTAGCTTTGGGTTCAATCTTGCGGTGTCCTTTCCCAGTGACAGTAGGGGCTGCAAGGCACGTATTGTATTGTTGCCATCGAGTATAACAAGATGGTTTTTTATCATATTAAATGAATTTATCCCTCTACATCATGTCATCTTGCTTAAGGCGTTACTCTATTTTCTTGAACTTAATACTCTAGATGCATGCTGGATAGCAGTCGATGAGTGGACTAATAGTAGTAGATGCAGGCAGGAGTCGGTCTACTTGCTTGGACGTGATGCCTATATACATGATCATACCTAGATATTCTCATAACTATGCTCAATTCTGTCAATTGCTCAACAGTAATTTGTTCACCCACCGTAGAATACTTATGCTCTTGAGGGAAGCCACTAGTGAAATCTATGGCCCCTGGTTCTATTCTCATCATATCAATCTTCCATCACTTTATTATTGCTTTGCTTATTATTTTGCCTTTTATTATACTTTGCATGTTTATACCAAAAATACCAAAAATATTATCTATCATCTCTATCAGATCTCACTCTCGTAAGTGACCGTGAAGGGATTGACAACCCCTAATCGCGTTGGTTGCGTTGAGCTATTTGTTTTGTGGAGGTACGAGGGACTCGCGCGTAGCCTCCTACTGGATTGATACCTTCGTTCTCAAAAACTGAGGGAAATACTTACTCTACTCTGCTGCATCACCCTTTCCTCTTCAAGGAAATCCAACGCAGTGCTCAAGAGTTAGTAGGGGGGCACCTCTAGACACAAGTTGATCATTGATCTCTCCCAACCGTGTACGGTGGCCCCCTCCACCATATTCCACCTCAGTCATATCGTAGCAGTGCTTAGGCGAAGCCCTGCATCGGTAGCTTCATCAATATCGTCATCACGCCGTCGTGCTAACTAAACTCTCCCTCGAGCTCTACTAGATCGTGAGTTCGACGTCACCGAGTTGAACGTGTGCTGAACGCGGAGGTGTCGTACGTTCGGTACTGATGATCGGTCGACCGTGAAGACATATGACTACATCAACCGCATTGTCATCAGGCTTCGGCTTAACGGTGTACGAGGGTATGTGGACGACACACTTCCCTCTCGTTGCTATGCATCACCATGGTCTTGCGTGTGCGTAGGAATTTTTTTGAATTACTAAGTTCCCCAACAAGAGAGAGATCCAATCTCGGAGGGGCTCCCGCCCCTCCGCCACCATGGAGGCCATGGACCAGAGGGGAAACCCTTCTCCCATCTAGGGGGGAGGCCAAGGAAGAATAAGAAGGATGGGGGCTCTCTCCCCCTCTCTCCCGGTGGCACCGGAACGCCGCCGGGGCCATCATCGTGACGGCGATCTACAACAACAACTTCGCCGACGTCATCACCAACTCTCTCCCCCTTTATGCTGTGGTGTAACACCTCTTCTCCCTGCTGTAATCTCTACTTAAACATGGTGCTCAATGCTATTTATTATTTCCCAATGATGTATGGCTATCCTATGATGTTTGAGTATATCCGTTTTGTCCTATGGGTTCGTTCATGATCGTGATTGGTTTGAGTTGCATGTTTTACTATTAGTGCTATCCTATGGTGCTCTCTGTGTCGCGCAAGCGTGAGGGATCCCCGCTGTAGGGTTTGCAATATTTTCATGATTTGCTTATGGTGGGTGGAATGAGTGACAAAAGCACAGACCCGAGTAAGTAGGTTGTTTGCATATGGGAATAAAGAGGACTTTATACTTTAATGTTTGCATATGGGTTTTCCCTTAATGATCTTTAGTAGTTGAGGATGCATGCTAGAGTTCCAATCATAAGTGCATATGATCCAAGAATAGAAAGTATGTTAGCTTATGCCTCTCCCTCATATAAAATTGCTATAATGATTACCGGTCTAGTTATCGATTGCCTAGGACAACTTTCTCATGACAAAAAGCTCTCTACTAAAACAAACTTAGTTGTGTCATTATCTTAACAGCCCCTAGATTTTATTTATGTGCTCTTTATTATCTTGCAAACCTATCCTACAACACCTACAAAGTACTTCTAGTTTCATACTTATTCTAGGTAAAGCGAACGTTAAGCGTGCGTAGAGTTGTATCGGTGGTCGCTAGAACTTGAGGGAATATTTGTTCTACCTTTAGCTCCTCGTTGGGTTCGACACTCTTATTTATCGAGAAAGGCTACAACTGATCCCCTATACTTGTGGGTTATCATGGCCTAGCAAGGTTATGAACATATTTCTTTAAGACTCTGATGAACCTCTTAAAGGGGAACATATAGTGTAGAAATACAGGACGCAGAATGGCAATCTCTTCGACTAGGTGAACTAGGACATGCGTATTGAACAAGGATGGCGGGAATACCAACTCGAAACTGAGAAGACATTACACCAAATAATTCTCTAACTGTGGTATGATTTCTGGATCAATTACCTTCTGAGAGATTGCGTTGAGGAATGCACATATCTTCACAATGGATAATCGAATGTTTTCCGGTAGAAGCCCCCTCAATGCAACCAGAAGCAGTTGTGTCATAATCACGTGGCAGTCATGAGACTTTAGGTTTTGAAACTTTTTCTCTGCCATATTCATTATTCCCTTTACATTCGACGAGAAGCCAGACGGGACCGTCATACTGAGCAGACATTCAAAGAAGATTCCCTTCTCTTCTTTGGTAAGAGCGTAGCTGGCATGACCCTGATACTACTTTGGATGCGTGCCGTGTTTTCCATGCATACGTTACTGGTCCTCCCATGCCTCCGGTGTATCTTTTGTCTTCCCATACACGCCAAAGAAGCCTAGCAGGGTCACGCAAAGATTCTTCGTCATGTGCATCACATCGATTGATAAGCGGACCTCTAGGTTTTTCCAATATGGTTGGTCCCAAAATATAGATTTCTTCTTCCACATGGGTGTGCGTCCTTCAGCGTCATTCGAAGTATATTGTCAGCCAGGACCCTTTCGAAAGATTACTTTCAAATCCTTGACCATATCAAGTATATATCATCTCCAGTATGGTGGCGAAGCTTCTTCTGGTGATCTGCCTCACCTTTGAAATGCTTATCTTTCTTTCTTAAGGGATGCTTGCTCGGAAGAAATCGACGATGTCCCAGGTACACATTTATCCAAATATACACTGTCAGTATCATCTAAGTAGTGCATGCATGCGTGGTATGCCTTGTTTCTCTGTCCTGAAAGGTTACTCAGAGCAGGCCAATAATTGATGGTTACAAACAACAACGCATGTAGGTCAAATTCCTCCCGTTTGTGCTCATCCCACACACGTACACCTTTTTCATTCCACAACTGTAAGAGTTCTTCAACTAATGGCCTTAGGTACACATTAATGTCGTTGCCGAGTTGCTTAGGGCATTGGATGAGCACTGCCATCATAATGAACTTCCGCTTCATGCACAACCAAGGAGGAAGTTATAGATACATAGAGTCACAGGCCAGGTGCTATGATTGCTGCTCTGCTCCCCGAAAGGATTAATGCCATCTGCACTTAAACCAAACCAATAGTTCCTTGCGTCATCTGCAAAGTCCTCCCACTTTCTCTCGATTTTTCTCCACTGCAACCCATCAGCGGGTACTCTCAACTTCCCTTCTTTCTTACGATCTTCTTTGTGCCATCGCATCAACTTGGCATGTTCTTTGTTTTGGAACAAAAGTTTCAACCACGGTATTATAGGAGCATACCAAATCACCTTGGCATGAATCTTATTCCTAGGGCGCTCGGCCTTAACATCACTAGGGTCATCAGGGCTGATCTTATAGCGCAATGCACCGCATACCGGGCGTGCATTCAAATCCTCGTACTCACTGCGGTAGAGGATCACTACTAGGGAAAACCTTATACACAGAAGTTTATCAGCAGCGCGGTTTAAAAACGGGCGCTACTGCTAATTAGTAGTAGCGAGGGGTATAAAAACCGCGCTACTACTAAGTTGATAGTAGTAGCGAGGGGTATAAACCCGCGCTACTACTAAATGGTCTCCAACAATGTCCCCCGGATAGGCCATAGTAGTAGCGAGGGTTATAAAACCGGCGCTACTACTAAGTAAGTAGTAATGCAGGTAAGACCCCCACGCTACTACTATGTGTGTCCTCCCGGCCCGATCCACGCTCCGTCCCACCCCACCACCACCTCCCACCAACCGTCCCACACCACCCACTATCTCCCGTCTGTCTAAAAAAAAACCACGCAGCCAACCTCCTCTCCTCTCCCAACCCACTCGCCGCCAGCCTCCCTTCCACCTCCTCTCCTCCGTCCGTCCGCCCCCATGCCCCCCGCCGCGTGCGCCACGCCGGCGGCCGCACGCCCGCCGCTCCCTGTCTCACGTCGTTGCCCGCCTATGCCGTCGGAAAGTCGCCCCCGCGCTCCACTCGACACACTCCGATTCGGACAGCCGCTGCTAGCACTCCAACAGATTCGCCCGGCCGGCCGGCGGAGGCGAAGCGGCGACCATGGAGGAGGAGCTGCGCGCGCTGCTCCGCGACCTCGACGCGCTCAAGCAGCTCCCTGACCCGGCCTCCATCTACCGGGTAAGCCTTCGTCCGCTCCCTCCCTCCCCAGATCTCGATCCCTTCCTCCGGTCACAGCCCCCACATCTTCCTCTCCCCTGTTGCGGATCACGAGATCGCGTGGTGAAGATGATGGGCCCGTCCGGCGCCGCTGCCGCCACCCGATCGAAGATCAAGGTACGATCCGATGGCGCTTGACAGTCCTTCTAGGTGGTGAATTGGATTTGTGTGTTTCTGGAATTGACTGTGGCTTGCGGATTGGTGTTGCGTGGCGCAGGACATGCGCGGAGGTTGTGGACATCAACCCCTACAGCAGGCTCATGGCGCCGCAGCGGATGGGGATCGTTGACAACTACGAGCGCATCCGCGACTACTCTGTGGCCATTGTGGTAAGCATCTCGCTCTTATCTGGATGTGAGGCGTTACTTAGAAAGCAATTCGAGTTGGCAATTGGCATTGAGCAGACCTGTAACTTTCCTCTTTGAGTAGAGGATGTTAGTTGGTATACTGTGAAGTTCTCAAATGGAAATCATGGATCAAGCAAATATGTAAAGGGTAGTGAGTAGATGGAGTGTAGATGATTACTCTTCACTTGTGTCTTTGCATACTAGGCTTTCCTTGATGAAATATCGTGGTTAACAACATGTACTCAACCCCACAGAGTTTGATGTCAACGCGATAATAGCCACATAATCGGATAATACATGTACAAGGTTGGGGAGGCATAGTCAGCGTTGGTGTTACGGTGCAGGTCATGGGACCACGGAGAGAGGAGAGGTTGTCACGTCGAGCTCATGGGGATAGGGCAGCCACCATTTGATTGATTGTCACGTTTCTCTGGCTTAGCGAATTTAGCACTATGGTAATTTCTGAATTTCTGATTGAATTAGTTTTTAGGTGACTATGATTTTGGGTTTGCTGACCCTTTTGACCTCAAGTACTACTACAAAGCAGAATTTCTGAATTTCTGATATGATTAGTTTTTAGGTGACGATGATCCATGTAAGTTACTTTGTAGTACCTTTGTACAAGACCACTCGCAGCTAGACTTTGTGTTGTGGTAAGGACCTGACAACGGCTAAAAAACCTTTTTTGGGGAATGCTTAGTGTGCCAAGACAAGTTTTTTGTGGGATGTGGGTGGACCAACAGATCGAATTTGGTAGTGTTCATCTTATTTTACGTTTTAGTACTCAATTGTCAGCATATCTCTCTAGTCTCTCTGGTTCGTCCAACTGCAATTTCACATAAAACGCAAATGCATATTATGTTGTTGTTCTCTGCATGAATGAATTTGATATGCACTATGTTTTTTTGCCATGCATTATGCTGGTCTTAGCTGGAAAGAGTTTCTTACCAAATCATATGGCGCAAGCAACTAGGAGCAGTTCTGCCCGATGCCACCGACATGCAATTTCACTCGATAGGATATATGTACTCTTATGTCAGCATTATGGAGTTCTTAAGTTCACGGTGAGTAGCATGTATACTCGATAGACAAATGAGCTTGAGCGCTTTATAGATTTATCAGCCCAAGATGAGCAGCTCATATATAGTACTCGTAATAATAGTTTGGCCATAGGATATATATCAATTCAGAGCACACATCAATTACATTAATCGTGTTGATTAGCCATCAAGCAGATCATACTACAAATTAACCTGCTCGTTAATTAATGAAATTAAGGTACATAGTCATGCATGTGTCTCAACTCGCATTTAACTCACTACTCATGCTCACTCCACTCTTCTCTCTCTACCATGTAATGGCACAGTAATCAAATTATTCAATCTCTGTATAAAAGGACTCACCAAGATATGCCACATTAAACTCCAACAATATATATGTGTACAAGGTACTACAGGTTTAGCATAAAAACAAAACTGCATTCCAAAGCAGCCTTGATGAGGTTTCTTTCTACCTACCTCAATTAACCTTTCAGTTAGTATACAGCTGATCAATTTGCTCCTCTTCACTACACCCACCATGTAATTAATCAGTAGACTACAGTTGCTGAGAAATTAAACTAACCAAGGCTGTGTTTTTTAGATCTTGAAGGAGAGATGTATAAGGTTGTACTTATATACTGATAGCTAATTAAGAAGCTAGGAAATATATGCAAACAAATATATATGTCAAAATCAGAGATGAAATTGGCCGGATGATTATCCAGAGACCGAGTCAAGGTGCAAGTGATCTCGAGCTGCCAGCCACTTGGCAGTTGCGATTTCGTTAATTGGGCTCTCTTGAAGAAGTGCACCTGTGGAGAGATTCAGTTATCCAATGGTTATCAAGCCATAGAGAACATACTATCACATCTACTCCCTTGTAGCGTGTCAGCGATCTGCCTTTGAAGCAAGGGATGCAACTCAGCTGGTAATCGACCAAACCGAAGATATAAGGCGTATCAGAAGAAGGGCGCCAAGGCGCCCGTGAGTGGGTGACGCGGCAGGAATTGATAAGGGCCAGCCTGTTAGTAAATAGAGACAGACATGATCGACCACAACAATGACATTGTTCACAGGTGCGTAACAACTTGCTTGCCCTAACTCTCTTCCTATTTTTCTGCATGTAGATTAATGTAGTTTGTGGATGCATAATTTGTAGCATGTCCGGCTCCTCGCCTCACCGGACATGCACAATATATCATCTTCATATTGTCTACCAAATGGTAGGAAAACATGTATCCATAGGGCAATTTTACTGCCTGGTGGTTGTTATGAAGCTGTAGAAGTTTTTTTTAAGGAACCCCGCAGAGGAGAAATGGTAGTGACTAGAAGGGAACGCGCGCCTTTGTCGCGACGTTCTTCTTTCCAGGGTTTTGAGCTTTTTAGCTGTCCAGCATCACCCTATGGCAGATAATCATTTCTATTATGTGTTAATGCTTTCCTTTTAAACTACTTCAAAAAACAAAGAAATTGGATTCTTTTAGCCGTATTATCCTTTGAACATCTATATGAAATGATCTAAGTTTAAGTGTATTTAGTTTTGAAGAAAACTAAAGGCAATTAATGTGAAAATTAGATATGTCCTATTACCTGGCAATATATAGTTCATCTAGGCTTGGTTGGCAATATATATTATCTAGACATTAATTTCATTTGTTCGTAGCTATTACATAGGGGATCTCTTGTTAATAGAAATCACTCACTTTTTTGTTTTCGTACATTTATTCCCGTAGCTACTGTACATCACAACATGCAAGGAAATATATGTCTGCTGAAATTTAATTTTATTTGTTCTTTGCTCTTACATAAATCTTGGATTCATAAATGGGAGAAGCACATAAGGGAGAAGAAGATGATTGCAAGGATGGAGAGGGAGAAAATCATTTGGATGGATAGAATGCCACTGTTTGGTGTTTTTATGCATTTTTGTTTGCTTTCAACTGTGTTTGCACTAGCTGGGAATAAGTGATTAGGCAATAAGTGTAGATGTATGGATATGCTCTAATGCTCTGGTTTACTATAAATCTTCGATTTGGAATGATATGTAATGCTGTTGGGTTATTACAAATCTGGGCTTGTTTTAGTTGTTAGAATTGTATGCATAAAATGGAATTGATGGATTTTATTTTTTTAATTCCTAATTAGTTAGTAGTAGCGTGGGGTGAAATGGAGCGCTACTAGTATTTAGGATACTAGTAGCGTGTGGTACTATAGACACGCTACTACTATTCCGCTAGTAGTAGCGCGGGTCACATCCGCGCTACTAGTAAAATGTTAGTAGTAGCGCGGGTTTACCCCGCGCTACTACTAACTATTAGCTGTAGCGCGATACTAGTAGCGCGGGTACCCGCGCTGCTAGTCGCCATTTTACCCTCGCTGCTAGTAGCCTTTTTTCCTAGTAGTGGATGTAGTCATTAGGGGATGCATGTATCTTCTGCACCTCTAATCCTAGAGGCAAGGCAGTCTTCTTTGCTTCGTACGTACTGTCAGGCAATTCATTGTCCTTTGGAAGCATATTCTTTAACATTAGTAGCAATTTTCAAATCCCTTGTCAGATACACCATTCTCTGTCTTCCATTGTAGCAATTCCTGTGTGGTGCCCAGCTTTTTCTTGTCATCTTCGCAATTTGGGTACAACAATTTCTTTTGATCCTTTAACATGCGCTGAAACTTCAGCTTCTCCTTTTCACTTGCACAATGTCTCTTCGCATCGGCAATGGCCCAACCAAGGTCATCAGCGGACTCATCTGATGCCTCTTCTTCAGCTTCTTCCCGCATTGCCGGCTCATCTTCTTCCCCCATTGTTGTACCATCATGTTGATGGAACCCATGGCCAGGATAGCTCGCGTCATCCTCTTCTTCTTCATTCTCTTCCATTAGGACCCCTCTTTCTCTGAGCTTGCTCCAACAGTTATAGCATGACATGAAATCGGACTCAAATAGATGGACGTGAATGGTTCTTGAGTTAGAGTAATTTCGATCATTCTTACAGATAGAACATGGACAATACATAAAACCATCCGCTCGCTTGTTTGCCTCAGCCACAACCAGATAATTACGCAGACCATTAATGAACTCGGGAGAGCATCGGTCATCGTACGTCCATTGCCGGCTCATCTTCATTACGCAACACTGAAAAGACCAAATTAATACAAGTTCATACATAAAGTTCATACACACTTATTCTCATAAAACAACATACAAACTCTCTAGCTAAAGCAATGAAATACAACAACAAATGCGATCTAGATAGCAACTAATGTAACAATTGATCCAACAACATAGTGATACCAAGCCTCTTGATTAAGGACATATTTTTTAATCTTTCTAATCTTCAAGTGCATTTCACCCATCTTGATCTTGTGATCATCGACGACATCGGCAACATACAACTCCAGTTTCATCATCTCTTCTTCAATTATTTTCAATTTTTCTTCAAATCACTACTACGGAAAACCTTATACACAGAATCTTACCAGCAATGTGGTTTGGAAGCAAACGCTACTGCTACTTAGCAGTAGAGCGCTGCAAAAGACCACACTACTAATACCCAAGTAGTAGTAGCGCACTTGTAGAAAAGAGAGCTACTACTAAAATTGCAAGAGCATTGCCTCCAGACTATGTATTGTAGTAGCGCCCTTTCCACAGACGCGCTACTGCTAACATACTTAGCAGTAGCGCTTTTCTCCAACACTCGCTACTGCTAAGTATCATCCCCTCTTGCAGCTTAGCTTAGTCCCATAATGCTAAGCGAACATGGTGTTTAACACCTTAAATACAATATTTTTAAAACCATCACAAGCACTTGGTCTTCATTGAACTCTATGTGTAGGATCTTTGGCCGCAATAGGATACTTTACCGGTTCTTAAACCGGTGAAGATTCCTATTGATAATTTAGATTCTACACAAAAAGATCATTGATGAGCAATGTATTTTTGATTTTTTAGATGCTTAGCTTTAGCAGTAGCGCGTTTTCTCACAAGGCGCTACTGCTATGTGTTTAGCGGTAGCGCCTTTTCCTTGGGACCGCTACTGCCTATGTACCTTAGAAGTAGCATTGTTTGCGTTCCAACGCTACTACTACGTGTACCTTATCCACCCGCGCGCATGCCTGCCTCTCCACTCGCATTGTCACTCGCCCACCTCCGCCGTGTGCTGTCACTCGCCGTCGCCGCCTTCGCCCACCAGCGCCCCCTAGGTAACTCCCTCACTCCCTCTCCGCCCTCCTCCTCCCGCTCCTCCTCCCTCCGGCGGCCCCCTCCTCCTCCTCCTCCTTCCTCCTCTTCCTCCTCCTCCTGCTCCCTCCTCCTCCCCCTCCCTCCTCCTGCTCTCTCCTCCTCCGTCCTCCTCCCTCCTCCTCCCACTTCCTCCTCCTGCTAGGGTTTAAGAGGATATATAGATAGATGGATGGAACTAGTTGATCTATCTATATATATTAAGTGCGTAGTTGAACTAGTTGAATTAATAGAACTAGCTAGTTTATTATTAGTAAGAAAATTTAGGTATATGAGATTTGATGATATAATTAAAAATTTACTATAGAACTAGTTTATTTTTAGTAAGAAAATTAATAGAACTAGTTTATTTTTAGTAAGTGCTTAGTTGAACAAGTTAAATTAATAGAACTAGTTGAATTTATGTCATTATCACTTTGTCATCAAAGAATGCTATATGAGATTTGATGATCCAATTAAAACTTTACTCGGTGGAATATGCAGGCTTTGTAGAGCCGTGTCTCCTTGGAGTGATCGTCATCCAAGCTATCTCTTGCTACTTCCTCCACACCCGAGTCGGTGAGCTAAAAGTCCACCTCCTCCTTCTCTACTCCTCTGTGTGTTGAATAGAGTAGAACCATGGTATTTAGTCGGTGAGCTCATGTGTGAATGCTTATGATAATTGATCCGTATGGAATTGCAAGTTTAAGCATTGTTGCATGTGTATGGACATCTTTGTATCACAGGGAGAATCTGAGTGACCTATGTTTTGCCGGAGTGTTGATTCATTTCCGTTCCGGCAAATTTCAGGCGCTCAATATGTCATATTTTAGCAAAGGTCATGCCGGATTTTTCCTTGAATTTAAGCCTTACTTGTGATAGAATATGTAGGAAATATCGAGTACTCCGAATTTGCTAGAAAGAGAACTAAACGACATTTAGAGTTGACTTTAATTCTATCGAGGCTCCATACATGACAGTCAAAAAATTGACGAGGGAGAGTCTCCACCATATATGAGAGAAGAAGAATGTCGACTATTGTCGTGGGGGTCGCTTCTCCTTCTTCTCTTTGTGCTAGACCTGTGTTATGCACTAGGGGAAGAAGGAGTAGCGACGATCATTGACGGGCGAAAATCAATGAGGGAGAGTCCACCATATATGAGAGAAGAAGAATGTCGACCGTTGTCGTGGGGGTTGCTTCTCCTTCTTTTCCTTGTGCTAGATATTTGTAATGCACTTGGGAAAGGAGGAGTAGCGACCATCACCGATGGTACCAATATCAAAGAGGGAGTTCCCACTATATACGTGAGATGAGAGTTTAATTAGGAAGGAAGACTCAACAGACCTAAAGTCAACCCGCTGCATATTAAGTAATAGTGATCTATGTGTTGAGTTTCTTGGTAGTTGCCTTCGATCAATGTTCAATTAACGTTTCAACTATGAACATAGGAAATGTCTGACAACGAAAAGGATTTCGTTATGTGCAAATACTACCAAGACGAGCGCGGCCTGTGCGACCAAAATTTTCTAGTTGATGGTAGGCGCTTCAGCATCAAGCTGGATCAGACCTTCGAAGTGGATACAGTAAGTCACAAAGGCAAGTATTTTTTTCGTAATTAAGCATGACTTCTTCTTATTTTGCTTCAGCTTATAATTTTAATTTTTTACTATGCTACAAGCATATCCCCTGCCATGCAAGAATTTTTGTCTTGGATAAGCTTGGTTTCAGTCCTATGGAAACTATGGAGGTAAAGAGAGTTCACTTGAGGACCGAGCATGGTTATAATTTTGCCGCAAAACTACACAATGCATACACCTGCACCTATTTTGAATGCAAAAATTAGAGAACACTGTCGGTGTCAAAACCAGCGGATCTCGGGTAGGGGGTCCCGAACTGTGCGTCTAAGGCTAATGGTAACAGGAGGCGGGGGACACAATGTTTACCGGGGTTCGAGCCCTCTCAATGGAGGTAATACCCTACTTCCTGCTTGATTAATCTTGATGATATTAGTATTACAAGAGTTGATCTACCACGAGATCGTAGAGGCTACACCCTAGAAGCTAGCCTATGATTATGACAATACTAAGAAAAGGGCTATGGATGGGATGGACACTAATGGCGCACTGTACATGTGGTGCGCCATTACTAAATACTAATGGCGCACCATGTGTTGGTGCGCCATTAGTGTGCAAATAGTAATGGCGCACCACATCCCACGGTGTGCCATTAGTAAAAAAAATTTAATTTTGTCAAAACTACTAATGGCGCACGGTGGGGGTGGTGCGCCATTACTATGTTGACATAGTAATGGCGCACCACACCCACCGTGCGCCATTAGTAGTTTTGAGAAAAAAGTAAATAAAATAAAAAAATATTTGTTACTAATGGCGCACCATGTCTCGGTGCGCCATTACTAGTTTTAACTAGTAATGGCGCACTGCCCACTGGTGCGCCATTACTAAGTTTTTTTCAAAAAAAAATTCAAAAAAAATATCAATTTTTTTTTCAAAACTAGTAATGGCGCACCGTGGGCGTGGTGCACCATTACTAGTTTAACTAGTAATGGCGCACCAACCCACGGTGCGCCAGTACTAACCGGCCCCAACACCGAATGCACTTCGTGGATCGCCTTTTTAGTTTAAAAAAATAAAAGAAAATGATGGAAATGTCAAAAAAATAAAAGAAAATAAGTTTCCCATGTGATATGTGGTCTAGTTGTTGGGAAAATTTACAAATATGAATTTCGACTTTATTTGCAAAATCTCTCTGAAAATTTGTAAAATGGGCATAACTTTTGCATACGAACTCGGATGAAAAAGTTTTTTATATGAAAAATCATCTACTCGAGCTCCAGCGCCCAAGTTCTTATCTTCTCCGCAAAGCCATTCCAAACATGTCCAGAGCGGGAGGCAAGTGGATGGTCTCCTCCATTACGGAGGAGGACATTACGAAGCTCCGGGAAGCCAGATACCTGGCCGCAGACATCACGCACCGGCTCCCAAACGCGGGGCAGATAGTCCCTACTCCAGAACCCCATGAGAGGGTTGTATTCCTCACCCACTTCGTCCGCGGACTGGGATTTCCCCTCCACCCATTTGCCCGCGGGCTCATGTTCTCCTATGGGCTGGACTTCCATGATCTGGCCCCCAATTTCATCCTCAACATCTCGGCGTTTATAAATGTGTGCGAGGCCTTCCTCCGCATCAAGCCCCACTTCAGCATGTGGCTGAAGACCTTCAATGTGAAACCGAAGGTGGTGGTCGGCCAGCAAGCGGAGTGCGGAGGCGCCATGGTGGGAAAAATGCCCAACGTCACCTGGCTCGAAGGCTCCTATGTATAGACCGTTATGGGGTGGCAATCGGGGTGGTTCTACATCACCGAGCCACGCGACACCAACTGGGTGGCGGCCCCTGAATTTCGATCTGGCATCCCCATGCGGCTCACCTCCTGGAAAGAGAAGGGCCTATCCTGGGGTTCATCAGTGGAGCTGACCGAACTCCAGAACTGTGTCAAAAATATGATAAGCAAGAAAATCAGGCTTGTCAACGTGGTCCAGGTCATGCTCTTTCGCCAGATCCTTCCGTGTCAAAGACGGGCATTCAATATGTGGGAGTTCGACCCGGCCAAGCACCAGATGCTGCGAGAGCTTTTTGACACGATGCACAAAGACGTCTGGAAGGTGTTGTTCAAGGTCGCCGAGGTACCTCCTCCCCTTACCGAGGATCGCGGACCTAGCGCAAAGCGCCCTACCAATCCGGTAAGCTCTGTATATCTCGCAAGATGTTCCTTTCGCTAGTATAATCGTGTGAGGGATCTGAGCCTCCACGCCATTTTAACAGGACTGGGTAGCGACAACGGAGCGGATCGATTGTCCGGCCCCCCTGCCCGAAGATCAAGCAAAGGCTCTCTTAACGGAGATGTTGGTTCCGGCGCCCTATGAGGCGCCGGAGAAGAAGGCCAGGAAGAATGCCGCGGGGACGAGGAAAGGTCTCCGGTGTAAGGTTGTATCAGACTCATCGTCCGAAAACACCGAGGCGCACTCCTCCCACGAAAACGAGGAGGAGGAAGAGGAAAGTTCTCCCCCTCCAATCGGGAGGACAAGAAAAGGAAGGCCGCCCCATCTAGGGAGGCCGAAGGGTCCAAGAAGGGAAGGACCCTCCTTCCGGACCACTCCACAACAGCCACTTACAGCGACGAGGAGTGGTTGCCCAGGGGCAAGCCCCTAGCGAAGTCGTTAGTATCCGGATACTATAATAGTTCTGGTATGTTTTGTTTTATTGCTTCTTATCATGCCAAACATGATCGTGCTGTCCGTCGAAAGCCCACATCGATGTATCCTCTTCGGATGGGTCTTTGGGCCAGTCGGCGATGAACATCGATTCACTCCCGACAGGCACCTCCCCTCGGCCCACGAACGACATCAAGGTGTTTTCTCAGAGGATACCGGACCAAGGGGAGATAATTCTGGAGGCGCCCCAAGGCGACATCCCAGACGCCGAGCGCATGGGGGGTAAGACTCCCATGGGTTTTGATTACGGGGGCCGCAACAAGTTTGGGCCTCAGCTGGATACTACGCCGGAACCTCCAGTGGTTCCGGATTCTGACAGGCGACCCTTCGCTAAGGGGTGCAGGCTGTCTGTGCCGATGGCCTTTGCCCATCCAGAGGCATCGGACAACTTGCTGGAAGCGCTTCATGGCGCTTCCATTGACGAAGAGCACCGAACAATCATGAGTGCGGTGGTCGAGAAGGTTCGGTCCGCCAAAAGCGGATTGACCGAAGCCTGTGCCAGCCTCCTAACAGGCTTTGAGGTAAGCAATCAAATTATGAGAAAATATCACAGGATAGACAGTAGCCCCTGATGCTCTGTTTCGTGTTCGGAAAGAAAGGCCGAACAGAGGATCAAATAAAAATCACAGGAGTCTAATCAGAATATGTCTATGTGAATAAACAGGCTTCGCTGCTGGCCGCTGCTGCTCATACTGCGGAGGTCTCCGGACTGAAGCGGGACTTTGAGCAGTCCGAGGAAGAGCTCGGCCTTACCAAGAGGCAGCTCGAAGAGAACAAAGGTAAGTGATACCCCGTCTGTATATTGATAAATAAAAAGAGGTTTTTAGATCATAGGATCATCATGAATTTTGCTAGGGGCCACGACCAAAGTGGCGGCCCTGAAGAAGGCACTGTCCGAGGCCGAAGACAGAGCGGCCAAGGAGCGCATCGAGCGCGAGAAGCAAGAGGCCCGAGTCGGCGAGGTTCAGCAAGAGCTCCTGGATTTCGTCAAGAAATATGAGTCCTTGGAGTGTGACCCTAAGACGCATGGGTCCGAGCTTGCGAAGGCCCTCGAGAACGCACAAAATGCCATGGCCGATGCCCAAAAGGCCCTCGAGGAGATTCAGGCGGTCAAGAAGATAGCGGCGGGTAAGGCATTCATTATGCAAATCAAGCATGTGAAGGAGGCTTTCCTTTTACTTACCCGAATTCAGAGCTCTCAGAGCTGTCAGAGGTTCTACCGCGACAACAGACGGATGCCGCGGAGTTCTACCGGGCCGAGGAAGGGAGCTCGACGAAAAATTTGTTCTGGTCTCAATATGCTGGGACCGAACATCTGATGCCCTTGAGCGACCAGCTGAAGCAACTGGTCGAGCTTCACAAGGCGGCCGAACTGGCAATGAAGGGTCTCATAGGCCGGATGTGGCCTGGCGAGCCCCTGCCCGGCAGCTACTTCGGCCTGGTAAAGCGGCTTGTGAGTGCCTGCCCACGGCTTGAATTTATAAAGCGGTCCGTCTGCGTTGAGGGTGTGCACAGGGCCTTTGCCCGTGCAAAATTGCACTGGGCGAAGATGGATGCCGAAAGGCTGGTGAAGGAGGGGCCACCGGAGGGCAAGGAACATCGCCACCCTGAAAAGTATTATGACAATGTCCTGAAGTGTGCCCGCCTTGTGGCGGAGGAATGTGCTAAGGATGCAATATTTGAGTGAATGTACTCATGTAATCCTGTAATATGAAAACAAGTTCATGTGTGATATATAACGCTTGTCGATTGACAATATTACCTTCTGTGCGGCCGTTTATAAAATCTAAGAGTTGGCGAGTCATCGGCTTTTGCCCCCATGTCACTAGTACTGAGGTGTTCGGGATAAATCTTAAACAATCTTTATCCAAATTTTTTTGGTCCTTTAAGGAGGTGTTTAGCGCAGCAAACAAGGCAATCGGACTATACAATTTTATCACTCTCACTTAGCCATAGAAGTCTACAATTTTCAATTTTGGCGTAGCCCCTAGTAGTCGGAAGGCCGAACTTAGGGCGCTATATACGCCTAAATCGGACAAGGCCGATTCCTCGCCCGAAGCGGAAAAAATCTTTAAGGATTTGAGACCTCTCGAACAGCGACCAGCTCTCGCCGCATCATGACAGTCAGTTTTCGGCTTTCTCTACCGAGGTGCTCGTCCGGAAGAACCGGGACACAATCGCAGTAGTTCTCCCAGTGCTACCTTAGCCGATATAGCGGGACGTAAGGTACCAAAACATGGGAGCCGGGCAAACCCAACTATTGACCCAAGACATGATTCGGAGCTGATGCATATAATGCTATAAGTTTGGGGTGCCGCACTGTCGAAAGTGTTCGGACTTTTCTTGCCGTGTTATGGGGTACACTGAAGCCCCTGGCACACTGGACGTACCAGAATGTACGAGTGCAATTTGTCGTAAATAAGCAGACAGGGGAAAAAGATGAAGAAATGCAATAATAAGCTAACGTTGTACATTGTTATCTAAATGATACGTCAAAGGGTATGTATACAAGTAGAGCAATAAGCAAAAATAGGACCGTTTGACATGTCCTATCCAAGGGCAATTTGCGTGTGGGGTATGTAAAACAGGTATAGCGATCGTTATCAGAGACCACCTGGGGATTCCCTTGTACGTCAAAGCTTCTTGCTTCCTTGGTGTTTCCTTCCCATGATAGGTCCGATAATCAGGCTATCGGAAAGGGCCTCCAGAGAATAGGGTCCTGAAAGGATGAAAATGGTAAAGATATACGGGTCCTGAGGAGGTTGAGCCGCATTGTGGGCCGTGCCATAGCCGTGCCTCTGCTTATGCCCATGGTATCTTGAGTGCGTAATTATGTACGCACGGCACAAATTTCGCCGCTTGACTGGGACTAGGACGGAGGCCGAATTGCTAGGCGAGCTCTGGACGTGCCGGGTGATCCTGTTGCAGGGTACTCTGGACTCGCTTGAAGGTGTTCGGGGGCTTTATCGCCGAATTGGAGGTTCGCTTCAGAAGGCTGCTTTGTACTTCTGTTGCGAGGGCTGCAGTGTGCTCCTCCGTACGGAGCGAGCGCTCTGTGTTTCCATTAACTGTTATAACCCCGCGAGGTCCTAGCATTTTTAGCTTGAGGTATGCATAATGCGGTACCGCATTGAATCTCGCGAATGCGGTTCGTCCGAGCAGTGCGTGATAGCCACTATGGAAGGGGACGATATCGAAGATTAACTCCTCGCTTCGGAAGCTGTCCAGAGATCCGAACACCACTTCTAGTGTGATTGAGCCCGTGCAACATGCCTCTACACCTGGTATGACACCTTTAAATGTGGTTTTTGTGGGTTTGATCCTCGAGGGGTCGATACCCATTTTGCGCACTGTATCCTGATAGAGCAGGTTCAGGCTGCTGCCACCGTCCATAAGGACCCGAGTGAGGTGAAATCCTTCAATGATGGGGTCAAGGACCAATGCGGCAGAACCGCCATGACGGATACTGGTAGGGTAGTCCCTGCGATAGAAAGTGATCGGACAACAAGACTATGAACTTTGGGGCGACTGGCTTCATCGCGTAGACGTCCCTTAGTGCACGCTTCCGTTCCCGCTTGGGAATATGGGTTGCGTATATCATGTTCATCGTTTTCACTTAGGGAGGAAATTTCTTCTGTCCTCCTATGTTCGGAAACCGGGGCTCCTCCTCGTCGTTGCTATGCAGCCCCTTTTCCTTGTTTTCAGCATTCAACTTGCCGGCCTGTTTGAACACCCAGCATTCTTTGTTGGTGTGGTTGGCTGGTTTATCGGGGGTGCCGTGAATTTGAAACGAGCCATCGAGTATGCGGTCTAAACTCGACGGGCCCGGATTGCTTCTTTTGAACAGCTTTTTCCACTGACCGGACTTAGAGCCACTGAATCCGGCATTGACTGTCGTGTCTTCGGCGTTGTCGTCGTTGTTGCGACGCTTGTGTCTGTTGCGACGTGGCTTGCCGTTGCTATCTCTGGCATCTGAATTGCCAGGATTTCTTGATGTGTTGTTGCTGCGAGCTAGCCAGCTGTCCTCGCCCGCACAAAAGCGGTTCATGAGTGTCGTGAGGGCTGCCATGGACTTCGGCTTCTCTTGGCCGAGGTGTCGGGCGAGCCACTCATCACGGATGTTATACTTAAAAGCCGCTAAGGCCTCGGCATCCGGACAGTCGACAATTTGGTTCTTTTTAGTTAGGAACCGAGTCCAGAATTTCCTGGCTGACTCCCCGGACTGTTGGGTTATGTGACTCAAGTCCTCAGCATCCGGTGGTCGCACATAAGTGCCCTGTAAGTTGTCGAGGAATGCGTCTTCCAAGTTCTCCCAACTGCCTATGGAGTTTGCCAGCAGGCTGTTCAGCCGATGCCGAGCCGACCCTTTGAGTTTTAGTGGGAGGTAATTGATGGCATGTAGATCGTCACCGCGGGCCATGTGGATGTGGAGGAGGAAATCTTCAATCCATACCGCGGGGTCTGTTGTACCATCATATGATTCAATGTTTACGGGTTTAAACCCTTCTGGGAATTCGTGATCCATTACTTCGTCAATGAAGCATAGGGGGTGTACGGCGCCTCTGTGCAGGGCTATATCACGACGGAGTTCATACGAGTGTTTTCTGCTGTATTCGGCCCGGCCGGATTTGCTTTTAGTATATCCAGCGTGACGGTTGTCGTCACGCGTTGGTGCGCTTCCCCGTCATCTGTAGATCGATCTTGTATGTCCTGCTTTGTTTTCCAATACGTCTCGTAGGTCCTGCGTGTAGCCCAGGGCCTTGGTGTTTTTGTTTGACCGGCGACGGGGTGCGGGTTGGACTTCGGGCTGATGCACCGCTTTGTCTCGGCCACGAGGTGGCGGGTCCGCCACATGATACGCTGGTAGTGTAGGCTTTAATGCTTCCTCCTCGAGTTGGGGTAGCAACCTGCGCTTTGGGTAACTTTTTGTTGGGCGCTCGAGTTCGTATTCCTCGGCTGCCAGGACCTCGGTCCATCTATCCGCTAGCAGATCTTGATCAGCTTGAACCTGTTGCTGCTTTTGCTTCGGGCTTTTTGCTGTGGCTCTAAGCTGGCGCTTGAAGTGCTCCTGCTCGACGGGATCCTCAGGCACGATGAATTCTTCGTCGCCGAGGCTTATCTCGTCTTCGGAGAGGGGCATGTAATTTTCATCCTCTGATTCTCCGTCTGTCGCCTGTTCTTTAGGGCTAGCTTGCCCATCCTCCCGCTCGAAGACTAGCTGGGGGGGATTGTCTTTGTCTTCGGCAATATCCGTAGCGTTATTGTCTCTTGTGCTAGTATCGCTGATTTTGCTATGGCGGGGCTTAGAGCGGCGCCGATGACGCCGGTGCTTAGATTGCTTCTCGAGGGGATTATCCTCCATTCTTTATTGCCATTGCTTTCTTTGGGGGTGTCCACCATATATATATCTATCATATGATGAGGTGGCTGTCCAGCGCCCTCTTGGCGGTGGTTCCTGTTCTTCTCCTGCATCGTCGTCCATACCGTCGATGTCTTCGGAGCCGAGATCAAGAATGTCGGTTAAGTCGTCGACAGTGGCTATTAAGTGGGTGGTGGGTGGGGAACAAATTTCTTGGTCGTCCGCTTCCCACGCAAGTCGGACATAGTTCGGCCAAGGGTCTCCTGACAAGGAGAGAGATTCCAATGAATTTAGCACGTCGCCCAAGGGCGAGTGCTGAAAGATATCTGCGGAGGTAAACTCCATGATCGGTGCCCAATCAGATTCGATAGGCACGGACGCAAGCGGTTCAGCACCTGTGGCCGGGGACGAATCCAAGGGTCCGACGACACAGGTCTCATAGGAGCTGAATGAGTATTCGGCTCTATCGCCGCTGAGTGTGCGGCCTCCGTGGCGGGGTCCATCCACCCGTCCTCGGATGGCACGATCTGCTCCGGATTGAGGGACGAAGTAGCCGCAGGTGTGATTTCCCGAATACCGTCTGATGGCAGAGCTAAGTCATGCTCGTCGTGACTGTGTGGCACACCTGACATGGGCTCGAATCCGTCGAAGATTAAATCTCCGCGGATGTCGGCAGTATAGTTCAAGCTTCCAAACCTGACCTGGTGGCCAGGGGTGTAGCTATCGATCTGCTCCAGATGGCCAAGCGATTTGGCCCGCAGTACGAAGACGCCGAATACAAAGATCTGTCCGGGGAGAAAAACCTCACCCTGGATCGCATCGTTACCGATGATCGAAGGAGCCATCAAGCCTTTATCGTGACGGCACAGTGGAACTCTCAATGAAAGCAACAATGTCGGTGTCAAAACCGGCGGATCTCGGGTAGGGGGTCCCGAACTGTGCGTCTAAGGATAATGGTTACAGGAGGCGGGGGACACAATTTTTATCCAGGTTCGGGCCCTCTCGATGGAGGTAATACCCTACTTCCTGCTTGATTGATCTTGATGATATGAGTATTACAAGAGTTGATCTACCACGAGATCGTAGAGGCTAAACCCTACAAGGTAGCCTATGATTATGATTGTTGTTGTCCTATGGACTAAACCCTTCGGTTTATATAGACACCGGAGGGGGCTAGGGTTACACAGAGGTCGGTTACAGAGAAGGAGATCTACATATCCAAATCGCCAAGCTTGTCTTCCACGCAAAGGAGATCAGTCCCACCCAGACACGGGACGAAGTCTTCAATCTTGTATCTTCATATTCCAACAGTCCGGCCAAAGTATATAGTCCGGCTGTCCGAGGACCCCCTAATCCAGGACTCCCTCAAGAACTATGCAAGGCTTATGCATTTGAGCCTGATATGCTTATCACCTTTTATATTCGTCCGAAAGATAATATTCAAGGTAATATCGACATCTGGGTCGATGTGCAGACGCCTCCAATTCTACCATTATGTGAGTTTCTCAATCATATTTATGTGTTGAATATTGTTTATTCAAAAATAGTTGACAACTAATTTCTATTGACAACTTATTTCCATTCAATCAAACATGTTCGACGCTTGGTATACATGACCTACTACTGTCCCAGCGCTGAACTAAACCGCGAGGAAATAAGTCATTATGTTTCATGGCCTGAGTATCTTGATACAGTCAAGACAAAAAAAATTCCTGGACTTGAAAATCTTAGTACTCAAAACGTGCAACCACTATCGTGCGTATTGAACTACGGTCACATCTATTTAGGAAAGATGGTAAGATTTTTACTATTTGTCCTCAGTGCATCTTTTGCATACATTATTTGTTAAGCTAAACTTCATTGCTAAGTATGTTACTACGATGTTCTTCAACAGGGACTCCCGATGATAATTGTGCCTCATTGGATGTAGCCTAAAGGTTGCATGGCAATGGTTAGCTTACGGCCAAGACATCCTACATTGCACATGAGTGCATTCATGATTTCTAAAAGCGAGCAAGTCTTAGTAGTCAAAGACTGGAGCAAAATTGTGAAAGATCGCAGAGAAGTACTAGGGTACAGCAATCAGAAGCGCAACACACAATTAGGAGACGGGTTCATCTGCATGCTCCAATATTATGAAGCAGGAGTGCTACACATGTTCTATGTTATTTTACATGAGAGAGAGCAGCAGGAGTGATTAGCTAGCTAGAATGATTTTGAAGATGATGATGTGCTACACTATGACTATGATGATTAAATAGCTAGTGTTGGTGGTAATGACTATGATGATTATTATTAGCTAGTGTTGGTTGTGATTAGATAGCTACACTATGACTATGATGATTAAATAGTGTTGGTGGTAGTGACTATGATGATTATTAGCTAGTGTTGTTGGTGATGATATAATGCAAGAGTTTTTATATTAATATGATGATCATGATGACGATGAGTTATTATATCATTGGGTGAAAGAACCGAAAATTAGTTTCAAGTGGATGGATCCTATGTGATCAAGTCATGGGTTATCATGATAATCGATATCTTGGTCACTTAGTCTCCATCCGCTTGAAACTAATCCGTGGTTCTTTCACCAAGTGATTTAATAACTCATTATAATGTAAAACAATATCTAAATTGCTACTGTATGAAAACTTGTATAAAGGTGTATCAATACGACATAAAATAAAAAATAAATTGAATACAGAATAATAGTAGTAGCGGGGGTAGTGAGACGCGCTACTAGTAATTAACAGTAGCGCCTTTTGCAGGAAGCGCTACTACTAACTAGATATAGCAGTAGAGCGGGAGCACAAACGCTACTGCTAACCTTTAGCTGTAGCATCGTAGCAGTAGCGCGGTTACCCGCACTACTGCTAGGCCAAAAACCCGCACTACTGCTAGGCTTTACCCTAGTAGTGAATACTTGTTTTCTTTTTCATCTAAATTGAACTTCTCGACAAGAGGGTCGGTTGTAATTTCCGGTTCACATACCTCATAGATAAAAATATCTATGTCAACTTGAAGGGCATAATTGTCATAAACACGAAATGCAACAAATAATTCTAAAAGAGAATATACCACATCCGAATCATAAACCCGACGAGGGCCGACAGGGACGGATAGCAAAACCATGTCAGTATGTATGACAAACAACATACCGGTAAGAAAATTATACAAGTAACTATTTAAATCACACAAACATGATTTTATTTTTATAAAAAGGATAAGAATTACAAGAGGATCACCGGCCGATCGACGGTGGTTAGGACGGGGAAGGGAAGGCACTAAGTATACCACACCTACACATGCAAACTAAGAAGTGAATTTGAGCTCAAATTGCACATAGATCAAATACACTCACACATATAAATACTCCCAAACTAAAACCCACAAATCCATATACTTAATTATAGAGCATTACAAGAGCTCACTAGCATTGAGAGATGAAAGAACAAAGTTGCTAACCTTTGTGAACACTTGGATGGATCGGGTGCCTTCAAATTTTGATATTTTTTTGCAAAAATAGAGGATGAGCTCGAGCAAGAGGGGAAGAACAAAGAAGCTCACTACTAGGGAAAACCTTATACACAAAAATTTAGCAACAACGCGGGTCAAAAAAGGGCGCTAGTGCTAGATAGCAGTAGCGGTTGAGGAAAAACCACGCTGCAGATACAATTGTAGCAGTAGCGCTTGTGGCCGTAAAAGCGCTACTACTAATATTCCCATTGGTGGAACGATAGGCTACGCATAGCAGTAGCGGGCTTGGAGGAAGAGCGCTACCGCTAGGGCATGAGTAGCAGCGTGTTTCCCAAGAAGAGCGCTACTGCTAATGGAAATAAAATAAAATGAAAAACAAATAGAAAAGTAAATGAAAATGAAAGAAACAGAAAAAGGAGAAAATAAATAAAATGTAAAGCAAAATAAATGAAAAAGCGAAAAGACAGAGAAAGGCATAGCTGTAGCGTGTGTTCGTAAGAGGCGCTATAGCTAACGTAGCTGCAGCGCGTTTCCTAGACCCCCGCTAGAGAAACAGAAAAGGAAATAAAAATGGGAGAAAATTACCTAGCTATAGCAGTAGCGCGTTTTGTAAAAAGCGCTATAGCTACTTTAGCTATAGTGCGTTTTGCGAAACGCGCTACAGCTAATTTTGACTTTACCAAAAAACCGTTTCCCCCCGGCCACCACTTGCCCCCCAAATCTCTCGACCCACCCCGCTGCCATCTCCCTGATTTGCCGTCGCCCCACTTTGCCGCCGTCTCCTGCCGACGTCGACGCCCGCGGAGCCACCAGAGCCGTGCACCGTCGACGCCACCGGAGCCGCCCCCAACGCCACAGAGCCGCGCGGCCTCATCAACGCCACCGGAGCCGCCGTCGACGCCATCGGATCCTCCCTCGCCACAACTGCCTCCTTCGCCGTCGACGCCACCGGATCCTCCCTCGCCACAACTGCCTCCCTCGCCACCACCGGAGCCATCCTCTGTAAGCCCCCACCCCTCCTCTCTCTCTCTCTCATGCATAGGTTAATTATCTAGGTTATTTAGGCAAAAAATTAGTTAGGGCTTTGACAGAGAACTAGTCAGGTTAACTAGTTTAATTAGGTTAATTATCTAGGTTATTTAGGGAACTTTTATTTTAAAGATGATCCCTTCCTAGACTTTTATTGTTGATTATATCTTTTCATTGAAGTGGTCATGTTATATCTTTTCATTGAAGTGGTTCGGTTGTGCCCAAGTGGCTTTGTTGTTTAAATGAAGTTGAGTGGCCTATATATGTTTTCCCGGAATGTTGATTCATTTCTGTTCCGGCAAATTTCAGGTTCTCGATTTGTCCACTTTTTAGCAAAGGTCATGCCGAAATTTTCCGTGAATTTCAGCATGACTTGTGCTACAAACTAGGACATATCGAGTGCCCGGGATTTGCCGCACCAGGAAGGAGTCAACGTTCCTGCAAAACAATAGGCCTTTTTTATGTCATTATTCATTTTATTAGGTCTAGAATTAATTGACTAGATTTAATCATAGGAAACATGGCTAGCAACGATGAAGGACAGGGTTCTGGTGATTGCGACGATGTCTACCGGGCGGCAGACGAATTTTTTAGCCTTACCGACGATCAACCGATGTTGTTGCTGGGCCCACCGGTGGCATCGGGGACTGAGACCGACAGGCAGACCGGTGCTGAGACTGAGACCGGCGCTGAGACTCAGACCGCCGTCGAGACCAGCGCTGAGACTGAGACTGGTGCTGCCTCGGGGAGCGGAGCCGGTACTGTAGAACCGAAAGCAAAGAGGCAGCGGCTTCCAAACAAACGCAGGACTACTAGACTGGTTGTCACGGAGGTGGACGACGGCAATTTTGAGCCAAAGGCGACCGAGGAAGCGCGTCGACGCTACGGCAATCAAATAGGCTGCATTGTACGGACAACCGCCACCATCAACGATGAGAAACTACAGAAGATAGAAAATATGAGGAGCTCCCTCCTAAAGAAGTTTCACCAGATATTCTTGTTCACGAGCCGGAATGAGAAGGATTATGAAGATCCAGATGAGGACCCGACAATGAAGAAGATAAACAAACACACCATGACCAAGTTTAGCGACGCGTTGCCCGCCCGGAAAACTCGAGTGAAAGCAAAGATCATCGACAAGAAGGAACCCTACTCCGAGATTGTAAAGGATCTGACAATCACGGAAGAGCAGTTTGAAATATTCAAGGAGGCTTGCGAGGCCGAAGCTGCCAAAAAAAGTCTAAGTACATGAAGGGGCTTCAAGAGAGGAACATTGGGAGGCACCACCTCAGAAGCCGTGGTTACAGCGGAAAGTGGTCCAAATGGGCCAAGGAGGACGCGGAAGCCGCGAGTCTGGGCATCCCAGACCCCTTGGCGGATTTCACCGTCCCGCAGGAGCGTGACGTCCTGAGGGCCCGACACCGTTGGGACCTAGTCAAGAAGGTTTATGAGACAACACCGGTCATTACGGAGTTCATGAGACTGCTGCTAATTTTAGTTTCTGATCAATTCGACTGCACACGTTAGTCATATTTGTAAACGATCCTTGAGCCTTTTGCAGAGAGAGCAGCACCGGGTTGCGGCCGAAAGCGACTCGCCGTCTGAGGCATTGGCGAGGCCCAAGTGGGACACTCCATTCAACCGGGCGTTGAACATATTGAAACGACAACTGGTGGATACTCAACCGTCGTATGGACACGTGCACGGTGTCGGAGACGGCGCCACGTGGAAGAAGTACTACCGCGAGACCACGGAGGAGAGAAAGGAAAGAAGGAGGTTAACTAAAGAAAACATCGACAAGAAGGTTGAGATTGCGGTTGAGAAGAAATCATCTCGCATAACGCAACAGCGGTAGCTGCCGCCAAAACAGGTGGTTGCAGAATTGTCTACTTCCTTGATGAAGGGCGTTTTCACTTGGACAAGGCAAAATCAAGAAGCAAATCCATAGGACTTTCACCTTGCTGACTTCTCAGAGCACTGCTCCCGCACCGCTCCCCGCACCTGCTCCCGCACTGCTCCCGCGACGGACGTGCTCAGCGGTGCTTCGTCTTTTGGCTGAGCTCGACGCCCTCACGGTATCTGCTACACCGCCCCCTCATATAAATGTATAATCTCCTGTTTTCGTTGCCTTCGGATGTCTCACGTCGCAGACTTTTCTTTGCAGGCCGACGAAACCCGCGGCACCATATTGTACACCATCGGCAACCAGAAGGTGGACGTGGGGAAGGCGACGATAATGGAGCCGAAGGAACGATTGTTCCACAGCCGGCCGATCCCCCCGAACGTCTTTAAGGTTTCCGTGGCCAGTGTCGAACCGGGCCACGAGAATTTGCCTCCTCCAATACTACTGGTGGATGACGAGGAGACACCGCAGCGGCTTGGTGATTGTTGCAATGGGTGGGTCCTATTGTGGCCAAAGAGTCTGCTTCGTCTGGAGGCGGTCGGGAGCACACCCACGAGCACACAACCTCAGCAAGGTATGAACATCAACACCCCACCTACCCGATTAGCGTCAGGTGTCGGGTTGGGTGATAGCGGACGGGGTAAGGAGGAGGCTCCATTAGTCTATGATGACGTCGCCATGGATGAGGATGAGGACGACAGTGGCGCTGAATAGTATGTCTATACTGGCGCCTCCTCAGGGTTTAAGCGTCATGAGTCGGTGCCTGAATTGCCGTCTCAACGTATTATGGACGACCTTCCGGTAGTAAAGAAGTCTAGGAAGAGAGCGAGGAAAGGCAAAAAAGTTGATTCTATGATCCAGCCGCCTCAGCAGCCTCGGCTTCAGATCAGTATAGATATCCCGATGCGGATAAATGGCATCTCCCCGCTCAACCAATCCTATCTGCAAGAGCGCTAGGGGCCAGATTCGGCGATCTAAGGAGACTTCATGACGATGTGTTGCGGGTAGAGAAAGGCCTCATCGCCTCGACAGATCCAGGATACCCACTCTATGTGGTTACTGTTCCACGGCAAATGTCGTACGTCGACAGCTTCCCCGCGGATAAGTTCTTCCTCCGATTCGATTACATATTTGACATGTTTCACGTGAAGAAGCTGGATTTTACGTTTGTCCGCCTTTATGCCTTGCACATGAACTACATCATCGAGTTTGAGCAGATATCTCATATCTGTGTCGCTGACCCGTACTACATGCACGAGGGCTTCTTGGGAGTCTGCGCAGAGCACCGTGTATACGCGAGGGAATACATCGTCAATTTCATGCTCGCCAATAAGGACAAGGAGACGATTCTCGTGCCTTATCATCCTGTGTAAGTCATCCGCGTTGCTATCCTTCCTTCGATTTCAATCATTCATTTGCACGGTGGAGGCTAAGTAATTTGAGGTGTACTTATTTTTGCATGTTGGCGGCGCCGTCCTCATCATCCTATACCCTCGATTCTCCCACGCTCTTTACTTGGACTCGTCGAAGAACATTCACAAAAAGGATTACACCCACATTAAGGATGTTCTCGACAGTGCTATGTTTTACTTCCAAGCAAGGGGTGGAGAGGTTAAGGACAAGAAGAGAAGGGGCGGCAGGCTCGCCTTCGGCCATAAGACCGACTTCTGCTGCATCCAAAGAACCGAACGATTCTCTTAATGATGGATTCTATGTCCTACACCACATGCTGGAGTACAGACGGGATCGCCAGAACCTTCGCATGTCACCTACATCCAGCGATGCCCATATTCTGCAATGGGCAAAGAACGTAGGAGATATCGAGGATCATCGACTTCGAGCCGAGTTCTATCACATCCAGCGCGAACATGCCCAAATAATCATGAAGGAGGTCGTCGGAAAAACAGGGATGTTCTACGAAGAAGGACAAATGTCGCGGGAAGACGTCCGAACATGGGTAGCGGCTCAGCGTCTCGACCTGAAGCTTTCACTAGGCTCGGGGACTATCTCCCTGACATGGATGGATGGAACAACATGTTGGAGTGATTGTCGATATATGACAATGTGTCTGTTTAGTCCATACTTTCTGTACGACAAAACTTTGAGTTATGCACGGTGAAACTTTATTTGTGATGTAATTAAACGGTCCTCCTCCTCGACTAGCGAAAATCACTCTAGTTAGGGCATTTTGGGGTACGATGAACTTTGTTATTTATGCTTATGATATGTTGTTTCTATTTTTGCCAAGTATGTCTTTTTCTGTTGCTCAACTATATATATATGTTGCATATCATCGACTCATGTGACGATGCAGGTGCATAGATCATCGATGGTGAATAAGTGCTACGCCAGGAGTATATATACGACAAGTGGCCGGAGTGTTAGGCCCAGGTGTACCGGTTTCCGGTTTCCGAGCGACAGGCAGTAGTTAGTTTAGGTTCACGCTAATGCGAGAGAGGGATACGAACTCATGTACTCAAAGTGATAGCTCTTCTTGCGTATATCATTGTTTAGATGGATGATAATGTATTTGTAAGTAATCGAGACTTGTATCGCTATTTTCGAGATGATGACGAGAGACCACTTTGTGTTGGATGATGATTATGATGAGACTATTTGTATGTATATGTTATGATTACATTTGTGGTCTCACAGGCATTTGTATGTGTATCATGATGACATTTATATGTGCTAAAGATTCTTCTATAAAGCCTGTTCAAATACAAAACAAATATGCCAAAAAAACAAAAAACTACTAAAATTAGCAGTAGCGAGTGTAAGAAAGTTAGCAGCAGCGCCGCGATAGCAGTAACGCGTCCAGCCAGAGCGTGCTAGAGCTACTGGAAGTAGCGAGCTTCCGCTAAGCGCGCTGCTGCTACACTTGTGTAGCAGTAGCGCTGGTGAGCACACGCTACTGCTATGTGTTAGCTATAGTGCCTTAGTAACGCCACTCCCCGCGCTACTGATACACCTAAAACTCGCGCTGCTGCTAGCCTTTTCCCTAGTAGTGAAGAGAGGAAAGGGGAAGAACAGAGAGTTCGGGCTGGACAAAGGGTTTATATAGGAGCCTTTAGTCCTGGTTGATTATACAAACACCTTTAGTCCCGGTTTGTATAATCAACCGGGACTAAATGTGCCCGTGGTCCCCCAGTCTGACACCAGCCTGCCACCACCCCTTTAGGCCCGGTTCATGTCACGAACCGATACTAGAGGTTTAACATGAACCAGGACTAATGATGCCCGCCGCCCTAGCCATTAAAACCGGCACTAATGGTCACATTACTACCGGTCCGTTTCCAAACCGGGACTAATGGGGCTCATGTAAAGTCGTTTTTTCTACTAGTGTACTAGTGTACCGGAAATCTGCCGGTTTTAGAACCATCAACATGGATACCTGCTCGATGGCTATCATCAAGTTTCACATGTGGCCTCCTAATGGGACACCACCCAGGTGTCTACCAAGATCTAAGGATGGTATTGATGATTCACTAACATCGGAATCGATGGGCAGGTCAGGGTCCATACACTGGTGGAAAAACAGGCTTCCGTCCAGCCCCATAAGTCGCGAAGCTGTAGGAACCGCGACTAATGGGACCTTTAGTCGCGGTTCTGGAGGTGAACCGCGACCAAAGGCCTGGGCCTGTGGCGCTCGGTGGCCAGTGGCGCGTGAGGGGGCTTTAGTCGCGGTTGGCGGGACAACCGCGACTAAAGGCCTTCGGGCACCTTTAGTCACGGTTTGCCGTGCCAACCGCAACTAAAGCCCTCCCCTATATATACCCATCCAGCAGCCAACACTTAGCCATTTGGAGCCATTCTCTTCACAAGTGGGTGTAGGTTTGCTTTTGGTTCCTCTTATGCACATAAGGTGTTTGATGAAATGCCCCAAGAGCATGAAACAAACATGACATGAAGTGTTGGAGCCACACTCTTCGATCGCGGTTAGCAACTTGATGAACCTTTGATGTGTCAATATGCATGTGTGTAGTTCATTGTTTAATTTATATTGTTTGTAGCTAGTTAGTTTAACAAATGCATGATGGTTAATTATATATTTTATATTATAATAATGCAGTATGAATCGGCAATGGATGTACGGTAACCGATTCTCCGGCGCGTTCACTCAGGGTTTGAAAGATTTCCACGTAGTCGCTAATGCGACCAAGCGGGGGGTTTGTTATCTGTCCATGTGTTATCTGTAAGAATGAGAAGGGTTACTCTTCCTCAAGAGTTGTTCACATGCATCTGCTTGAAGGGTTTCATGCCAAGCTATAATTGTTGGACCAAGCATGGAGAAAGAGGGTTATAATGGAAGAAGATGAAGAAGGGGATGATTTCATCGATGAAAGCTATCTTGCTCATTTCGGTGATACTTTCATGGAGGATGCTTTGAAGGTGAAGGGAAGGTGAAGAAGAGGCACGTGATGATCCCGTTGATGATCTTGGTCGGACCATTGCTGATGCACGGAGACGCTATGGCCCGAAAAGGAGAGGGAGAATTTGGATCGCATGTTAGAGGATCACAGAAGGCGCTGTACCCGGATGCGATGATGGTCTGAAAAAGCTGGGCTGCACTGCTGGATTTGCTGAAATGGAAGGCGAGGCAGGTGTAGCTGACTCGGCATTTGAAAACTTGCTGAAAATGTTGAAGAATATGTTTCCAAAGGATAACGAGTTGCCTTGACGCATCTGAAGCAAAGAAGGTTGTCTGCCCTCTAGCTTTAGAGGTTACGAAGATACATGCATGCATCAACGATCGCATCCTCTACCGCGGTGAATACGAGAATTTGAATGAATGCCCGGTATGCACCTTGCATTGCGTTATAAGATCGAGGCGATGACCCTGGTGACGATGTTGAGGGCGAAACCCAGGAAGAGGGTTCCCGCCAAGGTGATGTGGTATGCTCCTATAATACCACGGTTGAAACGTCTGCTCAGAACAAAGAGCATGCCAAGTGGTTGCGATGGCACAAAGAGGACCGTAAGTCGGACGGGGAGTTGAGACACACCGCAGATGGAACGCAATGGAGAAAGATCGACGGATGGTTCAAAGATTTTGCAGGTGACGCAAGGAACATAAGATTTTCTCTAAATGCGGATGGCATGAATCCTTTTGGCGGCGAGCTCCAGCCATAGCACTGACCCGTGACTCTATGCATCTACAACCTTCCTCCTTGGTTGTGCATGAAGCGAAGTTCATTATGATGCCAGTGCTCATCCAAGGTCCGAAGCAACCCGGCAACGACATCGATGTGTACCTAAGGCCATTAGTTGATGAACTTTTACAGCTGTGGGGTGGTGTCCGTGTGTGGGATGAGCACAAACAAGAGGAATTTGACCTCTGGCGTTGCTTTTCGTAACCATCAACGATTGGCCTGCTCTTAGTAACCTTCGGGACTGTCAAATAAGGGATACAATGCATGCACGCATCGCTTACATGAGACTGAAAGTGTACATTTGCCAAATTGTAAGAAGAACGTGTACCTTGGGCATCGCCGATTTCTTCCGAAAATTCATCCAAGAAGAAAGAAAGGCAAGCATTACAACGGCAAGGCAGATCACCGGCGAAGCTCGCGGAACGCACCGGTGCTGAGGTATTTGATATGGTCAAGGATTTGAAAGTCATCTTTGGAAAGGGTCCCGCGGACAATCAGTTCGAAGGGAGCCGACGGGCACGCAGCCATGTGGAAGAAGAAATCTATATTCGGGAGCTAGAATATTGGAAAGTCCTAGATGTCCGCTCCGCAATCGACGTGATGCACGTTACGAAGAATATTTGCGTGAACCTCCTAAGCTTCTTGGGCGTGTATGGGAAGACAAATGATACAAAGGAAGCACGGCAGGACCAGGCAACGTTTGAAAGACCACGATGACCGGCATCCGGAATGGTTTCAAGGTCGTGCTACCTACGCTCGACCAAAGAAGAGAAGGTCATCTTTTTGAATGCCCGAGCAGTATGAAGGTCCCGTCTGGATTCTCGCCCAATATAAAGGGAATAATAAACATGGCGGAGAAAAAGTTCCAAAACCTGAAGTCTCACGACCGCCACGTGATTATGACGCAATTGCTTCCGATTGCTTTGAGGGGCTCTGCGGAAAATGTTCGAGTAGCCATTGTGAAGCTATGTGCATTCCTCAATGCAATCTCTCGAAGGTAATCAATCCGGAAGTTCTACCACGGTTCTGAGCGATGTGATCCAATGTCTTGTCAGTTTGAGTTGGTGTTCCGCCATCCTTCTTCAATATTATGACGCACCTCCTGGTTCACCTAGTCGAAGAGATTTTCGTTCTCGGTCCTGTATTTCTACACAATATGTTCCCCTTGAGAGGTTCATGGGAGTATTAAAGAAATATGTTCGTAATCGTGCTAGGCCAGAAGGAAGCATCGCCAAGGGCTATGGAAATGAGGAGGTAATTGAGTTTTGTGTTGACTTTGTTCCTGACCTTAAGCCGATTGGTCTTCCTCGATCGCGCACGACGGGAGACTAAGTGGAAAAGGCAAGATCGAAAGGAAATCAACGATATGTAAGGACGGCCATTCTCGACTGAAGCACACCACATTTGTACTTGACCAAGTCCCGCTTGGTGGCTCCGTACTTTGAGAAACACAAGAATATTTTACGTTCTGACAACCCGGGGAAGCCTGAATCCTGGATTAGGAAGGCCCACATGGAGACTTTCGGCTGTTGGTTGAGAAAACATTTAATGAATGACAATGATGTTGTAGATCAGCTGTACATGTTGGCCAAGACACCATCTTCGACTATAACGACTTTCCAAGGGTACGAGATAAATGGGAATACATTTTACACGATCGCCCAAGATAAAAGAGCACCAACCAAAACAGTGGTGTCCGCTTTGATGCAGCAACCGAGAATGGGCATCAGGTCACATATTATGGTTACATAGAGGAGATATGGGAACTTGACTATGGACCCTCCTTTAAGGTCCCTTTGTTCCGGTGCAAATGGTTCAAGCTAACAGGAGGTGGGGTAAAGGTGGACCAGCAATACGGAATGATAATGGTGGATTTCAACAATCTTTGTTACCTTGACGAACCATTCCTCCTAGCGAAAGATGTCGCTCAGGTTTTCTATGTGAAGGACATGAGTAGCAAACCGAGGAAACGGAAAGATAAGAAAACGATCAGTACATCATGCGATGATCCAAAGCGCCACATTGTTCTTTCAGGGAAAAGAAACATCGTGGGAGTGGAGGACAAGACAGACATGTCGAAGATTATAATATGTTTGCTGAAATTCCGCCCTTCAAAGTGAACACCGACCCAAGCATTAAGTTAAATGATGAGGATGCTCCATGGATACGGCACAATCGTAAGCAAGCAGGACACAAGGGAAGAAATGATGTGTAATAATTTATTGTACCAAACTTTGTTGAATGGATCATGTGAATTATATTACCCGTGATGTGTTTGGTGTCCATTTTGAATGATTCGAGATACCACCGATGATACATGAAATTTGGAGTGATTTAGTCATACTCCTGCCTAGGCGTATAATATGCATACTCGTAGTCTTCATAGCCGCCGTCGTCGTTGTCTTTAAGTAAATGCCGCCTTCTAAGTTGCCGCCGTCGTCGTCTGCTCTCGTCGCTCTTGTCGGCTGTCGTCGGGCGGCGCTTCGTGGCTCGAATCGAGGGTAGCGCAGGCGGGGATATCGCCGCCGTGATGTAGTCCATGACGCTCTGCAGAGTCGGCCATACCACCATAGCCGACGGCCGGCCTCGTGGAAGTTCCCAGAGGCAGACCGTCCTCCTCATACTGGCGGCGCCCTCTCACGCCGATTGATGAAGAAGGCGTCGCAAGTATGCTGGTTATCGGGATGCCGGCGGGATTCATCCGCTGCTCCGGCGTGGTCGAGGTAGTAGTGGTTCGTGATGGCCGCCCGGCGCGCAGTACCGAGGGACGGGAGGGACTGCACGCCGGGCGCTTAGGCTCCAGCCCGGTGGGGACGCAGTAGCCGGTGGACAAGGGTAGTTCGAGGCGCAAAGCTCCTCCACTGCTGGTAGGTTAGAGTGGGTGCGGTGGAAGCCATGAGAGAGTGATGAGAGATTGTAGAGATGTGATAATGCTGGCCAAGCCGGGCTACATATATGTAGTGAGAAATGGCGGGAAAAATGGGAGCGGGAAGACAGGAGGCGGGAAGAAAGTGGCGGGAAGAAAGAGGCGGGAAGACAGGGAAGATATGGCGGGAAGAAGAGGAATCGAGTTGGTCATCTAACCTTTAGTCCCGGCTGGTTGGTGCAACCGGGACTAAAGGTTAGACAGACGCGTGGGTAGCGCCTGACGCCTGTCGGAGGAACAAGACAAAGCAGAAGCGGGCGCCGTGCCTATAAAAGGAGCATCGATACGCCAAGATAGAGGCGTGAAGAAACCAAGGAAGACATAGGCGGAAAGAACTGGCGGGAAGATCGGCGGGAAGAACTTGTGGGAAGACAGAGGCGGCCGGAAGAACTTCTCTGAATTTTTGATATATTATTTGTATTTTAGAATTTTGAAATGAATTAGTTCTATTTTTCTGAATTTTTGATATATTATTTGTATTTTAACATATTTCATTGAATTAGTTTTATTTTTGACATATTATTTGTATTTGCCTCGTAGGGTTTGGAGACGGTTCGTAGATAGAAAGGACGTAGAACTTTATATGCATTAAATTATGTATGGAAACTTGTTCAAAATTGTATATGGTCATCCGATGATATTGAATATATATTGTATATTCCTCTTGAATTATTTTTTGTTCTAATTTCAAATTTGTTTGAAATTGTACATTCATATGCATGTATGTAGTACCGTAGAATATGTGAAACTCCTTCAAAATTAAAATAAAGCACAAAAGAAATAAAACAATACAAATTAAACAGAAAACAATACAAATTAAAAAGAAAACAGTTGACTGCTGATGTCATGCTGGCATCATGATGACATGATAAAATGATTTTCGATTTAATTAATTCTGTTAATTCTAAAAATGATATAAAACTTTAAAAATTAATATAAAATAATCCGTAACTCGGATGAAAATACTTTGTACATGAAAGTTGCTCAGAACGATGAGGCGGATCCGGATACGCAGCCTGTTCGTCCGCCACACATCCCTAGCATAGCAAACACGTAACTTTCCCCTCCGGTTCATCTGTCCGAAAACGCGAATCACCGGGGATACTTTCCCGGATGTTTCTTCACGGCATGCGACCCTACTGCCGCGTTAGGGCACACCTCGCACCGCGTATTGCCAGGTTACGCTTTGTGATGCTTTGATTGCTCTGTTATTTATTGTGTTCCCCCTCCGTTACTTCTTTCCTGTAGACCCCGAGACTGCCGGCGACCCCAAGTTCGACTACGGAGTTGACGACCCCAAGGTCGGCTAATGGAGCACCCGTCTCGCGCTCTACCGCGACACCCTCTCCCACCCCTTCCTCGCCCCCTCCTTTTGCCACCGCCTTTCGCCACCGCCACCGCCACCGCCCCCATCTTCACTTAATTAATTTGTTTTTACTACATGTTTTCGTGGATCGACATAATGGCGGACGATAGAGCTGACCCGATTATGGACAACTATGATCCGGACGGTGAAGCACATATGTTCGGCATCATAAACGGCGATATTCAATATGTGCCGACCGGAGAAGAAGAAGATGATATCTCTTCTTATCTGAACCTTGACGGTGAAGATGAAGGGCGCCACAAGAAGATGATGCCAAGAAACGTCGATAAAAGACGATCTTCAAATGGAAGTAGCAACCACCTCCGGCCGAGGTATATATATACATTGAGCCTCTGGTGATACAAACTAACTGATTTGAATAAATATGTGTGTACTAACGCCGACTCTCTTTCTTATTTTAGCCCTCGGCGGATCGTCGAAACAATCGAGTACGTCGTCAAAGCGTGGGCGCAACCAAGACGATGAAACAAGGAGAAACATGCACCATCGAGGTTGTCGACAGGCAACCGCAGGCCGCTGGAGCCCCGCAAGAACGCCACCAAGTTTGTCAGCCAATGCGGAGCCATTGTTAGAGACAACGTCTCGATCACCGTCCAGGAGTGGAATGAGCCAAAGAAGGCACGAATTGATGGTTTCACTTTTGTCGATAAGAGAACAAAAAAGATTGCTTCAAGAAGCTTATGGAACATTTCGCTCTACCTCCGGAATACAACAAATTCGATGAGGAGGGTAACAAGATTGAGGAAAACAAGGAGAGGAGGAGGCTAGTCAAACAGTTCGCTCTTCATAAGATGGCCGACGCATTCCGGAAATTCAAGCAAAATCTAGCCCGTGACTTTGTCAAGCAGAACAAGACTCCGGATTTCAAAGGACAATATGAGAAACTGAAACATGATTGGCCATAATTTGTGAAGCAAAAGAAATCGGAGCAGTTCATTCAAATATCGAAAAAAATAAGGAAAATGCGGCTAAGAAGCGGTACAATCATGTTATGGGGCCAGGAGGGTATCGCATTTGGGTGCCTAGGTTGGAGAAGATGGAGAACGAGATGAGGGCGCGAGGAATCCGTCCAGTGCACGGAGGATGGGACCCAAGGGCCAAAAGCTGGTGGTACGGGCATGGGGGAACGCTGAACCCGGAGACAGGGGAGTGTGTTTACCGGGCAAATTAATTAAACCCACCCAAGCCCTTATTGACGCAATGAAGGATGCTCAACAGGGAAGATCAAGTTCAACAGAGAGAACGACGCTACCGACAAAAGCCCTCGGGAATCCTGAACACGGAGGGCGTATGCGAGGCATGGGGCACATTCCGTGGAAAATAGGGTTCCCCGAGCGATGACCCGTGCGATTCTGAAGCCGTAAGAGAAAGATGGATCGGGAAGCAGATGTTGTGGCGCGGTTGGCATCGGAAATGGATGTGATGAAGAAAACCATGAGTGTACTAGTAGCCGAAGAGATGCAGCTCGGTGCAGCATGAAGATCATCCAGCGGATCTCGGAAGCCAAGAGCGGAGAAGCAGCGTGGCTTCCACGGAGGCCCCACCGGCTGGTGCAGATGCACCGACGATCGAAATTACTGCACCGGAGCCTCTGGTGGTCGAAATTACTGCACTGAGCCTCCGGTGGTCGAAATTACTGCACCGGAGCCTCCTTGCTACCCGTGGGCGATATAAAGGAGATGAAAGAATGTCATCTGTATTATCCTATCGGGAACATGTCCATGAAGGTAGCCATCGGCAGTGCTTTACCATGTTTACAGAGCACTCCACCACAACAACCCCATTCAAGATGGCTATGCTCGTGTCACGGTGGAGGACATAGTCCAAGGGTTTGAGGACACAGAGATTGACATTGCTACACCCGAAGGGAGAAAAGACTTGGAGATGTCAAGCGCCATTTCATTCTATGGCAAAAGAAGTTTATCAAGTTTCCAGGCGAGGCGCCAAGGACAACAAGTCCACCCCCCTACGGTGGTGGTGGTGGCGGTGGCGGTGGTGGTGGTGGTGGTGGTGGTGGCGGTTCACCTACACCTCCGTCACGTAAGCCGACGCCGCCCATCCACAACGTCCGGCGGGTGATCATCCGCCGCCCCAGTCCTCGTCCGGCGGGTGATCGACGCCGCCCCAATCCACCTACGGCAAAGAGGCGAAGCAGTCCTGGATTATTAACCCGGACCCTTATGTACCTAAGACCACAAAGGTACCGGAGCCATCACTAAAGCCTCTCCCCACAAGGCCTTGGGAACGTAGTGCCGAGGAAGTCGACGCGGCCGCGGCTGCTGATTTGGAGAAATGGAAGGCGGACTGCAAGAAGAAAAGAGAGCCCGAGCCCAAGCCAGTATTTTCTGATAAGCAAAAGAAGTGGGCTAAGTCATTTTTGAGCACACCGTCCCAAGCCGAAGAATCTGCCTAACGACTATGCACGTGAACTTGGCAGGCAGGCACTCATGTTCAAGGAGAACAAAGAGCGGGAGAAGGCCGAAGTAAAAAAGCGGAAACAAGTTGCCCAGCTCGGGGAACAAAGTAAACAATCGATTGCCCCGCTTATAGTGGAAGCCTTCATCCGGATGACCCCGAGATCATACAAGCTGCGGCAACACAGGGATTGATCAGAACGAGTGCCGAGAACAAGCGGCCAACTTAGGTATTACTCTTCGTGAACTGTTAGGCCTTGATGAGGCGCCAAAGTGAAGGAGGTAGTAATTACATATGTCAAGAATGGGCCTCTCGTCGAGCCTGCGCAGAAAAGGATCTACGACCAAATGAAAGGTCTGCTGAATTGGTACAAGGGTTACATAAAAAATAAAACGCCAAAGAATATATTTATGCGGAAGTTAGACATGAGCATCACTTCAAACATTACTATGTACAAATTGCATCGAGTGAATTGTTCCAGCTTTTCAATCTGCGCGAGCTCGACAAATCTATCATCGTTGCTACGTTACGTAAGTGATTTATTAATTTCTACCCCATCTCGTTCATATTGCCTGCACTATATATATTTCCTAACTATATTGTTGTGTCCGCTATTATACATGCAGAATGAAGATTAAGGAATGCAGAGTAAGGAACATCCATGATGTTGGGTTCATTGACCCACACATCGTTAATGGACATGTGTTGGAGCGTCACCCGCCCGACGTGGAGGCAGACCTGTGGCAGTTTCTTACAAAGCAGGAACTCAAAAGTGATATTCTATTTCCTTACCATTTTGGGTGAGTGTTTCTGTCTTGAGCACATTCTCTTTTGTTTACTCCATGCATGGTATGTGGCGGCTAATCGATGAGTTATGCATGACGTCTTGTGCATGTATCGTGTCCGCAGGTTCCACCGGATTCTGCTAGTAATTAAAGTTAACACCTCGTAATGTCTCGTCCACGACTCTCTGAATATGGATCCAAAGCTTTGGGGCGACATGAGAAGAATGCTGCAGAAGTAATTATTTTCATTCATTTGCGCTCTATATCGATCGGCCTATTTCGTTCATTTCCTAATATCAAGTAACTAATAACTCTCTTGTTCATTTAATTTTCTTTGCCTCGTAGGGTTTGGAGACGGTTCGTAGATACAAAGGTCGGTGAATTCAAAAAGAGCTAGAATTGAAAAGGTTAAAGCCTAAGAATGCTGGGGATATTCAGCCACGAGAGACCAATCTATGTGGATACTATGTTCAGGAGATGATCCGAGATACACCTCTGAGCGGGTTCCGAGTGATACCAATGCTCAGAGGAATAACCTCCGGTGGATGCTTAGTCCGGCTCGCTTCCGACCACTTCAAGAGGAACTAGATGGATGGTTCAGCAGGAAGTCCTCCATCCTAAAGGAGAACACTATTACGAGGACGTAGAACTTTATATGGATTAAATCATGTATGGAAACTTGTTCAAAATTGTATATGGTCATCCGATGATATTGAATATATATTGTATATTCCTCTTGAATTCTTTTTGGTTCTAATTTCAAATTTATTTGAAATTGTACATTCATATGCATGTATGTAGTACCGTAGAATATATGAAACTCCTTCAAAATTAAAATAAAGCACAAAAGAAATAAAACAATACAAATTAAACAGAAAACAGGTTTAGGGGGGGGGGGGCTAAAACCCTAAACCTGCGGTGGCCTTTAGTCGCGGATGGCCATAAAAACCGCGACTAAAGGTCCACCGCCCCGACGGCCGCCTGGCGCCCACGTGGACGGGCCGTTAGTCGCGGTTCTTAAGCAGCCGCGACTAAAGGTGGGGGGCTTTAGTCGCGCTTATTTGGTCGCGGTTGCGCAACCGCGACTAATGGCAGTTACGAACCGCGACCAAAGGCCTTTTTTCCACCAGTGATAGCGATAAAGGGCTAACGTAGATGTAAGCCATCTTCCGCATAACACATTAGTCTTCGGCAATGGGCGTCTAGCCCAACCTCAAACAACCAAGGACAAACTTGCTTGAACTAAATATGAATACAACAATACAGTTCACAAGTACAAACAGTTCAAGGCGTAATCTTGCTTACAAATGTCGTTTTGCAGATACAATGCATACTCTGACACCATTCCTAACAATCACCCATCTGCACTAGAGTCGATCACTCAAGACATCTCTATGTCTGAAGCATTCACATAGGCAACGTCATGCCTAAGATATCTCATGCCCAATAATTAGCACAGTTTAACTGATTGAACATCCATGTCCTTCTCCCATCTGTAATCACCTGGTACTTAGTTAGGACTTAGGACATCTAATCTCTTCTAAGGCGTATGATCTCGAGTTCGTCCGCTACAAACCTGGATCGGCAAGCACCTTCAAGCATCGGGTCACCATGCTTGTCATTCACGGCATCAGTCCGCCATCAGCTAGTATCAGACAGAGGCGGGATTTATTTTTGCTAAATCAGTTCATACTGCCACAGTTTGGGAGCACAAGCGGGCGGGGGTAGTTTCTGAGAATGGAAAATGGTTCGGGGCTACATTCTGAAGATGGACAAGAACAAAAGCATGTACGACCTTGCTAATTGTTTTTTTACTCCTTTTCTTTTATGAGCTTTTTTACGGTATTTGTAATGGTTTAATCAATGGATAAATCTAGAGTCTGTCTGCAAAGGCGATGACGTGCTTCAGCGATGATTGTACAAGTAATCATGGTAGTGGTGTCGCGGCCTCTGCAAGTCATTGCGGCGGCCCTTGACGACTGCAATGATAAGAATGTTAAGTCACTGTGGCGGCCCTTGGTAGTGGTTAGTTCGTACAGAGGAATGGGTGCTCCCCTGATGGCCGAGGCGGTGATCTAAGGTGGGAAGTTGACCCACCAATTTTCCAGTGCCTTTTTGACCTATCGCAGATTACTGATAGATGCAACTATTGATTGATCCATGCTCAAGATGCTGACTGGAACATATGGGCGGTGAAAATCCTTGTGTCGTGCTGTCATTTTAGGACATGTTCAGCTGCGACGAACTTGTGTCGTTACGTTGTTGAAGGCGTTTTCTAATTATTGTTGTGCCGGTCTTCATTGGTTGGTCTTGACATATAGGGTGAAAATCCTTTTCAGGCCATATACAGCCGGATGTTTATCTTAATGAAGACATTGTTGCAGAGGAAGTCGATTTAGTCATTGGTTTTTATTTCATGTGTTGCAATGTTTTCGTGATGATAAGCTGTGTCGTGTACTATGCTTAATAATAAGAAAGGTTGTGTGCATCACACATTGTTGCATACTCCTTCCGTCCTTAAAAGAATGTATTTTCAACTTTCTTGAAATATCATTTTTTTATGTTTCATCGTATTTATACAATAATACACCAACATCTATGCTGTCAAATTAGTAGTATAAGATTCATGATAAAATTTATTTTCATCGTATACCTATTTGGTTTCACAAACATTTATATATTTTTGCACAAACCCGGTCAAACTTTGACAGAGTATGACCCACTAACAAAATTGGAAGTATACTCTTTCAAGGACGGAGGAAGTAGGCCGGAGGTTTTCAACCTCCTTTGGGAATAGGAAAAAGAAGTCAGCACCTACCGCAAAGAAAAAAAATATTGTATACATGTATAAAATGCTAGAGACCCAATAAAAATGCTTTTATATTGTGGGACGGAGGTAGTAGCTAGTAGTTTGGCTCACTGTCTGAAATAATGTCCGCTCTTATATCATATCATGGGATAGAGGAGTGAGTAGCAGATAGTAAGAGTGGCATGAGTGGTGATTATGTAGATGGAGACAAGTGCATGTGAGAGGCACAGTGAGACATTGAAGACGTACAGCAGTGAATGCACGCATGTGCATCTCATCTTGCAAGGAAAAGTCCGCCAGGCTATTGCAGATCTTTTAGAGCATCTTCAACATGCGTCCAAAAAAAGCTTCGCGTGCTAAATAATTTTTTTGGCGCTGAACAGCTCCAACAGATGCTGTTAAATATTGCGCTCTTTAAAAAGTTTTGGGCAGACGCTGAAATAGTGATGGCGCACAACATATTTTGGCCCCGGATTACGCGCGCTTCACAATTTGCACTGCACGATTTTTTAAGTGCGCGTTTTTGGACCTCTACTAAAGTAATGTTAATCCCGGCTTATTAAAAGTGCTACAGTGACGCGCTATAAGTTTTACTGGGCGCGAAATTTTTATGCGGCTGATGCTCTTACCCCGTTTCTAGGCTTCAAGTCCAGCGAGTCGATCGAGTGTACAAATTAATTTGCTCCGTTTATAGGGATTTTGTACAGATGAAAACACACAAGCGTTCCTGTGGTGGGCATATAAAACCCCGTGCCTGCTGCCCTCGGCTTCACTTGTGTTGTTGGCTTTGGTGACCGACCAAGGTTGGTAACATGACTCTTCTTTGCTTCATTCCTCTCCTCGGTTCCTTGCGCGCTTGGTGTATGTTGGTCTTGCGTGCGCGTTGTTTGTAGCCCGTGTTTCTCTTCGATTCCTAGTACTAGTCCAGATCGAGTGGTGCTTCTCTTCTCCGCTTATTTTTATGAGAGCTAATTGATGGGTTTCAAGTTCAAGCCATGGCCAACACACTACTAGCTAGTTAGGATATCAGCACCCATGCATACGTTGAGTTGTACGTATATTTGGTATCTTAACATTGTATGGCATTAAATAAATTGGGTTGGTCCTCGTGCTCTTGGAGACATGTCTAGCCTTTTTTCTGAGTACAACTTTCCCTGATATGCATTAATTAATTGCATGCTACCATGTCTTGAGAAGCCTGCAGCCATGGCGGACCAGCTGGTGCGAGGGAAGAGGAAGAAGGTGCTGGTGGACTACCTGGTGAAGTTTCGCTGGATCTTGGTCATCTTCGTGGTCCTCCCTATCTCCTCCCTCATCTACCTCAACACCTACTTGGGCGACATGTGGTCCGCCATCAAGTCCGAGGAGAGGCGGCATAAGGAGCACCATGACAAGGTGCACAAGGTGGTGAAGCGGCTCAAGCAGCGCAACCCCAACAAGGACGGCCTGGTCTGCACCGCCAGGAAGCCATGGGTGGCCGTGGGCATGCGCAACGTGGACTACAAGCGTGCCAGGCGCTTCGAGGTCGACCTCTCCGGCTTCCGCAACATCCTAGAGATCGACGCCGACAGGATGGTGGCCAAGGTGGAGCCGCTCGTCAACATGGGCCAGATTACCAGGGCCACCTGCCCGATGAACCTCTCCCTCGCCGTGGTCCCCGAGCTGGAGGACCTCACCGTCGGCGGCCTCATCAACGGGTACGGGATCGAGGGGAGCTCTCACATCTACGGCCTCTTCTCTGACACGGTGGTCGCCCTAGAGATGGTCCTCGCTGACGGTCACGTCGTGAGGGCCACCAAGGACAACGAGTACTCGGACCTCTTCTATGGCGTTCCGTGGTCTCAGGGAACGCTTGGGTTCCTGGTGTCAGCCGAGATCAAGCTCATCCGTGTCAAGGAGTACATGAGGCTCACGTACACCCCGGTGAGGGGATCATCTCCCGAGGACGTGGCGCAGGGCTACGCCGATTCTTTCGTGCCCAGAGACGGCGTCGGCAACCCTCCTCCTGACTTCGTGGAAGGGATTGTTTACTCCGAGACAGAGGGAGTGATGATGACCGGCGTGTACGCGTCCAAGAAGGAGGCCAAGGGCAACAAGATCAACAGTGTTGGGTGGTGGTTCAAGCCGTGGTTCTATCAGCACGCGCAGACGGCGCTGGTCAAGGGCGAGTTCGTGGAGTACATCCCCACGAGGCCGTACTACCACCGCCACACGCGCTCCCTCTTCTGGGAGGTCAAGCTCATCCTTCCCTTGGGTGACCAGTTGTGGTTCAGGCACCTCTTCGGCTGGCTGATGCCGCCCAAGATATCCCTGCTCAAGGCCACCCAGGGTGAGGCCATCCGGAACTACTACCACAACAACCACGTCGTCCAGGACATGCTGGTGCCTCTCTATAAGGTGGGAGAGGCTCTCCAGTTTCTTCACCGCGAGATGGAGGTATTGGGTTAATTATTTCTCTCCTCTACCCTACCCTGCTAGTTGGCTACCTTTAATAATATATATATATATATATACATATATATAAAAGAAAATAAAACACTGAAAACATGAATAACAATTTATTAGGTGTACCCACTGTGGCTGTGCCCTCACCGTCTGTACAAGCTCCCCGTGAAGACCATGGTGTACCCAGAGCCGGGGTTCGAGCTCCACCGGAGGCAGGGCGACACGAGCTATGCGCAGATGTTCACGGACGTGGGCGTCTACTACACCCCAGCCTGCATCTTCCGAGGCGACGAGTTCGACGGCGCCGACGCCGTGCACAGGCTGGAGCAGTGGCTGATCCAGAATCACGGCTACGAGACGCAGTACGCGGTGACAGAGCTGAGCGAGAAGGACTTCTGGCGCATGTTCGACGCGTCCCATTACGAGCTGTGCCGCCACAAGTACGGCGCAGTGGGCACCTTCATGAGCGTCTATTACAAGTCCAAGAAGGGGTGCAAGACCGAGAAGGAGGTTCAGGAGGCCGAGGCCGCCATCCTCGAGCCCGCCTACGCCCAGGGGACCTAATCTAGCCCTTCTCATCGTTGCTGCTGGTTGGTTTCGATCGGTTTTTTTCAGGCTTTTGCTTACTTAATTGTGAGAACTTATCGTGTCGCGTTAATTATCTACTATCATTGTCATCGGTACTCAGTACTTCATTTATCTTTTATTTTTTGAATTTCTTACAAATCTACTATGTATCTATCTATCTATCTATCTATCTATACCTATACTAATTACAAACTCCCAAGTAATTACCACGTTAATTACCCTGTTGTAATTTCGTCTAATTCCATGATTTTTTTTCCTTAGAAGACTCACGTATCTTTCTCAAATTTGTGACCAAAGAGATAGGATCCTAAATTTCTCCACCGATCCCTCCTCCCTATTATTTCTCTCTTCCCACAAAGGAAATATTCTACCTTCCTTTTACTCTCTCTCCCGCATGGAAACTATTCCAATCCAACCGGCTCATCCTCTCTCATGCAAAGCAACTTGGGCCATGGATCTGACGTGGTAAGGGGACTTATTTTCTCAAATTCGATTTCATCATCTAGACCAGATTCGTTTCTCACACTATTTTGTACAGATTGGTTTTCCTTGATCTGTTTACCATAACTTTTCTGCTGGATTTGGATTCAATTTTTTATTGTCGCGTGATTCACAACTCCACCCAATTAGGTATTCGGTGATTGGATTCGGATTCAATCTTGAATCTGCTCACATACAATTTTTAGCAGCATGCACGACACATTAGTAGCCTTACTACTGCTACGGGATAAAGGGAGATGGTGCAACCGTTTTCTTGGCGTATGGTGCGCAGATCGGGTCAGAGTACAACAATGGCCATTAGATGATCCTATAAATTGAACATGTTGCTTCTACAAACAACATCAACTTCTAAGAGCTTCCCATCCATCGCAACGCCGCCGAATATTTTTTCTATTGATTTGTTATGCAGATTTTTCAATCAGTACACAGTTCATATTGTTTCCATCCTACACAGCTCTATGAAACAATAACACTACAAGAAATACGTGAGAAGGACAATTCTCTTTCCATGCTGTTCCGTGCAAAAAAAAAGAGGAAACAAAGGGGAAAATCTCACCTAATTGACACCCCTCTGTGTACCTGTGGGTGACTTACGTGAGATTGACTTCTCTTTGTTCTATACTAAAATCTCATCTCACTGTCACGTCTGTGCCTGCATTGGATTCGCCACGCAATCTAAGGGAGAAATCGCCTTGGTCTTTGTGTACCCATACACCTCATCCACGTGTTGCAGCAGTAGCCAAAAGTTTTGACGCCGGCCAGTCGTGGATTGGAGCCCTGACTGAGGAGGCTCTGATTCCCAGTGGACTCCCCAATAGCTGCTCATCTGAGGAGGGCCACAATATTTCATGCATGCTGAATCTGGTAAGCATCCAAGCGACAAAACGACGTATAATTTCACATCAAGGTTCTAGCTAAATAATTGTCGATTTGTCTGCAGCAGACTATCTATGTCAAGAAAGTTTTGAATACATATATATACTTCTATTTTATTTCACGGATTCAATCTAGCATCACTTGATCAACCTATACTTGCACTTGGTTCTGTACAATTCAATTGATAGTATAACACCTTCTCAGTTTGAACAGTTTGCTGATGGAAAAAGGCACCACTGCTTGCTCCTTTGGGACTCTCAACTCTATGATTTGAGGCATGGCTATAATTTTTTTGTGTTGTCACCAATCGGTAATTGAGATTTCTAATTTTCCATGTAAATAAGTAGACTAAGGATATTAAACTCTTATTCTATAAGCAGACGTGTGTATATTTTCATATTTGAAAGAAGAAGGAAACCTATACGTGTGGATGTCTGTCAAATTTTCAGGAGGTAAGAAGCCTACAGAGCACATCTTAATACACAACTGATTTGGAGAAAGTGGATGCTACAAATCATGCACACGGATGTTGTTGTTGAGAAACTATCTTATCATTCCATCATCTAAGCAGGACCAGTATGGCTGGGCCAACGGAGGCAACTCAACATTCTATATTCATTCCTGAACCTTATGTACCTCCATCATGAAAGAAAGCTAGCCAAGAGGCTTCAGAACAGGCCTGCACAGCTAGCTAGCTTTATATTTGGTTCTGCATTACTTTGATGCCAAGATTACAGATTTATGATATTAGGTTAACTACCCTCAATGTCAGTACCATGTCATGGGTAGCTGCTACCATGTATGCATCATTGTTCTTTGTTTTCAAATATGGAAGTGGCGTGTATTCCAATACGTCCCTGCCTAGGTATGAATAATGATAGGATGTGATATCAAAAATAGTGTTTTTATAGACTTTTACAACCATACAGATGAATACATTATATTTATGTCCATGTAGTCTCCCTGAAAGACTCCATCATAAGGAGTAGAACAGGATAAATTCCCACATTATCTCGAACATCTTTATGCATGTCTATGGTCTTTTGATATGGATCTAGCTTCGGTTGATCTAATTTCATTATAGGCTCAATAAATAATGTGTTCTGGCATGTCCTACATCATCTTTATATTTCTTAATATTTATTTTATATTTTATTAACTATAGATGTGACGGTGTTGATATAATACGAGAAAACATTCAAAAACCAAAGCAACTAAGATACTTCAAAGATCAACAGAAGTACTCGCATGAGCAAAGGAATTCAAAAGGATAACTATGTAAGCTTTCTTGGTGTATTTTTATAATCTTTCATAATACAAGTTGCAGACATATATAATTACTATAAATGTCTTAGTTTTTGACTAACACATTTTTCTTATGTTTTTGCAGCAGCACGTAAATATGTTTCCTGTTTTAAAAAATATAAAGCAAGAGCCGATTGATGCTGAAGTCAATGTAAACCAGACTATAAGTTTTAGGACAAGGAGCACAAATCGTGTTATGCATCCTTATGAAGACTCAAAACACTGAGGGAAGTCGGGAAACAAATGAACTAAAATTCATTGAATCAGTCTGCACGAGGAAGCGTGCCACAAGTTTAAAATAAAAAAATACAGTCTTGATGATGCAAAATCTAGAAAGGAAGTTACTCAAAGGCATAAATAATGAAGATTCCGAACAACGCGTAATGTGGTGATAAACAATCAGTGACCCGATGCATTCAGAACCAAGGTGTATCAAGGACTCAAATATAGGTAGCACATTCGGGAATATTTGGTAACAATTTGGTTGTAATAGAATGTATGAGAACATCAGATTTGTATGTTAGATATACTTTATTGTTAATTCCTTTCCTTTTGGGTTAGCGAATTACTAAAGTGCCTCCTAATCTAGAGTAGATCATAGGTTTATATCTTGAATTTCTAAAATAATAAAATCTTTCCCACCCCTACTACTCGCTAGCCGTAGTCAACATCCATCGAGCTCATAGTGGAAAAAAATCAGAAAAACAGAAGGTAATTGTTACCACAACATATACCCATTAATTGATGTGGATTATATAATCATAAAAAATCATAATGATGCAATATGCCAGGTGATGAAACAATCGAAATGTGTAAAAAAACCGAAGACAAATAGGAAAATGTTGCTTCCTCAGCAACCAAGCTCCAAACTCCCGATACTAGAATCTAATGATAATCAATCAGACATCATTAGAGCAGCACCGAATAGTTCTACACCAGAAAGAAAGAGATATTATAGCTGGCATTCTAAATATGCAGGCCCGTGCGAACGCACGGGTTGGCGACTAGTTAATATTAATCAGGAAGATGAACTATGTGCTACTTGAGTTGAATAATATGGATGAATGCTGTAACACCCCGAGAATCATGCTACAGTAATCCCCTATTAATGGTACCATGTCATCACTTTTGCTAATCTTCACTTGATCCAAATCACAATTCAAATTCGAATCCCAATTGAAAGTTAAAAATTCTAGTTCCCAAACAGGAAAACTAAAATTCTCATAATGCTACAAATAATCCATAACTAATTATGAAGGTGGACCAACATTGTTGTAAAGTGTTTTAATGCCCTAAAATAATCAAAACATGGGTTATAGAAATTATTTTAATGCTTTTAAAATTATAAAAATAATAAACTATTTTATTTTATAGCCAGACTAATTGTGACAGTGGACTATTTTAATGTACTAATTTAGTTGCAAGTGTTGTATTTTTGTAAAGCCAACATGTGTTGAAGAGAAAACTGAAAACAGAACAAATAAAAAGAAAAGCAGAAAGAAAAAGGAATATAAAAAGAAACTAATGTAAAAGGCCTAAGTGCACTGTGCACTAAGGCCTGCCAACCCAGTGGCCGGCCCAGGCCAACAGCCGAGCCAACCCCTACATCTGTTCACCGCAGCGCGGTGGATGTTCGTGCGCCGTCCACGGCGCGGATGGACCACGGGGCGGCCATCCGGCAACTCCCCGGCGACCTCAAGACGCCGACCACCCTCCCTGGCGCAACCCTAACCCTAGACGCCTCCCAGTTCGCCCCCTCTCGCCCAGATCCCCTTTCCCCGCTCACCTTCGATGCTCTACCGCCATGGCCACCATCCCCCTCGCGGCTACCGTCCTTCCCACGCTCCGTCCGACGTGCCTATTCACTCCACCGCCCTACCCTACACCGCCTGCCACCTTGACTTGGAGCTCGGAGGCCCTGCAGCGACCGTGACAACTTCATCTTCCTCCTCGGCCACCTCGGATCGCCGACGTCCGTTCGTCGCCATCGGGCCTTCCCCGCGCCCGCTTAGCACATCAGCAGGCCCCTGTGAGCATCACTCTCCTTCCCCTCACTCCACGCGCTCGATAGCGAGCTCTAGCAACCGATCCGCCGTCGGCCGAAATGCTCCACCGCAGGCGCTCATCTCCGGCGAGGCTCCGGTGGACCAATGGTCCTATGCGTGCCTCCATTCGCTTGGTGAGCTCGCATAGGTGCCGTAGGTGCCGAAGACCTGACGTTTTTCCCTCTGCAACGCCGTTCCCGAGCTCGACCGAACTCCGACGTCCGCCACGATTGACGTCGTCGTCGACACTGTCCATCCCATCCCCGGCTGAGGCCACGAATGGGTGCGCCCGAGCCCCTACTTTCCCCTGCTGCTCTCTCTGCTGCCTTGCTCTGTCGCCGCCGCTCCTCTTTAACTGCCCCCTGCGCGCCCCGCCTCTGTCGCTGCCTGCTCCCGTGCACACACCCCGCGTGTCGGTCGCTCCCCGCCGACCGGCCTCGCCCCGCCTCCGTCGCTGCCTGCTCCCGTGCACACACCCCGCGTGTCGGTCGCTCCCCGCCGACCGGCCTCGCCCCGCCCGCACGGTCCGGCTCCGCCTCCGCCACTGCTGCCGCAGCCCCGCGTCCCCTCGCCACTGCGTTGCTGCCCCGCCATGCGCGCGCGCACACGCGCCCTTGCGCCGGCTAGCCGTGCTGGGTTCACCTCGGATCTCCATGCCTTCCAGGTGCTTGAGTCCTCAAATACGGATTGAACCTAAGAAGTCATCCTGGGGAGCAGCCACCATCTTCGCCTTGGTGTCCTACGCTGGCAGTCTGGCACCCACAGTATGAGAAAATTTTGAAGTCCAGAGTAAATGCAGAGTATGGTCGTTACACGTGTCAATATATTCTTGTAGATTACTTTGTTCTGCTCCAATTATTCCATTGTTCAGAATTATGCAAATAAATTTAACAAGGCTATATGCTTGATTGTCATTGAGCCCCCGCCCCACGTGTCGCCCCCGCTCGGGCGACTCGGGCGAGATCTGAAACCATAGCCGCCGGGGGTCCACATCCTTCCTCCCCTCCCTCCGCTGCCGCCGAAGGACGCCGCCGGCTTTAGCCCGGCGCTGACGGCGGTGGCGGGGGTCTTCCCTCTTGCCTGCGCCGTGGGGGCGGTGCGGAGCCCTGCGGTGTGGGTGGCACGGCCGATCTGGCCTGGCAGCGCGGCGGCCCTGCCTTCCGGCGGCGGCGCGGCGGCAGCCTCGGCCAAGGGACGATCTGGCCTGGCTTGCCTTCCGGCGGTGGCGCGGCGGCTGCCTCGGCCAAGGGCGGCGATGGTGGGGGTGCGGCAGCCGGCTCTGCCTCGGGCAGCGTGGCGGCGTTCGGCGGCGGCGGCCGGGTCTGCGGCGACACACCATCTGACCTCGGATCGGCGGTGGCGGCATGGAGGGCCTGGTGGTTGGGTCGGCACCATGCGGGTTGTGCCCTCCGGACAGATCTGATCTGGCCGGTGCGGCTCGCTGACGCGGCGGCGGCTCAGATCGGCGGCGACCCGTGCACACAATACGTGATGGAGGTTCTTCGAGCGGATCCGGGTGAAAACCTTGTGCTCGGCTTGATGCCAAGACCAGCCTTGGTGGCACCCTTTTGTGTCATTACCTTCTTGAAGGCATCACCGTGGATAAGCTCTAGACCTCTATCCGCTACCTCCGGGGGAAACCCTAGATCAGTTGATCGGATGACGGCTGCGCGTTAGTGTCATTTCCTCCTTGGGGGCGTCATTCTTGGAGGCGTACACGGGATCGAGGGACCAGCGGGCGCCTTTTTTGGTGGAGCGGTGCTTCATCCTTCACATTGATGACGGCGGATCTCGGCGGCGTGGTGCAGTGGAGACTCGGCGCCCGATGCGCGGTGATGGACTCGCGCAGGTGGAGGTAGTTGTCTGGCGTCAAGGTGGCGTCGATGACGGAGTGACCTGACAAGGTAGAAGCCTCAATATCTGCTCTGAAGACGGACCTGTGGAAGATGGCGGCGACGATACATGTGAGTGCGTCAGACCAGTTTATGCCCCAGACCCGGTATGTGGCTCGGCTGGGGCTTCTGGCTTTTGATGATAGGATTAGGTGAGCAGTTTGGGTATGTGGCCCAGGTAGCACCCCTGCATTATTTGGATAGGATTAGTGGCATATGTTGTCAAGATAGCGGATTCAGGCATATTTTTGTAATACTTTGTAAGATCCTCGAGAATAATAATTAAAGTGGCCGTATGCATCTCCCAGATGCAGAGGCCGGGGATCATCCTTCTTCTCTAAAAAAAATGCTTGATCGTCAGTTTTTTTCCTTTGTGTTTTACTTCTGTGCAATACGTTTTATTCATCTAAAAAAACAGGACGCTAACTACATAATATATCTAACCGGAGATAAGCAATCTCCGGACTTTTGAACATAGATAGGAAAACGGCGGGATGGCACAACACGGTTCCCCACGAGTAGCCTAAGAGGCGATTTCCCCCCTCCTCCTCTCCCCCACCTACCTCCCTCCCCTCCACCATTACTGCGCCTCCCTCGATCTTAGACACCTCCCTTTCCGTCGCTGGGCTGGATGACAGCGCCTCGTCGCCGAAGCACTCTGATCCACCGCATTCGGCTGGCGACTCGGGTGGTGGAACCGCTGCTGCTTCCGTCCCCCCAGTCAATGCGAACTCACCGGAGGCGGATAGGGAGATGGAGCGGGTGGTGCGGGACCGATTCCAGGACCGCTCGGAGTGGTCGGTGAAGGAAATATGCCCTAGAGGCAATTATAAAGTTATTATTTATTTCCTTATATCATGATAAATGTTTATTATTCATGCTATAATTGTATTAAAGTGTCACTAGTATGCCTCTACTTGACTAGCTCGTTGATCAAAGATGGTTATGTTTCCTAGCCATTGACATAAGTTGTCATTTGATGAATGGGATCACATCATTAGGAGATTGATGTGATTGACTTGACCCATTCCGTTAGCTTAGCACTCGATCGTTTAGTATGTTGCTATTGCTTTCTTCATGACTTATACATGTTCCTATGACTATGAGATTATGCAACTCCCGTTTACCGGAGGAACACTTTTTGTGCTACCAAACGTCGTAACGTAATTGGGTGATTATAAAGGTGCTCTACAGGTGTCTCCAAAGGTACTTGTTGGGTTGGCGTATTTCGAGATTAGGATTTGTCACTCCAATTATCGGAGAGGTATCTCTGGACCCACTCGGTAATGCACATCACTTAAGCCTTGCAAGCATTGCAACTAATGAGTTAGTTGCGAGATGATGTATTACGGAACGAGTAAACAGACTAGCTGGTAACAAGATTGAACTAGGTATTGAGATACCGACGACCGAATCTCGGGCAAGTAACATACCGATGACAAAGGGAACAACGTATGTTGTTATGCGGTTTGACCGATAAAGATCTTCGTAGAATATGTGGGAGCCAATATGAGCATCCAGGTTCCGCTATTGGTTACTGACCGGAGACGTGTCTCGGTCATGTCTAAATAGTTCTCGAACCCGTAGGGTCCACACGCTTAAAGTCAGATCACGTTTATATTATGAGTTTATGTATTTTGATGTACCAAAGATAGTTCGGAGTCCTGGATGTGATGACGGACATGACGAGGAGTCTCGAAATGGTCGAGACATAAATAATTATATATTGGAAGCCTATATTTGGATATCAGAAGTGTTCCAGGTGAAATCGGGATTTTACCGGAGTACCGGGGGTTACCGGAACCCCCCGGGGGTTTAATGGGCCTACATGGGCCTTAGTGGAGAAGAGGAGGGGCAGCCATGGAAGGCTGCGCCCCCCTCCCCATCTAGTTCGAATTGGACAAGGAGGGGGGGGGGGGCGGCGCCCCCCTTTCCTTCCTCTCTCCCTCCTCCTTCCCCCCTTCTCCTACTCCAACTAGGAAGGGAGGGAGTCCTACTTCCGGTGGGAGTAGGACTCCTCCTAGTGCGCCTCCTCCTGGCCAGCCACCTCCCCCCTTGCTCCTTTATATACTGGGGCAGGGGGCACCCCATAGATACAACAATTGATCATTAATCTTTAGCCGTGTGCGGTGCCCCCCTTCACCATAGTCCACCTCGATAATATCGTAGCGGTGCTTAGGCGAAGCCCTGCGTCGGTAGAACATCATCATCGTCACCACGCCGTCGTGCTGATGAAAGCCTCCCGAAACACTCGGCTGGATCGGAGTTCGAGGGACGTCATCGAGCTGAACGTGTGTTGAACTCGGAGGTGTCGTGCGTTCCATACTTGATCGGCCGGATCGTGAAGACATATGACTACATCAACTGTGTTGTGCTAACACACGCACATACTAACCAACTAATCATTGTTTAATTACTCGGTCACCTAGGAGATCAAGTACGTACTTATGTTCTTCCATTTTAGTTTTTTTTGGGGATGTTTTAGTTTCAATCAGGTCTTTTATTCTACTTCTCTATCATCTTGTAGAAGACTAATAATTGATTACTTTATAATCTAGTAAATTTGGGATCGATCATCCATATAAGCTTCATCTAGTGGGGCTAATTTTGGTCACATACTACATAAGGGGCAAATATGACTTTTCAGGTTTCATTTAACACCATTAAGGCTTAAAATGAACCGAAATGTCATAAAAGGAATAAAATTTAGACATGGTGTTAGATAGGGAAGAAAGAATTTCTCAGAGTTAGATAGGGAAACAATATTTAAAACCGTGTTTTTTACTATATATTTAAAACAATTTTATATAAGGAATTTTCTCTTTTTATTATCAAGATAATATTTAAATAATGGTATAACTTGACAACAATCGTATTCAAATAAGGAAATTAGATTCAAATTTAGTCCGTATGATAGACGACAATATATACGTTCATAGGGTGGAGTAAAATGTTCACATAAGATGGAAATTCAAAAGGTCGGACTACATCCATTATAAATCGCAAGGTCACCTAACGATATATTTGAATTCAACATAACATGGATTCAAAAATTGAAATTCAAGATCCTGGCATTTGTAATCTTGTAAAAAGGGACATGACTATTTCTTGTGGTGGGAATTGATTTGTTTCTAGTTGTTGTTGAGGGATGTGCGAATTGATTTGGTACTGTACAGGGGTAATCTTGTTCTCCTGATTTTTTTTACATTTTTCTTGTAGTTTTTTCAATGACATTTACAACAATATAGTAAAATGGGACATGACTCTCTTATGTCTTGTATGAATTGTTATTTTTGTACACGTTAAGTTTGCTCTACCAAACATGGAATCCGCGTCTTGTTATCCCGAAATTTTCAAGCTTGAGTATATTTTGTCTCTTCTGCTGTGAAACTCCCGCCTCTACATCCCGCGTCGCGCTTTGTTATCCCAAAATTTGACATGCACGAAAACTCCCTCCTTATCCGAAATTGGTCCCGCAGCCCAGACACGCGAAATCCCCCTTCTACCACTCAGCCGGATATGCCGCCTCGACGTCGCGTGGTCAAAACCGGTGGGGGTATGTTCGTAACTTACCCTACATTGCGGACAAGCTTGTCCCTAAGCCACGGCTCCCCCTACCTTCCCCATCGCCCCCCACTCGTACACCGAGGCAGCCAAAACCTGTGAAACCCCATGCTCCCACTACTAGGGAAAACCCTATACACAGAACTTTAGCAGCAACGTGGGTCAAAAAAGCACGCTGATGCTAATTAGCAGTAGCGCGCCTGAGGTAACCGCGCTGCAGATAAAGATCTAGCAGTAGCGCGTCTAGCTGTACACACGTTACTACTAAAATTCCCACGGCTTAGACCATAAGCTACACATAGTAGTAGCGATCTATGACGAACCGCGCTACCGCTACGCTGTTTGTAGCAGCGCGTTTTAATGTAAACTCGTTGCTGCTAAAGGTTATAAAATTAAATGGAAAGAAAATGGAAAGGTAATTGAAAATGAAAGAAATAGAATAAGGTGAAAGGAAACAAATAAAATGTGAAGGAAACTATATGAAAAAGGGAAAAATGAGAAAGGAGTAGCAGTAGCGTGTATCAGCGAACGCGCTGTAGCTACTTCTGAACGCGCTACTGCTACTTCTGACTTAACCACGGGCCGGGTTCGTCCTTCCCCACGCCACACTTTCCCCAAAATCCAACACTCTCCACTCGCCGCTTGCCGCCTGGCCGTCAGCCAAGGCCTCCGCACCTCTCACGCCTCGACCCCGACCTCAATGCCGCCTGACCCCAGAATCAACGCCGCCTCAAGACCCGACCTCAACGCCGCCCAGACGCCGCCCGACCCGACCTCGACGCCGCCTGCCCTCCTCGTCAGCAGGCACCCGAGGTGAGCACGGCCGCTCCTCCCTCTCCCCTACCTGATCTGCCTAGGGTTTCTTTATATTTTAGTTGCATATTAAGTTTATTTTTATTTATAGTAAGTTTATTTTAGTTGCATATTAAGAACTAGGTACTAATTAGGTATTAGAATATTTTTATCTATAGTAATTTTATTTGTAGTAAGAACTAGTTGAATTAATAGAACTAGTTAGTAAGAACTTGTTGCTATTTTTTAGTTAAAGCAATTTTTCCAGCCTCGACGTGGACGATGCCTATCCCGCATCCTCGTCGTCGAGTCGGCGGAGGACGACACCTTCTTGACCATATCAGCCATGTCCGGGACTGGGCTCCGCCGGGGTGGTACTGGGAGGCGCTACCTACCGGGGGGCGCAGGTTGGTGAGGAGCCAGTCTGTCGTTGACCCGAACCTTCTTTGGTGGCGGTCGCGTGGGGCAGTGACGATCCAGAGGCTTGAGGACTCCGCGGAGGTGGTGCATCACCGTGTCAGTGAGGAGGACGCGCACGTCCGTTGCTACTTGTTTGCGTTGGAGCACAGGTCGTTCTCCAATACCTGGCAGGTTCTCCAGGGATCTCACTGGAGCTATGATCCCGTGATGGTTCCTTCTCTGTGGGTGTCCACCGCCCGCGCCGATACCCGTCGTGTGCTAGGGTTTTAGTTGTATTAGTGATGTTATATGTATGACACTATTCGTGATGTATTAGTGGTAATATTCGACGATGTAGGGACGCATGAGATGATTTACTTTTGCTTATTGAATGCATGCTAATTTGAGTCCTATAAGATATTTTGAAATGTATATCTTGTGTTGCTCAATATCCAAGTGGCTGGTCATGTTTGCATGTTACACCTCCGAGTGGCCTATGTTTTGCCAGAGTGTTGATTCATTTCTGTTCCGGCAAATTTCAGGCGCTCGATATGTCCTATTTTAGCAAAGGTCATGCCGGATTTTTCCGTGAATTTTGGCATGACTTGTGCCAGAATATGTAGGAAATATCGAGTGCCCCGAATTTGTGTGTTGAGTATCCTGGTAGTTGTCTTCGATCGATTTTCAATTAATGTTTTAACTATGAACATAGGAAATGTCTGACGACGAAAAGGATTTCGGTATTTGCAAATACTCCGAAGACGAAGCGCCTGTGTCGACGGAATCTTCCGAGATGATGATAGGTGCTTCAGCATCAAGCTGGACGAGAACTTCGAAGTGGATACAGGAAGTCATAACGACAAGTCTTTTTTCGTAGCTAAGCATGACATCTGCTTCATTTGCTTGAACTTATATTTTTTTAGTATTCTACTAGCGTAGCCCCTGCCATGCAAGAGTTTTTGTATTGGATAAGATAGGTTTCAGTCATACTGCGGAGGTAAAGAAAGTTTATTTGAAGACCGAGCATGGTTATATTTTCCATGCAAAATTATACAATTCAGACGACTACACCTATTTTGGATGCAAAACATGGCGAGCACTATGCAAGACTTATGCATTTGAGCCTGATATGGTTAGCACCTTTGATATTCGTCCGGAAAATGATATTGAAGGTAATACCGACATCTGGGTCGATGTGCAGATGCCTCCAGTTATACCATTATGTAAGTTTCTCAACCATATTTATGTCTTTGATATTGTTTATTCAAAAATAGTTGACAACTAATTTGTATTGTCAGCTTATTTCGGTGCAAGCAAACATGTCCAGCGCTTGGTAGACAGGACCTACTACTGTCCCGAGGCTGAACTAATTTGCGAGGAGCTAAGTCATTATGTTTCATGGCTTGAGGATCTTGATACTGTCAAGGAAAATTTTCTTCCTGGATTTAGAAATGTTAGTACTGAAAACGTGCGACCAATAGTGTTCGTAATGAACTACGGTCACATCCATTTAGGAAGGATGGTAAGATTTTTACTATTTGTCCTCATTGTTGGGGAACGTAGTAATTTCAAAAAATTTCCTACGCACACGTAAGACCATGGTGATGGCATAGCAACGAGAGGGGAGAGTGTCCGTCCACGTACCCTCGTAGACCGAAAGCGGAAGCGTTATAACAACGCGGTTGATGTAGTCGTACGTCTTCACGATCCGACCGATCCAAGTACCGAACGTCACGGCACCTCCGTGTTCAAGACACGTTCAGCTCGATGACAATCCCGGGCTCCGATCCAGCAAAGTGTCGGGATGAGTTCCATCAAGACGACGGCGTGGTAGCGATGATGATGCTCCACCGACGCAGGGCTTCGCCTAAGCTCCGCGACGATATGACTTCACCGGCGCAGGCTTCGCCTAAGCTCCATGACGATATGACCGAAGTGGAATATGGTGGAGGGGGCACCGCACACGGCTAAGGAACGATCCGTAGATCAACTTGTGTATCATGGGGTGCCCCTGCCTCAGATATAAAGGAGCCAAGGGGGTGCGGCCAGCCTTGGGAGGCGCGCTTGGAGGAGTCCTACTCCCACCGAGTAGGACTCCCCCTGTCCTAGTTGGAGTAGGATTGGGGAGGGAAGAGGGAAGGCGCCGCCCCTCTCCTTGTCCTATTCGGACTAGAGGGGAGGGGGCACGCAGCCCACCTGGCCGGCCCTTCCTCTTCTCCCTTGTGGCCCATGAAGGCCCATATACCCCGGGGTTCCGTAACCCCGGTGTTCGATAACATCCTGTTTTCACTCGGAACCCTTCCAAGTCCAAACATAGGCTTCCAATATATCAATCTTTATGTCTCGACCATTTCGAGACTCCTCGTCATGTCCGTGATCACATCCGGGACTCGAACAAACTTCTGCATCAATACTTATAAACTCATAATGAACTGTCATCGAAGCGTTAAGCGTGCGGACCCTACGGGTTCGAGAACTATGTAGACATGACCTAGAACTATTCTCGGTCAATAACCAATAGCGGAACCTGGATGCCCATATTGGTTCCTACATATTCTCTGAAGATCTTTATCGGTCAAACCGCATAACGACATACGTTGTTCCCTTTGTCATCGGTATGTTACTTACCCGAGATTCGATCGCTTGGTATCCAATACCTAGTTCAATCTCGCTACCGGTAAGTCTCTTTACTCGTTCCGTAATACATCATCTCACAACTAACTCATTAGTTGTAATGTTTGCAAGGCTTAAGTGATGTGTATTACCGAGAAGGCCCAGAGATACCTCTCCGAGCAATCGGAGTGACAAATCCTAATCTCGAAATACGCCAACCCAACATCTGCCTTTGGAGACACCTGTAGTACTCCTTTATAATCACCCGATTACGTTGTGACGTTTGGTAGTACCAAAGTGTTCCTCCGTAAACGGAGTTGCATAATCTCATAGTTATAGGAACATGTATAAGTCATGGATAAAAGCAATAGCAACATACTAAACGATCGGGTGCTAAGCTAATGGAATGGGTCATGTCAATCAGATCATTCAACCAATGATGTGACCTTGTTAATCAAATGACAACTCCTTTGTCTATGGTTAGGAAACTTAACCATCTTTGATTAACAAGCTAGTCTAGTAGAGGCATACTAGTGACACTCTGTTTGTCTATGTATTCACACATGTATTATGTTTCCGGTTAATACAATTCTAGCATGAATAATAAACATTTATCATGATATAAGGAAATAAATAATAACTTTATTATTGCCTCTAGGGCATATTTCCTTCAGTCTCCCACTTGCACTAGAGTCAATAATCTAGTTCACATCATCATGTGATTCAACACTAATATTCACATCTTTTGTGATTAACACCCATAGTTCACATCGTCATGTGACCAACACCCAAAGGGTTTACTAGAGTCAATAATCTAGTTCACATCGCTATGTGATCAACACCCAAAGAGTACTAAGGGATGATCATGTTTTGCTCGTGAGAGAAGCTTAGTCAACGGGTCTGTCACATTCAGAGCCGTATGTATTTTGCAAATATTCTATGTCTACAATGCTCTGCACGGGGCTACTCTAGCTAATTGCTCCCACTTACAATATGTATCCAGATTGAGACTTTAGAGTCATCTGGATCAGTGTAAAAAGCTTGCATCGATGTAACTCTTTACGACGGGCTCTTTTATCACCTCCATAATCGAGAAATATTTCCTTAGTCCTCACTAAGGATGTTCTTGACCAATGTCCAAAGTGATCTACTCCTAGATCACTATTGTACTCCTTGCCAAATTCAGAGCAAGGTATACAATAGGTCTGGTACATAACATAGCATACTTTATAGAACCTATGGCTGAGGCATAGGGAATGACTTTCATTCTCTTTCTATCTTCTGCCGTGGTCGGGCTTTGAGTCTTACTCAATTTCACACCTTTGTAACACAGGCAAGAACTTTTCTTTGACTGTTCCATTTTGAACTACTTCAAAATCTTGACAAGGTATGTACTTATTGAAAAACTTATCAAGCCGTCTTGATCCATCTCTATAGATCTTGATGCTCAATATGTAAGCAGATTCACCGAGGTCCTTCTTTGAAAAACTCCTTTCAAATACTTCTTTATGCTTTGCGTAATAATTCTACATTATTTCCGATCAACAATATGTCATTCACATATACTTATCGAAATGCTGTAGTGCTCCCACTCACTTTCTTGTAAATACAGGCTTCTCCAAAAGTCTCAGTATAAAACCATATGCTTTGATCACACTATCAAAGCGTTTATTCCAATTCGAGATGCTTGCACCAGTCCATAGATGGATCGCTGAAGCTTGCACATTTTGTTAGCTCCTTTAGGATTGATAAAACCTTCCGTTGCATCATATACAACTCTTCTTTAATAAATCCATTAAAGAATGTAGTCTTGACATCCATTTGCCAGATTTCATAAAATGTGGCAATTGCTAACATGATTCGGACAGACTTTAAGCATCGCTACAGTTGAGAAAATCTCATTGTAGTCAACACTTTGAAATTTGTCGAAAAACCTTTTTGCGACAAGTCGAGCTTTGTAGATAGTAACACTACTATCAGCATCTGTCTTCCTCTTGAAGATCCATTTATTTAACTTGACTTGCTGATCATCGAGCAAGTCAACCAAAGTCCACACTTTGTTCTCATATATGGATCCTATCTCAGATTTTATGGCCTTAAGCCATTTCGCGGAATCTGGGCTCATCATCGCTTCCTCATAGTTCGTAGGTTCATCATGGTCTAGTAACATGACTTCCAGAACATGATTACCGTACCACTCTGGTGCGGATCTTACTCGAAGACCTACGAGGTTTGGTAGCAACTTGATCTGAAGTTTCATGATCATCATCATTAACTTCCTCACTTATTGGTGTAGGAATCACGGAACTGATTTCTGTGATGAACTACTTTCCAATAAGGGAGAAGGTACAATTACCTCATCAAGTTCTACTTTCCTCCCACTCACTTCTTTCGAGAGAAACTTCTTCTCTAGAAAGGATCCACCTTAGCAACGAATAACTTGCCTTCGGATCTTGTGATAGAAGGTGTACCCAATAGTTACCTTTGGGTATTCTATGAAGACGCACTTCTCCGATTTGGGTTCGAGCTTATCAGGTGAAAACTTTTTCACATAAGCATCACAACTCCAAACTTTAAGAAACGACAGCTTAGGTTTACTGTTTAAACCATAGTTCATACGGTGTCGCCTCAATGGATTTAGATGGTGCCCTATTATACGTGAATGCAGCTGTCTCTAATGCATAACCCCAAAAAGATAGTGGTAAATCGGTAAGAGACATCATTGATCGCACCATATCAAAATAAAGTACGGTTACGACGTTCGGACACACCATAACGTTGTGGTGTTCCAGCGGCGTGAGCTGTGAAACTATTCCACTTTGTTTTAATTGAAGACCAAACTCAGAACTCAAATATTCATCTCCACGATCAGATCGCAGAAACTTTATTTTCTTGTTACGATGATTTTCTACTTCACTCTGAAATTCTTTGAACTTTTCAACTATTTCAGACTTATGTTTCATCAAGAAGATATACGCATATCTGCTCAAATCATCTGTGAAGGTCAGAAAATAATGATACTTGCCACGAGCATCAACACTCATTGAATCGCATACATCGGTATGTATTATTTCCAATAAGTCAAGAGCTTGTTCCATTGTTTCGGAGAACGGAGTTTTTGGTCATCTTGCCCAAAAGGCACGGTTCGCAAGCATCAAATGATTCATAATCAAGTGATTCCAAAAGTCCATCAGCATGGATTTTTCTTCATGCGCTTTACACCAATATGACCTAAACGGCAAGTGCCACAAATAAGTTGCACTATCATTATTAACTTTGCATCTTTTGGTTTCAATATTATAAATATGTGTATCACTATGATCGAGATCCAATGAACCATTTTCATTGGGTGTGTAACCATATAAGGTTTTATTCATGTAAATGTAACAACAATTTATTCTCTTACTTAAATGAATAACCGTATTGCAATAAACATGATCAAATCATATTTATGCTCAACACCAAATAACACTTATTTAGGTTCCACACTAATCCCGAAAGTATAGGGAGTGTGCGATGATGATCATATCAATCTTGGAACTACTTCCAACACTCATCGTCACTTCCCCTTCAACTAGTTTCTGTTCAATCTGCAACTCCCGTTTCAAGTTACTACTCTTAGGAACTGAACCAGTATCATATACGGAGGGGTTGCTACGAACACTAGTAAAATACACATCAATAATCTGTATATCAAATATACCTTTGTTCACTTTGCCATCCTTCTTATCCGCCAAATACTTGGGGTAGTTCCGCTTCTAGTGACCAGTTCCATTGCAGCAAAAGCACTTAGTCTCGTGCTTAGGTCCAGACTTGGGTTTCTTCACTCGAGCAGCAACTTGCTTGCCATTCTTCTTGAAGTTCCCCTTCTTCCCTTTGCCCTTTTCTTGAGACTAGTGGTCTTGTCAATCATCAACACTTGATGCTCTTTCTTGATTTCTACCTTCGTCGATTTCAACATCACGAAGAGCTCGGGAATCGCTTTTCGTCATCCCTTGCATACTATAGTTCATCACGAAGTTCTAGTAACTTAGTGATGGTGACTAGAGAATTCTGTCAATCACTATCTTATCTGGAAGATTAACTCCCACTTGATTCAAGCGATTGAAGTACCTGCACAATCTGAGAACATGCTCACTAGTTGAGCGATTCTCTTCCATCTTTTAGCTATAGAACTTGTTGGAGATTTCATATCTCTCAACTCGGGTATTTGCTTGAAATATTAACTTCAATTCCTGGAACATCTCATATGGTCCATGACGTTCAAAACGTCTTTGAAGTCCCGATTCTAAGCCGTCAAGCATGGTGCACTAAACTATCAAGTAGTCATCATATTGAGCTAGCCAAACGTTCATAACGTCTGCATTTGCTCCTGCAATAGGTCTGTCACCTAGCGTTGCATTAAGGACATAATTCTTCTGTGCAGCAATGAGGATAAACCTCTGATCACGGATCCAATCCGCATCATTGCTACTAACATTTTTCAATACAAATTTTCTCTAGGAACACATAAAAACATAGGGAAGCAACAACGCGAGCTATTGATCTACAACATAATTTGCAAAATACTACCAGGACTAAGTTCATGATAAATTAAAGTTCAATTAATCATATTACTTAAGAACTCCCACTTAGATAGACATCTCTCTAGTCATCTAAGTGATCACGTGATCCAAATCAACTAAACCATGTCCGATCATCACGTGAGATGGAGTAGTTTCAATGGTGAACATCACTATGTTGATCATATCTACTATATGATTCACGCCGACCTTTCGGTCTCCGTGTTCCGAGGCCATATCTGTTATATGCTAGGCTCGTCAAGTTTAACTCGAGTATTCTGCGTGTGCAACTGTTTTGCACCCGTTGTAGATGGACGTAGAACTTATCACACCCGATCATCACGTGGTGTCCGGGTACTACGAACTTTGGCAACGGTGCATACTCAGGAGAACACTTCTTGATAATTTTTAGTGAGAGATCATCTTATAATGCTACCGTCAATCAAAGCAAGATAAGATGCATAAAGGATAAACATCACATGCAATCAATATAAGTGATATGATATGGTCATCATCATCTTGTGCTTGTGATCTCCATCGCCAAGCACCGTCATGATCACCATCGCCACCGGCGCGCGACACCTTGATCTCCATCGTAGCATCGTTGTCGTCTCGCCAACTATTGCTTCTACGACTATCGCTATCGCTTAGTGATAAAGTAAAGCAATTACATGGCGTTTGCATTTCATACAATAAAGCGACAACCATATGGCTCCTGCCAGTTGCCGATAACTCGGTTACAAAACATGATCATCTCATACAATAAAATATAGCATCACGTCTTGACCACATCACATCACAACATGCCCTGCAAAAACAAGTTAGACGTCCTCTACTTTGTTGTTGCAAGTTTTACGTGGCTGCTACGGGCTGAGCAAGAACCGTTCTTACCTACGCATCAAAACCACAACGATAGTTTGTCAAGTTGGTGCTGTTTTAACCTTCGCAAGGACCAGGCGTAGCCACACTCAGTTCAACTAAAGTGAGAGAGACAGACACCCGCCGTCACCTTTAAGCAACGAAAGTGCTCGGAGCGGTGAAACCAGTCTCGCGTAAGCCGCACGCGTAATGTCGGTCCGGGCCGCTTCATCTCACAATACCGCTGAACCAAAGTATGACATGCCGGTAAGCAGTATGACTTATATCGCCCACAACTCACTTGTGTTCTACTCGTGCATATGACATCATCGCAGAAAACATGTCTCGGATGCCATCGCTTGGGGAACGTAGTAATTTCAAAAATTTCCTACGCACACGCAAGACCATGGTGATGGCATAGCAACGAGAGGGGAGAGTGTCTGTCCACACGCACTCGTAGACCGAAAGCGGAAGCGTTATAACAACGCGGTTGATGTAGTCGTACGTCTTCACGATCCGACCGATCCAAGTACCGAACGTACGGCACCTCCGTGTTCAGCACACGTTCAGCTCGATGACAATCCCCGGGCTCCGATCCAGCAAAGCGTCGGGGATGAGTTCCACAAGACGACGGCGTGGTGACGATGATGATGCTCCACCGACGCAGGCTTCGCCTAAGCTCCGCGACGATATGACTTCACGGCGCAGGGCTTCGCCTAAGCTCCGCGATGACGATATGACCAAGTGGAATATGGTGGAGGGGCACCGCACACGGCTAAGGAACGATCCGTAGATCAACTTGTGTATCATGGGGTGCCCCCTGCCTCAGAGATATAAAGGAGCCAAGGGGTGCGGCCAGCCTTGGGAGGCGCTGCTTGAGGAGTCCTACTCCCACCGGGAGTAGGACTCCCCTGTCCTAGTTGGAGTAGGATTGGGGAGGGAAGAGGGAAGGCGCCGCCTCTCCTTGTCCTATTCGGACTAGAGGGGGGAGGGGGACGCGCAGCCCACCTGGCCGGCCCTTCCTCTTCTCCCTTGTGGCCCATGAAGGCCCATATACCCCCCGGGGGGTTCCGGTAACCCCCCGGTGTTCCAGTAACATCCTGTTTTCACTCGGAACCCTTCCGAAGTCCAAACATAGGCTTCCAATATATCAATCTTTATGTCTCGACCATTTCGAGACTCCTCGTCATGTCCGTGATCACATCCGGGACTCCGAACAAACTTCGGTGCATCAATACTTATAAACTCATAATGAACTGTCATCGAAACGTTAAGCATGCGGACCCTACGGGTTCGAGAACTATGTAGACATGACCTAGAACTATTCTCGGTCAATAACCAATAGCGGAACCTGGATGCCCATATTGGTTCCTACATATTCTACGAAGATCTTTATCGGTCAAACCGCATAACGACATACGTTGTTCCCTTTGTCATCGGTATGTTACTTACCCGAGATTCGATCGTCGGTATCCGATACCTAGTTCAATCTCGTTACCGGTAAGTCTCTTTACTCGTTCCGTAATACATCATCTCACAACTAACTCATTAGTTGTAATGTTTGCAAGGCTTAAGTGATGTGTATTACCGAGAAGGCCCAGAGATACCTCTCCTACAATCGGAGTGACAAATCCTAATCTCGAAATACGCCAACCCAACATCTGCCTTTGGAGACACCTGTAGTACTCCTTTATAATCACCCGATTCGTTGTGACGTTTGGTAGTACCCAAAGTGTTCCTCCGTAAACGGGAGTTGCATAATCTCATAGTTATAGGAACATGTATAAGTCATGGATAAAAGCAATAGCAACATACTAAACGATCGGGTGCTAAGCTAATGGAATGGGTCATGTCAATCAGATCATTCAACCAATGATGTGACCTTGTTAATCAAATGACAACTCCTTTGTCTATGGTTAGGAAACTTAACCATCTTTGATTAACAAGCTAGTCTAGTAGAGGCATACTAGTGACACTCTGTTTGTCTATGTATTCACACATGTATTATGTTTCCGGTTAATACAATTCTAGCATGAATAATAAACATTTATCATGATATAAGGAAATAAATAATAACTTTATTATTGCCTCTAGGGCATATTTCCTTCACTCATTGCATCTTTTCCATACATTATTTTTGAAGCTAAACCTCATTGCTAAGTATGTTACCATACAATGTTCTTCAACAGGGACTCCTGATGAATGTTGTGCCTTATGGGATCGAGACTAAAGGTACCATGAGTATTATCACCACGGCCAAGATATCCTACAGATTACTCTAGTGCATTCAAGATTAGCGACGGATGCTTAACAAAGGCAAGACTGGACCAAATATGTGTTGGGGAGTGCAGAGAAGTACTAGGGGCCAGCAAACAGAGGCGCTTTCCACGATTAGGAGACAGGTTCATCTGCATGCTCCAACTTGATCAAGGAGGAGAGCTACACATATTTTATGTTGTTTTACCTAAGAGAGAGCAGCAGGAGTGATTGGCTAGCTAGAAATGAGTTTCAGGATGATGATGTGCTACACTATTACTATGATGATAAAATAGCTAGTGTTGGTGGTAATGACTATGATGATTATTATTAGCTAGTGTTAGTGGTGATTAAATAAATACTGTTGGTGGTAATGACCATGATGATGATTAAATATCTTGTCTTTGGCGGATTAGATTCAAGTGGAGGCAACATGTGGTGCACATCGAAAGTACTACTAGTCCAAACTAGATCAAGTTTGGATTAGTAGTATACTTTTGACATGCACCATATATTGCCTCCACTTGAACCTAATCCACCTTTATTTGACACACTGTTATGGACATAATGATGTAAACCTCATAACTAGTATTGTACCAATATTTGTATGATGGCGCATAAATACAATAAAAATAAAAAAATAAAAAAGTACTAGTAGCGATGGGTAGAAAACACGCTACAAGTAGTTACCTTAGCAGCAGCGTGGTAACGAACAAACGCTGCAGCTATTTGTCCTAGCAGTAGCGTGGGCTAGCACGCGCTGCTGCTAAGCAATAGCTGCATCACCTTATTAGTAGCGCCTATACCCGCACTACTGATACATCTAAAACCCGCGCTGTTGCTAGCCTTTTCGCTACTAGTGTCCTCCGTCAGCCTCCCGACCGCCGCCCAGCTATAGGAGTTGCCGCTTTAGCACTCGCAACAGCTTGACGACGTCGTCCACTACAACAGCTCGCCTTTCCTCATCCACCACACAAGATGAGGATCCGTCGTGGATCTCTTCGTCCCGCCAGATCAGCAGCCCCTTCCTCCATCTCCAAGGAGCTGCCCCGACATTTGCCTTGTCTATCGCGCCACCTCCATCCCCACAACATCGTCTTGACCTGCCCCACCAAAACCGCAACACCCTCACCAATTCCTTTGATGAAGCCGAGGCCTACTCGGCACCACCAAGCAGGTTCTGCACTCACCGCTGCATTTTATCTTTTATGCTATCTCACGGGCCGCCGGTGCTCGATACCGAGTAGTCATGGCATGTCTCCATCGATGGCGCCGTCGCTGGACACTTCATCCACGGCGTCATCCCCCATGTCTTACCTTCCTTGGCGGCGACTTCCACATTGGCACTAGCTGCTGCTGCTCCGCCTCTTCCTCGCGCTGCTGCTGTTGCTCCGGCTCTCGCTCGCGCTGCTGCTCTATTCTTGCTGTCGGTCGCGCTGCTGCACTGCTCTTGCTTTCGTTCGTGCTGCTTCTCTGCTCTGTTATTGTTGTCGGTCGCACTGCTTCTCCGTTCTTGCTCTCGTTCATGCTGCTGCTCTGCTTGTGCTCTCGCTCACGATGCTGCTGCTGCACGACCTCTGGCAGCTACAGGAGTTACTGCTTTAGCACTCGCTCGTGGTGCTGCTGCACGAGTTGCTCTCTGCTACCGCTTTCCCTGCTCGAACGGCTGCTGATTTAGATCACTGCTTCTCTGCTACTAGTGCTCGAATGCCCAAACTTCTATTGCAATGCTCTGCTGCTAGTTCAATCAGTTTCAATAGTAAAATTTAGTTCCGAGTGTAAAGTTTAGTTTTTTCAGTTAAGTTCAAAGTGAACAGTATTTACAACACCTGTCAGAGCGGCCGTGGTGCGCCTGATGCATTTTACATCTAGCACTTTTTGGTGATTTATTTACATCATCTATTGCAGAATATATTAGAGCCCCACTTGAGATTAACATTGTCTGTCTTGTCCTGCTTCAGCCTCACCGTCGTACACCTCACCGGAGCTGCTCCAACGATGAAACCGTCCATGACAGCGGAGCAGTACCCTTGGCGCCATATCTAGAGGCGTCAGATCTTCTTCCCTGCCTCCGACAGTCACACCAGCATCACCATCCTCCATGTCCAATCCAATGATGCTGAGGTCGACAAGGCTATGCCAAAAAGGTTGTACACTCGTCGCATCACTTTGTTACCCTGCATTCATGTCGATCCCTCAGGGATCCTTTGGTTCACAACAGTTGCAAATCTAGAAATAAATGAATCGTGGTCACAAAGTTAACAGGGAGAAAACTAAATGCTCTTTTGAACCACAATTTTAATAGGTTTAGCAAGATAGCAATTATATGATACTAATGTGGACCAAATCTAAGCTCACAAAATATTTCGAGGGCAGGCTTCAACCTGTTGAATACTGCCTACTAGAATCACCACTGGTTCAAAGAAAAAGTGAAGGAACACATAGGAATTGGAAACTTTACTATGGTACTACTATTGGTGCATTTGGTTAGAAGGAATGGAGCAAAGAAAAACTAGAGGATTTTTTTCCTTTGGTGTCTCTTTCAATGAAAAAACTAGGAATTTTAATATCCACTTGTACGCCCTTTTCAAATTAATATGCATGAAGGACATGACTAATTGCATTACTGGCATAATAAGATTCCTATTTTTTTTCATTTTCACGTGATTTGCCTTTAATTTGACCATGTTTCTCCATTCTTGTGTTCTTCCAATTCATGTAACCAAACACCCAGGTTGACAGAAATCATATGTTTCCAAATGCTCTGTTTTGCACGTGCATTCCTATCCTATTGCTGTTTTTCCTGTCCCTGCGTTATAGAATCCTCCAATTCTAAGGAGCCCTTACAGATTTACTTCATTTTCAGATAGGTGTCAAAGAAAACTCTTTGTGTTTTGTCCTGCTCCTGTCGTGGCGTCATCCACCCCACCTGAGGTGCACCATCGGTGGGAGCGTTCACTGGAGCAGAGATTCCCCCTACAGACTTTCTTTCGCCGCCTCGGATCATCTTCCCCGTTGCCGGCAGCCAGGCCAACTGCATTACCATCATCAACTTAGGAGATGATCCTGAGGACTACACAATTTCGAAAGAGAGGTCGCACCCTTTCGTGTCTGCTTACGTTATACATCGGTTATTATTACCTGCAACTTTATCATCCTGTTCACCTCTTAGAATCCGAGTCAGGTCCAAACTAAAGTGCAAACTTGAGTTTCAAAATGCCTTTGGGGCACATATCGAGGCAACAACAAATAGTATATGTCTACTATCTGGTTCATCTGGGGTCTTCTATGTGGTTCATGTTGGGTGGGCAACAAACAGTAGATGATCCATTGTCTATCTTTTTAAACTGAAGCTATAATCTACCTCCTATCACTACTTCTGGATCTATCCACTCGTTTGCTACCATCAGTCTTGATATCTGCATGCACCCCTTAGCCGTTACATAATCTAACTATGTTTTTTTATTATGCATGTCAGTAGTCGTACACAATCATACTAAACATGTAGAGAAAAAGAGAAGACTGTTACATGGGAATATAATTTCATGCAGACGCCGCTCCATGGTTGGCGAAGTGGGCCCCCTCCTGCCATTCCAGATTGTATTCCAGAGGAAAATAACTATTGAGAGGGGGATTCAGAGGGAGCCGACCAATCCTATTTACCCCCTGAGGTGTTTGCTCTAACTTTGCTGATGTTGGTCATATCATGCATATGGCACCTCGCATTGCTTACATTATACATCTTATATGTCATCAGCTTAGTTTAGGTTTGCTTTGTGTGAATGCCACCTGTTTGGTTTCTATATCATACTCCCACCGTTCCTAAATATTTTTCTGTTTAGAGATTTCAACAAGTGACTACATATGGAGCAAAATGAGTGAATCTACACTCTAAAATATGTCTATGTACATCCGTATGTGGTTGTCCATTTCAAATCTCTAAAAAGAAAAATATTTAGGAACGGGGGGAGTATATGGGAATTATGCAATGCCATCTTCTTTATCCATGCATCATATACTTGAATCATGCAATGCCATCTTGCTTAGCCAGTCATCGTATATGTGAATTGTATCGTGCCAGATTTTTTTTCATAATTTATTCGATTATCAACAATGTTTATGCATTCATCTAGTCTTCCTGTGAATCAGCCATTTGAGTCGGTCATGGGAAAATCAGGAGTGAAAACAAGGTCTTCTGAGCAGTGAGTGCTACATGTCGATGCAGATTTCTTGCTAGTTATAGATAGCTCCTTAGAGGACGATTCAGAGACAAATGACCAGTCGTATCCCCCCCCCCGAGGTGCATGCTCTAACTTGGCAGGGTTATATTGCTGATATCATACATATGGTGTGTTTCATTGCCATGCCATATGCTTAGATTAGACATGCTTTGTGTGAATGCCTCCTGTTTGCTTTTTATATCAGTTATGTGAATTATGCAATGCCAAGTTTTTTAGCCAGTTATCATGTATGTGAATTATGCACTGCCATGTAGTCAGGCATCATATATGTGAATTATCTCATGCCATCCTTTTTTTCCTTACGTATTCCATTTGTCGACAATTTGTGAATATAGTGTTGGGGAACGTAGTAATTTCAAAAAATTTCCTACGCACACGCAAGATCATGGTGATGCATAGCAACGAGAGGGGAGAGTGTGTCCACGTACCCTCGTAGACCGAAAGCGGAAGCGTTATGACAACGCGGTTGATGTAGTCGTACGTCTTCACGATTCGACCGATCCAAGTACCGAACGTACGGCACCTCCGTGTTCTGCACACGTTCAGATCGATGACGATCCCCGGACTCCGATCCAGCAGGGTGTCGGGGATGAGTTCCGTCAGCACGACGGCATGGTGACGATGATGATATTCTACCGACGCAGGGCTTCGCCTAAACTCTGCGACGATATGACCGAGGTGGAATATGGTGGAGGGGGGCACCGCACACGGCTAAGGAAAGATCACGATGATCAACTTGTGTGTCATGGGGTGCCCCCTGCCCCCGTATATAAAGGAGCAAGGGGGGAGGAGGCGGCCGGCCCCCAAGGGGTGCGCCTGGAGGAGTCCTACTCCCACCGGGAGTAGGACTCCCCCCTCTTGCCTTGTTGGAGAAGGAAAGGGGGAAGGGGAAAGAGGAAAGGGGCGCCGCCTTCCTTGTCCTATTCGGACTAGGGGGGGAGGGGGCGCGCGGCCTGCCCTGGCCGGCCCTCCCTCATGGCCCACTAAGGCCCATTATCCCCCGGGAGGGTTCCGGTAACCCCCCGGTGTTCCGGTAAAATCCCGATTAAACCCGAAACAATTCCAATATCCAAATATAGGCTTCCAATATATCAATATTTATGTCTCGACCATTTCGAGACTCCTCGTCATGTCCGTGATCACATCCGGGACTCCGAACAATCTTCGGTACATCAAAACTTATAAACTCATAATAAAACTGTCATCGTAACGTTAAGCGTGCGGACCCTACGGGTTCGAGAACTATGTAGACATGACCTAGAACTATTCTCGGTCAGTAACCAATAGCGGAACCTGGATGGTCGTATTGGCTCCTACATATTCTACGAAGATCTTTATCGGTCAAACCGCATAACAACATACGTTGTTCCCTTTGTCATCGGTATGTTACTTGCCCGAGATTTGATCGTCGGTATCCAATACCTAGTTCAATCTCGTTACTGGCAAGTCTCTTTACTCGTTACGTAATGCATCATTCCGTAACTAACTCATTAGCTACATTGGTTGCAAGGCTTATAGTGATGTGCATTACCGAGAGGGCCGGAGATACCTCTCCAACAAGCGGAGTGACAAAACCTAATCTCGAAATACGCCAACCCAACATGTACCTTTGGAGACACCTGTAGTACTCCTTTATAATCACCCAGTTACGTTGTGACGTTTGGTAGCACCAAAGTGTTCCTCCGTAAACGGAGTTGCATAATCTCATAGTTACAGGAACATGTATAAGTCATGAAGAAAGCAATAGCAATATACTAAACGATCAAGTGCTAGGTTAACGGAATGGGTCATGTCAATCACATCTTTCTCCTAATGATGTGATCCCATTAATCAAATAACAACACATGTCTATGGTTAGGAAACATAACCATCTTTGATTAAGGAGCTAGTCAAGTAGAGGCATACTAGTGACTATATGTTTGTCTATGTATTCACACATGTATCATGTTTCCGGTTAATACAATTCTAGCATGAATAATAAACATTTATCATGAAATAAGGAAATAAATAATAACTTTATTATTGCCTCTAGGGCATACTTCCTTCAGTCTCCCACTTGCACTAGAGTCAATAATCTAGTTCACATCATCATGTGATTCAACACTAATATTCACATCTTTATGTGATTAACACCCATTGTTCACATCGTCATGTGACCAACACCCAAAGTGTTTACTAGAGTCAATAATCTAGTTCACATCACTTTGTGATTAACACCCAAAGAGTACTAAGGTATGATCATGTTTTGCTCGTGAGAGAAGCTTAGTCAACGGGTCTGTCACATTCAGAGCCGTATGTATTTTGCAAATATTCTATGTCTACAATGCTCTGCACGGAGCTACTCTAGCTAATTGCTCCCACTTTCAATATGTATCCAGATTGAGACTTAGAGTCATCTGGATCAGTGTAAAAAGCTTGCATCGATGTAACTCTTTACGACGGGCTCTTTTATCACCTCCATAATCGAGAATTATTTCCTTAGTCCTCACTAAGGATGTTCTTGACCAATGTCTACTGATCTACTCCTAGATCATTATTGTACTCCTTGCCAAATTCAGAGCAAGGTATACAATAGGTCTGGTACATAGCATAGCATACTTTATAGAACCTATGACTGAGGCATAGGGAATGACTTTCATTCTCTTTTCTATTTTCTGCCGTGGTCGGGATTTGAGTCTTACTCAATTTCACATGTTTGCAAGACAGGCAAGAACTTTTCTTTGACTGTTCCATTTTGAACTACTTCAAAAATCTTGACAAGGTATGTACTTATTGAAAAACTTATCAAGCGTCTTGATCTATCTCAATAGATCTTGATGCTCAATATGTAAGTAGCTTTACTGAGGTCCTTCTTTGAAAAACTCCTTTCAAATACTCCTTTATGCTTTGCAGAATAATTCTACATTATTTCCGATCAACAATATGTCATTCACATATACTTATCATAAATGTTGTAGTGCTCCCACTCACTTTCTTGTAAATACAGGCTTCACCGCAAGTCTGTATAAAACTATATGCTTTGATCAACTTATCAAAGTGTGTATTCCAACTCTGAGATGCTTGCACCAGTCCATAGATGGATCATTTGGAGCTTGCACATTTTGTTAGCATCTTTAGGATTGACAAAACCTTCTGGTTGCATCATATGCAACTCTTCTTTAATAAATCCATTAAGGAATGCAGTTTTGACATCCATTTGCCAGATTTCATAAAATGTGGCAATTGCTAACATTATTCGGACAGACTTAAGCATCGTTACGAGTGAGAAAATCTCATCGTATTCAACACCTTCAACTTGTCGAAAACCTTTTGCAACAAGTCGAGCTTTGTAGATAGTAACACTACTATCAGTGTCCATCTTCCTCTTGAAGATCCATTTATTTAACTTGACTTGCTGATCATCGAGCAGGTCAACCAAAGTCCCCACTTTGTTCTTATATATGGATCGTATCTCAGATTTTATGGCCTCAAGCCATTTCGCGGAATCTGGGCTCATCATCGCTTCCTCATAGTTCGTAGGTTCATCATGGTCTAGTAACATGACTTCTAGAACAGGATTACCGTACCACTTTGGTGTGGATCTTATTCTGGAAGACCTACGAGGTTTGGTAGTAACTTGATCTGAAGCTTCATGATCATCATCATTAGCTTCCTCACTAATTGGTGTAGGAATCACATGAACTGATTTCTGTGATGAACTACTTTCCAATTCGGGAGAAGGTACAATTACCTTATCAAGCTCTACTTTCCTCCCACTCACTTCTTTCGAGAGAAACTTCTTCTCTAGAAAGGATCCATCTTAGCAACGAATAACTTGCCTTCGGATCTGTGATAGAAGGTGTACCCAATAGTTACCTTCGGGTATTCTATGAAGACGCACTTCTCTGATTTGGGTTCGAGCTTATCAGGTGAAAACTTTTTCACCTAAGCATCACAACTCCAAACTTTCAGAAACGACAGCCTAGGTTTACTACTAAACCATAGTTCATACGGTGTCATCTCAACGGATTTAGATGGTGCCCTATTAAACGTGAATGCAGCTGTCTCTAATTCATAACCCCAAAACGGTAGTGGTAAATCGGTAAGATACATCATAGATCGCACCATATCCAATAAAGTGCGGTTACGACGTTCGGACACACCATTATGTTGTGGTGTTCCATGTGGCGTGAGCTGTGAAACTATTCCACTTTATTTTAATTGAAGACCAAACTCGTAACTCAAATATTCATCTCCACGATCAGATCACAGAAACTTTATTTTCTTGTTACGATGATTTTCCACTTCACTCTGAAATTCTTTGAACTTTTCAACTATTTCAGACTTATGTTTCATCAAGAAGATATACGCATATCTGCTCAAATCATCTATGAAGGTGAGAAAATAATGATACTTGCCACGGGCATCAACACTCATTGGATCGCATACATTGGTATGTATTATTTCCAACAAGTCAGTAGCTCATTCCATTGTTCCGGAGAACAGAGTTTTAGTCATCTTGCCTAGAAAGCACGGTTCACAAGCATCAAAAGATTCATAACCAAGTGATTCCAAAAATCCATCTTTATGGAGTTTCTTCATGCGTTTTACACTGATATGACCCAAACGGCAGTGCCACAAATAAGTTGAACTATCATTATTAACTTTGCATCTTCTGGCATCAATAGTATGAATATGTGTATCACTATGATCGAGATCCAACAAACTATTTTCATTGGGTGTATGACCATTGAAGGTTTTATTCATGTAAACATAACAACAATTATTCTTTAACTTTAAATGAATAACCGTATTACAATAAACATGATCAAATCATACTAATGCTCAACGCAAACGCCAAATAACATTTATTTAGGTTTAACACTAATCCCGAAAGTATAGGGAGTGTGCGATGATGATCATATCAATCCTGGAACTACTTCTAACACTCATCGTCACTTCCCCTTCAACTAGTTTTCGCTCATTCTGCAACTCCGTTTGAGTTACCACTCTTAGCAACTGAACCAGTATCAAATACCGAGGGGTTGCTACGAACACTAGTAAAATACACATCAATAATCTGTATATCAAATATACCTTTGTTCATTTTGCCATCCTTCTTATCCGCCAAATACTTGGGGTAGTTCCGCTTCCAGTGACCAGTTCCATTGCAACAAAAGCACTTAGTCTCAGGCTTAGGTCCAGACTTGGGCTTCTTCACTCGAGCAGCAACTTGCTTGCCGTTCTTCTTGAAGTTCCCCTTCTTCCCTTTGCCCTTTTCCTTGAGACTGGTGGTCTTGTCAATCATCAACACTTGATGCTCTTTCTTGATTTCTACCTTTGTCGATTTCAACATCACGAAGAGCTCGGGAATCGTTTTCGTCATCCTTTGCATACTATAGTTCATCACGAAGTTCTACTAACTTGGTGATGGTGACTAGAGAATTCTATCAATCACTATCTTATCTGGAAGATTAACTCCCACTTGATTCAAGTGATTGTAGTACCCAGACAATCTGAGCACTTGCTTACTAGTTGAGCGATTCTCCTCCATCCTTTAGCTACAAAACTTGTTGGAGACTTCATATCTCTCAACTCGGGTATTTGCTTGAAATATTAACTTCAATTCCTGGAACATCTCATATGGTCCATGACGTTCAAAACGTCTTTGAAGTCCCGATTCTAAGCCGTTAATTATGGTACACTAAACTATCAAGTAGTCATCATATTGGGCTAGCCAAACGTTCATAACGTCTGCATCTGCTCCTGCAATAGGTCTGTCACCTAGCGGTGCATTAAGGACATAATTCTTCTGTGCAGCAATGAGGATAAACCTCATATCACGGATCCAATCCGCATCATTGCTACTAACATTTTTCAACACAATTTTCTCTAGGAACATATCAAAATAAACATTTGAAAGCAACAACGCGAGCTATTGATCTACAACATAATTTGCAAAAATACTACCAGGACTAAGTTCATGATAAATTTAAGTTCAATTAATCATATTACTTAAGAACTCCCACTTAGACAGACATCTCTCTAGTCATCTAAGTGATCACGTGATCCAAATCAACTAAACCATAACCGATCATCACGTGAGATGGAGTAGTTTTCAATGGTGAACATCACTATGTTGATCATATCTACTATATGATTCACGCTCGACCTTTCGGTCTCCGTGTTCCGAGGCCATATCTGCATATGCTAGGCTCGTCAATTTTAACCTGAGTATTCCGCGTGTGCAAAACTGGCTTGCACCCGTTGTAGATGGACGTAGAGCTTATCACACCCGATCATCACGTGGTGTCTGGGCACGACGAACTTTGGCAACGGTGCATACTTAGGGAGAACACTTCTTGATAATTAGTGAGAGATCATCTTAAAATGCTACCGTCAATCAAAGCAAGATAAGATGCATAAAGGATAAACATCACATGCAATCAATATAAGTGATATGATATGGCCATCATCATCTTGTGCTTGTGATCTCTATCTCCAGAGCACCGTCATGATCACCATCGTTACCGGCGCGACACCATGATCTCCATCGTAGCATCGTTGTCGTTACACCATCTATTGCTTCTACGACTATCGCTACCGCTTAGTGATAAAGTAAAGCAATTACAGGGCGTTCACATTTCATACAATAAAGCGACAACCATATGGCTCCTGCCAGTTGCCGATAACTTCGGTTACAAAACATGATCATCTCATACAATAAAATATAGCATCACGTCTTGACCATATCACATCACAACATGCCCTGCAAAAACAAGTTAGACGTCCTCTACTTTGTTGTTGCAAGTTTTACGTGGCTGCTACAGGCTGAGCAAGAACCGTTCTTACCTACGCATCAAAACCACAACGATAGTTCGTCAAGTTAGTGCTGTTTTAACCTTCGCAAGGACCGGGCGTAGCCACACTCGGTTCAACTAAAGTTGGAGAAACAGACACCCGCCAGCCACCTGTGTGCAAAGCACGTCGGTAGAACCAGTCTCGCGTAAGCGTACGCGTAATGTCGGTCCGCGCCGCTTCATCTCACAATACCGCTGAACCAAAGTATGACATGCTGGTAAGCAGTATGACTTGTATCGCCCACACCTCACTTGTGTTCTACTCGTGCATATAATATCAACGCATAAAACCTGGCTCGGATGCCATCTTGGGGAACGTAGTAATTTCAAAACAAATTCCCTACGCTGCGCAAGATCATGGTGATGCATAGCAACGAGAGGGGAGAGTGTGTCCACGTACCCTCGTAGACCGAAAGCGGAAGCGTTATGACAACGCGGTTGATGTAGTCGTACGTCTTCACGATCCGACCGATCCAAGTACCGAACGTACGACACCTCCGTGTTCTGCACACGTTCAGATCGATGACGATCCCCGGGCTCCGATCCAGCAGGGTGTCGGGGATGAGTTCCGTCAGCACGACGGCGTGGTGACGATGATGATATTCTAACGATGCAGGGCTTCGCCTAAACTCCACGACGATATGACCGAGGTGGAATATGGTGGAGGGGGGCACTGCACACGGCTAAGGAACGATGACGATCATCAACTTGTGTGTCATGGGGTGCCCCCCTGCCCCCGTATATAAAGGAGGGAGGGATAGGTCCGGCCGGCCCCCAAGGGGTGTGCCTGGAGGAGTCCTACTCCCACCGGGAGTAGGACTCCCCCCTCTTGCCTTGTTGGAGGAGGAAAGGGGAGGAAAGAGGAAGAGGCGCCCCCTTCCTTGTCCTATTCGGACTAGGGGGGGAGGGGGTGCGCGGCCTGCCCTGGCCGGCTCTCCTCTTCTCCCTCATGGCCCACTAAGGCCCATTATCCCCCGGGAGGGTTCCGGTAACCCCCCGGTGTTCCGGTAAAATCCCGATTACACCCGGAACCATTCCGATATCCAAATATAGGCTTCCAATATATCAATCTTTATGTCTCGACCATTTCGAGACTCCTCGTCATGTCCGTGATCACATCCGGGACTCCTTACAATCTTCGGTACATCAAAAATTATAAACTCATAATAAAACTGTCATCGTAACGTTAAGCGTGCGGACCCTACGGGTTCGACAACTATGTAGACATGACCTAGAACTATTCTCGGTCAATAACCAATAGCGGAACCTGGATGCTCATATTGGCTCCTACATATTCTACGAAGATCTTTATCGGTCAGACCGCATAACAACATACGTTGTTCCCTTTGTCATCGGTATGTTACTTGCCCGAGATTCGATCGTCGGTATCCAATACCTAGTTCAATCTTATTCTTGGCAAGTCTCTTTACTCGTTACATAATGCATCATTCCGTAACTAACACATTAGCTACATTGCTTGCAAGGCTTATAGTGATGTGCATTACCGAGAGGGCCCAGTAGATACCTCTCCAACAAATGATTGACAAAACCTAATCTCGAAATCGCCAACCCAACATGTACCTTTGGAGACACCTGTAGTACTCCTTTATAATCACCCGATTACGTTGTAACGTTTGGTAGCACCAAAGTGTTCCTCCGGTAAACAGGAGTTGCATAATCTCATAGTTACAGGAACATGTATAAGTCATGAAGAAAGCAATAGCAATATACTAAACGATCAAGTGCTAGGCTAACGGAATGGGTCATGTCAATCACATCTTTCTCCTAATGATGTGATCCCATTAATCAAATAACAACACATGTCTATGGTTAGGAAACATAACCATCTTTGATTAATGAGCTAGTCAAGTAGAGGCATACTAGTGACTATATGTTTGTCTATGTATTCACACATGTATCATGTTTCCGGTTAATACAATTCTAGCATGAATAATAAACATTTATCATGAAATAAGGAAATAAATAATAACTTTATTATTGCCTCTAGGGCATATTTCCTTCATATAGAACTACTCTTCATGTGTATCAGCCATTTGAGCCGGTTATGGAAAAATCAGGAGTGAAAACAAGGTCTTCAAAGCAGGCAATGGTACCTATTGAAGCATATATCTCGATGGTTATAGGTAGCTCCTTAGAGGAGAATTCAGAGACAGATGACCAGTCCTATATCACACCTGAGGTGTATGCTCTAATTTGCAATGCTTATATCTCTCATATCATGCATATGTTTTCTTGAATTGCTTAGATTAGACATCATATGCACAATATTGAATTCCATCTTCTTAGTTTAGAGATCATACATGCGAGTGCCAGCTGCTTAGTATATGAATCAATTATGTCAATTATATCATGCCATCCTAAAATTAACCCTACAAAACCCCCAAAAACCCCAACCCCCCCCCCCTTAAAAAAACAAAAACCACAGCCCCTAAACTACTGACGCGTGGATGCTTTTTGGCCTCGGTTGGTGCTACCAACCGGGAAAAAAGGCCCTCCTGCCTGGGCAAGCTGCCACGGCCACGTGGAGCCCCATCTGTCCCGGTTCATAGGCGAACCGGGATTAAAGGTATTGGGCTTTAGTCCCGACCCTTTAGTCCCGGTTCGGAACCGGGACAAATGGGCCTTTTCTACTAGTGAAGGCACAGGAGGAGGCCGCTCAACAGGCCGCCAAGGAAGACGCTTAAATAAGGGAACGTCGTGTCTTGCTTGATGCTCATGAAGAAGACCTTGCTGCTCACGAGGAGACACTTGGCACCAAGCTCCGCGACAAGGATGAAGAAATTGCAGCGGACCCAAGAACCGGAGAAGGAACACAAGAAGACACTTGACGCCCTGGTCTTGGACATTGCTGGCAAGCAAAAGGAGGCAATCAATGCCGCTGAAGCTGTAGAGGCCACCAAGAAGGAGCTGGCCGGGAAGGTGGAGAAGCTGGAGGCGGATCTGTAGAGGCAAGGCAAGGAGATCTCGATGCTCAAAAGAGACAGAGAGAAAACTCTCTATACCTTGGCGGATTTGCAAACTACCATATCCGAGAAGACCTACTAGCTCTCGGCCGCCAATGTATCCATTGGCGATCTAAAATTGAAGCTGACCACACTAGAGGAGTCCCTTGAGGGTAGCTGGGCCCGCGAGACAACCCTGGCCAAGGACCTCTAGGACGATAAGAGACTACTTGAGAGTGCCACTACCACCTACAACTACTATGTGAATGGCGTGGGGATCTGGACTGAACGCCTTGTTGACGTCGCGGAAAGGCTCGCAGATCAACTGTCGAACATGGGCTTGCCGAATTTCAGGTATTCTTCCGAGGAGAGGGTGTCTGTGAGCGCCAGGCTTACCATGTTCTTCGAAGCTCTCCACGACGCCCTAAAGCTGCTCCACTCCAGCCGAGGAACCCAAATGGCCAGCGAATCCCGCAAACTCTGTCTGTCTGTCCTACTCAAGGAGTTTATCAAGGTGGCGCGCAAGAACCCCGACCTCGACCTCACCAACGTGCTCAACCGCTTGCCGAAGGACGTAGACCGCAAGGCGCTGGAAGATCTTGTCGCACCCATTGTCGACAAGGTGGACCAAATCAAGAGGGTCGAGGGCTAGCACAGGGACTAGCCACTTCACTTCTTCTTGCTGCCATCAATTCTTGCCCAATACAATTTATCTTAAGATAGAATTGCGATGATGGCATTCATGTAATATAATTTGCGGTGTTTTCACTACTAGGAAAAGGGCTATAGATAATATGGACACTAATGGCGCACCAGACATGTGGTGCGCCACTACTATATAGCAGTGGCGCACCATGTGTTGGTGCGCCGTTAGTGTGATAGACACTAATGGCGCCCCCCACCCATGGTGCGCCACTACTAACATATATATATATTTTTGCAAAAATACTAATGGTGCACCAGGGCACAGTGCGCCATTACTAGTTTTAACTAGTAATGGTGCACCACTCACCCCGTGCGCCACTACTATAATTTTTTCTGCAAAACTACTAATGGCGCACCACCAGCTGGTGCGCCATTAGTAACCAGGGTTACTAATGGCGCATTTGTAGGTGGTGGGCCATTAGTAACCCGGGACCAGCTAGATATTTTGGATAGCCACCTACACACTCACTTTCCCCACTTCATTCTCTCCACCTCCTCCTCCAAGCTTGTCTCGGCTGCCTCCTCCTCCTCACCTTATTTGCACCATAGATTCATCCAAATTAAGTGGTTAACTTACCTTTTTTTAAGGTAAGTAAGGGGAAAGCTTTCTTTATGTTGTAGATCTACTTTTTTCTCCCTCCAACAACGTGCACATGCACTTTTTATGGCCTAGCTAGATCTATGTATGTTTGTGGTGTTGCATATGTTTGTGGTGTTGCATATATGTTTGTGATTGCAGGTGCCGGTATTTGAAATGCGATAGTTGCCAATATTTTGCTGGAATGTTGATTCATTTCCATTTCGGCGAGAATTTTGGCACTATGCATTCTTTTTGGTCCTATTTTTAGGGAAAGTCATGCCAAATTTTTTCTTGGTTCTAAAATATAGTTTTGCTCTACCCCGCAGGCGACCATGGTACGCACAATGACCGAAGGCATCATGAAGGTTTTTGAGCTCCGCGAAGGCCGAGATACTTCAAAAGAACGAGACGGAGATAGGATGTCCGTGTCGAAGATGCAAGCTGAAGAGCCTCATTGCGGACCCAGATTCCGGGCAGGTGCAGGACCACCTGCTCTTGCATGGTTTCATGGATGGCTATCGGTGGCAAGGTGATGAAGATGACGATGAAGTCATCCATGGGGGCCGGGCAAGAAATGAGGAAGGGCAGCGAGACAACCACAGCGGCGAGGGCGGGCGAGAAGACGAAGAATCTCTAGGACATGATCACGACGGTGATGCTGTACACAGTCATCATGTAGAAGATGCCGGACATGATGATGAGGAAGATCAAGACGAAGGGAATGATCATGAAGATGAAGATGCCGGAGCAGACGACGATGGACCATCGATGGGCTGGGTGCAGGACCCTCATATTCAAGAGCTGCTTCTCAAGCAGACGGATAACACAAGAGCTGCCGCCCGAGAGAAAGCCAAGCTGGATCAACTGGAGATAGACGCGGTTACTCCATTGTATGAAGGATGCAGGCCCGAGGATACCGCTTTAAAGTAACGCTCATGGCTCTGGAGATGAAGGTAAAACACAAAATGACCGATGCATCCTTCGACGAGAACATGCCATTCTGGCACGAACGTCTTCCCAAGGGGAACAAGTGCCCGACCAGTTTCGAGGAGGCGAAGAAAATTGTGTGTCCTCTGGATTTACCGCACATGAAATACCATGTGTGCATGAACAATTGCATCATTTATCGGGACGAGCACGCGGAGTCTACCATATGTTTGATGTGCGGCGTCACTCGATACAAGAAGAGGAAGAAAGCTCCTCGAAAAGTGGTGTGGTACTTTCCGATCACTCCTCGTCTGCGGCGGTATTTCGCGGACCCTAAGGTAGCAAAGCTCCTGCGTTGGCACGCAGATAGGGAGGAGAAGAAGCGAGAACATGACGCAAATGATCCGGAGATAAATAAAAAAGACAAGATGCTGAGTTACCCTAAGGATGGGAGCCAGTGGCAAGCATTGAACTTCGAACACCCAGAATTTGGGAATGATCCAAGGAACATCGTGCTGGGCGCGAGCACCGATGGAGTCAATCCGTTTGGTAGCCAGAGAAGCACACATAACACCTAGCCAGTGTTTGTGTGGATGTACAGCCTTCCCCCCTGGTTGTGCATGAAGAGGAAGTACATTCACATGAGTATGCTAATTGAAGGGCCGAAACAACAAGGGAACGACATCAATCTATATCTGGGGCTGCTGAAAGAGGATCTAGACACGCTGTGGAAAACGCCAGACAATACGTGGGACGCCATAGAGAAAGAATATTTCCCTATGAGAGCCGCACTGCTCCCTATCTCGGTTAGGGATATGTCGCGGGGCAGGTGGTCCACGGATTTTCTGGATGCGTCAGGTGCATGGATGACACAACATATCGCCAGCTAGATAGAGATCCCGGGTCTTCGAAAACCGTGTTCATGGGACATCGAAGGTGGCTTCGCGACGATGACCCGTGGAGAAAATGCAAGGATCTGTTAAATGGTGAATCCGAACCTGTAACATCCCAAATTTCCTATTTGGGATGTTTTACAAATTATAGCTAAGCATCCTATGCATCCTGTTTGAATTTGAATGCCATTTGGAGTTTCAGAGAAATTTGAGTTTTGAATTTGAATTCAAACTTTGGCAAGTGGGAAACATTTCAGAAACTAAGCCTGATAAATACTTGATCAAAAGTATGAGAGGAGTAACATGACACTCCAAAAATATCAGAGGAAAACATTGCCAAAAGTTTTGGATTCAAATCTGAATTTTATTTGAATTTGAAAAAATGGATTTTTATAAAGTTTGGATTTTGCCTTTGGAAAAATGTTCAAATGATAGGGAATATTCCCCTGATCATTTTGGTATATATATACCCTATATAAAATATTTATATTTTAAAAGATATACTCTGTTTTGTTTTATTTTAAAAAAATAAAATTTAAAAAAGAGAAACCCACCCCAGGCGCCAGCTAGGCCCCCTGGCCCAGCCTGAAACCCCCACCGGCCGCCCACCGAGCGCCCAGAGGCCAGCCCAACGACCGAGCCGGGCTCACTCACTCCCTCACCAAACCCTTCAAGGCCGGTCGCCTGGCCGCTTCCCCACCCCTCCCTCTCTCACTGACAGCGGGACCCGCCCCCATCGTTAACCCCCGCCCCATGCCACGCCGTAGCCCACGCGGATCGCCGGATCCCGAAGGATCCGGCATCCCGATCCCCTCCGATCGCCCCCCGTTGCAGGCCGAGGCCCCCCCGCCTATAAAAGCCGTCGCCCCGCACCCCATTTCCCCCCCTAGCCCTCGCCGGACCCCCTCTCCCTCTCGCACGAGCTCACCGGAGCCCGAGTCCCCCGCCGCCGCCATTCTCGTCGCCGTCGCCGCCCTAGCCACCCCCGATCTTCCCCGACTCCACCGAAAGCTTCCCCGAGCTCCCCCCCACCCGCCCGGCGACTGCCCCGACCTCCCCGGCCTTGAGCCCTCGCCTCACTGCCGCCACGCCGCCCGCCGTCGACGCCGTAAGTCACCGAAGCCCTCCCCGTCCGATGCGCCTGTGGTCTAGATTAGATCTCCCCCGAAGGGGTATCTCTTTTAAAATAAACCGGACCGGCCCGGTTTAGTTCACGGTTTATTTTCATTAGGGTTTATTTTTATTAACCCGGCCCGTTTTAATTTAACCCTAGGCCCGTTTAGGTTATTTGACGCACAGTGCGTAGTTCAGGCCCATTAGGCTTTTTTTCTTTTAATTTCATTTTCTGTTTTAACAGAATAGTTTCTGTTTTGAAAAATTCATATCTTTTATTCTGTTTAATATTTTTTGGTGATTCTTTTTTTGTTGGTTTGCAAATTTTATATAGTTTCTGTAGAATATATATTTAGCTATGTTAAAATTAATTAAAATTGCTTTATTTTAGTTTTAGCCAGAATAGTAAATCTGCTATAACTTGAGTTAGAAAAAATTATTTTTGGATGATTCTTTTTGTCCCAACTTTATTTTGGCATTGCCAAACCATAAAAATTCACGTGGGTATTTTAGGATTAATAAATAAATAGTTTTAAGCAGAATCTTGTTAATCCTAATTAATTGACTAGCTACTGTTTTCCTATTATTTTAAATAGTAAATAAATTTATTTTTAACATGTAATTGATTATTCTAGGATAGTTTCTGTCACTTTAATGGATGAACTTTTATTTATAATAAATAAAAGTTTTATTTTAATTTTCTTAATAGAAATTGGATTAGGCCTAAAAGGAGTTTTATAATAGCTTTTAAATTAATTCTTTTTGCTCCTAGTTGCTTAGTGCATCCTTTTCTGTTAAGTTAACCTAAAACCATGATTAAGTTATGTTAGAGAAATTTTTATTATATAAAACTACTTTTAGTTATTGTTTGAAGTAGGAAAAACTTTGAGTTGGTTTTCTTTGAGTTTTCCCTTTTGGTTTTGCTTTCTTGGTTTTGTGTGTTACTTGTTATGCTATTGTGTTATGTGATCCCATTGCTATATGCTTATTGTGATTTGTTTGTCTCGGTAGAGTTTCCGGAGTGCGAAGCTTGCTACTACGAATCTTTAGCTTACGAGGATCATCAGCAAGGCAAGTTTTGATCATGTTATTTTCTATACCTATGTTTTTGTGCATTAGAATTGTCACCACCCCACCATGCATGCAGTAGTTGAAATTTTGAAGTTTTTAATCTTGAGTAGTATCATGTGGTAGGATGAACCAATCCCCTTGTTACCATGACCCCGGGACGAAGTAGTTCACTTTGCTATGCTCGTAGATGGGTTTTGGTTGAGTGAAATTCATAAGCAAGATGTGAGAGTCAAAGATGATGACAACCCCCATGAACTACAATGATCAAGATGGACTTCGAAAATCACTACTGGGTGGAGGACGGTTGACGGGCACCCTAGAGAACCCAGTGGTTGGGCGGGATGCATGGAGAAGTGCCATGACATCTTGCGGAAAGCTTCACCCAGCCACGAAGAGAAGGATGGATGCCCAATGACCAGAAGCTTACCTGTGCAGCCGCAAGCCATTATGGGCTCTGGCTGGGTTAACCCTAGTAGTGACGCTGGCTGGACGGTACTACGAGATGTAGAAGAACGGTAGGATTGGATGGGTACCGGCAGTAGCCAGAAGAACTCTTTGGAAGACCCTGTTTCATTCGTCCCGTCTTAAAACACCATGAAGTGCGAAGACTTAAAAGGAGGGAATGATTCTTGCGGGGAAAGTGCGCAACCCTCTGCAGAGTTAAAGATCTAATCGGTTAGCCGTGTCCCCGGTTACGGACAATTTGAGCCTCTGGAACTTGGAAGTATTCGGATATCTCAACACTAAACTAATGAATTAATTTGAGGGGTTTATGACTTAATAATTTGGGAACGAGATATTGGTTGGCGGAACCATCTCAATAACTACCAACAATTTGTAGTAATTTTGCAAGTAAGTCCACTGTAGTAGGGAAAAATTTGCTTTTCGCAAAATGATGAAACTTAGAGCTCCACAGCCAAAATGCATATAGTGATAGTAACTTTATTATTGTTATTCTTCATGACTTGCCAGCTTATTCAAAAAGCTGACCTACATGGCTGCAAGGTCTTATGTTGCAGAGGTATATTCCGATCAGGAGTGAGGCTACGCTCCGCGCTTGGCGATTGCCCTTTGGAGTCGGATGGACTCGCTTTATCTTCGACGCTTCCGCAGTGTTATTAGTTTATTTCTCATGAGTTGGCCTTGAGCCGAATTTATTCCCTTGTAATAAAGACTCTATATGAGAACCGTGTAATAATATTCAGGTGTGATTGAACTTTGATTACTTTATCGATGTACTGTGAGTACCAGCATGATCTTGGGATGGTACAGACACAGAGACTTGACCGATGTTGGGCCAGGTCGCTACAGAGATGGTATCAGAGCACACGCTGACCGTAGGATCGTAACCCCTAGGATCGGAAAGCCATAGGAAGAGACCATTTACTTTTTACCCTTATCATTCCGTAATTCTCCCCTGTTCATTTCTAACTCCTCTTCGATTTTCAACATTCTAGATGGCCGTCGAGTTCACCCCAGTTTTGCTACCGGAGTTTTGCCAGCCCGATGAGACGATGCCCTTCGGCAGAAAGCTGGTCCAGATGGTGAAGAAGCTGAAGATCGCTCTACCCTCGATCACCGGGAAGCCAACCAATGCACTTCCGACGGACACCCGCTACAGGATTGAAGTGCATATCCCAGGGAGAACCTTCGGAGGACACACGGAGCCTATAGACTTTGAGTTCACCGAGTTCAACTGGACCATCGGAAGGGGCGTGGACGATCTATCGAGCACTTGGACATCTCCGAGAGGAGTACAGGGCCGAGCTCGATCCCTCAGACCTCGCCATGGTTTCACGCAGGGCAAGGAATGGAGATATCATCCGTACCGTTGATGACGACTCCACTCTCTCGTACATCCAGGACTTGGAGTGTCTTCTCAGGAAACGGGAGATTCAGACTCGCCGTAACTCGAAGACACACCGGAAGCTTTTGTTCCGTGAACTGGAACTGGAGGAGAAGGCACGCGCAGACTTCCTTGGCCATGAGGAAGAAGTCGCGGACTTCATGGATACAGTCGACGACCTGAAGATGAAGCTTGCCGCGATAGAGGAAAAGATGGACTTGGGAGAGGACCTTTACCTGAGTGGAGATGAAGGACCCCTCATGAGCAATGATCAGGATTTTGAAGGGAGTTCCACTGAAGGAAGTCACAAGAGGAGGCGCCACAACAGAGGACGCAAAGATTATTGATGAAGATTTTTTTTAGTCGACCACCATGTTATTTTTTTTCCTTTTCGTCGATCAGTTAGGCCGATATTTCGATTAGTCACGAGCTTTTGTAATCGAGTTTGAACCATGTTTGAGTGGAATGAATAAATGATTGGTGTGTTATGATTGTGCATTCATATGGGTAGTGTTATTTCTCATAGACCATTGTTCTATTCTAATTGTCTCATCCACTCCAAAACACCAGATGCCTCCGAGACATGACACTGGTTTTCCGCCGAAGCTCACCCAGCTGCTCCAACAGCAGAATGCACCCATGCAGCTTCTCATCCAGAATCAGAACAACAACACCAACAATCCACCGCCACCACCCCCTGTGGACAACTTGACTCGATTCCTGAGGTTGAATCCGCCAGTGTTCTCTAGTAGCACTGAGCCGATTGTGGCTGATGATTGGCTCCGCAAAGTCGGAAGAGAGCTAATCACTGTTGGATGCACTGATGCAGAGAAGGTGCGCTTTGCCGCGCATCAACTTGATGGACCTGCAGCTTCTTAGTGGGAGAATTACACCGCCACTTATCCCATTGGTGCCATCACATGGGATCAATTCCAGCAGGCCTTCCGCACCGCTCATGTCTCAAATTGGAGCCATGAGTCTGAAGAAGCGTGAGTTCCGCAACTTGCGCCAGGGGAACCGTACTGTGGCACAGTACGTGGATGAATTCAGCAAGCTCGCTCGCTATGCCCCAGATGATGTGGCCACAGATGCCGCAAAGCAGGAGAAGTTCCTTGAGGGACTCAATGACGAGCTGAGTATGCAGCTTATTGTGGCTACCTTCAACAACTACCAGGAGCTGGTAGACAAGGCCACCATACTTGAAGGCAAGCAGCAGCAGATAGAAAGCCGCAAGCGGAAGTACAGCCAGGGGAGGCACAACTCGGGAGCTCAGCAAAAGCCCCGTTATGCACCATACTCAGGAGGGCACACCCATCACAACCATGGAGATCATAACCATGGAGGAAATGGGAACAACCGCAGCCAGGACAACAAGTCAGGCCATGGCAATGGCAATGGAAACGGTAATGGCAATCAGCACCGTTCTGCCCCGGCTCCGAAGGATCTGAGCCACATCACCTGCTTCAAGTGCCAGAAGACAGGGCACTACGCCACTGACTGCCCGGAGGCCAAGCAGAGGAATGGAAACGGCAATGGAGGCTCAGCAAAGAAGCCCAATCCGTTCCCTCGTGCTCAGGTGAACCACATTGACGTGGAGGACGTCTATGATCAGCCAGACACTGTGGGTGGTAAGTTTTTATTGAATTCACGTTCAGTTTTGGTTCTCTTTGATTCTGGTGCAACGCATTCATTCATATCAAGGGTAGTTGTGGAAAAGTACGGGTTGCCCACTAAAACCCTTAGAAGCCCCCTTCGCGTCAGTTCCGCAGGAGGAGACATGATGACAGGCTTAGGCTGTCATGCAACCCTCAACATCGGGAACCATAAATTTCCTGCAGACCTCATAGTGTTGGAAACCCAGACCTTGGATGTAATCCTAGGCATGGATTGGTTGACAAAGTTTGAAGGGAACATAGATCGTGCCCAAGAAGTCTATTCTGCTCACCACCCCGGAGCAGAAGAGGATCAAGTATGTAGCCAGGCACAACCATATGAAGAATCAGGTGCATTCCCTCACGGGAGTTGTTCAGGAGGAAGTGCCAGTAGTGCAAGATTTTCCCGATGTGTTTCCGGAGGAATTACCAGGAATGCCACCGGACAGGGACATTGAATTTCTGATTGAGTTATTGCCCGGCACAGCCCCAATATCCAAGAGACCTTATCGGATGCCACCGAATGAGTTGAAGGAGATCAATGATCAAATTAATGAGTTATTGGAGAAAGGATATATTCGTCCAAGCTCATCACCTTGGGGAGCCCCAGTTCTTTTGGTAGAGAAGAAGGATGGAAGCTTGAGGATGGTTGTGGATTATCGTGCATTGAACGAAGTAACTATCAAGAACAAGTACCCTCTGCCGATGATTAACAATTTGTTTGATCAGCTAGTTGGAGCCAAGGTATTCTCTAAGATCGATCTTCGATCAGGGTATCATCAGTTGAAGATCCGTGAAAAGGATATACCCAAAACAACATTCACTACCAGGTATGGTTTATATGAGTATACCGTCATGTCATTTGGATTGACTAATGCTCCTGCATACTTCATGAACTTGATGAACAAGGTATTTATGGAATATCTGGACAAGTTTGTCGTGGTGTTCATCGATGATATATTGATTTTCTCCAAGAGCGAGGAAGAGCATAAGGAACATTTGCGTCTAGTTCTGGAGAAACTTCGAGAACATCAATTTGTATGCCAAATTCAGCAAATGTGAATTTTGGCTGAAGGAAGTTGGATTCCTCGGACATGTTATTTCAGGAGAAGGAATAGCAGTTGATCCCGCCAAGGTTGAATCAGTCACCGATTGGCAGTCACCCACCTCAGTCAAGGAGATCCGCAGTTTTCTCGGACTCGCGGGATATTATCGGAGGTTCATTGAGGACTTCTCGAAGATTGCCAAGCCCATGACTGATCTGTTGAAGAAGGAAGCCAAGTATGTTTGGACCAAGGAATGTGAAGCCAGTTTTCAGGAATTGAAGAAACGGTTGGTCACAGCCCCAAGATTGATTTTTGCCGGACATACACAAGGAATACCAGGTTTATTAGACGCTTCTCGTCAAGGACTCGGAGGAGTACTCATGCAGGAAGGTAAAGTTGTAGCTTATGCCTCCAGACAGCTACGACCTCACGAGATGAATTATGCCACACATGATTTGGAGTTAACAGCCGTAGTGCATGCACTCAAAACCTGGAGACATTTCCTCATCGGAAACCGTTGCGATGTTTACACAGATCACAAGAGTTTGAAGTATATTTTCACGCAGAAGGAATTGAACCTCAGGCAGAGGAGATGGCTAGAGTTGATAAAGGACTATGACATGAGATTGCATTACCACCCAGGTAAAGCTAATGTTGTAGCAGATGCTTTGAGCCGTAAGAGTTACGTGAATACTCTGACAGCAGGAGGATTACCCCAGGAGTTAGTCGATGACCTCAGAAATCTCCGACTGGAGATAGTACCGAAAGGATATGTTGCAACTATGGAAGTTCAGTCCACTTTGGCCGAAAGGATTCGTGAAGCCCAGAAGTCAGACAAGGAAATTGATGAGATAAAGCAAAAGATGGATGAAGGAAAAGCTAAAGGATTTCGTAAGGATGAACACGGAACTATATGGTTCGAGGATCGTATTTATGTGCCCAATGATCCCGAACTCAGGAAGCTAATTCTTCAGGAGGCTCATGATTCACCGTACTCGATTCACCCCGGTAACACCAAGATGTACCTGGATTTGAAGGAAAGTTTCTGGTGGACAGGTATGAAGAAGGATATTGCCGAGTACGTAGCAGTATGCGATGTTTGTCAACGTGTTAAGACAGAACATCAGAAGCCAGCAGGGTTACTTCAACCTTTGCCGATTCCTGATTGGAAATGGGAGAAACTTGGTATGGATTTCATCACAGGATTACCCAGGACCCGTTCAGGTTATGATTCTATCTGGGTAGTGGTTGATCGTTTGACCAAGGTAGCTCACTTCATTCCCGTGAAGACTACCTATACCGGTGCTAAGTTGGCCAAGATATACATGACCAGGATCGTATGTCTGCATGGAGTTCCGAGGAAAATCGTGTCAGATAGAGGAACGCAGTTTACCTCAAAGTTTTGGAAGCAGTTGCATGAAACTTTGGGTACGAGGCTGGAATTCAGTACAACTTTTCATCCGCAGACAGATGGACAGACCGAGAGAGTCAACCAGATTCTGGAGGACATGTTGAGAGCTTGTGTGCTAGACTATGGGTCTAGCTGGGATGATAATTTGCCGTATGCAGAGTTCTCATACAACAACAGTTATCAATCCAGTCTAAAGATGGCCCCTTTCGAAGCTCTATACGGAAGGAGGTGCAGAACACCATTGCTGTGGGATAGTGTTGGAGATCGATCACTTTTCGGTTCCGACCTTATCAGGGATTCCGAAGAGAAAGTCAAACTGATTCGAGACAGGCTCAAGATAGCACAGTCGAGACAGAAGAGTTATGCCGATAGTAAGCGCAAGGAAGTGACTTACGAAGTGGGAGATCGAGCATACCTTCGTGTGTCTCCACTTCATGGAATCAAGAGGTTTGGTGTCAAGGGAAAGTTAGCACCCCGATTCATTGGCCCCTACAAAATCCTCGAACGTCGTGGAGAGGTTGCTTACAAGTTGGAATTGCCGGAAGGATTGTCCGGAGTTCATGATGTCTTCCATGTTTCTCAGCTGAAGAAGTGTCATGCCGACATGGCCGATGTTCCGTTGAGAGACACAGTGCCCCTAGAGGCCATACAGCTTGACAGTGATCTGACCTACAAGGAGAAACCCGTCCGAATTCTCGAGACTGCAAGCAGAGTCACCCGCAGCAAGGTCATCAAGTTTTGCAAGGTGTTGTGGAGTCACCACACCGAGGAAGAAGCCACCTGGGAGCGCGAAGAAGACCTTCTTCGAGACCACCCGCACCTATTTGCTAGCCAACCCGAATCTCGAGGGCGAGATTCATCTTAAGGTGGGTAGGTTTGTAACATCCCAAATTTCCTATTTGGGATGTTTTACAAATTATAGCTAAGCATCCTATGCATCCACTTTGAATTTGAATGCCATTTGGAGTTTCAGAGAAATTTGAGTTTTGAATTTGAATTCAAACTTTGGCAAGTGGGAAACATTTCAAAAACTAAGCCTGATAAATACTTGATCAAAAGTATGAGAGGAGTAACATGACACTCCAAAAATATCAGAGGAAAACATTGCCAAAAGTTTTGGATTCAAATCTGAATTTTATTTGAATTTGAAAAAAATGTATTTTTATAAAGTTTGGATTTTGCCTTTGGAAAAATGTTCAAATGATAGGGAATATTCCCCTGATCATTTTGGTATATATATACCCTATATAAAATATTTATATTTTAAAAGACATACTCTGTTTTGTTTTATTTTAAAAAAATAAAATTAAAAAAGAGAAACCCACCCCAGGCGCCAGCTAGGCCCCCTGGCCCAGCCAGCGCCGAAAACCCCCCACCGGCCGGCCCACCGAGCGGCCCAGAGGCCAGCCCAGCGCCGACCGAGCCGGCCTCACTCGCCTCACCGAAACCCTCTCGGCGTCGCCCGCCGCTTCCCCACCCTCCTCTCTCACCGACAGCGGGACCCGCCCCATCGTCAACCCGCCCCACGCGCCACGTCGCCGCTGCCATGATCGCCGGATCCTCAAGGATCCGGATCCCGATCCTCCGATCGCCCCCGTTGCAGGCCGAGGCCCCCGCCTATAAAAGCCGTCGCCCACACCCCATTTCCCCTAGCCCTCGCGGACCTCTCCCTCTCGTGACGAGCTCACTGAGCCGAGTCCCCCCGCCGCCGCCATTCTCGTCGCCGTCGCCGCCCTAGCCACCCCCGATCTCCCCCGACTCCACCGAAAGCTTCCCCGAGCTCCCTCGCACCCGGCCCGCTACTCCCCCCACCTCCCGACCTTGAGCCCTCGCCACTTTTCGTCGCCGCCGCCCGCCCGCCGCCGTCGACGCCTTGATAAGTCACCGGAAGCCCCCTCCCCCGTCCGATGCGCCACCAACGGTCTAGATTCGATCACCCCCGAAGGGGTATCTCTTTTAAAATAAACCGGACCGGCCCGGTTTAGTTCACGGTTTATTTTCATTAGGGTTTATTTTTATTAGCCCGGCCCATTTTAGTTTAACCCTAGGCCCGTTTAGGTTATTTGACGCACAGTGCGTAGTTTAGGCCCATTAGGCTTTTTTCTTTTAATTTCATTTTCTGTTTTAACAGAATAGTTTCTGTTTTGAAAAATTCATATCTTTTATTCTTTTTAATATTTTTTGGTGATTCTTTTTTTGTTGGTTTGCAAATTTTATGTAGTTTCTGTAGAATATATATTTAGCTATGTTCAAATGAATTAAAATTGCTTTATTTTAGTTTTAGCCAGAATAGTAAATCTGCTATAACTTGAGTTAGAAAAAATTATTTTTGGATGATTCTTTTTGTCCCAACTTTATTTTGGCATTGCCAAACCATAAAAATTCACTTGGGTATTTTTGGATTAATAAATAAATAGTTTTAAGCAGAATCTTGTTAATCCTAATTAATTGACTAGCTCCTGTTTTCCTATTATTTTAAATAGTAAATAAATTTATTTTTAACATGTAATTGATTATTCTAGGATAGTTTCTGACACTTTACTGGATGAACTTTTATTTATAATAAATAAAAGTTTTATTTTAATATTCTTAATAGAAATTGGATTAGGCCTAAAAGGAGTTTTATAATAGCTTTTAAATTAATTCTTTTTGCTCCTAGTTGCTTAGTGCATCCTTTTACATTAAGTTAACCTAAAACCATGATTAAGTTATGTTAGGGAAATTTTTATTATATAAAACTACTTTTAGTTATTGTTTGAAGTAGGAAAAACTTTGAGTTGGTTTTCTTTGAGTTTTCCCATTTGGTTTTGCTTTGTTGGTTTTGTGTGTTACTTGTTATGCTATTGTGTTATGCGATCCCATTGCTAAATGCTTATTGTGATTTGTTTGTCTCGGTAGAGTTTCCGGAGTGCGAAGCTTGCTACTACGAATCTTTAGCTGACGAGGATCATCAGCAAGGCAAGTTTTGATCATGTTATTTTCTATACCTATGTTTTTGTGCATTAGAATTGTCACCACCCCACCATGCATGCAGTAGTTGAAATTTTGAAGTTTTTAATCTTGAGTAGTATCATGTGGTAGGATGAACCAATCCCCTTGTTACCATGACCCCGGGACGAAGTAGTTCACTTTGCTATGCTCGTAGACGGGTTTTGGTTGAGTGAAATTCATAAGCAAGATGTGAGAGTCAATGATGATGACAACCCCCATGAACTACAATGATCAAGATGGACTTCGAAAATCACTACTGGGTGGAGGACGGTTGACGGGCACCCTGGAGAACCCAGTGGTTGGCCGGGATGCATGGAGAAGTGCCATGACATCTTGAGGAAATCTTCACCCAGCCACGAAGAGAAGGATGGATGCCCCATGACCAGAAGCTTACCTGTGCAGCTGCAAGCCATTATGGGCTCTGGCTGGGTTAACCCTAGTAGTGACGCTGGCTGGACGGTTCTACGAGATGTAGAAGAACGGTAGGATTGGATGGGTACCGGCAGTAGCCAGAAGAACTCTTTGGAAGACCCTGTTTCATTCGTCCCGTCTTCAAACACCATGCAGTGCGAAGACTTAAAAGGAGGGAATGATTCTTGCGGGGAAAGTGCGCAACCCTCTGCAGAGTTAAAGATCTAATCGATTAGCCGTGTCCCCGGTTACGGACAATTTGAGCCTCTGGAACTTGGAAGTATTCGGATATCTCAACACTAAACTAATGAATTAATTTGAGGGGTTTATGACTTAATAATTTGGGAACGAGATATTGGTTGGCGGAACCATCTCAATAACTACCAACAATTTGTAGTAATTTTGCAAGTAAGTCCACTGTAGTAGGGAAAAATTTGCTTTTCGCAAAATGATGAAACTTAGAGCTCCACAGCCAAAATGCATATAGTGATAGTAACTTTATTATTGTTATTCTTCATGACTTGCCAGCTTATTCAAAAAGCTGACCTACATGGCTGCAACGTCTTATGTTGCAGAGGTATATTACGATCAGGAGTGAGGCTACGCTCCGCGCTTGGCGATTGCCCTTTGGAGTTGGATGGACTCGTTTTATCTTCGACGCTTCCGCAGTGTTATTAGTTTATTTCTCATGAGTTGGCCTTGAGCCGAATTTATTCCCTTGTAATAAAGACTCTATATGAGAATCGTGTAATAATATTCAGGTGTGATTGAACTTTGATTACTTTATCGATGTACTGTGAGTACCAGCATGATCTTGGGATGGTACAGACATAGAGATTTGACCGATTTTGGGTCAGGTCGCTACAGAACCCCGAAGACACCCGCGTACGAGGAGCGGCGAGGAAATAGACGAGCTGTTGAAAAATTGGAAAGATTGCCCACTGCCGGGAAAGAAGCAAAATGCGCCAGAGCCGGGAAAGAAGCGAAAGACGCCAGAGCCGCTGCTGAAGGTATGGAAAACGAGGTCTGTTTTCTGGGACTTGCCATACTGGAAGATCCACCGTGTGCCTCACAGCCTTGATGTCATGCATATCACGAAGAACGTGTGCAAGAGTCTGCTTGGTACCCTGCTCAACATGCCAGAGAGGACCAAAGATGGGCCGAAAGCAAGGGCAGACTTGAAATCAATGGGCATCAGGGAGGAGCTTCACGCTAATGATGATGATGATGAGGCGAAGCAGGACACGGAAAGTCGTCAGTAAGGCAAAAAGGCCAAGAAGACCGGAAATGACTTCCCTCCCGCGTGCTTCACTCTAAGTCAGGAGGAGGTCGATCAGTTTTTCACCTGCCTCGTAGGAGTAAAACTTCCTTACGGTTACGCGGGGAAGATAAGCAGATACCTAGACTCAGCGAAGTAGAAGTTCAGCAGGATGAAGTCTCACGACTGTCACGTGCTGATGACGCAGATACTTCCAGTTGCAATCCTTGGGATCATGGACGAGCACGTCTGTGAAACGCTATTTGGCCTATGCAACTTTTTCAACGTCATCTCTCGGAAGTCGGTTGCCGTGAGGCAACTAAGAAGGCTACAGGAAGAGATCGTGGTGATACTATGCGAGCTTGAGATGTACTTCTCGCCCGCATTGTTCGATGTTATGGTGCATCTTCTGGTCCATATCGTGGAGGATATCATCCAACTCGGGCCGACGTTCCTGCACAACATGATGCCATTCGAAAGGATGAATGGTGTCATCCAAGGATACGTTCGCAACATGTCACGTCCAGAGGGAAGCATAGCCAGGGGCTTTCTGACTGAAGAGTGCATCTCCTACTACATGAATTATGTAGTCATCGAGAACCCCGTTGGTCTGCCCGTTAACAGGCACCTCGGCAGGCTCGCTAGATGGGGTCACCATGAGGGTCGCCGCGAAATGCATGTCGACTTCGAGGGTCGACTCGCCGACTTTGAAAGAGAAAACCTAGTCATGCTACAACACATAGACGTGGTCGATCCTTGGGTGGTAGAGCACAAATCATTTATTGAGAAGACGTACAATGACCGAGGCCAACAGAGGACGGACGGAGATATAATCAAAGAGCACAACTCATGTTTCACGCGGTGGTTCAAGTAGAAGCTTCTGTCATACCCTTTACATGAGGATTCTTCTGCGGAAGAACAACTCATATTTGCCTTGTCACAGGGCGCCGAGCACAACCTGATGACGTATGAGGCGTAAGATATCAACGGCTACACATTCTACACCGAGGGAAAGGACATGAAGAGCGATGGTTATCAGAACTCCGGGGTAACGATGGAATCCTACGCCGGTAACGACAAGGACAGATACTACGTAAGGATCGAGGAGATCTGGGAGCTGAGCTACGCTGGAGAGAAGGTCCCGATGCTCCGTGTCAGATGGGCCAAGAGCGTCATAAAAGAAGACCGGTATTTCAGCACCATGGTTATACCCGAAGCCAAATCCAAGACCGCGGGCGCAAACGTCACTGCGAAAAATGAGCCATGGGTATTGGCTTCCCAAGTGGACCAATGCTTCTTCATTACCGACCCTTCAAAGCCCAGTCGTGTTGTCGTGAGGAGAGGCAAAAGGAAGATCGTCGGAATGGATGGAGTCGCCAATGAGCAAGACTTCGACAAGTATGGCGACCCAAAGATGGAACATGACGACGACGATGAAGTAGCAACATACACCACAAGAAGAAGCTAGACCACCCTACTTAAAGGACGTCCGTTCAAGAGAAGAACTCCATTTACGAAAAATAAGGGCAAGAAGATTGTGAACAGATAGCTAGCTAAGATCGATTGTATTTAAATTGTAGCCTTCATTTCTCGATTGTATTTCGATATATTGAAATGATATTTCTTCTGTTCTAGTGTCCTCATGAATATTTATTTATGTTTATTATGGTATTGAATTTCTAATTCACAAAAAGTATTGAATTTGTTAATATTTTTTGAACTCATGAATATTTTTAAATTTCATGGGCACTTTTTGAATTCATGAATATTTTTCAAATTTGATGATATTTTTCATATTCAATATGAAAAAATATTGAATATTCATCAGGACACTCGATCTCGATCCCCCTCCATCTCGATCGCTATCCCCCCTCGCCAGATCCCCCTCGCCGCCGAGCACCCCCCGCACCCTCACCCGCTCCAACGCCGACGACCCCGCACCTCCCCACTCCACCGCCGACCCCCGCACCTCCTCCCGCTCCACCGCCCGACGACCCCCGCACCTCCCTGCTCCACCGCCGCCGACGACCCCGCACCATCCCCCGCTCCACCACCGCAGACGACCCCCTGCACCCTTCCCTGTCTCATCGCTCGGTTCCCCCACACGAACTCGGCCGAGCGCACCACCCACACCTCCCTCCCCCCCGAGCGAGACCTTGGGTTCAAGACGCCGTTGCCGGCCCTCCGCTAGGCAACAAAAAATCCTAAAAAACAATACTAATGGCGCACCGCTAGGGGGTGCGCCATTGCTATCAAAAAAAAAGATTACTAATGACGCACCTCTAGTGGGTGCGCCATTGCTATCCAGAAAAATTTCTAACGGCACACCGCTAGGGGGTGTGCCATTGCTAAGCCTCCCCCCACTAAAATCCCCAATCCCCTTTCTTCCTTCAACCGATCACATCTCTCTCAGCCCCCCACCCACTGCGCCGCCGCCGCTGCCCGACCCACTACGCCGCAGCCGCCCACGCGCCCCCGTGCTCGCCGTCCCCAGCCGTGCTCGCTGCCCCTGCCGCACCCGACCACCACTGCCCCCAACGCCCCGGCGCCTCGCTGCCCGTCGCCCCCGACGCCCCCGACCCCCACCAGACCGCCGCCGTCCCCAAATCTCTCTATCGCTCCCGGCGGCGGCTGCCTCGTCGAAGCTGCCCCTCAACGGTGGCCAACAGGAGCTTGTGCTGGTCCCGTCGGTGCCCCACTGCGGCGGTCAGTGGCCCACTCGTGCCTCGACCCAATGATGTCTAGTACGCAACCTTCTCCTTGTAGACGTTGTTGGGCCTCCAAGTGCTGAGGTTTGTAGGACAGTAGCAAATTTCCCTCAATTGGATGACCTAAGGTTTATCAATCCGTGGGAGGTGTAGGATGAAGATGGTCTCTCTCAAACAACCCTGCAACCAAATAACAAAGAACCTCTTGTGTCCCCAACACACCCAATACAATGGTAAATTGTATAGGTGCGCTAGTTCGGCGAAGAGATGGTGATACAAGTGCAATATGGATGATACATATAGGTTTTTGTAATGTGAAAATATAAAAACAGCAAGGTAACTAATGATAGAAGTGAGCGTAAACGGTATTGCAATGCGTTGAAACAAGGCCTAGGGTTCGTACTTTCACTAGTGCAAGTTCTCTCAACAATAATAACATAATTAGATCATATAACTATCCCTAAAAACATGCAACACAGAGTCATTCCAAAGTCACTAATAGCGAAGAACAAAGGAAGAGATTACGGTAGGGTACAAAACCACCTCAAAGTTATTCTTTCCAATCAATCCATTGGGCTATTCCTATAAGTGTCACAAACAGCCCTAGGGTTCATACTAGAATAACACCTTAAGGCACAAATCAACCAAAACCCTAATGTCACCTAGATACTCCAATGTCACCTCATGTATCCGTGGGTATGATTATACGATATGCATCACACAATCTCAGATTCATCTATTCAACCAACACATAGAACCTCAAAGAGTTCCCCAAAGTTTCTATCGGAGAATCAAGACGAAAACGTGTGCCAACCCCTATGCATAGGTTCATTGGTGGAACCCGCATGTTGATCACCAAAACATACATCAAGTGAATCACGTGATATCCCATTGTGACCACAGATACGCACGGCAAGACATACATAAAGTGTTCTCAAATCATTAAAGACTCAATCCGATAAGATTAGTTCAAAGGGAAAACTCAATCCATTACAAGAGAGTAGAGGGGGAGAAGCAACATAAGATCCAACTATAATAGCAAAGCTCGCGATACATCAAGATCGTGCCAAATCAAGAACACGAGAGAGGGATATCAAACACATAGCTACTGGTACATACCCTCAGCCCCGAGGGTGAACTACTCCCTCCTCGTCATGGAGATCGCCGGGATGATGAAGATGGCCACCGATGATGGATCCCCCCTCCGGCAGGGTGCCGGAACAGGGTCCCGATTGGTTTTTGGTGGCTACAGAGGCTTGCGGCGGCGGAACTCCCGATCTCTTCTGTTCTTCGAAGTTTTTAGGGTATATGGATATATATAGGCAGAAGAAGTACGTCAGCGGAGCCACAGGAGGCCCACGAGGGTGGAGGGCGCGCCCTAGGGGGGTGGGCGCGCCCCCTACCTCGTGGCTCCCTCGTTTCTTCCTTGGCGTGACTCCAAGTCTCCCGGGTTGCTTTCCTTCCAAAAATAACTTCTCTAGAAGATTTCATTCCGTTTCGACTCCGTTTGATATTCCTTTTCTTCGAAACACTGAAACAAGAGAAAAAAAGAGGAACTGGCACTGGGCCCTGGGTCAATAGGTTAGTCCCAAAAATAATATAAAAGTGTAAATAAATCCCAATAATGTCCAAAATAGAAGATAATATAGCATGGAACAATCAAAAATTATAGATACGTTGGAGACGTATCAGCATCCCCAAGCTTAATTCCTGCTCGTCCTCGAGTAGGTAAATGATAAAAAGATAATTTTTGATGTGGAATGCTACTTGGCATAATTTCAATGTAATTCTTCTTAATTGTGGTATGAATATTCAGATCCGAAAGATTCAAGACAAAAGTTTAATATTGACATAAAAATAATAATACTTCAAGCATACTAACAAAGCAATTATGTTCTCTCAAAATAACATGGCCAAAGAAAGTTATCCCTACAAAATCATATAGTCTGGCTATGCTCTATCTTCACCACACAAAGTATTTAAACCATGCACAACCCCGATGACAAGCCAAGCAATTGTTTCATACATTTGACATTCTCAAACTTTTTCAATCTTCACGCAATACATGAGCATGAGCCGTGGACATAGCACTATAGGTGGAATAGAATGGTGGTCGTGGAGAAGACAAAAAGGAGAAGATAGACTCACATCAACTAGGGTATCAACGGGCTATGGAGATGCCCATCAATAGATATCAATGTGAGTGAGTAGGGATTGCCATGCAACGGATGCACTAGAGCTATAAGTATATGAAAGCTCAACAAAAGAAACTAATTGGGTGTGCATCCAACTCGCTTGCTCACGAAGACCTAGGGCATTTTGAGGAAGCCCATCACTAGAATATACAAGCCAAGTTCTATAATGTAAAATTCCCACTAGCATATGAAAGTGACAACATAGGAGACTCTCTATCATGAAGATCACGATGCTACTTTGAAGCACAAGTGTGGTAAAAGGGTAGTAGCATTGCCCCTTCTCTTTTTTTTGATTTTTTGGACCTTTTCTCTTTTTTTGGCCTGTTTTTTTATTTTTATTTATTTATTTAGTCCGGAGTCTCATCCCAACTTGTGGGGGAATCATAGTCTCCATCATCCTTTCCTCACTTGGGACAATGCTCTAATAATGATGATCATCACACTTTTATTTTCTTACAACTCAACAATTACAACTCGATACTTAGAACAAAATATGACTCTATATGAATGCCTCTGGCGGTGTACCGGGATATGCAATGAATCAAGAGTGACATGTATGAAAGAATTATGAACGGTGGCTCTGCCACAAATACGATGTCAACTACATGATCATGCTAAGCAATATGACAATGATGGAGCGTGTCATAATAAACGGAACGGTGGAAAGTTGCATGGCAATATATCTCGGAATGGCTATAGAAATGCGATGATAGGTAGGTATGGTGGCTGTTTTGAGGAAGGTATATGGTGGGTGTATGATACCGGCAAAAAGTGCGCGATATTAGAGAGGCTAGCAATGGTGGAAGGAAGAAAGTGCGTATAATCCATGGACTCAACATTAGTCATAAAGAACTCATATACTTATTGCAAAAATATACAAGTTATCAAATCAAAGTATTACGCGCATGCTCATAGGGGGATAGATTGGTAGGAAAAGACCATCGCTCGTCCCCGACCGCCACTCGTAAGGAAGACAATCAATAAATAAATCATGCTCCGACTTCATCACATAACGGTTCACCATACGTGAATGCTACGGGAATCACAAACCTTAACACAATTATTTCTCAAATTCACAACTACTCAACTAGCTTGACTCTAATATCACCATCTTTATATCTCAAAACAATTATCAAGCATCAAACTTTTCTTAGTATTCAACACACTCATAAGAAAGTTTTTACTACTCTTGAATACCTAGCATATTAGGATTAAGCACATTACCATGATGTTTAAGACTCTCAAAATAATATAAGTGAACCATGAGAGTTCATCTATTTCTTCAAAATAAAACTACCATCGTACTCTAAAAGATATAAGTGAAGCACTAGAGCAAACAACAAACTACTCCGAAAGATATAAGTGAAGAGCAATGAGTAGTCGGATGATTAGGCAACTATGTGAAGAATCTCCCATTTAATAATTTCAGATCTTGGTATTTTATTCAAACAGCAAGCAAAGCTAAAGAAAGTAAAATGACGCTCCAAGCAAAACACATATCATGTGGTGAATAAAAATATAGCTCAAAGTAAAGTTACCGATGAACGAAGATGAAAGAGGGGATGCCTTCCGGGGCATCCCCAATCCTAGGCTCTTGGTTATCCTTGAATATTACCTTGGGGTGCCTTGGGCATATCCAAGCTTAGGCTCTTGCCAGTCCTTATTCCATAGTCCATCGAATCTTTACCCAAAACTTGAAAACTTCACAACACAAAACTTCACAACACAAAACTTAACAGAAATCTCGCGAGCTCCGTTAGCGAAAGAAAACAAAACACCACTTCAAGGTACTGTAATGAAATCATTCTTTATTTATATTGGTATTAAACCTACTGTATTCCAACTTCTATATGGTTTATAAACTATTTTACTAGCCATAGATTCATCAAAATAAGCAAGCAACACAATGAAAACAGAATCTGTCAAAATCAGAACAGTCTATAGTAATCTGTATCAAACGCAAACTTCTGGAACTCCAAAAATTCTAAAATAAATTGGTGGACCTGAGGAATTTGGCTAGTAATCATCTGCAAAAAGAATCAACTAAATAGCAATCTCCAGTAAAAAGTTGAAGCTAATCTCATGAGTGATAAAGTTTCTGTTTTTTACAGCATGATCATAAAGACATCACCCAAGTCTTCCCAAAGGTCCTACTTGACACAAACACTAATTAAAACACAAAACCACATCTAAACAGAAGTTATATGGATTATTTATTACTAAACAGAACCAAAAAGCAAGAAACTAAAGTAAAATTGGGTTGCCTCCCAACAAGCGCTATCGTTTAACGCCCCCAGCTAGGCATGATGATTTCAATGATGCTCACATAAAAGATAGGAATTGAAACATAAAGAGAGCATCATGAAGAATATGACTAGCACATTTAAGTCCAACCCACTTCTTATGCATAGGGATTTTTTGAGCAAACAACTTATGGGAACAATAATCAACTAGCATAGGAAGGTAAAACAAGCACAACATTAAAACTTTAAGCACATAGAGAGGAAACTTGATATCATTGCAATTCCTACAAGCATATATTCCTCCCTCATAATAATTTTCAGTAGCATCATGAATTAATTCAACAATATAACCAGCACCTAAAGCATTATTTTCATGATCTACTTGCATAGAAATTTTATTACTCTCCACATAAGCAAATTTCTTCTCATGAATAATAGTGGGAGCAAACTCAACAAAATAACTATCACATGATTGAAAATTAAGATCAAGATGACAAGTTTCATGGTTATCATTATTCTTTATAGCATACGTGCCATCACAATAATCATCATATATAGGAGGCATGCTTTCATCATAGTAAATTTGCTCATCAAAGCTTGGGGGACAAAAAATATCATCTTCATCAAACATAGCTTCCCCAAGCTTGTGGCTTTGAATATCATTAGCATCATGGATATTCAAGGAATTCATACTAACAACATTGGAATCATGCTCATCATTCACATATTTTATGCCAAGCATTCTATGTAATTCTTCTTCTAGCACTTGAGCACAATTTTCCTTTCCATCATTTTCACGAAAGACATTAAAAAGATGAAGCATATGAGACAAACTCAATTCCATTTGTTTTGTAGTTTTCTTTTATAAACTAACTAGTGCTAAAACAAGAAACAAAAAGATTCGATTGCAAGATCTAAAGATATACCTTCAAGCACTCACCTCCCCGGCAACGGCGCCAGAAAAGCACTTGATGTCTACTACGCAACCTTCTCCTTGTAGATGTTGTCGGGCCTCCAAGTGCAGAGGTTTATAGGACAATAGCAAATTTCCCTCAAGTGGATGACCTAAGGTTTATCAATCCGTGGGAGGTGTAAGATGAAGATGGTCTCTCTCAAAAAATCCTGCAACCAAATAACAATGAGTCTCTTTTGTCCCCAACAAACCCGGTACAATGGTAAATTGTATAGCACTACAAAAAAAAGACACATCCGTGACATTTTGGGCCGAACGAATTTTTTTTCTGTCATACATATGACACTTCTATGACGATAATTGTGACAAAACCCGATATCATCATAGAATTGGTGGGCTCCTACTTCCATGACAAAAAGTCATGACAGAAAATGGGCTTTTCGTCCTGGGCGGGCCGGAGATGCGGGTGCATGACATTCTTTGGGCCGTCCATGACGAAAAAAACCGTGGTAGAAGCGAGGGGGAGGAAAATTTCGGGGAGTTCCCGGTTACGGTGGGATGTCGGGGGCCGAGCGATGCGCGTTTCTCCCATACACGTACGCGCGTGTGTGCGAGGCGTTGGCTCTAACTAAACCCGAGCGAGGCGTTGGGCTCTAACTGAACCCGAGCGATTGGACTGCAGGCTAAGCATTACTGAACCCGAGCGATCGATCGATGGCTGTTAACTGAACCCGATCGAGCGATTCCTTCGCTACTGCTGCTAACTGAAGCCGATCGATGCTGCCTTTGGGATGAACAGTGAGCGTTGCGGGGGGGGGGGGGGGGGTTGGATGAACAGTGAGCGGTGGCGTTGCCTCTGGATGAACAGGACCCCGTGGTGTGGTGGCGGGCTGGATGAACAGTAGACGGTGGAGGGGTGCCCGTGGACGGGTGGTTGAACAGGACCCCGTGGTGTGGAGGGCTGGATGAACAGTAGATGGTGAAGGGGTGCCCGTGGAGGGGTGGTTGAACAGTAGCCGATGGAGTAGCATGCGGTGGAGGCTGGATGAACAGGAGCCCGTGGAGGCTGGAGGAGCTCGACGGTAGCCCGTGCAGGCTGGAGGTGGTCGACGGTGGAGATGAACAGGATCCCCGTTTCGACCGTAGGAGGTCCGTTTCGTCCGTTTTGCGGTACGGCACACCCCTCCCGGTCAACAGGACCCCTGTTTCGACCGTAGGAGGTCCATTTCGTCCGTTTTGCGGTACGCCCCACCTCTCCCGATCAACAGGACCCCCGTTTCGACCGTAGGAGGTCCGTTTCCTCCATTTTGTGGTACGCCAGACCCCTCCCGATTAACAGGACCCCGTTCCGAACGTAGGAGGTCCGTTTCCTCCGTTGTGCGGTACGCCAAGCCTCGTTTCCATCGCCTGTTACGTCCAAGCCCAACCGATGAACACGACCACGCATTCCGTTCGGACCTAGCTGGTTGGCTCCCACGCGTTCCGTTGCCTCCCGATGAACACGACGCATTCCGTTGCCTCCCGATGAACACGACGCACTCCGTTGCCTCCCCATGAACACGACAAATTCCGTTGCCTCCCCATGAACACGATGACGACGCTGTTTCTCCGTTCCGACCCAGCCATGTACACGAACCCTGACCGTACGTATGCGCGGGTAGGCGTTCGAGACCCCGCCTGTATATACACATACGTTACCGTATTTTCTTTCTTGCACCTTGGCCGTTGTACGTACGTGCCTCTACTACAACACGTACGTGCCTCTACTACGACACGTGCGCGCCTCTACATCCACCAGTATATATGTACGTACACGTTCGCGACCAGAATGACAACGCTACGTACGCTTCGACCAGGTGGGTCCCGACTTTCAGACACTTCCTTGCCTGCGAAGATGTAGCTGGTGGGTCCCAAAAGTTAGGGGCGAATCGTTTTTTTGCATGGACGCACATCCTTGCGTGCGAAGATGTAGCTGGTGGGTCCCAGCAGTCAGGGGGAATTGTTTTTTTCACGAAATACAGTGGCCTGTCCGGTGGGTCCCAACTGTCAGTGGAGGAATCATTATATTCCGCATAATAAGGAGGCACTTCCTTGCTGCGGCCGTGGACCCAGCTGTCAGCCTCTCCACGTACAGTCCATGTTCGATGGAAGTCGTTCCTTGACCACGTTGACCACGCCGCGCCAAGAGCACCAGGGCTATGGACGACGACGAGGCCTAGGAAGGGGACGACGGGGAGCCGGGGAAGATTAGGTAGTGGAACCCCGCGCGGAGAGGAGTATGAGGGTTCACTGGTTCGACTGCGGTGTGAGGCTGCCGTCACCGCAGGCCTGGCCAGCGGTGGGAATAGTAGGGGCAGTGAGGCCTCCGCGGCAGCACAGCCGGCCACGGGAGGCAGGAGCATGCGGCACGACCAGCGCTGCTTTGTGCGGCTGGAGCAAGAAGACTAGAGGTTGAAGAAGCACTACGGCCGTTGGATGGACATCGTACGGTCACTGGAGCTAGAATCGTTCATATTGACTAGAGTTGACAAAGGCCCCCGTCCCAGTCAACTTAGTAGGCCCACAAGTCAGCCTCCCACCATGGTGGGTCCCAGCTAGCAGGGGGTATTCATTTTTTGTGCGTAATAAGGAGGCACTTCCGGTGGGTCCGAGCTGACAGCGGGGGGTATGTTTTTTTCACGAAATACGCTGGCCCGTCCGGTTGGTCCCAGCAGTCAGGGGGGAAACGTTTTTTTGCAAAATAAGGTGGCCCGTCCGGTGGGTCCCTGCTGTCAGGAGGAGGAATAATTATTTTGCACGTAATAAGAAGGCACTTCCTCGCGGCCGCCTGTACCCAGCTGTCAGCCTCTCCACGCACAGTACTCTTCCGATGGAAGTCGGTCGTTGACCACGTTGACCACGCCGCGCCGAGAGCACCAGGGCGGTGGTCTGGACGATGGCGAGGCCTAGGAAGGGGATGACGCGGAGCCGGGGAAGACGTAGCAGTGGAAGCCCACGCAGAGAGGAGTACGAGGGTTCACCGATTCGGCTGCGGTGTGAGGCTGCCGTCGCTGCAGAATAATAGGGGGTGTGGGTGAGTAGAGGCATGGCCTGGCCAGCGGTGGGAGTAGTACGGGGCGGTGAGGCCTCCACGGCATCAAAGCCGACCACGGGAGGCAGGAGCACGCGACACGACCGGCGCTGCTTTGGGCGGCTGGAGCAAGAAGACCAGAGGTTCAAGAAGCACTAGGGCCCTTGGATGGACATCGTACAATCACTGCAGCTAGAATCGTTTATATTGACTAAGTTGACAACGCCCTTGGTACGCATCAACTTAGTAGGCCCACAGCTCGGATTTGGCGGAGAACATATAGCCCATTTGCGATTTGTAAGAATGTACAACCCAGTTTTTAATTCTAATGGAATTTACTACAGCCCATTTACAGTTTGTTAAAAGTACAACCCAACTTCTAGCTAGGACAACGATTAATAATTTCAAACAACCACTCAAAACAGAATTCAAAAAACATTCCCACATTTTGATCGGATCCGAAATATTTTTATCCAAAATTTCTAGTCAGGTTAAATATAATTTCAAAATAAAGTTGTCTTACGTTAATATCCAACAAAATATTGCGCGTGCAACAAGTAATGAAATTAAAATTTTCAAATTCCAAAAATATTATATTTTTCAAACTAATTACGTGTTTGGTGCATAGTAACTGTCCAGTTATTATAATTACATCCCATTTATTATTTCTTAAAGTCCATTTTCTTGTTAAGCCTAATGCATACCTCCTAGGAAAGTTTGCAAATGAAATGGGCGGAGAATAACAAGTTGACCCGGATATTGGGTACAACTGTCGGCCCAGTTGCATTGCTGATGTTGAAAAAAAGGCCTGTGTAGTAACCTAACATGGTTACTCAGCCCACATTCAGCGACGCCGGAAAGGCCCAAACAAGGCTTCTGTACAACTTTTTGAAGTCACTGAGCTCAATTAATAACTTAAGAAAAAAGTTAGATTACAGTGGAACCTAATTAAAAGTTGTCACGAGCAAATAAATAATTCAACAGGTCCCACTTTTGCGTGTGAGCGTGTGTGTGTGGGCTCGTGTATGTGAGAGAGAGAGAGAGATAGAGAGAGAGACCTATCGGTCGATGCTCGTAAATACATCTTTCAGCCATATACATTGCTGATGCTCAGTAAAAACTTATATAGTTGATACAATCATATAGAACATCATAGCACACTGAACTTGCATAGAAAAATTTCACGCAGGCGGCACAATCAGGATGGAAGCAGTGGATCGCTACAGGAAGGGCTATGTTGAAACCAACGAAGTCGTACATAAAGGTTCATCGTCTTTATCAATGACGGGGAAATATCTTGAATGTTGTGCAAAGAAAACAGACAGACAACACAATAAGTTCTGCTAGCACATTAAGTTAACGTACAACCCTTTCTAAAAAAAGTTCAGGTACAAAATTAGAACATGTCACAATCAAATGTACTGGCATATCAGTGCTTCACACCCATAGCTCGGATTTAACTAGTATCTGACAATATTCAGTTGCTACCTAAAATTAGAGCACATCCAGGCAGCCAGCCCTGCATCTTCTCCCAAAGAAGCAGTGGCCTCAGCCGCGTGATGGAGTAGGCCCTGTGCCATCCATCGTTCCGAGCAACACAGGGAGAGTCTGACGTTGACTCCTGTAATGGACGTCGTCGACGAACCCTGGCACCAGCGGCGGCAGCAAGACTTTGATTGATGGATTGACCACTTCTTCGACATGCACGAACAGTCGATACAGGTACATCCCTAATGTGGTCCGCGGCGACCTTGGTGGCGATGAATAGTACAACCCCGGTTCCTCCACCGGTATCTCAACACCAATCACCTTCGGTATGGTGGACGGCTTCTTCATCCATGCCATATCCGTCAGAGCCCAGCTGTCTGGAGGAACAAACATACTTACGTGCTCACCTCCAAGGTCGTTGATAAGCTCGTTCATGGACTCGCTATTCCAAGCACGTCGAGGCATGCCATGGAAGGTAAGCTTTGTTAAAAACTCAAGCTCAGAGGGCACCGAGCCCCATCCTGGGTGCCACCGATCGAAGCTCACCAGCCCGCCATCGCAGAACAAACGCCGGGAAGATTCGAACACACGACTGCAGTCGAAAGTTGTCTGGAACCTGACAAAGAAATCAGCCAGTGGCGGACAGACTTCGACGAGCAAGTCACTTATTTGGATGCCGTGCGCAATGCCAAGAGCTTTGACAAGGTCATCCAGCGAGACGGGAGGCCGGTCGCTGTTAATGGTTACAATCAGCACTTTGCCGGCAAACTGGTTGTCAAGCGCCACCATGCCACTGTTGAGCGACAGTACGCATCGACCGAAGGCAGGACGGACCTCAGGATCTCCGGCTCGGAGATCCGCGTTGACAGGTGACATGATAGTGCGCTTGAGTACAGGGAGTACAGGAGGGGGATTTGGGGGAACTAGAGTAGGATTCAAGACTCCAGAGGTGGGGGAGGGGCGGGAGCTGGGCATGAAAAGGTAGCATGAATTTTGAGCACGCGCCAATATGCTCTCGGCCTTATTTTTTCTTTTTTGGAGAGCCCGACCTTTTTTTCAGGATCTTTTGAGAGCCCGGCCTGGGAGTCATAATTGACCTGTTTAGCATTGCGTTACTACTCGGCCCATATTCAACGACACCTCACTGGCCCAAGCAAGTGTACATCATCGAAAAGACACTGAGCTGAAATTATATAACTTGAAAAAAGGAGATCTACTCTGAACACTTGAGAATGGTGATGCCCTCATTTAGCCCACCAGTAGTTCGAGACAATAAACAGTTCGAAACAACGATACATACAACATTCAAACACTGACTAGTGACTACTACTGACATAAATAGCAAGACATGATAGTTCATAAGAAGTCTTGCTACACCACCAAATCGCACCCATCTGCAGCGCTTAGACTCTCGTGATCCAGACGAGAATGACATTCTAAACAGAAGCAACTATTGCATAGTAAGACTGACATAGACGAGGATGACCAAATGACAAGGAATATGCCTACCAAAAGAAAGAACTACCCATCCAGAACCAGCAGCAAAGACAACAAAGTCATTCAAAGAGATGATCCAACACCATCATAATTTGCAGCCCCGCTTCAGCTACCAGTGATCCGGAGACACCAGTACTCCACCCTTTCGATGCAACAACCCAATTACCTATCAACCTGAAGGCTTGAACCACATCACTTCGTGTCGTAATTGAGACATACAAGAATCAAAGTTAATCCGGATGCCTTTGTCATTCTCACCTTCTTTTGGCTGTAGGCTGTATCGTTTACAATCAGGGGAGTTTGCTCCCGAACTCCTAGGGCTCGCCGTGTAGACACAGTTTTCCATAGCAAACAGAGCCTCTCTGCCATCAAGGTCCTTGCCAACGGTGATCTCCTGGTTAATTGGATAATTGACTCCGAGAAACAGAGAGTGTGAACCAAGGCTGTTTACCCGCCTCCAACTAAAAAAATCCTAAAGGCCCCAACAAGCTGGTATCCTGCTCATAGACGTAACAACCACTGTCCGGATACTCACGTATTACACGGTGCTTGTATACGGCGGGGTTTTTGCAATATAACTTTTCCGGCTCATGTGTCCGAATGATCATCAGTCTTTTACCGTCATCTGATCAAACGAGGAACCAGTTGTGCTTCCCTGTTTTTGGCAAAGGTGGTGTGATTACAAAGGGCAGTAACTGTAGGGACACTGCATCATATCAAAAAGGAGATGCATTGTTAATGTAAGATCAGCATTGTTCAGAGTATATATGAGTAGGATAATGCAACAAACAACATTGATATGTCCCTATTGGAACTGGGAGGAAAATACAGGGAAATGTATACTGGGTTCGAAAATATAGAAGTGCCATGCATAGTTATACTCATGTTATCTCGCAATCGATTCTTCACAGGAAACTACCATGTCATGCATGTTATGTAATCATGTTCTGTCCCCACAAACAAATTCTTCAAGGTAACTAACAGACCATTCTTGTTATATACTCGTGTTCTGTGGGCAAAAATTTTGTGAGGATATTATTCTAGCCATTGATTGCTGAAGGGCGAATATAGGTATGTACACATGGTAAGCATTGCAGGATTTCACTACTTCCAAGTATAGAGTTCTCCATATGCACATTTACTTCCCTAATGTATGGTTAGATGAAACCAACAGTGTGGTGCATGTTTCTACATCATGAAAATGAGGAAACTAACATGGCCAATTATACACACTCATACTTTAGTAGTAGCATACATATTACTGTAAAATAAGGATAATATACATATATTCCTAACCGTTTGATTATTCAGGGTACAAATTGGCTGTAATGACATGGTCACAATCGCATGAATTAACTCATTCCAAATATAGCTGATTTACTGCGTCTCTAATACATTGCCATAGTTCTACTCAAATTCTGCTCAAACAGGGATATGCCAATCATCACAAAAAGTTCAAACAATGTCATGGCGTCATCATTAACAAGAGATGGAAACAACTTACACACGCCGTCCCAGCAATACGTGATGCCATCTTCTTTGTCGATCGCGTAGATGATGCCATTCTGTTCAATAGCATCACAGAAGTGTGTTTCAGCTTTGACGATGATTCACTGTGACCATAGTTGTTTCCAGCTAAAGAAGGCAACATCGTAAAGATAGGCGAGTCCGCGGTCGAACAAGGCAATTAGCTTGAAGTCTGCGTAATTCACATGTTGTGTGGGCCCTTGGCAGATTACAATCTTCTGCAAAACAAGGTCCGTACAACTGACTTGGTAATCTAGATGACTTGGACCGTGATGGTAATACTCTATATAATCCAACGGAGGAAGGATAATCTCATGGGAGGTATGGAAGTTCACGAGCACCAACTTTTTACCGTCTTCTCTGAAGGCAGCCATCCAGTGGGAGTTCATGCCGACCCAGTACATACCTGCCAAGAAGTTTCGGGCGATGGTGATCAGATGGATGTCGAGGGAAATGATGTACGGTGACCCACTACATACCTGCAAAGAAGTTTCGGCTAATGGAGATCAGATTGAAGTCGAGGGGCATCATGCACGCCTCCGTGTCATGGTGAGCCAATCTCGCAAGACCAGATAGCAGCAAGCAGGGTGTCTTGAAAAGCTTAGGCCTCGCTTCGACGATGGCTGTGTGCATGTCCCTCGGGCATGCAGCCAGCCGCAGGGCGCTCAACATATCCATACACGAACCACAGAGGTCGAGGATGTCACTGGGGAGATTGCTCCAATCGCGGCTCATATGGATGCTGCACAGTTCACGTTTAGCCATGGTGGAGTTTGGAAGATGGCTTGATTTACGGGGGAGAAGGATGTCGGTGCTGGAGCGGCTAGCGAGGGAATAGTGGTACTGGGGGAGGTGGGTGAGGCGACAGTACACGGGGGCACAGTGAGATGGAGACGGAGACGTCGACGGAGAAGGAGATGGAGATGGAGTGGTGCTATGGGAGCGGAGAGGGAGAAAAGGCGAGGCGCCAATGTGCTGTACAGTGGCGGTGACAGACTGCACAGTGCACAAGGTGAGGCTGACTTTGGTAATCCGAACACGCCGCCTGGACTAGTGTCGGGCGCTGGGTGTTGTCACTTCACTGTGAGGACCGGATGAATAGTATTTTGACCATCAAGTGTATCACAGTTGTACTATTACTCCCTCCTTTCCGGTTTATAGGGCTCAATTCAAAAATCTCACCAACCAAGGTAGATGGTGAGTGGTGGAATATTTTTTGTAATTTGCAAAAGCACCCAATTAATACTCTTGTTTTCCTCCAAAATTTATGTTTACCAATGTATTCATTGCAATGCATGCATGCATAAAGTACATGCATTGGTAAATTTTCTCTTAATACTTGCATGCAATTATTTAATGCACCTTGGAATCTGAACTTATGATGGGAACAACCAAATTGAGCCTTATAAAATGGAAAAACTAAGATTTTGAGATAAGCCTTATAAACCGGAAAGGAGGGAGTACTACTACTACTAGTAGGAACATGAGTACTACAGTATTGTATAACGGAAATAGGTCTCCCGTGCTAGGATGCCTGTTCACTTCATCATTCAGGTATCATCCATATTGCGAGCAGAACCAAATTCTCGTGCATGCCCAATCAAAGCCCTGTCGCGATGCATGCAGTGGTCGTTCTGGTGCATCAAGGACGACATGCAGATAGTTCCACACTTGAGAAGAGGAAAAATGGAAAGGTAGAATGCGGCAGCAGAGGAAGAGAACGCTGGCTAACGAGGCTGGGAGGGGATTGAGCAGGAAGTTAATGCTCCACGCCTAAAGGTTTTGGGAAAACCTGATTTTCATAAGGTGACTTATACTCACCTAAACGGAGGGAGTATTCCTTAACCATAGAATGTTGTGTCACCCACTCACGCGCTCAAAAAAAAAAACTACGACACATTTGTTTATCTGTTTGCATAGGTCTCACCTATCAGGAAGGATGGGCACGTACATGAATAGGTACGACTCATCAGTCTACTCGAATAGCCTTTTCGTTTAGTCTACCTAGCCGTCTAATCAGCTGCCTGCACGCCACTTCTCCCATTTACTTCTCCATCGGGAACCGATTCTCCTCGGCTTCTTCACCTCCCCTTCGTCTTCATTTTCATCCAAACCCCACTGCGTTCACATTGTTTTAATCTCTTTAAATAATCATCTACTACTTCAGTTAGACTAGCCATCTAATCCTAATTCTCCAAACCATAGCCCTTCGTTCCAGCGATTCCAAATAGCGAAAGAGATCGAGATGCAGGTTTTTAGCATCCAACATGTCCTCGTCGAAGGATCGATGCGCATAGTTGCCACCGTCACCGTTCACCCAAGGGTTGTTCGGCAGTGGATCAACAATGTTTCCAACTCCCTCGAAAAGGTAGAGACGAAGGTCATTGAGGGAGTCCTGGATTAGGGGGTGTCTGGATGGCCGGACTATGACCTTTGGTCGGACTCCTGGACTATGAAGATACAAGATTGAAGACTTCGTCCCGTGTCGGGATGGGACTTTCCTTGGCGTGGAAGGCATGCTTGGCGATACGGATATGTAGATCTCCTTCCATTGTAACCGACTCTGTGTAGCCCTAACCCTCTCCGATGTCTATATAAACCGGAGGGTTTTAGTCCGTAGGACGAACAACAATCATACCATAGGCTAGCTTCTAAGGTTTAGCCTCTCTGATCTCGTGGTAGATCTACTCTTGTACTACCCATATCATCAATATTAATCAAGAAGGAGTAGGGTTTTACCTCCATCGAGAGGGCCCGAACCTGGGTAAAAATATCGTGTCGCTTGTCTCATGTTACCATCCGCCTAGACGCACAGTTCGGGACCCCTACCGAGATCCGCCGGTTTTGACACCGACATTGGTGCTTTCATTGAGAGTTCCTCCGTATGCGTCACCTTTAGGCCCGATGGCTCCTTCGATCATCAACAATGATGCGGTCCAGGGTGATACTTTTCTCCCGGACAGATCTTCAGATTCGGGCGGCTTTGCACCGCCGGGTTAATTCGCTGGCCATCTGGAGCAGATTGAAAGCTGCACCCCTGGCCATCAGGTCAGATTTGGAAGTTTGAACTACACGGCCGACTTCCGCGGAGACTTGATCTTCGACGGATTCGAGCTACAGCCAAGCGTGCCGCACTGTTATGACGGGCATGATCTAGCTCTTCCGCCGAACAGTGTCCTGGAGGCCGCACCAGTGTCCGCTCCGACCCTTAGCTCCTAGCCGACTGCACCAATCGAGGACGGGTGGCTGGACACCGCCTTGGGGCTGCAATCTCTATGGCGATCGAGCCGAACACCATACCTGTCCTTTGCGAAGCTCGTGACTCCAAGGTGCCGAACTCCTTTCCGGACCCTGAACCTTCTGCGCCCCTGCCTATCGAATCTGATTGGGCGCCGATAATGGAGTTCACCGCCGCGGACATCTTTCAGCACTCTCCTTTCGGCGACATTCGGAATTCACTAAAGTCTCTCTCTTTATCAGGAGAGCCCTGGCCGGACTATGTTCAGGAAGGTTGGGATGCGGACGACGAAGAAATTCAATGCCCACCCACCACCCACTTTGTAGCCACTGTCGATGATTTAATCGACATGCTTAACTTCGACTCCGAAGACATCGACGGTATGGACGACGATTTAGGAGACGAACAGGAACCAGCGCCTATAGACCACTGGACAACCACCCCATCTCATGATGTATACATGGTTGATACACCTAAAGGAAATGACAACGAGGAACAAAGGGACGCAACGAGGGACCATTCCCTCGAAAAGCAATCAAATCCCTCCTCGACAGAGAAAACAACCATACAGACCCAGCCATAGAGCAGGGCGAACCGGCGGACGACGAACATGCCATCGAGCAACCGTCTGAACAGGGCAACTTGGATAAACAACCCGTCCCCGGCGAAGACAACAGTCCGGACGACCTCACGCCGGACAAGTTGCTGGAGCAGAAGAACCTCCAAAAAAGGCTCGTCGCCACTGCGCGTAGCCTGAAAAAGCAGAAGCGGTAGCTCAAAACAGCGGAAGATGCACTCAGAATTAGATGGAGCAAAGTACTCAACACCGCAGACAAATACGATGACAGTCGCCACACAAAGAGCTATCCGAAGCGAAAATTATTGCCGGAATTTGATGATGAGGCCTTAGAGCCTCCGCAATCAAAAAAATAATAAGGGAGCCACCCGGTCGGAAAAACGACCCCATGGCCAACATGGTGCAGCAAAGGACGCCGCACACAAGCCTGCACGCGATCCGCGCAAGGATTCCCATCAAAATGATGTCCCTGCTAGATCTATCTATGGGCCAAGAAAGCAAGCTCTAGTATGCAATGCAACACATCAAATATCTGAACATCGCGGTACGCCCAGATATAGGGGCGTCGCACACCCCCTATGTTTCACCGATGAGGTGCTGGATCATGAATTTCCAGCGCGATTCAAGCCCGTAAACATACAGGCATACGACGGAACAACAGACCACGAGGTGCGGATTGAGGATTACATCCTCCACATACATATGGCTAGAGGAGATGATCTCCACGCCATAAAATACTTACCCCTCAAACTCAAAGGGCCAGCCCGGCATTGGCTCAAAAGCCTTCCCGAAAACACCATCGGAAGTTGGGAAGAGCTCGAGGATGCTTTTCGGGCAAATTTTCAAGGGACTTATGTCTGACCTCTATATGCAGATGATCTAAGTCACATAACTCAACAACCTGGGGAGTCAGCCCGGAAACTCTGAATAGATTTCTTACTAAAAAGAACCAGATGGTCGACTGTCCGGACGCCGAAGCCTTAGCAGCTTTCAAAGACAGCGTCCGAGACGAATGGCTCGCCAGACACCTCGGCCAAGAAAAGCCAAGAACAATGGCCGCACTAACAAGCCTCATGACCCGCTTTTGCGCAGGAGAGGACAGTTGGTTGGCAAGATGCAGTACCAGTGACCCAAGTACAACCGAAGTTAGGGATGGAAACGGGAAACTGTGACGCAGTAAGGACCAGCGCCGGACCATGGGAAACAGCCCGAAGAGCACGGCAGTCAACGCCGGATTCAAAAGCTCTCAAGAGACCAAAAGCTGCCCCCAAGGATAACAGGACGAGCTAGCTAACTTAAACAAAATCTTGGACAAGATATGTCAAATACACAAGACTCACAGGAAGCCTGCAAACCATACCCGCAGAGATTGTTGGGTCTTCAAGCAATCCGGCAAACCCAATGCCGAACACAAGGGGCTCGACACACCAAGCGAGGACGATGACGAACCCCACAAGCAGAGCATTGGAAAACAAAAGAACTTCCCACAAGAAGTCAAAACAGTAAATTCACTTCACGTGACAAAAAGGGAGAAAATAGTGGCGCCCATAGAGATACGTGCCACACGGCCTATCCTAGAGGAGTCCTGCCACTGGTTGTTAAAACCAATCACCTTCGACCATCAGGATTGCTCTAGAAGTATCCAGAACGCAGGCTGGACTGCCTTGGTATTAGATCCGATAATTGACAGACTCCACTTTACACAAGTCCTAGTGGACGGCGGCAGTGATTTAAACCTGATATATCAGGACACAATCCGCAAACTGGGGATAGACCCAACAACAATTCGCCAAAGCAACACTTCCTTTCAAGGGGTAATGCCAGGCCCAGATACCCATTGTACGGGCTCTCTCCTCTTAGAAGTTATGTTCGGCTCACCCGACAACTTCCGCCATGAAAAGCTAACCTTCCACATCGCCCCATTTACAAGCAGCTATCAAGCACTACTGGGACGCGAAGCTTTCGCCCGCTTTAACGCAATACCGCATTATGCACCCGTTATACTTAAAATGCCCGGTCCACGAGGCATCATCTCATTAAATGGAAATATCGAGTGTTCATCGAGCACGAAAAATTGTGGGGCTGCATTAACAGCCACACACTAAACCGGCTTCATTAGGCAAAGCACCTAAACAGGTTGTTCAGACCCCGGACATGGCTAGACGAGTCCGGTGTAAGGGTTTACTAGCCGCATACCCCCGTTCAAGGGGCTCCGCACATGTACAACAAGAGACAATAAAGATCAATTTTATTCATTTCTTAAAAAAACATACTTTGTTTATTTAATGTAACGTACATTTTCGCACGATCTTTTCAACTAAGTTCCTCTCTTTTACAGATGAACACCGTGCTACATCCATCCAGGAACGTCACAACGGAGACACAGGCGCAGACGTGCAGTAGGAACCCGTTGCAAGGATTCTTTTCAGATTAAGACCCTGCGTAAACCTTTTTTACTGTCTCTTGTTGATACACATCCCCCGGTTTCTTGCTATAACCGAGGTGGAAGCTGGCGTCTTGGCATTGGCCACGTCAGAACTTTGCGCGAACCTGGACACCAGGGGCTTATTAATAAGGGCGTTGTTCAGCCCGTTTTAATAAAGACCGAATACCTTAGGAAGTGTTCGGCGTCGCGAGTTTGGCCGTATATGCATCAGCTCCGAATCATGTCTTTGGTCTAATGTTTGGCTTCCCCGGCTCCTCTGTTTTGCTGCCTTACGTTCCGCTCGATAGGCTAAGGCGGGACCAGGAGAACTACTGCGATTGTGCCCCTGTTCGGCTGGGCGAGCACCTCAGTAGAGAAAGCCGAAAACTGACTGTCATGATGTAGCGTGAGACTGGTCAACCACTTGATGACCCACCGGAATCTTTAGGATTCCTCCGCATTAACGAAGGGCCGTTTCCCGGTCAGGCACACACGCGCTCGAATTCGGGCAAGCGTGGTGCCCCTAGGGGCTATATAGTAGCCCCACTGTCAAACTCCTATGGCTAAGTGTAAGTGATAAAGCATTACTGTCTGGTTGCCAAGTTCGCTACGCTATCACCTCCTTTATAGGACCAAGACGTTGGATCAAGTGTGAAAATGCGCCTTTTGCGAACACCCCCGCATTATATGCGTGGGGGCTGAAGCCGAAGACTGCCATCTTTCAGGTTATATACACATATACATTAACGACCGCACAGAGGTATTTTAATTCTTGCAGGCACAAGTACAAAAGCTTTTATATTCCGTCAAACATTTTCTTACAATTATACATGTTATTCGAACATGATGTCCTTCGAAACCTGCGTCTCTATTAAACGAGCGCCCTGCAGAACTTCCTGAAAATAGTGCTCGGCAGGTATTTGGCTCCCGTCCGAATCTTGGGATGCAACGTCGGTGGTCTTCATCTCCGCCCAGTATGTCTTGACACGTGCTAGAGCCATCCGCGCACCCTCTATGCATGCTGACCTCTTCATTGCATTGATATGGGGCACCGCACCAAGGAACTGCTGCACCAAACCAAAGTAACTCTTCGGCTCAGGCCCCTCCGGCCACAGATGACTCACGACTTCCTTCATGGCGAGTCCGGATAACCTATTCAGCTCCGCCCATTCGGCCAATCGCTCGGATAATGGAAGTGGACACTCTGGATTTTGGAACTGCGACCAAAAAAGCTTATCCACTTCCTGATCCTTTTGATCTCGGAAGTGTTCGGCTGCGTCCGCGGCACTTCACTAGTAGAAAAAGGGCCTATTGTCCCGGTTGGTAAGGGCCTTTAGTCCCGGTTGGTGAACCGGGACTAAAGGGTCGGTACTAATGCCTCCCCCCTTTAGTCCCGGTTCAATCGAGCCGGGACTAAAGGTCATGCGCCACGTGGGGCTCCACCTTTAGTCCCGGTTGGAAACACCAACCGGGACTAATGGAAATTTTATGATTTTTTTTTTGAAATTTTTTTTTGAAATTTTTTTTGATTTTTTTTTATTTTCAATTTTCTGAATTATTTTAACCCCTAATCTCTAATCAGCACCCCTCATCACTGCTCAATTTATCCTCTTCTCTAATCACCCTCATCATTCCAAATCACATAACTTCCCGAACGGTCACCCATCCTCCCACTCCCCACCGAGCACGCTTAACTTCCGGGTTCTATTCTCCCTCGCTTCCAAGTCTGCACTTGTTGTTTTCCGACAATAGTAAGATGTCAATCCTATTAACCCTCGTAAATTTGCTTGAGCATGAATTGTCACATTTCACTGTTTGAGTTTCAAACTATTGTTTTCAAAAACAATAATTATTTAGAAAACAATAGTTATTTTGAATAATTAGTTTGACCATGGTTTGACCATAGTTTGACCATAGTTTGACCATAGTTTGACCAGATTTGACCAAAATTCAAAATAACTGAACAAATTATTTAGTAACACTAATATTCTAGAATAATTAGTTTGACCATGGTTTGACCATTGTTTGACCATAGTTTGAAATTTTTTCGATTTTTCCACTCTAGATCTTAAAAGCCCCGTAACTTTTTTTCTGTTAGGTTTTTGAGGATTTTGAAATTTGGATGTAACTTTTCGAGTAGATGATTTTTCATATAAAAAACTTTTTCATCCGAGTTAGTATGCAAAAGTTATGCCCATATTTACAAATTCCAGAGAGATTTTGCAAATAAAGTCGAATTCACATTTGCAAATTTTCCCAACAACTAGACCACATATCACATGGGAAACTTATTTTCTTTTATTTTTTGACATTTCCATCATTTTCTTTTATTTTTTAAATTGAAAAGGCGATCCATGTGGGGGGTAGAGTTTGAAAATGGGACCTTTAGTACCGGTTCGTAGCACGAACCGGAGTAAAGGTCTCAACTCATTAGTCCCGATTCGTGCCTCAAACCGGGACTAAAGGTCTAATCTTTAGTCCCGGTTTGAGGCATGAACCGACTAATAGGTATCAAGATCTTTAGTCCCGGTTGGAGGCACAAACCGGGACTAAAGGGCACAGGTGAACCGGGACTAATGCCTTAGCCGGACGAACCGGGATAAATGCTCACATTAGTCCCGGTTCTGGATTGAACCGGGACTAATGGGCTAAACTGGCCTGGACGAAAGCCCTGTTTTCTACTAGTGCTTTCCGCCAAATTCAGATAAGTATCCGCCGCACTCCACAGCTGGTCCAATTGAGCATACTTAGGATCCCCAAACTTCATCCACAGCATAAAGGGCTTTCCAACCGTGATATCTCTGGCCTGACGTAGCTCCTGCTTCATGGCTCTCATTGCACAGCGAGCATCCTTGGCCTCGGTAGTGGCCTTCTCTAGGTCCTTTTGTTCTGCCCGATCTTCTTTTTCAAGAAGCTTGCAGCGGTCGGCAGCATCCTTCAACTTCACCGCCATCTCGGCCATTTCCTTCCTGCTTCGGCAGTGAGCAGCCTGTTCGGCTTTCAGCTCTTCGGCCGCCTTCAAGGCAGCCGCATCACTTTTTCTAGCCTACTCCATGGCTCGGGCGAGTTCCGCCCGAAGGTTGTCCATGGCAGCGGCACCATATGCATCAAGCATACATATTGTAAGGCAAGGTCATCAAGCCCCCTTACCAGGTGTCCGTGCAGAAAATTTCATACCTTGCGACTCGTCCAATCGCTTGTTGACAAGCGCGATGTCGGCATCCTCCACGCCAAGTTGCCGCTTTAGCTTGGCAAATTCATCAGTCCGGCTAGCCACCGGACACTTCGCCACCTACATAGGAAGAGCGACATGTTATACCTGGGATTATGATCCTCGGCGCGCTGTCATCTTTGACAACGCACCGAGTCTCAGGGGCTACTATCTATACAGGGCACATCTTTTTATATGCGGAACTGTCAAAAGGTACATAATTTTGCGTACCTCAAAACCTGTCAGTAAACTCCTGACGGCCTCGTGCAACCCGCTCTGCGCGGATGAAATCCTTTCAATCACGGTGCCCATCAATGCACGATGTTCTTCTGAGATAGACGCTCGCCCGAGCAGATCCTTCAAATCCTCCGATCGTGCACCGGACGGTGCCGGACTCGTCTGATGGCCTTTTTTGAAGGTCGGGCACAGAGAGCTTTGGGGAGCCATACGGCTGCTTTCCGGCCCTGCCGGATTTGGAGAAACCCTCCGTGACGACACCTCAGGGTCGCCCGCCTCACAAGGCGTTATCGCAGGAGGGGGCGTTCCGCTCTCCATCATCTACGGACGAAGATCCCCTGAAGATGAGCTCTGCTGCGAAGGGTCGAGATCTGAAATACAAGGTAAAAATTCAGTTGTCTTTCTCCGGAATAAAATAGGGATGTCTCTTATTTTGAAACTCCCCTCTCTACTTACGGCTCGCTGGAGGGCTGATCCCCTTGAGGGCGCAGTGCGGCCGAGGCACTTCCGGTGGAGGACCCCCTGACGAAGATCTCTTCTCTCGCTTTGAGACCATGGTCTCCGGGTCTTCAGAGGCGGACCTCTTCTTTCCATGGATGGAGGGATTCTCGATCCCTCCCTTTTGGATAACCTCCTTCGAGGAGACGGTAGCTTCCTGGTTCCCCCCTTCGCCTTCTTCCAAAGGCGCAACCTCCAGCATCCTGGTTAACACGGGATCCGGCGTGGTCTCGGGGAGGGGGGCCGGACACCTGATCAGCTTTGCTTTCGGTATCCACTCATGTTAAAAGGGACAGCTCCTTTAAGGGCAATTTTATGACAAATATACGGATAGCGTGTCCGGGTACAGGGCTACTTACTTGAGTATCCGGGCGATTGCAGCTTAGACCTGCGTCCTCGGTCAAGTCCGGACACATTGCTTGTAATCCGAAGAACAATTTATACATCTCCATGGGTGTCATGCCCGTAAAGTGTTGGAGAGCTCGTGGTCCATCCGGATTAAACTCCCACAGGCGGAGGGGGCGGCGTTTGCAGGGCAAAGTGCGGCGAATCAACATGACCTGCGCCACTACAGTCAGGTTGATGTCTCTTTCCAGGAGATCTTGAGTGCAGCCCTGCACCAAGGGCACGTCCTTGGACGGCCCCCAGTCGAGCCGTTTATTGAGCCATGACGCCGGCCATGGGGGAGGACCCGAGTGAAAGACAGGAGGCGCCAACCACTTGGTGCCCCTGGGCGCTGTGATATAAAACCACTCTCGTTGCCATAAGCTGAACTCCTCTTGAAAAGAGCCCTCGGGCCATGGAGCGTCAGCATTCTTGCATATAACAACCCCTCCGCACTCCGCTTTTCCACCCCTTGATCATCTTCGGCTCTACTTTGAAGGTCTTGAGCCACAATCCGAAGTGAGGGGTAATGCGGATGAAGGCTTCACACACGATGATGAACGATGAGATTTGGAGGATTGACTCCGGATCCAAGTCGTGATATTCTAACCCATAATAAAACATGAGCCCCCTCACGAAGGGGTCCGTCGAGAAGCCTAACCCCCGAAGGAAGTGAGACGCGAACACCACACTCTAACCAGGCTTGGGAGTGGGAATAACCTGCCCTTGAGCAGGCAGCCTATGCGAGATTTTGCCGGTTAAATACCTGGCATCTCTCAGCTTTAGCACGTCTTCTTCTGTAATGGAGGAAGGCATCCACCGGCCTTGAAGGTCGGAGCCGGACATCATCAAAGGTCCGAAGCACCTAAATCTGGAGCTTTGGGTGTTGGAACTCGAGGCGAGGGGCCGATTCGATTGAGATTGAAAGAAAGGAGTAGAGCCTTGGTCTCTTTATAAAGAGGTTGAATACCAAGAGCCCTCCCCCGTGACCGTTTGGGACTCGCCTTCGATAGAGGAGACGTGCCAACGGGCGCGATTGGGTTACCCACGCCCGTATTGATGAGAATCCCGGAATAAGGGGACACGATCTCTGCTTTGACAAGACGTGCCAAGGAAACCGCCCCGCTAAACATGCTGAGGTGGGACAGTAAAAACGATTCGAATAAAGGCTTGGCCGTGGTGTGATGACACGATGTGGAATACGTCAGCAGATTGGATTTGTGTAAATATTATTCTCTCTATGGTGTTATGTGGAAATTATTTTTCAGGCCCGGACACTATCCTTGTGTTCAAAATCTTCTATGAAGTATTCGGAGGAGGAACCCGCCTTGCAATGCCGAAGACAAACTGCGCGCCGGACTCATCGTCATTGAAGCCTGGTTCAGGGGCTACTGAGGGAGTCCTGGATTAGGGGGTGTCCGGATGGCAGGACTATGACCTTTGGCCGGACTCCTGGACTATGAAGATACAAGATTGAAGACTTCGTCCCGTGTCCGGATGGGACTTTCCTTGGCGTGGAAGGCAGGCTTGGCGATACAGATATGTAGATCTCCTTCCATTGTAACCGACTCTGTGTAACCCTAACCCTCTCCGGTGTCTATATAAACCGGAGGGTTTTAGTCCGTAGGACGAACAACAATCATACCATAGGGTAGCTTCTAGGGTTTAGCCTCTCTGATCTCGTGGTAGATCTACTCTTGTACTCCCCATATCATCAATATTAATCAAGCAGGAGTAGGCTTTTACCTCCATCGAGAGGGCCCGAACCTGGGTAAAAACATCGTGTCCCTTGTCTCCTGTTACCATCTGCCTAGACGCACAGTTCGGGACCCCCTCCCCGAGATCCGCCGGTTTTCACACCGACAGTCATCGGTCTTGAGGCAGAGTACCCGGAGCGTGCCCCTTGGAAGATCCAGCGTGCCGCCGTCCTTCAGCTCTGCCTCGAAGATGATGTTTTGGTGTACCACATCATACACTCGCCCTCCATACCAGGTGAGCTTGACGATTTCTTGTCTCGGGAGGACGTATAATTCTGTGGGGAAGCCATCGAAGGGGACAAACAGAAGCTGGAGCCGTACAACCTTGATTTGAAAAGCAACGGTGACCTACAAACCATAATCAAAATACCTGTAGAAGATTTTGATAAACAGACACCATCCCTATTCGACGTAGCATATTTTGGCATTAAGGTCGTTTGGATGGGAGAATTATCCCTTGACGTACGAGCGGATAAAATATGCTTCCCTCGATGCCCGTGTGAGTTTTGAGATAGCTGCAAGGTCCAAAGAGCTTGTTGCGAAGCCGTCTCCCACAGAGAATGAGAACAAGAAGAAGAAGAAGAAGAAGAAGAAGAAGAAGAAGAAGAAGAAGAAGAAGAAGAAGAAGAAGAAAAGGCTGCACCAGTAGGAGGGCATTATGGATGGATGAACTATTTCCACTCTTGTAAAAAAAAATATTCCCTCTCGGTGTATATTGATATAGATGGACTATTTTGATGGAGTGCATGTCTTTGGAACAGAGTAGTAGCGTGGGTCCGCTTGACTATAAGGAACTATTTATCCGCAAACATAGCTTTCTCTGCTACTCTTTCCACTGATCGGTATGCAGTGCATGTGTCCGTAGACATGACAGCTTGTCAATGGAAGTTCAACTACGGCGACCATCATGTTTAATCTCGCGATTGCCATGACGTCTCTCCAACCCATGGCACCACGCCCCCCGACGTGCGCCTCACCCCTCTCGGCCGCACCGCCCCTCTGCCTTTGTGTGCATGACATGTGCGCCACCTAAAATGCGGCGAGCATCAAGTTTCTACCACAGCCACCCGTGATTCCCACGATGCCACTCGAACGCATGAAACCACACGTCCCCCGACCTGCGGCTCACCCCTCTTGGCCGCACTGCCCCTCTGCCTACGGGAGCATTACATGTGGACCAGTCACCTATCGGGTCCACATGTCATTGACTCAAAGGTAGGTGTAGTAAGGCGCTGAAGCTCAGTCCCAACGGCCCTGAGAGGGAAATGTAACTCCTGCGCCAGGGCTTGTGGTTCTCCCGTAACATGAACTCATGCCAAACTCAAGTTTTGTTTCTTTACTATACATGCACGCAATGATTTAATGGACATTGTAATCTCAACATGTGATGGGGAGCTCTAAATTTGAATTTGAAACTTATAAAACGAAAAGATTCAAAACAAATAAACTAGGAGAGAGGGAGTATATCGTAGGATGTGTCCCATACAAAATAAGTCCCCTGGTTTGTCACGGTGAAGATGCGGTTAGAAAGGAGCACATCATCTTCCTACTCATATGACAACAAATCGGCCGCAGACAGCATGGTCCGCCTTTAACCGCCATGTGCAAGGTGTGTGCTATCTTATTCAATCTCACCGTGGTTCCGTCGTACCAATTCATGTGGTGGCCTATTGCATGTTTGATCCCAATGTTGGACAAAGGTTCTACGGGAACGATGTCACCGTTGTAAATGTTGTGCAAATTGATGTTGATACCCTCCTGTACATATGCAAGCCAATCTCCACTCGCACCGAGCCTAACCTGTGAACCAGTTGGCAGGGGGAGAATTAGGAAATGGACATGGAAGTAGTCTTTAGAATGCATTTACTACGTGATCAAACTCATCTTACCTGCTCATTAGAGGAAATCCGAGTGCCCCTCAACGTCGGCATCTCAAGGGGCGTCAACTTGCAACTACGGCCACGCCGCTACCGGAGATACCCCCAAGGAAACATCCTCGTGCATTCCAATCGAACATCACGATGCATTTGTATGAGTAGTTTATCTTGTGAGAGAAAACGATGAACGAGGGAAGGCCTCTAGAGATAGAGATGGACACTACTACTACCAATGTGCTGGCCGATGCGTTGCAATGGATCCAAAGTAGTAGAATAATACTTGTTCACGTGCTTGAAATATAAGCACTCTAGTTTTGATATACACGTGTCACCAGACATGACAGCTTGTCCATGGAAGTTGAACCACGACACCATCACGTTTCTTGTTTCTACCACTGCCACACCCACACGCGATTCCCATGACGCCGCTCCAACCCACGGCACGACGTCCCCCGACAAGGACATGGATCCTCTGACGTGGCTATCACTGCCTAGCCCTGCCTTTCCTTCACTGACAGGTGGGACCCACACTTATGGGTCCCACATGTTAGTGACAGAATGGTAGGATTGTTCGCGTCAGGGGATCCTCATCCCCCCGGCGTGCCCCTCATCCCTCTCGGCCCCACCGCTCCTTGGCCTTTGTGTGCATGACATGCGGGCCAGCTGAACTGCGGCGACCATCCACTTTCTACCACAGACACACCCAATGGGCCGCGGTTTGCCCACTCCTCTGCTGTGCTCCGATCCGTACTCCCGCACCATCGAATTTTCATCCAGCGGCTGTGACACATTTCGTACGGGCATCAATCCTCAGCTGGAGTACTTATGTACTACAGGTAGTACCCACCGGTGTGGCCATCTACACCTTGTAACGCCCCGATGCCCAGCTGTGGCACCCTCGGCACGGCCACGCCACCACCGGCCAGTTCATCTCGAATGAGTGAGTCGCGAACCACGCCACCACCATGAGAATGACATGTGGGCCAGCCACATTTAAGGTCCGCATGTCATTGACTCATAGGCCGGGCACTAAGCCACTGAAGTTCGGTCCCGTGGGCCCCGAGAGGGAAATGTAACTCCTGCGGCAGGCCTTGTGGTGCTCCGCAGTACGAGCTCGTGCCAAAACTGGAATTTGTTTCTTACTACTACCAACTAGTACTAGTAAGGTACACGTGCATTGCACGCATGAGATTCTTGTGGTTTGTGCATTATGCTTCTACATGTGGAGCTTTCTGGATTCTAACATATGGCAAAATCTGGTGGAATGTAAGGTTAGGCAAGTTTGATTAACTTAGGTGAGTGTTTGGTTCAAGCCACACCTTAGGCTAGCCACACTAAGGCCCCACATGACATACACAAAAAAAAAGTGGCAAGATTCCCTTAGTCTTGCGAACTTGTGGCTCTCATTTTGAAGAACTAATAGCTTTTCCTAAGCTTAGTTGTGGCAAAGTTAGTCATGAATTAAGTTCAACCATGGAGTCTTCTAGATTATACATGTGGCAGAATCTGGTGGATGATATCCAACGGCCAGTAGTGCTCGGATTTGCCATCTTTGTACCATCGGATTGGCTTCATCCAACGGCCAACTTTCAAAGTTTTTGACACACTATATAGGGGGTATAGATATAGATGTGCCGGTCCGTTGCAATGGATCCAAAGTATATCTATTTAGTGGAGTGCACTCTAAACACATTATCTATTTATTTTTCTCTAACCTTCCGTAGCCATGCAACCAAGCCACATAAGCTTCATGGGTGGCCCCCACATCATATTATTCATACTACATTGATTGAAAAAAAGATAAATCACCTAAAACAAGATCTTCCCGTTTTTTGTTCCTACGATGTTGTGTCGTGCACGTACCTACTAGTTGTATAGTGGTAGTACTAGTAATATAGTATTAGGAGTACAAACTTGGTACTAGTAGGAGTAGTACTAGTACGGAATGCTCCTACTCTATCAACGAGCCCCGTCTGACACCAAATTTCTTGGCTTCCGTGCTACAGCTAGATCTTCCCCTCGTTTCTGTTTTCCAACCCGGCGGCGGGCGGGGTGTCGGTTTGCTCAACGGCGGTCCCACATGAAAGTGAAAATGCTAGGCAACACGCCTTCCCTAAGCTATGTGTCGTGTCGGACGGGCAGTGTTGTACTCCCGATTCCCGGGCGTGTCAGGGTGCGACGCGAATGCGGTAGGCCTTTTCCTTTTACCAGCACCGTGCCCTTGCGTTGTGACGGATCCAAAGTAGTAGATAGTAGCATTTGTTCACAAACTTGAAATAAATCACTATTGTTTTGATATACTCCTAATATATTAATCCCTCCGTACCTAAATATTTGTCTTTTTTGAGATTTCAAATGGACTATCACATACGGATTATATAGACATATTCTAGTGTTTCTAGCAAGATGCCCGCACGTTGCATGAAGTTGATGGAAAAGGTAAGAACAACTTATAAATTTACGGATGGAGTACTAGTTACAGTGATGCATATAATTATGCAAAGGGATTGCACATGTCGGTATTGACTGGAACGAGAATGCAACAGCACAATAAGAATTAAGGCCACGATGATGCAATCGCAATGGTGGTTACAGAAGGCAAGAAGAAAGATGGATCCACGAACGTACGACCTCCTCCTCCTCAACTTAGTGCGCCGGGCCACCGACCGGCGGCTAAGGAGCGGCGGCTTTTGTGGCGAGGTCGAGGTGCTTCTCAGCAAAGGCATCCAAGGCTTCCAGCCGGTTGAGGAAGGCCAACGTCGTAGCGTCCTCACTGGCCTTGTAGATACCTATGTACACGATTTGCTCGTACACGTGGATGTGTAGGTCGACGAATTCTTGCAGGGCGAGGCGCCTCACGGCGAGCGCGACCTCCAGGTGGACATTCTTCTTAGCGTCGGTGGGCAGTCGCAGGGCCACCAGTGCTTGAAAGAGGTTCCGTCCATGGAGTCCGATTAGGATGGCAAGCAATGAGGAGACCGGGCGCGCGGGCTGGAGGAGTACGGCGATGTCGTCCGCGAGCTTCTTGAGGACGGTGAACTTGTTGCTGGTGGCAACGATCATCTGGTCCAACTGAGAGTCGTAGTTGGCATCGACGGCGGCCATCCACCTGCCGATCTCCAACACCGTCTGGAGACAATCCTCGGCGCCATGCTGCAGGCCGGCGTCGTGGACCATCTGGCGCAGCCGCTGGCCGCTGACGCGCATCGCCGCCATGGGTCTGGAGTGAGCTCTTTTGCACTTAGTGTAGGTGCTTAGGCAAATGCTTAGGTGCGTACGATGTGGTAGATGCATTGGAATGGAGGGGCACCTTTAGGCCTTCCACTATGTGATCGGTGCCCGGCACATTAAAAATAATACAGATTGGGCATCGATGCTCTGAGAAATTTCTATGGCACCGGTCACACTATGTGCCTTTGCAGCCCATAGAAAAGTGGGACCACATGTATACATAAAAAATGGAGCAAGCCAGCTTTCCCTGAATCCTTCGTACGAGATCTCTAGTCCTCCTCTGTTCCATCCCCTTGATCCTTCATAGTTTAACATATTTAATTGCAATGCTAGAAGTGGGCATCGGTGCAGCAACTTCCCCCGGTTCCCTGGAAAAATATTATGGCACCGGCTGGGTAATGGAGGGCATGAGTGCCAAATGAACAAAAAGTGTATTTGGCACCACTTTTGGCCTACATAGTGGAGGGCCTTATATGAGGGCAATGAGGGCAAACTGCATTGCATTCACATTGTGCAGCCTCTTTTCCCGGACCTCCTCCCATTACTTCCCTCATGCATTAATTGAAGAAGGATGCATTCGCTGTTCAACATATCGGGAACCGCTACTCCCTCCCTCGTCTGCATGAAAGCCGTATCGGGAATCAAGCCGCTTTGTCAAATCGAATACTCCCTCTGTCTAGGTGAGTATTAAGTCATCTTACGAAAACCAAAGAATAAACGCATAGGCGTGGTGCATTAACTCTCATGTTGTTTCTTATTTTTTGACATAAATAGAGGAATCAACCAAGAAGAGATGTGGGGCTTGTATGCTTTTAATGACTTGAGACTATCAAACATGACATGCAGTGGTCAGTTCGTTGCACAAGAACAAATACAACCCATGTGAGCACACATGCATCTTATATAGCATCACATCCAATGGCTATAAAAGATGACTGAGACCAAATTATATCTCATCTAGATGAGTTCTAGCAAAACTGTATTAATAATACTTAGTACTCCTGCGCCATGTATCATATATTAGTATCATGTAGTACTTTATTTATTGCCATGTATGACACATAGTACTCAACTCTCTCTCTCTTTCTTCATTTAATTCTATGACACGTCATCAAAATTTCTAAGGCTAGTACCATTACAACCAGCCTTAGCAAATATTAAACATTAAGTTCTCTCGTTTTCCTCTCCACCTTGGTCACCTAGACAGAGGGAGTATATCTTGTGGCTTTTTCCTCTTGCGGTAGGCGGGGCAGTTTCGCCTAGTCGGTTCGACAGAGACGCGAGAAGACGAGGGAGTAGGCTGCTGCAAACGTAGGGTTGTGTGATTTGACAGTGAGTTACTGATGGATAGCTGGGGACCCGTGATTTGACTTGCCATTATCATTTTAACTGCAGCGCTACGACCGGCGTGAGTCTCCCGATTCCTGACGACCATACAGGTGCCTCTCCCAATGCTCTGAAAGAAATATGCCCTAGAGGCAATAATAAAGTTATTATTTATTTCCTTATTTCATGATAAATTTTTATTATTCATGCTAGAATTGTATTAACCAGAAACATAATACATGTGTGAATACATAGACAAACAGAGTGTCACTAGTGTGCCTCTACTTGACTAGCTCGTTGAATTAAAGATGGTTAAGTTTCCTAGCCATAGACATGAGTTGTCATTTGATTAACGAGATCACATCATTAGGAGAATGATGTGATTGACTTGACCCATTCCGTTAGCTTAGCACTTGATCGTTTAGTATGTTGCTATTGCTTTCTTCATGACTTATACATGTTCCTATGACTATGCGATTATGCAACTCCCGTTTACCGGAGGAACACTTTGTGTGCTACCAAACATCACAACGTAACTGGGTGATTATAAAGGAGCTCTACAGGTGTCTCCAAAGGTACATGTTGAGTTGGCGTATTTCAAGATTAGGATTTGTCACTCCGATTGTCGGAGAGGTATTTATGGGCCCTTTCTGTAATTCCCATTGTCGGTGTCAAAACCGGCGGATCTCGGGTAGGGGGTACCGAACTGTGCGTCTAGGCGGATGGTAACATGAGACAAGGGACACGAAGTTTTTACCCAGGTTTGAGCCCTCTCGATGGAGGTAAAACCCTACTCCTGCTTGATTAATATTGATGATATGGGTAGTACAAGAGTAGATCTACCACGAGATCAGAGAGGCTAAACCCTAGAAGCTAGCCTATGGTATGATAGTTGTTCGTCCTACGGACTAAAACCCTCCGGTTTATATAGACACCGGAGAGGGTTAGGGTCACATAGAGTCGGTTAAAATGGGAGGAGATCTACATATCCGTATCGCCAAGCTTGCCTTCCACGCCAAGGAAAGTCCCATCCGGACACGGGACGAAGTCTTCAATCTTGTATCTTCATAGTCCAGGAGTCCGGCCAAAGGTTATAGTCTGGCCATCCGGACACCCCCTAATCCAAGACTCCCTCAGTAGCCCCTGAACCAGGATTCAATGGCGACGAGTCCGGCGTGCAGATTGTCTTCGGCGTTGCAAGGCGGGTTCCTCCTCCGAATACTTCATAGAAGATTTTGAACACAAGGATAGTGTCCGGCTCTGTAAAATAAGTTCCACATACCACCCCAGAGAGAATAATATTTACACAAATCCAATCTGCTGACGTAATCACACCGCGGCCAAGCCTTTATTCGAATCGGTTTTACTGTCCCACCTCAGCGCGTTTAGCGAGGCGGTTTCCTTGGCACGTCTTGTCGAAGCAGAGATCGTGTCCCCTTATTCCGGGATCCTCATCAATACGGCGTGGGTAATCCAATTGTGCCCGTTGGTATATTTCCTCAATCGAAGGCGAGTCCCAAATGGTCACGGGGAGGGCTCTTGGTATTCAACCTCTTTATAAAGAGACCAAGGCTCTACTCCTTTCTTTCAATCTCAATCGAATCCACCTCTCACCTCGAGTTCCAACACCCAAAGCTCCAAATTCAGGCGCTTCGGACCTTCGATGATGTCCGGCTTCGGCATTCAAGGCCGGTGGATGCCTTCCTCCGTTACGGAAGAAGACGTGCTAAAGCTGAGAGATGCCAGGTATCTAACCGGCGAAATCTCGCATAGGCTGCCTGCTCAAGGGCAGGTTATTCCCACTCCCAAGCCTGGTGAGAACGTGGTGTTCGCGTCTCACTTCCTTCATGGGCTAGGATTCCCGACGGACCCCTTCGTGAGGGGGCTCATGTTTTATTATTGGCTAGAATTTCACGACTTGGCTCCGGAGTCCATCCTCCACATCTCATCGTTCATCATCGTGTGCGAAGCCTTCCTCCACATTACTCCTCACTTCGGATTTTGGCTTAAGACCTTCAAAGTAGAGCCGATGATGATCGAGGGGCAGCACGCGGAGTGCGGAGGCGCTATTATAAGCAAGAATGCTGACGCTCCATGGCCCGAGGGCTCTTTTCAAGAGGAGTTCAGCTTATGGCAACGAGAGTGGTTTTATATCACAGCTCCCAGGGGCACCAAGTGGGCGGCGTCACCTGCCTTTCGCTCGGGTCCCCCACCACAGCTAGCATCATGGGTCAATAAAGGGTTTAACTGGGGGCCATCCAAGGACGTGCCCTTGTTGCAGGGCCGCATTCAAGATCTCCTAGAGAGAGACATCAATCTGGTCGCGGTGACGCAGGTCATGTTGATTCGCCGCACCTTGCCCTGCAAACGTTGCCCTCTCCGCCTGTGGAAGTTTAATCCGGAGGGACCACGAGCTCTCCAACATTTTACGGGCGCGACACCCATGGAGATGTACAAATTGTTCTTCGGATCACAAGCAATATGTCCGGACTCGACCGTGGACGCAGGTATGAGCTGCAATCGCCCGGATACTCAAGTAAGTAGTCCTGTAACCGGACACACCATCCGTATATTTATCATAAAATTGCCCTTAAAAGAGTTGTCCCTTAAACAGGAGTGGATAGCGAAAGCAAAGCTAATCAGGTGTCCGGCCCCCCTCCCAAATACCACGCCGGATCCCGTGTTAACCAGGATGCTAGAGGTTGCGCCTTTGGAAGAAGGCGAAGGGGGAGGGGAACAAGGAAGCTACCGCCTCCCCGAAGGAGGCTGTCAGGAAAGGAGGAATCGAGAATCCCTCCATCCAGGGGAAGAAGAGGACCGCCTCTGAAGACCCGGAGACCATGGTCTCAAAGCGGGGGAAGAAATCTTCGTCAGAGGGTCCTGCGCCGGGAGATGCCTCGGCCGCACTGTGCCCCCAAGGGGATCAGCCCTCCAGCGAGCCGTAAGTAGAGAGGGGAGTTTTAAAATAAGAGACATCCCTGTTCTATTTCTGAGGAAGATAACCGAATTTTTACCATGTAGTTCGGATCTCAGCCCTTCTCATAAGAGCTCATCTTCAGGGGATCTTTGACCGGAGATGATGAAGAGCAGAACGCCTCCCCCTGCCGTACTGCCGTGCAAGGCGGGCGACCTTGAGGTGTCGTCACGGAGGATTTATCCGAATCCGGCAGGGCCGGAAGGCAGTCGTATGGCCCCCAAAGCCCTCCGTGTTCGGCCTTCGAGAAAGGCCATCGGACGAGTCCGGCACCGTCCGATGCGCGGTCAGAGGAGCTGAAGGATATTCTCGGGGAGCGTCTATCTCAGAAGAACAGCGTGCGTTGATGGGTACGGTGATTGAAAGGATTTCATCCGCGGAGAGCGGGTTTTACGAAGCTGTCAGGAGTTTACTGACATGTTTTGAGGTACGTGAAATGATGTACCTTTTGACAGTTCCGCATATAAAAGATGCGCCCTGTATAGATAGTAGCCCCTGAGACTCGGTGCATTGTCAAAAATGACGGCGCACCGAGGATCATAATCCCAGGTATGATATGTCGCTTTTCCTATGTAGGTGACGAAGGGTCCGGTGGCTAGCCGGACTGATGAATTTGCCGAGCTAAAGCGGCAACTTGGCATGGCAGATGCCGACATCACGCTTGTCAACAAGCGGCTTGATGAGTCACAAGGTATGTAATTTCTCCGCAGCCACCTGGTAAGGGGGTTTGATGCTCGTACCTTACAACCCGTATGCTTGATGCAGATGGTGCCGCTGCCGTGGAGAACCTTCGGGCGGAACTCGCCCGAGCCAAGGAGCAGGCCAGGAAAAGTGATGCGGCTGCCTTAAAGGCGGCTGAAGAGCTGAAAGACAAACAGGCTGCTCACTGCCGAAGCAAGAAGGAAATGGCCGAGATGGCTGTGAAATTGAAGGATGCTGCCGACCGCTGCAAGCTTCTTGAAAAAGAAGATTGGGCGGAACAGAAGGACCTGAAGAAGGCCACTACCGAGGCCAAGGATGCTCGCTCTGCGATGATAGCTATGAAGGAGGAGCTACATCAGGCCGGAGATATCGCGGCTGGAAAGCCCTTTATGCTGCGGATGAAGTTCGGGGATCCTAAATATGCTCTGTTGGACCGGCTGTGGAGTGCGGCGGACCCTTATCTGGACTTGGCGGCGAGTGCCGCGGACGCGGCCGAACACTTCCGGGATCAAAAGGATCACGAAGTGGAAAAGCTTTTTTGGTCGCAGTTCCACAATCCAGAGCGCCCACTTCCATTAACCGATCATTTAGCCGCGTGGGCGTAGCTGAATAGGTTATCCGGACTCGCCATGAAGTATGTCGTGAGTCATCTGTGGCCGGAAAGGCCCGAGCCGAAGAGTTATTTTAGGTTGGTGCAGCAGTTCCTTGGTGCGGTGCCGCATATCAATGCAATGAAGAGGTTAGCGTGCATAGTGGGTGCGCGGATGGCTCTTGCCCGTGTCAAGACATACTGGGCAGAGATGAAGGCCACTGCTGTTGCATCCCAAGATTCGGACGAGAGCCGAGTACCTGCCGAGCACTATTTTCAGGAAGTTCTGCAGGGCGCTCGTTTAATAGAGACACAGTGCTCGAAGGATATTATGTTCGAATAACATGTATTATTGTAAAACAATGTTTCGAGGGAATATAAAAGCTTTTTATACTTGTGCCTTCAAGAATTAAAATACCTCCTGTGCGGCTGTTAATGTATATGTATATATAACCTGAAAGATGGCAGTCGTCGGCTTCATCCCCCACGCATATAATGCGGGGGTGTTTGCAGAAGACGCATTTTCACAATTGATCCAACGTCTTGGTCCTATAAAGGAGGTGATAGCGCAGCGAACTAGGCAACCGGACTATAATGCTTTATCACTTTCACTTAGCCATAGGAGTTTGACAGTGGGGCTACTATATAGCCCCTAGGGGCACCGCTCACCCGAATTCGGGGCGCGTGTGTGCCTCGCCGGGAAACGGCCCTTCGTTAATGCGGAGGAATCCTAAAGATTCCGGCGGGTCATCGAGTGGTTGAGCAGTCTCATGCTATATCATGACAGTGAGTTTTCGGCTTTCTCTACTGAGGTGCTCGCCTGGCCGAACCGGGGCACAATTGCAGTAGTTCTCCTGGTGCCGCATTAGCCGATAGAGCGGAACGTAAGGCAGCAAAACACAGGAGCCGGGCAAACCCAACATTTGACCAAAGACATGATTCGGAGCTGATGCATATAAGGCCAAACTCGTGACGCCGAACACTCCCTAAGTTATTCGGTCTTTATGAAAATGGGCTGAACAACGCCCTTGGTAATGAGCCCCTGGTGTCCAGGTACGCGCAAAATTCTGACGTGGATACATGCCAAGACGCCAGCCTCCTCCTCGGTTATATCACGAAATCGGGGGATGTGTATCAATAAGAGACAGTAAAAAAGGTTTACGCAAGGTCTTAATCTAAAAAGAATCCTTGGAACGGGTCCCTCACACGTCTGCTAGATCCTCGGCCGGGTGTAGCACGGTGTTCAGCTGTAAAAGAGAGGAACTTAGTTGAAAAAGATCGTGCGAAAATATACGTTATATTAAATAAACAAAGTATAATTCAAAAAATGAATAAAATTGAGCTTTATCATCTCTTGTTGTACATGCGCGGAGCCCCTTGTACGGGGGTATGCGGCTAGTAAGCCCTTGTATGTTTACACCAGACTCGTCTAGCCATGTCCGGGGTCTGAATGACCTGTTTAGGTGCTTTGATCAGTGAAGCCGGTTTTGTGTGTGGCTGCCAAGGCAGCCGCACAATCTTCCGCGCTCGAGGAACACTCGAAATTTCCCTTTAATGAGATGATGCCTCGCGGACCGGGCATTTTAAGTATAAAAGATGCATAATGCGGTATTGCGTTAAAGCGGGCGAAAGCTTCGCGTCCCAGGACTGCTTGATAGCTACTTGTGAATGGGGCGATGTGGAAGGTTAGCTTTTTGCGGCGGAAGTTGTCGGAGGAGCCGAACATAACTTCTACCAGGAGAGAGCCCGTACAATGGGCATCTGGGCCTAGCGTTACCCCTTGAAAGGAAGTGTTGCTATGGCGAATTTTTGTTGGGTCTATCCCCATTTTGCGGATTGTGTCCTGATATAGCAGGTTGAGATCACTGCTGCCGTCCATTAGGACTTGTGTAAATTGGAGTCCGTCAATTATCGGGTCTTATATCAAGGCAGTCCAGCTTGCATTTCGGATACTTCTAGAGTAATCCTGATGGTCGAAGGTGATTGGTTTTAACAACCAGCGGCGGGACTCCTCTGGGATAGGCCGTATGGCACGTATCTCTATAGGCGCCACCCTGTTTTTCCCTTTTGTCACGTGAAGTGAGTTTACTGTTCTGACTTCTTATGGGAAATTCTTTTGTTTTCCGGTGCTCTGCTTGTGGGGTTCGTCATCGTCCTCGCTTGGTGTGTTGAGCCCCTTGTGTTTAGCGTTGACTTTGCCGGATTGCTTGAAGACCCAACAATCTCTGTGGGTATGGTTTGCAGGCTTCCCGGGAGTACTGTGGATTTGACATATCTTGTCCAAGATTTTGTTTAGGTTAGATGGCTCGTCCCTGTTATCCTTGAGGGGCATATTTTTCTGATTCTGCTGAGAGCTTTTGAATCCGGCGTTGACTGCCGTGCTCTTCGGGCTATTTCCCTTGGTCCGGCACTGGTCCTTGCTGCGTTGCGGTTTCCCGTTTCCATCCCTAACTTCGGATGTACTTGTGTCGCTGGTACTGCATCTTGCCAACAAGCTATCCTCTCATGCGCAAAAGCGGGTCATGAGGCTTGTTAATGCGGCCATTGTTCTTGGCTTTTCTTGGCCGAGATGTCTGGCGAGCCATTCGTCTCGAATGTTGTGTTTGAAAGCTGCTAAGGCTTCAGCGTCCGGACAGTCAACTATCTAGTTCTTTTTAGTAAGAAATCTGTTCTAGAGTTTCCGGGCTGACTCTCCGGGTTGTTGAGTTATATGACTTAAATCGTCTGCATCCGGAGGTCGGACATAGGTCCCTTTAAAATTTGCCCGAAAAGCATCCTCGAGCTCTTCCCAACTTCCAATGGTGTTTTCGGGAAGGCTTTTAAGCCAATGCCAGGCTGGCCCTTTGAGCTTGAGGGGTAAGTATTTTATGGCGTGGAGATCATGTCCTCTCACTACTTGGGAAAAGGCTAGCAGCAGCGCGGGTTTTAGGTGTATCAATAGCGCGGGGAGTGGCACTACTAATAAGGCGCTACAGCTAACACATAGCAGTAGCGCGTGCCTACCAAGCCATCTTGCTACACAAGTGTAGCGGCAGCGCGCTTAGTGGAAGCTCGCTACTGCTAGTAGCTCTAGCGCGCTCTGGCTGGACGCGCTACTGCTATCGCGGCGCTGCTGCTAACACTCGCTACTGATAATTTTAGTATTTTTTTTGGCATATTTGTTTTGTATTTGAACAGGCTTTATAGAAGAATCTTTAGCACATACAAATGTCATCATGATACACATACAAATACCTGCGAGACCACAAATGTAATCATAGCATATACAAACAAATAGTCTCATCATAATCATCATCCAACACAAAGTGGTCTCTCATCATCATCTCGAAAATAGAGATAATAGTCTCGATTACTTGCAAATACATCGTCATCCATCTAAACAATGATATACGCGAGAAGAGCTATCACTTTGAGTACATGAGTTCGTATCCCTCTCTCGCATTAGCGTGAACCTAAACTAACTACTGCCTGTCGCTCAGAAACCGGAAACCGGTACACCTGGGCCTGACACTCCGGCCACTTGTCGTATATATACTCCTGGCGTAGCACTTATTCACCATCGATGATCTATGCACCTGCATCTTCACATGAGTCATTGATATGCAACAAATATATATATATATATATATATATATATAAATATATATATATATATATATAGTCGAGCAACAGAAAGAGACAGCCTTGGCAAAAATAGAAACAACATATCATAAGCATAAATAACAAAGTTCATCGTACCCCAAAATGCCCTAACTAGAGTGATTTTTGCTAGTCGAGGAGGAGGACAGTTTAATTACATCACAAATAAAATTTCACCGTTCATAACTCAAAGTTTTGTCACACAGAAAGTATGGACTAAACGGACACATTGTCATATATCGACAATCACTCCAACATGTCGTTCCATCCATCCATGTCAGGGAGATAGTCCCCGAGCCTAGTGAAAGGTTTCAGGTCGAGACGCTGAGCGGCTACCCATGTCCGGACATCTTCCCGCGACATTTGTCCTTCTTCGTAGAACATCCCTGTTTTTCGACGACCTCCTTCATGATGATTTGGGCAAGTTCACGCTGGATGTGATAGAACTCGGCTCGAAGTCGATGATCCTCGATATCTCCTACGTTCTTTGCCCATTGCAGAATATGGGCATCGCCGGATGTAGGTGACATGCGAAGGTTCTGGTGATCCCGTCTGTACTCCAGCATGTGGTGTAGGACATAGAATCCATCATTAAGAGAATCGTTCGGTTGCTGGATGCAGCGAAGTTGGTCTTATGGTCAAGGTGAGCCTGCCGCCCTTCTCTTCTTGTCCCTAACCTCTCCACCCTTGCTTGGTAGTAAAACATAGCACTATCGAGAACATCCTTGATGTGGGTGTAATCCTTTTGTGAATGTTCTTGACGAGTCCAAGTAAAGAGTGTGGGAGAATCGGGGTATAGGATGATGAGGACGGTAGCGCCCGCTGCGCAAAATAAGTACACCTCAAATTACTTAGCCTCCACCGTGCAAATGAATGATTGAAATCGAAGTAAGGATAGCAGCGCGAATGAATTACACGGGATCATAAGGCACGAGAATCGCCTCCCTGTCCTTATTGGCGAGAATGAAATTGACGATGTATTCCCTCGCGTATACACGTTGCTCTACGCAGACTCCCAAGAAGCCCTAGTGCATGTAGTACGGGTCAGCGACACAGATATGAGGTATCTGCTCAACCTCGATGATGTAGTTCATGTGCAAGGCATAAAGGCGGACAAACGTAAAATCCAGCTTCTTCACGTGAAACACGTCGAATATGTAATTGAATCAGAGGAAGAACTTATCCACGGGGAAGCTGTCGACGTACGTCATTTGCCGTGGAACGTTAACCACGTAGAGTGGGTATCCTGGATCTGTCGAGGCGATGAGGCCTTTCTCTACCCGCAGCACATCGTCATGAAGTCTCCTTAGATCGCCGAATCTGGCCCCTAGCACTCTTGCAGGTAGGATTGGCTGACCGGGGATATGCCATTTATCCGCATCGGGGATATCTATACGGTCCTGAAGCCGAGGCTGCTGAGGCGGCTGGATCATAGAATCAGCTTTTTGCCTTTCCTCGCTCTCTTCCTAGACTTCTTTACTACCGGCAATTCAGGCACCGACTCATGACGCTCAAACCCTGAGGAGGCGCCAGTATAGACATACTGTTCAGTGCCACCGTCGTCCTCATCCTCATCCAAGGCGACGTCATCAGCGACTAATGGAGCCTCCTCCTTACCCCGTCCGCTATCACCCAACCCAACATCCGACGCTAATTGGGTAGGTGGGGTATTGATGTTCATACCTTGCTGAGGCTGCGTGATCGTGGGTGTGCTCCGACCGCCTCCACACGAAGCAAACTCTTTGGCCACAACAGGACCCACCCATTGCAACAATCACCAAGCTGCCGCGGTGTCTCCTCGTGATCCACCAGTAGTATTGGAGGAGGCAAAATGTCGTGGCCCGGTTCGACATCGCCACGTAAACCTTGAAAGGCGTTAGGGGATCGGCCGGCTGTGGAACAATGGTTCCTTCGGCTCCATTATCGTCGCCTTCCCCACGTCCACCTTCTGGTCGCCGATGGTGTACAATATGGTGCATTGGGTTTCGTTAGCCTACAAAGAAAATTCTACGACGTGAGACATCCGAAAGGCAACGAAAACGGGAGATTATACATTTAAATTGAAGGAGGCCGGTGTGACAGATACCGTGAGGGCGTCGAGCTCAGCCAAAGATGAAGCACCGCCAAGCACGCCCGGTGCGGGAGCAGGTGCGGGAGCCGGTGCGGGAGCGGGTGCTCCCAAGAAGTCAGCAAGGGGAAAGTCCTCTGCATTTGCTTCTAGATTTTTCCTTGTCCAAGTGAAAACGCCCGTCACCAAGGAAGTAGACAAATCTGCAACCACCTATTTTGCGGTAGCTACCGCTATTGCGACTGTCTGAGATGATTTCTTCTCAACCGCAATCTCAACATTCTTGTCGATGTTTTCTTCAGTTAACCTCCGGCTTTCCTTTCTCTCCTCTGTTGTCTCACGGTAGTACTTCTTCCACGTGGCGCCGTCTCCGACACCGTGCACGCGTCCATACGACGGTCGAGTATCCACCGGTTGTCGTTTCAATATGTTCAACGACCGGTTGAATGGAGTGTCCCACTTGGGCCTCGACAATGCCTCAGATGGCAGTCGCTTTCGGCCGCAATCCGGTGCTGCTCTCTCTACCAAAGGCACAAGGATCGTTTACAAATATGACTAACGTGTGCAGTCGAATTGATCAGAAACTAAAATTACCAGCAGTCTCATGAACTCCGTAATGACCGGTGTTGTCTCGTAAACCTTCTTCACTAGGTCCCGACGGTGTCGGGCCCTCAGGACGTCATGCTCCCACGGGACGGTGAAATCCGCCAAGGGGTCTGGGATGCCCAGACTCGCGGCTTCCGCGTCCTCCTTGGCCCATTTGGACCTCTTCCGTCTAGTAGTCCTGAGTTTGTTAGGAAGCCGCCGCCTCTTTACTTTCGGTTCTACAGTATCGGCTCCGCTCCCTGAGGCAGCGCCGGTCTCAGTCTCAGTGCTGGTCTCGACGCCGGTCTGAGTCTCAGCGCCGATCTCAGTCTCAGCACTGGTCTGCGTGTTGGTCTCAGTCCCCGATGCCACCGGTAGGCCCAGCAACAACATCGGTTGATCGTCGGTAAGGCTAAAAATTAAATGCGCGCTTTGGTAGACGTCGCCGCAATCACCGTAACCCTGTCCTTCATCGCTGCTAGCCATGTTTCCTATGATTAAATCTAGTCAATTAATTCTAGACCTAATAAAATGAATAATGACATAAAAAAGGCCTATTGTTTTGCAGGAACGTTGACTACTTCCTGGTGTCGCAAATTCCAGGCACTCGATATGTCCTAGTTTGTAGCACAACTCATGCCGAAATTCACGGAAAATTTCGGCATGACCTTTGCTAAAAAGTGGACAAATCGAGAACCTGAAATTTGCTGGAACGAAAATGAATCAACATTCCGGCAAAACATATATAGGCCACTCAGCTTCATTTAAACAACAAAGCCACTTGGGCACAATCGAACCACTTCACTGAAAAGATATAACATGACCACTTCATTGAAAAGATATAATCAACAACAGAAGTCTAGGAAGGGATCATCTTTAAAATAAAACTTGCCTAAATAACCTAGATAATTAACCTAATGAAACTAGTTAACCTGACTAGTTCTCTGTCAAAGCCCTAACTAAATTTTTGCGTAAATAACCTAGATAATTAACCTATGTATGAGAGAGAGAGGAGGGGTGGGGGCTTACAGAGGATGGCTCCGGTGGTGGCGAGGGAGGCAGGGGCGTCTCCGGTGATGGTGAGGGAGGCAGTTGTGGCGAGGGAGGATCCGCTGGCATCGACGGCGGCTCTGGTGGCGTTGATGAGGCCGCGCGGCTCCGTGGCGTTGGGGTCGGCTCCGGTGGCGTCGACGGCGCACGGTTCTGGTGGCTCCGGGGGCGTCGACGTCGGTAGGAGACGACGGCGAAGTGGCGCGACGGTGAATCGGGGAGATGGCAGCGGGGTGGGTTGAGAGATTTGGGGGCAAGTGGTGGCCGGGGGGAAACGGTTTTTTGGTTAAGTCAAAATTAGCGGTAGCGCGTTTCGCAAAATGCGCTATAGCTAATATAGCTATAGCGCTTTTTACAAAAAGTTCTACTGCTATAGATATGTAATTTTCTCCTTTTTATTTCCTTTTCTGTTTCTATAAGCGGGGTCTAGGAAGCGCTGCAGCTGCCTACGTTAGCTATAGCGCCTCTTACGAACACACGCTACAGCTATGCCTTTCTCTATTTTTTTCGATTTTTCATTTATTTTGCTTTGCATTTTATTTTATTTCTTTCTCCTTTTTCTGTTTCTTTCATTTTCATTTACTTTTCTATTTGTTTTTCATTTTATTTTATTTCCATTAGCAATAGCGCTCTTCTTGGGAAACACGCTGCTACTCATGCCCTAGCGGTAGCGCGCTTCCTCCAAGCCTGCTACTGCTATGCGTAGCCTACCGTTCCACCAATGGGAATATTAGTAGTAGCGCTTTTACGGCCACACGCTCTTTGCTACAATTGTATCTGCAGCGCGGTTTTTTTTCAACCGCTACTGCTATCTAGCACTAGCGCCGTTTTTTGACCCGCGCTGTTGCTAAATTTATGTGTATAAGGTTTTCCCTAGTAGTGTCTAGCCATGTGTATGTGGAGGATGTAATCCTTAATCCAGACTCCCGGGTCTGTTGTTCCGTCGTATGCCTCTATGTTTACGGGCTTGAATCCCGCTGGAAATTCATGATCCAGCACCTCATCGGTGAAACATAGGGGGTGTGCGGCACCCCTATATTTGGGTGTACCGTGATGTTCGGATACTTGATGCGTTGCATTGCTTACTAGAGCTTGCTTTCTTGGCCCATAGATAGATCAAGCTGGGCCATCTTTTTGATGCGAATCCTTGTGCGGGTCGCGTGCCGGCTTGTGTGCGGCGCCCTTTGCCGCTCTGTGTTGGCCATGGGGTTGTTCACCCGACCGGGTGGCTTCCTTATTTTTTGATTGCGGGGGCTCTAAGGCCTCCTCATCAAATTCCGGCTGTAATTTTCGCTTCGGATAGCTCTTTGTGCGGCGATTGTCGCCGTATTTGTCTGTGGTGTTGAGTACTTTGCTCCATCTAGTTCTGAGTGCATCTTCCGCTATTTTGAGCTTCTGCTTCTGCTTTTTCAGGCTACGCGCAGTGGCGACGAGCCTTTTGTGGAGGTTCTTAGGCTCCGGTAGCTTGTCCGGCATGAGGTCATCCGGACTGTTATCTTCGCCGGGGACGGGTTGTTTATCCAAGTTGCCCTGTTCGGACGGTTGCTTGATGGCATGTTCGTCGTCCGCCGGTTTGCCCTGCTCTATGGCTGGGTCTGTATGGCTGCTGTCTCTGTCGAGGTGGGGTTTGGAGCGGCGCTTATGCCGCCGCTTTGACTGCTTTTCGAGGGAACGATCCCTCGTTGCGTCCCTTTGTTCCTCGTCGTCGTTTCTTTTAGGTGTGTCCACCATGTATACATCGTGAGATGGGGTGGTTGTCCAGTACCCTATAGGTGCTGGTTCCTGTTCATCTCCTACATCGTCGTCCATACCGTCGATGTCTTCGGAGTCGAAGTCGAGAATGTAGGTTAAATCATCGACAGTGGCTATGAAGTGGGTGGTGGGTGGGCTTTGAATTTCTTCGTCGTCCGCATCCCAACCTTGCTGACCATAGTCCGGATAGGGCTCCCCCGATAAAGAGAGAGATTTTAATGAATTCAGAATGTCGCCGAAGGGCGAGTGCTGAAAGATGTCCGCGGCGATGAACTCCATGATCGGATCCCAATCCGATTCGATTGGCAGGGGCGTGGAAGTTTCGGACTCCGGAGAGGAGTCCGGCACTTTGGAGTCACGGGCTTCACAGAGGACAAGGCTGATGTTCGGCTCGATCGCCGTAGAGATTGCAGCCCCCGAGGCGGTGTCCAGCCACCCGCCCTCAGTTAGCGCATTTGGCTCCGAGCTAAGGTTCAGAGCGGGCACGGGTGCGGCCTCCAGGGCAATGTTCGGCGGCAGAGCTAGATCATGCCCATCGTAACAGTGTGGCTCGCACGGTTGTGGCTCAGATCCGTTGAAGATCAAGTCTCCGCGGACGTCAACCGTGTAGTTTAAACTTCCAAATCTGACCAGATGGCTAGGGGATAAAAGTCTCACCCTGGACCACATCGTTGTTGATGATCGGAGGAGCCATCGGGCCTAAAGATGACGACACAGAGGAACTCTCAATGAAAGTACCAATGTCGGTGTCAAAACCGACGGATCTCGGGTAGGGGGTCCCGAACTGTGCGTCTAGGCGGATGGTAACAGGAGACAAGGGACACGATGTTTTTACCTGTGTTCGGGCCCTCTCGATGGAGGTAAAACCCTACTCCTGCTTGATTAATATTGATGATATGGGTAGTACAAGAGTAGATCTACCACGAGATCAGAGAGGCTAAACCCTAGAAGCTAGCCTATGGTACGATAGTTGTTCGTCCTTCGGACTAAAACCCTCCGGTTTATATAGACATCGGAGAGGGTTAGGGTTACATAGAGTCGGTTACAATGGCAGGAGATCTACATATCCGTATCGCCAAACTTGCCTTCCACGCCAAGGTAAATCACATCCAGACACGGGACGAAGTCTTCAATCTTGTATCTTCATAGTCCAGGAGTCCGGCCAAAGGTTATAGTCCGGCCATCCGGACACCCCCTAATCCAGGACTCCCTCACCCATCACTATAAGCCTTGCAAGCAATGTGACTAATGAATTAGTTATGGGATCATGCATTACGGAACGAGTAAAGAGACTTGCCGGTAACGAGATTGAACTAGGTATTGAGATACCGACGATCGAATCTCGGGCAAGTAACATACCGATGACAAAGGGAACAACGTATATTGTTATGCGGTTTGACCGATAAAGACCATCGTAGAATATGCGGTAGCCAACATGAGCATCCAGGTTCCGCTATTGGTTATTCACCGGAGACGAGTCTCGGTCATGTCTACATAGTTCTCGAACACGTAGGGTCCGCACGCTTAACGTTCGGTGACGATCGGTATTATGAGTTTATGTGTTTTGATGTACCAAAGGAGTTCGGAGTCCTGGATGAGAGCGGGGACATGACAAGGAGTCTCGAAATGGTCGAGATGTAAAGATCGATATATTGGACGACTATATTCGGACATTGGAAAGGTTCCGAGTGATTCGGGTATTTTTCGGAGTACCTGAGAGTTACGAGAATTAGTATTTGGCCTTAATGGGCCATACGGGAAAGGAGAGAAAGGCCTCAAAGTGTGGCCGCACCCCTCCCCATGGACTGGTTCGAATTTGACTAGGGAGGGGGGCGCCCCCTTCCTTCCTTCGCCTTTTTCCTCCCCTTCTACTACTCCTACAAGGAAAGGAGGACTCCTACTCTCGGTGGGAGTAGGACTCCCACCATGGCGCGCCCTCCTCCTAGGCCGGCCGCCTACCCCCTTGCTCCTTTATATACGGGGGCAGGGGGCACCCCATAGACACAACAATTGATCTCTTAGCCGTGTGCGGTGGCCCCCTCCACCATAGTCCTCGATAATATTGTAGCGGTGCTTAGGCGAAGCCCTGCGACGGTAGAATATCAAGATCGTCACCACGCCGTCATGCTGATGGAACTCTTCCTCGACATTCTGCTGGATCAGAGTCCGGGGATCGTCATCGAGCTGAACGTGTGCTAGAACTCGGAGGTGTCGTAGTTTCGGTGCTTGATCGGTCGGGCCGTGAAGACGTGCGACTACATCAACCGCGTTGTTCTAACCCTTCCACTTTCAGTCTACGAGGGTACGTGGAAAACACTCTCCCCTCTCGTTGCTATGCATCACCATGATCTTGCGTGTGCGTTGGAATTTTTTTGAAATTACTACGTTCCCCAGCAGTGGCATCTGAGCCTGGTTTTATGCGTAGATGTCATATGCACGAGTAGAATACAAGTGAGTTGTGGGCGATATAAGTCATACTGCTTACCAGCATGTCATACTTTGGTTCGGCGGAATTGTTGGACAAAGCGGCCCGAACTGACATTACGCGTACGCTTACGCAAGACCGGTTGTCCCGACGTGCTTTGCACAAAGCTGGCTAGCGGGTGTCAGTTTCTCAAACTTTAGTTGAACCGAGTGTTGCTACGCCCGGTCCTTGCGAAGGTTAAAACAACACCAACTGGACAAACTATCGTTGTGGTTTTGATGCGTAGGTAAGAACGGTTCTCTCTAAGCCCATAGCAGCCATGTAAAACTTCCAACAACAAAGTAGAGGACGTCTAACTTGTTTTTGCAGGGTGTCGGTGTCAAAACCGGCGGATCTCGGGTAGGGGGTCCCGAACTGTGCGTCTAGGTGGAATTTTAACAGGAGACAAGGGACACGATATTTTTACCCAGGTTTGGGCCCTCTCGATGGAGGTAAAACCCTACTCCTGCTTGATTAATATTGATGATATGGGTAGTACAAGAGTAGATCTACCACGAGATCGAGAGGCTAAACCCTAGAAGCTAGCCTATGGTATGATTGTTGTTCGCCCCTGGGACTAAAACCCTCCGGTTTATATAGGCACCGAATAGGGTTAGGGTTACACAGAGTCGGTTACAATGGTAGGAGATCTACATATCCGTATGGCCAAGCTTGCCTCCAACGCCAAGGAAAGTCCCATCCGGACACGGGACGAAGTCTTCAATCTTGTATCTTCATAGTCCAGGAGTCCGACCAAAGGTAATTGCCCGGCTATCTGGACACCCCCTAATCCGGGACTCCCTCAGTAGCCCCCGAACCAGGCTTCAATCGCAACGAGTCCGGCGCGTAGATTGTCTTCGGCATTGCAAGGCGGGTTCTTCTCCAAATCCTATGTACCTATTTGAATAGTGTCCGGCTTCTCGTGAATATCGCGCTCCTTGGCTTCCACGCCCAATAATGGCCTTCTTCCACGTGTTGAACGAATGCGAAAAGCCAGGGTATTTTTACATTTACCCCCCTAGCTGCGCAAATGAGCTGTCTATATAAGAGACAAGGATCTATATCCGAATCACACCATCTTCCCTTCAATGAAGCTTTCATTGGAGCGCATCTGACATAAATCCATTCCATCATGGACAGTCGACGCGGCTCCTCCTCTCGCCCTCCCAGTCCTCAGCCTGGAGATTGGGAGAGATGCTCCGTCCCGCACAGCGAGCTAGTGACGCTCCAAACCAAGGGATTTCTTCCCCCGGCCTTCATGGTTCCGGTTCGATCCGGACTCGCCACTTATAAGGGCAGAAAACAAGCGGAGAGCGTCCCCAGTCCCTCCCAAGGAGAGCGGGTATGCCTTGTCCCTTATTTGATAAGAGGGCTCGGATTTCCAATTCATCTGTTTCTCCGGGGCTCCTGGAGTTCTATGGCCTCCAGTTGCACAACCTTATGCTTGCCTCCATTCTGCATATTGCGGGCTTCGTGGCCCTTTGCGAGTTGTTTTTGGGCATCGAGGATCATTTCGCATTGTGGAAGAGGTTGTTCTGCCTCGTACGCCGTTCTCAGGAGGGGTCGATATATCAAGTCGGCGGAGCCGAACTATGGCGCATCGCCGAGACAGGATATCTATCCGGAACCCCGAAGAAGGTGTCCGAAGACTGGCCTTCGGAATGGTTTTATATAGAAGATGTCCCCCTGCCGGACCCTATTCGGATTGGCCTCCCGGAGTTCAGTAATGCACCTTTGAAGAAACGCCTAAGCTGGCGTCCACGGAGCCCCCAGAGGGAAAATGATAGGGACGTCCTTTACCTGATGAGCCAAATAAGGTTGTTGGCTCATTCCGGACTGACCATGACCGGGGTCATGGCCACATGCATTATGCGGGGGTGCAGCCGCTCCAGTATAGAGGCCACCCCATGTTGGATTTGAATGGGGAGGACGATGCCACCCGTCATGGCCGTAAGGGGCCGGGATCGGTCGCCGATCTGATGAAGACCTTGTCCGCATTGTACAAGGGAGAAGAGGAGGAATTTCTTCGCGTCAACCCTCAGGACGGATTTTCTATGAACAATCCTCCAAGCTGGGTAAGCGAACATTTTTGCCCATCCGATCCATATTCCCATAGTCAAGTATCTCATTTTGTGATTTCGACGCAGGAACTGCGCCAGGCCGTAAAGGATATAAACATACTGCCTCTACAACCCGAAGATCCAGAACGGTTCCTTGATCCGGCCTCCCAAGAGGATCCAGACATATCGGTGGAGCTGATTGATGGGGTATATCACCAACTGAGCATTGATAATGCCCTAGTTGCCATTACGGCCGATTAGCCCGGAATACTTCCAGCCTCGCAGGTAACTGAGACTGAAGCCCCAATACTTTGAGAATGATTCATCCGTGCTTATTTTTTATCATCGTATACCACTGGTGTTTTGCAGGGGGAGCCCTTGAGGCGGAAGGCCGAGCCTGCGGCGGCTAGCCAACGAGGGGCAGTGCGGCCCAGCAGGCTAAAAAGAAGTGCGGTCCGGATCGAAACGCCGGTGCAATGGTGCGGCGTGTCACCTTATTCCCAGGTTTTATTCCAGAAGGCATACTAACGCTCGTGCTCTCTTCAGGGAAAAGAGCGCTCGCCGGACTATATCCGGAGAGGTTGCCCATCGAGCCTCCATGACCGGGCTTCAAAGCCAGGCCCAGAAGCGGAGGCAAACATGAGGCGTGCGTCGGATGCTCCTCCGACAGAGGATGCCGACAGATTGTCCGCCACCAACTCCGAGGTGGAGAGTGCCATGAATCACAGGCGCCGCCGGACAATTCTTCGTGACACATGTTTCTCCCAAGAGGCGTTGAACGCCTTCAATTGGAGAGATGCGCACCTCCGTGCCGCTCAAGATGGTCTAGCCAGAGCTACTGAGCAAGATGTAAAAGACATACGAGTGAGGAAATTTAACGGTTATATATGCGAGTCCCGAGACTTGAAATAGTTAGAATAACTGATTTAAGGATCATTTATTGTGCAGGATCTTCTGAAAAAGAATACCCAACTGTCCCAGGAGCTTGAAGAGTGCAAAGCCCAACTTGAGGCCGCACAAGCCGCAACAGGGGAAGCCAAAGAGACCCCCTCTGGTAACATATGCTTTTAAAAGATAAGTATGTTGTGAAGTGCGGCGTGTATTTACATCTGATAATAACATTGCAAATGGCGCCGGGGTAGATCCGGACAAGCAACATCTCTTGCACCGGTTAAGGGCCGGCAAGAACGTGCTTACGAGGGTGAGGCAGGAGAAAAACAATCTCCAAGATGCCAACACCCAGCTGGGTGAGGAACTAAAAGATGTTCATGCCCAGCTGTCTGACTCCGTTAAGGAGAATCGGCGGCTTCGACGCGACATTTTTAGTAAGTGCTTAAACGAACTTTGAAAAAAGAGTTCGGCGAGGAAGTCGACTAACAGAGTTATGTCTGTAGGTATGCTCACAGGCCGTCCTGCAGAGGAAATGCCCGGTTCTACGGGTGACCTTCTTCCCGAGCTCTTACAACTGCACGAACGAGTTCGGCAGGTGATGAAAGGCGTCGCCCAGGCCTTGTGGCCATCTATCTCCCTGCCCAAAGGCCTTGGGGAGCTTGCAGAGAGGCTCCAGGGAGCGCGGAGGCGCTTCCGATTATGGAAGATATCGGCCTGCCGTCAAGGCGCCAGGGAGGCTTGGGCCATGGTGAAGACGCGGTACACGAAGGCTAAGCCAAACCACATGGCCGAGGTCCGACCTGTGGGGCCAGATGGGAAGGAGATCCCTATGAGCTTAGTGTACGGCCAGGTAGAATTGGCCGCAAAGTATTCCCAGCAGGACTGTAAACTAGACAGCCTGTTAGATGGCATTGAAGAGGAATACAATCAGTCAAATTGACTATGTAATTTAAGGTGACATGTAAAATGCCTTCTAGCCGGATTGTAGATCGTTTGTCATAGCGGACCTTTTCCCTTCAACCTTGGGACCCAATAGTCCGGAGTGTGTCTGAATACCCTCGCGGTTATATAAAAACCAGGGCATGCGTGGAGACCAGGCGTAGGGGTCATTAGTGCTTTATCAGACAAGTCCCCAACTAGTTATGTTGTATTACATGGTTAGTAAGAAACATCTTCCAGGGAGAATAGTTCCGTTAGGGGTTCCTTTCCACAGGAGGCATGCCTAAAGTGCATGTCCGACTGCGTAAATAAGCAGAAAAACATCTGAGGGGCAGATAAATAAATAGGCAAGAAATCTTCTTTTAGTTCACCGACCGAATATTCTCTTAAGAACGCTAGCTTTCGGCTTCACCCAGGTCGAGGTACACATCCGCTGAACCGGCACAATAACAATCGTAGAGGTGCTCCCTTTACCACCTAGCCGAACAATCGGGAACGTAGGGGTAAGCACAGAGCCGAACAGCAACCCAGCTTGGCCAAAACTTAAGTCATATTGATCCATATAATGGTGAATAAAAGGTACATGCGGAAGTGTGACACATGTATTGGGCATGAAGCCCTTATAATTAAGCTTCTGTGAAAGAAGCCCCCAGGTACAATGAGCGCGGATAGCGCGTCAAGTGTGTGCGAACGATGCGCTAACGAGCCTTCAAAGGCTTTAAAATAAAAAGGAGGGAGAAGGAGAAAAATAGAAGACAGCTAGAATGTAAAATATGGTCAGAAGAAGGAGACGAACTCAGAATCCGGTGCTAGGCGTAGAATCTTCGGAGACGGGCTGTGTTCCATGGGTTCGGCTCGAGTCGGTTATCCGATGCATCTCACAGACGGTACGCTCCACCGGTCAGGACTTGGTCGATGATAAATGGACCTTCCCATTTGGGCTTTAGTTTGTCCTTTTTCTTGTCTGGCAGGCGTAGAACTAGCTCGCCAACATTGTACGTTTTGGCCCGTACTTCTCTGCTTTGATATCTTTGAGCCTGTTGTTGATAGAATGCGGAACAGGCTTTTGCTACGTCACGCTCCTCCTCCAAGGCGTCCAAACTTTCCTGCCAATCGAGCTCGGCTTCTCTTTCTTCGTACATGCGCACGCGAGGTGAGTAAGGAATTATGTCGCAGGGCAGAACTACCTCTGCGCCGTATACCAAAAAGAATGGTGTGAATCCGGTCGTGCGATTCGGAGTGGTCCGCAGCCCCCAGATTACGGAGTCGAGCTCCTCTACCCAGTTCGTGTTAGATTCCTTGAGGGGCCGCACTAATCTGGGTTTGATGCCGCTCATAATTAGACCATTTGCTCGCTCAATGAGGGAGTCCTGGATTAGGGGGTGTCTGGGTAGCTGAACTATCACCGTTGGCCGGACTCCTGGACTATGAAGATACAAGATTGAAGACTCCGTCCCGTGTCCGGATGAGACTTTCCTTGGCATGGAAGGCAAGCTTGGCGATAAGGATATGTAGATCTCGTACCATTGTAACCGACTCTGTGTAACCCTAACCCTATCTGGTGTCTATATAAACCGGAGGGTTTTAGTCCGTAGCACGAACAACAATCATACCATAGGCTAGATTCTAGGGTGTAGCCTCTCTGATCTCGTGGTAGATCCACTCTTGTACTACCCATATCATCAATATTAATCAAGCAGGAGTAGGGTTTTACCTCCATCGAGAGGGCCCGAACCTGTGTAAAAACATCGCGTCCCTTGTCTCCTGTTACCATCCTCCTAGGACGACAGTTGGGGCCCCTACCGAGATCCGCCGGTTTTGACACCGGCCGAGGGAGCCCTGGATTAGGGGTGTCCGGATAGCCGAACTATCATGTTGGCGAGACTCCTGGACTATGAAGATACAAGATTGAAGACTTCGTCCTGTGTCCGGATGGGACTTTCCTTGGCGTGGAAGGCAAGCTTGGCGATACGGATATGTAGATATCCTACCATTGTAACCGACTCTGTGTAACCCTAACCCTATCCGGTGTCTATATAAACAGGAGGGTTTTAGTCCGTAGGACGAACAACAATCATACCATAGGCTAGCTTCTAGGGTTTACCCTCTCTGATCTCGTGGTAGATCTACTCTTGTACTACCCATGGGATCAATATTAATCAAGCAGGAGTAGGGTTTTACCTCCATCGAAAGGGCACGAACCTGGGTAAAAACATCGCGTCCCTTGTCTCCTGTTACCATCCGCCTAGACGCACAGTTCGGGACCCCCTACCCGAGATCCTCCGGTTTTGACACCGACTGAGGGAGTCCTGGATTAGGGGGTGTCCGGATAGCCGAACTATCACTGTTGGCCAGACTCCTAGACTATGAAGATACAAGATTGAAGATTTCATCCCGTGTCTGGATGGGACTTTCCTTGGCGTGGAAGGCAAGCTTGGCGATACGGATATGTAGATCTCCTACCATTCTAACCGACTTTGTGTAACCCTAACCCTATCCGGCGTCTATATAAACCGGAGGGTTTTAGTACGTAGGACGAACAACAATCATACCATAGGCTAGCTTCTAATGTTTAGCCTCTCTGATCTCGTGGTAGATCCACTCTGGTACTACCCATATCATTAATATTAATCAAGCAGGAGTAGGGTTTTACCTCCATCGAGAGGGCCCGAACCAGGGTAAAAACATCGTGTCCCTTGTCTCCTCTTACCAACCGCCTAGACGCACAGTTCGGGACCCCCTAACCGAGATCCGCCGGTTTTGACACCGACATTGGTGCTTTCATTGAGAGTTCCTTTGTGCCGTCACTGTTAGGAAGGATGCCTCATCCCGTCTTTAAATACGGCACCGTTGCTAAAGAAGCTTTGGCCACCGGCCAAACTCTTCGGCTAGGCGATATTTTTATGACCGCCTGTTCGGCCGCCGCGCCGACAATGACTTCTCGGGTCATTGAAAGAAATCTTCACGTTAACTCGGAACTCGCCGAGCAGTTATATCCGATGGAGCTCTCTTCCTTAAACGAGTTCTTGGATCGCATCGCCACCCTGGGAGTCGCTACAGGCTACGATCAGATTGGGCCTAAAACCGATCTGAGTGAGATCAACTCTCCCCAGGCTACCCACCACGTTGATGTGGTAGAGGAACAATACGGCGACTCTTCTCCTACCTTAAGGACTAGCTTTGTGTGGATTCCTGACCCCTCCATGCCGGATTCCCGCGGAGGGAGGACACCACTCAAGCCCTGAACTTAAAGTCAGGCAGCGGGCTAGATTCATTGGACAACCTCCAAGAACCCAAGCTTCCATGTTCGGAAACTTCTTGGCCCCTGAATCTTAGATCGAACGGGGTTCAGAATTTAATTCCACCCGCCCACCCACACATAAGCGATCTATCCCAAACCCGGCAAGAGCCCGGTGAAACAGTACATCATTACTGGGCCAGATTCCTCCTGGTTATGGACAGGATAAAGGATTGCCGCGAGGAGGACGCAATCTCATTCTTCTGCAATAATTGCACGGACAAGGGAATCCTAAACGCCATAAGTCGTCGTGAAATTACACGCTTCGCTGACTTGGCGTCCATAGTACGAAAGTACTGCGCGATGGAGAGCGCCTGGAAAACCGAAATCAAATTTTGGGATAATCCCGCCCCGAATACAACCCTAGTCCGAAATAAAGGGGTGCATCATCACCAGGCACCTGGGTTACATACCAAAAGGAAAAACCCCCAAAGGGCACGGAACCGTCTTTGGAGGGATGGCTCGATGGACCCTGCAAAATTCATAGCACAGAGGGCGCCACTCCAACTCATAGCCTTAGAGCATGTTGGATACTACGGCAGGTGGCCAAAAGTGGCGAAGAGCTTTTAGCTCCATAGCACCAGCCCAGCAATACCAGTACGGTATTAACAGTCTTCGAGACTTTCGCATCAAATAATATGCGGAAATGAACACTCCGCAGCCTTGCCGAAGGCTACCAGATAGCAACAATAAATCCATGGAGTCACACGGCTATTACCTTTAACGCCAGTGACGAACCTAAAATCCAAACAGCCCGAGCACCAGCCGCATTGGTCCTCAGTCTAATAGTGGACGGCTTTCGCCTTACCAAGGTACTCATGGATGGAGGGAGCGGATTAAACCTCATCTACCAGGAAACCCTTCGAAAAATGGAAATATACTGGAGCCGCATTGAGCAAAGTAGCACAACCTTTAGAGGAATAATCCCCAGTCGGGAAGCATGCTGTACAGGAAAGATCACACTGGATGTGGTGTTCGGCACACCGGACAATTATTGGTCTGAGGAGGTCACATTCCAAGTGGCCCCGTTCAGCAGTGGATACCACGCTCTATTAGGGCGAGAGGCATTCACAATTTTTCAAGCTATACCCCATTACGGGTACATGAAGCTCAAAATGCCCAGACCCAACAGAATTATCACTCTCGCTAGTGACCCGGACATAGCGCTCCGCGCTGAAAATAAAACAGGCGCACTTGCCCTTGAGGCACTATCCGAAGCCCTAGCGGCAGAGGAACTCACTGCGCTGCGCTCCACGGTGAACAGGGACGATGTGATACTCGATAAGAGATCCAAGTCCACCTCTTTTAAACCGGCAGACGAAATATTCAAATTCCAAGTCCATCCAACGGACCCTAAAAAACGATCTCCATCGGGGTACAATTAAACCCCGATGTGGACGCTGCATTACGAGAATTCCTACGCGAAAATTGGGACATTTTTTCCTGGCACCCTTCAGACATGCGAGGAATCCCACGCCGGCTGGCCGAGCACAGCATAAATATCCTAAAAGGATTCAAGCCAGTCAAACAAGCTCTTTGGCGTTTCTCCGAACCGAAGAGACAGGCCATGGGAGAGGAGCTCGCCAAACTATTGGAGGCCGGATTCATCAGAGACATTAAACATCCAGACTGGCTAGCAATCCTGGTAATGGTACCAAAGAAGGACAAATCCTGGTGCCTATGTGTCGAATTTAAGGACCTTAACAAGGCTTGCCCAAAGGATCCCTTCCCCCTCCCCCGCATCGATCAAATTATCGACGCTACCGCAGGATACAATTCATTCTGTTTCCTCGACGCATACTCCGACTACCACCAAATTAAGATGGCAGAGCCAGACCAAGCCGCAACGGCATTCATCACTCCATACGGCTCATTCTGCTTCAACACAATGCTCTTTGGGCTCAAAAACGCCGGCGCAACATATCAGCGCATGATTCAGACATGTCTGGCAAACCAGATCGGCAAAACATTGGAGGCATACGTAGACGATGTGGTCGTCAAATCCAAGCATGTCGAAACCCTAGTCGACGACTTGAGGCTCACATTCGATAATCTCCGAACATATGACATCAAGCTCAACCCGGAAAAATGCGTTTTGGCGTACCGGCGGAAAGCTCTTGGGCTTCATTGTATCCGTAGTGGAATTGAAGCAAACCCAGCCAAGATCCGAGCTCTGTCACAACTGGATATCCCCAAAGACCTCAAACAAATACAAAATTATTTGGATGCGTGGCGGCTCTAAGCCGCTTTATCTCCCGCTTAGGAGAAAAGCCATTACCCCTTTATCGCCTCCTCCGGCGCACCGAACACTTCGAGTGGACGAATGCCACCACGGCCGGACTCGAAGAAATCAAAGCCATATTGGCAACAAATCCGGTCCTGGCCGCGCCCAACATGGGCGAACCAATGCTATTATACATCGCAACAACCCATCAAGTTGTAAGCGCGGTGCTCGTTGTCGAACGAGAAACGGACGGACACAAGTTCCCTCTCCAAAAACCAGTTTACTACGTGTCCACTGTCCTAACTCCGTGCAAGTCACGGTACCCACATTATCAAAAGATAGCATATGCGGTGTTCATGGCATCCCGGAAGCTTCGACACTACTTTCAAGAGTGTTCGATAACAGTAGCCTCCGAAGTACCTCTTAATGACATTATAAACAACCGCGACGCAATGGGCCGGATTGCTAAATGGGCCATTGAGCTCCTCCCGTTCGACATAACCTACAAGCCACGACGAGCTATTAAGTCACAAGTTTTGGCCGACTTCGTCGCCGAATGGACTGAAGCCGAACTCCCTAAAGAGTACGGCACATATTCCAACTGGATCATGCACTTTGAAGGCTCCAAAATGTTGGCCGGCCTTGGGGCTAGCGTCGTTCTGACGTCCCCAACCGGAGATACAGTCCAATACGTACTTCAAATAATGTACACGGACTCCAACAACGCAGCCGAATACGAGGCCCTTCTACATGGTCTCCAGATATCAGTCTCCATGGGCATTCAACGCCTAGAGGTGCGCGGAGATTTGAACCTCGCGATATCCCAAATAAATGGGGACTTTGATGCCAAGGATCCAAAAATGGCAGCTTATCGCAATGCCGTCCTAAAAATGTCAGCTCGGTTTGAGGGGCTCGAATTTCACCATATAGCCCCGGATAACAACCAGGCAGCGGACGTGTTGGCACGCATTGGCGCAAAACGCGATGCCGTCCCCCCCAACATCTTCCTAGAGAGGCTTTTCAAGCCATCCGTATTATTTGAGGGAGAGTCCGGAAATAACAACCAGGACCCAACCACACTACCCCACACTGAACATTCCGACATAGTTGGTGGCTCCGCCAACGAAATAACACCGTCAGCCCACGCAATAATGGCAGTCATTGCCCCGTGGACAGAACCATTCCTAGCCTACCTAACTAGGTAGGAGCTTCCCGAAGACCAAAACAAGGCCCGCTGCATAGTGCGGCAGTCTAAAGCCTATAAGGTCCATGAGGGAGAGCTATATACGAAAAGCACAACCGGAGTCCTTCAAAGGTGTATCTCCGAAGAGGAAGGGCGGAATCTCCTGGCTGAAATTCATGCCGGACTCGGTGGGCACCATGCCGCAGCCCGGGCCCTTGTAGGTAAGGCCTTCCGTACAGGATTTTATTGGTCGACGGCCCGGGCAGATGCTCAGGACTTAGTCCAATGATGCGTCAGTTGCCAGCTCTTTGCTAATCAAAGCCACATGCCACCCACCGCCCTCAAAACAATACCCATCACCTGGCCCTTGATGCAGGGGCTTGACATGGTTGGACCCCTTAAAGGAGGAACCCACAAGCAAAAATACCTATTGGTCATGGTGGATAAATTCACCAAATGGATAGAGGCCAAGCCTACAAAGACGGCCGAATACGGACCTATGATAGACTTTATATCAGGGGTAGTACACCGTTACGGCGTCCCCCATAGCATCATCACTGATAACGGCATGAACTTCACGGCCGATGAGGTCAAACTCTGGTGCAAAAACATGGGCATCAAGCTCGACTACGCTTCAGTCTATCACCCCCAAACTAACGGTCAAGTCGAGCGAGCAAACGGACTAATCATGAGAGGCATTAAATCCAGACTAGTGCGGTCCCTCAAGGAATCTAACACGCACTGGGTTGAGGAGCTCGACTCCGTACTCTGGGGGCTGCGGACCCCGCCGAATCGCACTACCGGATTCACACCATTTTTTATGGTATACGGCGCAGAGGCAGTTTTGCCCTGCGACATAATTCATGGCTCACCTCGCGTGCGCATGTAATGGAAGAAAGAGAAGCCGAGCTCGATCGGCAGGATAGTTTGGACGCCTTGGAGGAGGAGCGCCGACGTGGCAAAAGCTCGTTCCGCATTCTATCAACAGCAGGCTCGAAGATATCAAAGCAGGGAAATGCACGGGCCAAAGCTTACAACGTTGGCGAACTAGTTCTACGCCGCGGACAAGAAAAAGGACAAACTCAAGCCCAAATGGGAGGCCCCTTCATCATCGACCAAGTCCCGATCCGTGGGAGCGTACCATCTGCGAAACACATCGGATAACCAACTCGAGCCGAACCCAAGGAACGCAGCCCGTCTCCGAAGATTCTACGCCTAGCGCCAGATTCTGAGTTCGTCTCCTTCCTCCGTCTATATTTTATACTTTGAGCTGTCTTTTATTTCTCTCCTTCTTCCTCCTTTTTTCCGAAGCCCTTAAAGGCGCGTTCGCGCATTGTTCGCACACACTTGACGCGCTATCCGCTCATTATACACAGGGGCTTCTCTAACGAAGCTTATTTATACGGGCTTTATGCCCAACACATGTGTCACACTTCCGCATGTACCTTTTATTCACCATTATATGCATCTATATGGCTTAAGTTTTGGCCAAGCTGGGTTGCCTGGCTCCTGTGCTTACCCCTACGTTCCCGATTGTTCGGCTAGGTGGTAAAGGGAGCACCTCTGCGATTGTTACCGCCGGGTCAGCCGGACGTGTACCTCAGACTGGGTGAAGCCGAAAGGTACCGTTCTTAAGAGAATATTCGTTCGGTGCACTAAAAGATGATTTTATTTATTTTTTCATTTATCTGCCCCCAGATGCTTTTCTGCTTTTTTCGCAGTCCGGACATGCACTTTAGGGTATGCCTCCCAGGGAAAGGAACCCCTAACGGAACTATTCTCCCTGGAAGATGTTTCTTGCTAACCATGTAATATAACATAACTAGTTGGGCACTTGTCTGATAAAGCACTCATGACCCCTATGCCTGGTCTCCACGCATGCCCCAGTTTTTACATAACCGCGAGGGTATTCGGACACACTCCGGACTATTGGGTCCCGAGGTTGAAGCGAAAATGTCCGCTACGACAAACGATCTACAATCCGGCTAGAAGGCATTTTACATGTCATTTTAAATTACATAGTCAAATCGACTGATTGTATTCCTCTTCAATACCATCTAACAGGCTGTCTAGTTTACGGTCCTGCTGGGAATACTTTGCGGCCAACTCTACTTGGCCGTACACTAAGCTCATAGGGATTTCCTTCCCGTCAGGCCCCACAGGTCTGACCTCGGCCATGTGGTTTGGGTCAGCCTTCGTGTACCGCGTCTTCACCATGGACCAGGCCTCCCTGGCGCCTTGACGACAGGCCGATATCTTCCATAGTCGGAAGGGCCGCCGTGCTCCCTGAAGCTTCTCTGCAAGCTCTCCAAGGCCTTCGAGCAGGGAGATAGATGGCCACAAGGCCTGTGCGACGCCTTTCATCACCTGCCAAACTCGTTCGTGCAGTTGCAATAGCTCGAGAAGAAGGTCACCCATCGAACCGGGCATTTCCTCTGCAGGACGACCCGTGAGCATACCTACAGACATAACTCTGTTAGTCAACTTCCTCGCCGAACTCTTTTTCAAAGTTCGCTCAAGCACTTACAATAAATGCCGCGACGAAGTCGCCGATTCTCCTTCACGGAGTCAGACAACTGGGCACGAACATCCTTTAGTTCCTCACCCAGCTGGGTGTTGGCATCCTGGAGATTATTTTTCTCTTGCCTCACCCTTGTAAGCACATTCTCGCCAGCCTTCAACCGGCGCAAGAGCTGTTGCTTGTTCGGATCTAGTCCGGCGCCATCTGCAATATTAATGTCAGATTTACACAGACGCTGCACTTCACAAACTACTTATCTTTTGAAGCATATATTACCAGACGGGGTCTCAGTGGCTCCCCCTGTAGCGGCTAGTGCGGCCTCAAGTTGGGCCTTGCATTCTTCAAGCTCCTGGGATAGTTGGGTATTCTTTTTGTAATATCCTTCATAACAAATGATCCTTAAATCAGTTATTCTAACTATTTTAAGCCTCGGGGGCTACTGGCATATATAACCATCAAATTTCCTCACCTGTATGTCCTTTACATACTGCTCCATGGCTCTGGCTAGACCATCTTGAGCGGCATGGAGGTGTGCATATCCCGAATTGAAGGCATTCAATGCCTCTTGGGAGAAACATGCGTCACGAAGAACTGTCCGGCGGCACCTGTTATTCATGGCGCTCTCCACCTCGGAGTTGGTGGCGGACAATATGTCGGCATCCTCTGTCGGAGGAGCATCCGACGCACGCCTCGTGCTCGCCTCTGCTTCTGGACCCGGCTTTGGAGCCTAGCTGGCGGAGGCTCGATTGGCAACCTCTCCGGACACAGTCCCGCGTGCGCTCTTTTTCCTGAAAAGAGTACCAGCGTTAGTACGCCTTCCAGGAATCAATCCTGGGAATATGGTGACGCGCCATACCGTTGCGGTGGCGTTTCGATCCAGACCATGCTTCTTTTTAGCCTGCGGGGCTGTGCTGCCCCTTGTTGGCTAGCCGCGCTGAGCTCGGCCTCCCGCCTCAAGGCACCCCCTGCTAAACACCATTGGTATACGGTGATAAAAAATAAGCATGAATGGGTCATTATCGAGTATTGGGACCTCGGTCTCGCCATTCGTGAGGCTGGAAGTATTCCAGGGTAATCGGCCGTAATGGCAACCAAGGCATTATCGATGCTCAGTTGGTGAAATACCCCATCAATCAGCTCCACCAATATGTCCGGATCCTCTTGGGAGGCCGGATCAAGGAGCCGTTCTGGATCCTTGGGTTGTGGAGGCGGGCTGTTTATGTCTTTTACGGCCTGGCGCAGTTCCTGCGTCAAAATCACAAACTAAGATACCTAACCATGGGAATACGGATCGGATGTGCAAAAAAGAAATTTCCGCTTACCCATCTTCGAGGATTGTTCATAGAAAATCCGTTCAATGGACTGACGCGGAGAAAATCCTCCTCTTCTCCCTTGTACAACGCGGACAAGATCTTCACCAGATCGGTGACCGATCCCGGCCCCTTACGGCCATGACGGGTGGCATCGTCCTCCCCCTTGAAATCCCACATGGGGTGGCCCCTATACTGGAGCGGCTGCACCCCCCGCATAATACATGTGGCCATGACACCGATCATGGTCAGTGTGGAATGAACTAACAATCTTATTCGGCTCATCAGGTAAAGGACGTCGCTGTCGTCTTACCTCTGGGAGCTCCGCGGGCGCCGAATCAGGCGTTTCTTCAAAGGAGCATTGCTGATCTCCGGGAGACTGATCCGAACAGGATTCGGCAGTGGGACGTCCTCTATATAAAACCATTCCGAAGGACAGTCTTCAGACGCCTTCTCCGGGGTTCCGGATAGATATCCGGTCCCGGTGATGCGCCATAGCTCGGCTCCGCCCACCTGATATATTGACCCCTCATGAGAACGGGGTACAAGGCAGAATAATCTCTTCCACAGCGCAAAATGAGCCTCGACGCCCATGAACAGTTCGCAAAGGGCCACGAAGCCCGCGATGTGCATAATGGAGGCAGGCGTAAGGTGGTGCAACTGGAGGCCGTAGAACTCCAAGAGCCCCCGGAGAAACGAATGAATTGAAAATCCGAGCCCTCTTACTAGATAAGAGAAAAAGCATACCCGCTCTCCTTTGGAGGGATCGGGGACACTCTCCGCTTGCTTTCCGCCCTTATAGGTGGCGAGTCCGGCTCGAACCGGAACCATGAAGGCCGGGGGAAGAAATCCCTTGGGTTGGAGTGTCACTAGCTCGCTATGCGGGACTGAGCATCTCTCCCAATTTCCAGGCTGAGGGCTGGGAGCGCGAGAGAAGGAGCTGCACCGACTGTCCATGATGGAATGGATTTTCGTCAGAGGCGCTTCGATGAAAGCTTGCGGAGGGGGGATGGTGTGACTCAGATCTAGATCCTCGTCCCTTCTATAGGCGGCTCATTTGCGCATCTAGGGGGATAAGTGTAAAAATACCCTGGCTTTTCGCATTCATTCAAACACGTGGAAGATGGCCATTATTGGGCATGGAAGCCAAGGAGCGTAGCATTTATCAGAAGCCGGACACTATTCGACAAGTATATGGAATTTGGAGAAGAACCCGCCGCAATGCGAAGACAATCTACGCACCGGACTCATCGCCATTGAAGCCTGGTTCGGGGGCTACTGAGGGAGTCCTGGATTAGGGGGTGTCCGGATAGCCGAACTATCACCGTTGGCCGGACTCCTGGACTATGAAGATACAAGATTGAAGACTTCGTCCCGTGTCCGGATGGGACTTTCCTTGGCGTGGTCGGCATGCTTGGCTATAAGGATATGTAGATCTCCTACCATTGTAACCGACTCTGTGTAACCCTAACCCTATCTGGTGTCTATATAAACCGGAGGGTTTTAGTCCATAGCACGAACAACAATCATACCATAGGCTAGCTTCTAGGGTTTAGCCTCTCTGATCTCGTGGTAGATCCACTCTTTTACTACCCATATCATCAATATTAATCAAGCAGGAGTAGGGTTTTACCTCCATCGAGAGGGCCCGAACCTGGGTAAAAACATCGCGTCCCTTGTCTCGTGTTACCATCCGCCTAGACGCACAGTTCGGGACCACCTACCCGAGATCCGCTGGTTTTGACACCGACACTCAACTTGACCGTTAGTTTGAGGGTGATAGACTGAAGCGTAGTCGAGCTTAATGCCCATGTTTTTGCACCAGAGTTTTACCTCGTCGGCCGTAAAGTTCGTGCCGTTATCAGTGATGATGTTGTGGGGGACACCGTAACGGTGTACGACCCCTGATATGAAGTCTATCATCGGTCCGGATTCGGCTGTCTTGACAGGATTGGCCTCTATCCATTTGGTGAATTTATCCACCATGACCAGTAGGTATTTTTGCTTGTGGGTTCCCCCTTTAAGGGGTCCGACCATGTCAAGCCCCCAGACCACAAAGGGCCAGGTGATGGGTATAGTTTTGAGGGCGGTGGGGGGCATGTGGCTTTGGTTGGCAAAGAGCTGGCATCCGACGCATTGTTGGACTAAGTCCTTAGCATCTGCCCGGGCCGTCGGCCAATAAAATCATGTACGGAAGCCCTTGCCTACAAGGGCCCGGGCTGCGGCGTGGTGCCCGCCGGGTCCGGTATGAATTTCAGCCAGAAGATTCCGCCCTTCCACTTCGGAGATACACCTTTGAAGGACTCCGGTTGTGCTTTTCTTATAAAGCTCTCCCTCATGGACTTTATAGGCTTTAGATCGCCGCACTATGCAGCGTGCCTCGTTTTGGTCCTCGAGAAGTTCCTGCCTGGTTAGGTAGGCTAGGAATGGTTCCGTCCATGGGGCAATGACTGCCATTATTACGTGGGCTGAGGGTGTTATTTCGTTGGCAGAACCACCAACTGTGTCAGAATGTTCGGTGTGGGCCAGTGCGGTTGGGTCCGGGCTTTTATTTGCGGACTCTCCCTCCCATGATACAGATGGCTTGAACAGCCTCTCTAGGAAGATGTTGGGGGGGGGGACAGCATCGCGCTTTGCGCCGATGCGTGCCAACACGTCTGCTGCCGGGTTGTTATCCCGGGCTATATGGTGAAATTCGAGCCCCTCAAACCGAGCTGACATTTTTATTACGGCATTGCGATAGGCTGCCATTTTCGGATCCTTGGCATCAAAGTCTCCATTTATTTGGGATATCGCGAGGTTCGAATCCCCGCGCACCTCTAGGCGTTGAATGCCCGTGGAGACTGCCATCCGGAGACCATGTAGAAGGGCCTTGTATTCGGCTGCGTTCTTGGAGTCCGTATACATTATCTGGAGTACGTATTGAACTGTATCTCCAGTTGGGGACGTCAGAACAACGCCATGTCCCAGGCCAGCCAACATTTTGGAGCCGTCGAAGTGCATTATCCAGTTGGATTATGCGCCGTACTCTTTAGGGAGTTCTGCTTTGGTCCATTCGACGACGAAGTCGGCCAAAACTTGTGACTTAATAGCTCTCCGTGGCTTATAGGTTATGTCGAACGGGAGGAGCTCAATGGCCAATTTGGCAATCCGTCCCGTCGTGTCGCGGTTGTTTATAATGTCGTTAAGGGGTACTTCGGAGGCTACTGTTATTGAACACTCTTGAAAGTAGTGTCGCAGCTTCCGGGATGCCATAAACACTGCGTACGCAATCTTTTGATAATGCGGGTACCGTGACTTGCATGGAGTTAGGACAGTGGACACGTAGTAAACTGGTTTTTGAAGGGGAACTTGTGCCCGTCCGTTTCTCGTTCGACAACGAGCACCGCGCTTACTACTTGATGAGTTGCCGCAATGTATAATAGCATTGGTTCGCCCATGTTGGGCGCGGCCAGGACCGGGTTTGTTGCCAATATGGCTTTTATTTCTTCGAGTCCGGCCGTGGCGGCATCTGTCCACTCGAAGTGTTCGGTGCGTCGGAGGAGGCGATAAAGGGGTAATGCCTTTTCTCCAAAACGGGAGATAAAGCGGCTTAGAGCCGCCACGCATCCAGTCAATTTTTGTATTTGTTTGAGGTCTTTGGGGATATCCAATTGTGACAGAGCTCGGATCTTGGCTGGTTTTGCTTCAATTCCTCTAGCAGATACGATGAAGCCCAAGAGCTTTGCGGCTGGTACGCCGAAAACACGTTTTTCCGGGTTGAGCTTGATGTCATATGTTCGGAGATTATCGAATGTGAGCCTCAAGTCGTCTACTAGAGTTTTGACATGCTTGCTTTTGACGACCACATCATCTATGTATGCCTCCACTGTTTTGCCGATCTGGTTTGCCAGACATGTCTGAATCATGCGCTGATATGTTGCGCCGGTGTTTTTGAGCCCGAAGGGCATTGTGTTGAAGAAGAATGGGACGTATGGAGTGATGAATGCCGTTGCGGCTTGGTCAAGCTCAGCCATCTTAATTTGGTGGTAGCCGGAGTATGCGTCGAGGAAATGCAATGAATCGTGTCCTGCGGTAGCGTTGATGATTTGATCGATGCGGGGGAGGGGGAAGGGATCCTTTGGGCAAGCCTTGTTGAGGTCCTTGAAATCGACGCATAGGCGCCATGATTTCTCCTTCTTTAGTACCATCACTAGGTTTGCTAGCCAGTCCGGATGTTTTATATCTCCGATGAATCTGGCCTCCAATAGTTTGGCTAGCTCCTCTCCCATGGCCTGTCTCTTGGGTTCGGAGAAACGCCGAAGAGCCTGTTTGACTGGCTTGATCCCTTTTAGGATGTTTAGGCTGTGCTCGGCCAGGCGGCGTGGCATTCCTGACATGTCTGAAGGGTGCCAGGCAAAAATGTCCCAATTTTCGCGTAGGAATTCTCTTAGTGCGGCGTCTACATCAGGATTTAATTGTGCCCTGATAGAGGCCGTTTTTGTAGGGTCCGCTGGATGGAGTTGGAATTTGACTATTTCGTCTGCTTGTTTGAAGGAAGTGGACTTGGATCTCTTATCGAGTATCACATCGTCCCTATTCACCGTGGAGCGCAGCGCAGTGAGTTCCTCGGCCGCTAGGGCTTCGGATAGTGCCTCATGGGCCAGTGCGGCTGTCTTATTTTCGACGCGGAGTGCTATGTCCGGATCACTAGCAAGAGTGATGATTCCGTTGGGCTCGGGCATTTTGAGCTTCATGTACCCATAATGAGTTATAGCTTGAAAAATTGTGAATGCCTCTCGCCCTAATAGAGCGTGGTATCCGCTGCTGAACGGGGCCACTTGGAACGTGACTTCCTCGGACCTGTAATTATCCGGCGTGCCGAACACCACATCCAGTGTGATTCTCCTGTACAGCGTGCTTCCCGACTGGGCATTATTCCTCTAAAGGTTGTGCTGCTTCGCTCAATGCGGCTCTAGTCTATTTCCATTTTTCGGAGGGTTTCCTTGGAAATGAGGTTTAATCCGCAGCCGCCGTGCATGAGTATCTTGTCAAGGCGAAAGCCGTCCACTATCAGACTGAGGACCAATGCGGCTGGTGCTCAGGCTATTCGGAATTTAGGTTTGTCAATGACATTAAAGGTAATAGTTGTGTCACTCCATGGATTTATTGTTGCTACTTGGTAGACTTCGACAAGGCTACGGAGTGTTCGTTTCCGCATATTATTTGATGCGGAAGTCTCGAAGACTGTTAATACCGTAGTGGTATCCCTGGGCTGGTGCTCTAGAGCTAGAAGCTCTTCGCCACTTTTGGCCACCTGCCGTAGTATCCAACATGCTCTAAGGCTATGACTTGGAGTGGCGCCCTCTGTACTATGAAATTTACAGGGTCCATTGAGCCATCCCTCCAGTACGGTTCCATGCCCTATAGAGGGTTTTTTCTTTTTGGTGTTTAACCCAGGTGCCTGGCGATGGTGCACCCTTTTATTTCGGACTGGGGTTGTATTCAAGGCCGGATTGTCCCAAAATCTTGCTTTGGTTTTCCAGGCGCTTTCCATCGCACAGTACTTTTGTACTATGGACGCCAAGTCGGAAAAGCGTGTGATGTCACGGCGACCTATAGCGTTAAGGATCCCGTTGTCCGTGCAATTATTGTAGAAGAATGAGATTGCGTCCTCCTCGCGGCAGTCATTTATCCTGTCCATAACCAGGAGTAATCTGGCCCAGTAATGGTGTACTGTTTCTGCGGGCTCTTGCCAAATTTGAGATAGGTCGCTTATGTTTGGGTGGGCGGGTGGAATTAAATCCGGAACCGCTACCTAACTGAGGCTTAAGGGCCAAGGAGCTTCCGAATTTGGAAGCTTGGATTCTTGGATGTTGTCCAATGAATCTAGCCCGCTGCCTGACTTTAGGTTCAGGGATTGCGTGACGTCCTCTCCTCCGCGGGAATCCGGCATGGAGGGATCGGGAACCGGATGTAGCTAGTCCTTAAGATGGAAGAAGGGTCGCCGTATTGTTCCTCTACCACAACAACGTGGTGGGTAACCTGGGGAGAGTTAATCTCTCTCAGATCGGGTTTAGGCCCAATCTGATCATAGTCTCAGAAGCGACTCCTGAGGCGGCGCGATCCAAGAGCTTGTTTAAGGAAGAGAGCTCCATCGGATCTAACCGCTCGTGAGCTCGAGTTAACGTGAAGATTGCTTTCGATGACCCGAGAAGTCATCGTGGGCGCGGCTGCCGAACAGGCGGTCATAAGAAAACCGCCTAGCCGGAGAGTTTGGCCGACAGCCAAAGCTTCTTTAGCAACGGTGCCGTCTTTAAAGACGGGATGAGGCATCCTTCCTGACAGCAATGACACAGAGGAACTCTCAATGAAAGCACTAATGTCGGTGTCAAAACCGGCGGATCTCGGTTAGGCGGTCCCGAACTGTGCGTCTAGGCGGATGGTAATAGGAGACAAGGGACACGATGTTTTTACCCAGGTTCGGGCCCTCTCGATGGAGGTAAAACCCTACTCCTGCTTGATTAATATTGATGATATGGGTAGTACAAGAGTAGATCTACCACGAGATCGTAGAGGCTAAACCCTAAGAGCTAGCCTATGGTCTGATTGTTGTTCGTCCTACAGACTAAAACCCTCCGGTTTATATAGGCACCGAATAGGGTTAGGGTTACACAAAGTCGGTTACAATGGTAGGAGATCTACATATCCGTATCGCCAAGCTTGCCTCCCACGCCAAGGAAAGTCCCATCCGGACACGGGACGAAGTCTTCAATCTTGTATATTCATAGTCCAGGAGTCCGGCCAAAGGTCATTGTCTGGCTATCCGGACACCCCCTAATCCGGGACTCCCTCACAGGGCATGTTGTGATGTGATATGGTCAAGACGTGATGCTATATTTTATTGTATGAGATGATCATGTTTTGTAACCGAGTTATCGGCAACTGGCAGGGTCCATTTGGTTGTCGCTTTATTGTATGCAATGCAATCGTCCTGTAATGCTTTACTTTATCACTAAGCAGTAGCGATAGTCGTAGAAGCATAAGATTGGCGAGACGACAACGATGATATGATGGAGATCAAGGTGTCGCGCCGGTGATGATGGTGATCACGACAGTGCTTCGGAGATGGAGATCACAAGCATAATATGATGATGGCCATATCATATCACTTATATTGATTGGAGGTATGTTTATCCTTTATGCATCTTATCTTGCTTTGATTGACAATAGTATTTTAAGATGATCTCTCACTAATTATCAAGAAGTGTTCTCCCTGAGTATGCACCGTTGCAAAAGTTCTTCGTGCTGAGACACCACGTGATGATCGGGTGTGATAGGCTCTACGTTCAAATACAACGGGTGCAAAAGAGTTGCACACGCGGAATACTCAGGTTAAACTTGACGAGCCTAGAATATACAGCTATGGCCTCAGAACACGAAGACCGAAACGTCAAACGTGAACCATATAGTAGATATGATCAACATAGTGATGTTCACCCTTGAAAACTACTCCATCTCAAGTGATGATCGGACATGGTTTAGTTGATTTGGATCACATGATCACTTAGATGACTACAGAGATGTCTGTCTAAGTGGGAGTTCTTTAGTAATATGATTAATTGAACTTAAATTTATCATGAACTTAGTCCTGGTAGTATTTTGCAAATTATGTTGTAGATCAATAGCTCGCGTTGTTGCTTTCATATGTTTATTTTGATATGTTCCTAGAGAAAACAGTGTTGAAAGATGTTAGTAGCAATGATGCGGATTGGATTCGTGATCTGAGGTTTATCCTCATTGCTGCACAGAAGAATTATGTCCTTGATGCACCGCTAGGTGACAAACCTATTGCAGGAGCAAATGCATTATGAACATTTGGCTAGCTCAAAATGATGACTACTTGATAGTTAAGTGCACCATGCTTAACGGCTTAGAATCGGGACTTCAAAGACGTTTTGAACGTCATGGGCCATATGGATTGTTCCGGGAGTTGAAGTTAATATTTCAAGCAAATACCCTAGTTGAGAGATATGAAGTCTCCAACAAGTTCTATAGCTAAAAGATGGAGGAGAATTGCTCAACTAGTGAGCATGTGCTCAGTTTGTCTGGGTACTACAATCGCTCGAATCAAGTGGGAGTTAATCTTCCAAATAAGATAGTGATTGACAGAGTTCTCTAGTCACCATCACCAAGTTAGTACAACTTCGTGATGAACTATAGTATGCAAAGGATGACGAAAACGATTCCCGAGCTCTTCACGATGTTGAAATCAACGAAGGTAGAAATCAAGAAAATAGCATCAAGTGTTGATGATTGACCAGACCACTAGTTTCAAGAAAAGGGCAAAGGGAAAGAAAGGGAACTTCAATTAGAATGACAAGCAAGTTGTCACTCCCGCGAAGAAGCTCAAAGCTGGACCAAAGCTTGAAACTGAGTGCTTACACTGCAAAGGAAATGGTCACTGGAAGCGGAAATGCCCTGAATATTTGGTGGATAAGAAGGATGGCAAAGTGAACAAGGGTATATTTGATATACAGGTTATTGATGTATGCTTACTAGTGTTTATAGTAGCCCCTGAGTATTTGATACTTGTTCGGTTGCTAAAAATTAGTAACTCGAAACAGGAGTTACAGAATAAACAGAGACTAGTTGAGGGTGAAGTGACGATGTGTGTTGGAAGTGGTTCCATGATTGATATGATCATGATCGCACACTCCCTATAATTTCGAGATTAGTGTTAAACTTCAATAAATATTATTTGGTGTTTGCGTTGAGCATGAATATGATTTGATCATGTTTATTGCAATACGGTTACTCATTTAAGGTCAGAGAATAATTATTGTTCTGTTTACATGGATAAAACCTTCAATGGTCATAGACCCAATGAAAATAGTTTGTTGGATCTCGATCATAGTGATACACATATTCATAATATTGATGCCAAAATATGCAAAGTTAATAATGATAGTGCAACTTATTTGGGGCACTGCCGTTTGGGTCATATCGGTGTAAAGCTTATGAAGAAACTCTATAAAGATGGATTTTTGGAATCACTTGGTTATGAATCATTTGATGCTTGCGAACCGTGCCTTACGGGCAAGATGACTAAAACTCCGTTCTCCGGAACAATGGAACGACCTACTGACTTACTGGAAATAATACATACCGATGTATGCGATCCAATGAGTGTTAATGCTCGTGGCAAGTATCGTTATTTTCTGACCTTCACAGATGATTTGAGCAGATATGGGTATATCTACTTAATGAAACACAAGTCTGAAACATTTGAAAAGTTCAAAGAATTTCAGAGTGAAGTGGAGAATCATCGTAACAAGAAAATAACGTTTCTACGATCTGATCATGGAGGAGAATATTTGAGTTACGAGTATGGCCTTCATATAAAACAATGTCGAATAGTTTCACAGCTCACGACACATGGAACACCACAGCGTAATGGTGTGTCCGAACGTCATAACTGTACTTTATTGGATATGGTGCGATCTATGATGTATCCTACCATTTTACCACTATCATTTTGGGGTTATGCAAAAGAGACAACTGCAATCACGTTAAATAGGGCACCATCTAAATCCGTTGAGACGACACCGTATGAACTATGGTTTAGCAATAAACCTAAGCTGTCATTTCTTAAAATTTGGAGTTGCGATGCTTATATGAAAAAGATTCAACCTGATAAGCTCGAACCCAAATCAGAGAAATGCATCTTCATAGGATACCAAAGGAGATTATTGGGTACACCTTCTAATCACATATCCAAAGGCAAAATATTTGTTGCTAAGAATGGATCCTTTCTAGGGAAGGAGTTTCTATCGAAAGAAGTGAGTGGAAGAAAAGTAGAAACTTGATGAGGTAATAGTACCTTCTCCCGAATTGGAAACTAGTTCATCACTGAAATCAGTTCCAGTGATGCCTACACCAATTAGTGAGGAAGCTAATGATGATGATCATGAAACATCAGATCAAGTTATTACAGAAACTCGTAGGTCTTCTAGAGTATGATCAGCACCAGAGTGGTACTGTAATCCTATTCTAGAAGTCATGTTAATAGACCATGATGAACCTACAAACTATGAGGAAGCGATGAAGAGCCCAGATTCCGCAAAATGGCTTGATGTCATGAAATCTGAGATTGGATCCACGTTTGAGAACAAAGTGTGGACTTTGATTGACTTGCCCGATGATCGGCAAGCCATAGAAAATAAATGGATCTTCTAGAGGAAGATGGACGCTGATAGTAGTGTTACTATCTACAAAGCTAGACTTGTCGAAAAAGGTTTTTGACAAAGTTCAAGATGTTGACTACGATGAGTTTTTTCTCACTCGTATCGATGCTTAAAAGTTTGTCCGAATCATGTTAGCAAATTGCCATATTTTATAAAATCTGGCAAATGGATGTCAAAACTACATTCCTTAATGGATTTCCTAAAGAAGAGTTGTATATGATGCAACCAGAAGGTTTTGTCGATCCTAAAGGTGCTAACAAAATATGCAAGCTCCAGCGATCCTGAAGGAAATATGCCCTAGAGGCAATAATAAAGTTATTATTTATTTCCTTATTTCATGATAAAATTTTATTATTCATGCTAGAATTGTATTAACCGGAAACATAATACATGTGTGAATACATAGACAAACATAGTGTCACTAGTATGCCTCTACTTGACTAGCTCGTGAATCAAAGATGGTTAAGTTTCCTAACCATAGACATGTGTTGTCATTTGATTAGCGGGATCACATCATTAGGAGAATGATGTGATTGACTTGACCCATTCTGTTAGCTTAGCACTTGATCGTTTAGTATGTTGCTATTGCTTTCTTCATGACTTATACATGTTCCTGTAACTATGAGATTATGCAACTCCTGCTTTACGGAGGACCACTTTGTGTGCTACTGAAACGTCACAACGAATCGGGTGATTATAAAGGAGCTCTGAGGTGTCTCCAAAGGTACATGTTGGTTTGTCGTATTTCGAGATTAGGTTTTGTCACTCCGATTGTCGGAGAGGTATCTCTGGGCCCTCTCGGTAATGCACATCACTATAAGCCTTGCAAGCAATGTGACTAATGAGTTTGTTGCAGGATGATGCATTACATAACGAGTAAAGAGACTTGCCAGTAACGAGATTGAACTAGGTATTGAGATACCGACGGTCGAATCTCAGGCAAGTAACATACAGATGACAAAGGGAACAACGTATGTTGTTATGCGGTTTGACCGATAAATATCTTCGTAGAATATGTGGGAGCCAATATGGGCATCTAGGTCCCGCTATTGGTTATTGACCGGAAACGTGTCTCGGTCATGTCTACATAGTTCTCCTTTCCTAGCACCAACGACACATCAAGAAACACCAAGCCGTGTGCCGGCAATCCCGTCCCCTCTAGTTTATCCTCCGTCATAGTTTCCGTAGTGCTTAGGCGAAGCCCTGCGGAGATTGTTCTTCGCCAACACCGTCACCACGTCGTCGTGCTGCCGGAACTCATCTACTACTTCGCCCGTCTTGCTGGATCGAGAAGGCGAGGACGTCATCGAGCTGAACGTGTGCAGAACTCGGAGGTGCCGTGCATTCGGTACTTGGATCGGTCGGATCGTGAAGACGTACGACTACATCAACCGCGTTGATAAATGCTTCCGCTTAGCGATCTTCAAGGGTATGAAGATACACTCCCCCTCTCGTTTCTATACATCACCATGATCTTGCGTGCGTATGAATTTTTTTGAAATTACTACGTTCCCCAACAGTGGCATCCGAGCCTAGGTTTTATGCGTTGATGTTATATGCACGAGTAGAACACAAATGAGTTGTGGGCGATACAAGTCATACTGCTTACTAGCATGTCATACTTTGGTTCAGCGGTATTGTTGGATGAAGCGGCCTGGACCGACATTACGCGTACGCTTATGCGAGACTGGTTCTACCGACGTGCTTTGCACACAGGTGGCTGGAGGGTGTCAGTTTCTCCAACTTTAATTGAACCGAGTGTGGCTACGCCCGGTCCTTGCGAAGGTTAAAACAACACTAACTTGACGAACTATCGTTGTGGTTTTGATGCGTAGGTAAGAATGGTTCTTGCTCAGCCCGTAGCAGCCACGTAAAACTTGCAACAACAAAGTAGAGGATGTCTAACTTGTTTTTGCAGGGCATGTTGTGATGTGATATGGTCAAGACGTGATGCTATATTTTATTTTATGAGATGATCATGTTTTGTAACCGAAGTTATCGGCAACTGGCAGGAGCCATATGGTTGTCGCTTTATTGTATGAAATGCAAACGCCCTGTAATTGCTTTACTTTGTCACTAAGCGGTAGCGATAGTCGTAGAAGCAGTAGACGGCGTAAACGACAACGATGCTACGATGGAGATCAAGGTGTTGCGCCGGTGACGATGGTGATCATGACGGTGCTTCGGAGATGGAGATCACAAGCACAAGATGATGATGGCCATATCATATCACTTATATTGATTGCATGTGATGTTTATCCTTTATGCATCTTATCTTGCTTTGATTGACGGTAGCATTTTAAGATGATCTCTCACTAATTATCAAGAAGTGTTCTCCCGAGTATGCACCGCTATGAAAGTTCTTCGTCTTTGAGACACCACGTGATGATCGGGTGTGATAGGCTCTACGTTCAAATACAACGGTGCAAAACAGTTGCACACGCGGAATACTCAGGTTAAACTTGACAAGCCTAGCATATAATGATATGGCCTCGGAACACGGAGACCGAAAGGTCGAGCGTGAATCATATAGTAGATATGATCAACATATTGATGTTCACCGTTGAAACTACTCCATCTCACGTGACGATCGGACATGTTGTAGTTGATATGGATCACGTAATCACTTAGAGGATTAGAGGGATGTCTATCTAAGTGGGAGTTCTTAAGTAATATGATTAATTGAACTTAAATTTATCATGAACTTAGTCCTGGTAGTATTTTGCAAATTATGTTGTAGATCAATAGCTCGCGTTATTGCTTACATATGTTTATTTTTGATATGTTCCTAGAGAAAACTATGTTGAAAGATGTTAGTAGCAATGATGTGGATTGGATCCGTGATCTGAGGTTTACCCTCATTGCTGCATAGAAGAATTATGTCCTTGATGCACCGCTAGGTGACGGAACTATTGCAGGAGCAGATGCAGACGTTATGAACGTTTGGCTAGCTCAATATGATGACTACTTGATAGTTTTGTGCACCATGCTTTATGGCTTAGAATCGAGACTTCAAAGACGTTTTGAACGTCATGGACCATATGAGATGTTCCAGGAGTTAAAGTTAATATTTCAAGCAAATACCCGAGTTGAGATATATGAAGTCTCCAACAAGTTCCATAGCTAAAAGATGGAGGATAATCGCTCAACTAGTGAGCATGTGCTCAGATTGTCTGGGTACTACAATCGCTTGAATTAAGTGGGAGTTAATCTTCCAGATAAGATAGTGATTGATAGAATTCTCTAGTCACCACCACCAAGTTAGTAGAACTTCGTGGTGAACTATAATATGCAAGGGATGATGAAAACAATTCCCAAGCTCTTCACGATGCAAAAATCGGCGAAGGTAGAAATCAAAGAAAAACATCAAAGTGTTGATGGTGGACAAGATCACTAGTTTCAAGAAAAAGGGCAAAGGGAAGAAGGGGAACTTCAAGAAGAACAACAAGAAAGTTGCTGCTCAAGTGAAGAAGCCCAAGTCTGGACCTAAGCCTAAGAGTAAGTGATTCTACTGCAAAGGGACCGGTCACTGGAAGTGGAACTACCCCAAGTATTTGGCGGATAAGAAGGATGGCAAAGTGAACATAGGTATATTGGATATACATGTTGTTGATGTGTACTTTACTAGTGTTTATAGCAACCCCTTGGTATTTGATACTGGTTCAGTAGCTAAGAGTAGTAACTCAAAACGGGAGTTGCATAATAAATAGAAACTAATTGAGGGTGAGGTGACGATGTGTGTTGGAAGTAGTTCCAAGATTGATATGATCATCATCGCACGCTCCCTATACTTTCGGGATTAGTGTAGAACCTAAATAACTGTTATTTGGCATTTGCGTTGAGCATGAATATGATTTGATCATGTTTATTGCAATACAGTTATTCATTTCAAATCAGAGAATAATTGTTGTTCTGTTTAAATGAATAAAACCTTCAATGGTCATACACCAAATGAAAATAGTTTGTTGGATCTTGATCGTAGTGATAGACATATTCATAATATTGATGCCAAAAGATGCAAAGTTAATAATGATAGTGCAACTTATTTGTGGCACTGCCGTTTGGGTCATATCGATTGTAAAGCGCATGAAGAAACTCCATGCTTATGGGTTTTTGGAATCACTTGGTTATGAATCATTTGATGCTTATGAACCGTGCCTTTTGGGCAAGATGACTGAAACTCCGTTCTTTGGAACAATGGAACGAGATACTGACTTGTTGGAAATAATACATACCGATGTATGCAGTCCAATGAGTGTTGATGCTCGTGGTAGGTATCGTTATTTTCTGACCTTCACAAGATGATTTGAGCAGATATGAGTATATCTACTTAATGAAACACAAGTCTGAAACATTTGAAAAGTTCAAAGAATTTCAGAGTGAAGTGGAGAATCATCGTAACAAGAAAATAAAGTTTCTACAATCTGATCGTGGATAAGAATATTTGAGTTACGAGTTTGGCCTTCATATAAAACAATGTGGAATACTTTCACAACTCACGCAACATGGAACACCACAGCATTATGGTGTGTCCGAACGTCATAACTGCATTTCTTTATTGGATATAGTGCAATCTATGATGTCTCTTACCGATTTACCACTATCGTTTTGGGGTTATGCATTAGAGACAACTGCATTCACTTTAAATAGGGCACCATCAAAATCCGTTGAGACGACGCCTTATGAACTGTTGTTTGGCGAGAAACCAAAAGTTGTCCTTTCTTAAAGTTTGGGGCTGCGATGCTTATGTGAAAAGGTTTCAACCTGATAAGCTCAAACCCAAATCGGAGAAGTGCATCTTCATAGAATACCCAAAGGTAACTATTGGGTACACCTTCTACCACAGATCCGAAGGCAAGTTATTCGTTGCTAAGATGGATCCTTTCTAGAGAACAAGTTTCTCTCGAAAGAAGTGAGTGGGAGGAAAGTAGAGCTTGATAAGGTAATTACACCTTCTCCCGAATTGGAAAGTAGTTCATCACATAAATCAGTTCCAAAGATTGCTACACCAATTAGTGAGGAAGCTAATGATGATGATCATGAAACTTCGGATCAAGTTATTCTGAACCTCGTAGGTCTTCCAGAGTACGGTCCGCACCAGTGCGCTACGGTAATCCTATTCTGGAAGTCATGTTACTAGACCATGATGAACCTACGAACTATGAGGAAGCGATGATGAGCCCAGATTCCACGAAATGGCTTGAGGCCATAAAATCTGAGATATGATCCATGTATGAGAACAAAGTATGGACTTTGGTGGAATTGACGTATGTACGACAAGCCATAGAAAATAAATGGATCTTCAAGAGCAAGACAGATGCTGATAGTAGTGTTACTATCTACAAAGCTTGACTTGTCGCAAAAAGGTTTTCGATAAGTTCAAGGTGTTGAATACAATGAGATTTTCTCACTCGTATCGATGCTTAAGTCTGTCCGATCATGTTAGCAATTGCCACATTTTATGAAATCTGGCAAAAGGATGTCAAAACTGCATTCCTTAATGGATTTATTAAAGAAGAGTTGTATATGATACAACCATAATGTTTTGTCAATCCTAAGGGTGCTAACAAAAATGTGCAAGCTCCGGCGATCCATCAATGGACTGGTGCAAGCATCTCGGAGTTGGAATATACGCTTTGATGAGTTGATCAAAGCATATGGTTTTATACAGACTTTTGGAGAAGCCTGTATTTACAAGAAAGTGAGTGGGAGCTCAGAGCATTTCTGATATTATATGTAGATGACATATTATTAATTGGAAATGATATAGAATTTCTGGATAGCATAAAGGGATACTTGAATAAAAGTTTTTCTATGAAAGACCTCGGTGAAGCTGCTTACATATTGAGCATCAACATCTATAGAGATAGATCAAGACGCTTGATAAGTTTTTCAATGAATACATACCTTGACAAGATTTTGATGTAGTTCAAAATGGAACAGTCATAGAAAGAGTTATTTTATGTGTTACAAGGTGTGAGATTGAGTAAGACTCAAAACCCGACCACGGCAGAAGATAGAAAGAGAATGAAAGTCATTCCCTAAGCATCAGCCATAGGTTCTATAAAGTATGCCATGCTGTGTACTAGATCTATTTCATACCCTACCACTAAGCTTGGCAAGGGAGTGCAATAGTGATCTAGGAGTAGATCACTGGACATTGGTCAAGAACATCCTTAGTGAGGACAAAGGAAATATTTATCGATTATGGAGGTGATAAAAGAGCCCGTCGTAAAGAGTTACATCGATGCACACTTTTTACACCGATCCAGATGACTCTAAGTCTCAATCTGGATACATATTGAAAGTGGGAGCAATTAGCTAGAGTAGCTCCGTGCAGAGCATTGTAGACATAGAATATGTGCAAAATACATACGGCTCGAATGTGATGCATCTGTTGACTAAGCTTCTCTCACGAGCAAAACATGATCATACCTTAGTACTCTTTGGGTGTTAATCACATAGCGATGTGAACTAGATTATTGACTCTAGTAAACCCTTTGGGTGTTGGTCACATGACGATGTGAAGTATGGGTGTTAATCACATACAGATGTGAATATTAGTGTTGAATCACATGATGATGTGAACTAGATTATTGACTCTAGTGCAAGTGGGAGACTGAAGGAAATATGCCCTAGAGGCAATAATAAAGTTATTATTTATTTCCTTATTTCATGATAAAATTTTATTATTCATGCTAGAATTGTATTAACCGGAAACATAATACATGTGTGAATACATAGACAAACATAGTGTCACTAGTATGCCTCTACTTTACTAGCTCGTGAATCAAAGATGGTTAAGTTTCCTAGCCATAGACATGTGTTGTCATTTGATTAACGGGATCACATAATTAGGAGAATGATGTGATTGAATTGACCCATTCTGTTAGCTTAGCACTTGATCGTTTAGTATGTTGCTATTGCTTTCTTCATGACTTATACATGTTCCTGTAACTACGGGATTATGCAACTCCCGTTTACCGGACGAACACTTTGTGTGCTACGAAACGTCACAACGTAACTGGGTGATTATAAAGGAGCTCTACAGGTGTCTCCAAAGGTACATGTTGGGTTGGCGTATTTCGAGATTAGGATTTGTCACTCCGATTGTCGGAGAGGTATCTCTGGGCCCTCTCGGTAATGCACATCACTATAAGCCTAGCAAGCAATGTAGCTAATGAGTTAGTTATGGAATGATGCATTACCTAACGAGTAAAGAGATTCTGCCGGTAACGAGATTGAACTAGGTATTGGATACCGACGATCGAATCTCGGGTAAGTAACATACCGATGACAAAGGGAACAACGATGTTGTTATGCGGTTTGACCGATAAATATCTTCAAGAATATGTGGGAGCCAATATGGGCATCCGTGTCCCGCTTATTGGTTATTGACCAGAAACGTGTCTTGGTCATGTCTACATAGTTCTCGAACCCGTAGGGTCCGCACGCTTAACGCTTTCGCTGATTTATATAGTATTATATGAGTTATGTATGTTGGTAACCGAATGTTGTTCGAGTCCGGATGAGATCATGGACATGACGAGGAATTCCGGAATGGTCAGGAGATAAAGTTTGATATATGGGATAATAGTGTTTGATCTCCGGAAGGGTTCCGGAATTCACCGGAAGGGGTTCCGGATGTTTCCCGAAATGTTTGGGTACGAGAACACGTTATTTGGGCCAAAGGGGAAAGCCCACAAGGTTTTTGGAAAGCGCAAAAGGAAGTTTTGCGGAGTCTAGGGGCCACGCCAGTGGTTCTCGGCGTTCAGGTCCACGCTGGGAACCTGGCGTTCGCCCTCGAGTCCGAGAAGGACTCTTGCCTTCGGGTGAAACCGACTTTGTGGAGGCTTTACTCCAAGTTTCGACCCCAAGGCTCAACATATAAATAGAGGGCAGGGCTAGCACCAAAGACACATCAAGAAACACCAAGCCATGTGCCGCAATCCCGTCCCTCTAGTTTATCCTCCGTCATAGTTTCCGTAGTGCTTAGGCGAAGCCCGCGGAGATTGTTCTTCGCCAACACCGCTACCACGTCGTCGCTGCCGAACTCATCTACTACTTCGCCCGTCTTGCTGGATCGAGAAGGCGAGGACGTCATCGAGATGAACGTGTGCAGAACTCGGAGGTGCCGTGCCTTCGGTACTTGGATCGGTCGGATCGTGAAGACGTACGACTACATCAACCGCGTTGATAAATGCTTCCGCTTAGCGATCTTCAAGGGTATGAAGATACACTCCCCCTCTCGTTTCTATACATCACCATGATCTTGCGTGTGCGTATGAATTTTTTTGAAATTACTACGTTCCCCAACAGTGGCATCCGAGCCTAGGTTTTATGCGTTGAGGTTATATGCACGAGTAGAACACAAATGAGTTGTGGGCGATACAAGTCATACTGCTTACTAGCATGTCATACTTTGGTTCAGCGGTATTGTTGGATGAAGCGGCCTGGACCGACATTACGCGTACGCTTATGCGAGACTGGTTCTACCGACGTGCTTTGCACACAGGTGGCTGGAGGGTGTCAGTTTCTCCAACTTTAGTTGAACTGAAGTGGCTACGCCCGGTCCTTGCGAAGGTTAAAACAGCACTAACTTGACGAACTATCGTTGTGGTTTTGATGCGTAGGTAAGAATGGTTCTTGCTCAGCCCGTAGCAGCCACGTAAAACTTGCAACAACAAAGTAGAGGATGTCTAACTTGTTTTTGCAGGGCATGTTGTGATGTGATATGGTCAAGACGTGATGCTATATTTTATTGTATGAGATGATCATGTTTTGTAACCGGGTTATCGGCAATCGGCAGGAGCCATATGGTTGTCGCTTTATTGTATGAAATGCAAACGCCTCTGTAATTGCTTTTACTTTGTCACTAAGCGGTAGCGATAGTCGAGAAGCGAGTAGACGGCGTAACGACAACGATGCTACGATGGAGATCAAGGTGTTGCGCGGTGACGATGGTGATCATGACGGTGCTTCGGAGATGGAGATCACAAGCACAAGATGATGATGGCCATATCATATCACTTATATTGATTGCATGTGATGTTTATCCTTTATGCATCTTATCTTGCTTTGATTGACGGTAGCATTTTAAGATGATCTCTCACTAATTATCAAGAAGTGTTCTCCCCGAGTATGCACCGCTATGTAAAGTTCTTCGTCTTTGAGACACCACGTGATGATCGGGTGTGATAGGCTCTACGTTCAAATACAACGGGTGCAAAACAGTTGCACACGCGAATACTCAGGTTAAACTTGACAAGCCTAGCATATAACAGATATGGCCTCGAACACGGAGACCGAAGGTCGAGCGTGAATCATATAGTAGATATGATCAACATATTGATGTTCACCGTTGAAACTACTCCATCTCACGTGACGATCGGACATGTTGTAGTTGATATGGATCACGTAATCACTTAGAGGATTAGAGGGATGTCTATCTAAGTGGGAGTTCTTAAGTAATATGATTAATTGAACTTAAATTTATCATGAACTTAGTCCTGGTAGTATTTTGCAAATTATGTTGTAGATCAATAGCTCGCGTTATTGCTTACATATGTTTATTTTTGATATGTTCCTAGAGAAAACTATGTTGAAAGATGTTAGTAGCAATTATGTGGATTGGATCCGTGATCCGAGGTTTACCCTCATTGCTGCATAGAAGAATTATGTCCTTGATGCACCGCTAGGTGACGGAACTATTGCAGGAGCGTATGCGCACGTTATGAACGTTTGGCTAGCTCAATATGATGACTACTTGATAGTTTTGTGCACCATGCTTTATGGCTTAGAATCGAGACTTCAAAGACGTTTTGAACGTCATGGACCATATGAGATGTTCCAGGAGTTAAAGTTAATATTTCAAGCAAATACCCGAGTTGAGATATATGAAGTCTCCAACAAGTTCCATAGCTAAAAGATGGAGGAGAATCGCTCAACTAGTGAGCATGTGCTCAGATTGTCTGGGTACTACAATCGCTTGAATTAAGTGGGAGTTAATCTTCCAGATAAGATAGTGATTGATAGAATTCTCTAGTCACCACCACCAAGTTAGTAGAACTTCGTGGTGAACTATAATATGCAAGGGATGATGAAAACAATTCCCAAGCTCTTCACGATGCAAAAATCGGCGAAGGTAGAAATCAAAGAAAAACATCAAAGTGTTGATGGTGGACAAGATCACTAGTTTCAAGAAAAAGGGCAAAGGGAAGAAGGGGAACTTCAAGAAGAACAACAAGAAAGTTGCTGCTCAAGTGAAGAAGCCCAAGTCTGGACCTAAGCCTAAGAGTAAGTGATTCTCTTTGCAAAGGGACCGGTCACTGGAAGTGGAACTACCCCAAGTATTTGGCGGATAAGAAGGATGGCAAAGTGAACATAGGTATATTGGATATACATGTTGTTGATGTGTACTTTACTAGTGTTTATAGCAACCCCTTGGTATTTGATACTGGTTCAGTAGCTAAGAGTAGTAACTCAAAACGGGAGTTGCATAATAAATAGAAACTAATTGAGGGTGAGGTGACGATGTGTGTTGGAAGTAGTTCCAAGATTGATATGATCATCATCGCACGCTCCCTATACTTTCGGGATTAGTGTAGAACCTAAATAACTGTTATTTGGCATTTGCGTTGAGCATGAATATGATTTGATCATGTTTATTGCAATACGCTTATTCATTTCAAATCGTAGAATAATTGTTGTTCTGTTTAAATGAATAAAACCTTCAATGGTCATACACCAAATGAAAATAGTTTGTTGGATCTTGATCGTAGTGATAGACATATTCATAATATTGATGCCAAAAGATGCAAAGTTAATAATGATAGTGCAACTTATTTGTGGCACTGCCGTTTGGGTCATATCAGTGTAAAGCGCATGAAGAAACTCCATGCTTATGGGTTTTTGGAATCACTTGGTTATGAATCATTTGATGCTTGCGAACCGTGCCTTTTGGGCAAGATGACTGAAACTCCGTTCTTTGGAACAATGGAACGAGATACTGACTTGTTGGAAATAATACATACCGATGTATGCAGTCCAATGAGTGTTGATGCTCGTGGTAGGTATCGTTATTTTCTGACCTTCACAAGATGATTTGAGCAGATATGAGTATATCTACTTAATGAAACACAAGTCTGAAACATTTGAAAAGTTCAAAGAATTTCAGAGTGAAGTGGAGAATCATCGTAACAAGAAAATAAAGTTTCTACAATCTGATCGTGGATAAGAATATTTGAGTTACGAGTTTGGCCTTCATATAAAACAATGTGGAATACTTTCACAACTCACGCCACATGGAACACCACAGCATTATGGTGTGTCCGAACGTCATAACCGTACTTTATTGGATATAGTGCAATCTATGATGTCTCTTACCGATTTACCACTATCGTTTTGGGGTTATGCATTAGAGACAACTGCATTCACTTTAAATAGGGCACCATCAAAATCCGTTGAGACGACGCCTTATGAACTGTTGTTTGGCGAGAAACCAAAAGTTGTCCTTTCTTGAAGTTTGGGGCTGCGATGCTTATGTGAAAAGGTTTCAACCTGATAAGCTCAAACCCAAATCGGAGAAGTGCATCTTCATAGAATACCCAAAGGTAACTATTGGGTACACCTTCTACCATGCATCCGAAGGCAAGTTATTCGTTGCTAAGATGGATCCTTTCTAGAGAACAAGTTTCTCTCGAAAGAAGTGAGTGGGAGGAAAGTAGAGCTTGATAAGGTAATTACACCTTCTCCCGAATTGGAAAGTAGTTCATCACATAAATCAGTTCCAGTGATTGCTACACCAATTAGTGAGGAAGCTAATGATGATGATCATGAAACTTCGGATCAAGTTACTACAGAACCTCGTAGGTCTTCCAGAGTACGGTCCGCACCAGTGCGCTACGGTAATCCTATTCTGGAAGTCATGTTACTAGACCATGATGAACCTACGAACTATGCGGAAGCGATGATGAGCCCAGATTCCACGAAATGGCTTGAGGCCATAAAATCTGAGATATGATCCATGTATGAGAACAAAGTATGGACTTTGGTGGACTTGCCGGATGATCGACAAGCCATAGAAAATAAATGGATCTTCAAGAGCAAGACAGATGCTGATAGTAGTGTTACTATCTACAAAGCTCGACTTGTCGCAAAAAGGTTTTCGATAAGTTCAAGGTGTTGAATACAATGAGATTTTCTCACTCGTATCGATGCTTAAGTCTGTCCGAATCATGTTAGCAATTGCCACATTTTATGAAATCTGGCAAAAGGATGTCAAAACTGCATTCCTTAATGGATTTATTAAAGAAGAGTTGTATATGATACAACCATAAGGTTTTGTCAATCCTAAGGGTGCTAACAAAAATGTGCAAGCTCCAGCGATCCATCAATGGACTGGTGCAAGCATCTCGGAGTTGGAATATACGCTTTGATGAGTTGATCAAAGCATATGGTTTTATATGCACTTTTGGAGAAGCCTCGTATTTACAAGAAAGTGAGTGGGAGCTCAGAGCATTTCTGATATTATATGTAGATGACATATTATTAATTGGAAATGATATAGAATTTCTGGATAGCATAAAGGGATACTTGAATAAAAGTTTTTCTATGAAAGACCTCGGTGAAGTTGCTTACATATTGAGCATCAACATCTATAGAGATAGATCAAGACGCTTGATAAGTTTTTCAATGAATACATACCTTGACAAGATTTTGATGTAGTTCAAAATGGAACAGTCATAGAAAGAGTTATTTTATGTGTTACAAGGTGTGAGATTGAGTAAGACTCAAAACCCGACCACGGCAGAAGATAGAAAGAGAATGAAAGTCATTCCCTAAGCATCAGCCATAGGTTCTATAAAGTATGCCATGCTGTGTACTAGATCTATTGCATACCCTACCACTAAGCTTGGCAAGGGAGTGCAATAGTGATCTAGGAGTAGATCACTGGACATTGGTCAAGAACATCCTTAGTGAGGACAAAGGAAATATTTATCGATTATGGAGGTGATAAAAGAGCCCGTCGTAAAGAGTTACATCGATGCACACTTTTTACACCGATCCAGATGACTCTAAGTCTCAATCTGGATACATATTGAAAGTGGGAGCAATTAGCTAGAGTAGCTCCGCAGAGCATTGTAGACATAGAATATGTGCAAAATCCATACGGCTCTGAATGTGACAGAACCGTTGACTAAGCTTCTCTCACGAGCAAAACATGATCATACCTTAGTACTCTTTGGGTGTTAATCACATAGCGATGTGAACTAGATTATTGACTCTAGTAAACCCTTTGGGTGTTGGTCACATGACGATGTGAAGTATGGGTGTTAATCACATACAGATGTGAATATTAGTGTTGAATCACATGATGATGTGAACTAGATTATTGACTCTAGTGCAAGTGGGAGACTGAAGGAAATATGCCCTAGAGGCAATAATAAAGTTATTATTTATTTCCTTATTTCATGATAAAATTTTATTATTCATGCTAGAATTGTATTAACCGGAAACATAATACATGTGTGAATACATAGACAAACATAGTGTCACTAGTATGCCTCTACTTTACTAGCTCGTGAATCAAAGATGGTTAAGTTTCCTAGCCATAGACATGTGTTGTCATTTGATTAACGGGATCACATAATTAGGAGAATGATGTGATTGAATTGACCCATTCTGTTAGCTTAGCACTTGATCGTTTAGTATGTTGCTATTGCTTTCTTCATGAATTATACATGTTCCTGTAACTACGGGATTATGCAACTCCTGCCATCGGATTTAACACTTTGTGTGCTACCAAACGTCACAACGTAATCGGGTGATTATAAAGGAGCTCTACAGTGTCTCCAAAGGTACATGTTGGGTTTGCGTATTTCGAGATTAGGTTTTGTCACTCCGATTGTCGGAGAGGTATCTCTGGGCCCTCTCGGTAATGCACATCACTATAAGCCTAGCAAGCAATGTAGCTAATGAGTTAGTTATGGAATGATGCATTACGTAACGAGTAAAGAGACTTGCCGGTAACGAGATTGAACTAGGTATTGGATACCGACGATCGAATCTCGGGTAAGTAACATACCGATGACAAAGGGAACAACGTATGTTGTTATGCGGTTTGACCGATAAATATCTTCGAAGAATATGTGGGAGCCAATATGGGCATCCAGGTCCCGCTATTGGTTATTGACCAGAAACGTGTCTTGGTCATGTCTACATAGTTCTCGAACCCGTAGGGTCCGCACGCTTAACGTTTCGTTGACGATATAGTATTATATGAGTTATGTATGTTGGTAACCGAATGTTGTTCGGAGTCCCGGATGAGATCATGGACATGACGAGGAATTCCGGAATGGTCCGGAGATAAAGTTTGATATATGGCATAATAGTGTTTGATCTCCGGAAGGGTTCCGGAATTCACCGGAAGGGGTTCCGGATGTTTCCCGAAATGTTTGGGTACGAGAACACGTTATTTGGGCCAAAGGGAAAGCCCACAAGGTTTTGGAAAGCACAAAAGGAAGTTTTATGCGAGTCCAGGGGCCGACGCCAGTGGTTCTCGGCGTTCGGGTCCGTGACGCCGGAACCTCAAGCGTCTCGCCCCGAGTCCGAGAAGGACTCTTGCCTTTCGGGTGAAACCGACTTTGTGGAGGCTTTTACTCCAAGTTTCACCCCAAGGCTCAACATATAAATAGAGGGCAGGGCTAGCACCAAAGACACATCAAGAAACACCAAGCCATGTGCCGCAATCCTGTCCCTCTAGTTTATCCTCCGTCATAGTTTCCGTAGTGCTTAGGCGAAGCCCTCGGAGATTGTTCTTCGCCAACACCGCTACCACGCCGTCGTGCTGCCGAACTCATCTACTACTTCGCCCGCCTTGCCGGATCGAGAAGGCGAGGGCGCCATCGAGCTGAACGTGTGCGTAACTCGGAGGTGCCGTATGCTCGGTACTTGGATCGGTCGGATCGTGAAGACGTACGACTACATCAACCGCGTTGATAAACGCTTCCGCTTAGCGATCTTCAAGGGTATGAAGATACACTCCCCCTCTCGTTGCTATACATCACCATGATCTTGCGTGTGCGTATGAATTTTTTTTAGATTACCACGTTCCCCAACAGATCCATCTATGGACTGGTGCAAGCATCTCAGAGTTGGAATATACGCTTTGATAAGTTGATCAAAGCATATAGTTTTATACAGACTTGCGATGAAGCCTGTATTTACAATAAAGTGAGTGGGAGCACTACCGCCTTTCTGATAAATATATGTGATTAACATATTGTTGATTAGAAATGATGTAGAATTTTTTTGGAAAGCATAAAGGAGTATTTGAAAGAAGTTCTTTAAAAGAAAGACATCAGTAAAGCTACTTACATATTGAGCATCAAGATCTATTGAGATAGATCAAGACGCTTGATAAGTTTGTCAACAAGTACATACCTTGTCAAGATTTTGAAGTAGTTCAAAATGGAATAGTCAAAGAAAGAGTTCTCGCCTGTGTTGCAAAGGTGTGAAATTGAGTAAGACTCAAATCCCGACCATGGCAGAAAATAGAAAAGAGAATGAAAGTCATTCCCTATGCGTCAGTCATAGGTTCTATAAAGTATGCTATGCTATGTACCAGACCTATTGTATACCTTGCTCTGAATTTGGCAAGGGAGTAGAATTTTGATCTAGGAGTAGATCACTAGCCAGTGGTCAAGAATATCCTTAGTGAGGACTAAGGAAATATTTCTCGATTATGGAGGTGATAAAAGAGCCCGTTATAAAGAGTTACATCGGTGCAACCTTTTACATTGATCCAGATGACTCTAAGTCTCAATCTGGATACATATTGAAAGTGGGAGCAATTAGCTAGAGTAGCTTCATGCAGAGCATTGTAGACATAGAATATTTGCAAAATACATACGGCTCTGAATGTGATGTAATCTGCTGACTAAACTTCTCTCACGAGCAAAACATGATCATACCTTAGTACTCTTTGGGTGTTAATCACATAGCGATGTGAATTAGATTATTGACTCCAGTAAACCCTTTGGGTGTTGATCACATGACGATGTGAACTATGGGTATTAATCACATACAGATGTGAATATTGGCGTTAAATCACATTGCGATGTGAACTAGATTATTGACTCTAGTGCAAATGGGAGACTGAAGGAAATATGCCCTAGAGGCAATAATAAAGTTATTATTTATTTCCTTATTTCATGATAAATGTTTATTATTCATGCTAGAATTGTATTAACCGGAAACATAATACATGTGTGAGTACATAGACAAACAGAGTGTCACTAGTATGCCTCTACTTGACTAGGTCGTTGAATCAAAGATGGTTAAGTTTCCTAGCCATAGAAATGAGTTGTCATTTGATTAACGAGATCACATCATTAGGAGAATGATGTGATTGACTTGACTTGACCCATTCCGTTAGCTTAGCACTTGATCGTTTAGTATGTTGCTATTGCTTTCTTCATGACTTATACATGTTCCTATGACTATGAGATTATGCAACTCCAGGTAACCGGAGGAACACTTTGTGTGCTACCAAACGTCAAAACGTAACTGGGTGATTATAAAGGAGCTCTACAGGTGTCTCCAAAGGTACATGTTGAGTTGGCGTATTTCGAGATTAGGATTTGTCACTCCGATTGTCGGAGAGGTATTTCTGGGCCCTCTCGGTAATGCCCATCACTATAAGCCTTGCAAGCAATGTGACTAATGAGTTAGTTATGGGATGATGCATTACGGAATGAGTAAAGAGACTTGCCAGTAACGAGATTGAACTAGGTATTGAGATACCGACGATCGAATCTCGGGCAAGTAACATACCGATGACAAAGGGAACAACGTATATTGTTATGCGGTTTGACCGATAAAGATCTTCGTAGAATATGTGGGAGCCAATATGAACATCCAAGTTCCGTTATTGCTTATTGACCGGAGACGAGTCTCGGTCATGTCTACATAGTTCTCGAACCCGTAGGGTCCGCACGCTTAACGTTCATTGACGATCGGTATTATGAGTTTATGTGTTTTGATGTACCGAAGGAGTTCGGAGTCCCGGATGAGATCGGGGACATGACGAGGAGTCTCGAAATGGTCGATACGTAAAGATCGATATATTGGACGACTATATTTGGACATCAGAAAGGTTCCGAGTGATTCGGGTATTTTTCGGAGTACCGAGAGTTACGGGAATTCGTATTGGGCCTTAATGGGCCATACGGGAAAGAAGAGAAAGGCCTCAAAGGGTGCCCGCACCCCTCCCCATGGACTGGTCCGAATTGGACTAGGGAGGGGGGCGCCCCCTTCCTTCCTTCTCCTTTTTCCTTCCCTTCTACTACTCCTACAAGGAAAGGAGGAGTCCTACTCTCGGCGGGAGTAGGACTCCCCCCATGGCGCGCCCTCCTCCTAGGCCAGCCGCCTCCCCCCTTGCTCCTTTATATACGGGGGCAGGGGGGCACCCCATAGACACAACAATTGATCTATTGATCTCTTAGCCCTGTGCGGTGCCCCCTCCACCATAGTCCTCAATAATATTGTAGCGGTGCTTAGGCGAAGCCCTGCGACGGTAGAACATCAAGATCATCACCATGCCGTCATGCTGATGGAACTCTTCCCCGACATTCTGCTGGATCAGAGTACGGGGATCGTCATCGAGCTGAACGTGTGCTAGAACTCGGAGGTGCCATAGTTTCGGTGCTTGATCGGTCGGGCCGTGAAGACGTACGACAACATCAACCGCGTTGTTCTAACGCTTCCGCTTTCGGTCTACAAGGGTACGTGGACAACACTCTCCCCTCTCGTTGCTATGCATCACCATGATCTTGCCTGTGTGTAGGAATTTTTTTGAAATTACTATGTTCCCCAACATGCTCCACCATGTAGTAGAGGCTGGCTCTTGCATGAGAGCCCACCTCACCACTTTTTCCTTACCTCTCTTTCCTCCACATATGCAAAAATGCCATGTAAAGCGCACTATTATACTTACTTGCTCCTACAGGTGCTTAAGCTTGCCACATAGGCATAAAGTCTGATGTGGCAAGTTAATCAAGAAGAGAGAGACTAGTTTGGTGACCCAAGGAAGAAACGGTGCTAAGCGCGTGTACCTAGGTGAAAAGACAATTTTTTGTCTATAGCTAATTAAATGAAGCAAACTTAGCAATACCATTTCATTGGAAGAGGTCACTCCTTGGCAAATGCAATAAATACTAGTACTCCCTGTGTCCCATAATATAAGAACGTTTTTGGCACTACACTAGTGTCAAAAATGTTCTTATATTTTGGGACGGAGGGAGTACGAAGAAAGAGATAGAGAGAAGTAAAAAAAATACACTTATAGCACACCTTATAGCCAAAACCTTGTTGTAGTATGAGTGACTAAGTGGTGACTATGTATGACATGCCAACATCAGATAGCCTAACGCACCGTGTTAAATCTCCAAGGGCGCGACCTCACGAGAGACGCGACGGTCGTGGTAGGCGCGACCATGATATGGGCTGCTGGCAGCCCTTGGATCTGAGATCAAACGGTGGCATGCTAAGTTGCTGAAAATTTGCAGAATGACCCTCGAGGATAGGATATTCACCCATATGTCTAGAATCACGCCATTCCACCGTTCGATCTCAGATCCAAGGCCTCTCGGAAGCCCGTATCATGGGAGAATGGAAAGCCACTACCCTGCCGTTCGCACGCTGGCAGTTGGCTCCTACTCGTCCCCGCACGTCCTTCAATACTACGGCAGTTCGCTCCTAGTCGTCCCGTCCATTCACATTACGGCAGTTCCACTAATCCTAACCCTCCTCCCAAATCCATGGCATCCCAAATCTCCCCGATCGGCGGTGAGTACAATGTTAGAACCATCACCGGCGATGAGTTCGACGTCATCTACACCCCTTCTTCCGCGACGGTGAAAGGATGCCTTTCTCGCTTCAGACATATGTTCGAAGACTCAGATGATGAGTGGGTGGCTGGGCTAGATGTTGAGTACACCACAGTCCTGGGACGAGAGAAGGATCTAAAGGACGAAGAGAGGAAGAAGCCCGCCGTGATCCAGGTTTGCGTGCATGACTTATGCTTGGTCTACCAGATATGCCATGCCGACGTTGAGTGCCAGGATTTTAAGGATTTCCTCGAGAGCAACCTAGTCAAATTCGTTACTGTAGAATTTGGTAACGACAAAGAAGTCCTGCGTCGGATAGGCTTCGTTGTAGGCAAGACCTTCGACCTCCAGAAGAATCGGCTAGTGTCCTCTCGTCAGCCTTCAATGCTGACCCTGGCTGGAGCCATGGTTCATCCTTCGTACGGTAAACTGGAGAAACCTCCATACATGTTTCATCGTCATGCATGGCAGCGGAATGTACTAGATATAGACCACATCCACTACGCTGCAATGGGTGGCTACCTTTGCTTCAATATCTACAAGGGTTGGATGAAGAGCAACAACCAAGTGTGCGGTTCAAGCAAAGAAGTATCGGCCAAGAGGAAGAGGGACAAGGACGAAGTCGAGGACGTGGATGAGGACTCCGAGTTAGGTGGCAGTGTCGTTGCTCATGGTGGTTCTAATGCAGTGTCTACCGGAATAGTTGCAAAGTTTAATTTCAGGTGTGCTTAATTTAATTTGAGGGGTGTGTTGTCTTTGAGCCCCAGCAGAACTATGTTATGTTTCTTCTTGTTACTTTAACTCTTCAGTATGTACATACTAGTGTTTCTTACATTTCATCTTTTTGTTGGTATAGTACTACCACTCGTTTCTTCACATTACATACGTACAATATATATGGCCAACATCATATAGCCAGCAGTTTAGTTGTCAAAGGATTTCAGGGTGCTTAGTTTTGTCAAAGAATTGCAGGGTGCTTAGTTTTATTTGAGGGGTGGGTTGTGCACTTGTGCTGGACACCATTATTGTGACAAGCCTTTTTAATAGTACTATATGCATAATTTGGCGACGAGCTCTCTCTATATGTACCACCTTTTTTTAATTTCAAGTTTTGCTCCATGGCGCAATTCATCGATACTACTACTATACAAATGTGGAGTATATACATTTTTTTAAAAGGCTAGAGGGTCGGGCAGTCTAGCTCGGTCGGTTTCACGAGAGGCGAGGGCCTTTGTCATTTGACGGCTCATTACTGTTGTCAAATCAAATAGTACTGCGCCGCCCACTGCACGCCCGACACCTCCATTAAATCCCTCCATTAAACCCGCATGCAAACCGAGAATCCTACTCCGGCCACACGTCCGTTCATGAGCGGGCCAGAATTAAACGCAACACCGGCCGAGCTCCTCCCGTCCCCCCTCCGTGTAAATGAGGCCAGACGCCGACCAAGCTCCTACCGTCCGCCCTCTATTTACACGAGGCCAGACAGACAGCAGGAAAGAATCGCACCCCTCCACCGCTCCCCCATCTCCTCCTTCACCATTTTCTCCACTCTTCCGATGGCTTCCAATGAGCCGTTCTCCCGTATATTACCCGGCTGGGTGGCCTTCCGAGCCCTCCGGATAGGGCGAGGCCGCTCGGTGCTTAACCAACCTCGCTTGGCCCGACGGAGCCAGTTGCCGCCCCAAGCAGGCGCGTGGCTCAGCAACTCGCCGCTCCAGTTCAGCCCGATGTGGAGTGGCGAGTTGCTCCACGCCGGCACGGCGGTGAGCACGTCGGTACGGGCGCCGTCGCTGCTGCGTCGTACCGCGCCACCAGTGTCTCCGGTGGCCGCTGAGGGAGTCCTGGATTAGGGGGTATCCGGACAGCCGGACTGTATACATCATTCGGACTATGGAAGCGTGAAGATACAAGACTCAAGACTTCGACCCGTGTCCGGATGGGACATTCCTTGGCGTGGAAGGCAAGCTTGGCGATCCGGAAATTATATTTCCTTCCATGTAACTGACTCCATGTAAACCCTAGCCCTCTCCGTGTCTATATAAACCGGAGAGGTTGGTCCTTAGAAGGCGATCACAATCAAAATCATAGCATCATAGGCTAGCTTCTAGGGTTTAGCCTCTACGATCTCGTGGTAGATCTACTCTTGTAATACCGATATCTTCAATATTAATCAAGCAGGAAGTAGGGTTTTACCTCCATCGAGAGGGCCCGAACCTGGGTAAACATCTGTGTCCCTTGCTTCCTATTACCATCAGCCTAAGACGCACAGATCCGGACCCCCTACCCGAGATCCGCCGGTTTTGACACCGACATTGGTGCTTTCATTGAGACTTCCTCTGTGTCGTTGCTACAGGGCTCGATGGCTCCTCTAGTCATCATCCCGGGTGAGACCTTCCTCCCCGGACAGATCTTCGTGTTCGGCGGCTTCGCCCTGCGGGCCACCTTGCTTGGCCATCTGGAGCAGATCGACAGCTACCCCCCTGGCCACCAGATCAGGATCGGAAACCTGAACTACACAGCGGACATTCGCGGAGACTTGATCTTCGATGGATTCGGGCCTATGCCAGGAGCGCCGGACAGTCACGACGAGCACGGCTTAGACCTGCTGTCGGACAAAGCTTGGGGTATCACCCCCGCGGTAGCCCTGGACCTAAATCTGGAGCAGGCTGCGCTGCCTAAGGACGGAGGGATGGACCCCGCTGCACAGGTCGCACACTCATCGGCGATGGAGCCGAACACAGGTCTTACCTCTGTGGTGACCTGTGACTCCCGACCCCTGGATTCGTATCCGGACGTGGGTTCCAGTCCGCGCACTACTGAGCCAGCCGAGCCAGGTTGGGCTCCGGTAATTGAGTTCACCGCTGCGGATATCTTCCAGCACTCGCCCTTTGGCGACATGCTGGACTCATTAAAATCTCCCTCTTTGTCAGGAGGCTCGTGGCTGAACTATGTCCGGCTCGAGTGGGAGTCATGCGATGGAGGAATTCATTGCCCACCCACCACCCACTTCATTGCCATGGTCGATGATTTAACCGAGGTATTGGACTTTGACTCCGAAGACATCGACGGTATGGACGACGATGCCGGAGAAGAACACGAACCACCGCTCACTGGGCGGTGGACAACCACCTCTTCTTATGATATATATATGGTGGACACTCCGAAGGAAACAAATGGCAATGAGGCAACTGAGGATAAAACCTCAGGGAAAAAAGCAAAGAATGGGCGTCGTCGGCGCCACTACAAGCCCCGCCACAGCAATACCGGCCCAGGAGACGAAAATAATCTGAATGGTGCCAAAGAAAAATATAACCCGGATCAGCCTGCCTTCGAGCAGGCCGAACAGGAGGATGAGTAGGTCAGCACATAAGAACAGGCGACGGACGAATACCCGGAGGAGGACAGCTACATGCCCCCCTCCGAAGACGAGATTAGCCTCGGCGACGACGAGTTCGGCGTGCCTGAGGATCCCATAGAGCAGGAGCGCTTCCAGCGCCGGCTTATAGCCACTGCGATGATCCTGAAAAAGAAGCAGCAGCAACTCCAAGCTGATCAAAACCTGCTCACAGATAGATGGACTGAAGTCCTGGCAGCCGAGGAATACGGACTCGAGCGCTATACGGCTGACCGGCCACCTCGTGGCCGGGATAAAATGGCATATCAGTCCGCATACCAGCCATCACCCCCACGCCAACATACTACGGCCCGGGGCAACAAAACAGGACAACCAAGATCGATCTACGGATCGCGGGGGCGCGCCTCGGCACGCGACAACGACCGTCATGTCGGATACACCTTCAACAAGTCCGACCGGGCCGAATATAGCCACCCATAGCAATTCGACCTGTGTAGCCACATAGCCCGGCACAGAGGCGCCGTGCACCCCCTCTGATTCACTGACGAAGTAATGGATCTTGAATTCACCGAAGGGTTCAAACCCCTAAACATCGAAACATACGATGGCACAACATACCCCACAGTATGGATCGAAGATTTCCTTCTCCACATTCACTTGGCCCGCGGAGACGATCTACATGCCATCAAGTATCTTCCCCTTAAGCTCAAAGGACCAGCCCGGCACTGGCTAAACATCCTACCGGCAAATTCCATTGGCAGTTGGGAAAACCTGGAAGACGCATTCCTCGACAACTTCTAGGGCACATATGTGCGACCACCAGACGCCGATGACCTGAGCCGCATTACTCAACAACCCGGAGAGTCAGCCAGGAAATTCTGGACTCGGTTCCTAACTAAAAAGAACCAAATAATCGACTGTCCGGACGCCGAAGCCCTAGCGGCTTTTAAGCATAATATCCATGATGAGTGGCTTGCTCGACACCTCGGCCAGGAAAAACCCAAGTCCATGGAAGCTCTCACAACACTAATGACCCTCTTTTGCGCGGGCGAGGACAGCTGGTTGGCTCGCAGCAGCACTACGCCACATTCTGGCACTTCGGATGGCCGCGACAATAACGGCAAGCCACGGCGTAACAGACGTAAGTGACGGAACAACGACGACAGCACTGAAGACACGGCAGTCAACGCCGGACTCAGCGGATCCAAGCCCGGTCAGCGGAAGAAGCCATTCAAAAGAAATAATCAGGGACCATCCACGGACCGCATCTTTGGGCGCCGTGCCAAATTCATGGCACTCGGACAAGCCAGCCAACCACACCAATAGAGATTGCTGGGTATTCAAACAGGCCGGCAGGATAAACACCGAAGACAAGGACAAGGGGCTGCACAGGGACGATGATAAGGAGCCCCGACGTCCGAACACGGGGGGACAGAAGAAATCCCCCCCCCCCAAGGTGAAAACGGTCAACATGATCTATGCCACGCACATCCCCAAGCAGGAACGGAAGCGGGCACTACGGGACGCCTATGCGATAGAGCAAGTCGCCCCAAAATTCAACCCATTGTCAGCTTGCCCGATCACCTTTGATCGTAGGGATCACCCTACTAGCATCTGTCACGGTGGCTCGGCCGCATCGGTCCTAGATCCAATCATCGACGGATTCCACCTCACGCGCGTCCTTATGGACGGTGGCAGCAGCCTGAACCTGCTTTATCAGGACACAGTGTGCGAAATGGGCATTGACCCTTCAAGGATCAAGGCCACCAAAAGCACCTTTAAAGGTGTGATTCCTGGCGTATAGGCCCGTTGCACGGGCTCTATAAAATTGGAAGTGGTCTTCGGATCTTCGGATAACTTCCGAAGAGAAGAGTTAATCTTCGATATCGTCCCTTTTCGCAGTGGTTACCATGCACTGCTCGGACGAACCGCATTCGCTAGATTCAATGCGGTACCACACTACGCATACCTCAAGCTCAAGATGCCGTGACCACGCAGGTCATAACAGTGAACGGAAATATGGACCGCTCTCTCCGAACAGAAGAGCATACTGCAGCCCTCGCGGCGGAAGTACAATGCGGCCTCCTCCGACAAACCAATCCGGCGACAACAACTTCAAGCACCGTCAAGAGAGTCTGGAGCACCCCGGAGCAGGAACATCAGGCACGCCAAGAGCGCGGCTAGCAGTCCGGCCTCCACTTAAGCCCCATAAAAGCAGCATTCATGCCACGCGTACACAATTACGCACTCAAGATACCATGGGCGTAGGCGGAGGCGCAACAATGACTCAGTCAATAGTGCGGGATAACCGCCACATACCTTCATAACCCGTCCTTGTTCTTTTTCAGGACATTGCTTTAGAGCAACCTCTTCAGAAGAGCCGGATTGCCGGACTTACATAGGAGAGAACACCAAGGAGGCAACAGGCTTCGCGAACAGAAAGAAACACCCATGTGGTATCTATTTACGATCGTTATACCTGTTTTATATATCCACACGCGGCCTGCCCCTAGATAGGACATGTTAAATTGTCCTATTTATCTCCGCTTAATGCATTCATTGTAAACATACGCTTAAACGTATTTTCATCAATGGGAGATTATATATAGCGTCAGCTCATTATTCTTATTTAAACATTTTTCTTACAAATGTTTATTTGATATTGCATCCGTACACTTTGGTACGGCCCGTTTGCCAGGGGCTTCCTATGGTGCCCCACTCTACGGCAAATAAAGTCCGAACACTTTGAACAGTGCGGCACCCCGAACTTATAGCACTATATGCATCAACTCCGAATCATGTCTTGGGTCTATAGTTGGGTTAGCCCGGCTCCCTTGTTTTGGTACCTTACGTTCCGTTATATCGGCTAAGGTAGCGCAGGGAGAACTACTGTGATTGTGTCCCGGTTCTTCCGGACGAGCACCTCAGTAGAGAAAGCCGAAAACTGACCGGCATGATGAGGCGAGAGCTGGTCGCTGTTCGAGAGGTCTTAAAATCCTTAAAGATTTTTTCCGCTTTAGGCGATGAGTCGGCCTTGTCCGATTAGGCGTATATAGCGCCCCAATTCGGCCCTCCGAATTCTAGGGGCTTCGCCAAAATTTAAAATTATAGACTTCTATGGCTAAGTGAAAGTTATAAAGCCGCATAGTCCGATTGCCTTGTTCGCTGCGCCGGATACCTCCTTAAGGGACCAAACATTTGGATAAAGAGTACGTGGGGGCGGAAGCCGACGACTGGCCTACTTTCAGAATTTGATAAACAACCGCACAAATGGTAATATTTTAAATCAAACAGTGCTACATAGCACAAGTAACTTCGTCTTTAAATTACAACAGCGGCAGAGGTACATTTAGTCAAAGATCTTGTCCTTGGAACACTCATCGGCCACGAGACGAGCGCCTTTCATAACGCCATCATAGTACTTCTTGGGATGGCGATGCTCCTTGCCCTCGGCGGACCGTCCTTCACCAGCATCTCCGCATCCAGCTTGCCACAATGCACCTTCGCGCAGGCAAAGGCGCGGCGGGCACCCTCGATGCAAAAGGATCGCTTGATTACTTAAAGCCCCGAACAGGCATTCACCATCCGCTTGATCAGGCCGAAGTAGCTAGTGCGCAGGGGATCACTAGGCCAAATCCGGACTATGAAATCCTTCATAGCCACTTCGGACACCCTGTGGAGTTCAACCAACTGCTTCAGTTGGTCACTCAGAGGCGTTGGGTGTTCGGCCCCATGATACGTCTCCAACGTATCTACAATTTTTGATTGCTCATGCTACTTTATCTACTGTTTTGGACTATATTGTGCTTCATTTTCCACTTTTATATTATTTTTGGGACTAACCTATTAACCGGAGGCCCAGCCCAGAATTGCTGTTTTTTTCCTATTCCAGTGTTTCGAAGAAACGGGATATCAAACGGAGTCCAAACGGAATGAAACCTTCGGAAACGTGATTTTCTTACCGAACATGATCCAGGAGACTTGGACCCTACTCCAAGAAGTAACAGAGGCGGTCACGAGGGTGGGGGGCGCCACCCCTAGGCGCGCCCCTGCCTCGTGGGCCCCCTGTTGCTCCACCTACATACTCCTTCCTCCTATATATACCTACGTACCCCCAAACGATCAGAACATGAGCCAAAAACCTAATTACACCGCCGCAACTTTCTGTATCCACGAGATCCCATCTTGGGGCTTGTTCCGGAGCTCCGCCGGAGGGGGCATCCACCACGGAGGGCTTCTACATCAACATCATAGCCCCTCCGATGAAGTGTGAGTAGTTTACCTCAGACCTTCGGGTCCATCACTACTAGAAAAAGGGCTATAGATGGGATTGACGCTAATGGCGCACCAGACAATGGGTGCGCCATTAGTATATACTAATGGCGCACCACCTGCCGATACGCCATTAGAGTTGAAACTACTAATGGCGCACCTGGCCCATGGTGCGCCATTAGTATCAATTTTTTTTGAACTAGTGCGCATGTCCAAACATACTAATGGCGCATCCAGACAAAGTGCTCCATTACTAGTTGTAACTAGTAATGGCGCACCCGTCCGAAAGTGCGCCACTAATGTTGTTTTTTGTATTATATTTTTTATTCCTTTTTTTGCAATACTACTAATGGCGATCGATCAACCGTGCGCCATTACTAGTTTAAACTAGTAATGGCGCATCGTGGATCAAGGCGCCATTAGTATTTTTTTTGTAAACTACTAATGGCGCACCGCCGTAAGGTGCGCCATTAGTAACTGGATTACTAATGGCGCATTTAGTGCTGGCGCGCCATTAGTAAGTGGGCAGCAACGAGATATTTTGGACAGCCTCTCCTACCCACACTCACTTTCTCCCCACTTCATTCTCTCCACCTCCTCCTTGTCTCGGGTGCCTCCTCTTTTTCACCTCATTTCCACCATAGATTCATTAAATTAAGTGGTTAAATTACCTTGTTTTAATACGTAAGTAAGGGGGGAAGCTATATTTATGTTGTTCTCCCTACAACAATGTGCACATGCACTTTTTATGGCCTAGCTAGATCTATGTATGTTCGTGGTGTTGCATATGTTTGTGGTGTTGCATATGTGTTTGTGTTTGGAGGTGTACCGGTATTTGAAATGCGATAGTTGCCAATATTTTGCCGGAATGTTGATTCATTTCTGTTTCAAGAGAATTTTGGCATTAAGCATTCTTTTGGTCCTATTTTTAGGAAAGTCATGCCAAATTTTTCTTGATTCTAAAATATCGTTTTGCTCTACCCATGACGACCATGGTCCGCACGATGACCGAAGGCATCGTGAATAGGTTTTTGAGGTCAGCGAAGGTCGAGATGCTTCAAAAGAACAAGACGGAGATAAGATGTCCGTGTCGAAGATGCAAGCTGAAGAGCCTTATTGCGGACCCTGATTCCGGGCAGGTGCGGGACCACCTGCTCTTGCGTGGTTTCATGGATGGCTATCGGTGGCAAGGTGATGAAGATGACTACGAAGTCGTCCATGGGGGCCGGGCAAGAAATGAGGAAGGGCAGCAAGACAACCGCGGCGAGGGCGGGCGAGAAGACGAAGAATCTCCAGGACATGATCATGACGGTGATGTAGTACACAGTCATCATGTAGAAGATACAGGACATGATGATAAGGAAGATCAAGACGAAGGGCATGATCATGAAGATGAAGATGCCGGAGCAGACGATGATGGACCATCGATGGGCTGGGTGCAGGACCCTCATATTCAAGAGCTGCTCCTCAAGCATACGGATAACGCAAGAGCTGCCGCCCGAGAGAAAGCCAAGATGGATCAACTTGAGTCAGACGCGGTTCCTCCATTGTATGAAGGATGCAGGCCCGAGGATACCGCCGAAAGTAACGCTCATGGCTCGAGATGAAGGTAAAACACAAAATGACCGACGCATGTTTCGACGAGAACATGTCGCTCGGCACGAACGTCTTCCCAAGGGGAACAAGTGCCCGACCAGTTTGGAGGAGGCGAAGAAAATCGTGTGTCCTCTGGATTTACCGCACGTGAAATACCATGTGTGCATGAACAATTGCATCATTTATCGGGACGAGCACGCTGAGTCTACCATATGTCCGGCGTGCGCGTCACTCGATACAAGAAGAGGAAGAAAGCTCCTCGTAAAGTTGTGTGGTACTTTCCGATCACTCCTCGTGTGCAGCGGTATTTCATGGACCCTAAGGTAGCAAAGCTCCTGCGTTGGCACGCCGGATAGGGAGGAGAAGAAGCGAGAAGATGACGCAAATGATCCGGAGATAGATAAAAAGACAAGATGTTGAGTCACCCTAAGGATGCGAGCCAGTGGCAAGAGTTGAACTTCGAAGACTCATAATTTGGGAACGATCCAAGGAACATTGTGCTGGGCGCGAGCACCGATGGAGTTAATCCGTTTGGCAGCCAGAGAAGCACACATAGCACCTGGCCTGTGTTTGTGTGGATGTACAACCTTCCCCCCTGGTTGTGCATGAAGAGGAAGTACATTCACATGAATATGCTAATTGAAGGGCCGAAACAACCAGGGAACGACATCAATCTATATCTGGGGCTGCTGAAAGAGGAGCTAGACACGCTGTGGAAAACGCCAGCCAATACGTGGGACGCCACAGAGAAAGAATATTTCCCTATGAGAGCCGCACTGCTCACGACGGTGCACGACTATCTCGGTTACGGATATCTCGCGGGGCAGGTAGTCCACGGATTTTCTGGATGCGTAAGGTGCATGGATGACACAACGTATCGCCAGCTAGATAGGTATCCCGGGTCTTCGAAAACCGTGTTCATGGGACATCGAAGGTGTCTTCGCGACGATGACCCGTGGAGGAAACACAAGGATATGTTCGATGGTGAAACCGAAACCCGAAAACGCCCGTGTACGAGGAGCGGCGAGAAAATAGACAAGCTGTTGAAAAATTGGAAAGACTGCCCACTGTCGGGAAAGAAGCAAAAGGCGCCAGAGCCGGGAAAGAAGCGAAAGGCGCCAGAGCAGCTGCTGAAGGTATGGAAAACGAGGTCTGTTTTCTGGGACTTGCCGTACTGGAAGATCCACCGTGTGCCTCACAGCCTTGATGTCATGCATATCACGAAGAACGTGTGCGAGTCTGCTTGGTACCCTGCTCAACATGCCAGAGAGGACCAAAGATGGGCCAAAAGCAAGGGCAGACTTGAAATCAATGGGCATCAGGAAGGAGCTTCACGCTAATGATGATGATGATGATGATGAGGCGAAGCAGGACACAGAAAGTCATCGCAAAGGCAAAAAGGCCAAGAAGACCGGAAATGACTACCCTCCCGCGTGCTTCACTCTAAGTCAGGAGGAGATCAAGCAGTTTTTCACCTGCCTCCTAGGAGTAAAACTTCCTTACGGTTACGCGGGGAAGATAAGCAGATACCTAGACCCAGCGAAGCAGAAGTTTAGTGGGATGAAGTCTCACGACCGTCACGTGCTGATGACCCAGATACTTCCAGTTGCAATCCGTGGGATCATGGACGCGCACGTCCGTGAAATGCTATTTGGCCTATGCAACTTTTTCGACTTCATCTCTCGGAAGTCGATTGGCGTGAGGCAACTCAGAAGGCTACAGGAAGAGATCGTGGTGATACTATGCGAGCTTGAGATGTACTTCCCGCCCGCATTCTTCGACGTTATGGTGCATCTGCTGGTCCATATCGTGGAGGATATCATCCAACTCGGGCCGACGTTCCTGCACAGCATGATGCCGTTCAAAAGGATGAATGGTGTCATCAAAGGATACGTTCGCAACATGTCACGTCCAGAGGGAAGTATAGCCAGGGGCTTTCTGACCGAAGAGTGCATCTCCCATCGCACAAATTATCTAGGCATCGAGAACCCCGTTGGTCTGCCCGTCAACGAGCACCTCGGCAGGCTCGCTGGATGGGGTCACCGTGAGGGTCGCCATGAAATGCATGTCGACTTCGAGGGTCAACTCACGACTTTGAAAGAGCAAACCTAGTCGCTACAACACATAGACGTGGTCGATCCTTGGGTGGTAGAGCACAAAACCTTTATTGAGAAGACGACAATGACCGAGGCCAACAGAGGACGGACGGAGATATACTCAAAGAGCACAACTCATGTTTCACGCGTTGGTTCAAGCGAAGCTTCGTACCCTTTACATGAAGATTCTTCCACGGAAGAACAACTCATATTCACCTTGTCACGTGGCGCCGAGCACAACCTCGATGACCTATGAGGCGTCACGATATCAACGGCTACACATTCTACACCGAGGACAAGGACATGAAGAGCGATGGTTATCGAACTCCGGGGTAACGATGGAATCCTACACCGGTAAGGACAAGGACAGATACTACGGAAGGATCGAGGAGATCTTGGAGCTGAGCTATGCTGGAGAGAAGGTGCCGATGTTCCGTGTCAGATGGGCCAAGAGCGTCCTAAAAGACGACCGATCTTTCACCACCATGGTTATACCAAGCCAAATCCAAGACCGTGGCGCATAAACGTCACCGCGAAAAAATGAGCCATGGGTACTGGCTTCCCAAGTGGACCAATGCTTATTCATTACCGACCTGCCAAATCCCAGTCGTGTTGTCATGAGGAGAGGCAAAAGGAAGATCATCGGAATGGATGGAGTCGCCAATGAGCAAGACTTCGACAAGTACGGCGACCCGAAGATGGAACATGACGACGACGATGAAGTATCAGCATACACCACAAGAAGAAGCGAGACCACCCTACCTAAAGGACGTCCGTTCCACGTAAGAACTCCATTTATGTAAAAAGAAGGGCAAGAAGATTGTGAATAGATAGCTAGCTAAGATCGATTGTATTTAAATCGTAGCCTTCATTTCTCGATTGTATTTCATGGGCACTTTTTGAACTATCATGAATATTTTTAAATTTCATGGACACTCGATCTCGATCCCCCTCCATTTGGATCGCTATCCCACCTCGCCAGATCCGGCCCCCTCGCCGCCGAGCACCCCCCGGTCCACCGGCCGCCGCCGACCCCGCACCTCGATTGCCCTACTCAACAGCCGCCGCCGACCCCCCGCACACCCCTCCCCTACTCAACCGCCGCCGCCGACCCCCCGCACACCCCTCTGGTACTCAACCGCCGCCGCCGACCCCCCGCAACCCCCGCACCCTCCCCCACTCCACCGGCATTACTGTTTGATGATATTTCTAAAAAAATTATTACTGTCTTATAAAGAAAAATTACTGTTATGATTTAAACAAGTTTGAACATATTTAAACACAAATAAGTATAAAACAACATTTTAAATGCATAAAAAAAATTGTGGAGCCTCGAATCGATCCTGTGACCTCCTGGTGTGAGAACTGCCATCACCCAATCGAGCTAGTAGAGGGAACTTGATGTGGATCAGGTCGTGGAAGATAACCTGTTGGCTCGAGCAGAAATCAAAAAAATACTAATGGCGCACTGTATGAGGTGCGCCATTAGTATGGATGTACTTATGGCACACCGAGGTGTGGTGCGCCATTAGTATTGTGCCGCCCCACCATCCATACTTCCTCCCCGGCCCTCGATCCCCTTCCCCTCTCCTCTCCCTCGCCCTCGCCCTCGATCCCCTTCCCCTCTCCTCTCCCGACGCCGCTGCCCCGCCGCCTCGACGCCGCCCCGACGCCGCCTCGACGCCGCCCCGTCGTCCTCCTCTCTTCTGCTGACGCTTGGCCTTCGCCTTGCCGCCGCCCGTCGTCCTCGTCTCGGCAGCGCCCGGCCTTGTGACGCCGCCCTCTCCTCTCCGAGCCTTGCCGCCCGTCGTCCTCGTCTCCTCGGCGCCGCTCTCCTCGTCGGCCCCAGGTACGCATGCATATGCAAGCTGCTGGGCTTGTTTAATTTTGCTCTCGCCTCCTCTCGCGGTGGCGGTGGCGCTCGGCTGATCGGTGTGCGTGCCACGGCCGCTTGCAGAACTAGTACATTCTGCACACCGCGGAGGCGCAGGACATCACGCTCCCCTTCGCCTGCCGCCATGGTATGGTAGTATTACATGCTGAATTTTACTTTAGTTGGTACCAAATCGTTTAACTAGTTCTCTTATCCTATCCTCTTCATCAACCTGGTATGACCTATAGAAGCTACTGAACTACGGAATTTGTGCTAATCAGGTTGCTGCACCGGTGTCTTTGTCGAGGATAAAATCAGGGCAAATAAGACAGCTGAAGCCCTTGGAATATCTGCTGACTTAAGAGAGCAGGTAAGCCCACTTTGTTATGCGATTATTGGGATCTTCATGTTTTCCTTATCACAAAGAGTTTATGCGTCGGTTGCCATCGCAGTTATGGCCCCATGATCTGGTTAGTTATGTCGCTCGTTTGTATGCAGCGCTCTTGTGTAGTGTTACCGCCGATGATCCAGCTTAAGTTTCTTTTTTTTTCTTTCTGAACTGATCCAGTTCAATTTTACCATTTGCATTGCATGGCGATCAGTGGAACAGTTGGACCAAGCTTTATGCGTCGTAGTAACCTATTGTTTCATTAAGAAAGTCTTGCATTTTACTGGATCTGAGTAGTTTGGAGAGGTTGTACCAAGACAAACGTAGAGATGAGTTGGTGAGCAGTGACTTTGTTAGGGTGGGTCAAGGTCAACTTCAACTATGCTACTCTAGAATTGCCAACTGCTTTCAGTTTACCACATGAATTGGGTGCGCTATGTGTGCTTCCTATACAGGCCATATGCTACAGGCTTCGTGAATCATTATGATTCTACCTCTGCAAACTGAAATCCTACTGATATGGAGTTTTAGGTGGTTTGAAATTGGGTATTGAGGTTTGGTTGTACAAATGGAAGTGCAGGTAGTACTGGTAGTAGTAGGCACACATGGTTGATTGGTTGAACACATCTGTGGATATCTCCTCATCTATGTTTGACTTTCGAAATCATTTTGATCACACTGTTTCGCCTAGCTTTGAATTTTTTCTGCTTAGGCTTTGCATTTTGATACATAGTAGGAGGGCATCCTAGAAAATACATTTGGTGGGATGAATCAGAGCAAACATAAAACAAAAAGGAAAAGAAGGATAGACAACTTGAATATGGGGTTAATTTGCTTGTTCGTAAAATATGGGATAGTTTTGTCAGAAGAGCAAAACTTATGGGTCACAATTTCTCTTGTTTGTTCTCCCAAAATTTTGATGCACAACAAAACAGTCTTGTATTATCCTTGACTTGTCTTGTCTAATCAACCCGGTCCTTTGAAGAAAGTGCTTTTTGTGGGATTAGTGTGTATGATGTATCCAAAGGCTTGGTATTTGGTAGTGTAGCAACACACAAAAATAGTTACCATCTTGTTTTAGGTTCATAGTTTCCACCATGGCACCGTGTGTTTATCAACATGGTTTAGCAGTGACCACGGTCAACGGGGCATCTTGTGTGCTATGAGATATTTTTTAGCAGTGTTGAAGATCATGTGTGTTTGCGAAAATAATGTTTCTTAGGTGTAGATTTTTTTTTAGGTGGCTCGATTGCATGCCCAATGCACTAGGTTCTGAAAGACATGAAGATGAAGCAAGCTTGCTTCACAATCTGATTTGTTTAACTATTTCTTTGTAGTTGTAGAAACATTTTTTTGGTAACTCTCATATAATATGATGAGTCACTCTATTTCTCTTTCATTGGCGCATACATCAATTTCGACTAGATCACAATCATGTGCCGTGCATTTTCCAGATCCCGGTTAGCTTTATTGCTTATTTCCAAATTTACACAGTACTAGTCTGTTAATACTTGTTTTGAGGGTACTTTTACTTCTTCTTTCCTGAGTTTTATTAGTGTACTTTTACTGTCCTCTATAGGTGACGCGTGAACCGTTCCTTATGCCGATCGACTTACCGACTACCTATTTAATTGGTTTTCTTTTAAATCTTATAGTTCCCGTTGATTATAAACTGGCCGGCCGCGATCAATCAGTTGGTATTGATTTTGTCAGCAGACTTTGAGGTCAGTTTAACCTGTCATTTTCAACAGTACTCAACTATTTCAATCTATCGTTATTTCGTCAGCAGACTTTGAGGCCAGTTGGTATTGATTGCGTTGGGCTGTGGGGATTTTGAGCTGTTTTCCGACATGTCTTCTTTTAGTGTACTTGTCTCCCCGCTTGTTGGTTACTTCTCATGGTTAGAAGATGTGTTGTAGCTTTTCTTAGACTTGTACTGTAAATGGATTTGGTTGTAATAGAAATGACATTTTATCTACTCAAACTCATTATATTGGAATTATTTGAAGATGTGTGGTGTTAGCCTATCTGTAATAATTATGTGTTAGTGTGACTTTCTTCTTCTTGTGAGCATTCTTATTTTATTTCTCTGGATTCAAGCAATGGGTTTGGACTTGCAAGATTCAGTTCACAAGTACTTGTGGGCTTTGGCTTTTAAGCGTAATGAGGTCTCTTACTTGTGACAGTTCAGTTGTCGATTGTAATATGTTAGAAACTGCTACTATGTCTCTAGAGGCCTCGGCATATATTGTTTCACCTCTTCACATGCCAATGTATTTTCCATGTTGTGATGAAGGCCTTTTTGCCTTGTCCACCCGAGAGGCCCTTGAGTTTGCTGGAATGTCGATTAACTTCCGTTCCAAAGAATTGGGTACTCCATATGTCCTATTTTCAGCAAAGGTCATGCTGAAATTTTCCCTGAATTTTAGCATGACTTTGCTAAAAATAGGACATATGGGGTACTTGTGACTAATGCACGGGCCGGGGTACTTGTGACTAATGATGAAAGCATAGGCTTTTAGTGTGCCTCGGCGTCGAAAAACCCTCAACGATAAAAGCTTAGCTTTTAGGATGCCTCGGTGTCGACAAACCCTAAATGATGAGACCATGATCTTGTTCCTTGACAATAACCAACTTTTGACCAAACTTTGTTCCTATTTAGAGAGAAACATGGCCAACAACGATGAGGCCGGGGTTCAAGCGGCAAGGCATTCGAGCTGTCCCAGAGATGGAGGAACAACCTCACTTGTATGAGGACGCCGCCTTCCCCACCGATCCTGAGACCACTGATGGTACCGCCGAGGATGACCCCACTGATGCCACCACTGATGGTGCCGTTGAGGATGCCACCACCGATGATGGCGGCGCACGCACAGATGGCAGCCAACCGAAGAGGCAACGGAAGGACCGGCGCCCGACCGTGCTCCACACCCTCAAGGAGGAAGTTACTGAACTGGACTCTGACGGGAATCCAACGGCGCCCAAATGAATAGTCAAGGGGTACTCGCTTCAGCTCGGGTGCATTCTCCGGAGCACCGTCTCGATCAACACCGAGAACCTGAGGCATCCTGACCAAGGGAATTTGTGCAACCTCCTCTTCACGAAGCTGCACGAATGATACAAGTTCCCCGCTGAATTTGAAAACACAAGCCTCAAAGGTAATAAAGTGAACAATGCTGCCCTCACGAAGATGAGCAAGGCCCATCTACTTGGAAAAGCAATGTGAAGAGAATGATCGAGAAAGGTGAGAGTTATGAGAAGATCAAGGAGAAAAATCCTTCGATCACCGAAGATGACTACAATGACTTCAAGATCAATTTTTTGAGCACCGCAAACTCCGAATCAAGTCAGTGGGGGAAAGAAATGCGGGAGCTGAACTTAGGGGAACACACACTCGGTCCTGGCGGTTACAGAGTGGTGGAGCCTATATGGGACAAGGAGGACGCGGAGCGTGCCGAGCAAGGCCTACCGCCCCTCTTCGATAAATACGGTGACAAGCGGACCAGAACTTTGTCAGGGCCCGGTACAAGAAGGACCCGAAAACAAAGGAGCTTACCACGGATCCAAGACCAGGGCGCTTGAGTTGTTCTCGTAAGGAATACCACCCCGCGTAATTAGCTCCATATGGTTGCATTCTAATTAATGAAGCCAAATTTCTAAATGGTTCACATTCCTTCCGCAGGCGACTGAAAGGAGTAGCGCGGGGTCGACTAAGAGCAACCCTTGGGACACCACTCTAATTAGGGCGTTGAATGTAATGAAGAACAAGGATAAGCTCAGTAAGCCGACGTCAGCTGGTCATGTGGCCGGCAAAGGCTTGTCCACAAAATGGGGGTCATACTATACCGCTGGTGTGCGGAAGGAGAAAATGACCAGCTCGGTAAGCCAGCGCCGCGAGGTTCAAGAACTCAAGGCACAGGTGGCGCGGATTCCGGAGATTGTCCAAGAGCAAGTGCAACAACAACTCGGAGCGACGATCACCGCCATTGTGCCTACCTTGATCCAGGGGTTGAGTGCATCGATTGCGGGCGGCCAACAGGGGCCGCCCCGATTCCTAGCTTCACGGCCAGCAACTCGCAGAATGCGATGGCGTTGCCATTGGTGTCTCCGGCGGAGGCGGCATTGGTGTCTCCGACGCGGGCACGGGAGCTTAATGCACCCGGGTGTATGCCGGCCGGCACCTCTGCAGCAAGCGGCCCCTCCGTCAACTGCACGCCCGCCGTTGGCGGTGCCTCGACATTAGCCGAGCTCGACGCCATCATTACGGTAACTAATTAAGCATCTCTCAGTCGAGGACTTGATATCCTTGCCTTTGACTGGGCATCCCTGACGCCCTACATGTTTTCGCAGGGCGCCGCCGACGTTCCGTGCACTCTCCTGCACTTCGTGAACGACGAGTTGGTCGATGTCGCCAAGGGCAAAATCGTTCAACCGGGCAACTCCTTGTTCCACGGTACCCAGATGCCACCCAACTTGTTTAGGGTTGAACTGGTTCGGTGCTGCCGAGCTGCGACGAGTTGTTACCTCCGATTCGACCCGTCGGGCTGACGATGATGACGTGATGACCCTCGGCGCTGCGAAGCTGGTCCCTGCTTTGGCGAAGAGCCAGATTCGCTTTGGGGCGGGGACACCACCCCAAAGACAACACCGCCAGCCGTGCCATCGCCAAGTCGGCCCCATGGCAAGACCGCCGCACGGTGCCGGACATCCCTATGCCATCGGATCCAAACATGCATATGGCACAGGATCGTAACGACGGCGACGACGATACATTTGCCAACGTCGATCAGTACTTTGCCGATCATGGGTACGGTGGCGACTTCATGGGGCCTCCTTCTCAAGAACCCAACCCAACAAAAGAAGTGCGCGATCTAGCTGGTACCGCGGATAAGCCAAGTTGCAACAGGCGTCGTCTGCCGTTCAGCTCTCGGGAGATGCCTCCAGCTGCCGACTTCACCGAGCCTCAGATAGGCGAGGTGCGAAATATTATCAGCCCCAACACACTTAGGAAGGCGGTCTGTGAGCAGAACTCGGTCCCATTACAGGAGAAGAAGAAGGCACGCAAAAGAAAGACTAACAAGGGTGCGGGCCAGCCGGCACCGAGTACGATCCGTGCTCAGGACGGGCCACCTTCACCGTGAGGATATCTCGAGCGGGGTGCATGTGGCAGGTAGGGCGATGCTACCGACAAATATGCTCAATGCTGCAACCGGTGATATGCGGAGTCTGGATGACAGCGTTCTTTCTTTGGAGAAGCAGCGTCTCGTAGAGAAGGATGTGGCATACCGGTTTTCGTGGCCAAGGTGCCGGAAGGGCAAGGGCTTTGTGGATAACTCCGTCAGCGCATTTATCGTCCTGCGGTTTGATGACATCCACGCTATGTTGAACCTTCATCCGCTGCACTACACCTTCGTTCGGCTATTTTCGCTGAGTATGGAGATGCGGATCATTCGCGACAAGACCCGGACATCGTGATAGTCGACCCCTTCTACATGCGTGCCAAGATCTTGGGCAGCGCGGGGACCGGCAAGTCGCGAAGTTCTTGCCTCAAGGCGTCATTCGGCAAACCAAGATAAGGATAACTTCCTCGTGCCTTACTTTCCCGAGTAAGTCCTCCCTCAACCGCCCGTAACATATGAATTCTTAGATTTCGATTGTTTTTCTTTTAACATTCCGTGTTTTCTGCGGTGACACACATTGCACGCTCATCCTCCTAAGCCCCAAATATTTCATGGCCACGTATTTCGACCCGGACCGTCGATTGAACGTAGACTACACAAATGTCAAGAAGGTTCTTGATGATGTTCTCCCTGCCACGCCTAATCTGGAGGCACCTTCACCAGGCCTATTCGTAAATACGGCAAGCACGTGTTCTCCCACAATACGACGTTACGCTCGTCAAGCAGCCGCTGGCAGTCAGAAGGGTGCCTACTGTGCCATCCATCACATGCGGGCGATCGTACGGGACCATCATCAACTTCTGCTTCCGAGTAAACTCAAAGATTGGGCCTCGAGCGTGTCGGCAATCCAGGACACGGACATCAGACAAGAATTCTTTCGCATCCAAATGAGTTTGCGGAAATCATCCATCAAGATGTCCTTCGTACCTCGGGGCAGTTCTACCTCGTAAATCAACCGTCCAACAAAGGACATCGACAAAATGCTACAAATGCAGGCTGACAACGCCCATTCTTTCATGACTCCCACGATGAGACGGCGACTTCATCCACGCTCCGGTCCCTTGAGTCGAGTCGAAAGCGGTGATGTTGTGTCTAGTTCTCAAACATCGATTGGCTCATGTTGTAATTAAACTTTAATGAACTTGTAGTATGTCTCTTTGGTTTTAGAGTCGTTCAACTTAGATGTAATCGATGCGATTAATGTCTTACTTTTCTCTTCCGATCGTTATGTTGCATACTTATATATTGCTTATGTATTGTCTGTGAATTGGTACTAACGTTTCGTTTGGCTAGTGCCTAGCGATGCCGTCGTATGTCGTGTACAAGGGTGAGGTTCCCTGAGTCTACGACGACTGGGAGGAGTGTTGGAGACAGTTTCACCGATTTAGCGGTAACAGTTACAAAGGGTACACCACTAGGGCCGAGGCCGAATCTAGATACGCCCGCTATCTAGCGGGAGAGGGGAGGGAGCGTTGGAGGAACCGGATGAAGACGAGTTTCATCGTGATGATGCTCATCGTGATGACCGCAGCTCTCTTCTATGTGCTGGTAGTTTAGATGATCGATATCGACTTGTAATGTGAAGACAAACTCGCTACTCGCGGTCTCGAGACTTGTAATATAATGTTCTATCTTTGTTCGGTCTTTTCAATTCGGAGACTAATATGATGAATTGTATTCAGAGACTAATATGATGAATTGTATTCAGAGACTAATCTTCTATTGTATTCGATGAATCTGTTGTTGATGTGTGCTGTCTATATTTTGTCCAATTATACATTTTGTAGCTTGTGCCAAAAACAGAAAATAAAAAATAAAAAAAACCTAATATTCATACTAATGGCGCATCACATCACAGTGCGCCATTAGTATGCCAAAGGATACTAATGGCGCATCATTAAACAGTGTGCCATTAGTATGCCGAAGTTACTAATGGCGCATCTTGCCGTTGTGCGCCATTAGTATGCCAAAGCACCTGGGTATACATGGCCCCCTGGGAGGCATACTAATGGCGCACTATTGTATATACTAATGGCGCACCATGCGCCATTAGTAAAATATACTAATGGCGTGGCACTAATGGCGCACCACTAATGTGCCATTAATGGCCAAATTAGGTGCGCCATTAGTAGGCCTTTTCCTAGTAGTGCATAGCTAGTAGCTAGATTGCTTCTTCTCTCTTTTTGGATCTCAATGCAATGTTCTCCCCCTCTCTCGTGGAGATCTATTCGATGTAATCTTCTTTTTGCGGTGTGTTTGCTGAGAGCGATGAATTGTGGGTTTATGATCCAGCTTATCTATGAATAATATTTGAATCTTCTCTGAATTCTTTTATGTATAATTGGTTATCTTTGCAAGTCTCTTCGAATTATCCGTTAGGTTTGGCCAACTAGATTGGTAGTTCTTGCAATGGGAGAAGTGTTTAGCTTTGGGTTCAATCTTGCGGTGTCCTTACCCAGTGACAGAAAGGGTTGCTAGGCACGTATTGTATTGTTGCCATCATATTGCATGAATTTATTCCTCTACATCATGTCATCTTGCTTAAGGCGTTACTCTGTTTTTAACTTAATACTCTAGATGCATGCTGGATAGCGGTCGATGAGTGGAGTAATAGTAGTAGATGCAGAATCGTTTCGGTCTACTTGTCTTGGACGTGATGCCTATATACATGATAATACCTAGATATACTCATAACTATGATCAGTTATGTCAATTGCTCAACAGTAATTTGTTCACCCACCGTAGAATACTTATGCTCTTGAGAGAAGCCACTAGTGAAACCTATGGCCCCCGGGTCTATTCTCATCATATCCATCTCCATCACTTTTATACTTGCGTTGTTTTTACTTTGCTTTTTACTTTTCACTTTGCATCTCTATACCAAAAATACCAAAAATATTATCTATCAGATCTCACTCTCGTAAGTGACCGTGAAGGGATTGACAACACCTAATCGCGTTGGTTGCGAGTAGCTATCGTTTGGTGCAGGTACGAGGGACTTGTGCGTAGCCTCCTACTGGATTGATAACTTGGTTCTCAAAAACTGAGGGAAATACTTACGCTACTTTGCTGCATCATCCTCTCCTCTTCGGGGCAAACCAACGCAAGATCAAGACGTAGCAAGAAGGATTTATGGCGCCGTTGCCGGGGAGGCTCATGCAAGAGCAAGTCAACCATAGCAAGTACCCATCACAATCCCTATCTCTCGCATTACATTATTTGCCATTTGCCTCTCGTTTTCCTCTCCCCCACTTCACCCTTGCCGTTTTATACACCCTCTCTTTTCGTTTGCCTTGATGTCTTACTTGGCCCGTTTGCTCGTTTGGTTGAAATAGTTGAGTACTTATTCCTAAACAAAGAAGCCAATATCTATGGATCCTCATCCTCTTGCCAATCTTTTTAAGAGATCCAATTATGATGAACCAATTCCTAGTGATTTGGATGCACTAGATTATCTTTATAAGGTTTTGCCTGAAATCCGTGAAGTGACTCACGATAGATCTTTGAATAGAAAGCATGATTGAAATGATTTTATTATAAATTCTTTTGATGTAAATTGTGCTAATAAGATGCAAAACCCTAAGCTTGGGGATGCTAGTTTTTCTATGTCTACTACTTGTTGCAATGATCATGTTTGGGGTGATTCTTCCTATGATCTTGAAAATTTATTTAAGCCTCATGATGAATATAAGATTGATAATATTGTTTGCAATAATATTGAAAGTGGGTTTGGAAGAGTGTCAACTTTAGATCCCACATATTTGGATAACATTCAATCTTATGAAATTGTTGATAAAAGTCGCTTGGAGTAATCATGACTTTAGTTAATGATAATCCCACTATTTTGGAAGAGTGTCAACTTCGCATGCATGTGGATCGTGTTAAGAATATGTTGTGTGATAGCTATATTGTTGAATTTTCTTATGATCCTACATGTAATTATTATGAGAGAGGAAAATATGGTTATAGAAATTTTCATGTTACTAAGTTACCTCTCGTTATGTTGAGATTGCCATTGTTTCCTTCCGCTATCTTGCATATGCTAGTTTATGCTTACCTTGATAATTTGTTTGCATATAAGATGCCTATGCATAGGAAGTATGTTAGACTTAATGTGTTTGTCACGTGTTTTATGATGCTCTCTTTGTGCTTCAATTCTTGTCTTTCTTGTGAGCATCATTAAAATTATCAATGCCTAGCTAAAAGGCTTTAAAGAAAAGCGCTTGATGGTAGACAACCCAATATATTTCCTTTCTGTCGTTGAATAAATAATCCATATAGCCTCTGTTTAGATGTGGTTTTATGTTTTAATTAGTGTTTGAGCCAAGCTAGACCTATTGGATCTTCTTGGATGATAGTTATTTGATCTTGCTGTAATTCGAGAAACTTTGCGCTCAGTGCCCGAATTTTTAAAAATCACAAGAACGAGATAAAATATTGATTCAAATTGCTGCTTATCAATAAAAAAATTGTCTAGGTTGTATATTGTTCGTAGAATTTTTGGAGTTCCAGAAGTTTGCGTTAGATACAGATTACTACAGACTGTTCTGTTTTTGACAGATTCTGTTTTGCGTGTGTTGTTTGCTTATTTTGATTAATCTATGGCTAGTAAAATAGTTTATGATCCATAGAGAAGTTGTAATACAGTAGGTTTAACACCAATATAAATAAAGAATGAGTTCATTACAGTACCTTAAAGTAGTCTTTTGTTTTCTTTCTCTAACGGAGCTCACGAGATTTCTATTGAGTTTTGTGTTGTGAAGTTTTCAAGTTCTGAGTGAATTATTTTGATGGATTATGGAACATGGAGTGGCAAGAACCTAAGCTTGGGGATGCCCATCGCACCCCCAAGATAATCCAAGGACACCAAAAAGTCAAAGCTTGGGGATGCCCCGGAAGGCATCCCTCTTTAATCCACTTCCATCGGTAATTTACTTGGAGCTATATTTTTATTCACCACATGATAAGTGTTTTTCTTGGAGCGTCTCGTATTATTTGTGTCTTTGCTTGTTAGTTTACCACAATCATCCTTGCTGTACACACCTTTTGAGAGGAGCCAATTTGATTAGAATTTGCTAGAATACTCTATGTGCTTCACTTATATCTTTTAAGCTTGATAGTTTTGCTCATAGTGCTTCACTTATATCTTTTGAGCGTGATAATTTTTGCTCTAGTGATTCACTTAGATCTTTTAGACCACGGTGGTGGATTTGTTTTAAAGAAACTTGATCTCTCATGCTTCACTTAGATTATTTTGAGAGTCGTTAATAGCATGGTAATTTGCTTAATGTTAATATACTTGGTATTCAAGATATGTGAAACTTTCTTTTGAGTGCGTTGAATACTAAGATAAGTTTGATGCTTGATAATTGTTTTGAGATATGAAGATGGTGATATTGGAGTCATGCTAGTTGAGTAGTTGTGAATGTAAAGAATACTTGTGTTGAAGTTTGTGATTCCCGTAGCATGCACGTATGGTGAACCGTTATGTGATGAACTCGGAGCATGATTTATTTATTGATTGTCTTCCTTATGAGTGGCGGTCGTGACGGCGATGGTATTTTCCTACCAATCTATCCCCCTAGGAGCATGCGCGTAATACTTTGCTTTGATAACTTCTAGATTTTTGCAATAAGTAGATGAGTTTTTTATGACTAATGTTGAGTCCATGGATTATACGTATTTCTCCCATCCTTCCACCATTGCTAGCCTCTCTAATACCGCGCACTTTTCGCCGGTATCATAAACTCACCATATATCTTCCTCAAAACAGCCACCATACCTACCTATTATGGCCTTTCCATAGCCATTCTGAGATATATTGCCATGCAACTTTCCACCGTTCCGTTTATTATGACACGCTCCATCATTGTCATATAGCTAACATGATCATGTAGTTGACATCATATTTGTGGCAAAGCCACCATTCATAATTATTTCATACATGTCACTCATGTTTCATTGCATATCCCGGTACACCGCCGGAGGCATTCATATAGAGTCATACTTTGTTCTAAGAATCAATTTGTAATTGTTGAGTTGTAAGTAAATAAAAGTGTGATGATCATCATTATTAGAGCATTGTCCCAGTGAGGAAAGGATGATGGAGACTATGATTCCCCCACAAGTCGGAATGAGACTCCGGAAGAAAAAAAGAGAAAAAAATGAATGAAAAAAAAGAGGCCATAAAAAAGAAGAGAAAAGGCCCAAATAAAAAAACGAGAGAAAAAGAGAGAAGGGACAATGTTACTATCCTTTTACCACACTTGTGCTTCAAAGTAGCACCATCATCTTCATGATAGAGAGTCTCCTATGTTGTCACTTTCATATACTAGTGGGAATTTTACATTATATAACTTGGCTTATATATTCCAATAATGGGCTTCCTCAAAATGCCCTAGGTCTTCGTGAGCAAGCGAGTTGGATGCACACCCAGTTAGTTTCTTTTGTTGAGCTTTCATAAACTTATAGCTCTAGTGCATCCGTTGCATGGCAATCCCTACTCACTCACATTGATATCTATTGATGGGCATCTCATAGCCCGTTGATACGCCTAGTTGATGTGAGACTATCTTCCCTCCTTTTGTCTTCTCCACAACCACCATTCTATTCCACATATAGTGCTATATCCATGGCTCACGCTCATGTATTGCGTGAAGATTGAAAAAGTTTTGAAAATGTTAAAATATGAAACAATTGCTTGGCTTGTCATCGGGGTTGTGCATGATTTAAATATTTTGTGTGGGGAAGATGGAGCATAGCCAGACTATATGATTTTGTAGGGATAACTTTCTTTGGGCATGTTATTTTGAGAAGACATAATTGCTTAGTTAGTAAGCTTGAAGTATTATTATTTTTATGTCAATATGAACTTTTGTCTTTAATCTTTCGGATCTGAATATTCATACAACAATTAAGAGGATTTACATTGGAATTATGCCAAAGTATCACTCCGCATCAAAAATTCTCTTTTTATCATTTACCTACTCAAGGACAAGCAAAAATTAAGATTGGGGATGCCTGATACGTCTCCAATGTATCTATAATTTTTGATTACTCCATGCTACTTTATCTACTGTTTTGGACTATATTGGGCTTTACCACTTTTATATTATTTTTGGGACTAACCTATTAACCGGAGGCCCAGCCTAGAATTGTTGTTTTTTGCCTATTTCAGTGTATCAAAGAAACAGAATATCAAACAGAGTCCAAACGGAATGAAACCTTCGGAAACGTGATTTTCTCACCGAACGTGATCCAGGAGACTTGGACCCTACTCCAAGAAGTAACAGAGGCGGTCACGAGGGTGGGGCGCCCCCTAGGCGCGCCCCCTGCCTCGTAGGCCCCCTGTTGCTCCACCGACGTACTCCTTCCTCCTATATATACCTACGTACCCCTAAACGATCAGAACAGGAGCCAAAAACCTAATTCCACCGCCGCAACTTCCTGTATCCACGAGATCCCGTCTTGGGGCCTGTTCCGGAGCTCAGCCGGAGGGGGCATCCACCACGGAGGGCTTCTACATGAACATCATAGCCCCTCCGATGAAGTGTGAGTAGTTTACCTCAGACCTTCGGGTCCATAGCTAGTAGCTAGATGGCTTCTTCTCTCTTTTTGGATCTCAATACAATGTTCTCCCCCTCTCTCGTGGAGATCTATTCGATGTAATCTTCTTTTTGCGGTGTGTTTGTTGAGACCGATGAATTGTGGGTTTATTCCAGCTTATCTATGAATAATATTTGAATCTTCTCTGAATTCTTTAATGTATGATTGGTTATCTTTGCAAGTCTCTTCGAATTATCCGTTTGGTTTGGCCAACTAGATTGGTAGTTCTTGCAATGGGAGAAGTGTTTAGCTTTGGGTTCAATCTTGCGGTGTCCTTACCCAAAGGATGTAAAGGATTGCAAGGCACGTATTGTATTGTTGCCATCGAGGATAACAAGATGGGGTATTTATCATATTGCATGAATTTATTCCTCTACATCATGTCATCTTGCTTAAGGCGTTACTCTGTTTCGGTCTACTTGTCTCGGACGTGATGCCTATATACATGATCATACCTAGATATACTCATAACTATGCTCAATTCTGTCAATTGCTCAACAGTAATTTGTTCACCTACCGTAGAATACTTATGCTCTTGTGAGAAGCCACTAGTGAAACCTATGGTCCCCAGGTCTATTATCATCATATCCATTGCCATCACTTTTATACTTGCTTTGTTTTTACTTTGCTTTTTTACTTTTCACTTTGCATCTCTATACCAAAAATACCAAAAATATTATCTATCATCTCTATCAGATCTCACTCTCATAAGTGACCGTGAAGGGATTGACAACCCCTAATCGCGTTGGTTGCGAGTAGCTATCGTTTTGTGCAGGTACGAGGGACTTGTGCGTGGCCTCCTATTGGATTGATGCCTTGGTTCTCAAAAACTGAGGGAAATACTTATGCTACTTTGCTGCATCATCCTCTCCTCTTCGGGGAAAACCAACGAAAGCTCAAGACGTAGCACCCCAGCATATTGGGACTAGAACAACTTCTCCGTTGAGCTCCCCTCTTGGGCACGGTAGAACTCCGCGGCATCTAATACGCTGCGTGGCAGATCTGCGAATGCCCCTGGAGAGCTCCGAATAAGTAAAAGAAACGACTCCTCCACATGTTTGCTTTGCACAGAGAATTTCTTACCCGCCGCTATCTTTTTGGCCTCCTGGATCTCCTGCTGTGCCTTCTCGGCTTCGGCCTTGGCTTCTTTCATACTCACAAGGGCCTTCGCAAGCTCGGCCTCTTTCATCTTCAGATCATGCTCCACGGACTCGAACTTCTTGCCGAGGTCCTGGAGCTCTTGCTGTACTTTGCCCACTCTAGCACTTTGCTTCTCGCGCTCTCTACATTCCAAGGCCGCCTTGTCTTCGGCCTTGGATAGCGCTTTCTTCAGGGACGCCACTTCGGCGATGGACCCTGTCACACAGTCATGACGCTTTGTCTTCAGACTAAACAATTTTATCTATCTTTACGTACATAAGAGCGGAGAATCACTCACCTTTGCTCTCTTCGAGCCGCCTCTTCGTGAGGTCGAGCTCTCCCTGCACCTGCTCCAGGTCCTGCTTTAGTTCAGCATACTCGTTTGTGCGGGCAGCAGCGGCAAGCAGCACGGCCTGCTTATTCACATAAACGCTTATTAGACTCCCGCGGATTAATTGATCCTCCGTTCGGGTTTTCTTTCCGAACACCAAACGGAGTATCAGGGGCTATTACCTATCGGGTGGTAATTTCACACATTTTTATTACTTACCTCGAAGCCCGTCAGGAGGCTTGTGCAGGCTTCGGTTAGTCCGCTTTTGCCGGACGGAACCTTTTGAATCACCGCACTCATAAGAGTACGGTTGAGGGAGTCCTGGATTAGGGGGTGTCCGGATAGCCGGACTACCATCATCAGCCGAACTATCATTGGCCAGACTATCATCATCGACCGGACTCCAAGACTATGAAGATACAAGATTGAAGACTTCTCCCCGTGTCCGGATGGGACTTTCCTTGGCGTGGAAGGCAAGCTTGGCGATACGGATATGTAGATCTCCTACCATTGTAACCGACTCTATGTAACCCTAGCCCTCTCCGGTGTCTATATAAACCGGATGGCTTTAGTCCGTAGGACAACAACATCAACAACCCTTACAATCATACCATAGGCTAGCTTCTAGGGTTTAGCCTCCTTGATCTCGTGGTAGATCCACTCTTGTAAACATCCACAATATCAATATCAATCGAGCAGGACGTAGGGTTTTACCTCCATCAAGATGGCCCGAACCTGGGTAAAACATCGTGTCCCTTGTCTCCTGTTACCATCCGCCTAGACGCACAGTTTGGGACCCCCTACCCGAGATCCGCCGGTTTTGACACCGACAACGGTGCTCGTCATCAATGGAAGCGCCTCGAAGCACATCCACCACACTATCCGGCGCCGCTGGCATGACAGAAGTCCTCGGCAGGGACGGCTCGCCCTCCCTAACGAGGGGCTGGCCGCCTAAATACGGAACCGCCAAGGGTTCCGGAACAATGTTCGGTCAAGAGTCCGCCTTGTTGCGGCTCTCATCGACGCAATCTGCAGGGATCTTGAACCCCCTGTGTCTGACATCTGGAGCTCCGCCTTGGGGCGTCTCCAGGGTCACCTCCCCCTGCTCGGGGAACCTTCGGGACAACACCTCCGTGTCGTCAACAGGCTGAGGAGTGGTGGCCATTGGGAGCGAGTTCATCTCTGAAGTGCTCAGAGACCCATCCGAAGACGACACCTCTGGATGAGCCCTGGCCGGACTGCATATATGTTCGGCGTTATTAAAACAACTATGAAGTAAAATCACGGTAGAGTGCGGACACTTATGATCGCGCTAGAGGCTTCCCCCTGGCAGCCACTCTTCCTTGCTATGAGCGGCCGTGGTGGAGTAGTCCGGAAGGGACGTCTTTCCCTTCTTGGTCGTCCCAGCCTCCCCCTCCAGGGCGCCTTTCCTCTTTTTCTCCTCCCCAGTGCATGAATTTGTTTCGTCGTCATCGGACGATGTGGGTATGACGGCCTTGCGTCGAGGGCCTCTCCTGGCCCCACGGCCCGTCTCCTCAGGCCTCTCATGCTTTCCGGATGGGGCGGCTTCTTCTTCTTCTTCTTCCTCCTCTTCGGGGGAGGAGTGCGCCTCGTCGTCTTCGGATGAGGCTTCTAGCACAACCTTACGCCGGAGACCCTTCCTGGTCCCCGGGGCCCTCTATTTGGCCTTCTTCTCCGGTGCCTTGTGGGGCGCTGGGATCAGCATCTCTGCCAAGAGAGCATCAGCTGGATCTTCTGGCAGCGGAGCCGGACAGTAAATCTGCTCCGCTCTCTCCGCATAGTCCTAATCAAATATACACAAATACTTAAGACTCCCCCATGAATCTATTGTGAAAAAGCAAATCCGGTGGTAGTCCCAAAGCTCACCGGACGTGGGGGCCGCGCTGCATGGATTCCATGGTCATCGGATGTGGGAGGAGGTACTTCGGAGGCCTTAAACAACGCCTTCCACGCGTCCTTGTGCATCATGCCATAGAGCCTCTGAAGCGTCTGGTGTTCGGCCGGGACGAACTCCCACAGATTGAATGCCCGCCTTTGGCATGGTAGAATCCGGCCAACAAGCATGACCTGGATCACGTTGACAAGCTTGATGTTCTTGTCCTTCATGCTCTTGATGCAGGTTTGGAGTCCGGTCAGCTCTGTAGGTTCGCCCCAAGTCAGGCCCTCCTTTTCCCAGGAGGTGAGCCGCATGGGGGCTCCGGATCGGAACTCGGGGGCCGCCACCCAGTTGGCGCCGCGCGGCTCGGTGATTTAGAACCACCCCAATTGCCACACTTTTACGGTCTCCGTAAACGAGCCGTTCAGCCAGGTGACGTTAGGCATCTTCCCCACCATGGCCCCTCCGCACTCTGCTTGCTGGCCGCTTACAATCTTCGGCTTCACGCAGAAGATTTGCAGGCACAGGCCGAAGCGAGGCCAGATGCGGAGGAAGACCTCACATACAACGATGAACGCCGAGATGTTGAGGACAAAATTCGGGGCTCGGTCATGGAAATCAAGCCCGTAGTAGAGCATGAGCCCGCGGATGAAGGGGTGAAGTGGAAACCCCAGTCCACGGACGAAGTGGGCGATGAACACGACCCTCTCGTGGGGTCCCGGGGTGGGAATGACCTGCCCAGTGTCCGGCAGATGGTGCGCTATGTCTGCGGCCAAGCATCCGGCCGCCCGAAGATTTGCGATATGCTTCTCCTTGACGGTGGAAGCCACCCTCTTGCCTCCTGCTCCGGACATGTTTAGCTTTGCGGAGAAGACTTGGGCTTGGGCGCTGGAGCTCGAGGGGGCAAGAGTGGTCAAAGGAGGTAGAAGGCGTGGGTAAAAATGGGGAAATCTTATCCCTTTACAGAGGCGACGAAAGTGGTGCGCCTCCCCACTTGCCCGTTGGGAATCACTTATTTCCCAAACGCCACGATTGATGATGTGGTGAGATTACCCGTACCCGTATTGATGAGAATCCCGTGATAAGGGGACACAATCTCTACTTTGACAAGACGTGTCAAGCAAACCGCCTCGCAATATGCGCTGTGGCTGGTTGTGGGAAAACGGTTCGAATAATGACCCGATCGTAATGACACGTCGCGTTGCCTAAAAAGTTGTCAGCAGATTGCATTTGTGCAATACCATTCTCTCTACAGTGGCATGTGAAGATCATTTTGTGGATCCGGACACGGTTCAAGTGTTTGATAACTATTTTGGAGTATTCGGAGAAGGAACCCACCCTGCAATGCCGAAGACAACACAGGACTCCCTCAGTAGCCCCTGAACCAGGCTTCAATGACGATGAGTCCGGCATTGTTGGGGGGGGGGGGGGAGGCAGAGAAAGACGTATCTAGAGTGTGCGCGGTAGGCACAGAGGCACAACTAGCGAGTGTGTGTGTGTGTGTGTGTGTGTTTGAAAGAGGAGTAGTTAGATTATTATCAAGATCGATGTGCCACCCTACTCCTGCGGTGTCGGGTAGTGTGTGTGTATGTATGTTTGAGAGAGAAGTCAATCGATAGATTAGTACCAAGATCGAGGTGTCACCCTACTCCTTCGGTGTTGGGTACTGTGGGTGTGTGTGGGGGGGGGGCAGTGACACTCACATATCTCTACTCTTATAAAAAACATAGTTGGTGATGATGGTGTTCCTGCCATCCTGCAATATAGGCCATTCGATTTATATCCGACGAACAGGAAGGAAACTATGGCAATTTTGCAAAAAGATACCCACACCCCTCTCCACATTTGCAAATAAGGCATTCCCTCGTTCATCCTTTTCTCCCACAAGATAAACTTCTCATACAAATGCATCTTGATGTTTCGTGCAACGCATGGGCATCTAGCTAGTAGGGAGAAGGAGTTTGTGTGACATATATCTAGCTATATTAAGGGATAGGTAGATAGCATATGTGTGAGAGACATTATTATACTTTGAGACATTAGTGGCTGTGGGTGGGCGAAATTAAAGGGGTGGGCGTGTTAGACATAGAGAGCGTGTGTATTTCTGTGTGAGAGACTTGTAGGACAGGGTAGAAAGACGAAATTAACCCTGATGGAGTGAGAGAAATACACGAAGTGCGCGTGTGTGATTCCGATCCCCACAGGGAAATGAGATATGTATGTGTGTGAGAGAGATTGCACAATTCATTCATGTATCACTATCTAGCGATCGTGGACGTGCATCGCTTGAACATAAGTCAATATCAACTTCGTATCGTGGCCAAAGGTACAATATCGATTCAACACTATAAAGATTGGACACTCACATATCACATTTTTTTCTATTTTAAAAACCTTTTCAGTTGTGCATGCCAAAGTTACAGTGATGTTTCATCAAACAACCAATGTAGCTATCATGTACATGCACCATTGTTACTCTTACATTCAAATTCATTAGTCTTGGATGATTTAAGTTTCTATTTTGAAGTAATATATGTAATATTCATATATGAATTCAAAGGGTACATAATTTATGAAATGGAGGCTATGTAATCATACGAGGTAACACTTTTAAGTAGCTGACTACAATATCCATTTCTTTTTGTGCGCCTCTACACTAACACGTCAATGCATTATGTTTAAATTAAATAACCAATGGAACTAAATAATCTATTTACACGAGAAATACATAGGCTGAGTGTTTGATCCCTTTTTTGTGAATGCGCCACTACACCCGTACGATTGGCCGCGCCCGTGTGAACGTCCAAGTTATCGGCGCATCATCCCGAGTTATTGTCTTTTTTTCTGGGTGGACTTCACACCAGTTATTAACTGCTGACGCGTGCCCCGTGTACACAGTCTAGCATGACCTTCCTGCTAGCACGGTCCAAAATTAGTTGAAACAGGATACGAACAATCCATGGCGGCAAAATCTCCGCCTCCTTCTAAAATTTCCGCCACCTTAGTCTTTAGCATGCGAAATCCCCTTTGTCCTTGGTGCACGGAGACCAATAGTTACAATACCGCCCTCATCTACATGATAGGTCGGGGCTGCTTTGGTAACTTCCGGTTCCCCCACTACACGGCACCCCCATTTCCTCTCCCCCTCCAGCAACAACGACTAACTCCACAGCACCAGAGCATCTTACATCACGCCATCCGTACTTCATCCCCTTTCTCCCCTCCCCTCTCGCAACCCTAGACTGCTCATCCACCGGCGTACCATAGCCCATTCACTACAAGCGGCATCCACCTCGCCGATCTGCTTCTGCGGCCGCATCCACCCCTCCCACCTCCCTTAGAAACAAGTAGACTTCTCATCCACCACTGTACCACAGCCCATTCAGTGCCGGCCTTGTCCACAGCGCCGGATCTGCTTCGCCGGTACTCTCGTCAACCGCCACACATCTGCAGCGGCTCATTCATACTCCCCACCGGAGACTCTTTGTCCACACCCCCCGGAGACGCCCCATCGACGCACCCGTCGACGGCCTCTGATCCTCTTCGCCGACACCTTCCTCAACCCTACCGGAGCCGCTTCGCTGACACCACCGTCAACCCTACTGGAGTAGCTTCGCCTATACCATTCTCAACCCTACCGGGGTCACTTTGCCAACTCACAAGTCCACGGCCTCAGATCCGCTTCCTCGCACCCTCATCCAACCTACCGGAGCAGCTTCTGACGCCCCGTCCACGGCCGCAAATCCGCATCGTCGACACCATCCTTAACCCAACCACCGGAGCAGCTTCTGACGTCCCGTCCACGGCCATAGATCCGCGTCGTCGACACCATCCCTAACCCAACCACCGGAGAAGCTTCACCTACGCCCTCATCCATGACCACAGATCCGCTTCGCCCACACCGTAGTCCACCCTACCGGAGCCGCTCCACAAACACCCTACTCGATGGTTCTAGATATCATTACTGGACCCTGACAGCCAGCGCAGCGTCATCACCCTCGACGTTTCAAACCTTATTCCCACCTTCTGGAGAGATGCCAAGCACCCGCCACGGCCTAGGTACTTGTCACCTTTAAACTCGTCCAGCATCACCTGCCCGATATACTTCAAATATACTAACCGGTCGCTGTTACCTGTTATGCAGCTGGCAAAAACTACAATGATGATGTTTCTTCTGGATCTAACAACTTAGCCAACCAAGATCCAGGACTGAGGCATTGCTATGATCTTGTAAGAGCGTCTCTTTCTCTTGTATTGTTCTGTGCCTGCCAGCGTGCTTTGCTAGGATTTTCGACCAGTAATCCCTTTCTGCAGACAATGATTTCTACTACTGGCTGCTAAATTAGATATGTAGATGTCATGCATGATACTACCTCGTACCTCTGTTCCTAAATATAAGTCTTTCTAGATATTCCACTATAGGCTACATACGGAGCAAAATGAGTGAATCTACACTCGAAAATGCATCTATATATATCTGTATGTGGTCCATGCTGGAATCTCTACAAAGACATATATTTAGGAACAGGGGCAGTACATTACACAAAATCGTAGGTGGCATGTAGGAATTCCAGTGCACTACATTAGGCTCCCTTAGAGTGCCTGCTAGTCTAGCATACAGAGTCATGGCTAGTTTATGGTACACACATAATCATTAATTGGTGGTTTAAATATGCAGAAGGGATACGCAATGTAGTATCATGTAGAGATGTCTGAAATTAGCCGTGTCAACTTGCAGATAGGGTTACACAATGAAAAAGTACAAGATGTATGTGGCAATTTCTTGGAACATCGAAAAAAGGAGAGGCAGCGGTGAGCCTATACAGTGTGCTATGGTACGTCACTCCTCCATTGCAATCATCGTGACATGTTATTTGTATGCCAGTTATATTAGCCAAGTTTCTTAGGGACAGTTATTACGAGTTATCCTAAGAAAATAAGCACCTATGAATATAAGCTCCATGTAATAAGACAACCAGTTCTTTTCATTGCGTTTTCAGCTTATCTTTGGTATGATCAGTGGAAAGTCTAGATTGCATTATATTTTTTTAATTTTGCTGCCCATATGGAAATTAATTTAACTTGCAAACATCACAAATTGAAGCCAGTGCAGTAATTAATATGATAGGAAAACAGACCATCACTATTTGCTCAAAATGCAAATACAAAGATACCATCTACTTGGCACAATCTACTTTGGTCAATGTTTTCCATAGAGATCCCATTGCCTAATTTAAACGAAGAATGCATGACCCAGATTTAAATGAAGAACAATTATTCATTGAAATTCAATGGTCCAAGTGGCT